>OV121132.1:53542500-55942500 GCA_921294245.1 Brassicogethes aeneus
TTAAAGGTGTCGAATTCCTCGGGAATAGATAATATTAGTTCAAACCTCCTAAAAAATAGTATTGAGTACATATCAAAGCCTTTAGAAACTCTTTTTAATGAATCCTTACAATCTGGAATCTTCCCAGAGGTATTTAAGAAAGCTAAAATAATTCCTATATTTAAGAAAGGTTCAAGGCTGCTTGTTGAGAATTATCGCCCCATATCCTTACTATCAAACTTATCCATAATACTTGAAAGAATTGTCTCTAAAAGATTAATTGAATTTCTTATTAAACAAAAAGTCTTTACATCACAACAATTTGGCTTTAGACAGGGACTGTCAACTTGCGATGCTGTTGTACAATTTTTAAACGGTATTTATGAAAGAATGGACAGTGGTGAAAATACAGCTGGTCTTTTCTTAGACTTAAGCAAGGCATTTGATCTGGTAGATCATAGCATTCTATTAGACAAATTGCATAATTATGGAATAAGAGGACTAGCCCAGGGGTGGTTTAGAAGCTATTTGAGCAACAGAAGTCACATGGTAGAAGTAAACAAGTGTAGATCTAATTATTTGAATTCAAATATGGGTGTTCCCCAGGGATCAGTCCTGGGACCTCTACTGTTTATAATTTATATAAATGATCTTCCGAACTTTATAAATTCTGGCCAGATTGTAATGTTTGCTGATGACACAACACTACTGTGCTCAGGTGAATCTGAACCATCCCTCCAAAGTGGTTTATCGGGTGCAGTCTCCATGTTGGATACTTGGTTTGGTGGTAACAAATTATTAATAAACGCAGAAAAAACTGCTTTCATAAAATTTTCACTTCGGTCAAATGCAGACCACAGTTTATTGATTAAATATAATGATTTATCCATAAGGCAGGTTAGGTCCCACAAATTTCTTGGACTGGAAATAGATCAAATGTTAAATTGGAAAGCGCACATAGAGGTGGTTTGTAAAAAAATTTCCAGATTGTGCTACAGTTTAAGACAACTAAAAGCTTATGTTTGTTTATTTGTACTAAAAACCTTTTATTTTTCTCAAATTCACTCCATAATATCTTATGGTATAATGTGTTGGGGTACGGGAACGGATTGTTCCAGAGTCTTTGTCTTACAAAAACAAGCCATTAGAGCTATAGCAAACATAAGCTTCGGTGAATCTTGCAGACCCCATTTTAAAGCACTTAAAATCTTACCATTGCCATGTATATACATACAACAGATTCTTTTATACACACACAAAAATATTAATAAATTCAAATCCCTAAATGAACAGCACACCTACAATACTAGAAACTGTGATATTTTAGAAATTCCTAGGCATAACTTAACTAAATTTAAGAAATGTCCAAATTATCAATGTGTTTACTTATATAACAAACTACCAAAGAAGTTTAAAAACCTAGCTTTAAGTAAATTTAAGCACAACATTAAAGCCTTGCTACATAAACACTGTTTTTACAGTGTAGAAGAATATATCCATTGTACTGATTTAAATTTTTAATATGTATTGTAGTTTTTAGTTTTTACTTTTAATCCATACTGTATTGTAGTTTTTACTTTTAGTCCATACTTGGGTTATTTTTATCTGTAATTTTTACTTTACTTGTGTAATTTCTGATACTGTCCTATGTCCTGTAGATGTGATAAATTTTGGATTAATAAATTATTATTATTATTATTATTATTATTATTATTATTATTATTATTATTATTATTATTATTATTATTATTATTATTATTATTATTATTAACACTATCTTTAATATCAAATATAAAGAAAACAGGTATTTCTCTATAATCTTTGATAATATTCTTTGATAATATTGCTATTATTCGTGTGTTCGCGCGGCTACTACTTATCAAGTGACGTAATGCGCGGCACGATCGAAAACTCGTCTACTAAATATTTTATGTAGCACATAGTTATTTTCTGGAATAGAGATGTTAATACATACTTAGTGTTGGCTTCAGGTATAATATCGTCCATAACCACGTATATCATTGCTCCCGCTGCAAAAGACAGTGCATAAGGTAATGCGGGTTGTGCTAATCCCACAGCTAAAGCTCCCAATACTCCAAATATTGGTTCCACCATGCCACTTAATTGACCATACCTAGAAAATTAAAAAATCTTGAATATGAACAAATATTAAGATGAGTATTTTTGTTGCTTGAATTATAATATAACACTATTGTAGGGAGTACCGCTCTGGATATCGGAGTGATGACTCATCGCCGGTGAGTCATCGCTGGTGAGTCAGCGCTCGAACAATCGAGAGTGTGGAATGTTCCAGAAGACTTGGGCGCTGAATATATAAGGAACGGAGCAGCACAGAGCAGTCAGTTGAGCTTTGGTACTCGCGAATAAATAAATAAATATAAGTGCAAATAAATAAACTAGTAGTGATATAAATAATTAGTAGTTAAGTGTTTAATTAGTTTTATAGTGTTTTAAGTGTAGTTAAGTTATTAAAATAAATAATTTAGTTCGTTAATATACCAGTTCGTGTTTTAATTCACACTACGAACAGTAAAAACGTTACAATTGGTGTCAGAAGTGGGATTAGTGTGAAACTTCGCGAAAATGGTTTCGTTAATGGACTTAAAAGTGGCGGACCTTAAGCGGGAGCTAGAAGAAAGAGAATGTGAAACAACTGGAAAAAAGAATGTGTTGCAGCAGCGGCTTCAAGAAGCATTGGAACAAGAGGGTGAAAATCCAGATACGTATTTATTTAAAGGTTCGTGTGATATGCATTTATTGTTGCAAAATTTGAAAGGTGATTTAAAACAGAACATTCTGGAAAATTCTAAAGAACTAAAAGTCGATTTGCAACCGAAAATTTTGGAAAATTCTAACGAGTTGCAACAGAAAATGCTAGAAAATTCTAAGGATTTGAAAGTCGATTTGCAACAGAAAATGGTGGAAAATTCCAACAATTTAAAGGACAATTTACAACAGAAAATACTGGAAAATTCTAAAAATTTAAAAGAATATTTGGAACAAAAGATTCTAGATAATGTAAATGAATTAAAAGAGAACGTAAGGATAGAATTAGAAGAAAAAGTAGGACAGAAAGTTGACGATGTAAGGATGGAATTAAATAACGTAAGGATGGAATTGAATGACTTAAGGATGGAATTGGATGATAAATTGGAAGTCAAAATTAAAGAAATAAATAGTAAACTGACAGCTGTAAATCTACCCATGATGCTGGCGGAACCAGGAACAATGCTGGAGGGGAGCCGAGTTCGGATGAAACCACCTCAGTTCGATGGAAAAACTTCTTGGACCAACTACATCCGTCAGTTTGAGGCAGTAGCAAAAGCAAATGGCTGGCTACCAGAAGAGAAGCCTACAGCATTGACTCTTGCTTTACGCGGAGATGCAACCGACATCTTGCAGACACTTTCTCCCAACGAACAAGAAGATTACGAAGCGTTGGTGAAACATCTGGAACTGCGATATGGCCAGACACATTTGGAACATGTCTAACATTCCCAACTTAAGAACCGCTGCCAGAAATCAAACGAGACTTTGCAAGAATTCGAGGCTGATATTGCACGCTTGGTCCGGCTAGCACATCCAGCTACTCCAACGACCGTTATGGAACGATTAGCGGTTCAAGCCTTTTTGTATGGACTTCGGGACAACGAAACAAGACAGGCTCTGACGTTGGCTCGTCCGAGCCAACTGGTTGATGCATTGGCCCGAGCGTTGGAATTCGAGGCGGCAAAGCAGAGCTGCAGGAGCCATCATAGAATTAGGAGAGTCGAGGAAGAAAAAGAGGAGGAACCCAGTATAATTGAAGAAATCAGGCGAGTTCTTAAAGAGAATCTACCAGAAAAGAAGGAAATTCGGTGTTGGAGATGTGGAAAGCTCGGACATATACGAAGTCGTTGCAGAAAAAGCCAGGTGGCGCCGACTTTATTTAGAAAAATAAATAGGATTGAAGAAAAAGATGTGTGTATTCGCAGGACTACAATCGTGGATGATCATTGGCAATCTGCTGAGGTTCAACAAGACCAGGAAAGGGACCCGGATTTGAAGCTTATCATCGATTGGAAGAAGAACGACCGTAAACCAATGTGGCAGGAAGTCGCCCAATATTCGCCGAATGTGAAATCGTACTGGGCCCAATGGAATTCCATCATCTTAAGTGAGGGGCTTCTAAAGCGCGTTCTGGAGATGCCAGAAGGGGGGGAAGACCGGAAGCAGATAATAATCCCCAGAAACAGGATACCAGAAGTGCTGCAGGAAATCCATGATGGAACTACTGGAGGACATCTTGGGGTGACCAGGACGCTCGGAAGACTTAGGGAACGGTTTTATTGGGTCAACAGCCAACGAGATGTGAAGGAATGGTGCAAGAAGTGCGCCGTTTGCGCGGCAAGCAATGGACCCCAGAAGCGCCCAAAAGCCCCAATGCGACAGTACAATGTGGGCAGCCCATTTGAGAGAATTGCAATCGACGTGGCGGGTCCATTTCCGGAAACAGAATCTGTAAATAAATACATCATCGTTGTAATGGACTACTTTAGCAAGTGGGCGGAAGCGTACACCTTGCCAAACCAGGAAGCTGCCACAGTGGCCGATGCCCTTATTAAGGAGTGGATTTGTCGTTTTGGTGTCCCAATGGAAATGCATTCAGACCAAGGCAGGAACTTTGAATCTATATTGTTCCAGAATGTGTGTAAGATTCTTAACATTCGGAAGACGAGGACGACCGCATTACATCCGCAGTCTGATGGAATGGTGGAACGAATGAATCGAACGATAAACAGGTACCTTTCGAAGGTAGTCTCTAATCACCAAAGAGACTGGGACCGCTTCCTCCATCTGTTCCTGTTGGCGTACCGTTCTTCTATCCACGATACAACCGGCCAGACACCCGCTAGCATTGTTATGGGACGTGAACTTCGTCTACCTTGTGACCTGAGGTTTGGTTGCCTACCAGGGGAAGACATTGCTGGAGAAGATTACGTTAGCAATTTACGAAGGAAAATGAGCGACATTCACAGCCGAGTTCGCTTAAACATCCAGAGTGCCAGTGATAGAATGAAAGAGGCAAATGACATCAAGGCGGAAAATGGAGGATTTCAACCTGGAGACCTAGTTTGGTTATACAACCCTCAGCGCCGTCGTGGTTATTCACCGAAGTTGCAGACTTCTTGGGAGGGACCTTACGAAGTCATGGATCGAATAAATGACATCATCTACAGTATCAGGAAACAACCGATTGGCTCCTTACACTGGAAACAATGCTCAAATAGACGATGCTAGAGTAAGGAGGGTTAATCCGCCGGAAGACGAGTTACCTTTTGAAGACTTCATGTATTTATATTCGAGCGGTAAAAAAGCTCGGTATGGTGTCACTCGAGAAGAACAAAAAGATCTGTTCACGGTTTCGGCCGATTACTCCTTGGCTCACTGTGTGCAGAAGACCTAAGGATGTCCAGGGGAATAGCGGTTGTCTTTAAAAACAAGTTTGGACGGGTCGACGATTTATGAAGGCAGAATTCCAAAGTTGGAGAGGTGCTTGAAATTGTAGATAATGAGCAGATAGGCAACAGAAGTATCTTCTATCTGGTAACGAAGCAGCTCTCCCATCAGAAGCCAAACTACCGTGACGTATGGAATGCCTTAAATAAATTGAGGGATGCCCTTTTATCCAAGGACATCATGAACCTGGCGATACCAAAGATTGCTTGTGGACTTGACGGTTTGGACTGGAGAATAATAAGAAGTATGGTGGAAGTTATCTTTAGATTTAGTGGCATACACATTCTTGTCTGTTGCTACAACCCTAAAAGAACAACCGGAAGAAAGACCGTGGACTGCTACTTCTATAGGACGCCACATTGCAAGTTTGGATCTCTATGCAAATATCGCCATGGAGCTGAGGACCATTTTCGGGACGAAAATGTTTTAAGACAATGTAGCGAGTACCGCTCTGGATATCGGAGTGATGACTCATCGCCGGTGAGTCATCGCTGGTGAGTCAGCGCTCGAACAATCGAGAGAGTGGAGCTCGCTGGAATGTTCCAGCAGTCAGTTGAGCTTTGGTACTCGCGAAGAAATAAATAAATATAAGTGCAAATAAATAGACTCTTGTACAGTAGTGATATATAAATAATTAGTAGTTAAGTGTTTAGTTAGTTTTATAGTTTCTCAGTGTTTTAAGTGTAATTAAGTTATTAAATAAATAGTTTAGTTCGTTAATTAACCAGTGCGTGTTTTTATTCACACTACAAACAGTTAAAAACTTTACACTATTATTATATAATTTTACATAATGGGATATATAAAGTGTCTGGTGTTTGTATTTTGTATAAAATACTATTATTTTTCCATTTTTTGCAAATTACGGTAATATGTGCAGAAACCGAAATTTTTACATCAGCCATTCGTGAACAGTGTTTATAAAGAGAATTAGAATTGCAACATTTAAACTTTTCAACGTTTTTTTTATGTTAATTTATTTAAATAGGTTTTAATTACAATGAGTAGTCGGCAAAATGTTTTTTTTTAATAAAAATCTAAAACATTATGAATTTTATGTTAATTTTGTTTAATTTATTAATATTTAAGCTGGATTTATAGTTTTAAAGGTAACGGTAGAGGCAGCGGTAGAGGTAGCGGTAGAGGTTGCGGTAGTGGTATCAATTTATGCAATTTGTAGTTCAGAAAATAGCGGTAGAGGTAATGGCGGCGCATGCGTACTTTAATACAGATTGTAAAATTTGACAGCAAAAGGTTAAGTTTTCTACAAAAACGTGGATTGCGAGGACAATGCTGTGCTTCTGGGCCATATGGCGTTGTGCGAAATATTATATAATAAACCCTGCACAATATATTATGTTGTATTGCAGGGTTTCAAGTACCTAAGTTATGGGGGTGGTCATGTACGTCGCTATAAAACTAGGGAATTAAATCGGGAACGAGGTAAGAAAAGCCATTTCCAGTATTAACAAAAAATAAAACTGACTGATACACAAATGAGGGTGCCCATTTTTGACAATTTATCAAGTCTGGTTGCCCCTCGCATAAAAACTTAACTTACAAGGAGAGACTGCCAATTGAAAACTGCCGTGTGATTGGCTGGAGTAGCGGTTGAGGTGAGAAAAGATAAAAGATGGTCATCTCTTGCTGCTACGTTTTTGCCTCTACCTCTCTTACCGCTACCTCTGACAATTATAAATTGTTTCATATAATAATCAATGGCGAACTCGGCTACCGCTACCGCTACTTCTACCGTTACCTTTAAAACTATAAATCCAGCTTTATAATCAAAACCCAACATTTCGCAGCTCTATACACGCAAATTTGACATGTCCGAATTTGAATCATAATTTTTTAAAAAATAAGCAATTAGATTTTTAAAATTAAGTTTCAACGACATATTCATTCATTCTGAATTTTTTGTATCCCAATATTTATTTTTTAGTAAGTTTGCTATTCGTTTTCGTTCAAAAATTATGGATTAAGTTAAGCAAGATAAGCAGCGTACATATTGCTGGGGAACTAAAAATTTAGCACACAGCTGTTTAAAACAGGGGCATACCCAGAAATAGGAGGTTTAGGTTTTATAAAAGAGTAAAATAAAAGTATAAAGATTTCTGAAACCCAAAACAAAACTTTTTATAACATTTCGAGGGGTTTAAACCCCCTGCGTACGCTTCTGGTTTGAAACATTTGCATAAACTTTTATTTGTATGTGCCATAAAATAATAAAGAAAAAAGACAAACAACAAAAAACAAAACTTCCTAATCGAACTATCGGGGTGATACACAAAAGCTGAGTAGGGCAATAAATCTGTCAACAACAAATGCGTAAGGCATGAAACCCAGTAACTTAAAGAACGGCCCCAAACAATTAAAACGTTAATTTTAACCCAAACGAGATCAATAATAAACATTAGACACTTAGAATATAAACTAACACTCAATAAATCATGAAAACACAAACATAGTAAAAACAGTATACTAATCAAACTCTGTTGGGTTTGTAAACACATTAGATATAACAGAATAATTGCGCTAGTCATTTGTTAAATAAATAAATAAATGCAATACTTAATTTTGGAAATTAAGTAAGAAAGACAAAACAATTCTACCACAAAAAAAACGTGCTTGGGCAATACAATAACTAAAAAAATTGTTAGAAATTTCGCACTACTACGGCAAAAAACAATTAAAAAAAAACACCAAAAGCTACAAGTTACATATCCAACTACTGAACTATCTATTGATGGTTTTCGGCCTCAAGACTGAAGACACATGTGCAGGAACAATCCTACTTGGACACGAACAATAACGACAAAAACGTAGACCAAGACTAAAGCCCGCTGCACAACAGCCCGGTAACGAGAACGGGAACGGGAACCTAAACGGTAAAGGTGGGAGAAACTCAGCAAACACTATCTATCAACAGTGGTTTCTTAAGCCCGCTGCACAATAGCCCGGTAACGGGAACGGGAATCTTAACATTAAAGTGGGAGAGACTTAAAAACCATTGTTGATAGATAGGTTTCGCTGAGTCTCTCCCACCTTTACCGTTAAGGTTCCCGTTCCCTTTCACGTTACCAGGCTGTTGTGCAGCGGGCTTTAGTTTCTCCCACCTTTACTGTTCAGATTACCGTTCCCGTTCGCGTATTGGCATTGTGTACTACGATACAGAGCCATAGTGTTCTGAATCGCAGTAAGGATTGACAAAATTAAACGCCACTAAGTACAATACAATCCATACTACGATTCAGCACATCACCCAGTTTGTGATGTTCTGAATCATAGTAGAGAATGGTGTAGGGTATGCGCGACCGCAGCAGGCCATACTTTACTACGATTCAGAAAATAGTATTCTAATTTAAATTGTAGTTGGATAGCTTACCTACAAATACGCTAGCTGCACGCCTTATCAATAAAAAACAAATTATTATTTTTAATTGGAATTTATTTATTAATAAATATTAATAAAAACAAAATAGGTACTCTCTGCAGTTTTAATAATAAATATACATTAACCCAAAGGAAAAAAATCATTTCAAACTTATTAACAAAAAGATCGTTTTACCCAAAAATTTTGCAAGTATCAGATATAAACGTACCACGACGGATTTAAATAATATTTGAAATAGTTAATAGGCTTTTTTTTCTACTTTTACATAAAACTATTAATTTTGCAAAAACATAAACATAAAATATACATAAATAAGAAATTTTATTTTATTGTATTGTATTGTATTATATTATATTATATTTTGTATTGTGTTGTTTTCTTTAATAGACACCAAATAAAAATACATATGTAGATTATACTTGATATAATAATTTAAAGTTATATTTTCTATTTTTTAAATACTTATATAAAATCCTTTGCTTTTTTCTCTTATATTTAAGAAAAAAAAATAGAAACATGAGGGCATTAACTACTAAAATACTTATAAAAATCTATTAAGGATTGTCGATGATAAAGCCAAATAAAATTTTAGGGTAAAACGATCTTTAAGTTAATTAACTTGAAAAATCGATAATAAAAAATAAATATTGTCAGTGAGATTTTTGGTTGGGTATGTTTCACTACTATCAATTAATTTATAACATAACCTATAACTCTGGCTTATTACTTTATGGGTGCGGCACATTAGGGTGAGCCAAAAAAACTAACCTATCGGATTTATGGGTTAAAATGAACCTACATACCGAGCAAAAAATTTCCCTGCAATGCAAAATTTTTTGCTCAATTTTAAAAGGTGTCGGTGAGCATTCTAAGTTTTCCATTGAAATAACACGTAAAAAAATCTTTTTTCATTAAAAAGACTATTTACGTCGCGGATTCTTGTAGAGCATAAAATTTCCTAAAAAAATCTACCCCAGGATTATTTTTTTTAATTAAAAAATTTGTTTATTTGAAAGCTTTGAAGAGTGAAAAAAATCAAAATATTCAGTTTTAGTGATTTTTAGACTTTTCAAAGCTTTCAAACAGGAATTTTTGAATTATAAAAAATAATCCTGGTACAGATTCTTTGGGAAATTTTATGCTCTACAAGAATCCGCGACGTAAAAAATTTTATCTCAAACGGTTCAAAAGTTATAGTCTTTTTAATGAAAAAAGATTTTTTAACGTGTTATTTCAATGGAAAACTTAGAATGCTCACCGACACCTTTTAAAATTGAGCAAAAAATTTTTCCTTGCAGGGAAATTTTTTGCTCGGTATGTAGGTTCATTTTAACCCATAAATCCGATAGGTTAGTTTTTTGGCTCACCCTACGGCACATAGCCAATATTTTCTGAATCGCAGTAAAGTTTGGCCTGCTGCATTCGCGCAAACACTTCAATATTCTCTACTATGATTCAGAACATCACAAACTGGGAGATGTGCTGAATCGTAGTATGGATTGCATTGTACTTAGTGGCGTTTAATTTTGTCAATCCTTACTGCGATTCAGAACACTATGGCTCTGTATCGTAGTACACAATGCCAATACGCTTCCCGTTCCCGTTACCGGGCTATTGTGCAGCGGGCTGTAGGCTCCTGCAGCTAAATAACAACTCCCAAACTCCATACAGTAATCCCAAATGTTTGGGAACCCGGGAATGGCTACTAAAACTATTGACATTTCGCTCTCGAGACCTAATTAGGGGACAGTACGGGACGCAATGGACATTCGCAACCAGCAAACACGGGTGAAGCCGCGCCGTTGCTGGTGGCGAAAAAAACGGCGCAAGGAAACATAGGCCTATGCGGAGCCCGGGAGCGATGAGGCAATGGGGCCGCTTATACGTCTCTTATACTCATACTCATACTCTTCATCAACAGGTTTCAAAAGGTTTGGAGTAATAATAACTGCCTGGTCTAGGGGGGTACCGCGTCGTACTTAGATTTGAGTCGGCGTAGTTGTCCCCCAAACACCAAAATATCTATCCCTCCCGACCTACCTCCTTCATGACCCTACTGGGCGTATAGCATCGGCTCGGCAAACCCGGGAAGGGCCACTAAAACTATTGGCATTTCGCTGTCGAGCCCTAATTAGGGAACAGTACGGGACGCAATGGACATTCGCAACCCGCAAACAAGGGGTGACGAAATAAAATCGGCGCAAGGAAACAGAGGCCTATGCGGGGCCCAGGAGCGATGAGGCAATGGGGCCGGTTATACGTCTCTTATACTCATACTCATATGCTCGATGTTTGGGTGCTACATGAATTAATAATGGTGGTGGTGGTCAATGGACCGGATTTTAAACTCCCAAAAAATAAGAGCCTCCGTGGCAAGTTTTAGTGCATCCACTGTATAGCCCCAACTTTGTACCATCACAATACCACTTATTTCGGTCTTTGCAAAACTTAAGAGAGTTGTACGAGGTGTGCGAGGTCTACGAGTTGGCTAAAATAATTGAAAAATATTGAAAATATTTTACCTTTGAAATCGCTTAATCCCATTTTTTTAGGTTTTTATTTAGGTAATAAATGTTTAAAAAAAGTATATTTATTATTATATGATAAATATAGTTTTTCAAGACATTTATTGATTAAAAAACGATTAATGCATAAAATTAAAACATAAGTACTTCAAAATTGGGTTTTACAACTATTAATAAATTTTCATTAATTGATTTTAAATGCAAAAACATTTTTGGGTTGGGCAAAAAGCATGCGTTTGCCATTAAATTACCTAAAAAATTAAAAAGCAGAGAAAAAGATATATATATATATATATATATATTAGGGTGTGCCAAAAAAACTCGATATTTTTTTTTTCTTGCTCTCCACCCAAAATATCGTAGAATATGTCCGAACAAATATTCTGTTAAAAGCGGAGCTCATAATTTCAATTTTAAGAGGTCCCTCATCGAATCTGAAGTTTTGCCGCTTAAATAACACAGAAAACTGACTTTTTTACCTTATTTATTCTTGCAACCTAGGAAGATTTTTTTTCGTAAAATCCATGACTAATTCTTACAAAGCATTAAATTTGGACAAAAAAATCTTATTAAGCCGAATTTCTATTTTCATTATTTAATTTTTTACATAGCTTTAAATTTAAAGATAATAATACAAAAATGATGACTTTATACGCCTGTAACTTTTAGAATATTGAGGATATAAAAAATTCGCCTAAAACTTTTTTGTGGTCCATCAGACAAGCTAAAAAATTACCATTTGACTTTTTCGTCTAACTTCAATAGTTTAGCTGAAAAAGGCAAAAAACGTAAAATTTTAAATTTAAAGCTCTGTAAAAAATTAAATAATGAAAATAGAAATTCGGCTTAATAAGATTTTTTCGTCCAAGTTTAATGCTTTGTAAGATTTGGTCATGGATTTTATGAAAAAAAAATTTCTTCCTAGGTTGCAAGAATAAATAAGGTAAAAAGGTCAGTTTTCTGTGCTATTTAAGCGGCAAAACTTCAGGTTCGATGAGGGACCTCTTAAAATTGAAATTATGAGCTCCGCTTTTAACAGAATATTTGTTCGGACATATTCTACGATATTTTGGGTGGAGAGCAAGAAAAAAACTATTTCGAGTTTTTTTGGCACACCCTAATATATATATATATATATATATATATATAATATATTATATATATATATATATATAATATATTACATATATATATATATATAATATATTATATATATATATATATATATATATATATGTATATATACACAGAAAAAAATCTAACATAGTACCAAGAACAGCGCTGTCATTGAATGCATTAAAATTGAAGCAATCTATATTGTTATTTGCTCAATTAATTACAATTAAACCAAAATATGGAAATATTTTGCCTAAATGTCAAAGAATTTATTGCGTTAAATGTATACATAGTATACATACAATAGTAACGTTATTAAATAAATCAAATTAGTATTTAATGCAATAACATTCTACCATTCTAATAAATAAATATCAATATGAATATCAATAGATTTAGGAGCGATAACTTTTGTTGTTAATTTAAAAACAGTAAACGATTATAAACCAAGTGCTAACTACCTATTGGTATTATAGGAACTGTTATTCAGGAATTGGTTTAATGGCTCACCCATTCATGCTATGCTAGCGTTTTTTCTGTGTATATATACATTTTATCTGTTTTATCCAATCGCTCCTGACATTATCTGTTTTAATGGAATATGAAAATAACAAATTACAAAAACAAATCTTTTAAATCTGCAGTTTAGAATGCCTTTTGTATTATGCAAATATTTGTATGTAGGTACATTGTTAATTTAAATAAAATTGCTAATTATTAATAAGTTATTAAATACAATAAGAAAACTGAATGTCCCAGCGATTGTTGTAACAGTTGAGACCCTGCAAGGCCGTTCTCAGATCATTAGGTTCCTCTCTTTATAACAGTATACAGTTTACGCAATGAATAACATTCCTATTTAAATTTTTAAGAATTTGTTTGTCTCATGCTCATTCTTAATGTTACATACATAATAAATTGTTTTTCAAAGCTACCTTGAATTTTTATTTGATAAAATTGCTTTTGGAATATTGACAAAATAAGTTTTGAGAATAACTGTTTAATGTTTAATTTCTAAAAGGGATTTTATAAGGACTATTTCCCTCGTCTTAATTTCCACCAATCACAAACGCGCAATTTTGAATTACAAATGGTTTCTAGGTGAAAAAACTGTGTCATCAGTTTTTTCGAGTTTACCCGCGGCAAAACTTGACAGGTGTTGTCATCAAAAATTGCATTTTATATTTTAATTGTTAACTGTTACTCATGCAATAGTCTTGTCAAATACCATTTCCCTGTGAAAAAAATCGAAAAAACACAATGCTAAGTAATATTTTTTAACAAAATGCATTCGTGCAGGTGCAAAAATCCTCCTCTTTGACTCGGATTTTTGTTGCCACCAGCACTCATGCTTTTTGTTAAAATATTACTTAGCAACGTGTTTTTTCGATTTTTTTCGGAAAAATTAGATGCCCTTATGATATTACTTACGAAAATTTGTTTTTTTTATTCGGACATCGGACAACCAAAATGTGACAATTAATGTATATTTTGAGTATAACAAATTAACATACAAATTTATGACGAGTAGTTTTTAACTTAAATAAAATTTTATTTATTTATATTAATCGATATTAATTTTTAAGTTATAAATTTAAATTAATAATAATTAAAGTTTACATTTTATTTAGAAAAAACTAATCAGAAAAAGAGAGTTTATAAACGCATGAGCTTTATACCCAAATTATATCTTTCGGGCGCTAAAAATGAAATGTTAGATTGCCTTAACAAAAAAAAACCCAAGCACCTTTATATTTTACCCCACCATAAAGTCAAAATGTATACCAAACAAAAAAAATTAGCAGTACCTAGTACAATCTCCAGGTGATTATATTATTATGTAAGTGGTGTACTAAATCCCAGTTTGCAAACAAAACTTTCCCGTTTTTTTTAGTGGATGAATGTGGTCGTAAATTGGTGCTAAACCGTAACCCGTACGATATGAGGTGAATTGTTCAGAAACATACAGGCAACATTTTTGTTCAAACGGGCGAAGTCGTCAGAGTTTAGTTTTGTGGTGAAAAAGGAAGAAAAAAATGTTTTTTAAGGGGGGAATAATATCGTCCAATGGGGTTGACCGTATACTCAATCGACAGGTCTTTTTGAGATCTAAAACTTTCTTATTTGCATCAAGTTTAAAAAAAAAATCCCGAAAAGATAATTAGAAAAAACTGATTTTCGAAATGCTTCCCCCTTTTCCACCAAAAAAATGGCGACATCGGCGCCGTGAACAAAAATGCAGCTGAAAGGGTCAGTGGCGGCTATATCGATTTTCCGGAATTCGTTTTTGAAATTTTAATTTAATTTGGAGTTTCTCCATATCGAGCAAAATGTAGATAATAATGCGCACATTTTAGACATGTATTCAACCCGTGCTTAAAAATTAAAGGATTTAACTTTTTGATAATTTTATTAAATTTTTTATGTGTTTACCATTTACCATTTTACCATTTTCTAGGGGGTAATATTAAGATCGCCCTACTGCATATTTTTTCATCATTCGGTATACATTCAGTGTACAGTTTTACTGTACTAGGGTAAAAGATTAAGTTGCTTGAGTTTTATTTATTTTTATTTTCGGCGCCTGAAAGATATACACCGAAAGAAAGGTTGGGTTAATAACCAAAATTACTATTTAGTAATAAAAAAATGATTAATAATGCGACGTAACAAATATTTGTATAACTCTGTCATTTGTTATAAAGGTTATAACCTTATAACTATTATATATTTATATATAAATATATAATAGTTTATGAAAAACCAATGTATTTATATTTAATCAATGTTATATTAATAAAGAAAATTATTTAATTTTTATAGTTAACCAAATTTGGTATTATTAAACGTAAGCTTATTCATAAATACCAAATTTGTTTTTTGCATGTACTCAATTTATATATTATGTATTAGTAGATAGATATTAAATAACCCCCCTACCCCACGTGACAAATGGAAAAGAAAAGCAGTTAATTATAATATGATGTTATGTCTCGGCTGTGGATATTGTCTCAACAGTTATATATAAGAAACGCTGTGTTAGCATAAATACTATCCATATATACTTATGTATGTTATTCGCAATAGACGAAATCGCCGACTGCCCGAATTTTTTGTCCACAACGCGTTATGGGTATAGTAGTTTACTCACGATGCGATTAGAGACGGTTTTTTCGAACAGTGAGTAAAGTTAATTAAATAGAACGCGTTGTGGGTAAACTATAGTTATATATCAGGGGCGTTGCTACCGCGGTATCAGCCGTATCAATGATACCCCGAATGGCACCGACATGCTTAAGCAAAAAATAAATCAATAAATAATATTATTATTTAATTGTTTGCTCATCACTATTTTTACACTTAAATAAAGAAGAGATTACCAAACTACAAAAATACAAAATAAAGCAATAAATATTAAATAAATACACATCAATTAAAAACATGCTTCAAGTCTTAAGCCGGATTTATAGTTTTGAACGAAGCCGTATGCAGAAACGTTGATTAATTTATATCAACTGATTTACGCATATCCACTGAAGTAAAGCACAGTAAAGATTTGTAGGTTATCTTACATATACTTACTGTCTGTCCACTCTAAGTTGGCGGAACTAAGGAATTTTGTTGTTTAGATATTAAAGAATTGTCGTACTGTGTGCTTTTAAAACAGATTTTATATTATAAATAATACTAGTATATAATATGTACTAGTATTATTTATAATATACAATCTGTTTTAAAAGCACACAGTACGACAATTCTTTAATATCTAAACTACAAAATTCCTTAGTTCCGCCAACTTAGAGTGGACAGACAGTAAATACGTGTTTATTACATTATAAGAGTGATACATTTTTAAAAATATTATTAAATATACACATAAATACATTTATAACTGACTAAACCCTATTATTGACAAAAACTTGGTTTTGAAGAGGATTGCGGCAATAAAAAACACAACAATTGGGTTATGTTCGAAGTTTGCAATGTGTTTTGTTACAAGTACCTAAATTTGCATTAGAAGGTATGAAAAATAAAAATTACGTCTTAAAGCCTCTGAAAAGAACAAATAAATTTTGTTGAAGTTGGTGGAAATTTTATTCAAGTGTTTGTTCTTGTGAAATATTAATTAATTATATTATAATTATAATAGTTACAAACTCTAGAAGATAACATATGTTAGTTAATGCTTGATATATACATAAATTATGGCTTCAGAATAAACTTTTCTAATCAAAAGGAGGGAGCTATACTCAAAAATTGCCTGTCCAGAAAAATTGTGCTAGAAAAAGGGTGGGAGGTCGAGTCTCGAAACTGTTTAGCATGCATATAGTTTACCCTTGCCTGCCCCCCTGAACAAAATCCTGGCTACACCTTTGCTGGAAATGAGGCAAGAATTTTCTAAAAGGTTAAATTAAACCCAATGAAAAAAAATATGCATGCCTTATACACTTTGTTTTTTAAATAATTTATATTGAAAAATATTAGTACCTATACTGTGTATACACAAATTTTAAAAACTGTTATTTTAATAAAGCAAATTTTAAAATTTAACTGTTGTAGTTCTAGTCCAGATTTTTTTACCCTGTGTATTTTATTTTAAAAATACAAATATTGTTTCAGAGCAACATTTTAATTATTTGCAAATGCAAAAAAAAGATACTATACCCTAAATAAAATTTTTGTTTGCCCAAAATAGACACTGTGACACCCAGATTTTTTTTTGACAGCAGCTTTTCCTGTATAAGGGCCCCTACCAGATTTTTGATACGGGGCCCCCTAGAGGCCTAGCTACGCCACTGTTATATATGCTTCCCACCACACGTCGCGTTTTAGCTATTGTGTTTTACTCAGAACGCGTTTTAAATAAAACAATGAATATAAATAAAAAAAGCATTTATTTAAACGCAGAGGTTTAACATAAATTATATGTTACTACATTTAAAAAAGATAGAAAAACGAGCATAAAAAACAAACATTACTTATTTTTAGAAGAATAGCTCTTGTGGCATTTAATTTTATGCACCTACATTCCTTCGTTTGACATCCTTTTAGGCAATTACATCGGACAAATCCTTGCTTAGACCCAGAAGACAACTTTTCTTGGGTTGGGTTGGGTTGGGTACACAACAATACACGACAATTCACTTCTTTTAATTTACAACCGTCAGATAGTTGTTGAAAGCTCGCCTTCAACGCCTTCTGAGTAAAACACAATAGCCAGAACGCTACGTTGTTAAACGAAATGCTCGCAATGCAAAACAAAAGCGCGCGAATAATTATTTCGTGTCGGAAAAAACGTTTCTAACCGCATCGTGGGTAAACTACTATACACATAACGCGTCGTGGACAAAAAATTCGGGCAGTCGGCGATTTCGTCTATTGCGAATAATGTATGTATATATATACATACATATATATATATATACATACATATATATATATATATATATATATATATATGTAGGACCACTTGACTTCTGGTCTAAAAACGTCCCCACTTGGCGTCCTGCTTAATACATATAAAAACTAAATACTTTCTTAGCGTCACATAACTTCCATACTAAAGTCGCCAAAAATAAGATTACTTATGAGTCATACGTTATGAAATTGCAACGTCGCTTTCAACCAATTGAACTAAAATAAGAAACCATCCTTATTTAAGCATATTTGATACATTACTACAATGAAAGGAACTGCAGCTAGTCTAGGTTTTTGTATCTTCCCCTGACAGGTGGCAAAAGTGGTGCATGAAGCAATTTTGCGAAGAAGAAAGATTATCTTTTTGTTTTGATTTATTATGGACCAAAAAGCAATACTAGAAATATTAAATATTACATAATTAAAACTTAACCTACAATTTATTTCATATAAATAAAACCGGCAGACATGAAAAGATTTTATTTTATAGTTTTAAATGTATCTATCCATGTTTGTTTTAATTTAAAATTTACTTATTAAATTAATATTAGGTATATTCTACTTTTATTTTTTTTATTTTTTTTTTTTTATTTTATTATTTTTAATGTGCTTTCAACAGGCAACAGGCCCAATTACAGAAATACACAATGACAAACACAAATAAACAACCATACCCCTGGTGGGATTCGAACCCACGACCTCTCGGCTTGTAGTCCGCAGTGCTAACTACTACACCACCGAGGGCGATCTTATGTTAATAATAATACCAAATATTTATTTTGCTTGAAGAAAGCTTTTCTCACAAGTGAAACACAATGATTTTTCTACGACCCTTTTATTTTTCATTATTTTCAAATACAAAACAAAATAACCTAAAAACGTGTTTGACAGCTGAATGTCAAACAATGCTGTCAATTTCTTTTCACACAAACATGTCACTTTACATTCGAGTTTTGCCTTGCCAATGAAAATATTCATTTTCTAAGCAACGATGTCATTACGAAATGTGACTCTTACTATCGCTAACAAAAAAAACTCATATTGTGGCTGTGTGAATAAAACTTTTCCGTCAATGTCAAGCTGACATCGAGCTTTGTCACATCCATTATGACTTTTTTAACATTTTTAACCAAACTAAAGTGACCAGATTCTGTCAAAAAAATGGGGACATTTTGTGTAAATTAACCTTAATTACAAAAATGACACAATCAACAATAATTAAGTAACGTCAAATTTACAATTTGCATTGTATAATTGTGTCAATTTTGTAATTAAGGCAAATTCATACAAAATGTCCTAATTTTTTTTAACAGAATCTGGTCACTTTAACCAAACAATGCAGACGAACTCTGGCAAGCCCATGCTATGCTCACTCCCCCCTTCCTTTTCAGACCTTAAAATTAGTTGCGGATAGGATCGACTATAGCGCTGAAGCAGCAGAATTTAAATAACACGCTTTTTTAGGTGGCATCTTTGTCAATTTGACAATTTGTCAATTTTTCGTTTAAACTTTAAAGACCCCATTATTGTTGTGTTCATAGATGACCGAAGGTTTTGTTCCAGCTTTGTTCTAGACAAACAAGTTTTTCTTTTGTGCGATTTTGTTAGTTTGACTTTTTTACAATGGTGTTTAAATGTGCTGTTGTTAATTGTAGAAATACAAGTAACGAGGCAGTATTACACTCATTTCCTAAGGATCCTGACGTAAGTTAGTTAACTTTAGAAATAACCAATACAATATATAAAAAAATACCTTATAAAGAGGTACAAAATGAGTCCAAGAAGAAGAAGAAGGAGGCTATTAAAAATTTAAAAAAGATTGGTAATTTTTTTTTTTGGTTTAGACATTAATGCTTATTTGCTTTGTTTTATAATTGTAAACTTTATTTTTATATTATTACATTTGCTTTATTTTATACTTGTAAACTTTATTTTTATATACTTCATTAAAAAAATATCTAAAATCATAATTTGTTTGTTTTATTACATTTTCCTAATTCAAGGATTTTTCAAACTCATTATTAATTAATACAGTTATTGTATATCGCCTCCTTTAATCGACAATGTTACATTTAGTGATTAATATGAGAACTTTTAAATTGCCTTAAATTTTGTAATTGTAAACTGTGAGAAGTTTGTTTAAAATACAAATCTGATTAGTATGAAACTTACCAATAAGTATTTCTATTGGATTTGATAGAATTCATTATAAAATACAAAGGACTCATTGTCTCACAATATAATAATTAATTTCTGAAAGTCTTTAATAAAAATTAACCGATTTAAATATATTTGTTAGTCAGTTTCATTCGAGCCAGATTTGTATTTAAAACAAAATTTTTACGATTTAAAATTTTAAATTTCAAGGAGATTTAAGTTAGTACATATATCACACACTAGATGTCGCACTGTAGATTCCAGGCGGTTTAAACTGTCCTTGGGCAATAGATGTCGCTATCTAGAATGGATTGCTTGCAGCGCCACGGGCGGTGATATCCGCTGTTAAATTGACTTTGTTTCGATTTTCTAACGAGAGTCGGCTATCTATACCTTCGGTCATCTATGGGCAAGCCATTGAAGCCATTTGGAACGAGATAAAGCAAGACGGCGACTTCCATGCTTTGCCGTTTGCGGGCAGTAATTGACAAAAACAGAGGGATGACGAAATATTATTTTTTTTTTCAAACTTCAACCTAACTTTGTATTTAATTTTAGACCTTTCAAATGTGACGTATCATGTTAAAAGCCATAATTACTCCAACGAAATGATAGAAAATCAGGAACACTAGATTTTTAAGCTGTATGAGTTTTTTTTTGTTAGCGATAGTATACTATACTCTATGTATACATAGAGGTCGTAGAAAAACTATATTTTTAAAGTGCACTTTTTTTTGTAGGTAGGTTTTTTTATTATAATAGGTTTTTGAGTTTATTTATGATTCCAAAGATTTATTTATAAAAAAATATTTTTTTTTGTTAAAGTTAAGTTTTTAAAATTGAAAATCTACTTGGGTATTAATAAATTAGATTTGTATTACTTATGTTACGTTATGTTATGTTATTGTTGCCATTAAAAATATTATATATACACTATATTTTATTAAATTTTTGGTTATACAATATATATGTACTTACATTTTTATTAGCTTTAAGTTTGAACCAAATTACTAAAATTTATTTTATTCAAAACCGCAAGAAACATATAACTTCGTGACCCTACTGACGGTGGGAGAAATAATTAATGTCCAAATTGTTTATTTCTTCAACCCGTGGGCGAAATGTTACTCTGCCCATGGGATGAAGTAAGTAAGCTTTAAATTAAAATAGATGTCAAATGTCAGATAAAATATCAAATAAAACTGGCTTTAAATTACTTGCGCCATACTTCTTTCGGTTCTTCAATTGTTCATAATTTGTTTTTAGACTGATACCTATGTATATTTTCCTGCTAAGCAAAAGAGCCGTATCAGCTTTATACGGCAGTATATTTCTTGCGGTAGTTAAATAAAATATTGTGTGCGACTATTGGTAGATATTACACTTTCGTGGTACCTACCGCACTCGCTACGCTCGTGCGTTTACTCCCACTAGTCGCACATAATACTATTTTTATCATTTTTAACATAATTTGAAAAGGATAAAAAATGGTATATATACACATTATAATGTGCGACTAGTATAATGAAATCTATTTTTAAATGTATCTAGTGAAGTTTGCCATCTGTTGATAACATTTTTTTTGTATTAAAAGTCTACTGATTTAAATAAATAAATAAATGCTTATTTATTTTATATTAAATTATATAATTTTAAATGTAATTGCTCATACAATATTTATGGCATTAATTTATTATTTGCAAGTTTTAAATCAATATAATTAATTTGATCGAAATATTTGTACTTATTTAAAAAAGTAAATCTCTAAAAAGAATTAATGCAAACCTAAATAGCATTCAATGATTGAATTTCAATCTATTTATAACTTGTTTATATTAACGACACCGTTGTCAAATTTGCTTTTCATTTAAGGGCGCTTGGTAAACCTAAGATTGAAAAGAATGTTATATACACAAGGCGATAGTAGTGACACTCTAACGCAAACCCTTGAATTAAAATATAAACAGAATTCATTAAACGACCAAGTTAAACTCTTTTTAAAATTTAGTTTTTCTGCATCTCACAGCCATCTAGCGCTTATTGGTAAATGTTTTTGGTAGAGTCCAGTCGGCGTCCGTATAACGGACGCCCAGTGACCAAAGGACGCCGTTTGTATACGAAATTTAACATTGGAGGACGCCTAGTGGTATTATATATATATATATATATATATATATATATATATATATTCATCTTACTAATATCCTAGCGTCCGTACATTAACAAATTCCTATTCTCCGAGCGTCCGGCTCCAACAGAGCGTCCGTATACGGACGCTCGGTTGTTTTGCTATAGAAACGGCCTATAGGATACCGTAACTGTTTAAAGAACACATTTTGTCTGGACGCCCAGATAATAGTAAAACGGTTTTTTTGTATACATTTTGTATATTATTAGTTGAACGTGTTTACCGCTAGAGGCGGGAGTCGCGCAATACGTATATTCTTTAGGGAGTATATTTACTTTCAAATCGTCGATTTCTGGGCGTCCTTTCGGTTCGCGACCCTTGGCAACGCTGTATTCACAATAATTCACAGGATTTCTTTATTCGTATCGATTCGGTGCATTAAGAGTTACTTTTTAATTTATTGTATCTGTACGTTCTCCGTCAGTGCCTTGTATTCTTACTAGTGATGCCGCGAGACGAGACGAGACGAGAAAAGTCCTTCTCTCGTCTCGTCTCGTGCAGCGAGAGAAAATGGGTCTCTCGTCTCGTCGAGAATACTCTTTTCTCGCTCGAGAGTGCCTTTCTCTCGTCTCGTCTCGTTTCTCTCGTGGTAAAAGTACCTAAGTATGAATACAAAAATTAGTTGGAATGAAATACGAATTCGTGTATATTTTTTTATATAGAAATTTAAACTGGAAATAAAAAAAAATGTGTGCCAAGACCACACTAATAAAGTAAGACTTTTTACGCCGAAAACGTCGCGCATTTGAATCAAATGGTTGGATCTATGTGGAGTAGTTTTAACTTGAGACAGCTCAATATCTCGTGAAATACGCATTTAAGGGTGAAACGGGGGTAAATTTAGAAAGTCAAAAGGAATGACCCGATTTTTTTCACAGATTTTGGTAGTACATAAAAAAATTAAAAACTTTTATTTGAAACTTTTTTTTCAATTTATCAACAGATGGCGCTGTAATTCAAAATTTAAGAAAATTGGATTTCCTTGTAAAATGTATTATTTGAAACGTTTGAAAAACAAAAATTAACATTAAATCAACAATAGTCGGCTCTGAAAACAATTTATAACAAATGTTCAAAATGTCATCTTTTCATTTCGACACATTTTTGAATGCGGGTTATGAATTCTGGCTCCACCATGTCCTCCCGAGTTGTAGGAATTGCAGCGTAAACTTTTTCTTTCAAGTAACCCCACAGGAAGAAGTCTGGCAGATCGTTTTCTAGAAAGTTCCGGTACTTTTCACCATTTAATGCCGTTCGCCAAAGGTACCGCACCAAACGTTTACGGACCAGGGACGCTGGTGCTCCACTTGGTGTCGAAATGGAAGGACGACATTTCGAACATTTGTTATAAATTGTTTTCAGAGCCGACTATTGTTGATCGAATGTTCATTTTTGTTTTTCAAACTTTTCAAATAATACATTTTACAAGGAAACCCATTTTTCTTAAATTTTGAATTACAGCGCCATCTGTTGATAAATTGAAAAAAGTTTCAAATAAGTTATTCATTTTTTTATATACTACCAAAATCTGTAAAAAAAAGGGTAATCCCATTTGACTCTCCAAAGTTACCCCCCGTTTCACCCTTAAGGAGGGGTAGGGGTGGCTAGAGGTAGCACCAAATAATGTCCCCTTTGGTCACATTAACATTTTTCCGTGAAATGCATATTTCTCGAGATATTGAGCTGTCTCAAGTTAAAAGAAACACCCTGTATCGGCGCAGTAGTTTTCAATGGATCAAATCATTTGATCCATCCATCTTAAAACTACTGCGCATATATGATGTAACTACTCCACATAGATCCAACCATCTTGTACCTACTGCGCATGTCCGTCATTTTAAATCCGCAATTTTGTTTTTTTTTAATGGATATCAAATTCTGAATCAGGGACCCCATAAATATCTGAATACTAAATTTTACCTAAACCATTAAAGCCGAACGACGAATTTTCGTCATATTGGATCAGCCATTTTATTTAAAAAAAAAATGGATATCAAATTTGTAATCAGGCCCTCAAAAACCACATGTTGTTGATAAGTTTATTGAATAAGCAATGCTTATTAAGCATACCGTTTTTTTTAATAGTATAAAGATTGCCATATATGTGCTTATACAGGGTAAATTTTAAAAATTATTATTATTTTATAAGTAACTTTTTCTTGGTTAACGTTAAGTTGTGTTATAAAATAATACAACGTTAACCAGGAACAAATTTTGTTTATTATGAAATGCGAATAATGTTCTCATTGGTCCAAATAAATATCGTCATTTATGTGCAAAATTATAATTTGTTTGTAAAAAAAATTGTTTACTTATTACCGGAATAATCGAGAGAACGAGAGAGATCGAGAGAAACGAGAAATTCTCGAGCGAGAGAGGGCATTCTCTCTTCTCGTCTCGAGCCTTTTTTCGAGAGAAAATCGCCCTCTCGTCTCGTCGAGACGAGACGAGACGAGACGAGAGGCGAGAATCTCTCGTATCGGCGGCATCACTAATTCTTACTATGTAATATATTATTATGTATTTTATTATTTATTTATTTCAATGTTGACTTGTCGAAAATATTTCTGTAAACATAATGTGGCCAATAAAGATTATTATTTTAAATGTTGAAAAGTGTTGGGTCGCGTGTGGGGTTGGGTGTTGGGTTTGGTTGGTTTGTTTTAATTTTATTACTTTATTTGGTATACCACTTACCCGGCACTCGCCAATTTTTTTTTTTTTATTATTTTAAATGTTGAAGTGTTGGGTTGCGTGTGGGGTTGGATGTTGGGTTTTGTTGATTTATTTTAATTTTAATACTTTATTTATCATATATTTTATAATTTTTCCTTTGAGAAATTTTTACTGAGAAATTATTTTTGAGAAAATAAGACTGGGAGCCATAGTACACCCCATATATTTATATATATAGGGTGTTTTATTGAATAAATATAAAATTTTTATTTTCTGAACCATACAGTTTCAATTTTTTTTAGTAATCACACATTGTAGATATTACTTGGTATGAAATTTGTCATTTTATATCATTTTTGATAGGCCATGAAATGTTAAAATAACATAAGGGAAAATGCGTCAAACTTGTCACATAATATTTAAATTAAGTGACGTGTTTCGTATAGCTTATTATATCTACCACAATAACTAATTTAAAAAAATAATAATTTTAAAACACAATTTTATTCTGTACAGGGTGATCCTCTATAATGTCGCCCCCTTTTAAATTTTTTATTTTAGTTTCTCAAAAATTTTAAAAGTATGGTTGTTACTGGAAAATACTTGCTACGTATAGAAAAAATGGGAAAGTTGATCAGTATACAGGAAAAAACAAAAAGTAAATATTTTTTCAATGGATCACCCTATACATAAATTTATTTTCCGATTCCTTGTAAAATTCTAACTATAATTTATTTAATATACCATATATCTAAATTTAACCATTTCTAAAGTATTTAAATTATTTTTAAAATAATAAGTTAAAATAGTTTAGTCTTTTTCTGTCTCAGTACGGCATTTTTACTCACTTAACTATTAATATTGGAAGAGTGAGGTTCCGTTTTGGAGGTTAAATACAAGTAAGTCATCCTTTTTCTGACTGTTTCCTTTTTATGCTTATACATATCAGCTAGCATTTTTGGTATTAAAATTTTAATTGAGATACAATATCCAATTAGGCCGTGACCATGAGTGGTCATGGCTCTCCCCCCGGAGATCCGGGAGGAACATTAAATTATTACAGGCGGGCAGTGAACGATTTAATTATTAGATCTCCTAGTACTCAAGAAGCGGTAAAGGGCCTAGTTAACTTGTCCCAAATTAATAATATTCCATCCATTTTGGATAGAGAATTTTTATCACAACTAGACTGTAATGACGATTTTAAGAATGAAATAAATGAGGTAGTTAATAGAGGGTTTTGGATCTCAGAAAAAGGGGATCGAATTGATTTTGACAATAAAATAAACATTCAATCTAATATTCTAGTAAAATCTCCACAAAAAATGGAGCTCGACGCTTCAAAAAACATCAACAAAAAATATGACCATGAAATTATTTTATATTCCGTTTACGATACAGGTCCTTTTATAATTAATATTGAATCAGCTGATAATACAACTTTGCATTATCAAAGAGTAGGTAAATTGCTAGCACAAAATAATAACTATGAAATTATTAGAGTAACTAAGAGGGGTAGAAATAGAATGGCAGTTTATTTTAAAAATATGACCAAAGCCAATGAATTTTTGGGTAATGAAGAATTTCTGAAACAATATAATTTTAAAGCTTACATTCCTAGGCATCTCGTAACATCTAAAGCAATAGTTAGAGGAATAGATCCAGAATTTACAGAGGCAGATATTCTTAAAAATATAAAATCTGTGGGAAAAATCACAAAAGTTATAAATGTTAGAAGGATTAAGAGGAAATCGAAGGAAAATAAAGAGCTTGTGAATACTTCAATGATTGTTTTGACTTGCAGAGGTAAGTTTATTCCCCAGAAAGTTGAGTTATTTTTGTGTATTTTTTCAACTGAAAAGTATATAGAGCCGGTAATACAATGTTTTGGGTGCCTTCGTTATGGTCATACTCTGGCGCAATGTAAAAGTAAACCTAGATGTGACAGGTGCGGTCTAGAAAGAATAGAACAAATAGAAAAAAAAGAAAAAGAGAATAGTCATGATAACTGTATTGTAAAGTGTATTTTCTGTAAAAAGAATCATTCTTCTACAGAAAAAGGTACGGACTTTAAAAACCGTGTTTGTCCTGAATTTATACGTCAAAAAAAAATTAAAACAATTATGTCTTTATATAATCTCTCATTTTTTGAAGCTTCTCAAAAAACAAAAGCGGTAGTAGTACCTCAAAAGGAATCATCCATGGTTCAAAGTACAAATAAAAATGTTTTCTCTGAGGACTTTCCTCCTATTACTAATGACATAATAGAAGAGGAATTTCCCCTTCGGAAAAATTTAACTTTTACAAAAGTACTTAATAAAACCCCTCGTCAGCACGCAAAAAGGTCCTCACAATATAGTGAAGACCATTTTCTTAATTCAAACGGAAGAATACATGAAACACCTTCCAAACGCCCTTATATATCAACTCCCAGTACCTCCCAACAGGCACAGGAAATGACTAGTGAAATGTCTCCCAACAAGGAGCATTTTAGTGAGCTATTTATGCATTTTTCCAAAAATTTCCCAGATATTCTCTCAAAACTAATAAATATACACTTTTCTCAAACTTCAATGCAGGGTCAAACTGATGTTGCATTGAATAAATAATTACTTAGTTTATTTAAATTTTATTTAATTTTAATTTGATTTTAATTTTGATTTTAATTTTGATTTTAATTGTGATTTTGATTTTAATTTTAATTTAATTTTAGTTTTAATTTTGATTTTAATGTTTATTTTAATTTTGATTTTGATTTTAATTTTAATTTTGATTTTAATTTTGATTTTAATTTTGATTTTGATTTTGATTTTAATTTTAATTTTGATTTTGATTTTAATTTTGATTTTGATTTTAATTTTGATTTTAATTTTGATTTTGATTTTGATTCTGATTTTGATTTTAATTTTAATTTTGATTTTGATTTTGGTTTTAATTTGGATTTAATTTTAATTAAGTCTAATTTGATTTTAATTTTAATTTAATTTTATTTCATTTTATCCTTTTTGCATTACAAAGGAAAAAAAAAACAACATGTAAATTTCGTATATGTCAAATATTAGGATAATCCATTGGAATATTCGTAGTTTATTTTAAGAAAATTTGCAATATCTACAGATATGGTGATAAATAGTTTGGAAAAATACGATCCCCTCTACTCAAAGAGGTCCAAAGCCCTATTAATAAAAAATAATTGCCTATTCAAATCGTTTAAAAAATATTATGAAACTTCAAAAACATTTTTAGGAAAATCCAAAACAACAATTATTACTTATAACTTTTTTGAGCTACTTGTCCCAATTTCGGTGATATTGGAATGGGGTGTTCAGAAGAGTTTGAACACATGTCTTATAAAAAAACCTTTTTGAACAGAAAATTAATAATGATTGGTCTGATGTTGTTCAAATTTATACAGATGGATCTGTTCAAAAGGTAAAAGGTTCAAGTTCTTTCGGAATATACATCCCCTCTCTTAATATTGAAAGTTCATATAAGAATGATGGATCTTCAATCTTTTTAGCGGAACAATTGGCAATTTTATATGCACTTAAAATATGTTTGGAAAAAAAAAAAAAAAAAAACAAATTAAGAAATGCATAATATTTTCAGATTCTTTTAATTGCTTATTACAGATCAAGAAAAATTCTTGGAATTCTAAATCAAATAGTACAATGTTAAAAATTAATAAAATATAATTTGAAATTACTAAAAATAAAGGATACAGAAAGCTTTGTTGGATTTATACCTGGTCACTCCGGGATTAAAGGTAACAAAAAGGTTGATCAGTTAGCAAAAAAGGGTCAAAAAAGGGTAGAAAATTTTAAAATTCCAGCAAATGAACTCCACAAGGAGGCCAACAAACATTTGCTTTTTAGTTGGAAAAAATTTAGGTACAATTTAGTAAAAAAGAACTGTGATGAGTGCGGAGATACAAATCACTTACTTTTTGCCTGTAATAATAACATAAATAACTCTAATGCACTAATAAATAGCTTGGTCCAAAAAGGACATCATCTGCCTTGTAGCTACAAATCCATTATAGCATGCGCTTTTTTAGATGCATATAGATGCATTTATAGATTCCTTAAAGATTCTAATATTAAATTGTGATATGTTTAGGTTTTCCTACCGTTCCTGATTTTTTCTTTGTTTGTGCTGTTACATAACCTAAATATTTGACTTACAAAAGAAGAAACCTCCATAAACACTCTTGACGAACAGAAAAGTAAATTTAAAAAACACTAGTAGCTGGCCAGTAAGAGCTCTATTGTCTCAAGGCCAATTTCCTTTGGAAGGAAATAAATAAGTAAGAAGAAGAAGAAGAACTATTAATATTGATATACTGTCACCATAGTTATTTATTTTTAATTAACATTTTGTTATCCTGAGGCTTCTTGATTTGTAACAATTTAAAAAAAATATTTGATGATAACGTTTTAACTGCAAATATTTTAGAAACGGTTGAATTTAGGTATATGGTATGTTATATGAAATATGCTTGGAATTTCTTTCTAAAATTTCTAAATATTTTTTTGGTATAGGAGGTATTACGAATTACATTTTGGAGCAATTAAATTTAAAGATACTATATTAAAATAAAATTGTCAAAAATAACTAATTATAAGTCATATTTGACTAATTGTCATAGCGAAAAAGCAGTCACTAATAATTAGTCAAATTCTACTGAATGAAATAGACAAATTAGTAGATTACAATTTAAAAAAATTCTAACCCAGCCGGGGTTTGAACTCGGGTCTGTCGCTTTTCAAGCGGATGTCAAACCAATGAGCCATAAGTCACTTTTATAAAAATAGTTTTATCTGTCTATAAATATTGTGCATATTTTAAAGTTTAATATATTTTTTGTGTTGCTGTTTTGAGCTAAACTTTTTATATCTTTGTTTGTTTTTAAGGGTCATTTAACCATAGAGCCTAAATGCATTTAACTCAAACAATAATTTGTTGTTGGCCGCAAACGATTGAAGAAATTAGTTACATTTAACTCTCAGATATAGTCAAAGGAGGTGACTTATCTTAAATTGGTCAAACTTTAACTATTTAAGTAGTTAAAAATAACTATTTAAGTAGTTAAACATATTTATTTAAAAATGAAAACGACTATTTTATTAGTTAAAAATGCTGGTACTAATTCAAATAGTAGAATTTCATATTTCGTTTTAAGAGAGTAGGTACATGTTTTTTTCTAAAACCGAGTTAACGTTGTGTTTTATAAGTACTGGACAGAGCTGTTCCGAGTACAACAAAAAAGTACTTGAGTAAAAGTACAAAGTACAAAGAAAATAAAAAAGTACTCAAGAGTAAAGTACAAAGTACTTTTTCTAAAAACTTTTAAAAAGTAATTTATGTCAGTATTTAGCAAAAAAAATTGTTAAAAGTTAAACCAAACAAAATATCAGGTTTAGGTCACTTAAAAGTAGTGGGTCATAAAACAATATTTTTAATTTATTAAATTAGTAGAAATAAAATACATAAAAAATATTTATTTTAAAACTAATAAGCTAATAATAAGTTCTGCGCAAACAAAATTTAAATTGAAGTTTTCGAAAAAAGTTTAAGTGGTAGGTACACTGCAGTTTATTGACAAATTTGAAATTTTTAAAAATACAAATATTACAGATTTTATACCATTTTTCAATTTTTATTTCTTTTACTAAAATAAAAAAATTAAAATCGTATAAGATCTGTAATACTTATTTTTTTTAAATAATAAAATGTAACGATAAACTATAGTAAATAATAAATTGGAGCACTTAAATTTAAATTATCGTTATTGGGGAAGAGGAAAAAATATATACCTTTTTTTTAAACAATTTAAATTCTTCTTGAGCGAGGATTTATTCCGAATATTGCCGAACCGCTAAAGAATTATAATTATGGCGGTATATTTGAATATGTAGTGCCACTACAGTAGTACTTAACAAGTACTCGAGTACAACAAAATTACTAAAATTTTTGGCATAGTCATGAAATACATCTCCGAGTTTCCATGTATTTATTTTGAAATCCGTTTCACACTTTCTTACTTTTTTTAAATGTCATTTTTGACACATGTCATTAAAAATTGAACAAATGTATCAAATTCTTTCCCGTATTATCTGTTTAAAACCCGTCCACAACATCCTCATTCACTCTTCAGTTCCTCATTTAATTTTTTCTTATAATTTTATTTCATTTATATAGGTATTTTATACGCCTACCTTTTATGCATATTTATAACGTTTCCTTTTCTTCCAAGTTCATTAGATAGACAAACAATTATTGTCTTGATCCACTAATTTAAATAATGTGTCTTGATCCTATTAGAACTAGCTAACTATGCGCGAAATTAAAGAGTTTAGTTATTAAATACACTACCAAATCTGACAACATCGCCGGACGCTCAGAAATCGACAGAATAAAAGCAAAATATACAAGCGGACGCTAGGTAGTGGCAATATAAAAGATTTGCTGTATTTTTTGGACGCTTAGAGGCGGTTTTATGTAAGGACGCTTGGAAATCTGTAGTTTAAAAAGTCAAAAATCAAAATGGTCAAAATTTGAAGTCAAATGACCCCCAACGACATCTACTATTAAAATATTAAAAATATTCACTCGGTAACATAGTATTTACTTGAAAAACATGGGGTGGACGCTCAGAGGAGGAATCGTGAAAGGACGCCGGGAAGATAGCAAGATGTATATATATATATATATATATATGTATGTATGTCGGCGCCCTTATTAATTATTGGTCTACGCTTGTGATTCTTTCTCACCCTTTTGTTTATTTGTAGTTGATAATATTTTTGTAACGATGTTTAGGCTAAAAAAAGCCCACGCATGTGGAGAATGTCATCTTCTTCTTATTAGGTGTTTATTACTAAGTCTTACGATACATTTATTTTAGTTGATATGATTTATGTGAATTTGTCTAGACAAATTAGTGCATTCTTTTAAAATGTCTAGGCAGCCTAACCATCAGTCGCCCTCGTTAATCTCTGACATATATATATATATATATATATATATATATATATATATATATATATATATAAATAAATCAATTTGGGTATTATAAACAATAGCGTCTTTGTATGAAGTAAATTAGAATTTACAGATTTTAATAAATATTAAAATTATTAAAATCTGTAAATTCTAATTTACTTCATACAAAGACGCTATTGTTAATAATACCCAAATTGATTTATTTATTAATTTTATTCGTAAAAACGGTCGTTGGTTAATTCTAAATCTCAGATTTTTCTCGGTGCACCGTCCCTATACGTTAATTATATGATCATTATGCAAATATTATAGTTATAACGCCTCTAATATACTAATTAAATTTCGAATCCGGTGCTACGTACTCGAAAAACACACATGGTCTGCAGACAATTGCATGCAGACAATGTGCGAGTACGTAGCACCGGATTCAATATTTAATTAGTATATTAGAGGCGTTATAACTATAATATTTGCCTAATGATCAAATAATTAACGTATACTTATAGGTATATAAATTACACAATGTTATAGTATATTATGTAACAAGTTTTTTAAACGCTATTTAAGTTACAAGTTAAATTATGCACGAGCGTAGCTTTAGTTTATAATGAACAAGTCTTGAGAAGTTATTGCATACCAGTCTTTATTTATTTTTATAATTAAAACCAATTTTTTTTGACATTTTATCTGGCATCGAGAGCAGCTCAGCAGATAAGACCTGAAGATGGTACATGAGATTGTACCGAAACATTGTCAGACATACAGTTCTTTTAAGAACCAAAAACCGACAACACGGAGCAGATCCCGGAAAACCATCAATACATATAACGCCCGTAGAAACCTGAAGCAAAACATGTATTGTTCTGTCCCCGTAGATTGTGTATTATGTATATATTTTTAATCATAATATTACAAGTGGTATGATTATCAACGATGATACTTTCGAATTGAAACCGAGATACAGATTTCACGAGTCCGCAGGACGAGTTAAATGTGCTGCTTCGGTTTCAATGAGTAAATATCATCGATTATAATAATTATTAATCATACCACGAGTTACATTTAGTAAGAAAATATAATTTTTGGATTTAAAATTTAAATTTAAATTAAATTAAATTAATATGCTTACAAATATAAAAAGACTTTTATAAACATCTTTTATTTTATCATTGCAGTAAATATTTTGTACATTAAAAGTCCAATGTACCTTCAAAATGTACCATTTTATAGGTCACTTTTTAGATGTTTCGATTTCATTCAAAATGTGTTTTAAGGGGTTTTTGGGTACGAGAAAACCGAATATGACATTATTTTTGCGATGCGATCACGATTTGACCAAAATTGGCATTTTTTTTAAATTTCACTGAATTTATCTGACATTTAATTCAATTCATAATCATAACACAAGACATATCAATGATTTTTTTATTAACACTGCAGGGTCAGAGAAAAAAAAACAATAAAACATAAAGTTTGTATTGTAAATATTGACCGTTTTAATACCTTTAGCTAAATAAACGTATTATTTATTTATTTATTATTACAATCGTAAATAAGCTGGTTATTAGAAGTGAATTAAAATTTTATTTAAAATTGATTCTTGTGTTACAAGTTTTAATTGCTTTTGATATATTTGTGGAAAATACACTATTATGCCAAATCGTCGTAAAATTAATGCGGAAATGATTGAAATATACCAGCTATACTTCGATCAAAATATTATTTGTGATGTAAAATGGTCTCCGTCTACTATTTGTACTGGGTGCATGGGAAATTTAAGTTAATGTAGAAAGGGTAAGATCGATTCCATGCCATTTGGTATTCCTGTAATCTGGACAAATCCGCCAGTTCACAATCCGAATCTGAATGTTATGTGTGCGTTAATTTTAAACCCGGAACAAACAGAAAAAAAATATGTTCTATGAAATATAAAGCAACAAAATTTGTTCAGTTGCCATTGCCGCACTCGGAAAATGTTCCTGTACCGAAAAGACCGAGTCCAACAGCTGTATCTATATCCAAGTAATTTCGAATATGTGCCAACTAATGTTACTCCTGATTGCGATCATACCGAAATCACGCAGGATCGTCTTGACATTATTGCACGGCGACAGACAATTCTCTTGGCTAAAGAGTTAAAAACGTTAAATCTTTTAGCACCAGATGCTCGCGTGTATGGATCCATCGGCCGTCATCGCAATTTTACACGTTTTTTTAAAGCTATCGAAAATAATTCACTAGCTATTGCGATGATATTCGTGGTTTGGTTTCCACTCTTTATTGATTCAACCAAAAGTAGCTTAAAAGCCGCACTCCACATTACAAATTCAAAAAAAGCCGTGCCCGATTCTCGATTTATTGAAGTATAATGAAAACAAATGGAAGATTTGCGTAGATTTAAAGGTTATTTCTATTCTCTCTGGTCTGCAATTGGGCTACACGAAAAACATGTGTTTTATGTGCTTATGGGACACGCGCTACCGTGGTGGCCAGTATGAAAAACGCGATTGGATTACACGCGAAGAAGTAAGATTGCGCAGACATAACGTTGTTGAGCTGCCACTTGTACAGGCCGAGAGAATTTTGTTGCCGCCATTGCACATTAAATTGGGTATCCTGAAAATTTTTATAAAAAAACTGGATAGTGAGGGCAACACATTTAACGAATTACGGCGAATTTTTTGCAAGTTTGAGCAGAATGAAAATAAAAGAAGGTGCGTATATATAATACCAATTTAATTGTAATAAATTTCTATCATGATTTTTTATGTATTACAGGGATTCTAAACGGTCCAGTGATGTCGAGCTTGTAGCGTGGGATTATAGCCGTGATTAAAAACGTTCTTGGTGTTCATCGGGCGGAAAATTGGCAAGTTTATGTCCAAAATATGCTCGACGCATTTCACAATATGAATGTGAATATGTCTTTGAAGCTTCACTTCCTTCATTGCCATTTGCGGAACAGTCATCGGACGAGCACGGCGAGAGGTTTCATCAAATAACAGCCAGATTGGAACATTCGTACAGTGGGAAGAAACTCGATGCACTTTTGGGAGATATTTGCTGGAATTTGCAAGAAGAATAGGATGATTAAAAAAAAATCTCAATAAAGAAATTTTGTTCAACATTAAATTTGGTTTTTGTTTATGTTTTGTGTCAAAAAAAACCCTTTTTGTAAGATAAATCCAGTAAAAGTTAAAAAAAATGCCAATTTTGGTCCATTTTTACAATTTTTTTTTACGGAAACTGCCTTAAATCATAATTGTATAACAAAAATATTGTCATATTCGGTTTTATCACACCAAAAATTTTCATTTTCGTGCAGTGTTATTAATCATACCAAGAGTTATATTTAGTGAGAAAATATAAATAATATATTATAAACATCTTTTATTTTATCATTGCAGTACATATTTTGTACATTAAAAGTGCAAATTTGATAAATAGTAGTATTAAACAAGGGGAATATTGTCGCTGTGATAAAATGCGTAACTATGGAATACTGGCATTTCATTGGTTATAATATTAATGAATTATATTGTCATTAATTTTTAAAAATTTTGATTTGGTAAAAAAATACGCATATTCACAATAAAATAACCAAAGGTTTTGAACATTGATTTATTCAAATTATTTGCTTCTTGATCTGCACATACTAAATTTGTTCTAATATTTGTAAAAGATTTTTTATTTTCTATAAGAGAAGTAGAATTTATTGGGTCTCTATGTGAATATTCAATTTTTTTTATACCCCAAAAGTAAAATAGTAATAGTTAAATCAGGCGACCGTGGTGGCCACAAAACCAGGACCAGAATTTTCTATCCATTTTTCTTGAAAATGCTGAATTAACCATTCACATATTTGAATAGTTGAGTGGGCAACCATCGTGTTGAAATATGATGATATTCTTAATTCATAGGGCAATTTATCTAGAATGCTGGTTAAGTTTTCCTTCATTAAAATATTTTCCAACTACGCCAAAACATTTTTTTTTTAATATTTTTAAGATTTTGACAGTTTTGATTTTGTCAGCCTTTTTTAGGATTTGTGGAAAAAATGTTTTCTTTTATGCAACAAAAGTAAAAATTATTAAAAAACTATTATTTGAAAGGATAAACAACTTTTTTTAATAGTTCATGATCAAAAGGTAAACAAATTATTACAAAAACATTTATTTCCACCTTCTTAGTAAATTACATAGGTTAATTTTGTTGTTTTTGTATCCAAGTAAACGATACATTATGGGAACAGACCTGTAATATTTTACGGGCTTGTATAAAAGACCTGTAAAGTTTTACAGGCTTGTAGAAAAGCAATTTATGAAATAAAATGTAATAATTGACATATTAATTAAAATTTTAAATTACAAAATCGTTATCTAAAGATGAAAATAAATATTTGTACGTGTCACGCAAATTTGCAATTAATCTATCTATACAAATTATCTTAATGAATTTTTCACTATTCAAGCGTAGATCCGTATACACTGTATATTTATTTAAAAAATTAAATATATTTGCGCAAAAATACATATATTCAATAAAAATAAATATACTGTAGGTATATTGGTAAAAATTATACTGTATATTCAGCAGGGCCGGATTAAGAGTTTTGAGGCCCTCAATATTTCTAAAATTTTTGACACTTGGGAAATTAAAACTCATGGTTAATTTTTAAGCTAGCGGAACTTTACGTGATTTTTTATTATCTTTGAATCATTTATTATTTAATAAACCATATAAATTTTAATAAAATCGGCCAAAGCGTTTTTAAGCTATACATAAAAAATTCAATTTTTTTAAACGAAACACCCTGTATCTCGATAATGAAGCATTTTCGGACACGTGTTTATAGGAACTTTTTTTCATATTTTGATGAGAGGAATTTCCCCTGAGCTTTTGTCACAAGTCTGAATCACCCTGTATATTTTGAATAATACGTACATAACCTTACCCAAGCCTGAGAAATTATAAATTCGTATGCAAAACTATAAAAACTTAGATAGTAGAATAGAATTGTGAATGAAAGTGTTTATAAATACTTTATATTTTATATATTTTTAATTATACAATATAATATAATATATATATATATATATATATATATATATATAACCTTATGTATATATACATTTTACTCAAGTAAAATATAAACTGATCTATGTTTTGTTTGTATTTTTAATACTTACCGCAAACCGAAAAAAAGTGCATCAAAAGTCGTATTATTTTTCTGTTTTTCATACAAAATCAAACAATAAAACAATCTTTTGTCCAAAGAAAAGCACGAAACAGTATTTCGGAATCACCGGAAAATATTCCACAACATTCCAATGTACCAATAAAAATCTGGGACAAAAACTAACTGTAATATTAGATTATAAGTAATTGACTGTTTGCCTGTATTTACAAAAACGTTAAGACAAGCACTAAAGGAGCAACTGCTTAAAATTGTTATGAGTCATAACTTATGACTATAAAAACGTCTTCGCGCGCTTTGAGTGTGATAATTTATTAAAAAGCTACCTATTGCATTGGGGGGGCCCTAAATGGTGGGGGCCCTGGGGCCGTGGCCCCGCTGGCCCCATGCTAAATCCGGCCCTGATATTCAGTGATATGTATATTGGTATAAATTATATAATATATTATATAGGGTGGTCCAGAAAGAACCTTTAATAATTTGAGAATCAATAGAAAACGTTAAAATATTACTAATTTTCTTAATAAACTTTTATCGAAAACTCAACAGTTTCATAAATACAAGGTGTTGAAGTTGCATATATTAAAAAAGTAATTTCTCCTAAACAAAAGAATTTATTTGATTGAAATTTGGTGTTTTTTTACTAGGTACCATAGTTATGCATTAAATTAGTTTTCATACTACAAGCAGTGGCGTCACAACGAAGGTGTTAATATATTGTTTAGAGGAAAAAAAAGGTCCGCCAATGATCTAAAACCAAAAATTCTAAAATTCTAAATTCTTAAATTTTAAATAACCAGTAGAATTACTAAAAAAAAGTTCACTAGACGTTTTTCCGTAAAATGTATCTTTTACAGTAAAATTTCAATTCCAATTCACTGTAATTAAATAGTTTTATTTTGTAAACTATTTTTTGTGTTACCTATTTTTAATTTAGTTTATTTCAAAATAAACATTTTTGATTTGTTGCTATGAATTACTAAGACTGAATTAATTAGCTGTATCAGGTCAAAATTCAAAGATATTGAAAACACCCTGTATAAATTTAAAAAAAAATCAATTTGGCTGGACCCACACATCAGTACCAAATAAAAAAAAAATAAAACTAGAAGTAAATTGAAGGAACATCAAAAGGAACATGCGTCCCTGAGAGTTTTTCTTAGATAATTTAGGAAATTAAAAATGTTTTTTTGTTTATTTTTTTTTTATTGTGCATAATTGAGGATATTATATTAAACAAAATAAAAAGCATCGAAATGTTGGCACAAGAGGTGAAATATATTATTTTAAAAATTATAATATATTAGGTTCTCAGGTTCGGATTGCCAATAGGAAAAACTTTTTTAGACCTGATACAGGCTGTGTATCATACAGCTAAACCGAGCACGGATTTGGAATCTATGACCAAAAATTATGTTTACGTTTAGCTGTGTTATTTAAAGAGTTGAAAATTTAACAGTGTTATTATTAATATTATTTATTGATTCTCAAATTTTCCTTTTGGATCATCCTGTATAAATTATATACAAGGTGTCCCTGAAATGCCTGTACAAAATGATCCCGCATATTCCTGAGACTGAAATAATGCGATATAACTAAATTTACTTCTGTACAGAAGATAACTTAAAAAAAACAACAAAAGTTTTGGCACAAAATTTGATTTTTGGGTGTTTTTCATACCGGGAAAATTAAATTTCTTAAAAAAAATAATCTAGGTTGTAGAGGGCGCTGTCTCCGAGGCTTTTTAAACGTTTAAATGGTCATATCTTGCACATGCGCATTTCATTTACGTTTTTAATAAAAATATTACTTTTTTATCTTTATTACCTACGTAAAAAAGGTATACTTTCTAAATGTCGCTGCAAATAACCGTTTTTGAAATATTTGCATTAACATTTTTAAGTGCACCCATGCACCCACAACTTCGTCATTGTTTTTTTTAAATTGTATGTTTTAAAATACTAAAAATATATATATATTTGAAGTACAAATTAACCACAATAAAAAGGAAACACTAAACAATATAAACACACAAATCTCGAACGGTTACTTCGGGCGATATTTACAAGGTTTTTTGTGTAATAAAGATAAAAAAGAAATATGTTTATTAAAAAGTGAATACACTAAAGCGCAAAAAGATTTGAGCATTTAAATGTATGCAGACAATGCCCTCTACACTTACATAAATTAATTTCAGAAATTTAAGTTTCCGTCCTAAAAAAACCGAATATAAAATTTTGTGCAAAAACGTTTGTTTTTTTCAATGTAATAAAATCAAAAACGAACTTTCAACTTTAACAACACGTATCTTAGTTATTATATATTATTATATTTTGTATGGAGGTAAATTAATGCGATATAACTAAATTTACCTTCATACAAAATATAATAATATATAATAACCACAGACCTGTGATAATAACTAAGATACGTGTTGTCAAAGTCCCTATAGGGACACCTTGTATATTACTTTATTTATTTATGACACTACCAACGGTGCCTTATTACAAATAATAGTTTAAAAAATAAATATTTTAATAAGAAAAATTGATCTAAACGAATGATGATAAGATTTCAACATGTTTGATTGATTACACAATTTAAGTTTTTTATAACGAACATCTTTACCATGTAAAGGTTATTGGGTAGTATTATAGTTTTATACCTTTACAATTTTGGTAAAACTTTTTTATTAAGTATGTATAACTTTTTACAGCTTTTAATACATATTTTTGTTTTTATGCTGAAGTTAAGTTTTAAGAGCCCTTTGGTTTTACTTTGTTTTCGGTTTATTTTTATTAAAAAGATTTAAGATAGCAAATGAATAACTATTTTAAGTGAAACATAAATTTAGAAACAGTATCGGCGTTTCTAGCTTGGCTACTATTTAAAAACAAAGCCATTGACCTGAATTTCCAGGTCACATGCCGATGACGTTACTTTTTACTGATAACACACGTGCCATACATTTTCCTTGGTTATTTGCTTTAAAGATATGGTACCTTCCACCCACGGTGTAGTTTTGCCTTTGAAAAGCCCTTTGCTATTGTTTTACTGCACAGTGTTACTAAACCAGATATGTAAGGCAATTATAATTATCAAAACAATTTTTTATAATATAGGTGACTAACGATATAATTGATAAATAAACACAAATTTAGGTAATTGCCCTAGTTTATAAATTTCAATTTTTATAAAAAAATGTGATATACGAGTACATACTTAATTGGGGGTGTTTAATTTTCGAATATTTTACCTAACATTAAGTAAAGGTCTTTCTTCAGACAAAAATACTTAAATACGCCACTGTATGCTATGTTTGTCTTGCGTATACGATTTATGAATGAACATATTATGAATGGAAACTTTTTTAAGCAATAATATTTAAAAGAAAATACAGGAAGTATATTATAATAAATTCTTTTAGATCGTGTATTACGACATTAGTTAACTACTTTCTAAAAATGAATTAGTCAAAGATGACTAATTTAATAGTTATTAGTGGCTGCTTTTTCACTTGTACCATGGTTAACCATGGAATACCATGGTATCTCAAAATTTAATGTGTAATTATGTAAAATTGTCCCCTGAATCCGAAAATACCGTCAAAAATTGTGGAGCAGTTTTTGAGATATAGTCAATTCCATATTAAATGTAAAATTGACTATATCTCAAAAACTGTTCTACTTTTTTAACTTTTCGGTTTCAGGGGATAATTTTACACAATAATTGACTGTTATATTTTGGAATACAATGGTATTCCATGGTTTACCATGGTACAAGTGAAAAAGCAGCCACTTAAATTAGTAATTTTTGACTAATTCATTTTTAGAGAGTACATAAAGTTTATTGTTACAGCTCTTTTCAGTCCGTTCCTGCATTAAGAAGATTTTAAGAAAGACAGCTGCTGTTATTATTTTGACGTAAAAAAAGTATGTCTTTTTCAAAAGTTTGTAAAATTCAATCGGGTAGTTTCACATTAAAACCATTTAAATAATTTACAGTCCACATTTTATTAGAAGAATAAACAACACTTGTACCCGAATTCTACTATAGAATTGGAATGCTCGTACATTTGGTACATTCGACCCGCATGTGAAATGCACAATTGATATAAGCAGGAAAGATTTATGGTTTTGATTTTTCAATGGTTTTGGTGAAGTAACAGAAAAAACGTCAATATATTTGTCAAAAAAGAAAACGAAAAGAAGTGCTGACAGCAGCCCAGGAAAATTACCAAGCAGAAGCGCGGAACTTCAAGCTGGACCACTGTAAAAAAGCTGATTCAAAAGGCTGATCATTGAAATCAATTCACAACTTCATTTTAAATTAAATTCATACTCTTTACACTGCTGTTATTGATTTAAAACAATTCAACGGCAAATACACATTTTATTATAATATAGTAAAATGTGTATTATAATATAGAATCAATCAAATATAAATAAACGTTATTTTCCAATTCATTCTTTATAATCTTGCTGGTATTGCAAAAGACAATAGGTATTAACTATTGTTATTTTGGCAATTTAACAGTGAATCACTTTATTTTCTGAAAAAATATAACTGAATTAGAATTTAAAACCTGTATTAGAAAAAGAGGCATTATTAAAGCAAAAATACTGCTTTTCAAAAATATTTTGAAAACTTTACAAATAGGCATGAACAATTAAAATAAAATATTAATATAGCAACATTAAAAAACATTGAAACAAACTTGTCCGATTTAAACTCATTCCATATGAATTAACAAATTTGAATTAAAAAGTGTGCCACATGATTTTTAATTTAAATAAAAAAATGAGGATAATCTTTGAGGTACCAGAAATGCTAATCCACCATCATTTATTTTTTTTAACGTATACCTTCTAGTCAGTACCCATCCAAAGTCAAAAATTGGGTCAATTTAATACTTGTACATAATGGGCTCTAGCTTTTAACTTAGAATAGATATTGAATTTATTGATGCTTTATTTGATTGGGTAGTAAATGTGCATTTCATATTATAAAATAAAATTGAACAGTAACAACTAGGAACCAAATGGTGACAATCTAAAATTTATAAAAAAAAATTCTCATTTTTATCATTTTTAATTGGACCCTGTGTCAACCCAGTTGCACATTAAGGTTTGATTTTTTTTAGAAATGTAGTATTAACCATTCTGATCCACGACTTGTTCTAGAATGATATTGATACATTTAAAAAATCCTTAACTTTGATATTCAAAAAACTCATGTGGAGGAAAAAATATAAATTTGATATTTTCACAAATTATAGTCTATATCTTCGTTAATTACGTCCAGTTAGTACCATTCTGTTATTTATAATATGAAATGTACATTTACTACCCAATCAAATAAAGCATCAATAAATTCAATATCTATTTTAAGTTAAAAGCTAGACTGAAAGAAATGCATAGATTTTGGTAGCAAAAAACAATATGCTGAAAGAAATGTGTTGGAAAGAGTATATTTGTGGACATTACAAACAAACGATAAAGTTTTGCGCTTACAACAAATGTCAAAATGCTTGAAGTAGTAAGCATATGAACTCTTTATGTTTTGGTTTACGGACAAAATCTTTACTTTCTGTGCAAATTGACATTTGCTGGCGTAACAAATGTGCGTTAGTTGAAGATTGTGTTTACAGCATATACTTACCACAGTAAACACAGTTACCACAGGTAAGTATATGGTTTACAGAACATACTTTTTTGTTGAGAATACAAAATAAAGTAATGTACATAGTTGGTTGAAAAGTATTTCATATTTTTGAATTATATTTAACTACCTACCTAACAAGGTAATAAGTAAATACAATAAGAAATATTTATAAATTAAGTATTTATTGGTTGTTATAATAACAATACGTGACACACATACGTGACGCATGTATATGCATGTCTATGTTATACTTAAAAATAATTTATTTATAACATCTTAAAAAATAATTTAAAAAAATTAAATGTCTTTTAAATATTTAATAGAGTTTGCCTTCAGAAGTACCAGTTGCTCAAATTTGATTAATAGCGTCAAACAACGAGTTATAGCGCGTAGATCCTAGATAACTTAAATTATTATTATTATTATTAATATTAAGATCAGATGAAAATCATGCCGTCAAGGATCTTTTCGCAATTGGGAATCTACCGATTATTCTTTTTCCAAGTATTTCTTCCAAAACCATTAAGCCTTTTTTACTTGAACTTTCTTGAATGTAAACTTAAATACAAATCAATAAACCAATAAACCCAGTTGTGACTTATTAATAATAAAAAAATAAGTAATTACTTATTAACAATTTTTATCAGCAAAAACATAAATTTAAAAAACGCAAAACATATACCCGAAGATTACCAGACTTTCCATATGGCCACCATTAGGCCATTTTTGTTAAGTAGATAAAGGCAATAAAGTGTCCTCAAAAAGTACTTGTAAAGCACATGTTAGACATTACACAAATTCTTCAAGACAAAGTCAGAGTCAAAATCATTTGAGATTTGTTTGTGTGAAGATTGCGTTGCAATTTGTGTACCTTTACATTAGTAACTAATGATTAGTTACGATCAATGGGGATTCTCTGAATATGTGGATATTTTTAAACGTAAGTATTGTATTGTTTTTATATTTAATGTGCAAGTTTGTAGTAGACATAAAAGCTAAAATCCGGATACATCTTAAGTAAAATAATAATAATAATAATAATAATAATAATAATATTCTTTATTGTACATAAACAAATGTTACATACAAATGGAGGACGGTTAGGTTTCCCTTTCTTCCACCGTCTCCGAAATTATAATAGTTATCAATTACAAAACTTTTAATAGTATTATTTAACTATAGAATAAACATGTACAGCGTAAGTTGAACAAAATTGAGTTTTTTAGAAAATTAAATATAAAGAGAAAGTACCTATACAATACTAAATATAAAGAAATTAAAGATATACGAGAATAAATTGTACCAACAAAAGGAAAATTATTAAACTATTAGCATTTAAAATAAACAAGGACCTATTGTAGATTTAAATAAAAATTTTTAGTAAAAATTAAAAAGCTCTTTTCACCCAATTTAATGTTCAAAAGAACCCTGTTCAATAGTTTTGACGCGACAAACACAAATGACCCCTCGAATTTAATACAGTTATGATTTGGAATATTAAAAGAGTTAGTTCTAGTATTTATCTCATGTATGTCAGATCGGCGTGTTAACAGACGGTATAAGTACAGAGGATTTTTATTTTTTATTAATTTATAAAGAAATATTGTTGTTAAATAGCATATTCTGTTTTCCACCCTTAATTCGTTTAATTCTACTATATATGGGGAAATATGTTCTCTATATGAAATATTGCTAACAAAACGAATGCAAGCATTTTGTATTCGCTGTAATCGTTGTCGGTTATATTGTGGTAAACAAAAATAGAATACTGAACAACAATAGTCAATATGTGGAAAAATTTGGGTTTTAATAAGTTGAAGTTTGGTGGTTTTGTCAAATATATACTTAAATTTATACAAGGTTTTTAATTTTACCATGCAGCATTTAAAAATATAATCTACATGAAAAGAAAAAGATAGACAATCATCCATTATCACCCCCAGGTTTTTTGTCTTTTCCACCCAAGGAATATTTTCACCTTCTATTAACAAACCAAAATTTGCTTTAATAGACATATTTTGATGCTCTCTTCCTATGCAAAGGGCCACCGTTTTGCTAGGGTTTAAACGTAGACCATGCATTTTTGAATATCTGGAAATATTTTCAATATCTTTATTGACTACATCAATAGCGTTGTGAATATTTGAGTTGTCAAAGGAATAATATAATTGTACGTCATCTGCATACAGATGAATTGAGCAATTGGAAATGCAGTCCGTCATATCAAAAACATAAATTAAAAACAGCAAGGGGCCCAAAATACTACCTTGTGGAACACCGGAAGTTGTATTTTTTAAAGACGAGGAAGTTATAGTATTGTTTTTAATTACTACTTTTTGACTCCGACCTACCAAATAACTCCGGAACCACTCCAACGCCGATAAGTCCAAGCCTAAATATTTTAATTTGGCCAATAATAATTTAAAATTAACCAGATCAAAAGCCTTGCTTTGATCTAACATAACTAAAAAGGATAATCGTGACTTATCGTAGTTTTGAATCAAGTCATTAGTGACTTTAAGTAGAGCCGTGTGTGTACCATGTCCTTGCCTAAATCCAGATTGTTGTTCAGGTAATATAGAGTTGTGTTCTAAAAATTCTTTAATTTGAAGAGCAACAATTTTTTCCAAAATTTTTGAAAATGCTGGCAAGATACTAATAGGGCGAAGTTCATTAAATGTTTTTGGATTTGCAACTTTTGGTAGAGGCATAATATTTGAAATTTTCCAGATATCTGGAAATACGCCCTTGCTCAGGGATTCGTTAAGTATTTTGTTAACAAAATCTAAGCAATAAGGTAAGACTAATTTAATCATACTAATGCCTATGTTGTCCTCACCTATAGCTTGAGATTTAATGGATTTAACAGCTTTTAGGATGTCATTGTTGTTTATTTCTTTAAACCTGAATTTATTGTGGTTTAATAAATTATTTTCATAGAACCTTAATATATTTTTATCTATATCTGACTGTCCTGCAACATTTAAGAAATATTCATTAATGTCTTCTGGCTTACATAAATTATCCGGCAAATAGTTGTTACTGAATTTGGACTTGGTACACACACCCCATTTTGTAAGATTTTTCCAAAGCTGTTTCTGGTTGTTTTTATTCCGTGATATGACAAACTGCATATATGCTTTACGTTCACGATCAATTGCACCATTTACATAGTTTCTCAACTCCACGTAGTAGCATCTATTTTCTGCTGTTTTGCTTTTTAAATATTTTTTGTGTGCTTTATTTTTTTCTTTTATCATTAATTTGATATTGTAAGTTATATAAGGGCGGTATTTATGTTTTGTCGAAAAACTACGCAATGGGGCATGACTGTCAAATAAATCAATTATTAATCCGTTTAAAATCTCAATTTTATTTAAACCTTCATAGCTATTAATGTTGTCCCAAGGTACATTATAAATTGCATCAAGTGCAAAGCTATTCAAATCGATATTATTTAAAGGTCTATAATAAATTGTTTCACAACTTACCGCTACTGTTTCTGCCCGTATTTCACAGGTAGTTAGCATGTGATCAGAAATTCCCTGCATATCGATAGTCTGATTTTTATCAACAAACAAATTTTTTGACACGCAAATTATATCTATTAAAGACTCACTGGTTTGTGTTATTCTGGTAGGAGCATCGACCGTTTGGCGCAAATCAAAACTATCCAACAGGTTAAAAAACCTTTTTGTATCACTATTTGCTATATTTAAAAGATTAATGTTTATATCGCCAATTAAAATAATAGAATCCGCTTCCACATAAGCGCGCTCTAGCACAACTTGTAATTCACTTAAACATAACTCTACACTTTTACTGGGTGGTCGATAAATAACTCCCAAGGCCAGTTTTTGTTTATTAAAGTTTAGCATTAACCATAATTGTTCTATGTTTTCCTGATTCGTTGAAGAATGATAAGGAGTATATTTGTAAGTAGCGCTCAGGTAGCATGCAACTCCTCCGCCTCGACCATCGCGGTCAAGTCTAGCTACATTAAATTTAGGGATTGAAATAAACTGAGATGGAATATCTTTATGCAGCCATGTTTCGGATACACCAATTATAGAAATATTATTTTCAAGTATAATGTCTTTAAAAACATCGAAACAATTATTTAAAGATCTTAGATTGGCATGTCCTATTTTAATATTTACTTTTTTGATTTTGATATAGTTGGATGACCATTTATATATTTTATAAATAAGTCATCTTCCCCGTTTTCTTGGCGCTGTTTTAGTTCTTGAATAATCGCTTTGAAGTGTTGCCTTTCCAAAGTCGTTTTATCCGTGCTGATTTGTATAGGGCTGTCGTTTTGCTTAAGTTTGTATTTGTTTTTTAGAACTGTAAATACAATTTCTTTTGAGGAAAATTCCACTTTTATTGGAGCAGTTTTATCTCCAGAGGATTTTCCTAGCCTGTTAGTTTTAAAGTTCTCTATGGGAATATCGGGAACAATTTTTCTCAGAATATCTACAATATTCTCTGAATCTGTAGCACGTCTACCAGCAGGGTTTCCTCCTTGTTGTTCAGGGACATTGTAAAATATAAGGTTATTTTGTCGTTTTTGACGATCCGCTATCTCCTGGATTACAGCTTCCATCGACTCGGAATCCTTACGTTTCATTGTCTGTATTTCAGACTGAAGAGATTTTATTGTAGCCTGAAGATTATTAATAGCATCCATCATTGTGGAACAAGTTGCACATCCTACGTTTTTTAATCGACAGTTTTCGCACTTATAGATTGACCCCTGTACGTCAAGAAACGTAGCCAGCTGTTCCTTATTTATTGATACACATTTCGCATGAAAAAAACTTGAGCAAAAACCGCACTGTAAACCCGGCGATTTTGTGTTGATATTCTGCGTAAAACAGTAAAATAAAGTAAAATAAGTTGGCTGTAATTGTTGGACGTTCTCTAGACGAAATCGAATCGAATTTGTAGTTTGGTTGAATTTAAATGTACCTAGTTATTATAATATATTTTTCTACATTTGTAAAGATTGTTAAATTATTTTTACCCTCCATTTGTTTCCTACTGCAGCAAATATTATACAGGGTGTTATGTAATTAATGTTATATATTAAAATACTGAATACCTTTTGACATAAGGTGTAATGGAAAAATATTTTAAAAGATATTTTCCCAAAGATAAAGAAAATAAAGGGTGGACCATGTTTATGTTGAATTATAAAATAGCAATGAGAAGAACAACTGATTTTTTTTCAACGAATTTTGCTTTATTTGATACAATGTTTCTTCCGATTAAGTATGGAAAATGATTTTATTTAAGTGGCCAGCTCAGCTGGCTCGGCAGTAGCCCATCCTTGAACACCAATTTTCGAGCACTTTGTCACAAGTTTGCTGCTCTATTTAGGCAATTTGAGCTTGAATGTTTTGTTTTAAATGGTAAATAGACTTTGTTACGGCGACGTGTGAATTTTCCGTGGCCCAAATCCTACAGTTTTGCTTGCTTACATAACCTCCGAGGTAAAAATGCGCCTCATCCGAAAAGATGATTTTTCTTGCAACATTAGGGTCATCGTTCAACTGGTTTAAAGCCCACTCAGCAAAGCGAAAACGTTGTGGATGGTCAACTTGCTTTAACTCCTGAACAAGCTGGACTTTGTACGCAAACATACCGAGGTCTTTGTGCAGAATCATCCTCAGAGTGGTACGGGAAAGGCCGAGTTGATGTTGACGCGTGCAAGCGTACATTTTCGGCCACAGCAGCGATTGCTTCAGGTGTACGTCTAGGACGAGCATGCGAAACATGTTTTATGTCCACCAGCATTCCATTTCTGCGCAATTTTTTGATCAAATTTGTAATACTTTGGTTTGACGGCGCCTCATTTCTTCAAAACGCAATTTTCTTGCCGTCTCTGCGTATTTCGAAACGTTGATCCAAATTTATTCGGTGCATATTTTGTAATCGGAAGGTTAAAACTAAACCACTGTCAACAATTCATGGCGCTTAAGTTGAAAGCTTCATTAATAGCACGTAGTTTAAAATTCAACTTATAGATGGCCCACCCTTTATATGCATTAGAAGTTTTTTATATTTTTTGTGATACGCCACTGGTTACACACTTGTGTTCTGTGAGTACATAGATACAAACCAACAAAGTAGCTGCGCGTTGCCAGTTGTAAAAAATTGTTACTAAAAAATTTTCTTGCATAAAATAAATAAATACAAAAGTTTTAAGCCCTTAAAGTTCTAATACCATTCTGTATTTATTTACTCATCCAGCTATTAACTTAAGCAATGATAAGAAAAATTAGTACCTATTTAAAAACTCCATAAAATTAATTTTTTCATCGATTTTTTTCTTTCTGTTTACTCAGATGAAATTAGGACAAGTTCACAGGTTAATCGTTAAACATTCAATTTGTGTAAATAAATCCAAACGCCCAAAAGCACTTCCCTTAGTTAAGATATTTACAATTTGAGCACATAACCTACAATTTTTTGACAGAATGTGTTACCAACCAACATAATAAATTAAACCAGATTAACTTAAAGTAAAGTAAATCATTACGAATTACGAATAAAGTTTAAATCTGGTGTGTCTAAATTTAAATATATTTTTTATAAGTATGTTTTTAAATCACAATGTTAAAACGATTTTTAAAAAATTATTAGTTTACAAATTTTTACAAGGTCTAATTAGTGATCTAGCTATTTCAGGTTTTTATTTTTTTTCAAGTTTTTTCAGGATTTTATTCTTTTATAAATATTTTGAAAGTTTGTATTTTATTAGTAATACTAATAAGTAATTAGTGCGAAAGATTTTATGCTATGGCGGGTCGGGCGCTCACAAATATGGTTTTGTGTTACGGGGAAGCGATGCAAAATGCTCGTCAAGCAAGAATTTTATAGGTAGGTATATTCAAAATTATCACAACGCCAATCACGGACATCCACGGCCCTCGGAGCAAAGTTTTGTACGTGCTGTGCAAAATTTAAGGGACCGCGGAAGATTTAGCGCATTTGTTGGTGATAGGGGTCGGGCTCAGGGACGTGAATTTGTGGCCCTTGAAGAACAAATTTTGGACGAAGTGGAAGCAAATCCGAGAATTAGTAAAAGACGATTAAGTGCCCAACTTGGACAAATGTCCAACTTTGTTACGTGGCGCACGATTCACGAAAATAGTTTGTACCCCTATCACCTACAAAAAGTTCAAGCTCTTCAGGATGGAGATTATGCACTGCGGTTGGAATTTTGCCATTGGTATATACAGAAAAATCAAGAAGATGCTGATTGGAGCCATAGTGTTTTGTATACCGATGAGGCCACATTTACGAGAGACGGGATTTGGGCAGCAACTCAGGAACTTAATTGTAAATAGTCCAGACATTTTTACGCGGGTGCGCGAAAGCATGCTTCGCAGAGTTTAAGCTTGCATTCTAAATAATGAAATCATTTTGAGCATCTCAAATAAGGTAATACATTTTTAATTTTACATTTGGCAACACTGCATTAAAAAGTAATAGGTAAGGTTAATCCGGGATTTGGAAAAAAAAGTTTCAGGTGCTTCTTTATGGACCCTAAGGAACTACCCATTTTAATATATAACATTCATTACATAACACCCTGTATAATTACCTGCTGCTAACACAATTTTCTTTGCTATGCCTACATATACGTATTTGTATTGGTAGCCAGAAAGTATTTTTATAACACATGCTCATATATGAGCATGTGTTATAAAAATACTTTCTGGCTACCAATACAAATACGTTTTACCATTTCGGGCAAACTTAACTGCACTATGTACAAATAATGATTTGTTGTAATAAGTAAATGCTTGCTGCCAAGACAAATAATGATATCAACACAGAAGAAATAGTGCTGCTATTTCGAACAAATTTCTTTGTTCTGCCTACAAATAAGCATTTGCTATCACAAGTTATTTTTTGTTACCAATACAAATACGCAACTTAATTGTTTCACCTACAAATAAATATTTGTGCAGACTGCATAAACCTTCTAGCAAAATATAAATGTTGTAGTGGCAAAAGTTTTCGCTGTCGCCATTTTAACATATAATATTTGTAACCATTACTATTTTTGTGTAATAAGGAGTAATGCATTTCTTTCAGTGTTATGTACAAGTATGAAATTGACCCAATTTTTGACTTTGAATGGGTAGTGACTAGAAGTTATACGATAAAAAAATAAATGATGGTGGATTAGCATTTCTGGTACCTCAAAGATTATCCTCAATTTTTTTTTATTAAAAATAAAAATCATGTGGCACACCCCATTTGTTGATTTCATATGGAATGACTCAACACTTTTTATTGAATTTGTTTTTCACGAATTTAACGAAATACAAAATAACATTGAATGTTTGGTTGATGATGATCAATTGGAAATTCAAACAACAGAACGTGAAAGCTTCGAAAATTTATATTATTTAATTTCAAGTAAAAAAACATTAAGGTAGTTGTCGTGGTACAATATTGTCAAAAATTTTTAGATTATACGCACCGTAAAAGTATACGAGCTGGTAGCTAAGTGATTCATAATTTGTTCGCAAGACTGTACCCTGGAGACGTTATTTTTACGTAATACTTTCAAATATTTTCATAAGTTTTAATCCGGCAACGTCGCTTATGCTCAACCAATAGATATATTGGAGACTGAATCAGACGTTTGAATTTACTGCGGAAATTATATCTATACTCGCGTACAGCCTTGCCAAGTTGTTTTTATCTGACACTAGTGATGTATACTTTTTACAAATTGTTGAACTTTAAACGGTTATTTATAAACAATTGGACGGTCAAAAATTTTTAATTATTTTTTTTTAAACTCAGCAAAAATACATTAAAACAATGTTAGTTTTTTGAAAGCTTCTGACAGTTAGTTTTTTCTGTATAACTAAGAAACTGGTACAGAACTACAGAAAGCCTATACAATCCATGTTAATTATCCAATTTTTAATTGAATTTATCTCGGGTTATAGACGGTCAATCGACTTCAAATTTTAAGGATATATGTATTGTCATGTCCTTAATAAGTATACAAAAATTCAAATTTTTCTGATGGTATGCTTATAGCACGACAACTACCTTAAGCGATTTTAATAATAAAAATCAATTTGTGCAATCGGTTAAAAGTGATTCACAATTCTCAACGCATTTAAATGCGCTGACTGAAGATGTTTCAGATTTAAGAAAAGCTTGCCAGTCATTTCACTTCCTAAATTTAAAGGCATTTACACATCATTAATACATAATAATAGTGCAATAAGTCCTATTCAAAAATTCCATTATTTAAGGGCTTCCCTTGAATCTAATGCTTTGCAGGTTATATCCACTGTAGAATTTTCATCTAAAAACTATGAACTCGCTTTCGAGTTATTAATAAAAAGATTTGATAATAAACGCATGCTCATACAAAATCACTTACGCTCATAATTTAATATAAAACAAATTAACAAAGAATCTCCTGTAACTATAAAAAATTTAAGAATAGTAACAAGTTTGGAATACAGCATATTCCGCTCGAGTGAAGAGTTTGTCACACGAGCCGAAGGCGAGTTTGACGGTTTCACGAGAGCGGAATATGCAATTCCAAACGTGTTTCAGAATATACTTTTTCTACGTTTCCAAAAAATACCATAGAAAAATAATGTATCTTAAAAACAGAGATGTCGCCACGAGTGTTTATTCTGTCATCAGATGATAGAATATTTCATTCTGTAACACTTTACGGAATATATGTAATTCCATAGATAAAATTGATACTAGAAGGGTCAAATTCCGAGGAACGCCTAAATGCAGGAATGGGCTCCATCTGAATATAAATTTTGCGTAAAATAAAACCAAATCAAACCAAAACCAGCCAACCCAACCCCCCGTAACCGCCCTATTGAAGCCTAACCACCCTATTGAAGACGATTATTCCATCGGTAACAAAGTTCGAGATAAAGGGCAATGCGCGTAAAATAAAACCAAATCAAACCAAAACCAGCCAACCCAACCCCCCGTAACCGCCCTATTGAAGCCTAACCACCCTATTGAAGACGATTATTCCATCGGTAACAAAGTTCGAGATAAAGGGCAATGCACGATGGAATAATCGTCTTCAATAGGGTGGTTAGGCTTCAATCGGGTGGTTACGAGGGGTGGGGTGCCTGGGTTTGGTTTGATTTGGTATGTTTTATTTTACCCAAAAATTATATTAAGATGGAGCCCATTCCTGCATTTAGGCGTTCCTAAATTCCGTAATAGGAGTTAAAAAATAATATTAAAAAACATGTAAGAGCTTTAGCACCTCTAGGGCAAAAGGTTGAAAATTGGGATGTTATTATTATTCATCTAGTTGTCACAAAATTAGATGCATTAACAACCCGAAAATGGAAAGAATTAAAATTTGGCGAGGAAACACCTACTCTAGAGGAATTTTATAATTTTCTTAAAACATGCGCTGATTAATAGAAACATTAGAAGAGAAAGATAAAAATAAAACATATCAACCAAAATCAAACACAAAAACATTTTTACAAACAGATTATAACAATAACACTTTTCAATATGCATTATATAAAAATATCATTTTTAAAATTAAACCCTGACGGAATCTGCTTAAAAATTAAATCTTAGTTTAAACTGTCTACGTAAAGGGCATTCCACAAGAACATGCAAATCACTTGGCTGCAAAACATGTCATTCAAATAATTCAAATAATACTTTACTAAAAATTAAATTGAAAGGGAACCTAATTCTATATCAGTGGCGGCTCGTCAGGGTAGGCCTCTGAGGCCGCGCCTCACCCTTAAAATGAAGGAACGAACGACCAATCAATCATACTAAGCGTAAATAAAAATCCAGGTGCAAAGCGCGTCAAGGTAACGTGTATCGTTGAAAGTCGCTAAGACAGAGGCGAAATTTTCACAGCCTCGGAAGCTCCCATTTACCTCTAGAAAGCGAAAATGACTCACCAACAAAAATATCGCCGGAAGTTCGCGAATAAATACCGTAGATTCAGTCGTAGATAAGGCGAAATTTAGTTAGCTTGGCTTGTTCTAATTGGTGGTTTTATCACATGACCGATGATCGCTTGTGGGGGCACGTTATTGTTTTGATTCAGATTAAATTATTTAAAACTTTTGGCTGATTTTTATAGTTTTTGTCTCGATTGGTAAAATTTCTTATTTAATTATTGTGTTTTATTAAGCAAATTTTATAAAAGTGCTCTTTTAGTTCCACCCTTACTTCCTAAAAAGTCCCAGAAGCCAACTGAAAGGCTTGTGCGGGTTAGGGGTAGGAACGGTCCGCAGGATTAAAGTCCCCTCCGAAGGACTATTACACAATAGGACAAACACAAATAAACAGCCATACCCCTGGTGGGATTCGAACCCACGACCTCCGGCTTGTAGTCAGCAGCACTAACCACTAGTCCACCGTCGGCGAGGTGAAATAATATATTGCATAATTCTTCAATTAGAGACGCGGTTTGAAAATTTAAATAACATAAGTTTTCTTGCTTTAGTTAATAGCACAAAATATTCGGAATATGCAAAATGCTTTCCAGACAACTTACTTAAGAGTTTATTAAAAAGTTATCCAAATATTTTTGACAAAGATAGGCTAAAAAATGAGCTTTCTGTATTATACAGGGTGTTTCTTTTAACTTGAGACAGCTCAATATCTCGAGAAATACGCATTTCACGGAAAAATGTCTTAAATAAAAGGTTAATGTTACCAAAGGGGACATTATTTGGTGCTACCGCTAGCCACCCCCTACCCCTCCTTAAGGGTGAAACGGGGGGTAACTTTGGAAAGTCAAATGCAATGACCCGATTTTTTTCACAGATTTTGGTAGTACATAAAAAAATGAATAACTTTTATTTGAAAGTTTTTTTCAATTTATCAACAGATGGCGCTGTAATTCAAAATTTAAGAAAAAGGGGTTTCCTTGTAAAATGTATTATTTGAAACGTTTGAAAAACAAAAATTAACATTAAATCAACAATAGTCGGCTCTGAAAACAATTTATAACAAATGTTCGAAATGTCGTCCTTCCATTTCGACACCAAGTGGAGCACCAGCGTCCCTGGTCGGTAAACGTTTGGTGCGGTACCTTAAGCGAACGATTAATCGGACCCTTCTTTATTGACGGTGCATTAAATGGCGAAAAGTACCGGAATTTTCTAGAAAACGATCTGACGGACCTTTTGGAGGATGAACCACTAGCACGGCTCCAAAACATGTGGTACCAGCAGGATGGTTGTCCTGCACATTATTCGACAATTGCTCGAGAGGTGTTGGATCGGGAGTTCAATGGCCGGTGCACCGCGGTGGATCGGTAGACGTGGTCCAGTAATTTGGCCTGCTCGATCACCTGATCTTACGCCACCAGACTTCATCCAGTGGGGTTACTTGAAAGAAAAAGTTTACGCTGCAATTCCTACAACTTGGGAGGACATGGTGAAGCGGATCAGGAACGCCTGTGCGGCGATACCGCCCGACATGTTGGCGCGTTGTGTGCCACAATTCATTACCCGCATTCAAAAATGTATTGAAATGGAATGACGACATTTCGAACATTTGTTATAAATTGTTTTCATAGCCGACTATTGTTGTTAATGTTAATTTTTGTTTTTCAAACGTTTCAAATAATACATTTTACAAGGAAACTCATTTTTCTTAAATTTTGAATTACAGCGCCATCTGTTGATAAATTAAAAAAAGTTTTAAATAAAAGTCATTTATTTTTTTATGTACTACCAAACCCTGTGAAAAAAATCGGGTCATTCCATTTGACTTTCCAAAGTTACCCCCCGTTTCACCCTTAAGGAGGGGTAGGGGGTGGCTAGCGGTAGCACCAAATAATGTCCCCTTTAGTCACATTAACCTTTTATTTAAGACATTTTTCCGTGAAATGCGTATTTCTCGAGATATTGAGCTGTCTCAAGTTAAAAGAAACACCCTGTATTGAGATGAACAATTTTTAAATTTAAGTGTTGAAAAAAGTTTAATAATGGTTTAGTATGGCTATTGGCGATGACCTCCATTTTAAAAAAGGTCAATGCGTCGCAGAATAATACCTCCCGGGTCACGTATTCGTATTTAGACAAAATTAACCTTATGTAGCCTCACCCTCCTGTACACCCACGAGCCGCCACTGATATATATCAAACACAGAATTTAAATGACAGCAAATGTTAAATCAAGAAAAGTGTCAAAATTCTTAGTAACTGTTTTGTTTGTAGTTTTCTCTTATTGTTTTAACTTATTTTTATTTTAGATAAAAATTGACGTTTTTAATTTATGAAGTTTTTTATTATATATTATTTACAATAAATAGAAACCAAATTACCATCGAAACCAAACATACACCCGCCGTTGAAATTATGAGATTTTAACAAAGAAAAAAAAATAATTTTAATCAGCTGTTGTTTTGGCGTCAGAATCAGTCGCCAGTTGATCCAAATCACGCTTTGAACCATCGTCAACGTAGCGAGGAAGCAGGCAAATATTATGAACAGCTCTCTTAAGAATGTTACCAGTCGTCCATCGGAACCACGGATAACTTGATCGATGCGTCCCAGCCTCCAATTTAAGGGGGCCAAATTGTCCTCCTTAATCAGGGCCAAATCACCCACGTTAGGTTCAGCTGCTTGTTGAAGCCGCCACTTGGTTCGCTGCTGCAAACCATGAAGATACTCATTTGACCATCGATTCCAAAAGTGTTGGACCATTTGCTGTAGTTGATGATAATGTGATAGTCTGTTGGACGGTTCCTGCGGCAAGGAGGTCAACGCAGTACCAATTAGAAAATGACCTGGAGTGAGTGGCATAAAATCACTGGGGTCACTCGACATAGGATACATTGGTCTGGAATTTAAAACAGCCTCCACTTGCGTAATTAGGGTAAATAAAGATTCATATGACAATTTTGAATTACCTATAACTTTTACTATATGAATTTTCGCAGATTTAACTGCTGCTTCCCATAAACCGCCCATATGGGGAGTTCGAGGCGGAATAAATTGCCATGATATGCCATAATTATAAATGAAATTTGTAAAAGCTGAATTATTTGTAAACGAAGCTATTTCTTTTAAAGAATTATTAGCACCCACAAAGTTTAAACCATTATCACTCGAAATATTTGTTGGGCAACCCCTACGTGAAACAAATCTTTTCAGACAATTAAGAAAACTGTCTGATGTTAAATCAGATGCAATTTCTATGTGTACTGCTTTAGTTGTAAAACATACAAAGATACACAAATAACATTTTACAAATGTGCGATTACGAATTTTAGAATTTTTAATTAAAATAGGACCACAATAGTCCACTCCGCAAACACTAAAGGGCCTTGCTGGAGTTACTCGATTACTGGGAAGTTGCCCCATATGTGGTTGAAAGCTGCAAGGACGAGTTCGGAAACATTTAATGCATTTTCTAAGAACATTTCTTATTGTGCTTCTGGCATTTAAAGGCCAAAATTGCTGTCTTATATTAGACAATTTAAGTTGTGCCCCAGCATGCAAATTTTTTATATGTTCATAATTAATTATTAATTTGGTAAAAATGTGATTACTCGGGAGCACAAATGGGTGACTATGATTATATTCCAACTTTGCAAGATTTAATCGTCCTACAACTCTAATCATATCATTTTCACCAAGAAAAGGAAATAATGAAGTTAATTTACTGTTCCTATTTACACATTTGTTTTTCTTAAGGGATATAATATCATTTTTAAATTCAGCATGTTGAACCATTTTTGTTAATTTATTTGTAGCATTAGTGAGCTCATTTATTAACAAATTTCCAGTAAATTTGGGTTTTAATTTGTTTGTGTTATTTATAAAACGTAGCACATAAGCCATGACATTTCTTAATTTTGTAAAAGAAGAAAATTTATGAAATATTGGATCGCATTGATCATTATTTATGTTTATTAAGCATTTTTGTTCTGGTAAAATATCAGCTTGGATGTTTAATTGTGCCTCAGACATTTTTATATCACCGGAAATAAACTTAGGGCCTTCAAACCATAATTTACAATTTTGTAATTTTTCTGACTCGACATAGTGCCAACTTTGTGCAATAGAAAGCTGTTGAATTTCTGCAATTCGATTGGATACAAATACTTTAAACTTGCTAGGATCAGAATTTATCCAAGCCAAGCAAATCATGGAGTCACACCAATAAAAGGTTTCCGAAATGTCGATCGTTAACAATTGGTTTACCCTTTTAACCAAACGAGCTAATAATAAAGCTCCACACAATTCGAGCTTTGGTATGGTTAAAGTTTTAAGTGGTGCAACCTTTGATTTGGAACAGAGAAGTTTTGTAGAAATATTACTTGAACTATATGATTTTATATAAATGCATGCACCATATGCTACTTGTGATGCATCAGAAAAACCATGCAATTCAAATCTAGTGGCATTTATTTGCGTCACTTGCCTGGGAATTATTATTTTATTTAAATTTAATATTTGCCTTTTAAATGTTTCAAAATTAGTGTATAAATTAAGAGGAATTGATTCATCCCAATCCAGATTCAGTTTCCACAATTCTTGTAAAATAAGTTTACCTTTTATTAAAATTGGACTAATAAGTCCTAAAGGGTCAAAAACCTTAGCAATAAATGACAAAATTGTGCGTTTTGTAATTTTAATAATCGAAAATACTTCATCGTGAAGTGTATATTTAAAGCTATCCTCATTAGAATCCCAAAGGACACCGAGTATCTTCTGCTCTTTATTATCAGTAATTAAAAAATTTGTATTTTCAACAGAATTTGATTTTTCATTTATGTCTGAATATAATATGCTTTTATTATTCGAATTCCATTTGCGCAAAGAGAATCCAGATTGCTTTAAAATATTTGAAATATCATTTTTTAACTGCAACGCTTCATTAACATTATTGCAACCTGATATAAAATCATCCACATAAAAATCATTTAATATTTTATGACAGGCATATGGGAAACTCGCTTCGAAACCAATTGTCGATTGTTGAAGGCATTTTGTAGCTAAATATGAGGCACTAGCTGTGCCATAAGTCACAGTATTTAAAACATAATGTTCTAGATCCGAATTTGAATCAAATCGCCAAATTATACGTTGAAAATGCTTATCTACATCGTCAACATTAATTTGTCGATACATTTTTTCAACATCTCCTGTGAGAACAAAATTGTACTGCCGAAATCTAAGCACGATTGAAAATAAATCATCTTGTATGACCGGACCAACCTTTAAGGCATCATTTAACGATAAACCTGACTCTGATTTCGCAGATGCGTCGAACACTACACGCAACTTGGTAGTTAAAAAATCTTTTTGTACGCAATGATGTGGAATATAATAAATATTTTCACACCTATCTGAATTTAAATCAATTTTAGACATATGGCCCAGATTTAGGTATTCAGTAATAAATTCATGATATAACAATTTAAGATTATGGTTTTTATTTAATTTACGCTCAAGGGACATAAACCTATTTTTGGCATTTTGTAAATTTGTTCCCACTTTATTTATATTATTTTTAAAAGGCAATTTAACAACAAAATGACCCTGCTTGTCCTTGGAAACAGTATCAAGAAAATGAGCCTGCACTTCACTTTCTTGAGTGGAAAAATTTATTGATTTGTCAGGAAAATCTTCGACCAACCAAAACCTTTCCAGCAAATTATCAATATTATTTGTCGCACAATGCATTGACATTGATTGGTTACTTGAAATGTTGGTAGCACCTGAAACAACCCAACCTAACTGTGTTTTCTGCAATATTGGTTGGTCTTTAATCTTAATTTGACCAGCGCAGAGTAATTCAAAGAAAATACCTGCCCCAAGCAAAACATCAACCTTATTAGCAATATTAAATTCAGGATCTGCTAAAGTTATGTTTTTCGGAACATTAACATACGATTTATAGAATGTTTGATTTGGAATATTTCCTGTGATATTTTCAATGACCAAAAAAGATAAATTATTATTATATGAATTGTGAAGAGATTCAAGTTTGGCATTTGTAATATGAGAAACAATATTTTGCGATTGATTAATTCCTGTAATTGGAACATTTATTTTGGATTTTTATAAATTCAATTTTTTAGACAAATCTTTGGAGATAAAATTACTTTGGGACCCTGAATCTAAGAGCGCTCTGCATTTAACTTTTTCTCCAGTTGAACTAAAAAGATATATTTGGGCTGTTTGAAGCATTATCAATGATTTTATCGGGTATGCACAGTGCGTATTTATTATTTATGCACTCCTCATTATTTATTGAATTGGCAATATTTTTGTTCAAAGGCAAAGCATTTTGACTTTTATTTTGCGAGTTTAGATTTTTATTTTGAAAATGTAATACACTGTTGTGCTTTTTTCCACAATGTTTGCAAGGACCGGAGGCGCAATTGCTGCATGAATGTCCTGGCTTAAGACAATTAGTGCATAAATCTAATTCCTTGACCTTGGTATACCGATCAAAGGGTTTCAGAGCCAAGAACTGATTGCAATAAAATATTACATGCGAGCCATTACAAACTTGGCATTTTGGTGAAGAAACTACAGTATTTTCTTCGGACAAATATGTGTGTAATTTGGTAGAAGGTGATTTAACCTCTTTTACTTCCAAATTTTCTAAAATTTCATACTTATTTGTTAAAAACTTAAGCAAATCATTCAAAGTTGGAATAGATTTACCCTGTGAACATTCCCATTCTTTTCGTGTCTCTGAATTTAATTTAGAAGTAAGAATATACACTAAAATAGTATCCCAATGTTCTACAGGCTGTTTAAGAGACATTAAACATCTGTAGTTTGCAGAGAACACGTCGAGAAATTTTCGCAATTGAACATGGGACTCTTTGTAAAGCTTTGGCAAATCAAAAATCTTTTTAATATGCGAATTAACAATTAATTTATTATTTTCAAACCTGTCTTTTAACAAATCCCACGCAATAAAATAATTTTCATTTGAAACTTTTAATGATTGAATAACACAGGCAGCATCACCCTTTAGGGCCGACCTAAGATAGTAAAATTTTTGGATATTTGTAAGCTGCGTATTTGAGTGTATAAGTGCATTAAACGAATCATAAAACTGAACCCAGTCTTCATAATTGCCTGAAAACTCTGGTAAATTTATTTGTGGCAATTTAATGTTAATTTCTGAGTGAGAATGGTTAAACGAAGAACAAAAAGGAGATTCATTTTTATTAGATAAACTTAAGCGTGTCTTTACAGCACCAACTAAGCTGAAGTAATGGTTTTCAACCTCGATACGTTCGCTAGGATCTTCCTCATCCTGCAATATTTCAATTTGGTTTTGAATTATTCCATATTCATCAAAATTAGCAGTTAATTTACTTAGCCTAGCTTCAATTTCAGCATCAGTTGTTTCATCGGAAACAGTGGAAAAAAAGGTACCAAATCTGGTAATACAACCCTTAATTAAACCCCTGCGCTTAATCAAAGTCTTTAAATCTTCAGGCATCATAAATTAATTGAAGCAAACACTCTGACAGAATAAATGTCAAAATATAAAATAGGTTTATTTATCAAACACCAATTGAATATGAATCTTTATATTACCATAAAACGCAAAATGAAAGCTTACCCAGTACAATGCGGTAAAGTCGAAACGGCAGCGACCGCAGCAAATGTAGGTATAGACCAGGTTCGCAAATTAAACCTGAACCAATCGTTCTTCGTCAACGTGGATCGGAAGGATAATCACCCAATCCAGGAATGCCTTTGAAGAGGTGAAATTGAATATCATGGAACAAATTTGGTAGAATTCGCAACTTGATTCTTTGCCGACTTCTTCCACAATCACCGGAGTATCCCGATTCGAAGGACCAATGTTTTGTTTGTAGTTTTCTCTTATTGTTTTAACTTATTTTTATTTTAGATAAAAATTGACGTTTTTAATTTATGAAGTTTTTTATTATATATTATTTACAATAAATAGAAACCAAATTACCATCGAAACCAAACAGTAACGTGTAAACAAGATGATAAAAAATATTGCCGCTGGGATAAAATGCGGAACTATGGAATGGTGGCATTTTATTGGTTCTAATATTAATGAATTCTATTGTCTAATAAATGACCAAAATTGATTTCTGTTTAATTTATGCAGTTTTTGTAGTCTGTATTAGTTTGTTGTTCAGTAAGTTTTCGTAGCTGAGAGAATTCACTATACATTTTTGTATTGCCAATTTTTTAAAACGTGTATAATAGCAAAATTTAAGTTTAAGGTTTTCTATTAAATCATAAGAAAAATATAAGGGATATAAACACTGTTTACGATCATATATTGGAACATGCAAATCGAAAATCGAATATAATTTGTTATATATGGAATTGCTGACATAAAATATCAGGATCACTATAACACTTCATAAAACCCCAGTCAACTTCCAGCAAGGCTTGATAAAAATCGAGAAAATTAGCTTTTTTAAAGTTGTAATTTCTTCTAGATTTATTGAGAGAAAGTACTGAAAATCTTTCTAATGGTAAGTTATATTCAACTAGCACCGCAGGACGATGCACATATAAATTTACTAGCGGTAGATTGTCTTCAAATATTTTGCATTCTAAATTGGTAATAACTAGGTCCAATTTATTTATATTTTAAATCTCTTTTAGATCAACAAATTTACTGACGTTAAAATCACCCAAAATATTTTTTTTTTTACAACCAAACATGTTGCTCACAATTCTCAAAATATTACTTAAATTCTGCTCCTGATAAGGGAGGAAGAATATATATATTTTGTTAAGTTCTCTAGATTCACAATTTCGACGAGAAATTCAGTTTTGTAAGCAAACAAAACGCCTCCACCGCGGCTCGTGTTTGTTTCTTGAAATGGGCGGTCCTTGCGAATAACTTCGTAGTTATCAGGAAGTAGCTGTTAACATCTTTGGTAAGCCATGTCTCTACTAGTACTATAAAATCGTAGTTGCATGATAGTATTGACATATAAATTTTCTACTTTGCTGTTTAGTCCCCTTACATTTTGAAAATAAAACTGAAAATGATTCAAGCATCTTTTGGGCTTATTTAATTTAAATTTGTTATATTAGGTACTCGAATGTACTTTATTTTTATATTGGTCTCGCCAGCTAATTCTCTTTGTTCCAATTCAGTCTTTAGGTTCTTATAATATTGAATTTGCTTCGGTGTTCTATCCGAGGAAATGCTAAATGATTTAAAATTATCGCTATCTTTAAGTTTCTTAGATTTTCTTAGGATGTTTAAAACATGATTTTTATTTTCTAGTGATATTTTAATTGGTTTAGGGGAGTTTTTGAAAGGGTCAAATTTACCGAGTAGTAATGGTTTTATATTATTATAGATTGTATCAGGAGAGATGAAATTAACAATATTTTTTACGGCCGATTCATCTTCTGTCTGCCTTTCAGCGCTAGTGTCGGCAGTTTGTTTTGGAGTAGCATAAGTTTGGATTTTTCTCTGATTTTTTTTTGGCTTATATTAGATTTTCCATCTTCAATAGACTTTTTTACTCCTTCTACCCCTTAGGTTAAAGTTTTAATAAGCTTTTCGAGTTCATTTACAGTATAAACCAAATTCTGACAGTTCTGGGAGGTATTTTTGGGAGGCTTTCTTTTCAGAAAAGATTTTATTTGTCACCTAATGAGATTTATATTTAAATCTGGCAACGCCGCGCAATACTGCTGCGTGTGAATATTTGGTTATGTTAATTAAAAAAAGCTAACACACAACCATTACAGTCTGATTTTTAAGCACACAGCATAAACGTCGACTTCTGATTTCTTACAATCCAGTAATTTATAGTTCCATATTTTTTTATTTTTTTTTAGAAGAGCTTTATTTTTGACCCTTCAACAGTTTACAAGAAAAACTGGCACTAGGGCCTAATGCTAAATTAAATACAAATCACTCGATGAGACTTGCAAATATAATGGTTGATTCAGCAGGAATTAGGTTTATACTACTATATCCAACACTGTTGCCAATTATCACTATTATCACTATTTATTTTACAATAGTTTAATAAATAATAAATTCACAAACAGACAAGCCCAAACATGTTTCTTACAACGCTTGATTATAATAATATAGTACTACACCTAAGTAATATATCATTATAAACATTATGGTAAATGGCAATAATTTGTTTGTTCGTATATTTTAAACTTTTAAGCTACTTTTCCTATATGGGGCGCGTATATGCCCAATATTTTATCTGGGGCCAATATTGTATTTATTTAGCCGATGTTGGCTTTAAATTGGCATAAAATAATAATTAAATATATCATTCCAATGGTTATGCAAGGTTGGTCCTACTATGGAGAAAGGCAGTAAGTGCTAAACAAGAAATTTGTGGAAAATTAGCATAACCTACATAAACTACATTTTTATAAAAATCAGTAGGTATTTAATTAACTTATGGAGATATTTGACTGCATTTCTATGTTCAATTCGGTTACAAAATGTCCATAGCTTTACCATAGCACAAAAACATGCATTTTGCATTTTTTGGCAGTTACTGCCTTTCTCCATAGTATGGCATATCATTTTACACCAATATATCACTAAAAATGTTTATCCAAGGTTGGCTCTATATTGCCGTATAATGATTATCCAATATATCATAGTCAATGTTTGTGCTAGGTTGGCCCATATTGGCGTACAATGATTTTTTAATATGTAATTGCCAATGGTTGTCCAAGGTTAGCCCTATATTGGCATAAAATAATTATAGAGTAACATGATTGATAATAAATCTGGATTAATTTCTAAACCCATTTCTCCTAGTTTATCAACAGCATCAAAAAATTTATTAATATTTTCACGTATATCACTGTTTTCTTCCATACGTTATAATATAAGTTGCTTTAAAAGCGTTGCCTTACGAGCAGGACCGTTGGATTGATAAATACTTTCTAATTTCAACCAAACTTCACGGGAAGTAACACATCCTTTTATTTGCTTTAATTCAGCAGAACTGATGCACAACATTATGTCAGATTTTGCTTTTCTGCAGACATGTCGTAATTTACCCATTTTGTCAATTTCATTTTATTTTCATCGTTATCATCTTCCACTATTGGCTTTAAAGCAATTGTACAATTGTATTTACATAATTACATAATCCCAGGCATCATTTTTAATTAAATCGTCACGGTTTCGTCACGTTGTGCTACCTGGGTTGTATTTACATAATTACATAATCCCAGGCATCATTTTTAATTAATAAAGCTTCCATGTGTAATTTCAATTCATTTCAATTCATGATCTATTTCCAAAATTCATGTTTCACTTTATTTTTATTTTTCTGTTTAAATTATTCTTAGTTCTTTACGTTCCCTGGGCCCATAACCTCTAGGAATGTAGAGTGCAGAGGAGAACCAATACTTCACAGAAAAATATTATATATATATTAACAAAGTTTATTCGTAATAAAAACGTTACAGAATTTTATATATTAATTGACATTCATTAGTTATTATTACAGTTGCAGGTCGCTATCGTTGTGTTTCATAGCCTACCTTTATACTTAACAAGAATAAATACTATACAATAACCATGTACTACATTGAAGAATCTGATATCGAGGCATTGGGAAACAAAATATTAACTAACGTTCAAGTTAATAAAATACCAGGAATCTTAAATACACATTAAATTATATCCCTAGAAAGGGAAAGTTTTGTTTACGAAAGGCACTTTTCCTGCTTTTGCAAAAAATTACCAGTCATAGATAATTGTTTTAATTTTCGAAAAATACAAATACTTCATGAAAAATCATTGGACGTAGAAGTGTTCCAAAACAATGGTATTGATCTTTCGATAAACAAGTGGGTTCTGGTTAGATATGATAAGAATTTTTTTCCCGGAGTTGTTGGCAGTTTAAGTAGCCAAGACTACGAAATTAAAGCACTTAAAAATATTGGAGAAAAAAAAACATTTGGCCATTACCGGAAGACGAAATTTGGTATTGTAAAACCGACATACTGTTCAATATTTCACCTCCAATAAAAGTAACCAAAAGGCACTTGTCTTTAGATGTTAAGGATTAGAATTTATTAACTTGTATAAGCTACAAGTGAGAAAGTGCAGTTTATAAATGTATTTAAATAATTATAATTATTTATATGTATTTAAATTATTATTATTATTTAATAAAATGTTTCAAAAATCTTATAACATTTATGTTGCATGTAGTTCATTAGTACCTAAATATATGTTACTTATATGAAAAATAAATTACATTTTTGATATAAGTTACCCAGCGTGTCTCATATGTTACAGAGTACAGTTCTTTTGATTAATACATGTAATTTTTATATTTTTTATTTTAAAATAACACAAAATAGCCTATAAGCTGTAAAATAATCTATTACCTATATTTAGAGTGTAAAACTAAGATTTTTTTTAAATAATCTATTTCAAGGCAATATTAAGTATTACATAATTAAAAATAAGTAATAAAATAAATAAATAGTACTCTCTAAAAATGAAGTAGTCAAAATGACTAATTTAATAGTTATTAGTGGCTGCTTTTTCACTTGTACAATGGTTAAAATTTAACAGCCAATTCTTATGTTTTTGAAATTTAAAATTAATGTCGCAACGGAAAACATTCGCCTCGGCGAGTATATATAATAAATCATAATTTAAGCTCAAAGAGTAGATTTAAATTAAAAGTTCATTAATAAATCATTTAATAAACCGTTAAAAAAACTATGCACTTTCAAAATATCTATGGGATAGTATTTACATATACATAAAGGTACTATAGTTTATATATTTTCAATAGTAGTGATTATTTGTTTTATTTATCTTCATTAAAGGAGCTCCTAAGACAAAAAATATAAGTAAAAGTTCTGTCGCAATCCTATTATCTTATAAGATATATATAGTTTTAAATTAAAATATTTTTTAATTGTTTTATAAGAAATGCTTAGTAGCATTATTATATTAATACAATACAAAATTATTTAAGGTAGACGCCATTTTAAAATGACAGCATTAAGAAACATCAAAATAGACTGAATTAAAAACACTGAAATTGTCATTTACACTTTGTATATACAAAAAAAAATTAAAAATTTGTTACCTTGGCACAATTTTTTTGGTAAAAAATTGTAAAATTTATAAAGCTAATTTTTGTATTTTTTAAAAGATATCCTAAATATATTTTTATAGCGACTTATACAAATTGTTTCCTGCAGCTTCTAAAATATATTTAAAAAACTCCTATTGTTGCCTTTTTATTTTATAAATAGTTAAGTAAATTTAAAAACTGTTTTATAATAGTGCTGTTTTTTTTAAACCTGCGAGAATGTTTATAAAATTGTTTTGTTGTTTTTGCGACAGGCTTTACAAAATATTGCCGAAATTGCATTTATAGCTGTCGTATAATATTATATTATGTATCAAGTTATGCCATTTTAGTAAAGAGTTCTATCAGGCACGAGGGAAGCTTGCAAGCGAGTGTTTAATACAAACTAGTGTCTAGAGAAGTTTATAAAACGAGTTGAATACTATACTTTATCTACGACGAACACAAAGAAGAATTTAAAGCCAATTTTATTTTTTAAACTTTTGACATCTGTCTATTGCTAACTTAAGCCTGTGATTAAAACACATGAAGTCACAGCTCAATGTAATAGTAGATAAATACATTAAAAACATTTATGAGAAAAAAGTTCTATAACTTTTTTGCCTAAAACGCTTTCGCTAACATTATAAAATTTAAAATTGCTACTTACCACAAACTTTTCCATGTTGAAAATCCAGCGGCGTGCAAAGGCAAACTTACTGCTAAGCCTTCAGGAAAATTTTGTATTCCAATACCAATTGCAAGATTTCTGAAAATAAATGAATATATTTTAATAATTTAAAAATATTAACCATAAAAATTTAATTAAATTTAAATGCGTGTCAATTCTTTGAAATAAAATTTAGTATTGTGTTGTGTATTGTGCAGGTATGTATTTTTATTATTGTAAGTATTTACAAATCGTAATAAAAAAGACCAGAACATTAATTATGTAATAAACTTAAGAATTTAAGGCATTCGTTGAATGTATTGCATATATGTACTGTATATGCACACATACATGTGTACATTGTTTATGATAAAATCACCATAACGTAAGGTATTTTATTGTATGTTATTCATTCTTGTCAGGTTTACATGCGGTCATTAGTTACGTGATCTTCCCTGCCAGATACTAAGTTTATCACACGGTCGATGATGGCATGTAAATATGGTCTTTATTATATGAATGCAAAAACCCAAAATAAGCACTCCCTATAAAGTATATTTAGACTTAATATAATTTTACAATAAAGTATTTCCTTTGGTTAATTTTTAATGTGCATTAGGAGTTATGCCTTCCAAGTTTCATAGGGGACGTTTAAATTTATTTGGTATTGTTAAGGTGGTTTACCCAGGACAGGTTTTTGCTATTGTGTCCTGGTTTCAATAGTGTACTGATTTTGTCCTGGTTTTGCGGATTTGGTTCTGGTTTATACTATTTTTTTATTATTGACGTTACTAGCAGATCTTTTTTTTAAATATTAAACCATGAATAAAATAAATTTTTGGAAGGGCATGTTGTGTCCTGGTTTTTTAATTTAGAAAGTTGGTCACCTTAGGTATTGTATTTAAACTAGCTGCGTTACGACAAATCCAAATATTTTGCATAATAATTTTTATAAAATAAGACTCAGCGAGACCAACGTTCAACGTCATGTGGAAAATCTTTATCAATAAAAAATTTCTCTTGGCGACGCGTTGCGCATGACTACCCTTGTGATTGTTTTCCTTAGCCGTTAACTATGGTTTCGCGTAAAAATCGAACAAATTTTGGATATTCGTTTGCAAGTCATGCCAGAATTGAATATATTTTTTTAACCTTGTTTCTACATCTAAATGGTACATTAAAAAAAAATTTCTTCGATTGACCGCTGTGGTTTTCAGGCTTTAAGTCACTCTACTGTATCTAAAAATAGATAAATTTCCATATTTTGTAATAACATTTTTATTTAAAAACTTATTGATTTGAAATTAAGAAAAAATTTAGACCTTATTAGTGGCAATATATCCACGTAACATTTTTTTTAGATTTTAACATACAGGGGGCACTGGGAAAAAATTTAATTTAAAATGTTACCATTTTTTAAGGGTTAAAAAGTCGAAGAAGCAACGTTGTTTTATAATTTTGAGTATATCACGTTAAAGTACTGATTATTAACTATTATTTGATATATAAACTTCTACATGCAAATTATGTTTCTTCGAGAGACACCTTTTTTAGGTTATGCCTTCAAAGAGCATAATACTAACGTGTTTTACAAAATATATATTCTTTTATCTAGTTTTATAAGATAATGTATTATATATTACATATTCAACATTATACGTATACGTAATATATATATTATTATATATATACGTAATATATATATTACATATAATATATTATTCTTACATATTTATTTAAAAAAATCGCCATATATAAAATTAGTTTTATTTATAAATTTTAATTTTTTTCAATTTTACTAATTTTGATCATAGTAGGCATCATAGACTTTTCTCTATGGTAACCTACCATTGGAAGCATGAAAGATAATTTGACAGTTCAGTTTATAAGTTACAAATGACTGATTGCGTTTCAATTTATAAGTGTACTATAAACTCAAAACATTAATTTATTAAAATGAATAAACTAAATAATAATTATAGACAGTGTCAGCAAGTTAGAAATTATAACCTACTTTAATTTTATTTTTTGCTCCACAACCAAGCTTCAATTTATTTTTTACTCGATAAGCAAGCTTCAATTTTAATTCCAAAGTAAGGAAAGTAATATTTACCCAATAAATAAATTAGAATTTATTTTTATTTTTACTTTTTTTATGTTGCAATCGGCAATTTAGATATATCTATATTTTTTATTCAGTTGTTTTTTGACATTTTTTTATACCTAATATAATACAATACAGGGTGATTCTGGATAAACGCAAACGATATGGATTTGAAATTTTAATAGCATATACAATTTGATTTAGACTATAGGGTGAGTATTCGTGAAACGGATCACTGTTTTCCCGACTTTGGAAAATACAAAAAAGAATTATTGGTTTTTGTAAAATATTTCCAAATTAAAAATATATATATAGTTTAGTTTTCCGAGTTTTTCGAAAATCTCTCATGGAAATAAAGCCTTTTAATAAAATTTTACCTTAATTAAAAATTAATCAAAACTTCAAAAAAAACATATTTAAATGAAACAAAAATTATTTTCATAAAAAAAAATTATTTATAATAAACAATTTGCATTTTTATAATTTTCTCAATGCTATTTTTGAAAATCGTTTTAATTTATATTTTCGTTAAAGTGTTTCGAATGAAAAACTAAAAAATTGGATTCTTAATTAAACGATTAATAACATTTGATTTTGTGAGCCGGCGCGACTTTTCTGGCCCTGGCGCTCGAGCGCGATCCCGACGCGACCATTGCGATGCGTACTTTATTATCAATAACTCTGCTATACTATACTATCAAGTACTTTTGTGATTTAAAAATGATTTTGTACGACCATTAAATATATATTATACGTATATATATATATATATATATATATATATATATATATATATACAGGGTGTATCGCGTTATATATATATATATATATATATATACAGGGTGTATCGCGTTCGATGGTAGGTTTAGGGTAGGTTTATGGAGAACTTTATGGAGAAAGGCAAAAGATATCGAATTAAAATTTTAATAGCAATTATAATATCATTTAAATTATTTTTCTAAATTATTTTTAACAAAATCCCGGTTTTAACGGAAGCGATATCAACTTTGCTATTTTAAATGAATACAACTTATTTTTATAAATGTATTAATGTATATTAAACTAAATTAACTAAAAAATAAACAAACTAATATTTAGGTATTTATTGTCAAAAATATTCTTCTTTTATTAAATAAGGCAAGCAATATTTTATAAAAGTAGAGATATTTTTAATAATGGATAGATGTGGACAGGTCAAGAGAAATATTCTGTGCATTATTAAAACTATCTCTACTTTTATAAATTATTGCTTGCGTTCTTTTATTTATTGTATAGCCTAATAAAACAATTTTGACAATTTTGATGCCACATTAATATATAATTTAAATAATAAATATCCTACCCATCGGCATTACCTTACACTGATCCATCTTCCAGTTCTCATACGTATCCCGCAACTGTATTACCTGTGTTTAATAGATCCGAATTTTCAACCCGGCTGGAGGTAGCCGGCCTGGGCCATACGGCCGATTTAGGCTAGTAGAGTGCGGAACAAGAAGGGAAAACATTTTGGTTTTTGGGGGACAACAGACTGACCCAAAACTAAATACAATCCGGGATCCCCCTCAACCAGGGCTTTAGTAAAACCCCAACTCAATTGGGATTCATGAATGGGGCTAGGTTGGTAGTACGTTGCTAGGACCTATCCTTGCTGATCTTGTAGTACTTTCTGTTCGTCTACGTGAGAAGGCATAAACCCGAAGGCCTGGTAGGCCAGGTGAATTTCGAAACCCGAGTCCCTAGTATTGCAATAGCGTCATGCAAATTATTAAAATACTTATCCGTTTTTCGCCTTGTTTCCTCGTGATTGATCTCTTTCAGGTTCCCGCCACAATGAACCACCTGTTTAGGTGCAACACTATGCAACACTATGCACTTTGCACTTTAGTCCTGGTCAGTGGTGTGTTTATGCACATTAGGATTTGCGGAACTATACACTGTTGACCGAAACTTTATGAAATAATTACCTAATTATGGATTTAATATGCACTGTTTGTAGCCACTATGGTTAGATTTTTGTATCGTTTGTGGAGCGAACAGATATACGTCTGACGGGTACAAGTGATGCTATCATGGAATAATAAATTACCTATTTAAAAATAAATCTTTTTTTGATTTGTGCCGTTGACGTGCTTGAAATGGTCCTTAATTACCTGAACTCGTCCAGTGTATGTACCTTCCAGGAATTTTTATTTTTCAATGTTTTTAAACATTTGCTTACAAATTAGAATTAAAATTACTCGAGTGTACAGGTAAACCTAAATATAATCTAAAATCTCACAATTTAAAAAATAATATAGTAGATTAATATTATTATAATATTAATATTATAATTTTAATTTTATTAATTAATTAATTTATATTATATTATCATATTATATTATCATTTCATAATAATATAATTATTATATATATATAAGATTTAATATATCAAACGCCAGTGAATAACGACCGCCCCTAAAATTTCAGATAATGGACTCATTCCACAATTTTTTCTGATTGCGTTCACTCTATGTACTAAAAAAAATGCATTTTTAAACTACATACAATATACTCCCTATTACGAAGAATGGCGCCATTTTTGGTATACCCTGTATGTAGATAACCTTGTTAATCGTTAAAATAAAATATAAAATTTATTTATTTTCAATCGGTCTATAATTTAAACTTTATTATTGTCAACCCTCGTTATTAAAGTGATTAATTATGCGCTAACGACCTAAAAATGATTAAGACCAATAGGGTAAGGTTTTTTACAGCCTAGGCAGTAAAAGTTCATTATTCACCCTTTTCGGACCAATAAAAAAATTCAACTTCTGTCAGATCTATGGCCGGCTAACACTTCAAACCACATTTCTGACAAAAAATTTAAATATTAAGTAAATATTAAGTGAGTTAGGCCAAAGAAAGAGGAAAAAACGCAATTTTATAAACACTTACCCTTAAAACTAAAGTTAATTGCATGTCTTGTTCATAAAAATAAATTATTTTGAAAATAAAAACCTCTTTTACAAAGAATCAGAACGAGAAACATCCACTACTTTAATGATAAAATATTTAGTTTTTAAGCGAAATTTATAAATATTAACCTAAAAAACTTTATAAAACCCAGCAAAAACAAATTAAATACTATTAAATAATTATATACCTATTTAATAGTAAGTTTACTTACAGGAAAAAATAATTAAATCTGGTTTTACATTTTGTGTTGCACTGTGTGATTTAAACTTCAAATTTATTATTTGTGGGTTTTCTGTTGGATATTAAATATAATATCAATATTTAAAATATAAAATTAGCAAGTTAACCTTAACTTAAATGAACCTACATTACCTACATTATTATTACAGACATCGTCGAATCAGCTGATACGATGTGGAATTTCAGTAAATTTACCTTTGCATTGCAGATTTTAGTAACGTAGGAAGAACATCCGCGTGGGGTCCCTCGTCAATTAGGAAGGACACTTCCCTAGGAAGTGACTCTTAACCGCCACATCCTTCGTTAACTATTGTTATGTACTAATAGAAAAATGTTTTACATAGTTAAAAATATATATTTTTTTTTAAATTAAGCAGATATATTAATATTTTTAAATTATTTCCAATTTATAAATATCGGTTTAACCTGTTGGGAAAGTGAATATTTCGAGACGTCAAACTACGATTACAATTACAATTCAACCGCAAATATTATAGTTTTACTTTAGGTTTCCACGGGCGTTATATGTATTGATGGTTTTGCGGGATCTGCTCTGTGTTGTCGGTTTTTGGTTCTTAAAGCTGCTGCAGATAAGACCTGAAAATGGTACATGAGATTGTACCGAAACGTCGTCAGACATACGGTTCTTTTAAGTACCAAAAACCGACAACACGGAGCAGATCCCGGAAAACGATCAATATTGATAACAATTATCACTATTAACTATTCTGTGTTTTTTATTTTTTTTAACTTTATTATGATTTTATTTATTTTTATCACTTTATATTATTCCTTTATACCAATACCTATTTATTTTTTAATACGGCGCGCCGTAAGTGACAAGTGAAAAGTAAAAAACAAAAAACTTTCAAATTAATTTTTTTTTCTTGTAACCGTCACGGCATATTTAAAAATAAAAGGTATGGGTATAAAGAAATAATATAAAATTATTAAAATAAATAAAAACATACTCTTCAATTTTTGTAGCGTCCGTAACAATAAAAAATTGTGAATGAAAACTAATGTATAGCATAATAATTTATCCTTATAAGCTTAGGCTTAATTATTACATGTATAAAAAACTAATAGTATTAAATTTAATTATGGTAGCTTTTACTCTTACTCTTTTACTTTTTGATTATTACGGACGCTACAAAAATTGAGGAGTAACGTAAAATGCCTGAATTGATACCTCAATATCAATATTCAAAATTCCAGTAAAGATATTTTGGAACAAAAGCGAGAGGATTTTACAAATATTGCGTTGGATTTCTTCCTTGAGATTTTAAATTATTTTAGGATGGTTCATAATTTGGAACTTAATTAAATATTGTTTTAAAAGAATGGCGCTACATGTGCAGTAGAAACGTCGGACGAAGAAATTGAGATAACTCCTTTGAATAAAAGATTTCCATTCAGGGGTCGTCCATAAATAAAGTACGTCATAAGTTTAGGGAAAGGGGGTCAATTTTGTGACAATGTGTAACATAATAATGTTATTATGTATGACATAGGGAGGAGGGCCTTAAAAAGGTTTAACGTTCTTTATGGACCACCCCATATATTTTTTTAAAGATATTTAGCATTATTCGAAAACCTGTATAAAGTTATATTAATGTTGTTACAATTATTAAAAAGAAAATAGATTAAAATGGAAGTAATTAAAGTAAACTGAAAAGAAATAAATTTTATTCCTTGATCAGGGCGAACAAGCAGTAGTGATTTTTTTTTAAACAAAATCGGAGTAGTAGTAGTAGTAGTACGGTTGGGTAGGCTCGAAGCCTGACAATTAGACTCTATGGTCCTTTTTATCTGCCCCTCCTAAACCAACCAAACTACTCCTCATCCTCCTCTTCGCCCATGCCAGCCCTTTTGAATCTTCCAGACCTTCTTATAAAGGCCAGGCAAGAGAGGCCAACTCTTCCCTTTGTAGTGTCATCACTTCAAAGATTTTATACCTTAGTCTGCCGAGGGCCTCACATTATCCCAGGAAGTGAAAGGAGGTTTAATCCTCCCTTCCGCATTGGGTACAGGAGGGGCTGGTTTCAGCCCCTATTCTCGTGAGGTGTTTCCTTAGGCCATGACCCGTGAGTATGTTCACAAGTGGGCCCAAGGAGGTTCGGCTCCTACCTAGAAGCCAGATGGATTTGGGTTTGCTTAGGGTGACCCGGAAATCCCTGGTCTGCCTACAGCCACCGCTTCTTCTCCAGCTTTCGTTCGCCCTTTTATCAGCCCAATTATTTAGGGCTGATTTGACCTGCTTTCTCGTAATTCAAAAAATTGGTTCGGGTCCTACACAGGGGGTTTCAGATCCCAATCTGGCCAACTCATCAGCCCGTTCGTTACCTTCCACCCCACTATGACCTGGTACCCATACGAGATGCACTCTTTTTGTACTTGCTAGCTTTTCCAGCGCTTCCTCACACTCTTGAACCAACTTCGATGTGGTTCTCGCTGCCCAAAGCGCTTTCAGAGCTGCTTGGCTATCTGAGCAGATGTATATATCTGTCTCACTCCCTGTTCTTATATCCTCACAGTTTGCAACCTCAAGTATGGCAAACACTTCCGCTTGAAAGACAGTGGTATACCCTCCGAGCGGGTAGCTCCTTTGGATATCCCTGTCTTCCACGTAGAAACCTGCCCCTGAAGACAGTGTACTCGCCATACGAGAGCCATCAGTGTAGCACACTAGTGCATTTTGTGCAAAGTGTACATCCTTTTTCTCCCACTGCTCTCTTGTTGGTATCGTGAGGGAAAACTTCCTTTTAAACTTAAGCAGTCTTTTGCTGGCATCGTTCTAATACTGCTAATTGGGACCTCCCTCTTAGCCATATCCGCGATGCCCTCATGACCATAAGTTATTCCTTTTCCTAACCAATTATTGGCATCCCTTATCCTTAAATGGCTCGCCATTGCTTCTCTTTTTATCCAGATGGAAAGACTAGGCAAGCTCAGCAAGGCCTCTAATGCCGTCGTTGGAGTAGTCCTCATTGCGCCTGTGATACCGAGACATGCCAGTCTTTGTATCTTGCTCAGTTTTTGAGCGATGGTGGTTTTGCTCACACTGCGCCACCAGACCACTGATCCATAATGTATACGCGGTCTGATGACAGCAGTATAAATCCAGTGAAGGACTTTGGGATTTACTCCCCAGCGTTTTCCCACCACCCGGCGCAGCTGCCAGAAAGTTGCAATCGATTTGTCAACAACTTTGTCGACGTGTTATTTCCAACTTAACTTTCTATCTAGGGTAACACCTAGGTACTTGACCTCTTCAGTAATCTCAAGAGGTTTTCCATACATAGCTGGTGCCCTGAAGTCCTGTATCTTCCTTCGTTTGGTAAAAAGAATCATGTCAGTTTTTGTTGGGTTAACCGACAGACCGTTTTTTTTGCACCAATTTTCTATTATTCTGCATGCTGTCTGCATTCTGTCGCAGACTACACCTAGAATGCCTCCTCTGATTAGGACTGTACCATCATCTGCATATGCTTGTGCATACAGCCCTTCAGCCGTCAGTCTCTCCAGAAGTCCATCCATTATTAAACACCACCAAATCGGAGTATGTTTTTAATATTTATTGGCTGAAATTATCATTGTTAATACTATTGTTAGTAAGAACTAAGAGCTGAAAACTTGAATTATTATCTATAAAAGATTATCAAAACAATATGAATAACATTTTTTTATGTACCAAAAATTAGTGGATCAATTTTGTGCAATGAATATCGACCAATCAACTCAGTAGCGCCGTACGAAAAAGTGTTGCAAGTATGTGTAAAAAAGCAGATAGATCAATATTGTGTAAATAATAGTGTAATTGTAAAAAATCAATCAGGGTTTAGAAAAAATCACACTTGTGAATCTGTTGTCTTGGATGTTTATGATAAATTTGTTAAAGAAATTGATAAGGGGGTAAGTCCACGTCAGATCAAACAGTGTTGTTCACTACACCGTCTCAGATTTTTCTCAAATGTTGTGTAGATGATATATAGACTAGGATTACATTAAATCTTAATTTTGAAGGTTCTACGATAACTAATTACCGAGAAATTAATTATTTTAATTTTAAAATTTTTAGCAAGGTGCGATTTTTGTTTTCTTATTTTCTTAAATAACTCCTTACATGCACAAGTTATTTAAGTGAAAGTTTGTTTCCAGGGGTAACTTTTTAAGCTAATTTATAAAAAATAATTAAAAATTGTATTTTTTCTATTGTTTTAGCAAGATCAATTGCATTTGCTTGAAAAAATTCAAAAAAAAATATTGGCATGTTTGATCAGGAGCACATGTTTTAAATTTTTTATTTGTTATTAAGATGGTACACTACTACTTTTAGAAAAAAAATCATATTGGCTTTCTAACTAGGAGCTGAGAAAAAAATGTATTAAAAACTTTCATGGGACTAAAACCGGGCGTTTTTTTCATATCCAATAGCTTTATTATACATATAGTTTAACTCAAATCATAAAAAAATAAATTAATGTAAACATTTTTTTATTTTTAAGAAACCATAATATATTATAAAACAACTAATAGAAATAGAAATATAACACAACTAAAGGAAAAAGTTATTTTGCAGCTGATTTGAACTTATTAAATAAAAGAGTAATACTTTTACTCATATCGCTATCAAGAACATATTGTCGTCCAGTGCTACCTTTCACTGAAGGTGCTGGTATCACACACAACACGTGCTCAAAAGGAACGAAGCAACTATCTTCTCTAGATGGCCAGGATAGTGGATTAGTGTCTGTATGTCTTTGCATAAAATTTATAAGCAAGTCTGTTTTATCAAAATGTCTTTCTTTAATACAGCCAATGAACCAGTTGTCATCGTATACTGCAGCTACATAAACTCCCGGTTGCAATTCGACGATATCTATATTCTTTCCATGTTTTTTTTGACAGTAAGACTAACTTTAAATCCTGAATTTTCATCATCTGACGACAATCGATACAGAATCAACTTAGAATTATTTATTGGAACAAACCTGTGATAACTGCGAGTTCCAGACACTGTTTTCGCACTCCAGCTTCCAAGCTTTTGGCGTGTTGCTGAACATCAGCATGGGACACAAAGAAAAACTTTATGTTATGTATGTTACAATTAGCCCAGTTAAATAAATCAAGAGGAGTAAGAATGTGGTTGTCCAGTGTGGCCTGCAAACTTGCACGAGCTGCAAGTCTTTTTACCGTGCACGGACGTTGAAATCTTTTTTATGTAAGCATAAATTAATACCTCATTTTCAACCAGAGACAGATCACTTGAGTTAGCTCTTGCTAGGAATAGAGACACGCAATCAAAGGCTTTAGAATGGTTCACCTCCAATCGTTTATGTTTGAACACAAATAAAACTGTTAATCTTATCTCTCTGAGAAGCTGCGACTACTCTTTTGCACAATTTCTCGGGGTACACCTTGATTCCAAATTGCTCTGGGTTAATCAAGGAGACTCTATTGCCACCAAACTAACATCAAATATATTTCTTCTACGTAATCTCTCCAACTATCTATCACTTGAATATCTACGAGTTGCTTATTTTGCATTAATTGAATCTGTAATTCGATATGGAATTTTAGCTTGGGGACACTCAAGCACTAAAAATCGCGTCTTTGGTCTACAAAGGCGTGCCTTGAGAATAGTGGCAGGTTTAAATTATAGGGCTGATTGTAAATCCTATTTTAAAAGCCTAGGAATACTTACTTTCCCCAGCATTTTTATATATGAATGTTTGATCTACACTAAAAAACACATACATAAATATAATTTTCGCGAAAATGTACATAACCATGATACTCGCTGTAAACATGATTTAAGTGAAAATCTTAGCAGATTGGAAAGAACCCGAAATGGAACCAATTATTATGGTATTAAATTCTATAATTCCTTACCTTTAAGTGTTAGGGCAATGAATGTAGATTTATTTAAATCTTGCATAAAAAACTACCTCATTAACAAAGCTTTTTATAGTACTGATGAATATGTTGTAAATAACTGTGGTGATTTTTTTAACTAAATGTGTTTTTAAATATTTTATTAGTATTCTCGTTTAACCCAATTGTAATTTATATCTATTTTAAATTTTGTATACCTACGTATCTTTGTACTTTTATATTTAAATATTGTTTTGTTTGACCTGTGTAAAGATCTTGTATTTTTGGCATTAAATAAATTATTATTATTATTATTAGCGGTCTTCTGAATGCTCCAGCTACTCGGTACAAGAGTTAGTAATTTTAGAACTTCTTGTCCACAAGAAATTTTACATTTTTCTTTTAAGAGTTTAATCAGACAGTTTAAATCTTCACAGCTGGTACACTGCTTTTCGTTGAAAATTTCTCCTGCAATAAAGAAATTGCCTCTGCTGATTTTCTTTTTGCATAACTTAGTCGTTGTTTTTTATTTACACCATGCAACTTGACAGGTGTGCATCCAAGATTTGTGATACTTTGATTCAAAGCTTCAGTGCCATCTAAATCAAAAAATGCCTGTGGTTCACTTTTAGTCTCAATATCCTCTTTAGAAATAGTCTCATTGTTTAATGCTTCAGTTTCTGCCATCCGAGTTTGACACTGAGGACATAACTTTTGCCCTGGTTTAAGATTAGTGTGTTTTTTTTGCAAATTCCAATGACACAGATCTCAAACTTTTCTTAATGCCTCTAGTATGTGACTAAAATGGATCACAACAGTATCTTTGAAGTTGCTCATATGTCGAAAGCAACATTTTTTCATGGTGAATACAAATGGTTGTATTATTATCAAGTTGTTTACTTGAAATTTCAGACCTAAGTGCAATGATTTCTTTTTGCTCCTCTGTAAAACTATTCCATTCAAAAAATCCAGTTTGTCGTGAATAACTGGTTACGTGACATTCAGTCTGCAATATGTCACCAAATATGCAATTTGATGTATATATATATATATGACATTGTTATATTGCTTGTTAGTACCAAAGTTTTATTATCGCATTGAAGAATTAATGATGGATCAACGCAACACTATTTTGTTTAATGTTATTGTTGGTTTGTTGATATTTTTTATTTTGTTTATATTATTTTTACTTAATTTTCAGTATTTATATTTACGATATTTGAACAAGTAATTATTGTTAATATTATATAATAGTGATAAAAATAATAATAATTATAATACACCGGCGGCGCGCCGTACAATAATGAAAATGTCATTATTATTGTACGGCGGAGCTGAAATGAATAAAATGTCAATCTGTCATTTGAACCTTATCTAAAAAAAATCAGTCCTTTGTCAAGGAGAGTTGTCAAAGTTTTCTTGGCCTTGAAATAAAAGCTAAACTTAAGTTTTTTGTCACATGAAAGTACAATAATTTTTTTCTCAGCTATAGTGGAAAGCCAAGATGATTTTTTTTTCTGAAAGTAATGGTATACCATTTCAACAACACATAAAAATTTAAAACATGTGATCCTGATCAAACATGCCGAAAAAAAAAATTAACATTTTTTTTAACAAATGCAACATTGCAATTTCTTATGCAAAAACAATAGAAAATACACAAATTTTGATTAATTTTTTAAAATCAGCTTTAAAATTTACCTCTAGAAACAAACTGTCACTTAAATAATTTGGGCAGGTGAGGAGTTATTTAAGAAAATAAAAAAAAACATAAATCACATCTTGCTGAAATGTCTTAAATTCCAATAATTAATTTATCGGTAATTAATTATCAAAGAACCTTCAAAATTGAGATTTTTGGTTATCCTAGCCTATGTATCATTTGCACAAAATTTGAGCAAAATCTGAGTCGGTGTGGTGAACTTTTCTTATTATTGTGTTTGATTTGACGTGGACTGACCCAAGGGTAAAATTATTATTTCTGTTTTCTTGGAGTTTAAGCGAGCTTTCGAAACTGTAAATAGGGAATTATTGCTTAAAAAGCTGTTTTAAAATGGTTTGGTTCATATCTAATGTCGGATAAAATTGGAAACCATTATGGAGTGCCTAAGGGTACTGTTTTGGGACCCCTATTATTTTTATTGTATATAAATCATATGCCAAAGTATGCCAAAGATTTTTCTATGTTTGCAGATGATACTATGATCTATGTTCGTGTTGATAATATTTTTTGATATGGTAAATGTTTTAAATTTGGAATTAGATAATATTTATAAATGGATTTGTGATAATAATATGTGTCTAAATCTAAGTAAAACCAAATATATGCACATGTGTATTTCATCTAGTCATAAATCCGAGTTTGACACTGAGGACATAACTTTTGCCCTGGTTTAAGATTAGTGTGTTTTTTTGCAAATTCCAATGACACAGATCTCAAACTTTTCTTAATGCCTCTAGTATGTGACTAAAAGTGTATTTCATCTAGTCATAAAACTGTTAATATAGATTTTAATAATGTTAAGATATTTATTAATAATATAAAAGTTTAAAAAGTTGATAAAATAAAGTATCTGGGTGTTGTTTTTGATTCAAATTTAATTTTTAAAAATCATGTTGAGTATTTGTTAAATAAAATTTCAAAAAAGTATATTTCCTTGGTAGAATGGGAAAAAATCTATCATTGCAAGTAAAATTATTGTTGTATAAAGCCATTATAGCTCCACATTTTAATTATTGTTCAACTGTGTTGTTCTGTATAAATATTAAATGCATATGAAATGAAATATGAAATACAAAAACTACAGAAACTACAAAATAAAGCATTAAGAATTATGGTATAACAGGTATACTCCAATCAAAATGATGCTTGACATATTAAGTATTTTGAGTGTTAAACAGTATGTGGTTTTTAAAACATTATTATTTATATTTAAAGTCAAGGCTGGAATTCTTCCTGCATATTTAAAAAACAAATTAATTTTAGTACAAAGTGTCCATAATTACAATACTAGGAGTTGAATGATTTTTATGTGGGGAATTATGATAGGGTGCAAACAACAAAAAATGTTTTTGTTAATGGTTTGGTATTATTTAATAGCCTCCCAAATAAATTAAAAAGCTGTGATAGGGTTGAAATATTTAGAAAACTTGTGATGAATTATGTTAAACAAAACTTTGTATTGTCATATTTTGACTATGGTATTTGTTTATATATAATTACACTGTGCGACAAATTTTGACCTTACAATTTGAACTGGGATGAATTGTGGAAAAATCGAATCTATGCAACCCCCAAAACTAATCTTTTAAGGGGTTTTGCTAGTTTAGCTCGAATAATGGAGATATATAAAAGCCCCTAGAACTTAAAAAACATGGATTTTATAGAAAAATGCTCGGACACGTCGATTTTTATTTTATATGACGCAATATTCAGTTGATTTTGAAATTTTTATTTTTTTTAAAGAAAACCGACCCTTTGTTATACCTTAAATAACAGATAATGTACTCTCTAAAATGAATTAGTCAAAAGTAACTAATTTAATAGTTAATAGTGGCTGCTTTTTCACTTGTGCCATGGATAACCATGGAATACCATGGGATCCCAAAATTTAACAGCCAATTCTTATGTAAAATTTTCCCCTGAAAGAGAAAAAATTTAAAAAAATATACTTTTCCATTTAATATGAAATTGACTATAAAACTGTTCTATAGAACATATTTATAGTCAATTCCATATTAAATGGAAAATTGACTATATCTCAAAAACTGTTCCACTTTTTTAACTTTTGACGACTTTTTCGGTATAACAAAGGGTCGGTTTTCTTTAAAAAAAAAAGTGGGGTAGCTGGGGGTGAATCTGTGAAAAAATAAAAATTTCAAAATCAACTGAAAATTGGGTCATATAAAATAAAAATCGACGTGTCCGAGCATTTTTCTATAAAATTCATATTTTTTAAGTTCTAGGGGCTTTTATATATCTCCATTATTCGAGCTAAACTGGTTTTGGGGGTTGCCTAGATTCGATTTTTTCAGATTTGATCCCAGTTCATTTTTTGTGTTGCACAGTGTTATTTATATTTTTTTGTAAAAATAGCTTATGCTAATAAATGACTATTTATTTATTTATTTATAATACATATTGGAAACAAATATTGATCTTTTAGTTTGACGATTATATGTACATTGGTTTAGAATCTATAGTGGTATCACAACCAAAAAAACACCACTTGATATACACGGTGTTTCACATTCGTGGTCCATTGAAAGTTTCGGGGGAACGGAAAAAGATATCGATTTGAAATTTTAAAAGTGTTACTAATTCATTGAAGTCTATTTCTCTAAAATATTTTTTTTACTCCCACCTTTAAAACGCCCTTTATCGTACATGTTTCCATGACACTAAGTGACCTTTTAAATACACATTGACAAGTTGTGGCTTTACGGCGCTTTAGTCACGGGCTGAAGTTAGCAACAGGTTTTTAATCACGGGCTGAAGTTAGTTTTAAGTTAGTTGACAATTGTCAAATGTCATACAATCGTTAAAATAAAGTGCCTTTTTTGTAAAATAATACTAAATGTGTAAATTATTTATTATCTCAATACAAAAATACAAAAATATTAAATAGTTTCTCAACGCCAATATTTGAAAAGTTTATATGAACATTTCGCCAGCAGTAAACTATAACTTAAATTCTGGCACGGACTCTACTGTAAAGTCCTCATAAAACATTTCCTTTACTTTCACTGTGAAAAACTGTTAATTTTCAAGATATATTTCGATTTATAACCTTTATAATTGTGTTTATAAAATGTAAAAATGTGACATTTGACAGTTTCCCCTGTTGTTTCATAGATGGCGCTCTATACAAATTTTTGATTTAAATCATTTTAAGATAATAAGTATTTGTCGTCGAAAAAGTATAGTATGCACCTCGTTTATCAAACTTGATACATAATATACTATTAACACGTTCGCGGATAGTACGACTATAGCAGTCAAATAATGTTCTCTTATCTGGGTAATGACGGTTTAAGCCGTCTTTCTTAATTTCACTGGGAAAATATACGCAGTCATTAAATTCATATGAAGGTACAAATAAACTGTCAGAGTCTCACTTAATTATTAAAACTGACCTATTTTAGGCAAATGTATAAACTAAATTTTCGACAAAAAATTAAAAAGTGACATTTCCAGTGACACCTCCTATATAAAACTGTCTGCAAGCAAAATTCCACTTCCGGTTTGACCGGAAGTGGAATGTGCTTTAATTAAAAATAGCCTATATCTTTTTTGCTATTACGTTGCGGATATGGGGATGGAATTTCTGAAATCTTAAAACACCGTTTAAAAGATTTCATGTCAATTCTTTAAAAATTTTCAAGAAATTACCCGAGAAAACTCAGCGCAAATTGGGCTTACTTGAAACGTTAATAACTTTTTCATTTTAAATGTAACAACCGGTATGTTTCTACCTAATCAAATGGTTTGTTGGTTGGATAAGATTTGGCAATAAGCATTCACTTCTTAGCCACAGATATTTACCTAATCAAATAGAAAATTAAAATACCTGTGTTAATGTAACTATTTCCAATACCTAAAATTATGAAATTCAGAGATATTTCACAAATTCTAACATTTTGAATATTATTTTGCATTAAGAAACCTGTAACAAGTGATTTGACAGTATCTATGGTTACAACGAAATCTGTCATTGTTAACAATTTAATGGCGTTCAGTTTTCAGGTTATTATATAAAATTTGTTAACTAATTAAACAAAATTAATGATAAAAAAGCAGTCAGTGAATTATAAAAATCATTTACAAGCCAAACATTTTCTCATTAAACAGTAGCTTAATCCTTGCTCGGCCAATGTAATAATTCTTACACATTCAACACGATACAAATTTCTCACATTACAATAACTTTATGCAGACAACTTAACTATGATTTCGCGAAAGAATCGAACGATCGATTTACAACACATCTCAGATTTTTTTTTAATTTTAATATTTTGTTTATACATCCAATTTAACACTAAATCTAAAATTTTTCTTTCATCTGACTTAAACTTTAGCTCCTAGAAACCATTTAACTTTGCCTTTCACAAAAAGGCCAAATTCCATTATTTTGGCATACATTTTTTATTAAAATACTGAATGATTTGAAATTTGGCCCATGTATGACCCCTATTAGTACCCACAATTCTGTCAAAAAAAAGTTTTAATTTTTTACATACAGGTGGCGCTGCAATTTTTTTTTCTTCGAAAGTAGACGTTTTTTGAAGACAAAAAATTCTCTTAAGCAACAATGCTCAAAAAAACTAAATAGCGTACCAGATAATATAGATATTCCTTTATAATTCGACATATAAAAATTTACTTGCAAATGATGTTGCCGCCCGTAAAGCCAACTTAAAGTTTGGTCTACCGCATTAAAAAAAATTGAATTACACTTTCAACTCTATCCTTATTTTTTAACTAAGGAACTCCAGGTGATGGCTTTTATTGGTAACTAAAACGCAACAAAAAAAAGTTTTATTTTTTTACATACAGGGGGCGCTGCAGCCTTTTTTTCAAAAATAGACGTTTATAAAGACCATAAAGTTACTTAAGCAACATTGCTTAAAAAACTAATGACATTATTTATAATGTATCAGATAATATAGATATTCTTTTATTGTTTGACATATAAAAAATTATTTGCAATAATTAATGCCTGTTGTAGGGACGATTAAAATTATAACTAGTGCACGTACCCGCATATTGTTATATAAACGCCTTTTTTCGCTTTTATTGTTGGATGCGGACAAAAGGTAACAAAACCAAAGAAATTTTAATTAAAAATGGTAACAAGTATTTCAGTGACTCTATAGTAATAGTAATATGACCATTTGTTTAAATATATTTTAGTATATTTCGAGAGGCAAAGCATTCTTTATTATCGTACTTTAAAATTAAACTAGTCCAGACTATAGGCTGGGAATCAAGTTACCCCAACAGTTGACAGTTACTGTCAAACGGTAACCATAATAACATTTAAAATTTTGCCGTTATTACAAAAGTTGAAATTGGAGAGGGAAAATATCATGCTTTTAAAGGTACGCAAAGTTAATAAATTTTCTTTAAGTAAATCAAAATTCTAGGAATTGAATTTTCTTCTGGAGTAAACATAAAAGTTCCTTGCACATCATCGAGTCGACAAAAGGAAAATCTAAATAATTTAAAAGCAATTAAATATAGGTGCGACGAATTACTTTGCAGTAGGGTTTTTGAAAATGAAAATGATCTTCTAAACCACCTTAAATTCCAAAATCATAAATTTCCTGAAATTAGACAAACTATATGTGATGTTGCTAGAATGGAATTTTTAAAACAAAAACTGCAACTAGTTCAACAATATCTACCGTCAATATATGCCCAAATGAAGAAGAATAAAATACGTTTTTTCGAGTATATGCAAAAGGGTTCAGAAGGCGCAAAATTAAAAAATGACGTTTTAATGAAAAACAAAAAGATTTTATTGGCAACCTTTTTGAAGAAGGTGAAAAAACTAAAATTAAATATAGGCCTGAATATATAGCAACAGCTTTACAAAATTATGAGGTAAATGGCAAATTTTAGTTTTCTTCAAACGAGTATATGCATCCTAATCAGATACGCGGCTTATTATCAAGATTATCGTCAGATAGAAGGTTAAGCAAAAATAGAAAAAGAAAATTAAAAAATTTGCCGGAAGAAATTGAAGAAATTAGCCCAGAAGCGGATGAAGTTTTTTTGAAGTTTTATCAGTTTTAAAGTAGTTCCTTTGCGGCCTAAGTAACTTTTAAGTTATAAATAACCCTGGTTAAAATCTCTAGACTGATTCTGAGAATCGCTCTAGAGATTTGAACCAGCCAGTAGGATATAAACCAGGGTTATTTATAACTAAAAAGTTAGCGAATATACCCCTTAGAGCCCAACAAGTTTAAAATTTAATGTAAAGGTAATAATTATTATTATTATAATAATTATTAGGATATATCTTTATTATTTAATATATGCAAATCTTGCAGATAAATTGTTATATGTTAAATAATAAAGAAATAGTAATATCAATAATAATAATAAAGAAAAACATAATAAATAAAATAAAGAACAAACCTATTAAATAAATAATGAATGGAATACGTAACTCTTTATAATAAAGGAATACATAACTATATTATCTGAAATGCTATATAGTTTTTAAAGAAAAAAGGCTGCAGCGCCCCCTGGGTGTGAAAAAATAAAAAAAAATTTTGCTGTGTTATTGTTACCAATAAAAGTAATCTCCTGGAATTCCTTAGTTAATAAATAAGAATAAAGTTGTAAGTGTAATTCAATTTTTTTTAATGCGGTAAACAAAACTTTAAGTTGGCTTTACGGGCGGCAACATCATTTGCAAGAAAATTTTTATATATCAAATTATAAAGGAATATGTATATTATCTGGTATACTATTTAGTTTTTTTGAGCATTGTTGCTTAAGAGAGTTTTTGGTCCTCAAAAAACGTCTATTTTTGAAGAAGAAAAAATTGCAGCACCACCTATATGTAAAAAATTTAATTTTTTTTTGGTAGAATTGTAGGTACTAATAAGGGTCATTTATGGACCACATCTCAAAACATTCAGTATTTTAATAAAAAAATTATGCTAATATAATGAAATTATGGCTTTTTGCGAAAGGTAAAATTAAATGGTCTATGGGAGCCAAAGTTTAGGTCAGATAAAAGAAAAATTTTAGATTTAGGGTGGAATTAGATGTATAAACACAATATTAAAATATAAAAAAAATCTGAGATGTGTTATAAAAAAATACCCTAAAATCGTTCGATTCTTTCGCGAAATCATAGTTAAATGAAAATGACAGTTTCTGACCTATCATGAACCTAAGTTAAGTTATTTCATTTTACATTAAACCGGAGTTATTTTGTCTTTAATCGTATATCTCATTTAAAAAAATAGATAGCGACGTGAATCAAAAAAGAAAATGGTAAGAAAATATAGGGCTACAGTTTAATTATATGAGTCATATGCTGTTAAAGCTGGTACAATCCACAGGGCGTTTCAAATTTTCGGGAAAAAACTTATTATCACTCGTGCACCCTGTATATACTCAAAATGTAAATTTGAAAGAATATTTCAATAAACGTATTATTACCGAAGAATAAACCTACAATTTAATAAAAAAATCACCAAAGTCGGTTTGCGAGAAAATCAACTTTGAAATTGTGGAAAATGTTTAGTGGTGCGTTAAATTTGACGCGAAGTGTATATGGAGTCGCTAAATCAAAAATGACCATTATTTTGCTTAATCAGCCCTTGTTTTTGCAGAGTATACTCTGCAGCAAATTGGCTGCCAACCAGTGTATCCGTTATAATCATTACCGCAGTAAATGAAGTTTAGTCAATGCGGCCAGTGTAGGTAAATAAAATTTGGGATCGGTTTAGGCGGCCCCCAGAAAAACATGGGCCCTAGGAACTAGCCTAATTTGCCATAGGGATTCGCCACTGCTTATCATACTTATTAATGATATTGTTTAAATAAGGTCACATAATCAAAATGAGCTTTGATATATTAAAATATGTTTTTTTTTCAAATTTTTTCCAAACCTGTTTATTATTAACAATTTGGTAAATTTTCACTTTAGCGACTTTTCCGAAAAACGGCAGGAAGTTGCCAAAATGCCAAAAATAGGTGTGGAGGGATGTAAAAGTGCATAAACAATCGGCGCAGGGTAAAAAAGTTGTATAATTATTGCGAATTTAATAAAAAAGGGGCTGATAATTGAAGTGACTTACCGTGATTTTCTGTGAAAAAGAATATGCAGCGAGCCAAAAACACGTATCTAATAGACGTAGAATTTGAAAGTAGAAGTGAAAAAGCGTGAATTATGAAAAACAACGTCATGAATTGAGGAAAATGCAATTTTTAAAATCAAGTAATTTGCATGCAGGTACACTAAAATGGGCAAAAGTGAGCGAAACCAACCCAAACTTAACAACCCAACCCAACCGACCCCGCCCCATTGCCCCCCCCCGCCCCATTGAGCAATAGAGGTATAATATATCTAAAGGCAGGCTGGATTGTGAACCTGCATAACCTCAAATTACCTGATTTTAAAAATTGCATTTTCCGCAATTTATGACGTTGTTTTTCATAATTCAAGCTTTTTCACTTCGCTTTCAAATTCTACGTCTATTAGATACGTGTTTTTGACTCGCTACATGCTCTTTTTCACAGAAAATCACTGTAAGTCACTTCAATTATCAGCCCCTTTTATTAATTACGTGATAATTATACAACTTTTTTACCCTGCGCCGATTGCTTATGCACTTTTACATCCCTCCACACGTATTTTTTGCATTTTGGCAACCCCCAAGCCGTTTTTCGGAAAAGTCGCTAATGTGTAAATTTAATAGTTGTTGATATTAGAAAGGACAATATCTTTGTTGGGATATTTTTTATCGATAGTTTCTGCTATTTTTCTTTCTCCCCTATCACTTGAGGATGATGTTAAAAAATCATTGTCCGTTCAAATTTTTAAGTTACCTGGTTATTGATTGTACAATAGGGTGGGCCGAAAAACGTAAAAAAAAATTATTTGAGATATTTATTTTTGGTTAGCAATAAAAAGTTACCTTATGTTAAAAGTAATTTATTAGAAAAAAATGTAGCGTACTAGCCCATTATTTAAGGGTCCCCCGGGGGCCCAAAATATTTTTTTTGTATGTTTTGACTGGGGTGGGAACAAAAAGTTACCTTATGTTAACAGTAATTCTAGAAAAAAAAATGAGCGTACTAGCCCAATATTTAAGGGTGCCCCGGAGGCCCAAAATATTTATTTTTATCATATTTTAATTGGGTTAACCACAAAAGTTACCTTATATTAACAGTAATTCTAAAAAAAAATGAGCGTACTAGCCCAAAATTTAAGGGTGCCCCGGAGGCCCAAAATATATTTTTTGTTCATATTTTAATTGGGGTAACCACAAAAAGTAACCTCATGTTAACAGTATGTTTCGAAAAAAATAGCCATTCTAGCCCAATATTTAAGGGTGCCCTGGGGGGCCCAAATTTTTTTATATATATTTTAATTGCGATGGCAACAAAAAGTTACCCCATGTATTATTACAAAGACAAACCAAATGCCTGTATCAGTCTAAGTTTTTTTTATTATTTTATTAAGACGCCTTTTGATGAAAAAAAATTAGCAACTCTTGGCTTGATTTTATTAAATTTAAAAAAGATTTTGCGTTACTCTAAATTAATTAACACAACCACTATCGAAATAAATAAAGTCTTAAAAGAAGTAAATGCTTGGTCAGTTAATCATAGACTTCAGTTAAATGCCAAAAAGGGTCTTGTAATAAATATTGGTACAGTATATATGATAAATAAAAAACAATATAATTTTAATACCATACATATAAATATTATAGAAATACCTCAGCAAGAAACAGCAAGAAATCTGGGTGTTTTTTTATTATTTATACAAACCTGAACTTTGAAAGCCATGTTATAAGACAACTTAGTTTGTGTTATATGAAGCTGAAATCACTATATTAATTTAAGTATGTTCTAAATTCTAACACCCAGTGCAAAATTGTTTCAACATTAATATACACCCTATTATAGACTATTGCATGCCAGTCTACTACTCATATCATACTGAAACATTTAAAAATAAACTCATTTATTAGATTCATATATTTAGTCGGAAAATTTGACCCCATTAAATTGATCGTTACAGAAAGTAAATACCTAATAATTGCCTGAATACCTATTCAACAACTGTATTCAAAGATCCAATAAATACAATCTTGATTTAAGGCACAATATTTTTCAAATACCTAGTCACAAAACTTCAAAATCTAAGGATTCGTTTATAGACCTATCTATAAAAATTTTGAACGATAAAACATTCTTTAACATAATATTTCAATATCCAAACACATTTAATTTGTTATTAACTGTTGTGATATGAAATTATAGGATTTAGTTTAATTATATATGTGATTTGCAGAATAAAATAGATTTAATTTCTTAGTAGGTGGTATGGAAGGACGTCCTTACGAACGCAGCATTTTGTGTAATTAATTTTGTGTTTTATGCAATAAAGCATTTTTATTATTATTATTATTATTATTAATTAATTGGATATTTGCTCCTCGAGTTCCATCCGCTCCCTCCCAACCAGTATTTTTTATTATTTAAATAATATTGAGACTTGTTGTCATATAGGCCGGTAAAGATGTCCGCGCATCTATATATATATGGTTATAACCATTTCTTGCTACCTCACAGCAAATTTTTAATGCAGCTTCTGTTACAAGCTTCACAAACTTTTTCACCGCTTGCGTGTGAAAGGGAAACTTGCCGAACCTTATACAGTGCTTGCAAATCCAAGTCCGACCGCACTGGAAAGGACGGCTGTTCAATACCCGCGTGAAAAGAACAAGGATAGAACGCCAAATAGAATTTGATTGGCCAGAGCCCCGGATGCGTGCGAATTGTAAGCGAGGTCAACTCTCAGTCTGGCTGCATTTAGACCACCCTGATCAGGGTGGTCTAAATGCACCACCCTGACCCTGATTTAAACTAAATGATTTAGCAGCGTTGCCAACCCTACGGATTTTTCCGTAGATCTACGGATTTTAAGGGTCATTAACGGATAACCGGATTTTGTCTGAAAATCTACGGATATTTGGACATTATCGCATAATTCATAATTACTTGATATTTTATGTATTAAACCTGCGACAAGTAAAAAATTGCTTGAAACCCTTTATATATTTTCTAACTATTTCGCTCCGTCCAGTAAACGGCAGGTATAAAACCTTGCACTGAACGTACTAATGGAACGTTTCATGGAACGCACTCATTAGTTTAGGAATGTTGTGTTTGTTACCAGCAGGTTACAGAAAAGGTGCTGTCTGTCAAAAAGATGCTGTGAAAAAAATGGCAACTAAAGTTTTAAATTTGTTTTGGTATCTATTTACATTTAAAAGTTTTTTATACATGTATCACACTATTAGTATCTAATTACATTGTTTATAAATATATGTATTTATGAAATGTGTAAATCTTAAAAGCGCCAAGCACTACTAAGAAAGCGTCAATGCTAAATAACTGAACAGCTGATAAATATTGAGTACCAATCAAAATTTTTAGTGAAAATTCGTAAATCTATCCAAGTCGCCGCGGTGCCTGCCACCTCTGATCCCTGGTACGCTTATGTTCTGTACGGTACGTATAAATGTCCGGATTTTATCCTTCACCCACGGATTTCTACGGATATTTGACTAGACAACTCAGGATTTTTCGAACGAAAAGGTTGGCAACGCTGTGATTTAGTGTTAAGCAAACTGCGTTAGAGTGCAGATGCACATTTTAATTTTCTTTTTAAATATTTTATACCCGAATCCTAAAAATAAAATTGTTTGATTTTTTTCCTTGAGAACTAGGGCAACAACAAAAATAGTATTCTTAATAAAAAAGATTTCTCAAATAAAAAATAATTCTGAATAAGAATAACTATAAATAAAAATAAAACTCTAAATAAAAATAAAACTCTAAAAATAAATAATAAAAATAAATAAACTCAAAAATTAAATTAAATGTTCGAACAAGCCCCCATAGGCAGCCAAACAATAGCATAACCTATTATAAAAATTCCCGTCGGAACTGCATCGGAACTACACAACCGTGCGTGAGAAAATTATTAACGTTTCGTCGAATTGTTTCTCTGTTTGGTCTGGCCTCGAACATTCCCGCAAATAATCTTTGAATTTCTCGTTCAGAATTACCAGCAAAGTGCCAGATTAAAATCTGAACTTTTTGTTCCAACGTGTACATTTTTTAATTAAATAATCTTTTTTACTAAAATTACTACCTCTTGCTGGCACCACTGCATTTCTCGTTCTGATATCCTCGAGGCAAGCACGCTGCGAGGTGCGCGATGGGTATGCGTTGTCGTACACAGAGAGAAAGGAGTGGTTGTAAACACCGTAATAGGTTTATATTCACCTTAACGTAGCATTGTATTTTGCCGACCTCATATGGGTTTATAGTAAACACATCTTAAAGTATATCATATTTATTTGTTAATAAAAGTTAAAACATTAGTTAGTTAGCTAATAATAAAAAAAACGCTATGTTAGAAAAGTAATCTTATAGTAATTGGTCTTCACTTAATAGTTAATCCACAGGCGCTTTATATTAGAAAATCCTATTTGTAGTAAATGAACTTAAGGTAATACTTCATCCACAAGAGCTTTGTATTAAAAAGGCAATAGGTGTTTATTATAATGCGAGAAATAATAATAAATATTTTAATTAATTGCAATTATCAATTCATATTTTAACTATTAGAAATGTATGATAATTAGTATAGCATGTATTTATAACAGTGCGATTGTATAAGGTAATAAATAAAAGTGTGTATTTATAAGAAAATTTATTTTTGAAAAAAGTTTAAAAATATTTAAGGTGTAACAGAACAAAAAAAGAAAGTGGCGTCTAGGGGGTTTTGGGTATACCGATACTTAGTTATAAGACATGGGACCCACACCAACTAAGATATCGGTATAGCCAAAATCCACCAGCCGCCATTGAAAAATGAATATATTTAGAGTTAGCTTATACCTATGAGTACATAAAAATAATAATAATTAAAGTAATATTTTTAGAAAAAAGAATGTAGTGATATTTTGTTTCCGGAAGCCCATTAAAGATGAGTGGTAACTTCTGATTTCAAATCAATGATTTGTAGTTAGAACTATATTCCACGCTTAACGGATAGGACAATTGCCGTGTTTTTATTTACAAAATAATATTGTTCTATTATATTACCAATGTCAAATTTTTATAAATAGTTCTAAACTAAAGCTGTTTAACAAGGTTTTTATTTGGCAAAATTAGGTATCGTGGTTGACTGTTTAATTCCTTAAAAATTAATAATTTAAAGCGTAACGGACGGGACTTTGTAATAGAACAATATTATTTTGTAAATAAAAACACGGCAATTGTCCTATCAGTTAAGCGTAAAATGGCCCTATAATAGTTCTAAAAGAATTTAATTTTTATTTTTTTAATGCTTTATATTTCCTGTTTTATTTCTATTTACCGGGCTCCCTATAAACCTATATATCCATCGGTATATACCGAGCCCGGTATATAAAAATAAAAAAATCCTTTTAGAACTGACTAAAAATCCGAAGTTACCACTCATCTATAATGAGCTTCCGGTAACAAAATATGATTTTATTATTTTTCATAAAAATATTACTTTTAGTATTTTTTTATCAAGAAAACTGCCGTTTCTGTCCAATGCCACTGGAGTGATATTCTTTACAGTAGTACACTTAGTTAAGAGTTCCTTAGTTAGTAGTTAGTTAGTTAGTTAAGAGTTCCTGACAATCTGCCTTGGAATTTTCCATTATTTGCACACAAAAAAACGTTTCCACTTAATGATGCAACTATTACTATTCTATGATGGGAATCGACTAAATCTCTTAAGGGTCTTAACTGAACTAGTCGAAACTCGCATGCGGCATAGGTACTTTTTTATCCCCACTCCAGTGGTTTATTGGGTATAAATGAATCTTATTAGTAAATAGTAATAAGTTATTACATATAACACCATGCTATAGCAATAAATAATATATAATAATAAGTATTAAGAAATCTCTTTGGATAATAATAATAAAAACGTCTACGAGTCATCTCTTCGTAGATTTATTATTACCCGATGAGTTAACTATTACCTCATAGTGTAATATTCTGTAGATATTGTAAGATTACTAACATTAAACCAGTGTAATACATTTAAACCATGACAGCTAACTATTATTCATATAGGTAACTTCTTAAATAACCGCCAAATTATTACCTAATACTCTTTTTTTGTTAATAACCAAGACATCAACCAGCAAAACACCTTCGTGTGTTTAAAATCTATTCTATATTATTTATTAAAAAATTAGAGATATCTTATCTTGAGGCAATAATTAAGTTCTAGGAATTCATCAAGTTTTACCAATTAAACAAAAAGTTTATTTATTATATTTCAAAATTTAAAAATTATAACTTTATAGTACTTATAAAGAAATATGTTCGTAACTTATATTTTGTAATAATAAATGAGTGTTTTCTCTCTGTGTAGCCTGCCGGCTCTGGCCAATCAAATTCTATTTGGCGTTCTATCCTTGTTCTTTTCACGCGGGTATTGAACAGCCGTCCTTTCCAGTGCGGTCGGACTTGGATTTGCAAGCACTGTATAGAAGTCGTCTGCTTGACTTATAAATATTTTTAGTTCTTTTATTTAAAAAAAAAACATTTTCAAATTTATAAACATTTTTAACCCTAGAATTTGCTAAACCGACAAATTTTTGAAGTCAAATTTAATATCGGACATTTTTTCTAGACATATTGTTAACATAAGGTAACTTTTTGTGACTACCCCAATTAAAATATAAAAAATGGGCCCCCGGGGTAACCTTAAATATTGGGCTAGTAATCAATTTTTTTTCTAGAATTACTGTTAACAAAATGTAACTTTTTGTTGCTACTCCAAACAAAATATAAAAAAATAATATTTTGGGCCCCCAGGGGGGCCTTAAATATTGGGCTAGTACGCTATTTTTTTTTTCTAGAATTACTGTTAACAAAATGTAACTTTTTGTTGCTACCCCAAAAAAAAATATAAAAAAATAATATTTTGGGCGCCCAGGGGGGGCCTTAAATATAGGGCTAGTACGCAAATTTTTTTTTTACAAACTACTTTTGGCATAAGGTAAATTTTTTTGTAACATCCAGGACTCTCCAAGTTTGAAATTTTTAATTTTTTTGTGGAACTCCTATTCTGTAAATTCCTACATTCTATATGGTGCATTTGCCGTTTCTGTAGTCTACAAAAAACCGTCGACTTTAAAAATTGAAGGGTCGTAGTGCGGAATATTTTCTATACAGAGCACAGAGCACAGAGTATCGTCTTCCGTAAAAGTGAACTTTTGTGAAGATTTTTTTGTGTCTTGTAGTTTTACAATTATAAAGCGTCCAACGTCTTCAATGTTATCAATTTTCAATGAAAAGATGTCGTCACGGCGTGCCGCGGCGGCAAGCTCCAAAAATTCAAAAATTAGTTGCTACCATTTTCTCTTGTAAAAATTGACTGTCCAAATGACACTGTCAAATTCTAACACATTTACGGTTGTTTTTTAGGCATTATAAAAAGGTATTATGAAAAATATAGAACAACACATTGCATATAACGAAATTGGATGATTGCTTTAAAAATCCTCGTTCGTTATATGCCTAATATCGGCCTTATATCTTTGATATAACATTATGTCTTTAATATAACATTAACCACAATACAATAACAATATAAAAAATACTTTCTCCTGAATCATGTATTTTTTAAGGCAGACAGCTGAAAGCTAAGCGGCAGCGGCAACAGAAGTGCCCGCGGGGTCATCGACCGCGCACATGTCATTCTAACTGTCCGCAAATCTACACCGTGGCTTCTCGGAACCAAACCCCACACTTCGCCATGGCACATTCTTTGCATTTATTTCTCTTTCCTGCCGAATCCAGCCACTTTCCTTATTTATTATTTTTCTCCTAAACATTATGTGCTGTATACACCCTGTATCTAAACTGGCGGAAAAACTCTGCAGTTCGTTTTAGAGGACCCCCAGGGGAGTTTAGGAAAAATAGTAAAAAAATCTTTTGCGATATTGGAGGAATTATTATCCAAAACCCAATCGTAAATTATGGTGGCTGGTTCGATGTGTTATTTAGTTCAATAAGCAAAATCATTGTTTTTATAGAAACCATTTATAAAAGTGAAATTATTGCATAAAGTAGCCCCATTTTTGTGGTTTTATGGTCAGATTATGACGTGGGTACTAAAATACACCTACGTAAGGTTATCCGAACCAGCCTCAGGCAGGTCGACTAAGGGATTGTACACCCAATTCACAAAGCTACAAGAAAAATTAAGAATCTTCTTATTTGCCAAGTATAAGTTTCCAAATAGTAAAGTAAAGAAACCAGTATTGAGCCAAGAATCCAAATCGTAGTGGTTCCAATTTTAACTATTTGATGGTTATGAAAAGAACCCATTTTTTAGTGCTCTGGGAAGAACCATTCACGCTGAGTAAATACTCGAATGCTCATAATTTACAGCAGTTGTTCAAAATTCTGCCCACTCTCCTAAACAAATTTTTGTTCTATGCAAAATGTTTTTCTGGGTTACTTGCAGCAATTGTGGAATCATCGTTGTAGCAGAATCTCAAACTCGCTGGACGAGTTCATCCTGATTGGGATGGGTAATAAGACGAAGAGTAATAAAGTAGTGATAAAATCAAAGACAGAAGATCACTAATAAATAAAGAAACATTTACCCAGTGGCGGATTTACCAGCAGGCTGAGTAGGCTCGAGCCTAGGGCGGCAGATTTTGGGGGCGGCAAATTTGGGGAACGATTTTTTTTTTACCTCATAGAAATCAAAAAGATTTTTCTGTGGCGGTTTTCTGATGTCTTACAGATAGAAGTCTGCAACAAATTTTGTCGATGACTTTTCTCTCTCACTTGTCATTGCACATTCCGAGAGTAGCAAACTTCCATATTCTAGAGTAAAACAGCTAGTTCGCCGCCCCTCAACCAGTAATCGGCCTCTCGCCTCTGCGCCCTTTGCCCACATTTCTTATGAGTGAAAAGAGCGAAATTGTAAAAAATATGCCCCTTCCCACTAACAACCCATACATGCCAGTCTTACTACTGGTTGGAGGCTACGAACTGGATGGTTTGTATATAATTTTTCGATTTTTATTCGAATATAATGAATAATTTAGTGAATAATTTTACCGATTTCAATTTTATGTATCGACTATTACCTATGTGTTTCACATGCACTAGTAGCTTCAGAAAATTCGAATAGAATTCAAAAAAAATCTTGAACAGTAATAGCGAGATAGTCTTAGGTCAAAAAAATATTTTTCCCCGAACACGGTATTTTTTTAATGCTACACAGGGCCGGATTTACGAATTTGCCGCCCATGGGCCCAACGCATCATTACCCCGAATAACGAATGACTCAGCGAATAAGCTAGAGTGTACATCGACTGCCGCCCTTCTACGCAGTGACGCACTACGCAGAATAATAGTGTAGTCTGATATAAAATTATCTAATGTATTAAAAAACTTCTCTTCCAACTTTTTATAGTTTTTTTTTAGTGTATAAATCTGTGTGAAAACAAAAATTCTGCATAAAACGCTCTTGATTTTTTAGCAAAATTTTAACTGGCCTTCAAAATTTGCGGCCCCTAAAAATTTGCCGCCCTGGGCCCGGGCCCATGTGGCCCATGCCTAAATCCGGCCCTGATGCTACATTGTTATCAATGACGTCAATGTTGTACGTGCACGTGACGAGCTTCATTCTCTATTCCAATAACCGTGTGGGTTACCCCACAATCTACACAAAAAGGTCTGTTCGATCTTTATTCGCGCATGTTAAAAATCACTAAATTAGGCAACCTAGTATACTAACATACGTTACCCTATTAAAAATGCCCTATAAAACCCATATTGATCCAGATAAGGAAACTAATATGGATTTATATGTTATATGTCCTATATGGAACGACCTGGTTTACACTTTGGAATCTATATGGTTTAATATGGAATTTCATTTTAAAATGTACAACTTGGGGATTTTTATATGGATTTATCTGGTTTCTGTTTTATGTGTCTTTCCATATAGGTTTCCCTATATGGTTCAATATGGAATTCCATTTTAAAATGTATATATATTTAAACGAAAATTGCATATTAAACCATATATATTCCACTATAGATATGGTTAAATATGGATCTATTTGGTAATAAATTTTTCAAATCCAAACCAAATTGGGCCAGATTGAGCAATATGAACCTATATGGCAATCCATATAGAAATCACTTTTCTATATGGTTTTCCAGGTATGGAATTCTATCTGGTTCAATAGTGCAATGCCTGTTTCAAATTCCTATATTGAACCAGATAGATTTTTATTTTGTGTTTCTATTTTTTTATTTTGTGTTTCTATATTTTTAATAGGGTAGTCACCATTTTCATTGTTTACAATTTCATTGTTTGCAATTATTGTGCTGTTTTATGCGGATTTGTAATAATATGTCTAAATTTTTATTACAAATACAATACAACATTTATTTTTATTAAGAACCAGATACAACTATTTTTACTTCCTAACAATAGGTACATAATGTCAATAATTAATTTTTAAAATTCATTGATTAAAATACTCTTGTCAAATATTCACAATATCAGTTTACTTTAAAACTAAATGTAACTAACTATTTAAATGTAATACCTAATTAATTTCTGAAATTCATTGATTAAAAAACTCTTGTCAAATTTCAATCGCGCAAAAAGGCATTGTAACGAACTTCTATTTCGTCGTAAGTAATCTTGGTCATTAATTCCGACTTGACTGAGTCGATTATTTTCAACTGTTTGAAAGCGCAATAAAGATTATTTATTCACGTTTACCAAATGTTCATTATTGTGTAAATAGCATACATTACCCCGCCCATACATGATTGAGCTTCGATTAGCTCAAAAATATACCGAAAAATTATTATTGTTGCATTCTAAAAATAATGTATGATATGACAATTGTTGAGGCAAGGGCGGCAAAAACTATTCAGCCTATACCTTGAAAATTTGTAAATCCGCCACTGCATTTACCGACTTTTATATGTATATCAGAAATAAATCTTTTGCTCTTTTACCAACAATTATATCAGGCAGGTTGATTATTATTTGTAGTTTCGAGAACAACGTTGCCGAATGATAATTCACAACACATATGTAGATAGGAAAATTGTGATTTTTGAAATAGATTAATTCGACTAATTGGGTTATCAACCAACATTGCAGAATTCCAAATTTTTCTCCTTCAATTATTGAGCTAATTTTTTTCACTATGTTTTCGGGACCCCTTTAGACTAAGGGCTTAGTGGTCCCCTACGTAATGGAGAGTGTTTTGTTTAAATGTTTTTGTTGTTAAATTTTGTCAAAAATACTCATTGTAGCGTTTTGTTTACTACATATTTGTTTTTGTCGAAATGCACTTATGAACACTACAAGTACTTGGGGGATTCATAAGGGTACTCTCTAAAAATGAATTAGTCAAAAATGACTACTTAGTACAGTTATTAGTGGCTGATTTTTCACTTATACCATGGTATACCATGGGATAACATGGTATCTCTAACATAATATCCAATTCTCATGTAAAATTGTTCCCTGAATCCTAAAATACTGTAAAAAATTATAAAAGTAGAGCAGTTTTTTTGATATAGTCAATTCCATATTATATGGAAAACTGTTTTACTTGTATAACATTTTCGGATTATGTGGACAATTTTATATAAGAATTGGCTATTATATCGTGGATATCATGCTATCCCATGGTATACCATGGTATAAGTGAAAAAGCAGCCACTAATAATTGTAGTAATTAGTCATTTTTTTCTAATTCATTTTTAGAGAGTAGGGAATGTAGACATTCCTTATTTAGCTGGACTTTGGTCCAAGCAAGAGATGGTTATAATGAACCTTTGACTCTTAATCTTAAAGATAAAAGAAAAAAGTAAAATAGTTGAAAATTTGCTATTTAGGCTAGTCTTGTTAGCAAGACTTAGACTTAAGCGGCCAATTCTCTTGTAGGGAAATGTCCGTGTTTTGTCTATTAGGAAAAAACACGGACATTGTCTTCGTGTATGCCTGTAATATAAGTAAAATAATAAGAGTAGAAGAGTTACACTACTGTAGTGGTTATGATGTAATTTTTTGTCTTTATACAATATATGGATTGAGTTACAAAGAGTTTTATTTTTTATTTTTGATTTATTAGAAAAATTTACTTTACTAATTCAATGTTATGGAACTGGAAAGCTCTGCCACCGTGTGGTAATTAATAAATTTCCTGAAAAATATGCTCAAATTAAAGTTTCTCAGGTGGCTGCTTAAAAATTGGTGAATTCATTTTTATAAACTTGCTACATTTTGAATAAAAAAAGTTGAACGATGCTGCGGAATCTCCCCGTTTATCAGTATTACAACATGGCTTTAGCAAATCACACCTTGAAAAAAACTTTAAGCAAGACAAAATTATTCCGTTTAAACCACACTTTAAGCAGAAGCTTTAAGAAGGTAATGAACCCAAAGTTTTATATTATTGTTTGTGAATGGGAGATAATATTTTTAATCAAAGAAATTTTCATAAATTTGTTGTATTTTCGTAAGTAATATCATAAGGGCAATTAATTTTTCCGAAAAGAATCGAAAAAACACGTTGCTAAGTAATATTTTAACAAAAAGCATGAGTGCTGGTGGCAACAAAAATCCGAGTTGAAGAGGAGGATTTTTGCACCTGCACGAATGCTTTTTGTTAAAAAATATTACTTAGCATTGTGTTTTTTCGATTTTTTTCACAGGAAAAATTAGATGCCCGAATGGTATTTGACAAGACTATTTCATGAGTAACAGTTAACAATTAAAATATAAATTGAAATTTTTGTTGACAACAGCTGTCAAGTTTTGCCGCGGGTAAACTCGAATAAACTGCTGACAGGTGCTGTCACACAGTTTTTTCACCTAGAAACCATTTGTAATTCAAAATTGCGCGTTTGTGATTGGTGGAAATTAAGACGAGGGAAATAGTCTGATGAATCCACATTTACCACCATTTTATCCCAACATTGTCGATATTGGAGCAGTCATTTACCAAACCTGCTCGAAGACAATATATCAAATAAGTTAACTTGTGGTACCTATCATGGCTTGATTGTACCGTATTTTATTAAAAATAATTAAAATCAGCACAGTTATTTCGAGATAATACAACACTTTTTTAGTGAATAAGTTAATAAACTGCCATTAAATTATTATAATTCAATGTACAACTGGCGTCCCCGAAATGTGAACGGCAAAATTTAATCGTGTAATATGAGCTTTGCATCAGTTTCGTCGGTAGTTGTCAAATTTGATAATAGTTGTCAATTGCAATATCAAAAATGCCACCCAACTTAACTGAGGCTGAGAGGTCCAGGGCAATAGCCAAATTAGAAGAAAATTGGTCTTTACGTGAAGTGCCTGCGGATTTAAATGTCAGTAAAAGCTGCATATGTTATATCAAGAAACGTTGGCAAGAACAACAAAGATTAAGAAGACCTATCAGGCAAGGTGTAGGTAAAATCTCCAACGAAAATGAAGACAATGCTCTTGTCGCTCATATTAGGCAAAATCCTTTCAATAGTGCAGTTAAGGCCCGAGAAGATACACAATTTCCAGGATCTCTTCGAACAGCTCAAAAAAGATTGAAACAAGCTGGCTTAAATAATAATAATAATATTTATTTATCCAAAGGATTACAAAGTAATATAGGATACGTCAAAAAAGAAAAAGTGAAAATACAATTAAATTAAATACAATAAACCAAATATAAACATCAGAATTCGTATGATAAATAATCCTGAATCGAATAAAAAGCATGCAATAACAAAATATTTTTTACATTTAACACAAATTTATCTGTGCTGCTGCTCATAAGGTTTTTTTAACTGACGAAAATAAGCGAACTCAGTTCGCCAATGACTATCTAAATTATGGAAAGGAATTTTGAAATAATGTTATATTTTTTGATGACTATTCCACTCATTACTTTTTGGACCAATCAGATTTCAGAAAACGAGTGGTTTTTTCAGTTTTGCAGCGATAAAACTACTATTCAGGTGACAATACAATTCATTAATATTAGAACCAATAAAATGCCAGTATTCCATAGTGACGTATTTTATCACAGCGGCAATAATTTTTATCATCTTGTTTACACGTTACTAAGAATTTTGACACTTTTTTTGATTTAACATCTGTTGTCATTTAAATTCTGTATTTGATATATATCAATAAAATAATGAATTATAAACTCTAAAAGATCGATGGGTTGGTGTAAACGATAATGAAATTAAGGTAAGTTTGAATAAATAAGGTTTATTAAAGTCTTTTTATATTTTAAAGCACATTTTAATTTTAAATGTCAATCTGACAAATTTTTTAATTCCTAAAATTCATTATATTTTCTCACTAAATATAACTCGTGGTATGATTAATTATCGATGATATTTACTCATTAAAACCGAAGCAGCACATTTCACTCGTCCTGCGGACTCGTGAAATCTGCAGCTCGGTTTTAATTCGAAAATATCATCGATGATAATCATACCACTTGTTATATTATGGGTGACAATACAATTCATTAATATTAGAACCAATAAAATGCCAGTATTCCATAGTGACGTATTTTATCACAGCGGCAATAATTTTTATCATCTTGTTTACACGTTACTATGAATTTTGACGTTTTTTTGATTTGACATATGTTGTCATTTAAATTCTGTTTTTGATATATATCAATAAAATAATGAATTATAAACTCTAAAAGATCGATGGGTTGGTGTAAACGATAATGAAATTAAGGTAAGTTTGAATAAATAAGGTTTATTAAAGTCTTTTTATATTTTAAAGCACATTTTAATTTCAAATGTCAAACTAAAAATTCGTTAAATCCTAAAATTCATTATATTTTCTCACTAAATATAACTCGTGGTATGATTAATTATCGATGATATTTACTCATTAAAACCGAAGCAGCACATTTCACTCGTCCTGCGGACTCGTGAAATCTGCAGCTCGGTTTCAATTCGAAAATATCATCGATGATAATCATACCACTTGTTATATTATAATATATGGGTGAAAAAACCACTCGTTTATACGAGTTGCATAACAACCAATTGGTTGCTATGATAAAAATAATTGTCACTGTTGACGTTTTTAATTTTAAAATTAAAATGTTAAAAAATATGCGTTTTGGTCCAAAAAATCATACAGAAATTGAATCAGCAGTTAAAAATATTCGTGAAATAGTCTTGCCGAATACCACTCGTGATAAAATTTTCCCTGAAAAAATTTTTGATTTTTATTTACTCAAGATTTTTCCTTGGAAATTTCGCTCGTGGCATTAACTTCAAACCACTCGCCTAGCGGCTCGTGGTCTTAAAAATTAATGCCACTTGCGAAATTTCCAAGAAAAAAACATTCGTATAAAAATCAAAAATTTTATCGGTAAAATTTTACCACTAGTGGTATTATATACGAAAAAACCTTCCAATCTTCCTATAATGGAAGGCTGCGTGTATATCGTCCAAGAGACGCAAGATTTAAGAACTACACATTAAGAACCTCAAATAGTGGACGCTTTTCTATAAATTTTTGGGCGTGGATAAGCGTCTATGGTCCGGGAATATGTTGGGAAATTGATGGTAGATTAACGGCTGAGCACTATACGACGATTTTGGACAACGTTATGCTAGCTTCAGTTAGATAGATGTTTCCAGAAAATTTTATATTCCAACATGTTAGAAAACTATACAAAAGTAATAAATATTATAATACAGGACAATGCACCAGTTCACACAGCTCGCGTGGTTACAGAATGGGTAAACAACAACCACATAACTGTTTTGCCATGGCCAGCTAGAAGTCCTGACTTAAACGCCATTGAAAACGTATGGGGTTTTATAGTTAAAAAATTATATCAACGGGACTTTAGGCCAGCAAACCGAAATGAACTACGGAATGCTGTTGAAAATTCTTGGGAAGAAATTGATGAGTCATACGACATGCGTAAACTAATAATGTCCAGGCCAAAAAGGTTGCAAAGTGTTGTGGCAGCTAATGGCTCTGCAATTAAGCATTAAAATAGCTTATAAGCAGCAATACAGTTTTTTAAACCAGCTTGTTACAATCTTTTTTGAGCTGTTCGAAGATATCCTGGAAATTGTGTATCTTCTCGGGCCTTAACTGCGCTATTGAAAGGATTTTGCCTAATATGTGCGACAAGAACATTGTCTTAATTTTCGTTGGAGATTTTACCGAAATGTACTACGGAACGCTATTGAACATCTTGGGAAGAGCTTAAGACATTTAAATCTGCAACTATTTTACATAAAGACCAATTTTCTTAAGCAATATGTTAATTTAGTTATGTTATTTATATTTTTTATTTACCTACTTGTTAATATTGTTGTACAAAACCAAATTAACGTTCATTTATTTGTAATATTGTTTATATTATTGTTTGTTAAAATATTATTAAAAAAATAACGATTTAGGATATTGTTCTTAGTATTTTTCCCTCTATTTGTAACACCACTGGCCAAAGCCAGGAATGAACGAATAAATTTTATGAAAAAAAACTATGACAACCAAAAATCGTTCACATTTCGGGGACGCCAATTGTACATACTTCCAATATGATGAATGTCCAGTGCACTATTCTCGTAACGTTCGCAATTGGCTTACAGAGAAGTTTGTCAAAAAACTGATAAGGAGAAATAGCCTAATTTTTGGCCTCCACGAAGTCGAGACTTAACTATTATGGGTTTTTTGTATGGGGACGGTTGAAACAAATGGTTTATGCAAAACCGTTAGAAGAAATGCAGAGTAGCTAAAAATTAAAATTTGTAATGCTATTCGGTTAATCTCGATTACTGATTATGGGTTTTATTATTTTTTTTACAATTAATTTATTTGTGTGGATATCCAAACCATACTAATATGAGTAGGATATTAACTGTAGGTACTAGATAATTTATTCATTACCATACGGTGGCACAGGTCTCTAGTTTATAACATTGGATGTTTTTTGCTCTGAAGTCAACGTTTGAAAGTAGAGTAGGAAATTAACTGTAAAAGTTGGAGTATAAACAAGATGCCTTTTAAGGCGGACCATTAAATGGTCCGCCTTAAAAGGCATCTTGTTTATACTCCAACTTTTACAGTTAATTTCCTACTCTACTTTCAAACGTTGACTTCAGAGCAAAAAACATCCAATGTTATAAACTAGAGACCTGTGCCACCGTATGGTAATGAATAAATTATCATCACGAGTAAATTTATAAATCAAAACAAAAATCCCGTAGGGTGTCCCAAAATCACCGAACCAAAGGAAAAGTGTCGATTCCTTGCGAAAATCTAAGAATTTTCCTCTACCATTTTTTTGAGTTCGAAAAATTAAGAGTAATTTAATTTGTAAGGGCGCCAAAATTGGTAGCATCACAAAATTGGCGTCCCAAGTTTTCCTTAATAATTTTGTCAAATTCCCAAAATTGCAGGAGTTATTTAATCACCATGCCAATGGCAAATTTTAAAGAACTAAAGTGGCTAAATATGCAAAATAGGCACGTTTATAATTTAGTTTTTATACACAACCTATTAATTACAACGACACCTCTTTACCTACGAGAAAAAATTACCTTTGGTAGCGATATACATAGACATAGCGTACGTCAAAACAACTTAATAATGCCTAGGCATTTATCTACCGGTTTTCAACGCTGTTTTAGCTACATCGCACCTAAATTTATAATGCCCTCAAACCATTACTTAAAAACCTGACTCTTAACTCTTTTCTCAGAAAAATTAAAATATATTTGCATACAAAGCAGAGTTTGCCTTTCTAAAAAACAATAATATATATTTTTTTTATAAAGAATTATTATTGAAATTGTTAAAGAATATAATTAATAGTAGATTATGTCATAAGGAGTAGAAGTGACTCTTTTTGTGGTGAGTACAGAGCAGGGGCGTGCTGGGCCGCCAGGACACCGGGAGATATCCCGGTGGGCCGGTGGTCCGGAGGGCTAAGTGGGCCGGTGTGGCGGAGGGCTATGTAGGCAGCATGCCGCAGCACGTGGTCAATTAAAAACTTTTTTAGTTGAGTTATGTATAAATATCATAATTATATTACACATACCATGCATGCCAGCATGCCAGCTTTGTTTCTTTTTTCGAGATAGTATATTGTTTATTAGTTTCCTGAGCGATGATAATTTTTATTAGTTTTTATTTTAAGTGCAATGCTATATGTTTTAGCATTGTGTAAAATATTGTCTGGTTGTGTTTGTTGCCTGTTTTTTTTTTCAAGAATTTAATTTATACTTTATGTTATTAATTATTAATAAATGTTTGAAATTTTTTAACTTGGTTTTGTTCACCCCCCATTTTTCGTGTGTAGTTTGCCGATTTTTCTGGCCGGTCTGATATAGCCAGCACGCCCCTGGTACAGAGATTTACGGCCGAAGCGTAGCTGAGGCAGGCAACTGTACGAAGCACAAAAAGAGCTTCTACTCCAAATAACATATACAATTTTTTTTTCAAGGGCGTAATATAAATAGGATAAGCAATAAAATTATTTTATTTACTCATAACTCATGTGAAATAAAATTTTGGCTAATAATACTAGTATATATAAACACTGCTCTGTCAAAATGCTGCGCTTAAATTAATTTTGACATACTGACTTTTGTTTGGAGTTACGACATTGGCGACTCGTCTAACATCATAATATTATACTAATATACTAGTTGTTCTTTATTTCGTTCAATTAAAATTTAATAAATAATAACCAAATATTTCGTGCGATTATAATTAATATAATTAATACATCGTGATTGCTTTGTATGAAATGCTAAATTAATTTTATTATTTAATTCTTGAGTCACCTAGGGATTTACTTCTATCCCTAGGCTTTTTAGAGTTTTTTGTCTGCCGCTAATGAAAAAGACGCACTTCAACTATCTCTATACATGCATATAAGGTTGTATATCATGGACGCTTGAAAAAAAATTGTTTTATTTTTGATTGTTGGTGCACTACTTTTAATTTATCTTTTGAACTGACACTTGTGTCTTTTTGTTTTACTAAATTGTAATATACCTACATTTTTTTTTTTTAATTTTAATTTTTGTAGTTTATGTTTGTCATCTATTATGTAATACTTTAGATTATATATTTTAACTGACAGTATATTACAGTCTTACTGTTGTAGTTTATGGTTAAGTGGAAGAACAATCTCTGATTAAACTTCGTCTTTTTGATGTTAGTGGATGCTTATATCAAATAAAGTCGTTTATTATTATTATTATTATTATTATTAATGAGAGCCCGCCTTTTGACTCAGGGCTTGCGACAGCACGAACCAAATTTGTTTTTGTTTTCTTTTTTCCAATGTTAGAATATCAACTTCTTTTGCAAACCTAAAAAATATAACAAAAATTCGCGTCCGATAGAGCAGAAACACTTGATTTTTTATCATATATGGTAAAGAAAAAGGTTTTACCTAGCCAGGGTATATCACCGCTTCTCTGGCTCCTTTTAATCGCCTTCATTCAGTTGGCAAGGTAGTTTGCGTTATCTGATATCTCAGTTGCTGCTTTCGATCTGTCCTTGAGGTGCACATTGAGTGGTTTACTGCTAAGGTCTTTTTGTAGTTGGCTTTTTTAACGTACCATGGTGCACCGTATATACGTCTTGAGACCTTGTTTACGTGAGATTTGGCTGCGGTGATCCAAGCTACTGTTGCATGCAGTTATAATGGTCTGGGCTTTAGTTTTGGTATTTTGAATGTGAGTTTTCGGTCTATTTTTCAGGTACTTGATCCTGTTAACACATTGAATAAACATTGTCATGTTTAAGTAGCTCAGTAACTGCTATTCTTCTGGCTCCTTTGGATAAAATATTTGCCTCTTTTTCCTGGACTGACTTTAACATGCAATTTTTTGGCCCACTCCTCAAGATCGTCAAAAGCTAGCTGTAGTCACTTTTGGATATCATAGTTTCTTCTACTTGTAGCATAAGATGCAGTGTCGTCGGCGTAGAATACGTAGTTTACCTGTTCGATCTGAGGAACATTAGACATGTAAATATTAAACAAGAAAGATCCCTGCCTTCGGATTGGTTAAGGGTAAGATATCTAACTCTAAACCAATCCAAGCCACTATAGTGATGCTTAAATTTCTTTAGATATGAATGGATAAGGTTGACAATGTCTGCATTGATATTGGCAGTGGTCATCTTGGCGATCAATCCTGTATGCCACACCTCGTCAAAAGCTTTGGCTAAGTCCAAGAGAACCATAACCGTTTTTTGCTTTCTATCTAGGCCCGCCTAAGTGTGTTCGATTATTCTTAAAAGTTAAAGGTCTGTAGAAAAAGACTTAAGAAAGCCAAATTTCTCCTTCGGTTGTTTGATTATTCTTTGAGATTATTGGAAAAAGAGAAATAGGCTTTTAGCTGGTAGGGAATAACGGGTTTTCTCCTTTTTGGGGAATCATTATCAAATTCGCCGTATTTCAGATTTTTGGAAAGTATTGTTTAAGTACCGCATTAAAACGTTTAACCGTAAGTTTAGGATTAATTTTAGTTAGGTATTTTGGGACTGTGTTCGTTATACCGTTTAAGAATAGTGATGGCGATGCATAATTTTTTTCAAGTTGGTTGTCCTGGTTGTGTAACTGGGATCCATGTTTAAGTAGCTTTTCATCCTTGTAAAAGTCAGTTGATAGATTTGGAGTGAAGTGTGACAAGACAAAGGCCTTTTCCCCTGGAGAGTAAATATAATTTTGTGGTCTGTGCAATGGGTGGGTTGTTTTAGGGTTGAGCGTTTTTCAAAATTCTCTGTATCCAGTAGTTAGTTCTCCTAGTTTTTCTTTCCATTTCAAGTTGTAGAGTGCATTAAGTTTTTCAAATAATTATCTTTATAGCCTTCTATATGATTTTTTATCTACTGGATCCATAGTTCTCTCAGCCACCCTTTCGCGTTATTAGTCTCTTACCTTCATTTGCAATGGTCTTTAGAGTGTATTGTAGTTGCTGTGATGACGGTAGTAATGGCAGTAATGGTACTAGTTTGGGTTCAGGTGGGTCTTTAGGTTCCTTTGTATTAGTTGTTGTCTCTTCCAGGATTTGTTTAAATTTTATCCAGTTGCTGGATTTTTTGGATGTATGTATGGATTTAGGTTTGAATTGAAGACAATACTTATGATGACTGAGTTGTGATCCAAAGATAATTCATAAGTATTTTTTATATTGACATTGCCAGGATTTTGTCTTGAATATTAAGTTTTTCTTTCATGGCACTAAGGTTGTGAGGGATTGCGTAATGGTTGATAATTCGTTTTATGATTAGGGGGTAAAAGAATTATTAGCTGATTGGCTGTATGAATAACTATTTTAAGTGTTTGGGTTGATGTTTGCAATGTTTTGTTGTCTTGAAATTTGGTTGCTAATGACATATTGAGGACTTAGAGAAGTGTGGGGACCACCCCAGTTGACGCATTTTATGGTAGAATTTAAAATAGCATCATTATTATAGCGCCTTCTAGGGTAGATTGTCGTAAGATATCAGAGATCTATGTAAGATAGAAATATTATTATACACAGAAAAAAATCTAATATAGTATACCAAGAACAGCGCTGTCATTGAATGCATTAAAATTGAAGCAATCCTAATTGTTATTTGCTCAATTAATAACTATTAAACCAAAATAGGGAAATATTTTGCCTAAATGTCAAAGAATTTATTGCGTTAAATGTATACATAGTATACATACAATAGCAACGTTATTAAATAAATCAAATTAGTATTTAATGCAATAACATTTTACCATTCTAACAAATAAATATCAATATGAATATCAATAGATTTAGGAGCGATAACTTTTGTTGTTCATTTAAAAACAGTAAACGATTATAAACCAAGTGCCAACTACCTATTGGTATTATAGGAACTGTTATTCAGGAATACGGATTACAAGATCCCATTGGTTTAATGGCTCACCCATTCATGCTATGCTAGAGTTTTTTCTGTGTATATTATCTTAACTGCCTAAACCAAATTATAACCAAATCGTGTTTGTTACATTTTAATATGGCAAGCCGTTTTACCATTTAACTATAGTTGTGAATCCATAAGATTTTTCTTAAATTTTGTGTAGATTTTTTATAGGCTAGGATAACCATAAATCTCAATTGTAAAGGTTCTACGATAATTACCGGGAAATTAATTATTGTAATATAATTATTATAATATATCAATAATTAATTTCTCGGTAATTACTAATATTTTAATTTTCTGTCCCTCATTTTTTTTTTTAATTTCCTAAAACTTGTTTACCTGTAGGTACTTATTGAAGAAAAAGTTTGTTTCTAAGGGTAACTTTTTAAGCTGATTTAAAAATTTTATTAGAATTTGTGTGTCTTCTATTGTTTTTACATAAGCTTTCATTTAAAGCTTAATGCAATTTTTAGTACCATTATAAAGTTTTTTTTATTGGAATTATCCCAAACTTATATTAAATAATATTATATTGTTATACGAAAGATAATGAGCATAACCTCGAGTGAAATACCATACACGTTGGTACATTTGGCATTTTCAACTTAAAAAATATATAATCTTTCAAGCATATTTTTTTAAATAGTGATATTATTAGCTTTACTTTGCAAGAAAAATTAAAATCGCGTATGTAGCCGTTGTATTGTGCGCAACAGTAAGCTTAACATGTGTTCTGGTAAAAATGACCACAGCAATTCGCTATATATATATATATATATATATATACATATATAAATATATATACATATATAAATACCTTTATATATATATATATATATATATATATATATATTGATGGTTTCCAGGATCTGCTCCGTGTTGTCGGTTTTTGGTTCTTAAAAGAACCGTCTGTCAGACGACGTTTCGGTACAATCTCATGTACCATCTTCAGGTCTTATCTGTTAGGCTGCTGTTACTGCTCTGCTGCGAGTTCATACATATAACGCCAGTGGAAACCTAAAGCAGCAGAGCAGCAACATCAGCCCAGCAGATAAGACCTAAAAAGGGTACATGAGATTGTACCGAAACGTCGTCAGATATTCGGTTCCTTTGAGAACCAAAAACCGACAACACGGAAAAGATTCCAGAAAACCATCAATACATATAACGCCCATGGAAACCTAAAGCAGAACATTGATCTCGTTAATTTGTGTGGCGTTTTGGTGGTTGTAAGAGCTGGTTTCCATGCAGTTGGTAGTCTCTGTGTATCGTCTCTTGTGTTGAGGTTTCTTGGTCCTGTGTTCGATGCCCTTGTTTTTTCAAAGTCAAAGTTTTTCAGTCGTGTTCAGCTAAGGAAGATGTTTTTTATTGTTTCAAGACTGCGTTACGATGTTCTTCGCGTCTAATGTTGATCCGTCTATTGGTCTGTCCCACGTAGCTTCCGTCACAATTCTTACAAGGAATTTCGTACACCCCTTGTGCCTCCACCTCTATTTTTGGTTTGGCGTTTGGAAGTATTTGACCGATCTTTCTTGGGGCGGTAAATGCTGTCTCAATGTTATGTTTTTTGAGAACTTTGCCTATTCTCTCGGTTGTCCCTTTCACGTAGGGAAGGAAGGCCTTCGAAGTTGGTTTGTTGTTCTCGTCTTCTGTGGTATTTAACCGGCGTCGTGGTCTAAGAGACTTTTTGATGATGGTTTTGGAGAATCCGCTATGCTGTAGCGTCGTTTGGATTTTCAGGTCTTCTTGTTTCTTATAGTCATCATCCGCCAGCCTTTCGTCCGTCAGATGATTAACCTCACTTTCTACCAATTTTTAAATATTATTATAAATCCCTTCTCCCAATTTAAAACTTGATTGGTTCTACTCACAGTAAATATTAAAATCAGGGTTGTGAACCGTAACAAAATTTCGGTCCATGGACCGGTTCGCCAGCGGTTCAGTTCCAAAAAAGGTCCATGTAACCGGACCGTTTGTGGACCGTTTGTGGACCGTTTGTGTTGGACCGGTCCAGCAAAAATAGGTTCGACTGAACCGGTCCGTTTTGGAACATTGACAGTGTGGACCGCCAAAAACGGCCCGGTCCACGGTCCATGGACCGGTCCGAACGAACGAAAACGTATCCTCCCAAACGTTTTAAAGGGTGAATGTGGCACGTCAATTTTTATTTGTAAAGGGAGACATTTTATTGTACGACCCCACCCGCACCCCTACGCGCTCTACCCCACCCGCCCCCAAAATCTTAAATTGCACGGGGGTTTAAGTGATATCGTTTTAAAGGTCTTTTAATTCTTAATAAGATACTGTAATTTACTCATAAATCTGTTGGTCAGTTTTTTAAACTAGGTAAATTAAGAGAAAAACAAAAAAATTGTTTAATCAACTTTTTTGTGGGTCTCATGGAGCAAATGTGGATTAGGATTGCTCCAAATCTTATAAATGGTGATTCACTAGCTAAAGGTGATTTATTCAATAGCTGTATACTTGCGGCTTTGCTCGGATAACGTTTTTTCAGCAAACGGTCATTTTGACAGCTCATTTCTGCACCTGTCATTTTGACAGTTTTTATTTGGGCCCCTGTCATTTTATCACCAGTTATTTTTACAACTTATTTTTGACAGCTGTCATTTGGGCACCTGTCATTTTATCATCACTTATTTTTATAGCTGTTATTTCCGCACTTCCGCCATTTTGACAGCCTTTATTTTGACACCTGTCATTTTGACAGTAGCCATTGTGAACAACGGAAGATGGAGAGAATCACTTTGAGCGATGGAGAGAATCACTTTGAGCGTACAATAATTGTAAAAAAAACATTATTGTTTTTTCACTTAATTTACTTAATTTTTTCATGAAACGTACATTAAAATTTGTCCCCCTAGAAATAATGTTAGATTTATCATTCCACGTTAGATTTTTATATTTATTTTACCAATTACAAAAAATTTTCAGAAAATAATTAAAATTTTCGGAAAATCGCTTTCTCGTGAATAACTTATTATATTGATAGTATTTAGTTTTTTTTAATAATTAATCATTAAACATTTCTATAGAAAAAATGACACGTGGATCTTAAATTAAAGGTTCGCGATCCCTGGTCTATAGACAGTATTTAAACTAAATTTTAAAGTTGGCTGCGATCGCGAGCTTTTTGTTTAGCTTTGACGTTTCGAGTTTTCAAGTAAACGTCAAAAGGTGTTATATGTTTGATACCTACGTAAGTACTGAATATTCTAAAATATTACTTTTCAATATAGTCAATTAACAATTCAAAATAAAAAGTGGTAGTAATGAGTAGTAATTTGTTAGTAAAATAGTATATTATCTCGTGTGTAATATGCTTCTTCTACTCCAATTAAGTAATTTTGATTATTGACATAATTTATTATAACCATGCTTTCTCTCGATTTAAAAGATCATTATAGTCGCCCCTAATATGATAAATGGGCCATTTCAACAAATAATTTTTTTTTGGGGGACCCCTTCAGAATTCTATTAAAATTTTGTGGAATTATTCTCTACATTATAATAATGACTCACTGAAGATTTGAGCTGTTAATATTAACTATAGTAATTATTTTTCGAATTTTGATGATATTTGTTTTTTTAATTTGGTACCCACTGCGCCCACATAAAACCAACTGGTATCTAATGCGCATGGAAACCACCACCTGGTACCCACTACGCATAAAAACTATCACCTGGTACCTTCTGCGCATAGACACAATAATCTCGTACCCACTGCGCATAGATCAAATCATTTGTTACACAGTGCGCACACATAAAACCACCTGGTACTTACTGCGCATGGATCCAACCATCTGGTACCTACTGCGCATAAAAATAAACCACCTGGTACCCACTGCGCATTGATCAAATCATTTAGTACACAGTGCGCACACATAAAACCACCTGGTGCTTACTGCGCATGGACCCAACCATCTGCACGGCCCCTGACAAAAAAACTGTCTTGGACGGCTATCAAAAAACCTGTCAACGTTGCTAAAAGCCATTTCGCCAAATTTTAGAATTTAAAGTGTCCTATTTAAGAAAGAACAATGTCACGGAGGACAACCCGCGTGGACGCCATTTATAATACTTATACCAGCACGTAGTGTGTACCTATTAAGAAATTATTATATGTATATTATTATATGAAAATTGGGTTTAGAGCAGTTATCCCTTTGCGCGCGTTTAAAGTTTCACTTCAAAACTCCGCGAGGGACAACAAAAAAAAACTTTATTTGGTGGAATGACCCATATAATATATAAAAAAATCTGACATCTGTTAGTTTCAATCTCACTTTTTCCAATTTAAAACCCGATTGGTTCAAATCACAGTAATAATAATAATGTCAATAATATGAAATAGGAGTGGAAATAATCTAATAATACAAATGTTTGGACCGGTTTAAGTGTTTAAACCGGTCCAGTACCGCTCCAAAACACTTGAAAACGGTTCGGTCCAAAATTTGTACCGGTCCAAGTAATTTTAAAAACGGGACGGTCCATGGACCGGTCCAGAATTATAACTTGTTTATTTTGGGTACGGACCGGTCCGTAACAAACAAGCGGTTCTTGGACCGGTTCACAACCCTGATTAAAATCGGCCAATCACTGATGTCTAACAACGTGATTATCATTATATTAAAAATTTATATAGAAACCCGTGCCGTCGAAAAAAAGATAACAATATTAATATATAATATGAGGAGGTGCATTTCAAAACTCGGCTTATCCATATTAGGTGATTTTGAGCAAAATGTCAAAAACCTTACAAGTGAGTACTAACGCATATCAGGCCTACAGAATACTTTAAACGAAATAAATAGGCATAAGTATAAAATTTATATACCTTGATTAAAAAGGTATAGCTTCAATTTAAAATAATTTAAAATAACATACATAGTTTTGGAACGATAGTCAATTTGTAAATGAATTTTAAATGGAATAAGGTGAGTTTTAGATTATGAACTTTTCAGAGTATAGGGGGAATGGACCTCCTTATATAATATAATAAATTATAATACTTTTATATAATATAATAAATTATAATACTTTTACAGTGATATTTATTTTAGTGCTCCAATTTAAAATGTATTTTAAAGTACAAACATAGAAAATCCATTAACTGACTGTTACAAATGCTTTTTTTAATAATAATTTATTTTTATTTATTTTAAGTTGTGTTTTAGGGTATAATCATATATTATATCACGAGAACTATGAATTTAATCGGTTAAACTAGGCTCAGTAGTTTTTTGTTTGGTTTTTGTTGAATGTTCAATGCAAAATAATTTGCATGAAACTATTTTCCAAAAAGAAAAATCAAATAAAAAACTTACTGAGCATAGTTTGACAGATTAAATTTATAGGTTGAGTGATATACGTCTAGATTATTTCTCGAATTAAAGGAAACTATTTGACAATTCATAAAATCTGACGTATGTGTCAAAATTTATAAATATTTTTTTAAAGAAAATTTCATTAATTTAAGGTATGTAATAAGTAGGTAATAATTGATATTTCGTAAACTAGATAACTTATTTTTTATTGTTTTTTAAAAAATGTTTGTTAAAACTTGTAAATAACACCATAAAATCGTAAACAAAAATCCAATATGGAGGCTAAATGGCCAATTAATAGGACCACCACTACCAGTACGATGGAGCTCCTGCACATTTTGCCGTCACGTTAAGCAACATTTGGACGAAAGATTTCCAGGGCGTTGGATTGGTAGCGGTGGTCCTATTAATTGGCCGCCAAGATTCCCAGACCTCACACCACTGGACTATTGTTTATGGGGCTGGTTTAAAAATGAGGTTTATAAAGTAAAAGTGGACACACGTGATGTCCTAATTCGACGTATTCAAAATACTGCAGCCGTTATTAAAGAAGACAGACGTCAATCAATTAGGAGAGCAACAGGCACTCTTCGTAGACGAAGCAGAAAATGTTTAGAGGTCAATGGCTATATTTTCGAACATTTATTAAAATAACGTTAATGTATGAACTTTTGTTTTGTGCTATAATTTGAAAACAAATAAAAATCGGATAAGAACATATGAGTTTTTTTACATTATTTTCATGTGTATAATACACTCCTGAAGTTTGGTCCGTTCCTCTCGACTCACCCTGTATACAGGGTGTCTCACCAGCGATGGTACCTTAGACGTTTACGGAGAACGGCTGAGGATATCAATTTGAAATTTTTATAGCAATTATTAAACAATTTAATCTACCTTTTAAAATTATTTTGAATAAAATTCCTCTTCCGGTTTAACCGGAAGCGACATCAACTTTGTTATTTCCAATTGAACACCCTGTAATTTTTTTTATTTTTAAATTCCTCATGAAATTCTTAATGAAATTGCTGTACCATTCCCTATACCTAAACTTAATACTTTTCGAGTTAATAATTTTTTTCGTAAAATTTTGACAGTTGCACCTTCATTAAAAATTGCTTATAACTTTTTTGTTATTCGGTTTGCTGGTACGTTGTAAGGATTTTTGGAATCTTAAAACATTGTTTTAAAGATTCCATGTCTGAAATTTTCATGTTCATTTATGATCAAAAACTAGAGAAAAATCGTGGTAAATTTGGTTAACTTCAAACATTAATAACTTGTTTATTTTCAATGGAACTGTATGCATGTTTTAACATAATCAAAAAGGAAAATGAATTACATTTCGATTAGTATAACCATTTCCCATACCTAAATAGTAAGGTTTCGGAAATACAAGCAAATTTTTGTAAAAATCCAATATTTTGACATATTTATCTTAGATACCGATGAAATGTCACAAGGGAATCTCCCAGACTCCGCATTTTAAAATGTTTGCAAGTCAATGGTCGCCATATTGAACATTTATTAAAATAGTATTTTGGTTTATATTTTTTCCATCACGGTTTTTTTAATTTATAATAATTAAATTCTTAAAACTTTCTTTAATTGTTGTTTTCCATTATTTTTAAAATATCTTCCTTAAGAAATGTATCAACTGTCAATCAATGACATAACTAATTTGTTGTGACATTTCATCGGTATCTGAGATAAATATGTCAAAATATTGGATTTTTACAGAAATTTGCTTGTATTTCCGAAACCTTACTATTTAGGTATAGGGAATGGTTATAACAATCAAAATGTAATTCATTTTCCTATTTGATTATGTAAAAACATGCATACCGTTCCATTGAAAATAAACAAGTTATTAATGTTTGTAGTTAACTAAATTTAACATGATTTTTCTCTGGTTTTTGATCATAAATATGAAAGTTTCAGACATGGAATCTTTTAAACAATGTTTTAAGATTCCAAAAATCCTTACAGCATACCAGCAAACCGAATATCAAAAAAGTTATAAGCTATTTTTAATGAAGGTGTAACTGTCAAAATTTTACGAAAAAAATTATTAACTCGAAAACTATTAAGTTTAGGTATAGGGAATGGTACAGCAATTTCATTAAGAATTTCATGAGGAATTTAAAAATAAAAAAATTTACAGGGTGTTCCATTGGAAATAACAAAGTTGATGTCGCTTCCGGTTAAACAGGAAGAGGAATTTTATTTAAAATAATTTTAAAAGGTAGATTAAATTGTACAATAATTGCTATAAAAATTTCAAATTGATAGCCTCAGCCGTTCTCCTTAAACGTCTAAGGTACCATCGCTGGTGAGACACCCTGTATATTAGGGTGCTTCAAAAAATAAAATTTAATTTTTTTTCGCTCTTACCCTTTTAAATGTTTCTATTTAATATAAAAAAACCCTTACCAAATATGGGCGTTCCAGTTCAACTCTAAGAGCCCCCCCCGCTGCCTTGTTTTACCCCCTTTCACCTCCCGTCCATAAAATTAAAAAAAAAACAGAAAATTTGATGTTATCAAACTTTGACCTCGAATAACTCTAGAAGAAATCAATTTGTCGAAAAATAATAAGAGACCTTTTTTGTAGAGCGTTACATTTTATATAAAAAACTGGAATGATCATTGCCATAAGTTACTTTGATACAGAGGTATAAAATTCCAAATATAAAATTATTTTTTCCCATGTTAATTAAATGGGAAACTAAAATAAGAACAGCGACTTCTTAGAGTTGAGCTGAGACGCCCATATTTGGTGAGGATTTTTTTTATATTAAATAGAAACATTTGAGGAAGCAAGAGCGAAAAAAAATTAATTTTTATTTTTTGAAGCACCCTAATATAATATAATATATGTATATACACCATTTTAATTTTTAAATTAAAAGCAATAAAAATTATATTCTACATCGTTTTAAATAGTTGAATTAACAATACTGTATGAAAAACTTTGCAACTTAAAATAAGATTCAAATAAAAATTAAAACATTTGTGTACCTATTAAAAAATAATTTATTGAATTAAAATTAAATATCAATACATTTGCAATATGTAGTTATTTCTTGTACCATTTAATTTCTGTACAGTTCTAATAATTTTAGACAATGAATTTAACATGTGCAAGGCAGGTATTGTTTCAGAAAAATGGATGTTATTGTAAAAAGGTATCATAAAAATTGAAATTATATAAAGATAAAACTAAAAAGAAATTAAAATTAATTTCTCAGAGCAAGCCGTTTTAATATTTAATTTTAAACTAAACAACAACAACTGAATTTTAAATAATTAATTATTATCAAACATAATGGAAATTGTAACCATTTTATACGATTAATTTTATATCCTTAGCCCAATTTTTTTTAATTGTATAAAAATTGTACGTTAAATAGTAAAACGGCATATTTTAACTTTAATAATACTTAAATAAGCGTATATATAATATACCATAACTATAAAAGATTAATTCACAATACATGTAAAAATATAATTTTTGTTTACTATTGAAAATTTAAGCTAAGCACAAAATCACGTATAGTAATGATAAGAAAACATTAACAGTGTACGTGTACTCGTTTTGCCTATATTTAACAAACTAACCAAACTTCGCTGGCAAACTAGTTTACAGTTAATGGATTTTCTATGTTTGTATTTTAAAATACATTTTTAATTGGAGCACTAAAATAAACAACATTGTTTAAAAGTATCATAATTTATTATATTATGAGTGTTATCGTTAACATTTAAATAATAAATATTTTTTTCGGCGGCAGGGATCTCTATATAAATTATATAATATATATATTATAAATTATAATTATAACCATTATAACCGCTCCGCCCAACAACTAAAATAATGAACTCATTTTTACGTTGTTGGCATCAGTGATTGGCCGATTTCAATATTTACTTTGATTTACACCAATCGGGTTTTAAATTGAGATAAGGGGACTATAATATTTAAAATTGGTAGAAAGTGAGGTTAATCATCTGATAGATGTCAAATTTAATTTATTTATAATTAAAAATTATTTAAATATCTACTATGCGCATTATCTTTCGTATAATAATATAATACGATTAAATTTAAATTTTAAGTACATGTAGGGCCAGTATATTTACCTCCCTTTAAATTTATAAGACAGATATCTGTCAAAGTTACAATTGTTAACATAATTGTAACTGAGAATTAAGCGTTGGGTAAATTTGGTGAAATGTGAATAAAATGGCCCGTACACATACATGTAATTTTTGTTATTAAATAGATAATTTCAATAAAAAAAATTTACATAGGAACTAAAACTTACATTAAGCCTTAAATTAAAAATTCTCTCACAAAAGTATTACGCTACACACATAGATAACTACTATCATTGTTTTAAAAAATCTACTATCTACGAATGCTACGTTAATTGTTAATAATGACAGATAACAGATGTCAGCTTATTTTGTATCGTATACATATATATTATTGTATATATTATCGTTTCATATGGCTTATTTTTACATCTCACGGTACACCGAACTACTTTTTAATCAAAAGTCGACCACCTAACTTTTTTAATATGTTTTATAGGCCTAAAAATTAAAATAATCCTTGTAGCCGTTTTTAATAAAAATCCAAAGAGGTGAAAATATAAGCAAACTATAGCAATATATTGGGAATAATATAGTAAATGGTTACCTACTTTGTTAGATATAACAAAAATACAAATGCAATAGTACCTATATCTTATATTTAAATAAAGAATACTTTTTAAACACAAACAACACATAAAAAACTAAAAATTAATACTATAGTAACTATAGATTAAATAAGTTATATGTGATTCCTGTTATATTCCCTGGCAGCTTTTAAAAGTCTGTTTGCGTAAAGTTTATTATTTCTGTTTATATTTAGACCAAAATCATGGTGAAGAGATTTCACAGCTTGCTCACTATAAAGTCCTAAACCAGATATTCTTTTTTCACAAAATTGCTGGGCAAATCACCTGCGCAACATCACAAAAAGAAAACCTTATCAACTGCCTAAAAAACGGAAAAGACAATACACATTATCTCGATAAAAACGGAGTATACTGCATAACATGCGAAGAATGCGATGCAAAATATATTGGGGAAACAGGAAGAAGTATAAAAACAAGAATTAAAGAACACATAAAAGATACCAAAACATCAAACTTTGGAATACATCTACAATCAAGCGGACATAAATTTGAAGACTGGAAAAATATAAAAATATTACATCAAGAAGAAAAAGGAATAAAACTAACACTTCTAGAAGCCTATGAAATAAACAAAAACAAAGACAAATGTAACCTACTAAACGAACAAGTAGAATTATATTTTGAACCTATTTTCAAACACCTGTAAGACCACAACCAACATCTCACACCTACCACAAAAAACATTTATTTATAAAGTGTAAAAATTTATTTTTAAAACTTCTATGTTCGTAATATATTATTATTTTAACTCATATTTTAAAACTTGACATTGTAAGTAGATACTAATTTTACATTTTTAACTATATTTATAATAATCCTAATTAACAAATATTTTAACCAAAATAACTTAACCTAACTTTAAATTTTTTTTAAATATTTATTTAATACCTCATTATTTGTAGTTTGCCTGAAGATGGTGTATAACCGAAACTAGTCGCAAATAAAGAATTTCACACAAGCAAGGAAGTATACATTATTTTTAAAAATTAAACATTCCATAAACCTTGCTAAAAATGGATTACCAAAACCTAATGAAACTTAAATCTGCCAATATGCCAGAAACAATCCACAATCTACAAAAATATGAGGTAAAAAGAAGTATAATTGGAGAACATATAAGATTCTTGAATATTTGCATAAAGGAAAAACTAACCCCAAATTTTGCAAAAATAAAAATTAAAAGTAAATTTATTAGTCAAGAAAAAACAAAATCAATAATAAACAAAATCATAAGAAACGCAAGAAATAAACAATACAGTAAATTACACAATACAAACCAGATTCTACAAATCTCATACAGCACATTAACCTCACAACTCCACTATATGGCTTAGTCCCATCTCGGGACCTCCCATCTCGGGACCTTTCCCATCTCGGGACCCAGACCCTAAGGCATAAAGTTTCCAAAATTAAAAAGTCCCATCTCGGGACCTATACATTTTTATACCTGTCATGAACAAAATACTTAAGGCGACTGCACGGCTTTTTGTTATTAACGGGACACTTTAACTTATTTTATATTAACAGCACAACAAAACAAAAAACAAAATGAGCAAAAATCAACAAAATGGACAAAAATTCAATAAAAATTAAAAATAAAGCAAAAATTGTAAAAAAAACTTGTAAAACATGGATATTGATTAAAAACAGCAAAAATGAGCCAAACTCAACAACACAACCCTACCGACCCCGCCCCATTGGCCCCCCCCATATGTAGGTTTGATTTTTAAATGTTTTGTGTTTGTTTATCCAAAAAATAGATTGAAAGATATATAACTTTCTAAAGCTTAAAATATTATAGTTTTAAAAATATCTTTGCAGTAGCATAAAATAGAATCTTTTAATAATTTTGCATAATAATACAATATTCCTTCAATGCTTACATGTAAAAACTGACCGCGAAGTAATCCTTTTACTTAGGTCCTCAGATGGCACTTTTAAACTTGTACTTGTAGACTCGGTCCCGAGATGGCACAGAAACAGGTAAAATATCCCTCGGTCCCGAGATGGGACGACACCCCACTATATAGAAATTCAAGAACTTAGAAATAAAATTCACGAAATAGTACAAAACTTAAGATGCGAACATAGAAGAATAAAAGAAAATAAATTAAACAACCTCAGAATATATAAACAAATAGAAATAACCAAATACCAGCAAAAACATCAAAAAATTAAAACTTCCCATCAATTTTTTCCCAAAATAACTAACCTATCATCACTAGAACTTACTAAAAAAGAAATATCATTACTGGAAAAAGGACAAAAATATGCAATTCCAACAACAAAACCAAATTTAGATATTTTAGCTATAGAAACCGATGCTGCAATTAGAGGACATAAAAATGAAAAAGAAATCAGGTCAGAATGTTTACAAATAATAAAAAACGAAAAAAGAAGAATAAACAAAGAAACAAAAACCAAACATAATCAACCATATATCGAAGAACAAAACACCTTAATACAACTGAAGAAACGAATAAAAAATAATAATATCACTTTAATAAAAGCTGACAAAAATGCAGGTATAGTACTCATGGACAAAAAAGATTATATTAGAAAAACTGAGGAATTTTTAACAGAAAACAATTTTAAACTAATAAAGAAAAACCCCACCAATACTTTTACAATTAAAACCAAAGAACTAATTAAAACTTGCATAAATACAATCAATTCATACAGAAAATCATATAAACCCCTGGTTCCCATGAATCCACAAACACCTAAATTATACAGCCTACCAAAACTACACAAACAAAATACTCCTATTCGTCCAATAGTTAGCTTTATTAACTCCCCTACATACAATCTAAATAAATTCACAATAGAAACATTTCTAAACATCACCAATTACAAACCAAAATATACAATAGAAAATTCAAAAGACCTAATAAATCAACTTCTCAAAACAAACTTAACAAAAAACGATATCCTCGTTTCATTCGATATTACCAATCTATATACAAACATACCCATTGTAGAAACATTAAAAATCGTTGAAAAAATACTTCACCAACATATAAATGATAAACCTGAAGAGATACAGCATATAATTAAACTATTTAAACTAACAACAGAACAAAATTACTGCCAATTTGATAATAAAATATATAAAATGGTAGATGGACTACCTATGGGCGCCCCAAATGCCTGCTTACTAGCCAACATCTTTATAGATCAACTAGAACAATGGATCTTTAACAGCAAACATAACATTATCAAACACATAAAATTTTGGAAAAGGTATGTAGATGATATAATATTAATCTGGGATAACAACATAGATCTATTAAAAACATTTCATGAATATATTAACAACCTATACACAAAAACATAAATTTTACTATACACTGAGAGAACGAAATATTTGTTAATAACGAGGCACGTTAACTATTAACATATCGTTGAGTTGGATATGGCGAAAGAAATATTAATTTGGGTCTAAGAACTGGTTAAGTTGAATTAAAGAAGCTCATAACGTATTAGCAAATGTAGATATATTAACTGTTAATATATCGAAATTCCATTTTGTAAAAAACTACGGCAACGTCACATGCTTGCGCATATTGCATTTAAAATTATGTTGACAAATGTTAAAACGTTTTATTCGAATTTAGGTATATTAACTGTTAATATATCACAGTTCTAAGACAACTTTATCCTTTATTTGTCTGAAACACAGTCACCGGACGATGTTTTAATAATTAGTATATAATTTGTTCACGATTAAGAAATTTTTTAATAGTTAACAAATATTTTAAAAAAATCGCAACTGTTTTGATTTCTTAATATTAAATATTTCGTTTTCTCAGTGTAGAAATAGAAAATAAAAATTCCATCAACTTTCTAGACCTTACAATTACAAGAACAGATAATACATTTCAGTTTAAAATTTATAGAAAACCGACTAACACATCCGCCCTTATACCATACGACTCACACCACCCATACAAACACAAACTTGCAGCATTCCACAGTTTCATACACCGAGCTTTAAACATCCCAATGAACCAAAACAACAAAGAAAACGAACTTAACATCATCAAACAAATTGCATCAGAAAATAACTTTCCCCTATCTACTATCGAGAAAATAATTAAAAAACAAGAAAAAATACTTTTAAACAAACACCTCTTGAACCTCACTGATAAAACCAAAGAACATACTTATAAAAAATTTTCATATCAGGGAAATATAAACAATAAAATAGCAAAAATACTTAAAAAATACAAAATCACCTGCGCAACATCACAAAAAGAAAACCTTATCAACTGCCTAAAAAACGGAAAAGACAATACACATTATCTCGATAAAAACGGAGTATACTGCATAACATGCGAAGAATGCGATGCAAAATATATTGGGGAAACAGGAAGAAGTATAAAAACAAGAATTAAAGAACACATAAAAGATACCAAAACATCAAACTTTGGAAGACATCTATATACAATCAAGAGGACATAAATTTGAAGACTGGAAAAATATAAAAATATTACATCAAGAAGAAAAAGGAATAAAACTAACACTTCTAGAAGCCTATGAAATAAACAAAAACAAAGACCAATGTAACCTACTAAACGAACAAGTACACTGTTCAAAATTTTAGCTAATTTTTACCTAAAATTTTAGACTATAGGACTATAGGACTATAGGACCATTAATTTTTTAAGGCAAATTGCTTAAAATGAATTTAGAGAAATATTCCCCTTTGAAATTAGTGAATTCTTTAACTGATATTTTTAAAGAAAATGATACAATTAATTAAGCAAAATTACTTAGGTTTCAAAGATAATACACCTTAGATCGTAAGGGATATTGCCTGAGAATAAAAGAATAAATTTCCTGTTTCTAAGGCAATTTGCTTAAATTTTTAAGTAGATTTTAGCTAAGTTTTCAGGCAAATTATAAATATTTTTAGTGAAAATCCTAGCAGAGGAATTTTCTTCCAAGTTAGGACTCCTTTATCTTTGCGTCCTAGGCGGATTAAAAACTGCGATTCCGGTACTACATGTAGTACCGGAACCCTTTAAATAATCCCAACCCTGCAGGGTTAAAAATAAATTGGGGTCAATGGGAAATTCCATTTAGTTTGGATTAAGTACTTAACTATAGCACTACAAAATGTTCACATATCACAATAATTGTTAACTATGTTGTTATATCAATAGTACACAACGCGGTCTTTAAGCTTTCGTTGATTTTGGCATTATGGTGGACAATATAGGCGCGAATATTTATCTTAAAACGCCGGTATTAGCGATCGTAGCCGATTGCAAGTAAGTCACTAATATTTAAAGGAATTTACCTAAATTATTTCAATAATTTGCCATAATAATTAATTAGAAGAATTACCTAAATTAAAAGCAAAATTGTCGTACCTAAAAGTAATTGAGATTTTGACTAAATATGTAGGTAATCTGCCTATCTTTTTAAATTTGACAAGTTTATTAAGTAAAGTATGAATATTTATCTAGAAGTTAGTGAATACACCATAGAACTAAGGCATTCGTTTCTGCCTAATAAACGAGAAGGTAAATTGCTTTACTCGTTTAAGCATATTACCTTATTTTTCCTTAACTAATTCTGATTAGGTATTTCAAAAGGCTTGATTTTGAACAGTGTAGAATTATATTTTGAACCTATTTTCAAACACCTGTAAGACCACAACCAACATCTCACACCTACCACAAAAAACATTTATTTATAAAGTGTAAAAATTGTTTTTAAAACTTCTATGTTCGTAATATATTATTATTTTAACTCATATTTTAAAACTTGACATTGTAAGTAGATATTAATTTTACATTTTTAACTATATTTATAATAATCCTAATTAACAAATATTTTAACCAAAATAACTTAATCTAACTTTAAAATTTTTTTAAATATTTATTTAATACCTCATTATTTGTAGTTTGCCTGAAGATGGTGTATAACCGAAACTAGTCGCAAATAAAGAATTTCACACAAGCAAGGAAGTATACATTATTTTTAAAAATTAAACATTCCATAAACCTTGCTAAAAATGGATTACCAAAACCTAATGAAACTTAATTTAACCAATTTAAAAAAATAAAATAACTATCTGATTTAGTACCATCAAACTAATCTTTGTTTATATTTTAAGGTCCCCTTAGCATCACACCAAAGCAAAGGTCTACCTGAGCTTATATATTTTCCATGTAAGTCAACAGAGGCGAGATTTAAGAATACATTTGCCGCGATCGGTACATACTATGCAACCCGGAATGCACGGCAAATTGTTTTAATCGTTTTAACAGAGTGCTTAAGGTTTAAGTAACTCTTATTTTACAAAAAACATATTTAGTAAACTGAACCATACATCGGATTGGTTTCACTGTTTTCTGGGTTAATTTAACCGTTTAAAAAAATAATCTGGTTTAGTTTAGTTTTATGTAGATATAAAAACAACTATGTTTTAAGTTTCAAGTGATTTATTTAATTTTTGATAATTCGTCACCCAAATATAACAAGTTTGTATGTTAAAAAACCGAAAAATTTGAGTTTATGCTTCTACAAGGTTTTATGTAATCCACCTTTGACATACAACCTGAAAATAACTATATATATGTAAGTATACATAGAATATACATTCTATAGAATTATTTTTAAGTGTTATGTGAAGCGTAGGCCACGTATAATCCTGTAGAAACATAGATTTAAATTTTTCGTTTTTTTAACATACAACCTTGTTATATAAGGGTGGCGAATTGTTTCGTCACACAGTGACTTCTTGGTGTCAGAATATATTTAAACTTAAAATTAAGTGAGTTTATAACACAAATACAAAATTTTTGGGTCTACCATAAAACATTGTGTTATTTAAACTCACTTAATTTTAAGTTTAAATACATTCTGAAGAAGTCACTGTGTGACGAAACAATTGTCAAAAGCTAAATAAATCACGGGAAACTTAAAAAAAAAACATAGTTGTTTTTTTATATCTACATAATAGGGTTAAGTAGAAGATCCATGATCAAACTTCGCCCTTTGATGTATTACTTTAAATATCAAATAAAGTCGTTTTATTATTATTATTATAATAATAATATGGAGTTTCACACGGTGTTGTCTATATAGAGAACGCCGTGAGTTTCATCAAGTAAAGGTCGAAACAATGAAATATTCTGCTATAGGGTATTTTTTGCACCTCTTTCCTGTATTTTTTTTACATCTGTTACATATCATTTTTGACATATCACCAGTGGTTTTTGAAAAACGACCAGTTTTTAGTCACATAAAAGTTCAACAATTTTTTTCTCAGTTCCTAGGTGAAAACCCTAGATAACATTTTTTCTAATGATATACAGGGTGTTCCAACAAAAACTTGTACCCCCCCAAACGTTTTATCGGATGAGTGTGGACAAAATTCCTGTGACACGTCAATTTATATTTTTAGGGGGACGAATTTTGATGTATGTTTCACGTCCCCCCCCCGCACCCCTACACGCTCCACCCCGCCCGCCCCCTAAATTTTAAATTGTAAGGGGGGTTGAGTGATAAGGTTCTGTAATTTTTTCTGTAAAATCTGTTAGTTAGTTTTGGAGAAATTGCTATTTGAAGTTTTAAATTTGATGAATAAAAAAAAACAACAAAATTGTAAATTAAAAAAATTAATGTTCAAAGTACATGCATGCATGACATTTTTTTATGAGGTTGCCATGGTAACGCGCGCACGCGCCAAACGGATTTATTTAAATGCAGTTATCAAGAATAATTAGTAAATGCCTATTGCTCTGTTCAATAAGTCGTTATCAGTTTAGCTTTCTGAACCTTTTTAGTTTAACATTGTGAACCTTACAACGTATTCTCAAAATGCTGCCGTGCTTAATGAAAACGCCGTAACCAACAATTTTGCAATTTTTGGTTTACGGCATTTTCTACTAGAAAAATTCATCCTGCGTCTATCCCCGGTACTCAAAAAACCGTATGTATATATAATATATATTATATATACGGTTTTTTGAGTACCAAACCAAAAATCGCAAAATTGTTGGTTTTCATTAAGCATGGCAGAATGGTATACTCCATTGAAGAAAGAACGGAAATTATTGCAACCTATTATCGAAATAATGATTGTGCAAACGCCTCGGCACGAATTTTTAATAATAATCATCCCGAAAAAAACGTAAGTTACCAATACGTTCAACAATTAGTAGCTAAGTTTCAAACTACGGGTTCCATCCACAACAAAAAACGTGAGGCAAACCGTCCAGTAAGAAATGAAGCTATAGAAGTTGCTGTGTTGGGTCATGTACATGATAATACACAGTCTATCAGGAAATTATCTCAAGCCTCTGGCGTATCCGCCACCAGTGTGTTTCGCATCATGAAAATGAACAAGTTTCATCTTTTCAAAATTCGGCTGGTTCAAGAAATTAATGAAGATGACCCTGATCGCAGGTTACAGTTTTGCGAATATTTCAGTGAGCAGTTGATTATTAATCCTAATCTTTTGTATAATACATGTTTTTCGGATTCGGTTAAATGCACAAGTGAATAGACATAATTGTCGCTATTGGAGCGATACTAATCCACATTTGCTCCATGAAACCCACACCCAAGTTCCCCAAAAGTTAAATGTTTGGGCCTGAAGTTTAGGGAACCATCTTTTTGGTCCATTTTTCATAGACGGCAACCTCAATGGAGACATTTATCTAGAAATGTTGGAAGATCTTATTGATCCAATGATTACCGAAATTCTAGAAAATGATAATAATTTATTTGAAGATCAAATTACATTTCACAGGGCGGCGAACCTCCGCATTATACTCTTGAGGTACGACAATTTTTGGACGGACATTTTCCAGGACGTTGGATTGGAAGAAGGGGTCCTATAGAGTGGCCGCCTAGATCTCATGATCTAACACCGATAGATTTTTTTTGTGGGGACATTTGAAATCAAAAGTTTATGCCACTCCACCAGAGACTCTTGAGGAATTGAGGGAAAGAATTATTAGAGAATGCCGGTTATTAACGCCAGACGTATTTCAAAATGTTTTAATAATTTTAATCAACGTCTGTACTATTGCATGAAGGTTGGAGGAAATCACTTTGAACAATACATTCGTTGATTTACAGTGTTTTTGTTTTATTTTTTTTACCAAATTTAAAACTTTAAATAGCAATTTCTCCAAAACTAACCAACAGATTTTAAAAAAATTACAGAATCTTATTAAGAATTAAAAGACCTTTAAAATGATATTTCACTCCTCAACCCCCCTTACAATTTAAAATTTAGGGGGCGGGCGGGGTGGAGCGTGTAGGGGTGCGGGTGGAGGCGTTAAACATACTTCAAAATTCGTCCCCCTAAAAATAAAAATTGACGTGTCCAAGGAATTTTGTCCACACTCATCCGATAAAACGTTTAGGGGGGTACAAGTTTTCGTTGGAACACCCTGTATAGTCTTTACAACACATAAAAATTTAAAACACGTGGTCCTGATCAAACATGTCAAAAAAAATTATTTTTTTAGCATGTAAGGCTCATGTTAAATCAATAAAAGTAGGACAGCCATTCCACGTTACTAGGGAATTTTTGTAGCGTCCGTTACAATAAAAAATTGTGAGTAAAACTACCGTAATTATGATGCTTATAAGCTTAAGCCTAATTATTACAAACATAATAAACATGGTTGCAATAGTAACTATTGTAATGGTATTTAATTTAATTACGGTAGCTTTTACACACCATTTTTTATTGTAACGGACGCTACAAAAATTCCCGAGTAACGTAGAATGGCTGAGGACTCAAAAACTGCTGATTATTAAAAAAATAAGATACCAATAAATAAACTTGAGTCAAATGTACAGAGTGCTTAAAAATTAGGAAAACATAACAATTTTTTAAGAGAGAAGTACCCTGCGTTTTAGAAAAAAATCCAGAAAAACTGCAATTAATACTCAAAAATTGCGCAAATGTAAGGCTTCAAGTATAATTTTTTTCAGATTTTTAAAAATGTCGGTTTTCAAAATATTAATTTGTTTACAATTTTTTTTCTTTTAGTGATAATTTTTTATTTTTTTTTTGGAAAGGAAGCTGAGCAAAAGGTATTTAATTTTTTGGGTTCCATTAATATAGACTATCAAAATTAATAGCAGAATTTTTCCAACCATGCAAAATAGGCATTTGTTTCATTGATCATCTCCTTTTTAGAACTAAATCTCTTTCCACCGAGCCATTTCATTCGCCCATGTCACACTTCGTCACAAAAGGTCAACCCACTCCCCCTTAAACGTGTGACTACAGTATAACATTATATTATGACATATGCATGTGTGAGGCAAAAGTCCCCGATAAAGTAAATCATTTTTTACTAACTAACTTATATTACTTAGTTAGTTAGTTATATAATGCAGAAACTATTTATTAAGTAATTCTGGTGTGTCAATTAAGGATGAAAAACCATTCCTAAATTTAAAATTTGCAAATAATAAATTTCTAGGGCTCTTAGATGAAAACATGACTGGGAATGTTTTATTAAACATGTGGCGCAAAATTCGTTACCTAACGAATAGTTGAATTGCGATTTGACAATGGGCAATGGGTAAAGATTGAACTGTATAAACGCTGTTTGTGTAGTTTTGACAAATCCATCATATTATAATAAATATCTACAGAGAACAAACGCTTTTCGCCTAAACTAGAGGATGCGTATCTTCAAACCATACATCATCATTTAAATCCATAAATTCATTCTTAAATATTGTTTGAGTTTTAGATTTGGATTTAGAAAATCAGCATAGAATCCAAATTCTTCTGTTTAGTATGCCAAACCTTTTATAATAAATTTATTAATTAATATTATACTTTTTTCGGAATAAAGTTTTTAGGTGCTTATCTAGAAATCTACTATTTTTATTTCACTTTATTTTGAAATAAGCAACCATTCCTGTTGATTTTTATTTATTTATTTATTTAAAACAAAACAATTCGTATCTGTATATTTGCTTCTTTACTACTTATTTATTTTCAATAATGGAATGCAGCATTGCTGCAATTGCATTGCACCAAGTTTATTCTCAATAATCTGCTCTTTTCTCAACGACAGATCTATTTGTTGTATTGTTTGACAATACCAGGAATTTGGCTGCTGAACAAATAGCTTACAAGAAGAGATTTGCTCTTTTAGATTGTTTACATTGTAAAGTGATTTAACGGTAATAAAAATCGTTTCTTTCTGCAAACAATAGAAGTGATGCGGATATATTTTCAAAAAAAAATAGCTTAATGATATTTATTTTCATAATAAACCTTTAATGGTACTGTATAATTTGAATAAATACGAATACACAATTAATTTATTTATATTATATTTAAGTTATTAAATGTTAAGTTTTTATAACCATTGATGAATAGTTTTTGCACTTGTTTTTATGTTGTACGCATAAATTGGTATCAGTCGATTGTATGACTTGAATATAAAAGGTTCAAATTGGCAAAGTGTTTTATTAAAGGTATTCCAGGTTTTAAGTTAAACCAGAAACATATTATTTCTTTTGATATATACTAATATATAACAAATTGGCGACAAAAATTAAAAATTTAAGCAAATTCTAAAATTTTCACCGTGTGCAAGTTCGTGACAATGCCGAATGAAAGTGTTAATATTGCTACAATTGGACACATACGATAGTTCGACGATAGAGTCTTACTCCGAATAAATGTAGTGATAGGAAATAGTAAGTTGGAGCTGGTCAAATCTTCTAAAAACTGGGGCATTTACATTGACACGGATTTAAATTTTGAAACTCAAGTTAAGAGCATTATTAAAAAATCTTTTGGTAATTTAAAGTTACTTTACTCCTATAGACATCTGCTATCCAGGAAAAATAAAACCACATTGTGTGAGGCTCTAGTTTTATCGCATCTCAATTATGGCAATAGTCTATACGGTCCTTTTCTTAGACAGCGGGATATCAATAGGCTTCAGCTTATTCAAAATAGCTGTGTTAGACTAGTATTTAGTATTCGCAAATTTGACCCTGTTTCTAGCTATTACAGGGAAATCGGCTGGTTCAACGTAAAAAAAAGAGCTCTACTACATAGTTGCTGCTTTTTTCATAAAGTTATACTTCACAAAACACCACCTTATCTTTATAATAAAATAAGATACAGAAATGATATTCACAATATTAATGTCCGATTTAAAAATATTTTATCAATTCCCAAACACAAATCTGAAGCATACAAATCTTGTTTTTCATACCAATGCTGCTATACCTACATTAAAATTCCGGATTATTTAAAAACTTATAAACCTAATAAATTTAAGTCTGCTGTTAAAACATTAATTCAAAATGATCTGTTATTATAAATGTATAAATTTTTTCTAATTAATCTAATTTTTCTTAACTACTACGGGAATGTTGTGTTCATGTGTATAATACTAGTTGTTTTATTTTTGGGATATACTTGTTTTTTGGGTGACGTTTACAATATCGAAATTCATTATATCGAATTCAAAATATCGAACAATTTTTATCGAAAATCAAAATATCGAAAATACAAAATGTCGAAAATCAAAATATCGAAAATTCAAAATGTCGAAAATGATAATATCGAAAATTAAAATGTCGATTTGAAAATGTCGAATAATTAAAGGTAGTGTCTCCCCGACCGTCGGACGGACGTAGAAAAGTGTGTGCTCGACCGTCGGACGGACGTAGAAATGTGTGTGCTCAACTGTCGCATATTTTAACCTCATTTTCAACTAGAGGCTAAATGTAGCAAAGTATTCCTCAAGGTTATGACGAATAGCTGTCCTTTTGGTTATGCAGGTACACTGCATTGTGCCATACCAAACTAAACCAAACTTAACAACCCAACCCAACCGACCCCGCCCCATTGGGCCCCTCCCGCCCCATTGTCACAATCCAGCCTGCCCTTAGATATATTATACCTCTATTGCTCAATGGGGCGGGAGGGGCCCAATGGGGCGGGGTCGGTTGGGTTGGGTTGTTAAGTTTGGGTTGGTTTGGTATGGCACAATGCAGTTTACCTGCATAACCAAGATGACAGCTATTCGTCATAACCTGTATGACAGCGGTCGAGATTTTATTTTCGATAAATTGAAAATTCGATTAAATAAAATTTCGATATTTTCATTTCGACATTTTGAATTTTCGATATTTTGATTTTCGACATTTTGTATTTTCGATATTTTGATTTTCGATAAAAAGTGTTCGATATTTTGAATTCGATATAATGAATTTCGATATTGTGAATGTCACCCTTGTTTTTTAGTTAATTTTTATGGTTGAGTGGAAGAGCAGACACTTTAGTCTGAACTCTGCCTTTGACAAACTGTCATCTATTCTTTAGTGTTCATAGAATATTATTTTGTATACCTATGTAAAACAGTTTGCCAATAAAAGCATTTATTATTATTATTATAAGTTGAACGATTGCACTGTTCAAAATCAAGCCTTTTAAAATACCTAATCAGAATTAGTTAAGGAAAAATAAGGTAATATGCTTAAACGAGTAAAGCAATTTACCTTCTCGTTTATTAGGCAGAAACGAATGCCTTAGTTCTATGGTGTATTCACTAACTTCTAGATAAATATTCATACTTTACTTAATAAACTTGTCAAATTTAAAAAGATAGGCAGATTACCTACATATTTAGTCAAAATCTCAATTACTTTTAGGTACGACAATTTTGCTTTTAATTTAGGTAATTCTTCTAAATTATTATGGCAAATTATTGAAATAATTTAGGTAAATTCCTTTAAATATTAGTGACTTACTTGCAATCGGCTACGATCGCTAATACCGGCGTTTTAAGATAAATATTCGCGCCTATATTGTCCACCATAATGCCAAAATCAACGAAAGCTTAAAGACCGCGTTGTGTACTATTGATATAACAACATAGTTAACAATTATTGTGATATGTGAACATTTTGTAGTGCTATAGTTAAGTACTTAATCCAAACTAAATGGAATTTCCCATTGACCCCAATTTATTTTTAACCCTGCAGGGTTGGGATTATTTAAAGGGTTCCGGTACTACATGTAGTACCGGAACCGCAGTTTTTAATCCGCCTAGGACGCAAAGATAAAGGAGTCCTAACTTGGAAGAAAATTCCTCTGCTAGGATTTTCACTAAAAATATTTATAATTTGCCTGAAAACTTAGCTAAAATCTACTTAAAAATTTAAGCAAATTGCCTTAGAAACAGGAAATTTATTCTTTTATTCTCAGGCAATATCCCTTACGATCTAAGGTGTATTATCTTTGAAACCTAAGTAATTTTGCTTAATTAATTGTATCATTTTCTTTAAAAATATCAGTTAAAGAATTCACTAATTTCAAAGGGGAATATTTCTCTAAATTCATTTTAAGCAATTTGCCTTAAAAAATTAATGGTCCTATATAGTCTAAAATTTTAGGTAAAAATTAGCTAAAATTTTGAACAGTGTGGGCTATATTTAAACCACGTTTATAAAATTATTTTGATGCAAATAAAATAAAAGACCGTTCGCCAAAACATGTCATTTTTTCGAAAATTTTAAGTGAAGACTCATATAGACTAATTTTTAATCTGTGCATACCGCTCTCTAAAAATGAATTAGTCAAAACTGACTAATTTAATAGTTAATAGTGGCTGCTTTTTCACTTGTACCATGGTTAACCATGGAATACCATGGTATCCAAACATTTAACAGCCAATTACTATGTAAAATTGTCCCCTGAATCCGAAAATACCGTCAACAATTATGAAAGTGGAGCAGTTTTTGAGATATAGTCAATTCCATATTAAATGGAAAATTGACTATATCTCAAAAACTGTTCTACTTTTTTAACTTTTGATAACATATTCGGATTCAGGGGATAATTTTACATAAGAATTGGCTGTTAAATTTTGGGATACCATGGTATTCCATGGTTAACCATGGTACAAGTGAAAAAGCAGCCACTATTAACTATTAAATTAGTAATTTTTGACTAATTCATTTTCAGAGAGCGGACAAACCAAAAACTAAGACGCAGAAGACAGTCGGTTTATGCTGAGAAGTACCGATTTTATTCGACAAAGAAAATAGCTATTGAATCAATCCAAGTATGGGCAGCAAGAGTGAAAGAGCCAGCAGTATATTGCAAATTTAAAGAAATACTTAACACCCTGTTAGGAGATATTTTTATTATGGGTTTGGAAAAAGGAAAAATTCGACATAGGCTATTTAAAGAGGATTCGCAATTAACTCTGGAGAAAGCTCTTCAGAAAAGAAGCCGCCATTAATGGTTTGGAGTCCCTTGACAAATTTATAAAGCAAGAAGTGATGATGGAGCGCAAATTTATACCCAAACCGGTATCACCAACGCACGCATCAAGTCGACGTCACCAACCCCACCAAAGGCAGAACCAGCAGGAAAAAAGCTGCACTTTATTAAAGAATAGTAACGATCGCCCAAGAATATACTCGTTTCACTAACATAATATTTGATTTTAATATAGCCCTATTCTAAAGAATTTCACTTACATTCAGAATATGCTAGTGTTGAATTTGACAATAGCCTAAAAATAGATTTCATGAAAACTAAAAAACTTCTTATCATTATTGGGAAAACTACAATTTATTTCCAAATATTTCTTATTACTTATTAGTCAGTTTCTTTAAATATTATTAAAACTGTATATCAGAACATCGAGAAGGCACCGGGCAAAGCAGCAAAAGAAGTTTTAAAAAAGATGAAAAATGTTTTAGAGAAAAATCCTGGGTATGAAAAATTAGTTAAAATAAATAAACTTTTAAATGGTGAAGGACTCATGGAATTAGAAGACTTCAATATTAAGGATATAGTTGCGTTTAAGTATGCTCCTGTGACATCTTGCGACGTCGAGCGAAGCTTTTCAATTTATAAAAATATTTTAGCTGACAATAGAAAGCGTTTTAATTTTGAAAATATAAGAATGCAACTTGTTATACATTGTTATTCTACTATATTATGAATAAATTATTATTTAAAATAATATAACATACTCTTTTTATTGACTGACTTATGCTAGATATGTATATATTTTTACATCAATAAATTCTATCCTATTATTATAACCGCATATTTTTTTAAATTTAAGCGCATATTTCGGTGTTTTTAAGGGAATATATATAGCATATTTTTGACTTTTTAAGAGCATAAAAATCCGAACCCTACTTATTACTTATTACTTATTTCAAAAATTCTTATTACTAATAACCCGATCGTTTTAATAACTACTAATACTACTCTGAAGTATTTTTTATTTTTGTTTAAAAAATATTGTAGCTTCAATGTAAACAATACTTTTACTGACAATAGTTTACATTTAATTTGATTTAAATTTGGTGTTTTACTTTCTTTAAGTAGTAGGTCGTTTACTTTAAGTTACCTATGGGTAAAATTTATTAATAAAAAAAATGTAATTAATTTTTTATTTAAATATAATAAAAGATGGAAGCTAATTGCACTAATGTCGCTTTAGTATTTACAGGTAGGCACAAAAAACATTTATTAAATATCATATATTTATTTTAGTAAGACTAACAAAGTGGTAACTCTATTGAGGCAGTAGGTACTGCATCATATTTTCGATTCGAAATAAACGTTAGAACGTTGAGTGAGAACTAGCAGAAAATGGCTCCAAACCGTTTGCAACAAGACTTCAGATCGAAACGCACAGTCCACTAAACCAGCCTCAAACCGTCCAAAATTTGATGCTAGAACAAACCCATTATAATAATTAACGGTTTGTTTTTCCCCAAAATACCCAAATAGCTACCCATGTAAATAGTGCCCCATAATTTTTTGCGGTATTTTTCCTTGTTTATTCCTGTTGTCCGTTATTATTAAATAGAAAAAATTAAACTTACCTTCATATATTGAAATTAATAATACCAAATTCCATTCTTTTAATAAAAGATCCATGTCGTCTTTAACACACAAAAACACACGTTGTGGTCACGTATGACCCAGAAAAATTGTCGCTTCGCGTCTTCCAGTGCTAAACTGGGACTCCCTTTCCTTTATGTACTACAGGTTGACTCACGTTTGCATTTTATTTAAAAATAATTATACTCTCCTCAAAAATAATGTTATTTTAGCAAAGAAGAATTGCTTTTTGTTCCCAAAGTATTCTAATGCTATAATAATTATGCAAGTATAATTTATTGGTATTGCAATAGTTAATATATTTAATTGAAATGTTATTTGAGTTTTTAATGGAAAAAATTATATGGATTTTAAAGGAGATAACATTTTCACTTAATTTAAGAAGAATCTTTTATTTAATAAAATATATTTTTTATTCTTTGTTTAAATAAAAAATACTTAAAATAAATGTTAAAAAGTTGAAAATTAACATTAAGCAAATACTTTAATAAATAATAAAGTATTGTTTTACTAAGAAATTAATATTGGGTCAATTATAAAATTATAAGTAGTAAGTGGTCGCAACAACAACAGAGCTACGATAAAACTGTATAACCTTATAAGGTTCATATATGGACGCGTTTAGCCAGCATATAATGTAACGTAATGTAAGGTTAAGTTGGCCAACTTTTAACTTTTCTTAAATTATAAGATTAAACATCCTGCCGGGCCAGCAAAGGATTCGGGTGGGCAGATAAAGTGGTGGCGCGAATCTCCTGGATTTTGGGATACAGTGGTTGAAGGGTCACTATTTCTTCTGGGTTTGTTGGTGTCTTCTTTGAAGTTCTCCAAATCTGTATTTGTTTTATTCCAAACCAAGTACTTATGATTAAGATGACCACTATAGCGCTAGTTATCACGCTTATTATGGCGGAATGATGGGGAACATTATGCCAAGTATTTTCATTAAGGCTATCCTGGATCTCTCGTTCTTCTTTTATCAATTCTTCGATGGGTTGTCTGACGGTCTGAGTACCAGTTCTTGTTCGGAATTGTGGTGGAGTTTGATATGACGTTTTGATGTAAATAACGTCAAGTTTGCCACAACCGGACGGGTAAAGCTGGATAACACAGGGATTTCGACTATCCGCTTCGGTGTTCCTGCGGGTATTGACTGTGCAGCTTTGGGATACGGTAAGAATTCCTTTTCTATTCAGGGCTATGTATTTTCTTGTTCCATTACATGTGACTGCTACTTTGGTGAATCCGGGAATGATAAATAGATAACTGTTTATGGCGTACATCGGTTTTCAAATTGCTGTGTGAAATTTTTCTTCTTTAATCTCACATGTCGTGTTGTCGCTTCTTTGATATATTTCATCGATTACACAATTTGGTTTTCGATGCTGTGGATTATGACGGGAGAGCAGATGTACCGGTTTTTTTTACTTTTGACAGCCCTTTTCAAGTCGTCATCGCTAATCTCGAAGTACAGTTGATTGTTGTAGTCAACGGCCAGGATGCTGTTTCGTAAGTCGAGGAGCCAATATCTGTCGTTTTATACTTCTAGGGGTGTGGGAGTTGCTAACTAAAAATCTAGCAGGTTTTTATACCTTTCGATTTCTTTATCTAGGCAATTTAATGCGAGTTGGTATGCTGCTAGTAGATGTATTTCGAGTTTATTTATATTTATTTTATTGTATCACATACTCATCTCGTTTAGTATTCATATCTTGATCCATTTTTTCCTTGAATCTGTCCAGTTGTTTGTATATTCTTGTTTCAGTATCATTTAATCGTGACAGGGCTTGAAGCATTATTTTTGTTTGACGATTTGATTTGATTAGTTAGTATTGGTTTTTATCCAAAGCGTCTATGTCGCGGTAAACGTAGTGGTTGACTCCAAAGACTGATGTTAGCATATCTACTAGAAGTTCTCTTTTTTGTTGTTCGTTGTTTGGTGGTGTTTTGTGTAGTCCATTTTTGTCCTTCTTTCTCTTCTAAATGCTATGCCACAGAAGAACATTTTACTTCATTTGTGAGGAATGCTAATTTGGTACAGAACTGCGACATGTTTTTGATGACTTGTTGAAACTGCTCTATTCCACTGTCCAACTCGGTTCTTTTTATTTGCACTCCTATTCTAAAGGACCCTCTGTCTACTTGTGCATGCCCTATGTGCTCAATGTACATTTCTGGATTGGGATAGTCTAAATTGTATAATTCAGTTGATGCTTTGGTTGTACAGTTACGGAAAAAAGTAATGTCCAATTGAATGCTCCATTGTTATTGTTCGGAGGCATTCGGGTTTTGCTAATAAAATTAACATATCTATTTTTAAACTCAATAATTCTATCTACCTGCTATTTACCATTCTTTCTACGCACATTTCATTTGACTTTTAAGCTTTTATGCAATAATTAAATATATAAGGAATAACATTGATTCTGAAATAATTTAAATATAATATAATATATTATAACATATTATATATTGTAACATATTATGTTATATTATATATATATTATAACATATTATGTTTTATAACTTATTAAATAAACTATATAATATTTAATAAGTTGTTATTAATAAAATAATATATTTAAATGAAATATAGACATTTAATACTAAAATAATTATAAACTTTTGCATAATTTTGCCATTTAAATTTTAAACTAAAATGCATTTTGTGCTTATAAAAATAAATGCACTATTAATACGTTTTTTTACTTCTATTGAATATTATTGACATTTTTTTCGTAAATAATGGTAACCAATATAACCGCCCGGCCTATCAACGTGAATAATAAACTCATTATTTACGTTGTTAGGCATCAGTGATTGGCTTATTTCAATATTCACTGTTATTTGAACAAATCGGGTTTTAAATTAGAAAAAAGTAAGGTTGACAGATTTCAGATTAAATATACGAGGGGCGACTATAAAATTTAATTTAATTTTAAAATCTGAGAAAAGTGAGGTTATAATAAATTTTATTATCAATGAAAATTACTTAATTGGAGTAGAAAAAACATAGTATTACAAAAAATTGTGAGAAATCAATGAAAATCCATCCATCTCTAAAATACAAAATTAATATGGAGAATATTTTTTTGTCGTTTTGCATGGCACATAGATAATTAAATATTTGACCAAATTGGGTCCAAACCCTTTAGGAATACTATGCTTTAACTATAATTATTATTGTAATTATTTACCATTTCTTTATAAATAAAAAAGCCGCTTTCTTTGCTCATGGTTTTGGATAATATTTTCGTAAAAAAGGGTCCTACTAAATTTTACCATAAATTTTATTTCGCTGAAAAAGTTTAAAAATCTTGAAAATTTCTATAAATTTAACTTTTACCTTGAATAACTTTTAAAAAAGCCCTTCCAAATTTTTTTTTAGATTTATTGGTCCACTAATCCGTTAACGAGTTATATAATTTTAAAGTATTTTAAAAAATCTCATATTATTTTAATGGGAAATAAAAATTCCCGATGAGGGACCTGTAAATGTAATATTAAGAGCTTACATTTTAACAGGACCATTTTTTTGAGATAATAATACACATTAATCTACACATAATAAAAGAGCAATAAATAAATATGAAGACATATATAATATATATTTTATAGTTTTATACCTATTTATGTTTATAGTTTTTATATGTATGTTATAGTTTTATAGGTATGTTAACTTTTACATTGTAATTATTAGGGATGGGATTTTAGTTATTTTACCTTTTTTTAACCGATGTAACTATTTGAAAACCAATAATGCCAAAATGTGTTTTAAAAGATTTTCTTTTATATGAACCTAACTTGTTTTCACCTTTTTCACCTTTTTTGGAGGTTTTTGCTTTTAACTACCTTTTTTATACTTTTGTTACCTATTTTTTTAACTTTTTTTCACCTTTTTTACCTTTTTTGGAGGTTTTTGCTTTAAACTACCTTTTTATACTTTTGTTACATATTTTTTAATTTGTCAGTTTATTTTCATATATTTGTTACCTATTTTTACGTATTTTTATTTATTTTATTTTTTTTGTTCTTTTTAAAATTTGCGCCAATATTTTATCCAGGGCGTGCAACTCAACGGTATAGAATTTTTTCTTATGGTTACAGACTGTAACAGTAACTTTCTTTACAGTTACCTTCTTTGTAGTGACTTAGTGAGCTTATGTTCTGTCATAGAACTTCTGTGTAGTGAGTGTCACTCAGTAAAACACAGTTTATTGCATAGAAATAGTTTATTGTGGGTATGTTCTGTGTTTGGGTATGCGGCTAAACAAAATTATAAACGAAACTTAAACTTTTAATGTTTTTTTTTTACCTAAAATGCTATTTTTTTAACCTAAAATGCTTTTTTTAGTACCTTTTTAGTTACCTATATTTCAGTTTTTAGTACCTAAATATCCCATCCCTAGTAATTATATTAAACATTTTTTGATAAATCATAGTAGGTATATTTAATTTAAAAATATACCAAATATAAAATTTTTAAATATTTCTTTTTAATTTTAACAAACATTTTAAGTGCAAAAGTGCAACAAATAATAAAATGTGTTTTTACTTCTTTGTTGTAGAATAGTGTATTGAATCATTGCTAGTTCTGAAAAATGTAAAGAAAGTTTAAAAAAACTACGACTTGATAATATTATTTATGGCCTAAAAAGTTGTTATTAAAAGTTTTTTCATAGAATAAATGTTTATAAAACTATACAAAAATATATCAAAAAATTAACGATTTAATAAAAATACAGTTAAATATGCAATATACCCAAAATAATTAATTCAATACGAGCAGGTAGTAAATTCTAAATATAGACATATTTTTAAATAAATTTTAAGAGGCAGATGTTGACTATTTCCGAACGCCTCCGAACAATTACAATGGAGCATTCAAATGGCCATTACTTCTTTCCGTAACTGTACCTCACATTAGGTTGGCGGTGACTAGGACAACTTTCCACCCCCCTGTGTTGCTAACTATCCCTTTTTTAGCCTTGTTCACCGTTTCTGCCTTGTTTTCCATTGGAAGGGGAACGAGTTTGTGTATGGGCCTTTGTGTGAGGTTGTCGTTTGACGGGTGTACTTCCTTTATTCTTGCTAATGGCCATTTTGACGGAGTCATGTTGTCTTCTTTTATGATTACCATTTCACCCGGTACCATGTTACCCTCAGTAAATTTCCATTTATATCTCTTTTGAAGTTCATGAAGGTATTCTGCCGACCATACTTTCCAAAAGTCTTTTTTCATTTTTTGAATCAAATACCAACGGTCCTTTAGATTGTCACTTACGTCTGCTGACGTTGGATTTGCTGGTGTCATCAATTCTTTCCCAATCAAGAAATGCCCTGGTGTTAGTGCGCCTGAATCGTTGATATCGTCTGTCAATGGGCACAGAGGACGGGAGTTCAGACATGCTTCTATTTGGCACAATAGCGTGGTTATTTCTGTAAACGTAAGGGTGGCTTTGCTAAAAATTCTTTTAAAATTATGTTTCATTGATTTGATGGCCGCTTCCCATATTCCGCCGAAATGCGGTGCTGCTGGTGGGATAAAATGCCATTGTATTCCAATAGTTGCTGATTGGTTTTCTACGTTTGACTCTAAAAGCATCCTCCTAATCTGTTCGTCTAGAAGCCGTTGAGTTCCCACAAACGTTGTTCCGTTGTCGCTGTACACATGATCACATGGCCTCTTCTTGCGATAAATCTTCGGAAGGAGGCCATAAACGCTTCAGATGACATGTCACTGACGACTTCCATATGAAATGCTTTTGTTGATAGACAGACAAAAATGGCCACATAACCTTTGTAAGATTTCTGACCTCTTCCTTTTGCGGTCCTTACTTGAATTGGTCCAGCATAGTTCACTCCTCTATGTTCAAATGGATAAGCTGGGTTCACCCGAGGTTCCGAAACTGTTAAGCTATTTGTGCCTTAAACCTTATGCATTTTGTACATTTGGAGATAATGCATTTCACTGCCTTTTTCGCATTTACTATCCAGAATCTTCTTCTGACATATGCTAAATTCATCTGATTTCCTCCATGATGATTTTTCATATGAGCGTCCTTGATGATTAATGTCGTCAGATGGTGTTTGAAGGGTAGAATAATTGGATGTTTTTCACTGTATTTTAACAATGAATGCTGTAGCCTTCTCCCTACTCTTAGAATGAATTCTTGATCGATAAATGGGCTTAGATTGGAAATTTTACCATGTTTGTTTTGCTGCTAACCCTTCTTTCTTCCAATGTTGGTCTTTCATCCTGGACAGGTTTTGATGGGTACGGCCCCATAGGAAGCCATGGAGGTCCTTGCCACCATAATTTATGGTGTTGCATCTTGCCACTTGATATAATGTCAGCTAGATTTTCCTCTGATTTAACGTGATTCCATTCTGCCGACGTTAGCTGATGCATCTCAACCACCCGGTCGGATACGAAAGTTTTCCAGCGTGATGGATCTCTTTTATCCATGCTAGCACAATTATGAAGTATATCCACGCGTAGGTGATGGGTGTTCAAGGTTTAAAGCTGTAGAAATTCTTTTTAATAATTTCGCCAGTAGGTGTGCTGCACACAGTTCTAGCCTCGGGAGTGTGGTTTTGTTTTTTACTGGTGCCACTTTTGATTTGGCGGCGACCAACGATATAATTGGGTGTCTAGAGTCATTGATGATTTTTGAATATACGACTGCTCCATACGCCTTTTCCGATGCATCAGCAAACCCGTGAAGTTCAATTTTTGTATTTCTTTTTGTGTTTATCCATCTTGGAATCTGGATTTTTTCTAATGCTTGTATTTCGTCATGAAACAGCTTCCATTTTTCGTGTTTTTTCGAAATTGTGTCGTCCATGATAATTGCTCTATCCATAAATCTTGAATCAAAATCTTGGCTTTGATTACCACTGGTGACAACCATACTAATGGGTCGAATAATTTGGCTAACGTTGGCATAATGAAGCGTTTTGTTATCTTCTGTGACTTATGCAGATCAACTTTAAACAGGAACACGTCGTTTCTTGGAGACCAGTATAGATTTCTTTATCTCATCGTTTGACATTTCCATTGTGCTTTCATCTCGAAGTTCTTCTGGTAGATTTTCCACTAAGGATTGTAAGTTACTGGACCATTTCCTTAGAGTGAAACTACTTATAGTTGCAGGGCTTCTTCCTTTGTATCTGCTCCCAAAATTAAGTCATCCACGTAGAAATCCTGCAAAGTTACTCTCGATTCCTTGGGAAACCTGGTCATTTCGTCTTTGGCTAATTGTTGAATCACTCTGACTGCTAGATAGGGCGCTGCCGCTGTGCCCAATGTGACTCGGCTCGTTGGGATTGCAACGCCATAAAATTCTATGATACTGTATGTCTGGATGTAATATAATTTGGCGATACATTTTCTCGATGTCAGCTGTTATGGCCACCGGATGAGTCCTCCATCTATGAACGAAACTTTCGTCATGTGTCCCATATCCAAATATTCTTGTAGACATTTGGTATATTCTTTTTTCAGCCAGTCATTTCTTGATAGTCTTTTTCTAGTTGTAGAAAGCGTGCCATGGCTTGAGGTCTGGAGGATCCTAGATCGTCCTTTTTTTCATTAAAGGGTATTCTGACCAAATATCTTCCATCTTGGTTTCTCTTTGTATTTTCGGAGAAGTGATCTTCTACTATTTGGTCTTCTTTCTTCAGAATGCGGTCGGATGTCACTTCTTCAAGTTCCCAGAATTGTTGTTCATCTTCTTCGTATCTGGCGGTCATGCTGACTATCTTTATGTTAGATTCTTGACTAGGATTTCCCCCGGACACTATCCATCCGAATTCCGTGATTTGGCCAAGAAATCCATTTGCTGTTTTGTGTACTCCGTCCAGTAGTATTTTCTCCACTTCTTCAGCTCCTATGGGTCCCATCTTGTTGAACGTTGGGTCAGCCAATAGTTTGTTCTGCCATTTTTCCATGTTTATATCGAAACTTTTTTCAGGCAGTGCTCTTGTTAGTTTGGGTAGCACTAGGAGGTTTGTTATCAGCTTAAATGTACTCGGGAATCTTGCTTTACAAGTAAGTGTCACTTGTTGGCTTGATGTTTTTATGTCCCCATCTCCAACAACTAATAGGTCTGTGGATACCTTTTGCCTTGAAAGGGCTAAGAGGGTTGCTGCTTCTTCCGTGATCAAGGATGCTTGAGAGCCTTGATCGATGAGTACTTGTGCATACTCTATACCTCCACTTACTGTTGTAGCTTTAATGAGTGCGGTTGCTAGTAGTACTATTCCCCACGTGGTTGCTTGCCTTGTTTTTTTTTGGTTGTCTACCTTTGATTGGGTTTTCTGTTCCGTCAGAGCAAGTGCAAGATGACGTCTCGTGCACACTGTACATCTTATTTCTGATGTGCATTTTGCAGCTGCATCATGCCATAGGCAATTAATGCACAAAATTTTCTCTAATTGCCTGGCTCTGTGGTGTCACTGACAGGCCCCTGAACTTTGGGCAATTAATTATCGTATGTTGGTCTTGGCAAAAACTGCACACGATCTTATGCCCATGAAATGGCTGTTGCCTCTTGTTCTTTGCTGCAGTTATCGCCGTCAATCTGGGACTGCTGGGTGTTGCCTCTAAGGATTGAAAACGGTTTCGCAAGAAGTTGATTTGATCTTCTAAACATTTAATTGTTTCAGCATCCCATTTTTTCGAGATCAAACAGCTTATCATTGGACCCCATGAGTCTGTTTTTATTCCCATTAGCTCAATTGCAGCCATGCATTCACTCATGGTGTCGTGGAGTTCTTGTAGTTTTCTGGCTGATTCATGGTAAATTGGCGGGAACTCCATCATTTTGTTAAGTAACTTTGTTAATATTAACCTCTTGTTATTGTATCTTTTTAAGGTGAGTTTTCAGATGCTGCATTTTTTCTACGTCGGACAAGCGTCGGTTGTTGTGGATTATTTGCGTAAATATGTCGTTTTCGTTGTTACCTCCGAAAACTGGAATCTGGACCTGTGGTAGTTTGATTGATGTACTTCTATCATTGTCGCTTTCTGTTTGTTTTAGCCTACGTATTTTTTGTCGTAGGTCACAAATGCGGTCTTCGCATTCCATTTCGATTTGTGTATACGTCTTGTTCGTGAAATACGATGCCTGACGTAGTGTGTCGTCGGCTCGGATTTCAAAATGTGCTGATACTATTACTTGCCATTGATTAATTAATTTTTAATGCGTCGTCAATTCTGCTCATTATTTGCTGAAGATCCTGTATGCGTTGCATCTGGTATTTTACTCGTGTATCTTTGTCTTTGCTGGACTCGTTAATACATTTTCTTGAGTCCTGAATGTATTTATAATAGTCCCGATACGACTTTTTGATTTGTTTATAATATTCTGATGTCCCGATACGACTTTTTGATTTGTTTATAATATTCTGATGTCCAATATTCATGAGATGATTCTTTGATTTTAATGATCTCTGCATGAGTTTGTTCCGCATTGGCCCAATGTTCGTCCAACGCCTCAGTGCGGCGTTTAAAGTATTCAGTTGACTTTCTTGAGGTCGAATCTTTCTTCATGTTGCTGTAGAGTTGAAGGATGGCCTTCCCAGTGACCTGTTGGTTGGCCACCGTTCATTTTTGGGTTTGTGTTCGTCATCTTAAGTTGTGACACATCGTGATTATTTTCTGGATATGAAACTGCACCACTTCTGGATTGGACTGGTACAATTTTAGGGTTCGAAGGACCATGAATTGTGATCCCGAATCTTTGTAATAATGTCCCACTAGCGGAGCGCAGCCTCACGCTCTATTTAAGGCTTGGAAACTAGTGGGTGGTTGAGTAAAACACAATAGTCTTGTTAATACAGACTTTAATTATAAAAATGTTTCCTTATATGGGGCAAAACACGCCAAGTGTTCCCACTAAAAACTTAAGTTGTTTCCGATTTTGATGAAACTTTGCTAAATCATTATCCTATCGGACTACTTTAATTAAGCAAAAGGGCAGCAGAAAAGACTGACGGGTTGCAGATATACAGGGGCTTGAAATTTTTCTTCTTCTTTTGTGAGAGTTGTTTGTTGATAAAAAAATATAAATGACTTTTTTTTTAATCTACAAATAATATATCCTATATCTTTTTTTTCGTGCTTTAAGATAGATGTGATTTCAAAAGCGAAACAAAGTTTTTAGGCTAAGAAAAATTGATATAAAAAATATTTTTACTTTTTTCTCAAAATGGGACCATTTTGATTTTTTAAAAATAGGTACTAAAAAAAAGCCTATTCTTTTCCCTAAATTTGCGGGAGTACTTGAATAACGTTTATCCAAACCGTTGGATAGGTAGAGGAGGACCTATTGACTGGCCTCCTCGATTTCCCGACCTTAGGCTGGATTTTTTCCTGTGGGGATACCTAAAAAACTTGGTGTATTCCACTCCGATAGAGGAACTTCTACAGATAATCACGTTTTATTGTGATATGATAAGAAACAATTCTGGGTTATTCTGGCGGGTACAGCAGTCCTCAATTCGTCGTGCCTGCGAATGTATCAGAGTTCACGGAACCCATGTTGAACCCTCTTATAAAGTTTTTAATTAATTGTTTCGAATTATCGTCCTTCAATTTAAGGTTTGCAACAATACGTTATATTATTTTTTATGGTCCTTTTTATTAAAAAATAAAACATGAATTTGTTTATTATTCTTTTTCTCGAAAACGGTTTATTTTATTGACAATAAACAAGAGTACCTTTATTTTAGTTTAAGGTTCAAGCTATGCAGATTTAGTTTTTTTAAGTCTTTGTCATACGGGGTGTTCAAAATTTAAGCATTAAAAAGTAAAACTTAGTCCGCCCCTGGTAAACAAAAAAAGCAAAACATGTTTCAATGACACTATTTTAAGAGGTCCTTACCAGGGTCCATCATATTAAATTTTTATTAAATTATAATTAGTACTTTAAAAGTTATTAAAGAAAAACCAATTTGTAGGGGAGTCCTTTCGGGGCCCATGTCTCCGTAAGGATGGCCAATAGGAAAAAAATTTATAGGAACGTGTCATCTTATTTTTTCATGTTCTATCTGAATCCGAGAGATTTCCCACATTTTCCCGGACACCCTGTATAATATATTATATGTAATATATAATGTATAATATGTAATATAAGAAGGCCTAACTTAAAAATGGTGTCATCGTAGAAACATAATTTGCATTGTTTCCTAACTGTTTCCTAAAGTTAAAATTTCAGATACATTAAACAATTTCTAATATTTTCAATACTATTTTGTATCAACCTGTGAAATTCTACATGTGGGTTAATGTGACAGTATCCATGGTTACCACTTACGCTGTCATTGTTTAATAGTATATTATGTATCAAGTTTGATAAACGCCATTTTATACACAAATTTAATTTAGGCACGAGCGAGCTTGCGAGCGAGTTCTTAAATTAATGAGTGTATAGAAAAGTTTATAAACGAGGTGCATACTATACTTTTTCTACGACAAATACTTATTATTATCTTAAAATGATTTAAATCAAAAATTTGCATAGAGCGCCATCTATGAAACAACATGGGAAACTGTCAAATGTCACATTTTTAAATTTTATAAACACAATTATAAAGGTTATAAATCGAAATGTATATTGAAAATTGACAGTTTTTCACAGTGAAAGTAAAGGAAATGTTTTATGAGGACTTTACAGTAGAGTCCGTGCCTGAATTTAAGTTATAGTTTACTGCCGGCGAAATTAAAAGGTCAGTACAATGTTCATATATAAACTTTTCAAATATTGGCGTTGAGAAACTATTTAATATTTTTGTATTTTTGTATTGAGATAATAAAATAATTTTCACATTTAGTATTATTTTACAAGAAAGGCACCTTATTTTAACGATTGTATGACATTTGACAACTGTCAACTAACTTAAAACTAACTTCAGCCCGTGACTAAAAACCTGTTGCTAACTTCAGCCCGTGACTAAAGCGCCGTAAACAACTTGTCAATGTGTATTTAAAACGTCACTTAGTGTCATGGAAACATGTACGATAAAGGGCGTTTTAAGGGTGGGAGTAGAAAAAATTAATTAAAATATTTAATTGAAAAATTAATAACTCGAAAAATATTGACTTTAGGTACCTATAGAAAATGGTATATTTTATGTAGAATTCAAAAATGTGAAAATAGGTGTCCTGTTTAAAATAACAAAGTTAAAGGCATTTCCGGTAAAAGAGTAAGTATTATTTTGTTCAAAATAATTTAGGAAAAAAGTCTAAATCAAATAACTTACGTTTTAAAAATTTTAAATCGATGTCTTTCGCATTTATGAATACTGCTACTGCTAATTCAAAACTGATCCTGGCCACAGAAACATCATTTGCATAAAAAAGTTAATATATCAAATAAACTGCTCTTCATAAAAATCGACGCACCTAATTTTTTGGAAAATATTTGAATGCTCGTTATTACAAAATTACTGAATCGATTTTGAAAATCTATGGAAATTCTGAATAGCTGATTCTTTGACTCTTATATCTAATTTTGGGAATACGATATTTTGCACATAGCATTATACTACAGGGTGTTAAACGAAGAGATGTATTTTTTCCGAAATTATTCCCATTCATGAGGCAGTTGAGTTTGATAGTCGTAATATGCCTCCCTAATATAAGTAAGGTAATCCCTCGAAACGTTTTCGAGATTTTGTGAGTATCGAGGCTTACTACGATTATATGCCAATTTTTCGAAAATTGTCGTTATTTCCCAGTTTAGTCCAAAAAATGAGCAATTGTGGATTTTTTGACTTACGTCTAATTTTGAGAATATGATATTGTGCACATAGCATTATACTACAGGGATGTTTTTTTCCAAAATTTCAAATCCCCATTCACAGGGCAGTTGAGATTGATAGTCGTAATACCCCTTTCTAATAACAGTTAGGTTCTCCCTCGGGATCTTTTCGAGATTTTGTGGATATCTTGGCTAACTACGATTATATGACATTTTTTAGAAAATTCACGTTATTCTTCATTTTAGTCCAAAAAATGAGCAATAGTTGATTCTTTGACTCTTATGTCTAATTTTGGAAATACGATATTGTGCACATAGCATGATACTACAGGGTGTTAAAAAAAGAGATGTTTTTTTCCAAAATTCCAAATCCCCATTCACAGGGCAGTTGAACTTGAAAGTCCTAATAACAGTTAGGTAATCCCTCGGGACGTTTTCGAGATTTTGTGGATATCTTGGCTAAGATTATATAGGAATTTTTCGAAAATTGTCGTTATTCTCCACTTAATTCCCAAAAATAAGCAAACTACTAAAGGTATCGATTAGTTACCAACACATCGTTTCCCCAATTTGCAAGTTCTTGTGCCCATCTTCTTCTAGCAGAAAAAGAGGGCAGGCAGCTCTTCGTCTTGCGTGGTATGCAACCTTAGATCCGTCATTTTTTTTAAATGTGTTTTGCTGTTTGAAAAATGTTTTCATATTCGATGGCAAAAATGACAAGAACAATTAAAGGGAGGAAACTCAAAACCAGATATGCGCCATATTTTTTAAATTTTCAATGTTTGTAGAAAATTTCATGAATATTGCCTGCATAAGTTTACGAGAATAATTTTGTTTGGTTTGCGTTTTTATTTTGAATTACACCGAAAAAACTTGCTTTTGTGTGAAACATTTTACTTTTAATGAATCACGCAACGTACATCAACTGGAAGCACGTGACCTACCTTAAAACTCTGTGTTGATACCTTCTGTAGTTTGCTCATTTTTGGGACTTAAGTGAAGAATAACGTGAATTTCGAAAAATTGCCATATAATCGTATTTATCCAAGATATCCACCAAATCTCGAAAATGTCCCGAGGGATTACCTGTTATTAGGAAGGGGTATGATGACTATCAAGATCAACTGCCCTGTGAATGGTGATTTGGAATATTGGAAAAAACATCTCTTTTTTTGTAACACCCTGTAGTATAATGCTATGTGCACAATATTGTATTCCCAAAATTAGACGTAAGTCAAAGAATCCACTATTGCTCAATTTTGGACAACTGGGGAATAACGACAATTTTCCAAAAATTGTCATATAATCGTAGTTAGCCAAGATATCCACAAAATCTCGAAAATGTCCCGAGGGATAACCTAACTGTTATTAGGAAGGGGTATTAGGACTATCAAGCTCAACTGCGCTGTGAATGGGGATTTGGAATTTTGGAAAAAAACATATCTTTTTTTTAACACCCTGTAGTATAATGCTATGTGCACAATATCTTATTCTCAAAATTAGATGGAAGTCAAAGAATCCACTATTGCTCGTTTTTTGGACTAAACTGGGAAATAAAGACAATTTTCGAAAAATTGGCATATAATCGTAGTAAGCCTCGATATTCACAAAATTTCGAAAACGTTCCGAGGGATTACCTTACTTATATTAATATAATATAATAATAATATAGTTTATTTGCTTCCAAAAAATACAAAGCACGTCAAGGTAAAAATAATATAAGGTAAGAAATGTAATGAGTAAAACATATTAAAATTGGTAAGACAGAACGTATTAAAAACATGTTAAAAATATTACAAAACAAATTATAAATATTACAAAACATTTAAAAGGACAGATTAAAAAATTCGTTAAAATCGTAGATAACATTATCCAATAAAACTTTTTTTATAGTATCTTTAAAATTAGGTTTACTTTTGAGTCTAATATCTATTGGCAATTTATTGAAGAACTTGATACCCCAATGGTTAAATGAGTTTTGGTCCTGGAAATTCTGTTTTGTGGTGTCATCAAATTTTTCCTATGTCGTGTTCCATATCCATGATTAGAATGGTCTGTATAGGAGTTTTGATTTGAGTGAACATACATTAGACAGGTAAGTATGTAAGTAGCTGGTAACGTCAGTATTTTAAGTTTTTTGAAAAGTGCTCTGCAGCTTGTTGTTTGACCTGTTCCTTCAATGGCTCGTATTGCTCTTTTTTGTAGGAGGAATATTTTGGTGGCCTCCGCTGATGCCCCCCAGATCATTATACCATATGACATTAAACTATGAAACTGTGCATAGTAGGTAAGTATCGCTGCCTGGTTATCTATGATATTACGTATTCTACGAATACAATATATGGATGTTGACATTCTTCTGGACAGCTTAGCTATATGCGTAGACCAGTTTAGACGGCTATCCAGATAAAATCCTAATATTTTTATATGCGTTGGATTTGCATAATTTGTGCTGCATATAGTTGTTTGTGTTTTTTCTAAGTTTAACTGTAGACCATTTGCTTTGTACCATAAATGTGCTTCATCTATGTTTTGTCTTTGTTTGTTGTTAAGGGTTAATATTTCTGTGTGGTTGTTGATAATTGTTGTATCGTCTGCATAGATACACATTTTTGCGCATGTTACGTTTGATGCAAGATCATTTGTGTATAATATGAATAAAAGGGGACCTAAAATCGATCCTTGCGGAACTCCTAGATTTATGTTTTCTTCTTTGGATATTTGACCATTCCATGCGACAACTTGGCGTCGATCTTTTAAGTATGAGCAAAAAATACGGTTGGCTGGTCCTCGCACTCCATAAAATTCCAGTTTTTTTACCAATAGGTTGTGGTTGACACAATCAAAAGCCTTACTGAGGTCCAGGCATCCAAGTTGTGATTTTTGCTTATTGTTAAAGGAATTATTGATTGTTTCGATTATCTCCACCATCGCAGTTAAAGTAGATCTTTCCTTTCTGAACCCGTGTTGGTATGGGCTTAAAACTTTTTTTTGTTCAAGGTATTTGTACAATCTATTTTTAAGTAGCATTTCCAAAATTTTTGATATTGCTGGCAATATAGATATAGGTCTATAATTTTTACTGTTGTTTGGATCATCTTTTTTAAATATTGGAGTTACCTTGGCTAGTTTTAAGTTGTATGGGAAAATTCCCTGTTGGAAACATTTATTAAATATATTACTGAGTACCAAAGACCGGATTTTAAGCATGATGCTTGTTGCTTAATTTTTTGCTTTTTTTAAGGTTTTATGCTTTTTTTCGATTTCGTGCTTATTTAAACTTTTTTCCATATTTTTATACATTTTTTTTAATTAATTGTTTCGATTTTTACTTGATGAAACTTTATGTTAATAATATGTTAATTAAGCGGGCAGAAAAAAATTACCTAATCAAATTTTAACCTCAATTTTTTCTTGAACCTCTTAATGAGACCATTTTTTATTAGAAATATAGCTTGATTTTTTAAGAACATATTTAACCCATTTCGAAATAATATATAGAATTTATTTATGTCTTATACAGGGTGGTTTGTGTAGATGAAACAACTGACACATGTGGAAGATATATAGCCAACTTAATAATAGGAGTCTTAAATGAAGATATCGTCACAGAAGGATTAACAAAAACGAATAATAACACTGTTTCTAGATTTGTTCTTGAGGAATTAAACAAGTTTTTTTTGCCCGAGGTGGTTCCGAATGAAAAAATTCTATTGATGCTTTCGGATGCTGCAGCATACATGAAAAAAGCTGCATCAAATTTAAAGGTTTTTTACTATAATTTAATACATTGTACCTGCTTAGCTCATGGGCTTAACCGCATAGCAGAAATTATAAGATTGCAGTATCCGTTGGTCAACACATTAATAAAAAATGGCAAAAAAATATTCATAAAAGCTCCATTGAGAGTACAATTTTTTAAAGACAGATTGCCTGATGTTCCATTACCTCCAGAACCAATTGTAACAAGATGGGGAACTTGGCTAGATGCTGCCATGTACTATGCCGATAATTTTACAGAATTTAAGAGATTGTTACTTGAATTTGAAGGCACAGAAAGCAAAGCAGTTCAAGAATGTCAGAAAGTTGTAAAAATACCTGAACTTGCACACAATTTAGCTTTTATTAAAAGTCATTTTAAATTTGTAAGTCAGAGTATTCAGCTATTGGAAAAACAACAGCTACCTTTATTGTAATCCGTCAATGTTATTAAAAGTTTTGAAGCTGCAGTAAATACTATTCCAGGATCTATTGGTCAAACAATTAAAGAAAAATTGGTCCAGACTCTCTCGAAAAATTCAGGGTTCCAAACATTGAAAAGAATATCTATTTTAATTGGTGGGCAAGATTCCGATTTTGAAATGGATCCAGCCATTATCCCGAAATTTAAATATGCACCAATAACACTGTTCTAGTCGAAAAAATATACAAAAATGGAATAATTTTATTCCGACTAAAAAAAGCTTTCTGAATCCAATGGTGCTCACCAAAAGTCTCTATCACGTCGAGATTTCGAGAAAATCAATTATTTTTGGTTTGGGGTAAATGGCATCATTTTCTGCTTATGAACATGGCGATTTGTGGATATTTTTGCTTTCTTGTAATAAAATTGCTGTTTATAATCATAACGAAACACACTGTATACTAGATATATCTAATTTAATCGTTGCGCTCCTAATATTACTTTTATTTGGCATTTTTTGTTGCGTAGTTTTTTAACTTAAGAATGTATTTTGTTTTATTTTTAAATGGATATTTGTGAATGTATTGAACGTATGTGATTTTATTCAGTGGAAAACCAAAATGAGTGATTGCCGAAAAAATTTCAATCAGTTTTGCTACATGTGTGGAAAATATACCATCATGCCAAATAAGAGAAAAATTACGCCTGAAATCGCAGAAATATATGAACAATATTTCAATATTAAAGTAATCAAGAATGTTGATTGGGTGCCATCCAGTGCTTGTCGGACATGCATATTAAGATTGTTCGACTGGAAGAATGGGCGTCAAGAGAAAATGCCATATGGAATACCAATGATTTGGTCAGAGCCAATTAACCACGAAATTAATAGATGCTACCCATGTGTAAATAATGTGTTTGGTTTAAACAGAAGGAATGCAGCTGGTTATAAGTATAAAGATGTTAAATCGGCCCAAATACCACTTCCACATTCAGACGCAGTTCCGATTCCCAAACCTCTAAGCCCTCCAGAAGAGTACATATCACCATCGTTCGATTCAGAGCCGGAACCGAGTACGTCTCTGTACCAACCGTCCAATATCACGCAACCATGCAATCATATTGAAATATCGCAGCAGCGCTTGGACAAAATGGCACGACAACTTAAATTGTCACAAGCAAGATCCATCCTCCTAGCTCAACAACTAAAAGCCGTTAACATCTTGGCACCAGGTGTAAAAGTTTTTGGAGCTCGTGGCCGCCAGCGACAGTTTTTACAATTTTTTACTGCTAACCAAAACAATTCGTTCGCGTATTGTCATGACATTAGTGGTTTGATGGCGGCCATGAATTACACATATAAACCGGAAGAATGGCGCTTGTTTATCGACGGTTCGAAAAGCAGCCTCAAAGCCGTGCTCCTGTTTGTCGACAACTCAAAAAATCCCGTTCCAATCGCGCTTTCTATAAATACCAAGGAAACATATGATTCTATGAAGCAAATTCTGGATTCTGTGAAGTACAAGGAACATTTTTGGAAGATTTGTGCTGATTTAAAGGTTGTAGCCCTCCTTTGTGGTCTCCAATTGGGCTACACAAAGAATATGTGCTATTTATGCCTATGGGATTCGAGACATGAAGCGCAGTATCAAAAACGAGACTGGTTACCGCGAACAAAGCGCACAATCGGACAAGCCAATGTTATCCACAGGGAACTGGTCCCGATGGAAAGAGTTCTCCTACCTCCACTCCACATTAAGCTTGGCATTGTAAAGAACTTCATAAAATCCTTGGTAGCACGGAAGAACGAGCCAGCATATGAACGTTTGCAGTACATTTTCCCTCGTTTGAGTAAAATGAAGATAAAAGAAGGTATATGATAGTATTTTAACTATTATTCAAATACCAACTAATATACAATATTTATATAATATTTTCAAGAATTGAATGACTAAATTTATCGTTTTTAGGCATATTTAACGGACCGGACATCCGAAAATTGATGAAGGACGATCGTTTTAGCGATGTTCTTGAAGAGGAAGAACTCATTGCTTGGAATAGTATAAAATGCGTAATAGAAAATGTACTTGGCATTCATCGGGCAGACAACTGGCGTGACTTTGTGGAAGATATGTTGCTATCATTTGAAAATATCGGTGTGCGCATGTCTTTAAAGGTGCATTTTCTACATAGTCACCAAAATCAATTCGATCAGCAATTGCCAACTGAATCGGAGGAGCATGGTGAAAGATTCCACCAGGTTTCCGCCCAGCTGGAGCACTGGTACAGTGGGAAAAAATTAAATTCACTTTTGGCTGACCTTTGCTGGAATTTGCAATTGGAAATGGAGGAAGATTGATATTCCAACTTCTTTCTTTGGTTTATGTAATCCTGTGATGTGATTAGAATTTTTTTGTTTTTCATTTTTGTTTATAAATAAAGTCTATTTAAGTTAAGTCTTCCTTTTTTGTCACCATGTTCACACGCAGAAAATTGTTCCAATTGTTATAAATAGTATATAAAATATATATCCGGTTAAACCGGAAGTGGCATTTAGTTTAAAATATTTTAGAAAAATAGACTCAAATGGATTATAAACGCATGTTTTTTGTTCCCCAGTAACTTCTAATGGGCCACGAATGTAAAACACCCTGTATATAAATAGTATATACTATATATATTGCTTTCACAGTAAGTGCCTATACCAAAAATGAGACTTAAGCTGTAAAAATGAGCTTAAAATTACTCAAAATCCGAAATTTGGCCCCAAAACAAAACAAAAAAATTCTCGAAATCTCGACGTGATGGAGACTTTTGGTGGGCACCATTGGATTCAGGAGGCCATTTTCTGTCGGAATGGCATTTTCACATTTTTGTATATTTTTTTCTGGCCCCAAAACTACAACAGTGTAACCAGTGTGGATGTGGAGCGAAGTTTTTCTGCATACAAAAACATTTTAACAGACAGAAGACATAATTTTACTATAGAAAATTTGGAGAAACATCTAGTTATACATTCCTTTAGGTCTTAATAATAGATATAATGTAAAAATAATAAAATGTATCATTTAAATAATAAACACCAATATTAAGATTATTACAACTTTTTTGCCTCTATATATTAATTATTTTTAATTAACTTGCTTATTTGGTGCTTTTTTGGCAAATTTCATGCTTTTTAAGAGCTTTTTATTTAATATTTTGATACTTTTTTAAGCACTTTTTTTTTTTAAATTGTGCTTATTAATCCGGTCTCTACTGAGTACTGTGGAAATTTCTGGAATAACAGCTTTTAAAATTTTAACTGACATACCATAGACATCCAGGGAGTTTTTGGAGCTGAATTTTTTTATTAGGGAGGGGTATTACGACTATCAAACTCAACTGCCTCATGAATGGGAATAACTTGAAATTTCGGAAAAAATACATCTCTTCGTTTAACACCCTGTAGTATAATGCTGTGCAAAATATCGTATTCCCAAAGTTAGACATAAGAGTCAAAGAATCAGCTATTCAGGATTTTCAAAGATTTTCAAAATCGATTCAGTAATTTTCCAATAACGAGCTTTCAAATATTTTCAAAAAAACTAGGTGCGTCGATTTTTATGACGAGCAGTTTATTAGTCAAATATCAATACTTTAACGTGTTATACTCAAATTTATAAAACAAAGTTGCTTCTTCGATTATTTACCCTTTAAAAATTGTTAAATTTTATACTAAATTATCACCAGCGGTGACCAGGGGGTACGTTAAAATCTAAACAAAATTATTTCATGGATTAATTGTCATTAGTAATATCTACATTTTGTTTAAATTTCAAATCGATACGTTTTGAAATAAAAAAGTTATTAAAAAAAATGAAATTTCTTCATTTATAACTCAGTGAAGAAAAAAATAAAAACAAAGTTGTCAATGGACGAGATTTTTTTTTGAAAAAAGTACTGCATTTAGATGTAGAAATAAGGTAAAAAAGCTTCAATCGATTTCTTGAAATCGACCGTTCGATCCTTTCGCTTTTCCAAACACCATGATTTTTAAAACCATTTTGCAGGTCTAACTGTGAATACAAAGTAAAGACACCCTTTCAATGTGCAGGTGCGATAGTGGAGATCGCATTCCTAAACTGTATACCCGATCACGACTGTCTGGTCAAGGTAGGCCTGGCCACATTCCACAGTCGACTTGACCCCTCTACTACTTTAAAGAGCCGGCGCGCCGTTCGTTTTGAAGTTGATGCTGTAGCAGGATGGTTTCAGCGTTCGGCCTACTATTTCAGGAACGCTGCCGTTTATATGGTCCTGCTAAGTCGTTAACACGTTATGGAGGCTGATTGTTTCTTGAGCTTGTTGTTCGTACTTTAAAAATACTGTAATAGGTATATTATTCCGAGTTATTTTAAACTGTTATTCTACAGGGTGTCCTAAAAATGGCGCACTAACGGTATGCCACGTTGTGGGGAGGTTATTTTAGGTATAAAATACAAAACAATTTTACTACGAGTGGTTTTTGAGTTATAAGGGTTTAAAAATTTATTTTTATTTTTGTTACTTTATTGACTATTTATTTATTTAAAAGGATACAAAATAATGTTCTATGCACAATCCACACAGCAAGGTCTGTTCTATCTCGTACTAAAAATTCCAAAAATCAGTGCAACACTAAGTTTAAAGGGGACAATTTTTGTTGTTTACAATTCTTGTGCTTTGAGTTTGTGCTCTGTTTATACAGATTAATAATCGTTTTAAACGTTTTGTTTCTTACAGGGGCCTTTGTAAGCCTTAAAAGAGTCCTTAAAGAGCCAAGGGCAACCATTTTACTCCTCTTGTAAAAAATAAACCTTATTCTATCAGGGCTGTCATTAAACTGTCAAATGTAAATTTTAAGGTTAATTTACCATAACCCACAAATTAACTTTAAAATTGAAATTCGACAGTTTGATGACACTCCTGACAGGATAAGGTTAATTTTTCACAAAAGAGGAGTAAAATGGTTGCACCCAAGAATTGTAAATAACAAAAATGGGCGCCGTTAAACTCTGGGCTGTGTTGCAGTGATTTTTAGTATTTTTAGTGAGAATGCATGCATGAATTTATTTTAATATCGGTGCGATATGCGTTGGTCGACATTTCAGCGACATCGACCAACGCATGTCGCACCGATATTAAAATAAGTGTAGGTAGCCGATATATAAATGCGCGCATTCACATATCGGCCACCTGCACTTATTTTAATATCGGTGCGACATGCGTTGGTCTACATTTCAGCGACATCGGCCACCCCCGTACATTTACTCATCGGTTCGAGATGTGTTGGCGACACGCAAGCGACATCGGCCACTCGCGCTTGGGCGAACATACGTCCGACGTCTGCTGGCCGACATCCTATGGCCGAGTCTATTTCGACGTCGGATTAATGTCGACATACGTTGGCTGACTTTATTTTTCACTAGGGTTGTGGTTAGGGCAACCCTAATATATGAATATATGAAAAATAAAGTCGGCCACCGTATGTCGACATTGATCCGACGTCGGAATAGAATCGGCCATAGGATGTCGGCCAGCAGACGTCGGACGTACGTTCGCACAAGCTCGAGTGGCCGATGTCGCTAGCGTGTCGCCAACTCATCTCGTACCGATGTATAAATGTACGGGGGTGGCCGATGTCGCTGATATGTCGACCAACGCATGTCGCACCGATATTAAAATAAGTGCAGGTAGCCGATATGTGAATGCGGGCATTCTCGAGGTTATATATTATTTTTCTGTGCATCCATGCAACCATGGTTATAATTATAACAGTTTAAAATAAATGCCAAAACATGTTCTTCCAAAGTTTTTATCATGGAAAAAAAAGGACTTAAGAGTTGTTTCAAAATAGAGCTAGAAATTTAAAAGAAAAAAAGAAATAAATTTAAGAAAAGAGAAGTTCAACCAGGCTCTGCGAAATTTAATAGTCTGAAGAAATAGTAAGTGGTAATTACTTGGACTTACGATGACCATATACTAAGCTCCTCACATTAAAGTAACACTTTGATCCTTGTAAAACTTTATTTAAGGCATTTTTGATTTGTGTATATTGTCAATATTCACTTTTCATTTAAATTTTAAGTAAAATATTTAAAAAAATATAAATTGTTTTATTGACTATATATAGTACTATAGTACATTGGCGACTTCGTTCCGATAAACATATTCCGAGATCATTGCGACATAAGATGGCCGAAGTGGACCCGACAGAAAATGTCCGAGCTCGTTCCGACAGAAAATTGCCGAGCTCATTTCGACATATTGTGACCGGGGTCGGAACGACATCGGCCAGCGTTACGATTATGGCATCGGTCCTATGTCGAATTGGAGTCTGAGGCCGATCTCGGCCAATGCCGTGACCGACGTCGATCCGAGCTCCTTCCGACTTTATTTTTCACTCGGGATAGGGTTGCCAGATTCTGTCAAAAAAATAAAGTACATTTTGCGAGAATTTACTTTTTATACTCCTATTACGGAATATGACCGTTCTAATATTAATTTTTAATGTGGAATTCCTTAAAGTATTACAGAATGAATTATTCTATCATCGGATGACGGAATAAACACTGGTGGCAACATCTCTGGATGGTTAATATCCAACAAATATTAGACCAATCCAACCTCACTTTCTCCCAATTAAATTATTTTTCTATGGTATTTTTTGTTTTATTGTTATTTTAAGTTTATATTGCGTTTTATATTTATTCAAAAACTGATAATTAGGCCTTGTATTTTGTAAAAATACGATTTTTTCGCTAAAAAATACATCTCCACTTTAAAAGAAATCCGGCTAAAATTTTACACCCTTTAAAACGACCCTAAACTAAATTTTATTGATTATTTTTTTTGACAGTTCTCTGTATTGTTGGGACATTGTTGAGGCATTGTTGTTAAGGGAACCTACAGCGAATTACAGCGATAATTTTTTGAAAATTTTCTCTGGTAGTTGCTATATATAAAAAACAAATTAAATCTTAATTAAATGTTGTTTTATTCATTATGAAATTCCTATTTGTTAACTGTACATGGTGCAATTCTATTGGCCGACATTTGGGACGGAAAAATAATCCCCCGAATACCACACGAGCTTCAAAATTATCTGGCATTTCCCTCAAGGTTCCCTGCAAACAAATAAAGTCGTCAAGTTTTTCAGGAAAAATCACTCGCGCTTCGCGCTCGTGATTTTTTAACCTGAAAAACTTGACTCCTTCATTTGTTTGCAACGAACCTATCGGGAAAAATACCCGATAATTTTGAAGCTCTTGTGGTATTATAAGTGAAAAATTTTAAGTAGGAACGATTTTGTAGCCAAATTAAAAATAAACAATAATATCTATGTACAAAGTTATCCATGAAAAAAACATTGAAATAAAATTAAACTAAAACTTAACTTATGCTTAATGTTGACAAATAAAAAACGCAATAGAAAGTTAAAACAACAATGAAACAAAAAATAGAGAATTTAAACAATTCTTTACAATTAGATTTTTGTCCCCTCTACTATACAAGAACTACGGGATAGGGTAAAACAAGCCTGCGCAACCATTACTCCGGAACAAATATGAAAGTGTATTGAAATAAGTAGTGAGTTGACAAAAATCTTATAGAGAATTTTTGGAATTCTCTACTTTTGGGAAAATGGATAACTTTACATAATAAAATCATTTAAGTATATATATATTCAATAAAATTTAGTATAGGGTGGTTTCGAAGGGTGGTGAATCCAGTGCCGTTTATAGATTTTTTTTAAATCATGAAATCAGAAACAATAGGTTTTCTACTTTACGCCGGTATTACTTTCTTAAAATGAGTCAAAAATAACTAATTATAAGTCATATTTGACTAATCATAGCGAAAAAGCAGTCACTAATAATTATAATTAGTCAAATTCCACTGAATGAAATAGTTAAATTAGTAAATTTAAATTTAAAAAAAGTTTTGACCCAGCCTGGGATTGAACTCAGGTCTGTCACTTGACAAGTTTGTCAAGCTAACCTCATAACGCATTCGGCTGTCATCCGCTCTTATAAAAATCAATTTTATTTGCCAATAAATATTGTTCATAATATTTTAAAGTTGAATATATTATTTGTGTTGCTGTTTTGAGCTAAACTTTTTGCTTCTTTATTTGTTTTATGGGTCATTTAACCATGAAGAGGTTTATGCATTTAATTCAAATAATACTTTGTTGTTGGCCGTAAACGATTAAAGAAATTAGTTACCTACTTTTAACTGTCAGAAATAGTCAAATATGGTGACTAATCTTCAATTAGTCAAACTTTAACTATTTACGTAGTAAAAAATAACTATTTAAAAGTGAAAACGACTATTTTATTAGTAAAAAATGCTGGTACTAATTCAAATAGTAGAATTTTGACTATTTCATTTTTAGAGAGTAGGCAACCAATATTCGAGCCGGGCTCGAATGGCGTCTTCCGAATGGTATGGTTCAATGACTAATGCACCATACCCACCAACACTGACAGACGCCTGTTTCGACCTGTTGGGTCTCATTATTGTCAGGCAGTCGGTGACGGGAGACACGCATCAAGCTCGGCACTGTTCACTTATAAAGAAATAAGTGACCAGGACAGCGGCGAGATGTATCGGCAAGTCAGTCTGGAGACATCTACCGTCTAAAGACGTGGCCTCGTCGCACAGACGTGGCCTTATTTCTTTATAAGTGAACAGTGCCAGAAATATTGTTTTTTTACATTTTGAACTTCTACAGGTACCTAAATTCTCCTACTTAGTATAAAATAAAAAAACAATACCTGGAATAATTTTGTTGTATTAATCATTTGAGTAGAAATTTTTCAAATGAGATTACGATTTTTGACGTTGAAAGGAAAATTAAAACAAAGTATTGAGAACCAATCAATTCATTAACATCAAGTCACATCATAAAAATGTTTAAGAAAAATTCGTTTGTTTATTAACAGTGTGCGATTAAACATTTCTGCACCGTTTCATTGAAATACATATGGTTTATTTAATAAATATATACCTATTTGTTTTGTTTGCAGAATACAAAATATTCCTATAAATTATGCCTAAAACTATAACAAAATATCCAATTAACCTTGTTACTTTAGTTGCTAAAAATTCTTGCAATAAGCGCTACATAAATATATAAATATTATATAAAATATCAAGCTCATTATGCAATCCTAATACGAGATAACGTCACATTTAAAGTAGGCTTTAAAGACCACTAAATAAATTATTAAATAAGACATTTTGCAATTTGAAAAAATGTCAAACTCGAGATAAAACGGAATAAAACTCGAAACAGGATTAAACTGGTATACAGCGTATAACATTTCAGATACACTAGCCAATAATATAAAGCAGGATGACCGGCCGATTCAAGAGTTCGCAGTTTTGTTTAGTGTAGTATTGCTTAGCAGTGTTGTGTTTTCGTAGTCCTGATAAGTGATAGTGGTGTATAATTATCAGATTTTATTGCCGATGTATAAAATTAAACATTCATTTTGTGCAGTTGTTTAGTTGTTCGCGGTACTAGCACCAGTTCACCTTCCTTTAGTAGAGAGACTGCGAAACTGGCCTACAAAAATGCATCACCACAACATTGATATGGCTTCTATTAACGAACCAAAGAATTCAAACGAAAGCAAATGTGTGGGATGTTTAAAAGCTAACAAACTTACTATTGCCACTGTGGCAGGTGTAGTGCTCGGTGCTTTACTCGGTATTATCCTTAGACAAACCAAATTAGAATGGTCCGGCAGGGAAGTCATGTATATAGGGTACCTTGGTGATTTATTTCTGCAGATGCTTAAATCTTTAATTCTTCCCTTAATAATTTCTTCACTGGTTTCCGCTATTGCAAGTTTAGACCTATCTCTCTCAGGTCGAATTGCAGGAAGAGCAATAGCATACTATCTTACTACAACTTTTGCTGCTGTAGTTTTGGGTATTATACTTGTTGTTTCCATAAAACCCGGAGTGGGTTATACGGGTCAAACCGAGGTTCAAGATGAACAGGATAAAAGGCATGTGCTTACTGTGGACACGTTATTGGACCTTGTTAAGTAAGTATAAAAAATAGATACTCTATATTTACTGAAAAAAAAAACATTTAAAATGGGGAAAATTCCCCCCAAAAACTTCAGTTATTGACGGGTCAATTTTTACTATTATTTTACTGTACACTGAATACTATTTCAAGAAACATAATCTCTAGATATTTAGGAAAAAATTAATGCCCACAAAGAATTCCTGGAACAGCCCCTGTATATACATATATGTTTACAATATTTTTATTATTTTATCAATTAAAATATTAAATTAAAAAAATGTAATGATTTTTTTTTCGATTTTATATAAAGCATCTTTTTTTATCAAAAGAAATAAGTACACGGAGAAAAGAAAACAATAATCATTGATCAATGACACTAACATACATAAAACGCAATAGCTCACAAAAAAACTTTCATTCTCGAAAACTTTTATTAAAATATAGACGTAAAATTCTTTTTTAGTCGATTTTTAGTACTCAAAAGCGGCCGAAAAAGTGCTTTCGTGCTTTCATTATTGTTCGTTTTATGGTGGCGCCATCTATTGATGATTATGAAAAGCTTTTAATAAGCTTCCAATATTTTTTCCACAAGGAAAGGGAATTTCGCAAGTTTGTATTTCTAGAAACATATTTTTTACACGCCTGCTGAAAGGTAGCGTGCGGAAAAGTGCAACTTCCCGCACGGTTATGCGTGCGGAAAGTAGCATCTTTCCGCACGCTTGTAGAAAAAAAAGGAATCCGTTTCAATCGTTAAATATTAAAATATGCGTAGCAAATTGTAGATGACAAACATGTTAAATAATATTTTCTCTTCATATTTGTTTGTTTGATACTTGATTTTGCGAAAATATACTTAAAATATAAACAACTTTGCTTAATCAAATGACATTATTCGACATAAATAGATACAAATGTTACTTGAACTTTTAATTTCAGGGACTGAACATAACTATACTATACTATGTATATATATAGAAATCATAATTTAGATTAAACCACTGTATATTGAAAATAATTTGATTTAAATAAGAACACTTTATTTATATAATGAAATTTTTTAGAAAATATTAATAAATATAATTAATAACACAGCCCATGGATTTTGATCATTTACCCACTGGGCCCCTTGTATGTGATGAAGTATCAAAGAGTGTCAGGTTTATACTTTGCATCTGATTCTTCTCCGGTCAATATGCCAGATCGTGTCATACAACTATATAAACAATGATTTATTTTCCGTTAAATGTGCTTTCATGGACCCCAGACACCAAAAGATTCTACATTTATTAATGTTAATTTCTTTCTACAAGAATGTCTCAAACTCTCTGGTTTTAAAACACTAAGTCTTGCAATGATTAAAAATAATAATAAATGAAATATGAAAACAGTAGTAGTATATTATTATTAAAGAGTGTAGGTAATACTATACTTTTTCTACTTTCATTAAATAATTTTTATTAAAAGAAATAAAGTAGAAATCATTTAATTATGAGAATGTGAGGTTACAGAAGTTGGTTTGCAAGTACCGATTGGTCCAAATAACAGTGAATATTAATTAATACTCCTTTTCTCAGGCTATAATTTTATTATATACGGGAAAACCCCAAATATTGTGAGTAAAAAAAATTAATAATTAGAATTAATAAAGTTTAAAAATTAAAAATTAATATTTACGATTAACCTCGTTAGGTAATTGATTCACTTGTAATTATTTCGTCTCCGCTTTTGTTTAATTTTGTTCGTGTTCCTCACCAGCATCGGTAGACAGCTGTTTCGATCTATTGGATCTCATCAGTACCGAGTTGCTGTTTGGTGTGGAACACGAACAAAATTTTAATTGCCTTCCCTTTTATAGGAAATGCAATCATTCAAAGCGGTGAGTAATTTGGCGCCAAATTACTTTCGTCTCACCGCTTTGAATGATTGCATTTCCTATAAAAGGGAAGGCAATTAAAATTTTGTTCGTGTTCCACACCAAACAGCAACTCGGTACTGATGAGATCCAATAGATCGAAACAGCTGTCTACCGATGCTGGTGAGGAACACGAACAAAATTAAACAAAAGCGGAGACGAAATAATTACAAGTGAATAAAGTTTAAGTTTTTTGTGACATTTTAAAATACTTTAAAAAAATGTTTTAGGGGGTCTCACGGATATAAAAATTTAGTTGGCAATGAATATGTTAAAAAAATATTGGCAATTGAGTATACTCACGATTCGTTTCATTATACCAGTTTTATGTATACTAGGGTGGTTCTTATTTGACCGATAACGAAATTTTAATTGTGCCGCCCCCTCATTTGTTTTTAAAAAAATTTTAAAAAATGTATGCCAAATTTGAATGTCCTAACTTATTTCCTTCTATTGCCTGTAACAACGAGAAGTTTTCCAGATAAAGGATTTTTGCCTTTAATGTATTAATTTTTTAAAATTAATATTAATCTATGAAAAAGTATACTTTTTTGAGAAAATGTAGAGGATATAAGTTTCTTTAAAACAAAAAAAAAGAAATCATGTATTGGTATCCTAAGATCTTTTTTATTTCGCTCGATTATTACTTACAGTTTTTCATATAAGGGATTTTTGCTTTAAAACGCAAAAATTTTATAAAATCATTAATAATTAATTAACAATTTTTTGAGGAAATGAATGGAAAATATGGTACTTATAAACAAACAATAAAGAATTTATGTATGTCCATATTAAGATGTTTTTTACTTCATTCAATTATTATTATTATTGTTATTTTATTGAAAATGGCATAAAAAAAGAAAATATCAGTGATAATTTGCATTTAATGCATAATTAGTGTGTTTTGAAACGTAATTTTGTACTTTTCTAATGTTGGTGCTAGCTAAATATCTCCTAGGCAATCTTAAATTATTTGTTTTATAAAACAAATAATTTAAGATTGCCTAAAAGATATTTAGGAAGCACCAACATTAGAAAAGTACAAAATTACAATTATGTAAATAATGAAATTGATTTTTAGATTGTTTTCGAACAATTTATTTTATGTTTTAACACTGTTACACCATGTATATTTCTTTCGGTAGTTGAATAAAATGGTATGTGCGACTATTAGTCGAAAGAGGAGATTTTACTTGCGTGTTAGTGCCCTCGCCACGCTCGTGCGGCTCACTTCACGCTCGAGAAATATTTACAGATTCGGTATTTCATAATAATTATATTATTAACTGTTCATGTAGCCCCATGGCTCTGCAGAGAAATCACAATAACAACCGAACTATCAGTAATCAACGATAACAAAGTACTAAATAAGTTTAAAAGTTTGCTTGATATTACATAATACACTGTGCGCATACCTGCTTCTTTTTTGCTTATATGAATATTATCATTGTTTTTAGAGGTAAAAACAATGATGATATATAGAATAAGTCAGTGACATCCAGTGGCTCCCTGGTTTTGTCAAAAAAATTTCACAGAAGCTCTAATGCAAAAATGATAGAGGAACAACTTTATTGTTTTAAGGTGTACTATCATCCCCCCAAAGGATGACAATTTATTAGGTGACACCCTGTATAATTAATACAAATATAAATAAAATATTTAAAACAAATCTTTAAGAATACAAAATATTTTTTTTTAAATTTTTGATCAATTCGAACCCTCGACCACTCGACTTTTAGTCCGCAGCACTGACTACTACACCACCGAGGGCGACTTGAATTTAAATAATTTTAAGTTTAGGGGATTTTACTATATATTTAGTGAAAAAAAATATTTAGAACAAACCTTTAAGAATACAAAAGCAACACAATAACATCTAGTTTTACTTAAACAACTTTTTTTTGAAACGCTAAATTTGAATTGTGTGTGATTTTACTAAATTAAATAAATTTATTCAGATTTTTTAAAAAATATTTGGGGTGGCTAAATAATTTTTACAACGAAAATGGTCTGTTCACAGTTTAAGCATGTTATTAAAACAGGGATTTAAAAAAAAATAACATCATTTGACTATTTCACCCCCATTGAACATAAAAAATGGGTTTAAAGACCAAAATATATAAAATTTATCGCTGACTTTTGTTTTTTTAACGTAAGTGGGAAAAATTGCTAAAACATGGCGAAACTTGCAATTAATTTGATAATGCAATTACAAAATTTTTTGCTTGATTTGTCATGTTACATTTAAGTTAAAAAAGAACAAACAATATTGTGATTGTGAATAAAAATAAATTTGGTTTTATTAGTAATATATAATATATATATATATATATATATATATATATATATATATATGTATATATATTATAAATATTACTAAAATACACCATATTATTTTAATGTATATATATATATATATATATATATAATATATATATGTATATAATGTGGCTTAAAAGCAGGGGCGGATTAAAAGAAAAGGGCCAAGTGAGGAAAAGCTTTCTAGGAACCTAGGGTTGCCATTTTTTGTAAAAAAAAAGCATTACCGCTTGTGTAAATTTACCTTAATTGCAAAAATGATACAATCAACATTATTTAAGTAACGTCAAATTCAGATTAGCATTGTGTCAGTTTTTAAATTAAGGCAAATTCACAAAAAAATTCGTTTAGGGTGGGCAATTTTTGTGTGATTTTACCTATCTTCCAGAAAATTGGTTCCTGACAAAAAATTTGATAACATTTTAGTTTGTTATCCATGTATCCACGTATACGTGGCATAATAGCATTCAAACGCAAGTATAACCTATAGGTTATACTTGCGTTTGAATGCTTGGGTTGTCTGTCTGTATCTCTATAAAAAACTGTCAGATAAACTAACTGAAACTTAACCAGATATTGATAAAACCGCCGTTAGAAAAAGAAAAAACAAAACAAATTTTGAAATTGGTCTTGAATCAGTGGGGGCAATTGCACCCATTGCCCCCCCTGTATCCGCGCCTGGTTGTAGCGGTCGAACTTAAAACCATATCAAAAAGGTACTGTAAGGTATGTACTATACAGTAGGTCCCACTTTTATGTGTTGTTTTTAACGCTGAAGTGGAATTTTATTAAAAAATTCAGTTAGCATTTTTCAGATTTTTAAAAAAATACTACATTATCATTTTTTATAAGGAAAAGGCTCTGTTCACCAGAGCTCCATTCTGGATCAAGGGGTAAAGTATAAAGTTTAACATTAAAGCAGTGGAGGCTCGTGACCTAAAAAATCTGGGGTTGCACCCATATATAGGTGTAGATATTACAAGAGATGTGCAAAGCCAAGATCGCTTTAAAAAATAAATTGGGTCATAAAAATTTAAATTATAAAAATATAAAATTTAAATTTAAAATATGACTCTAATTACTATTAGGGTTTTAAGTTAATATAAAATTAGGCTTACCAACACCCTTATTTAAAGAAGAAATCCATTCGCCGATCTTTTGCAGCAGCAAATTTTTCGATCACCTTTTGGTTAAAATCAGGTATACTTTCAATTAGGTTCCTTTCTTTTGAAACCATAGCAAGTGCAGAAAGTCTTTCCTGGCTCATGGTGTTTCTTAGAAAGTTTTTTATTCGTTTTAGTGTAGAAAAACACCGTTTTGCTTCAGCTGAAGCCATTGGAATTGTTATTAAAGTTTTTAAAAGTTTGAGACTTTTACTAAAAACTTCACAAAGATCGCTGTTGTGAGAAATACAGTCGTAAAGTTGAAGAATACCGGAAATTGTTCTAAATTCTTTTGTTTCATAAATTATATTCAATTCTGTTTGAAGTTTTGGTGCGTCAAAATAAGAATAAACTTTAATTGTTATATTATTACAAGAAATACATACAAACAATAATAAAAACGCAGCGGAAATGTTAACGCGGCCCGGCAAAAATCGCTGTGTCTAGTTAGTCCAGTCATCTTAGTAGTTTCACCTCGGAATATGAGATACCAAGCTGTATATTTGTATAAACTTTTATTTTGACATCCTAAAACTTGCCTCAAAACCTACATACTGTAAGGTGTCCGCATCTGTCAAAAATTAAGGTCAAAGGTCACAAAAATCGATTTTTTTAACATTTTCTGCAAATATCTCGTTTCCTATGGGGTTTACGCGATTTGTATTTATTATCAATATTATAGAAGATAAAATTCTCTACAACTTTTGTTTAAAAAGTTTTTTTATACCTCGAATCGTTTTTGAGATAGAGGGCAGTGAGCGCGCAGTGTTTAACTATATAGAGTACCATTTAAGGTCAACCGGAAGGCCCGATCAAAAACATGCCTTAAACTGTTTATAAAATGTTGAGAAATATATAATTATAAATAATTTTAATTTTTTTAAATATTACATTATAGTTAATAACTTTTTTCATGATGTATCTATTGTTAATTAAGTATCGCACTTATCTGGTTGTGTACTTAAAAATTACTAAGAGAAATACCTAAATTTTTTGTAATGTAAATCAATGCTATACTAATTACTTAAATAAGTAAAAATGAAGAAATGAAATTAATTTCTAATTAACTTTTTTATTAAAAAATTTTCAATCCTTACATTTATCAGTAAAAACTAAAAAACAAAAGAATAATTATTCAAACAACGACAAACTCTGATTTTAATTCTCTTCTTCTTCCTCATTATCATCAAATTGTTCATTAATTACGTGAGGTGTTTAGGGGGGGGAGGGGGGTCGAGCCAAACCTCACCAAATCTCACGCAGGGGGGAGGGGGGGGTCTCGGCAAATATCACGTAATTTTTTTTTCGAAAGAAAGAGTGTAAAATTGACAAAAAACTGGGTTAAATTAAGTAAACAATTATAAGCAAATTGTTTTTTTTTAATAAATATAATGGAATCAAGCACAGATTAACTTATTTACATTAAAACCATGCATTTTAAAAAATCTCACGTGAGATTAAGGGGGGAGGGGGTCGAGCAAAATCTCACGACATCTCACCAAGGGGAGGGGGGGGTCGAAAAATCGCCAAAATTGTCTCACGTAATTAATGAACGGCCCCATTCAACTGGAAGACAATGATAATGAGGAAGAAGAAGAGAATTAAAATCAGAGTTTGTCGTTGTTTGAATAATTATTCTTTTTTTTTTTAGTTTTTACTGATAAATGTAAGGATTGAAAATTTTTTAATAAAAAAGTTAATTAGAAATTTATTTCATTTCTTCATTTTTACAATACAATACAATAGATACCTACATCATGAAAAAAGTTATTAACTATAATTAAAAAAATTAAAATTATTTATAATTATATATTTCTCAACATTTTATAAACTGTTTAACGCATGTTTTTGATCGGGCCTTCCGGTTGACCTTAAATGGTACTCTATATAGTTAAACACTGCGCGCTCACTGCCCTCTATCTCAAAAACGATTCGAGGTATAAAAAAACTTTTTAAACAAAAGTTGTAGAGAATTTTATCTTTTAAAATATTGATAATAGGAAACGAGATATTTGCAGAAAATGTTAAAAAAATCGATTTTTGTGACCTTTGACCTTAATTTTTGACAGATGCGGACACCTTACAGTATGTAGGTTTTGAGGCAAGTTTTAGGATGTCAAAATAAAAGTTTATACAAATATACAGCTTGGTATCTCAAATTCCGAGATTCTTACCTTATTTTGACTAAGATGACTGGACTAAGTCTCACGCTAGCGTGAACGCAATTTTATTCTTATTCTCACGCTAACGTGAACTCAATTTAATTTTTATTCTCACGCTAACGTCAAAATAATTTTAATTTTATTTTCACGTTAACTTCATATATATATAAATACAGCCTTTTGGTTTTTGGTTAAACCTAAGGCTGCCAAATTTGCCCAGGGTCGGTTTTAGACATCTAATGAGGCGGGGCGAAAATAGAAAAAGCCCATGTGTAGTGGACATAATTCTGCTAGCATTATTTTATTTAATTTTACTTTTTAGGTGTCGTGTCATTTAATTTGATTATTATTTGATTATGTAAATGTAATAAAATTTACTAATAATAAAATCGAGACTCTTTTTCTGCAGCCAAACCAACCCAAACTCAACAACACAACCCAACCGCCCCGCCCCATTGAGCAAAAAACCCAACTAAAATGGGCAAAATGAACGATTTTCCAATAGTTAGTTTTAACTCATCATTATTGTTGTTTTTGTCCATGGCAATACATTTTACGTACACTTGTAACAGGGCAGATTTCACAAATCGGCCAAACCACCCGCCAACGTTTAAAACCTCAAAACCGCGAAAATTAGATTCTTGAAAGAATCTTAGGTTATGTTACCTTTAGTGACGTCACCGCGTGAGAATAAGAATAAAATTGCGTTCACGCTAGCGTGAGACTAGACACAGCGGGCAAAAATACGTAACACTGATTCACACTAAATGTTGCATTTATCCTGCAACCACTTTCGATCTAATTAAACCAATGATATTGAACGTAATTTAATCTCGTGGTCCCAAAATGCCCATTCTAAAGCCTGTAATGGTTTGCGACCTTAAAACAAACCAGTTAGTCTCAACAATTATACACTAGATGGCGTGGGATTCGGGCATCGATCAAAGAACCGATACGAAGCGCCGAGCGGGAAATTTAATTATTTGCTTGGAAACCATAGTAAGTTATAACAAGAAAGTTACTAAGAAAAAAAAATTTTATATACATTTTGATGATATTATTATAATCATAATTTATTTCTTCCTTCTTGGGTGATTTTTTTGGGGGTTGTGCAAACCTGCAAACCTTAGGTAGACCCGCCACTGAATTAAAGGACAAAAAATATTGTAATTGCAATACCAAATTTATTTTTATTCACAATCACAATATTGTTTGTTCTTTTTTAACTTAAATGTAACATGACACATCAAGCAAAAAATTTTGTAATTGCATTATCAAATTAATTGCAAGTTTCGCCATGTTTTATCAATTTTCCCACTTACGTTAAAAAAACAAAAGTCAGCGATAAATTTTATATATTTTGGTCTTTAAACCCATTTTTTATGTTCAATGGGGGTGACATAGTCAAATAATGTTATTTTTTTTAAATCCCTGTTTTAATAACATGCTTAAACTGTGAACAGACCATTTTCGTTGTAAAAATTATTTAGCCACCCCAAATATTGTTTAAAAAATCTGAATAAATTTATTTAATTTAGTAAAATCACACACAATTCAAATTTAGCGTTTCAAAAAAAAGTTGTTTAAGTAAAACTAGATGTTATTGTGTTGCTTTTGTATTCTTAAAGGTTTGTTCTAAATATTTTATTTCACTAAATATATAGTAAAATCCCCTAAACTTAAAATTATTTAAATTCAAGTCGCCCTCGGTGGTGTAGTAGTCAGTGCTGCGGACTAAAAGTCCAGTGGTCGTGGGTTCGAATTGATCAAAAATTAAAAAAAAAATTATTTTGTATTCTTAAAAATTTGTTTTAAATATTTTATTTATTAATTATACAGGGTGTCACCTAATAAATTGTCATCCTTTGGGGGGATGATAGTACACCTTAAAACAATAAAGTTTTTCCTCTATCATTTTTGCATTAGAGCTTCTGTGATTTTTTTTTTGACAAAACCAGGGAGCCACTGGATGTCACTGACTTATTCTATATATCATCATTGTTTTTACCTCTAAAAACAATGATAATATTCATATAAGCAAAAAAGAAGCAGGTATGCGCACAGTGTATTATGTAATATCAAGCAAACTTTTAAACTTATTTAGTACTTTGTTATCATTGATTACTGATAGTTCGGTTGTTATTGTGATTTCTCTGCAGAGCCATGGGGCTACATGAACAGTTAATAATATAATTATTATGAAATACCGAATCTGTAAATATTTCTCGAGCGTGAAGTGAGCCGCACGAGCGTGGCGAGGGCACTAACACGCAAGTAGAATCTCCTCTTTCGACTAATAGTCGCACATACCATTTTATTCAACTACCGAAAGAAATATACATGGTGTAACAGTGTTAAAACAAATTATGAATTAAAGAACCGAAACAAATATGGCGAAGGAATTTCAAGCCAATTTTATTTTGACATCTGACAAGCTAACTTCAGCCCATGGGCGAAATAATATGTTGCCCACTGGTTAAGAAATGAACAAATATGTAATTTATTATTTCGCCCACCCTTATTAAGGCCACGCAGTTACACATTTCTTGTGTTTAAGTATACATGCACTATTTTTTTTCAAGCATTTAATTTTACTATTTCTTCAAGCTAAGATGATTATATTTTAGCCTTATTTTAACCAGTAATACTATATTAGACTAGGTTATTATTATTATTATACTAATTGTAATGTTTTAACACTTATAAATCTATATAAAAAGACTTAATATATAAAGTCTTTATATACCTAGACTTATAAAATATGTCAATTATTACACGCTTGAAAAAAAAATTCCTTTATTTCTAATAGGTATTGTATGTTTTGAACTTTTTCAAAAATATACTTTTTATCATCTATTTTTCTACTCCCTCCTTGAAAATGCCCATTATCGTACATGTTTCCATGATACTAAGTAATCTTTTAAATACACATTGACAAGCTATGGCTTTATGGCGCTTTAGTCACGGGCTGAAGTTAGCTTTAAGTTAGTTGACAGTTGTCAAATGCCATAAAATAGTTAAAATAATGTGCCCTTCCAGTTAAATAATACTAAATGTGAAAATTATTGTATTATCTTAATACAAAAATTCAAAAGTATTAATTAGTTTCTGAACTCCAAAATTTCTTATATAAGACTGTGGCCGACAGTAAACTAGATTTAACGGATAAAGAAGCATTACAAATTGCGGATAAAGACTCCCCCGTGGAGTGCCCATAAAACATTCTCTTTACTATCACTGTAAAAAAAACTGCTTCTATATCGGATTTAAACGGTCCGTTTTCAAGGGATAAATTTCGACATTTTCTGACGGTAATACAGATTCCCATTCTTACAGTTTCTATTTTTGTAACGCTCTATAAAAATATTTAATTTAAATCATTTTTAGATGACTATTTCCCTCGTCTTAATTTCCACCAATCACAAACGCGCAATTTTGAATTACAAATGGTTTCTAGGTGAAAAAACTGTGTGACAGCACCTGTCAGCAGTTTATTCGAGTTTACCCGCGGCAAAACTTGACAGCTGTTGTCACCAAAAATTGCAATTTATATTTTAATTGTTAACTGTTACTCATGAAATAGTCTTGTCAAATACCATTCGGACATCTAATTTTTCCTGTGAAAAAAATCGAAAAAACACAATGCTAAGTAATATTTTTTAACAAAATGCATTCGTGCAGGTGCAAAAATCCTCCTCTTCGACTCGGATTTTTGTTGCCACCAGCACTCATGCTTTTTGTTAAAATATTACTTAGCAACGTGTTTTTTCGATTTTTTTTGGAAAAATTAGATGTCCTTATGATATTACTTACGACTATTTCCCGCGTCTTAATTTCCACCAATAACAAACGCGCAATTTTGAATTACACGAGTTTACCCGCGGCAAAATTTGACAGCTGTTGTCACCAAAATTGCAATTTTTATTTTAATTGTACCATACCTAAATAATTAAGTTTGTAGTATTTTGTGTTTAAATAAATTACCTATTTTTCAGTTTTCAAATTAATACCTACATATTTATTATATATTATGTATGCATGTATAATAGGTAGTATGTTTAGTAAGCTATGTGTATACAGAATAACAGTCACTCATGAAATAGTCTTGTCAAATACCATTCGGGCATCTAATTTTTCCTGTGAAAAAAATCAAAAATGCTAAAGTAATATTTTTTAACAAAACGCATTCGTGCAGGTGCAAAAATCTTCGTCTTCGACTCGGATTTTTGTTGCCACCAGAACTCATGCTTCTTATTAAAATATTACTTAAAAATTAGGTGGCCTTATGATATTACTTACGATAATAAGTAATTGACGTAGAAAAATTATAGTATGCAACTCGTTTATAAACTTTTCTAGACACTAATTTAATCAAGCACTGCTCGCAAGCTCGATCGTGGCTAAATTAAATTCGTAAATAAAATGGCGTTTAACAAACTTTATAGTATACTATTAACTAATATATTATATAATAAATAATAAACTTTATTTTTTTAAGGAACATGTTTCCAGAAAATTTGATTGAAGCTTGCATTCAACAGGTACCTATTTATATTTTATATAAAAATTAATATATTAATTTAATGTCAATATTGTTTTAGCACAGAACAAGGTTATTAAATGAAACTGGAGGCACAGGTAAATCACTCTTATTAATGAATAAATAAATGAATAAAATGAATTATTTTCATTTAAAAATGCAATTTTTTACAACAAATTAATTTTGTAGATCTACAAGAATTTACAATAACAACCGAAATAGTAGCTGGAACGAATATTTTGGGATTAGTAGTGGCATCTGCAGTGATTGGGATTGCTTTGGCTCAACTAGGCGAAGAAGCCAAAACCTTGGCCAATTTTTTTCATAGTTTAATGGCAGTAATGATGAAAATAACTACATGGGTTATTTGGCTGTCGCCTGTTGGTATTATGTTTTTGGTCGCAGCCAAAATTTTGGAAATGGATGATATTGCTTCTGTAATGAGTTCATTGGCTCTCTACTTTGGCACAGTTTGTGTTGGTCTTTTTGTACAAGGATTTGTTGTTTTGCCAATTTTATATTTTACTTTAACTAGGAAAAACCCCTTTCAATTTATTTCAAATATTGGTACTGCCATCGTTACTGCCTTTGGTACTGCATCAAGGTAAGAATAAAATCATTAAATACATACACCTAATATCGGTAATATAGGCTCACAGTAATCGATCCTCTAAGGGATTTTGCTAGCTTAGTTCAATTTAACTATAAACATTGTGTACTCGGATCGGGTTGCCATTGGCAACTTGCCAATAGAAAAACAATTTTTATTGCGCGTTATACGAAAAAAAATTTTTTTTTATAAAATCTTCTGCTTCCCATAAAAAAAATGTATTCAAAATTTCATAATAAAAAGTCGTTGGCATTTCAAATTAAAGTATAAATGCAAGATATTTGTTTTTATTAAAACGCAGAGTACCTCTCTCTGAAAGCATTTTTATATTAGTTTTAATTTTTGAGCACCCTGTATATTTAATTTAAAAAATTCTTAATTGAGGTTAGCTATTTAGCAAAATTCCTTGGGGGATCGATTACTCTTTGATAAAAATTTGACCCCCTGTTGTGTCACACAGTGTAATCAGTTCCATATTGCAATATATTTAGATTTCCAAATTTGTATTATAATATATAGACTGTAGCCGAAACTAAATGTGGGAAGGTTTTAAACCACATCAGAGACATGTTGTCTGGTCATATTACAATAAAAAGTGGAAATATGTTTAAAACTAGCATAATTAACATTAATACACGTATTTGTTTTGCAGTATCTTTATAATATTTATATTTATTTTATTCTTAAATAATAAATATTTTATAGACATTACGTTTATGGTGATTTGTATGTATTTAGGTTTTTTCCATATTTCACATATAAAAATGTAGAAATAATAATTTAATTTTTTATCAAACATTATACCTATTTAATGAAAAACTTTAAAATGGCATACTATTAAAATTAATAATAAATAATAAAGGTTTTGATTACAATTTTGTCATTTTATTACCCAAAATTATTTTTTAGTTCTGCAACGTTACCAGTTACCATTAAATGTCTCGAAGAGAATTTAGGAGTAGATCCTCGAGTGGCCCGTTTTGCTTTACCAATTGGTGCGACAATAAATATGGACGGTACAGCGCTCTACGAAGCAGTAGCGGCTATTTTTATTGCCCAAGTTAGAGGCGTGGAAATGGATATTGGCACTCTTATTGCCATAAGTATCACAGCTACCGCAGCTAGCATAGGTGCAGCCGGTATTCCTCAGGCTGGGCTGGTTACTATGGTAATGGTGTTGGATACTGTAGGTTTGCCATCTGAGGATGTTACTCTTATTTTGGCAGTTGATTGGTTACTGTAAGTTTTTTTTAGTAATTTGTTCACTTTAATTAATAATACATGCCTACGTATTATTTCTTTATTATCTTTATTATTATTATTTTTTTGAATTTTAACAAACAAAACGTGTGTATTTACATTATTTAATTAAAAAATAATTATTTAGTACTAGACTACTTGAAAAAAATCCATATCCATACTCTCTTAAAATAAATTAGTAAAAATAACTAATTATAAGTCATATTTGACTAATTGGCATAGCGAAAAAGCAGTCACTATTATTTGGTCAAATTCTACTGAATGAAATAGTCAAATTAAGTTTGTCAAGCTGTTGTCATAACCCATTAGGCTATCAGCCGCCCTTATAAAAATCAATTTTATTTGTCAATAAATATTGTTCATAATATTTTAAAGTTGAATATATTATTTGTGTTGCTGTTTTGAGCTAAACTTTTTGCATCTTTATTTGTTTTTATGTGTCATTTAACCATGGAGCGCACATATATGCATTTAATTCAAATAATACTTTGTTGTTGGCTGCAAACGATTAAAGAAATTAGTTACTTTTAACTCTCAGAAATAGTCTAAGATGGTGACTTATCTTAAATTAGTCAAACTTTATCTATTTACGTAGTAAAAAATAACTATTTAAAAGTGAAAACGACTATTTTATTAGTAAAAAATGCTGGTACTAATTCAAATAATAGAATTTTGACTATTTCATTTTTAGAGAGTCTGTCCGACTTGGTTCCTCTTTAAAGCCTAAACTGCTGAACTGAATTCAAAAACGCGTGGTATTAGTGCGCAATTTTCCGGACACCCTATATCAATAATAATTATCCTTTTGACAGGGGCGGACTAACAGGCAATGAGACCCTGGGGTTTTAAAACGCTTTAGGCCCCCCTTCTTAAGGGATTAATTTTCTAATCTAATCAGGGAAAGAAAAATATGCACATTGTACAAGAAGAATTTGTTTATTCGGAAAAACAAAGAACATACAAATAAAAAACAACAAAATTCATTAAAAAAAGTAATCTTTCCTTAGAAAACCCCTTTATTGGTGATCTAGAACCAATTTATTCTGTGCTACATTATTTTAGTTCTATTCTCAAAAATGACTCCTTTTTGACAGTAGAACTAAAATAATGTAGCACAGATTAATTGGTTCTACATGTCATGGCGAAAAAGCAGCCCCTAATAATGTAGTCCACATCAATTTGTATCCAGAACATTTAACAGTAAATTCCTATGTAAAATTGTCCGCTGAATCCGAAAATACCAAATACCAATACCCAAAAATTATAAAAGTAGTGCAGTTTTTGAGATATAGTCAATTCCATATTATATTAACCATTTACTATATCTCAAAAAAACTGTTCTACTTTTATAACTTTTGACGACATTTTCGGATTCAGCGGACAATTTTAGATATAAATTTTCTGCTAAATAATCGAGATACATAATGCTGTTGACTAGAATTATTAGTGACTGCTTTTTCGCTATGACAATTAGTAATTTTTGACTATTTCATTTTAAGATCTATTAAATGGCTATACATTTCATTTAATAATAATAATCAGGGTTCATACTATTGAATTCGTATAATACTCCCTGACTTTTCCAGGTTTTCCAGAACTTTCTCAAGCTTTTTCCATGGACTGTGGAAGGTGTCAAAAATTGATATTGATATTCAGGCAAATAGGAAAAAAATAAAAAAAAATAGAATTTATACTTTGCGGCTTTAATAACAGACCATAAAAAAAAAAAAAATTCATATAGCATAATTCATATAATATGTGACCTGGACTATAGAAATGTACCTATGGTCGGAAATCAATTTTTATTTTTTGATCGAAATTTATAAAAAATTCAACGTATTTTTTAATGGAACATACTCCTAAGTTTGAAACTTTTGCTGGAAATCATCCTTAAAGTTCAACATGAATTATAAAAATCGCGAAAAAAGTTATAAATAGATCAAGAATTGCTCTTTTTGATCTTTTATTTTCGTCAATATCCTGAGACATATCGAAAGACGAATCTGGTACAACGTCATCTTCTATGTCACTAACACCTGCACCTCCACCTTGATCTTCGTAATCTTCATCGCAATCCGCAAAACATTGTTTCTCCACTGCTTTAAATTCTTTTTATAAATCCATTATGCACTTTCACAAACTAAAACACCCTTAAATTAGCTGCATAACAACGAAAAACCACGATCTCGAAAATACAATGATAAGAAAAGCAGCACGTATTCCAACTTTTTCAACGTTCACAAAATTAGCTATTTAGGGGAAATTACTTGAATAAGGTACACAAATATTTATTGTAAAAGCACCACTGTATAATGGAAGTCTAAAGAGAGGTGGGGAGCCAAGGGTAAGACGAAAAAAGAAAAGGTAGAAGCGCAAATACAAATGCGACGCACGGACAGCTGTACTAGTACTAGTACTAGTACAGCTGTTTTCTCGAAAACTTTATTTCTAACCATAGGTAGCTTTCCGTAGTCCAGGTCACATATGTAATTCAAAAACAAAACTTTTTTAGATCTTTTAAAATTTAACTTAACAGTTATAACAAAACATAGAGCATATTCCTCGTAAATAAAAACAAAACAAAATACAAAAATAAGTCAAATAACTATTTTAAACTTTTTCTCTCAATATTTGTAGACGTCTATTATCAGTTAATTTTTGTTTTTTTGTTTTCCAGAACCTTCATTTCCGTTATTAAACAATTTTTCACAATTACGAGAAAGACTTGTAATGTTACTTTGACTTTTGTCAAAGACAAACTGACAGTTACACGATTAGGTAGTTACATTAAAATTGCCCAAGCATTTTATTTATATAATATATATAATCATAATGTAGATTGTGTAGGTACTAAGGAAATATTATTTTCTTTTATATTATTATTATTATTTTAAGTATTAGTATTATTTACAGATAATTCCCGGACTTTTCCATGACTTTTTAGACTCATTTTTAGACTTTTCCCGGATTTCCCGGTCGCTACGAACCCTGTAATAGCATGAAAGCGTATTTGGGATTTATTCTCTTTCAGGATCATGCTCTTTAAGCGCTTTTTATTTGTTTAATACGACAAATCTGTCCAATTTAATCAGGGAAGTCTTTAAACCACAAAATAAATTTTCAATTTATTAATATGATTACCATACTCTCTTAAAATGAAATAGTCAAAATTTTACTATTTGAATTGGTACCAGCATTCTTTGCTCATAAAATATATTATAGTTTATAAATTTGCAAATAATTATTAACACATATGCATTTATGCATATAAATAAAGAACCTGGAACTTTATTTATTTTAAACACTGTTGTTTAGGAAAAATAGTAAAACTATATATAGTATAATATAAAACTATATATAGTATAATAAAACTATATATAGTATAATATATATAATATTATATACTATAGTGTTTAGTCATATAGTAAGTATATAGTATATTTTATTTACGAACCCTGTAATAGCATGAAAGCGTATTTAGGATTTATTCTCTTTCAGGATCATGCTCTTTAAGCGCTTTTTATTTGTTTAATACGACAAATCTGTCCAATTTAATCAGGGAAGTCTTTAAACCACAAAATAAATTTTCAATTTATTAATATGATTACCATACTCTCTTAAAATGAAATAGTCAAAATTTTACTATTTGAATTGGTACCAGCATTCTTTACTGATAAAATATATTATAGTTTATAAATTTGCAAATAATTATTAACACATATGCATTTATGCATATAAATAAAGAACCTGGAACTTTATTTATTTTAAACACTGTTGTTTAGGAAAAATAGTAAAACTATATATAGTATAATATAAAACTATATATAGTATAATAAAACTATATATAGTATAATATATATAATATTATATACTATAGTGTTTAGTCATATAGTAAGTATATAGTATATTTTATTTTGTTGTCATGCTGAGAGTGGCCAAAATAATATATTTCCTGATCAATCATTTCCCTCCTTCAGCCGGTGGGCGAAATGCTATTTCGCCCACAAACAGAAGTTTACTTTAAATTAAAATTGAAAAAAAGTGCGGTTAAAACTTCTTGACAACTGTCAAAATATGAGATTTCACTCACATGTAACCAAACTCCACGCTCGGGGAATCTCCTCTTTATCCCACTAGTTGCACAATATACTATAGTAATACATTATTCCATTTAAAAATTATTATGCTCTTTTGTAGCTATAAATTGATATGATATGATTGGTATTATTTGTAACAAATCTATGCTCACCTAATTTTAAGAATTAAATCTTACCCTTAAATTTAATAATCTGTGATTTAGTTAAAACGTATCACTTGTTGTTTAAGACACATTTTTGAAATATTTATAAACACCTTATATTTGTAACAAATATACAACATTATTGAAAAGTAAATAAAAAAATCAAATGGTTTAATTTATACTTTTTGTAGTGATCGATTTAGGACTGCTGTTAACGTTATGGGTGATGCCTTTGGCGCGGGAATAGTAAATCATCGCAGTCAAAAAGAGTTAGCAACGTTGACAGGTCCTGCACCAGTAAAAAAGAACAAAGAGAAGCAAGACCAAGATTCTAATTCGACAGTTCAAATTCAACAAATTTAAAATAAGAAAACAAAATAAAGGTGCTTTACCGAAACAATAATGAAACACTTTCTCATTTATTAATATTTTGGATCCAAATTATATTTGAACACTGCTTTTGTAAAACAAATTTATGACTATAAAATTAAATTAAATTTTATAAGAATTGAAGTTTTATTTTTTTAAATTGTAAAAATTTTCATGGATTACAAAAGACAAATATTTTTATATGCATTTTCATCACATTGTAAATTCTAAAAAAAATAATCAGACTTTATTTACATAATATGTATGACTTTATTTACATATTATGTAAGTTGTCGCACTAATTTTTAACCCCTCGCATTTATTGGTTGTAGGTACAAAGATTTTTACACATTTAACAATTACACTGTAGCGAGGGGAAAATATCACAACGTTTAGCTTGGACATAAAAAGTTATTTAAGTTTTGGAGCATCCCATTAAGATACACCCTGTATAAATTAAAAAAAAATCAATTGGGCTGCCCTACAGTGGACTTGAATAGCCCGAGAACTTCCAAAAACACAAAACCATATTTGTTAATTGAATATTTGTGAGCGCCCGACCCGCCATAGCATAAAATCTTTCGCACTAATTACTTATTACGCTGTGGCTCCCGTCCCGAGGCGGGACTTAAGTTCAGTCCCGATTGACGTCATAATTTTAAGATTTGTTATGTTATAATAAAATAATAATAATAATAAATTGTACCTGTATACATGTTAAGGGCACGTTAGTTAAGTCATAAAACCAAACCAACCCAAACTCAACAACACAACCCAACCGACCCCCACCGCCCCATTGAGCAAAAAACCCAACTAAAATGGGCAAATTTATGTTACGATAAAAATAAAACACTTTTTAACAAAGAAACAACAAATTTATAAAATAAAAAAAATAAAAAAAGTTTGACAACTTCTAGTAAATTCGAACCCTGTACCTCTCGCATGCCAAGCGACCGCCCTACCATCTAAGCTAATTATAAAAGCTCGGGGAATAAAAACGGATTAACAGTGTGTGACGTCTGTCGGGATCGAAGTTAAGTCCCGCCTCGGGACGGGAGCCACATCGTACTTATTATTACTAATAAAATACAAATTTTCAAACTTTCAAAATATTTATAAAAGAATAAAAACCTGAAAAAACTTGAAAAAAAATAAAAACCTGAAATCGGTAGATCACTAATTAGACCTTGTAAAAATTTGTAAACTAATGATTTTTTAAAAATCGTTTTAAAATTGTGATTTAAAAATATACTTATAAAAAAATTATTTAAATTTAGACACACCAGACTTAAACTTTATTCATAATTCGTAATGATAAGTTAATCTGGTTTAATTTATTATACTCTCTTAAAATGAAATAGTCAAAATTTTACTATTTGAATTGGTACCAGCATTGTTTACTAATAAAATATATTATAGTTTATAAATTTGCAAATAATTATTAACACATATGCATTTATGTATATAAATAAAGAACCTGGAACTTTATTTATTTTAAACACTGTTGTTTAGGAAAAATAGTAAAACTATATATAGTATATATACCTAAAGTGTTTAGTCATATAGTAAGTATATAGTATATTTTATTTTGTTGTCATGCTGAGAGTGGCCAAAATAATATATTTCCTGATCAATCATTTCCCCCCTTCAGCCGGTGGGCGAAATGCTATTTCGCCCACAAACAGAAGTTTACTTTAAATTAAAGTTGAAAAAAAGTGCGGTTAAAACTTCTTGACAACTGTCAAAATATGAGATTTCACTCGCATGTAACCAAACTCCACGCTCGGGGAATCTCCTCTTTATCCCACTAGTTGCGAGTAGTTAAGATGGCGGAGACTGAAGACGTAAAGTCTACAGCTCCCGGCGAATTAATTGATAAATCTGGAAATATACCGTGTAAAGGGTGCAAAATTATCGCACGAGCATGTTTAAAGTGTGGTACTGTATCGCATTATAGTTGTGCTAGAAAAATGAAAAAGTGCTGTGGAATCAACCAAGGTGATCCAGAGGAGCTCGTGTTTGATGGAGATACCGAAGTGACAAAGCAGAATTACTACTTATTAAAAATGCTGGTATTAGAACTAAACAAAACGAATAAGTTGCTTGGTGAAAAAGTGGAATTCCTAGAAAAGAAACTGGAGGAAAAGGACGTAATTACAAGTGAGGTTAGTAACAAAAAAACGTTAAATTATGGCGAAGCAGGGAAAGCCAACAAAAACAATGCCCCCGTATTAGGCAACACGGTGAACGCGCCGAATCTACAGAATACAACTAAGTATGAAATACAAGGTGCGAAACCGAAGCATAAGAAGGAAACTGTACCGGTCGTAAATCAAAATACGGATACTGCAGTACCGACTACGTCAAACGCAGACCTTCCTAATAAAGAAAATGGCGAATTTGTTTACCAAGAAGGTAAACACAATAAACGTAAATGTGTATTTGGAAATAATGAAAACAACGAGTTGAGTGGATACATTCCAAACTCCAACATCCATGTTTCCAAGTTAAACCTGAATGTCAAGGGTGAGGACTTAGTACAATATATTAAAAACGCGTCCCTAATGCTAATGTATCTTGCACAGAATTGGAAGTAAAATCAAAGAACTATAAATCATACTAGATTACCTTACCAGCAATACATAAGAAGGAACTACTGGAACCTGAATTCTGGCCTAACCATGTTGCTGTTAAAATGTTTCTGGATTTTCAGTCCCGGAACCAAACGGCAAAAAAAGCTAGCTGATAATTATAATCTGAATTATAAAAGATACAAATTTTCGGAAAAAAACTCAAGAGGCAAACAAAAACTACCAAGAGGCAGGAGTAAAGGTTGCATAGAGTTGGAAATCATTCATCAAAATGTTCAATCAATTGGTAATAAAATTGATCGAATAGAAAATATGATGAAATGTTTTGAAAAGTGTATTGCAATATGTCTCACTGAACACTGGAAGTCTGCTGAACAGCTCATACTCTATCCAATAGATGGATTCAAATTAATTTCTTGCTAATGCAGGAATGAAGGAGAACATGGTGGATCTGCGATTTACTGCAAGAACTCAATAAAAAGCAAAGGAGGAAATGACATTGTAAAAAAGTCTATAAAAAATGTTTGTGAAGTGTCTGCTGTTGAATGTGACGTTAGTGAAAGGAAAATAATAATATTAAGTGTATATCGTCCCCCCACAAGTGATTTTGTGGTTTTTATTGAGGTTTTAAATGAAATCTTAAATACTATTTTTTATGAAAACTGTTCGATATTTGTGGCAGGAGATTTCAACATAAATTTGCTGGTAAATAGTCAAATAAGTCTTGAGTTTAAATCATTGTTTGAAACCTATGATTGTTATCCATCAATTCTTGAGGTTACAAGGCAAGAAAATGCCTCTAAGACATGTATAGATAACATTTTTACTAATACAAAAAACTATAGAACCAAAAACAGGGAGTTTCATATATCAGATCATATGACTCAAATTATTTATTTTAATAATAACGTTGATAATGATAAAAATTATAAAGTACTTAGAAATTTTTCAGAAAAAAATAAAGAGTTGTTTAGGAAAAAGCTGGCTGGGGAGAACTGGCTGGATGTATTTTCTTGCAATGTAGCTAATGTTGACAAGCAGTGGAGCTGTTTTATAAATATATTTGTACCTATATTTAATGAATGTTTTAAAAAAAAGAAAATTAAATGTAAAAGTAAAACTTATGCTTGTGATCAAATTGTAAATGTAATAAAGGAAAGATTGGATGTTTTGTTAATGTTAAGTAGATTTAATATTGATTTTAAGCGACTGTACGATGTAACAAAAGTGCAGTATGATAACATATTAAAATTGTCAAAAAGAAAAAGATTTAATACAATTATTGAAAGTTCTGAAAACAAATCTAAGTCAATGTGGAGTGTTGTTAATAAAATTAAGGGATGTGATAATAAGTCTACTCAAATACAAGTTGAAGGAGATGAATTTAGTATTGCAAATGATTTTAACAATTTTATTATTAATAGTGTAGGTGAAATAATATCAAACTTAGAGCAGAGGGCATATGACTCTGAAATAGAATATAATAGTAACTCAATGTTTGTAAAGGAGGTCACTGAAATTGAAATACTAAATATCATCTCAAAGTTAAAAAATAAGATGAGTTGTTCTTTTGATGAAATACCTACAAGCATTATAAAAACCTGCAGACTTGAAATTTGCAAACCTCTCTCATATATTGTTAATAATTCTCTAATGCACGTTGTTTTTCCAGCCTATTTAAAAACAGCTATAGTAACCCCGGTGTTCAAAAAAGGTGATCCTACTAGTTTAAATAATTACAGGCCAATCAGTATGCTTCCTTCATTTTCAAAAATCTTTGAAATGGCGATGGTTGAGAGAATATTAGATTTCTTTCATACTTTCAAGCTTTTTAATGACAATCAGCATGGATATCTGAAGGGAAAATCGACAAATACGGCGGTAAATACATTTATACATAGTATTTTAGAAGGGTATGAACGTAAAGAAATGTCATTGGGACTTTTTATAAATCTCTCCAAGGCTTATGATTGCTTAAATCATAATATTCTATTGGATAAGCTTGAAAGGTATGGCGTTAGGGGGTGTGCATACGAGTGGATGAGATCCTATCTCAGCAGTCGCCATCAAAAAGTCTGTATCACACGAAATATGAACAAAGTTATTTCTGAAGGTCAAGATATTAAACTGGGTGTTCCTCAAGGAAGCATAATGGGGCCTGTATTATTTTTGATATATTTAAATGATATTTGTGATGTAAAGGGACAGAATGAGTTTAAGTTGGTGAATTACGCTGATGATACCAATCTGCTCATTAGGTCAAAAAGCTTGGAGAGCTATTCAGTCATCAAGTAAGATATTTGAAAATTTGAACTTCAAATTGAAGACAAGTTGCTTGATATTTCAAAGAAAGGGTCTCAGACCGGAAAACATTATTATTCATGGGAATGAACTTGTTGTTAATAATAGCACAAAGTTTTTAGGGATTACTATAGATGAAGGGCTTACATGGGGAGAACACATAAATGTACTAAGGGGGAAGCTTAATAGAACACACTATGCTTTGAGAGTCATGAAAAATTATGTAGATCTGAATACGGTAAGGACAGTATACTTTCAAATTTTGAGTCTGTGATGAAATATGGAATTATTTTTTGGGGACAACCATCAAATGTTAATATGGAGAGTATTTTTTTGATTCAAAAAAGAGTGGTCAGAACCATGTTAAACCTCTCTTATAGAGAAAGCTGTAGGGAAAAATTTAGATATCTAAATATGTTAACCTTAACTGGCCTGTATATATATGAGTTGCATTTGTTTTTAAAAAATAATTTTAAAGATTTTTCACACCTTAAATCAATTTCTGAAAGAAATTGCAATCTACTTTATCCAAGGCATAGGTTGACTGTTTCTGAAAAAGGTTGCTTTTATTCGTGTATTACTGTCTATAATAGGTTACCAATTTCATTGAAATTTTCAATTCAAAGTAGAAATTTTAAAAAAATATTAAGACAATACCTAGTAAACTTGGAACCTTATACACTTAAGGAATACTTGGAAATGTGATAGTTACACTATATGTTATATGTATACAAATTTTTTTTTCTTTTTCTTAATGTTGCTTATTATTATGTAATTATTTTGTAATTCCCATGTATTGTAAAACATGGATGACTTTTTCTGTATTTTTTTATCCCGAGTCAAAATTTAAATCGTAATTTAAACCTACTTTGACCTACCAAAACTGATTTAAAACCTGTTCAGTCTGTTTACTCCAATTTAGCACTAGAACAACCGAATTAATCTTCATTTGAACCGATTTAAACCAATTTAAACCTCTAATAAAATTTTTGGTTTAAATTTAAACGTAATTAGAACCGAAAAATTGGGAAAATGGACTTATCTGCCATGTTTTAGGTCATAAGTTGATTATCTTTAGGCGAATATAAAACCGTTTAATACGGAAATTTTCAGACTTTCAGGTTTAAATTACGATCTTAATTTTGACTCGGGATGTATGTATGTGGGTCATTCTTACAATAGGGGAAATTTTATGTCCCTGACTTGCCATGCTCAGTCAAGTGCATGTTCACCATTTTTTATTTTATATTTATTTAGGGGTTTATTGACCCTATTCATACACCTATTAACTTAATAATAAAATAAAACCAATTCGATACATTTTCCCTTTAATTACATAAATTGTCATTAGCGTGGATGTCCCTGGATATCCTTTCACCAGAATATTTTTTTTTTGCAAATTAAGAAACTGTCCATAAATACTCTAGCAATAGTATATTATAGACAACACTTTTTAAGATATGTTAAGCGGGATTGAGACAAAAAAATAAAATTGAATTGAAAAAAAAACATTTCTTAAATGTGTCCCTGAGTTTGACATCATTAGCGTGGATTATAATGATACGTATTTAAAATTCCCGCCTACTTTAAATTTTCCAGTTAGCGACCGTTATTATAAACATTTTGGTATACGCTATTTACTTTATTTGGCGCCAAACGCGAACAGTTGCACAGTGAACTATGAAGTGTGAATTTGTTATGTGTTTCATGGGCGTATGTTTAATGTGCATCATTAGAGTGCTAGTGACAATTTTGTTTATCTAAAAGCTATTAGAAAAATATTGACAATAATTAATGAGCAGTGACAACTACAAAAGGTATGCATAATTTAAATTAAATTCATTAATCCATTTCTGTCCAAAAGAACCTTAACCTTAATTTAGTCATTGGCGTGGATATTTACTTGCATCATTGGCGTGGACTTTTTTGTCCACGCTAATGACGGACTATCCACGCCAATGATATTTTGTACGAATAATGATAATAAGATATTTTTATCTAAAATCGGCAGTAAAGTAGAACTTTAGTACCGATTTAATACGAGCATTGTATGCAAACCATTACTGCTCCTTAGCAGCAACTAAATAATATTTTAAAAAAGCACCTTCGCGGAGATCAATTGGAACCTTTCATAAAATGTAAAAAAAAAAATAATAAGTTAATTTTATTAATTAAATTAAAAAATCGCCGCGGCGGGCAAATATATCATAACCCAAAGATAATATATAATTTAATAATATAATATAATAATATATAATATAATATAAGATAATATATTATCTTTGTCATAACCATCGCAACAAACAGTATACCATGGACACTACATTCAAATGACATTCGATTCAAATTTTAATGCAGAAGGTGTCTACTGTTTAAAAAGGTAAATAATTTATAATTATTAAATGCGATTTCGGATAAAATTTAATATCGTTACCCTAATTCGCAAAAGACGTAAGTCCACTTTTGAAAAACCGGGTTTTAGTGCCATCTCCTGTTCATGAACCTGCAGGTTTAATATCTACATAAACCGGCAAGTAGCATTACATTTACAATGGGTAGCTGCAATTTACAGAGACATGGTATCCAGGTATGTCTCCTTTTTTTTTATTAATATCGAGCACTGAGGTAAATTATTTTTAGGAATAATTGAGGATATAAATGGAGAAAACATAACTATTACCTTTATGGCAAGAAGTGGTAAATATTTTTATTGGCCTGGATCAACTGATCGACAAATCTTTACAGAAGCTGGTATATTATGTAAACTTGATTTGCAACCACAGCCAATTTCAAATAGATTTTTTAAAGTACCAAACTCCGAGGAAATTGATAAAATATGCTTAATTCATTAATTTTTTTATAACCAATGTTTACTTATAAATAAATATTAAAAATATATTTTGTATCATTATTCAATGAAAACTGTCATTAGCGTGCCTCTTAGTCATTGGCGTGGATATGGATTTTTGAAAAAGCCCCAAAATTAAAAATTGAGCTCAACAGACTCATCATTTCATAAACTTTATTAATTTCTTATAACACAGTAGTTTTTCAAAATTTTCTGTAACTGTTTTTTTTTTAAATTTCTTATACTCAAGATTGCTCCTATTATAAGAATATCCCATGTACATTTACATTTACATGAAATAAATTTATTTAATATTATTATTATTATTATTATTATACTATAGTAATACATTATTCCATTTAAAAATTATTATGCTCTTTTGTAGCTATAAATTGATATGATATGATTGGTATTATGTGTAACAAATCTATGCTCACCTAATTTTAAGAATTAAATCTTACCCTTAAATTTAATAATCTGTGATTTAGTTAAAACGTATCACTTGTTGTTTAAGACACATTTTTGAAAAATTTATAAACACCTTATATTTGTAACAAATATACAACATTATTGAAAAGTAAATAAAAAAATCAAATGGTTTAATTTATACTTTTTGTAGTGATCGATTTAGGACTGCTGTTAACGTTATGGGTGATGCCTTTGGCGCGGGAATAGTAAATTATGGCAGTCAAAAAGAGTTAGCAACGTTGACAGGTCCTGCACCAGTAAAAAAGAACAAAGAGAAGCAAGACCAAGATTCTAATTCGACAGTTCAAATTCAACAAATTTAAAATAAGAAAACAAAATAAAGGTGCTTTACCGAAACAATAATGAAACCCTTTCTCATTTATTAATATTTTGGATCCAAATTATATTTGAACACTGCTTTTGTAAAACAAATTTATGACTATAAAATTAAATTAAATTTTATAAGAATTGAAGTTTTATTTTTTTAAATTGTAAAAATTTTCATGGATTACAAAAGACAAATATTTTTATATGCATTTTCATCACATTGTAAATTCTAAAAAAATAATCAGACTTTATTTACATAATATGTATGACTTTATTGACATATTATGTAAGTTGTCGCATTAATTTTTTAACCCCTCGCATTTATTGGTTGTAGGTACAAAGATTTTTACCCATTTAACAATTACACTGTAGTGAGGGGAAAATATCACAACGTTTAGCTTGGACATAAAAAGTTATTTAAGTTTTGGAGCATCCCATTAAGAAACACCCTGTATAACACCCTGTATGTTTCTAAATAATCAAATATAAAATTAAAAACCTTTCTATTGTTATAACTAAAGACCGGATTTTAAGCATGATGCTTATTGCTTAATTTTTTGCTTTTTTAAAGGTTTTATGCTTTTTTTCGATTTCGTGCTTATTTAAACTTTTTTCCATATTTTTATACATTTTTTTTAATTAATTGTTTCGACTTTTACTTGATGAAACTCCATGTTAATAATATGTTAATATAAACTACACTGTTTAATAACTTCAAAATCTTACATATAGAAAACAAAAGTATGAAACTAAATTTATTAGAGTCTATGGAAATTAACAAATTAAAGGAAAAAAACTGATATTATTCTCAATGACCAAATTGATACCAATAATTCCCAGTTATTAAATTTATTTTAATATATTCAAATAGTTTAGTGTTATATAACTATAAAGATTACAGGGCATTCCCATAATAATTGTTTAATCTACCCCTAATATTGTACTAAAAATGTTACCTGTTAAAGCCATCATTTATATAAATAGTAAATTAAATAATTAAGTTAATATTCGATCTGAAGAAGCTACTGTGTAGCGTGCTTTTTAATGTTTAGTTAGCCCTTAACTAGTCGCGCAGGTGCATTGAGTGCTTCGTTTTTTATTAAAACCTCTATAACTTTTTGTCGTTTTCTTGGAATTAAATGCCCTTTCCATGTAACCTATGACTGATGTGTCTACCATGCATTGTCGACGGCATATTCAGTTTAAACTACTAATTTCAAAGTTATGGACAGAAAACTTGAGATTGATTTAGAAATACTTCACTAAAACGTAACTAAATTTCAATTTTTGCCATGTAAAATATTTCTAAATCAACAAAATATGGAATTTAAAACCTAATAGTTTTTAAGGTATACATTTTTCTAAGAATACACAAATAAAAATAGAACGGCTAAATTTCATTCTGATTTCTTCTTTTCTGAGTAGAAGTAATAACTTTTTTGTTTGTTTTATTTTTTGTTATTTGCTTTTTGTTTCTTTTTAAAATAAATATTGTGTTTTAATAAAAATAGAGTTAATTCATCCAAATATAAGCAAAAGTAATATTAAAATTGAAAATATTCAGCAATATAGCCATTTTAAGGAGCGGAGCACTTAGTGCACCGCGCGACCACTTATGTTACAAAAATTGGCGCGAGTAGTTAAGGGTTAAGATACACGATACGCTACGGGGTTCTATTATTGTGCTTGCGCTTTATTTGCTGTACGTGGTAATTATTTAGACAATGCCAAAACAAAAGCCAACCATTGAAGAGTGGATTAGTGGTCACAAGGAACTAAAAATTGACAATAAAAAGGTCTTTTGTCAAGCATGTTCGAAAACTATAAGTAAAATTATAGTATTTATTTATTGTTAAAAATTACTGATTTTATGTTATGGTTTTGAAGAGATTTCTTTTTTGACTTAAATTGAATTACTTTAAGGCATAAATGAAAATTTTAAGGATGAAATAAAATAAATTGAATAAAATACAACTTTTAATTTCTAAAATATTATTCGACTTTACATTCTACTTTCTCAACCCAATACTGTAATGGTTTCCTTTCAATAAAAAGCCGCCTAGATAGTGTTTTTTTTATTTTAATCAATCTAGTATGGGATTATTTTTTTTAAATATTCCGATTTTGAAATGGATCCAGCCATTATCCCGAAATTTAAATATGCACCAATGACCAGTGTGGATGTGGAGCGAAGTTTTTCTGCATACAAAAACATTTTAACAGACAGAAGACATAATTTTACTATAGAAAATTTGGAGAAACATCTAGTTATACATTCCTTTAGGTCTTAATAATAGATATAATGTAAAAATAATAAAATGTATCATTTAAATAATAAACACCAATATTAAGATTATTACAACTTTTTTGCCCCTATATATTAATTATTTTTAATTAACTTGCTTATTTGGTGCTTTTTTGGCAAATTTCATGCTTTTTAAGAGCTTTTTATTTAATATTTTGATACTTTTTTAAGCACTTTTTTTTTTAAATTGTGCTTATTTATCCGGTCTCTAGTTATAACTATTCCCTATACGTAAATTTAATAATTTCAGAGATATTTAACAATTTATAATATTTTAAATATTATTTTGTACCTATTGTATCTAGGGTTACAATGTAATCTGCCATTGTTTAAAATTTAATGGTGTAATTTTGCTGGTTGTTATAAACATTTATTAATAAATAAATAAAAATTTATTGACTAATTGACTAAGTATTTTGTAAACAAAATAATTAATAAAAAATAGCAGTTAATTACTTTTTAAAATTTAAAAGTAATACAAACAGTATTTGCTAAGTTTGAAAAAAATCAACAAAGCTGTAGGATATCAACTAGATGAAGCCATTGGAGATAATAACAAATAAAATGCAAACATGGTTTAATATTTATAAAATATTTTAATAACAAAAAGAATGTATAACTGTAAAAATTGAATAAACCAACAATATTTTAATTTAACAACTTTTATTAACTATCTAATTTTTAATAAATTTTTAAAGTATCCTCCATTTGCATTTTCACATTAGACCTTTGCTCTTCTTAACTCTTCTGGGTCTAATTCTGGAAAAGCAGCGTGAACACGGTTTCTTAGTTTTTCTTTTGAAGGCAGTGAAGTGGTGTTAGTTTACGATTTATTTTTTATAGTGCCCCATAAATAAAAATCCAATGGCGACAGATCTAGAGATCTTGCAGGCCATGAGCACGGACCCAATCGACGAAACCATCTGTCTTCAAACATTTGGTATAGCTCTCTATTTATATCTTCAGTACCGTGAGCTGGTGCCCCGTCTAGCTGATCCAGCATCCCACAGCTTCATTTAACGGCAAATTGTCTACGAAATCATCAATTACTGTTTGTAATATTTCTAAATATTTTTGACTATTTAATGCCTCATCATAAATGTAATAAGCCAGGGTTTTGTGCTTTATTAATGCAAATACGTTAAAACTAAATTTTATTTGAAAATTCAGTTCATTGCCCAAGTAGCACAAACGCGCTGAAAATTGTCATATACCTTACTATATAACAATTTTTAATATAACACTTTTATTTTAAAAATAACTGGTAACCTTTAATATGGCGCTTATAAACATGGAAAAGGCGCAAGTTTATAAAACAATTGTATCCGATAGACGTTATATAATGATCGCCCATGATAATTATATAACAATATTTAGCATTTTATAAAAACGTTACATAACAGTTTTTTAATAGAGCTGTAAGTTAGGTCCCGGATGATCCTAAACAACATTTTTGTGTTCTTTGACAATACTATAAAAATATTTTATAAGGATCGTTTCAAAAGGTTATTAGTGGTAAAACCATTACAGAATACTTATAAAATAATTTTATAGCAGCATTTAAAAACAATCTGTGTTGCATAGGACTTTAACAACTTAGCGATGACATTTTGATTTTGTAAGAATCACGAAAAACATTATTTTTATTTTTATACGATAATAATGGCGACAAAAATGATTTGTTAAATGCTCTCATGATGCTCTCCTAAATTATTTGGTTGATGGCGGCTAGATGAATTTCACAGGCTTTGGATAGTATATAATAACTTCATGAACAATTTTAACGGCTCTGATTGTAAAATACTCTTACCACGTCAACTTTACTGACATTATACATATATATTTGTGGGTAAATTTTAAAGCGCTTCCAATTTTGCCCATATTTACCAAATTAAAAAAAATGATTATTATTTTTTAATTTTTTTTGTTTCTAATAAAATTAAAAAAATATTGCATTGCGTTCTGTTGCACTCTGAATGCCAAATCCGATGTTACAATCGAAACTTTCAATAGACTTTATCGATATTAATGTGATTTTTCGTATTTATGACAATATGGTTGCCTCAAATATAAAGTTCATTTTGATTTGAACACTGAAAAACATGGCGATTTGAATTAAATCATTTTTATCCCTTACGACATACCTATAAAATTAAACTGTGTTTAAAATTAGTTTTATAACACAATTTTGATATATAAATTTTCTATATAAAAGTCGTCGCGAAAACAAAATTGTTTCTCAACTATTTTAGCAGCTACAATGTTGTCAAAATGTCAAATATTTTTTTAATGTTCTAGATACCTACCAAATTATATTTTGTATAGATATGATTGCCTTTTTGTTTTTATAATCATTTTTTTCGAGAAATTTAGAATCCATCAATCCCTGTAGAGTTTATAATCGTTATTGTTGGCAGGGATGTGTCGTAGAATATCGAATACATTTTACCAAGTTTAACTCCTAATAGCATCATCAAGAGACGATTAATGAGTTTTAATCAATTTATGCGAATATTGTGTAGGTCTCACTCGTATATTTAAAACATATTAAATATATGGTCTCACTGCATGCTACCTACAATCAATCCAACAGAAATTATGGTAACTTCGGCAATACCGCATCTCCAGCAAACACGTTTAAGATTCCAGGTTCCCATTTTTTAATATGGTGGCAGCACAATCGAATATCGAATGTTTTATTATGACATTAATAAAGAGGTAATAAAACAATATTGTTTTTTAAAACTCACTACAATTACCTTAAATAACACTTTTGTTATAAAGTACTTGTTAGGATAATGTTATTCGATAATTTTGTCTAAGTTCATGTAAATCTGTTATTTAATGAGGTTTTGGTGATCACCACAGGTGTTTATTACGTTTACGGTTATTTTTGTCAGTGCTATTTTTAAAAGAGTATATTTCAAACGACTGTGTGTTTAAAATCTAGTGTACGTGCCGTGATTCACAGACAAAAGACAAAGCAGTAGCCAGAGCCAATTAGGTTAATTTCTCTAGCAGTTTGTAATAATGTTCTTGGATCTTTTGGAAGAAGATTAGGAATTCTGTCATTCAAAATACTAAAAAGCTCCCTTAATGCAAAATGACTAATATTACAGGAAGTAGCCCATAGTCGGATGCGCTGATTCACCTTAATATTTTTACTGATTTCGGACAGCTCTGTGGTATCTTCTTCGTCTCTTGAATCCACAAGTTCTACATTGGCACTTCCTTTATCATAAGTTCCAAGCCCTAGTTGCAAGCCATGGCTTTCAGATGAACTTGAATTTCCATTTTGATGTTCCAAATCTGTGCTAATAGATTCCAACTTATAAGTTGCTATACCAGTAGATGATGATGTCGCGACTATTTCATTATCTGTATCTTTAGATAAATTTATAATTCGTTGATAGCTATCTTTTACTCTTTTTCTGAAATTACCACTACGTTTAAGCTTTTTCCAATTAGAAATTTGACTACTCGACATTTTATAGCTTTGGTAGACTGATGAATTCTGAATTAGCATAAAAAGTTAGGTTAGTATTAATGAAGCTATATAGGAATATCGCATAAGATAAAATTGTGATTTTAAAGCGCTTTTTATTTTATTAGCTACTTTTAATTATTTTATACAAGCGTCATTAAATATAATAATAAAATACTTTTATTAAAGTGGTTTTGAACGCAAAAATGTCGCAATTTGCAAATTGTTTTAAAAGTAAATCTCCAAAACAGCTATTAAATCTTGTTATAAAGCTCTTACAAAAAATAAAATTTTATTTTTGTTATGGTATCCTGCACCCCCAATAAAATCATTTTAAAACAATTATAAAATAAATTTAGCTCAAGCGTAAATAGATTGATTTATAACCATTTATAACACATTTAATTCGAAGCTTTTAAAAATGTTTTATTAATCAGTCTCAACAACAACTATAAAAAACTTTAATAAAATATATCAGTTTCCAAAGCATATTGGTGACCTTGGCGAGCTTTATTCGACTATTCGCTCTTAAAGGAAGTAACAATAAAGCAAATATATAACTATTTAGTCGAATAACAAAATTTATGTGCTACTTGGGTGGTTAAGTGTAGATTTTTATCCCCCCAGAAGTAATTAGCCTTAGTATTAAAAATACCTTCTCTGTAAAATTTTGCTTTATCAGGTGAATTTTTACTAAGAAAATTTCACATAATTCTACTCTTGCAGCGCCATCTTGAGGGTGCAGATGCTGCACTTTTGTAAATTAATAATCTTGCCATTTGTACTTCTTTAAAATACGATGCACCGACGGGACTGAAACACCCAGATTATCTTGAGCGCTTCGAATTAATGCTTGAGGATAAGCGCGGAAGTACCCCAAAACATTAATTTCTGTTTCTTCGTTACTGGTTATTGCATAAGTAGTATTTCTTAAGGCATTTTGTCTCCCATGTTACCGTAAATTCTCATTTGGAAATCTTGTGTTAAAAGTTTTGTAAGTTCTTGTTTTTACTGCACTCTCCAAATATTGCTAAATGTTGAGGTCAATATTTGTGTATTCTTGATTTATTTTTTTACAAAACACTACTACTAGTTAACAAATTGTTTATAACATCCAGAAAAATTTACGCCATTAAATTTTAAAAAATGACAGATTACGTGGCAACCTTAGGTACCTTTAACTCACCTGTCAAAGGTTTCTTGATACAAAATAATATTTAAAAATTTAGAAATTGTTAAATATCTCTAAAATTATTAACTTCAGGTATAGGGAATAGTTACATCAATCGAAAGGATTATAATTTATAATCTTTTAAAAAATGTTTTAAGATTCAAAAAATTCTACCCCCATATCTGCAAACCTAATAAAAAGAAGTTATAGGCTGTTTTTGATTGACGCGCATTTGACAAATTTTTGATGTCACTTCCGGTTAAACCGCAAGTTGAATTTTGTTTAAAATATTTTGTAAAAATAGACTTAAATGGATTATAAACGCTTTAAAAATTTCAAATTGGTGTCCGTGAAACACCCTGTATTAATAAGAAAAAATTGAACCTACACCTCGCCAAAGTATTTTGTTTTGAATGCGTTCCACCAACTTCAAATACCGACAGACAGCTGTTTCGACCTTTATTGGGTCTCATCAGTGTCGGGCAACTTGGTGTAGTGGAACACAATCAAAACAAATTACTCCCTGAGCCTATATGCTCATTTGTTAAGTCAACAGAGGCGAGATGTAAGAACATCAGGTAATCCACACCGTCAAACGACGCAATCGGTACATACTATGCAACCGGGACTGCACACAGCAATTGTATCACAGATACTAATATGGCCTAAAGGAATCTAGAATTAACCCAACCGGGCTAAACTTTAAGGTAAACATTCAATTTTCTCAGAAAGTTTCTTAAAGAAACTAAGAAAATTGAATGTTTACCCTGTATTAAATAAATCAAAAAGGCCTTAAGATAGAAAAATACCTCTACGGGTTTTCTGTTTTCCTAGCAAAGCACTTCCGGAATTTCCGGCAAAGCTTTAAAAAAATATTTATTTACTTTTAACATAAACGGTTAACAAATTAATACCTAATAATTAATATTGTAGAATAATTTATACAAGATTTGGATTTTTGTCCTACCTGCTGGTTCAAAAGCAAACCACCTCGTTGCAAAGTCTTTCTTAAATAAGTATAATCAGGAAAAAATAACATTGAAAGGTGTTTCAAGGGAAAACATATTACTACCACATTTCCTGGAAATATTTACAAAAACCATTATAACATTTAAGTAATTTATTGTTAATTAATGTATGCAAGGTAATTTAATCTAAAAAATAGTTAATAATTAATCTTACATTAATTTATGTTGTAAAAAGCTTAAGTAGAAAAAAATATATAAAATATGGCTACGTTACTATTTATAAATAAACTGTTGCGTTCTACATACAAAAACTACTTGCAAACTATAGTGGGAGCTGGGCATAATGTATAATATTTAGGAGATGCGCGACTTTTCTAAAAAATAGTTAATAATTAATCTTACATTAATTTATGTTGTAAAAAGCTTAAGTAGAAAAAAATATATAAAATATGGCTACGTTACTATTTATAAATAAACTGTTGCGTTCTACATACAAAAACTACTTGCAAACTATAGTGGGAGCTGGGCATAATGTATAATATTTAGGAGATGCGCGACTTTTGTGACACCCTGTATGTACATTGCCTTAAATTCAAGAAAAATTAGAGGAAAAATCTGAGAAAAATTTGGTTATTGGGTGAGCATACTACTAAAACAAAAATTGTTTTTATATTTATATCGAGGGGTAAACCACTTTAAAATCTTAGAGACCAACGTTCAATGTTAGTGGACGTTGTGTTGTGATTTTTTTCGTTATCAATAAGGAAAACTTGCTTAATCAGTGCTTAGCGACGCGTTGCGCATGACTACCCTTGTTATTGTTATCCTTAGCCGTTAATTCGTAAGCGATTTTTAATTTTTAAAAATCAGTGGTTTACCCCTCGATTTATATTATGCCAAATTATGTACAAAGGAAAATATTAAAATTAATTTGTTCTGCAAAATAGTATTCTGATTATGTTCGTTTTATATCGAACCCGATTCATATACAGGGTGTTATGTAATTAATGTTATATATTAAAATGGGTAGTTCCTTAGGGTCCATAAAGAAGCACCTGAAACTTTTTTTTTCTAAATTTCAAAGACTAAAAATAATTTATAATAACCTTTATCCTACCAAAAAGTACGCCACTGATCGACCAGGAACCGCGGATTAACCTTACCTATAACTTTTTAATGCAGTGTTGCCAAATGTAAAATTAAAAATGTATTACCTTATTTGAGACGCTCAAAATGATTTCATTATTTAGAATGCAAGCTTAAACTCTGCAAAGCATGCTTTCGCGCACCCGCGTAAAAATGTCTGGACTATTTACAATTAAGTTCCTGAGTTGCTGCCCAAATCGCGTCTCTCGTAAATGTGGCCTCATCGGTATACAAAACACTATGGCTCCAATCAGCATCTTCTTGATTTTTCTGTATATACCAATGGCAAAATTCCAACCGCAGTGCATAATCTCCATCCTGAAGAGCTTGAACTTTTTGTAGGTGATAGGGGTACAAACTATGTTCGTGAATCGTGCGCCACGTAACAAAGTTGGACATTTGTCCAAGTTGGGCAGTTAATCGTCTTGTACTAATTCTCGGATTTGCTTCCACTTCGTCCAAAATTTGTTCTTCAAGGGCCACAAATTCACGTCCCTGAGCCCGACCCCGTGATTGGCGTTGTGATAATTTTGAATATACCTACCTACAAAATTCTTGCTTGACAAGCATTTTGCATCGCTTTCCCGTAACACAAAACCATATTTGTTAATTGAATATTTGTGAGCGCCCGACCCGCCATAGCATAAAATCTTTCGCACTAATTACTTATTATTACTAATAAAATACAAATTTTCAAACTTTCAAAATGTTTATAAAAGAATAAAAACCTGAAATCGCTAGGTCACTAATTAGACCTTGTAAAAATTTGTAAACTAATGATTTTTTAAAAATCGTTTTAACATTGTGATTTAAAAACATACTTATAAAAAATTTATTTAAATAAAATAATGATTTACTTTACTTTAAGTTAATCTGGTTTAATTTATTATGTTGGTTGGTAACACATTCTGTCAAAAAATTGTAGGTTATGTGCTCAAATTGTAAAAATCTTAACTAAGGGAAGTGCTTTTGGGCGTTTGGATTTATTTACACAAATTAATTGTTTAACGATTAACCTGTGAACTTGTCCTAATTTCATCTGAGTAAACAGAAAGAAAAAACCGATGAAAAAATTAATTTTATGGAGTTTTTAAATAGGTACTAATTTTTCTTATCATTGCCTAAGTTAATAGCTGGAAACTTTTGTATTTATTTATTTTATGCAAATAAATTTTTTAGTAACAATTTTTTACAACTGGCAACGCGCAGCTACTTTGTTGGTTTGTATATATGTACTCACAGAACACAAGTGTGTAACCAGTGGCGTATCACAAAAAATATAAAAAACTTCTAATGCATATATTTTATTTATCTTTGGGAAAATATCTTTTAAAATATTTTTCCATTACACCTTATGTTAAAAGGTATTCAGTATTTTAATATATAACATTAATTACATAACACCCTGTAAAATAATTTTACACAAAATATTATCTTATCGCCCGGAAAATTATTTAAAAACTTATAATAAACATAAATATGTAGATATATTATTTATTTTATTCAACACCCATTTAATTTTTTAACTTTAATCGGTTGTCGAAATTTTACTTCGCCCATTAGTTCCACGCTTGAGGAATCTTCTATTTCTCCCACTAGTCGCACAATATACTATTAATAATTTAAATTTAAAATAAGTTTTAATTTACCTGTCCGAATACCCACAACCCTAACCTCAACAGTTTGTTAAAAGGATAAAACTACTATGGATGATTTAAGTGAGATGGGTTTAAAAAAAAATTGTAAGTTTTAAGAAAAAAATACAACAAAGAAACTATAAAGAATGTAAAAACTTGGTCCGATTTATGTGTTAAGCTGGCAAAATTAGAAAACGACAGAATTTTCCTGCTTCAGGTCGAAGTAATAATGTCATACCGGCCCACATTACAAATAACGTTAAATGTACGTATTCGTTACAAGCCAGTAAGCACCCTTATAAGAAAGAAGTGGATAAGATACTACTTAAATTTGGAAATTAAAGTATGCATATGGCGACTGAAGGAACTAAAAACAAAAATTGATGAAGCTAGTATTAAAGTTATACTTTTAATTTACTACGAATATTATTATGTAAGTTAAATAAAATAAAAAATTATTATTAAATTACCGCGCAAATGATTTTTACCAAAGGGCGTGGAAAACTTTGGGAAAATTTTGCAATAGGAATGCAGAAAAGTAAAGAGTTATTTTACACTTCGGAGTTGGCGGATTTGGCGCGCCGCCTACGAGGGGTGGAGTTTGTATACAATTTAAGGGTCGATTGCAGGATTGCGCATAGCATAAGCAAACAAGAAAATACGAGCTCTAATAACTTTATAATCATGACAGACAGTGTTCCAATAAGAGCGATGTGAAGAGTAACAAAGTAATTTGAAAAAAATATATATATAATATGTATTTCTTTATTAAATCAAGTTGTTTGGTACATGGCAATTATGTGTGAAAGACAATCTCGGCTAAATGTTTGCCAAGGCTTGACGACACACCTCCACTCGATATTCCAAATGTTTGATGACATACCTACATATTTGCTGCTTGATCTCACCAACATGCTTTATTAATTCGTCCTTTAGCTGTTTAATTTTGGCCTTGTTGGCATATACCTTATTTTTGAGATTACCCCAAAGGAATAAGTCCAAAGGCACGATATTGGTGGCCAATTCATTTTGCTTTGTCGGGAGATGATGAGACGTGGATCCTAATCATTGTTGCATTGGCTGTATGGCATGTCGGTTGAAACCTCAAATCGTCTATATCGATAGCATACAATTCAGGCCACACAAAATTTATTATTTTATTATAATGGCACGGATACGCTAACTGTAGAATTCCCCAAAAATTTGGAGGCGAACATTTGGCCTTTAAATTTTCCTAGGCCAGAAAAAGAATGACATATTTTTACTTAAAATTTATTTTTTCTTAGTCCGGCAGAATATAACATGTTAGTACATAGGTTATTATTATTTTTGGCAAATATTTTGGTAGCTGAGGGCCAACTGCTGCGTAGAAAATTGTTTAATGTCCAACACTGTTTTCTTTAAGTATTTGGAAAAATTTGGAAACAAAAAGTGTGCAGCAACATACTAAAAATGGAAAAAATGTGTATATTTAGTTCAACCAATTTGACGATGAGGGCGTTGCGATAGTATACGTTTTTCAATTGTTTTATGTGTTTTTAAATACTGTATGTTGTTGCGTCGCACAATTTGGCAACGATTGATATGATATGATTTTGATATTTGAATATGATTTTAATATTTGAATTAAATTCACGGTACAAACAGGGTTTGTTGTTGCGAATATATTATAACTTTGAGGCGCGCGTTCGAGTTTTATGAAATTTACAATTATGACGGCCGATTTATTAAAACTGATTGTAAGAGAAAACTGTTTTGTCCATAAGTAATTGTGTTAATGAATTTTTTAAATTATACAAGGTGTCCCTAAACTTATTGGCATAAATTTAGGAAAAGATTGAGCAAGTCAAAATAAGATGAAAACCCAAATAAATATTTTTCCTAATTACTTATGTTTCCAAGATACAGGGTGATAAAGTGTTACTTATCATATCAGTTTTTTTAATATTACCTCTGCTATGGTAGTCCTGGAAAGGTGATATTTTGCGAACAGTCACTTACTACTAAAACACATATTCACACATAATTATAATTGTTTGAGTGAACACAGTGTCGTAGAAATGGGGGTTGCTTTAAGCTTATTGGCCCATACAAACTTTGAGGTTAGGTTTTTATAACATTTGATGCAATTTTTAGATTACACAGTTCGGCTACCATTAAAAAGGTGTACCTCTCAAACTTCGATAAAATAAACCGTTTCCGAGATATTCGAAATTACAATAATTGTTATATCGCATTATTTAAAAGGATTAAAAGGTATATGATAACAAATTTTATTTTTTAATTGAAAAAAACTAAAAAGGGCATTCCATGAGCCTCGGGAATTTTTGCCCTGACCGTCACAAAATTGTAGTTTTTCCAATTAAATTTTTTTTTATCATATACCTTTTAGTCCTTTAATGCGATATAACAATTATTGTAATCTCGAATATCTCGGAAACGGTTTATTTTATCGAAGTTTGAGAAGTATACCTTTTTAATAGTAGCCGAATTGAGTAAAAATTGCATCAAATGGTATAAAAACCTAACCTCAAAGTTTGTATGGGACAATAAGCTTGAGCGACACTGTGTTCACTCGAACAATTGTAATTATGTGTGAATATGTGTTTTGGTAGCAAGTGACCGTTTGCAAAGATTTTTTAATAGATTAAATATTATTACAAATACATTCTTACATGATTCCATGGTAAAAAATAATTCTGATTGCTCTTTTTTGTAGTACGAATACTCGGTTTATTGCCGATGCTCTGCCCCATAGTATAATGTTATAAGACAAAGTAGGATAAATAAGACCATAGTAAGTATTTAATAGGGCTTGCCTTGATAAATTATGAGAGAGTGATCTTAGAGCAAAGATTGAACTACTGATTTTTTTGCAAACAGAGTCAATATGATCTTCCCAACGAAGCTTAGCATCCAGGAAAACTCCCAGAAATTTGACACATCCTTTTATATTCAAGTTAAAGTTTAACTTAATATTATTTTTACCAGGGGAAAAATAGACGTATTCAGTTTTACCTTCATTAAGTATAAGTCTTTTCTTAGAGCACCAATTCGCAAATGGATTTCTCACCTCCTGAACGTTTTGGACTAGTTTATCAGGGCTCACTGCTGACAGAACAACATCTGTATACATCGTCACACTTCCCACTTATGAAGTTCATTAACAAAAAGCGAAAATATGAGTGGTCCCAACACCGAGCCCTGAGGAACCCCCATATCACTGACAGTTATTCACTGTCCATATTGTAAGAAACTTTGTTTTTTATTTTAACACAGAACTTACGTCCATTCAAATAATGATTTCATCCAACAAAAAAAGTCATCTCTAATATGATGCATTTTATTTCAAAGAAAATCTGTGTTAACCACGTCGAAAGCACGGCTTAATTCGAAGAATAGTCCCATAACATGCTGACCTTTGTCAAGTTCTTTATAAATACAGTAGTAGAACAGTCATATTCCGTAATAGGAGTAAAAAAAAGTGTTTGTCGTTAATATTTTAATTACTGAGATCAAATTTTCATCATTTAATCTAAATATGCCAATTTCTTAGGGTAATCAAATGGGTTTCATTTATTGTATTGTATCAGATAACCCGCCTGCTGTGTAAACTATTAACACTTATCTTTCCATCTTTGATTGATCATGATTTTAATCGTCAAAGATTGACTAAAGAATTTTGCAAAAATTGGTATTTGTTCTGTTCTTTTACATTACATTTTGGTCACATTTATTTTATTACTTTGATCATCATGCTTAAATATATCCCTGAGAATCCATCTATTGCATTTAAACTTTTTTTTTATGAAAAATCTCAGTAACTAGTGGGGACATGGTGGAAGATTTCACCAAGAAATGAAGTCCATGAAGCCGCGCTATCTGAGATTTTTAGATGAAGAATGGTGGGAAAATATAATTGGTTCCTCATAAGAAAATCAGATACCATAAAAAACTAGAGGACGCTCAAAAAGATAAAACTGCTTTCATAAAAATACTACAATAAAAATAAACGAAATCTATTCTTTAAGGTATGAATAAAGTAACCCATTTTAATTTTTTACCTACTGAGTTACCTTACAACACAAGAACAGAAACAGTTTCGTAAACCTAAGAAAATAGCCTATTAGTAACAGCGACATCACACTGTGAAATTTTTTTCGTAAATACATTATTTTTTCTACGTATGTAAATAATTCGAATAAAGTTATGGTCATATTTCAAGAATTTTTATTCATTCTTGCACAAATGGTAAATGTTGCATTCCTATTTTTGTCCAAAAAAGGATTTTTTTTTTTAAATATTCGAGCCCATTGCACTTAAACTAGTCAACTAATTGGGCATTAAGAGATTGATATTTGTCGGCGCTTCGACTATTTTTAATTTAACACCTTTTGCAACCAGATTGGCCGATTCTAACTCGAGATAATACCCAAATTGTAAAGCTTCGTTCGAAAAACTTTGCCATAAAAAAATTGAATTGTGATTTTCAAATTTAGCAGGCCAAAATACATTGGAAAAAAATAGTGACACCGAATGTAGATTGAAATTAGTCAAATTCTACTAAATGAAATAGTAAATTTAAATTTTAAAAAGTTAACAATGTGCTGGGGTTTGAACTCCGGTCTCTCGGTTGTCAAGCAAATTGCCTATAAATATTGATATTATTATTTTAAAGTGTTTAGTGCTAAGCTTGTTATGCAAAATATGTATTTATGTTTGTTTTTATGAGCCCTTTAACCATGTAGGCTCCATGCATTTAACGCTAACAATATTTTGTTGCTGGCCGCAATAATTAAATCAGTTACTTTTTACACTAAGAAACAATCAAAGTTGGTTACTAATCTTAAATAAGTCAAATTTTAACTGTTTGAATGGTAAAAACTTTTTACTAAAAAGTAAATATTTAAAAGTGAAAATGACTATTTTATCAGTAAACATGCTGTTACTAATTTACATAGTGAAATTCTACATGTAGAAAGCCCTTTAAACGTGGTGGGAGCCTTATTTTCCTTCAGGAAAATTGTAAAAAAACTCATTAAAGACCTTTTAAAATATTCAATAGAAAGGGAAAAAGAATTCGCAGGAATACATATTAATAAAAAAAAAATATTATTATTATGTATCCACAGGCCATCGCGATGATCAATTAATTTGTTTTATTTTAATTTTAACTAATGTGAGGGTCTAGCCAAATTGAATTTTTATAAAATTTATACAGGGTGTTTCAAATATCTTTAAATTTTGACCTGATACAGCTAAACCAAGCACGGATTTATAATCTACGACTTAAAATTAAGTTTACGTGTCCGAGCGTTTAGCTGTGATATTTTTACCTCCCTACAGTGTTATGAAAAGCTGAAATTTAAAACATGCATTTTAAATTAAATTTCGTAAGCTCGGTATAAATAGCTAAGCAAAGTGGTCGAACAGGTCATTCCCCGTGTTAAGTACAGTGGTACGAAGGTGGTAACAGCGCGCAGCAGCGATTTAAGCAGGACGTTACGTAACGGGAACGCTGGGGTGGCGCATACCTAAGCCATTGTCCAGAGTTCCTAGAACTAAGACGGGTCAGAGACGGTCACTAGAGCCAGACCAGGGCGTTTTCTGCTCCTGCTGCCTAAAAATCGCGCTACTGAAGTCTTTGCATATGATAATTTTGTCTACAACCTAAGTAATTTAATAATATAATGTGAGATTGACGATGTGTGCAAAAATACGTTGGAAATACCCAGGTTATTAAATAAAAATAAAAATTTAACCCAAAATATTAACCAATAAAATTTTACAAAAATCATGTGCAGCATCGTACAAGTGATAGAAGTGAAACTTCTTATAATCTAGGGAATGTGAGAAATTTTAGTTGTGTGTGTGTGTGTGTGTGTGTGAGAGAGAGATAGAGAGAGAAAGAAATAATTTCAAAAGAAACAGTATAAAATTTGTGTAAAAAATAGTTTTTTAACCATACCAGAAACGCGTTACAAGTCCCTAGTTATCAGTGAGTAGTGACCGTCCCATCACGCTACGTAAGATTTTAATAACACAAACACAACACCCCAACCAGTTCCCCAACCCTTTCTCTAAGACATAAAATTTAAGGCGTGGAAGGGCCCTATAAGGGAACTATTTCCCAGGCCCTAAATCATTCCAGCACGGCGTGCTGAGCACGCGCCTGATCATTTACTGCTGGTTTATTACAATTATTTTAATAATAAAATTTCATAAATACCTTAAAACATAGGACAAAATTAATCGAACACAGACACTGCTATAGCAGTGACTGCTATTTAATATAACTACTGATTAATTTCATATGAAATAAATTTATATCCTTGGAATAAAAACAGAAGCGAATTTGCTTTTTGGCACGCTCCTAAAGAGCTTTACACCGCGTTATTACAAATAAGCCGCATTATTATAAAATAATAAAAACAGTAGAATATTCGCTACTCTACCGTACTCATAATTGTTTATTGTTTATTTGATTTATTTTTGGTAGAAATAAACCATTTGGTAACAAAGTAATTTTGCGCTAGAATATCGTTTATTTCATTGTATCAAGTTAATTTAACAATGAAAAAGCCATTTTTTCTAAAATTAAGTATTTTCGAGAGAGAAAAAAAATTAAAAAGAGTATTTATCCACCGAGGATTGAACCCGGACCTGCTGCGTGGGAGGCCGGTAACCCAAACACCCGACCAATCCGTGTCTAACAATTTATAACCAAATTAAATAATTAACGTAAAGAACTTACTTGGAAATTGTATTGAGAAATTAGATAATAATGAAAGTTTATTGTTTTTAACAATTAAAATTATCTTTTCTCCTTTATTACTCTTAATTTACACACTTTTATTGCAGTAGGGCAGTGTGATCCTCGAAGTACGGTTCTATATTTAAAAAAAAAATCATAACTCCAAAACGAAAAAAGATAGACTCGTGCCGTTTTCACCAAATTATTAGCCATCAAGAAATCATTTTTTCAAGTCATATACTTTGTGTGTCTAAAATTACGTTTTTCGCCTCGCCTCGCCTTGAAAAAATTAAAATTATATCATGATATCTGCAGATGGTCAAATAAAGCTTATTAATCATGTTTTCAAACAATATATATTGGTAAACGCGTGTCAAAATAATGGGATGTTGTCTTAAATCGAACACACTGTATATATATATATATATATATATATATATATATATATATATATATTGCTTGTCCTGATTTATCCAGACCTAACCGTTAGACCTAAAGGGCTGAAATTTGAACAGTGCATTTCTATAATGGCATAGAGATGTAAAAAAAACATGATAAACAACCCTAATTTTGTTTTTTCGTTTTTTTTAAACCGCTACATTAATTTACAATTAAGTACTTATATTCTATATAATTAACATTGATATCTCCTGTAATCCCGTTCTACACTTATGTACAAAATAAGTCCAGTTTTAGGAACTGGAAAACGTCGTTAGTTAGTTTTTCTTTTTAAAAAGCATGTGGGTAAATCTTTTTCGTTTGCTTATATATTTTATAAAACTCACACATGTGTGCACTTGATGTTTTTTTGCTGTTAACTTGTAAAGGGTGGACTTTATAGAAAAAAGTATACACATTTTTTGTAGAAAATTTAGTTCAAAGTCTAACAATAATATTTTTTGAAATATCCCAAGCAACAATTTTTGACTGCATGTAAGGCAATGGACCTTTTTTAATGTTAGAGAAAAATTACCGTTACAGTTACGTAGTATTGTCGTAAGTCGGGAACAGGCCCGCTCCTAGGGTGACTGGCGCCTACGTGCAGCATTCTTTGGTGCGCCCCTTTATATTTACTTATTAACCTGTAAGTAATTTTAGTTCTCTCCTTTTAAAAATCAGTATTTTGGGTTACCTAAGGGCTAAATTACTGTGCAGGTTGAATTTTTTTGTTAAATATTCCTACGAGAGCGCTAAAAAGTAGTAGCTTCCTAAAAAACCATTGTAAAAAAAGTCTTTAATTTTTGCTAATTTGGAATGTTTATAATTTTATTTTATAGAGCGCTGTGGGTTTTCAGTTCTTAAGTTAATAAAGTTGTATAGAGGAAAATTTTAGACAAAAAATGTCAAACAATTGTTAGATAGAATTATATGTTCCTTTGATACTTTATCTGTAATGGTTGTATGTCACGGTGCTGTTCTGAGAGGTGATTTTCGGACTTTCTGTGAAACCTATTTTTTTTTTATATTCTTGTTAATTAGGTCATAACTAAGAATTTAAGAGCAAAATAAAAAAAACTGACGGTTTGAATTGTTTTAATTGGCTGTTTATTAAAAATATTATGCACTCTTTCAATTATCCAATTAAAACTAGCGATTTAATTTAAATATTTAATATTTGCATAACTTAAAATAAGGTTTTTACATTTTTTTTTATATATTTTACTGTTTTGTTGCAATAAACGTTCAAACTTTTAATCTAACCTTTGACGTATACATTTATGTTCCCTTAATTAATATATCCTTAAAGGTTGCCATGAAACTTAGATCTATTAAAAATTTATTTGACGTTTGAATTGTCATTTTCAGTATACGTATTCTATAATTTTTGTTCTCTCAGAATCGCAAATTTTAATTGGAAAATTGAAAGTGTGCATACATATTTTTAATAAACATCCAATTAAAAAAAAAATTAACAGTCAAATTTTTTTTATTTTGCTCTTAATATTTTAGTTATGACCTAATTAACAAGAATATAAAAAAATTAGGTTTCACAGAAAGTCCAAAAATCACCTCTCAGAACAGCACAGTGATGTATAATATGGCGATTTTGACGTACGGAAGTTAATATTTTGACCTGGAAAATAAATTTGCTTAATGTTCAATTAAAGTAAATGCCTGTAGTCGAAATTTTTTAAGTAAGGAATAAATACTGTAATAATTTGATGCCCAGATCTCGACTTTGGAGCCCATTGTCTTATAATTGCGAATGCGTCATATTTATCATTTAAGGCATCATCACAGATACCTCCTGCTAAAACAACAAGGTATGATCAGTTGGCGAATGAATTTTAGACAGTCACGCGCATATTATTTAAGTATACTTAATAAAAATAGTACCTTTACATAACATTATATTTTTATTTAATTTTCACCTTTTAGAATACAAATAAAAAACAGTAATTTTACACAACATAATATCCGTATTAAATTGTTCCCTTTAAGAATACAAATACAAAACAGGTACTTTACACAATCTAATATCTTTATTCAGTTTTTTCATAATAATATTATTACATATTATGTAATAATAATATATAATATAATAATAATAATATTATTACCAATAAGTATAAAATAAAAATCTAATTGTTTTACTTTATAATTTTTATGTTTTTATTATTTTAAAATATATTTTTTATCAAAAAAGGAGTTTTTTTGCCCCCGAGTACCAAGTACAATGGGGGACGCGGAATTCCGAACGACCATCATCCTGTTGACATCATGCAGAATCTAAACTTTCTTTATAAACAACTAACCAGTTATCACTAGATGTATAGGTACATCTTTATTTTTTATTGTACTCAGAACATCTTTGTTTTCAACCTATCTACCGATTCAGCCAATCTCTTAAATAGTATCATATATATTTTAGATTAATATGCATCATAAGACGCTGCAGCGCGCTGTAATTTAAAAAAAAAATCCGACTCGTTTATCATGTTTTGTTGTTAAGTTTTGCATAATACATCTATAATTAAAATCGGTTTATATTGTTCGGTCTTATATGAATTGTTTTCATCTAGCGCGGATATCTCGTTCCGTTCTATGAAAATATTTTATTTACATTACCTGCAATTTATTGAAATGCAAATTTCAAAATAACCAATACAAGTGAAAAGTAAGGTTAAATTCGATCTGACAGTAGTCGAATTTTTTGATTGGTTCATACAGTTTTTCACAGACTAGGAGGTAACAAACTTTACCCGAATGGTCTACATTATTTTTACAGCCTTAGAGGTTTTTTGATTGAAGATAATATTAGATTATGTCATTATGAGATGAAGTTAGTCTTTTTATGCTAAGGCTTAGCAGCTAAGCTCAAAAAACAATTAAGTGAAGTGCAAAAAAAAACTCCCCCAAATAACATATATTTACCAATTTATACTCTAACAAAAACTAAAAAACATTAACTTAATATATATGAATGACTGATACTTTCTCCGAAGGCATATGCGAATATAATAGGAATAAAATAGGTTAAAAAAGGGATTTATTAGAGATTTATTATCTACGCCCATGTATTTCAATATTGTACTAGAAAAATAAAGCTATTATTTTACTAATACAATAATGAACTATTTATAAGGGCTGAAGTGATGCTAATAATATTAATATTACCTAATAGGTAATACCTATATTATATTAGAAGATATAAATATTATTGTTGTAAATTCTTTAAAATGTGATATTATTGTTTTAGTGTATAACAAAAAACCTTAAAACATTTGTTTTCTTAAGTTAGCTACTCAAGTTAGCCTGTCAAGAGAATTCTTATGATGGGGGTTATTCCCTGGAAACCTATTTGTTTTTAAATATATAGAAAAACAAAAAGTCCTGCAAAATACCTACTACTACAAGATGCGCTCCGGATCTTAATCTGGTACAATTTCTCCAAACTAAACTTTTACATAGCAAAAAGTATAGTTCCAAAACACTAGACACAACCCTTATCATTTTATTTAAGCCTAAAGAGAACCAATAGAATTGTTTACCATAGAAGCACCTGTATAAAGTCTACGAAGATCACTTGTTGAAGCTTATGTATAATATGATTATTTTAAAAGCAAAGAAGTTAAATTAATTATAAATACTAACGTTATTAATTTCCTTCTTTTTCATATTTTTTGTGTTGATCCCTTACATTATAGTATTAATTAATTAATTAATTAATGTAAGGGATAATTATCTATTGATTTTCTGGTGAGACCGTTCGGATATACCTGTTGATATACCAACAAAGGGACCAATCAGTGGAAGCTTTGCATTTTCTTTTTTATGAACTCCTGATAACACACTTCCTGTTTTCCTCTAGGTGATATGTTTCCAGTTTTTTCTCAAGTTAACTTTTGTATATTTATTTGCATTGCTTTAGTTTAAAATTAATTTTATAAAATAAATTGTATTGCTTTAATTGCTTAATTTTAGTAAAATTCAGTAAAGTCTTTGTTTTAGGAACATTCTTAATAGGGCTGCATAAACCAGAAAAGGTAATATTCCTGGAGCTTACAAAAAATTGGGGGAAAACTTCAATAAAATGGAAAACGTTTATCCGGGTAATAGAAATACGAGAAGAACATCAATGTTTTAATAACATAGACTCCGATTGTTTTTTAAGGAAATAATGTTGATACACATAAATAAATAAATAAATATTTGTCCACATAACAACAGATATAAAAATCAATATTACAAATAACAAAATATATTTATACTTAAAAAAAACTGTTTGGCGTTAAAGGTTTTAAAATATTGTTTTTGCATAATAAAGTATTTATCGTTAAAAAAATGGCCAAGTTCGGCGCTAAAAGTATTTGTCTTTATTTTCTTACGAAATCCTATGCAAATTAAAGTAAATCTAATATTTAATAGCTGGTCTGCTGAAACTGGCCGTGTATGGCTGCCATACTATGGCAGAGGTGGAAGCGGCTGCTTTGACGCCTTCCAAGAATTGACCAACTGAAAAATACATCCACCTACGTTTATCACATCGCTGTATAATATTAAAAATTTAAACATACTTAGAGCTTTGGAAACCTCCAACATCAGTCTGAAATCCTGATTTCCTGTTTTCACTTTACATTTTCACGTGTTTTTTTATTTTATTCCCCTGCATAGTAAAATAATTAGTTTTATAAAATTAATAGGTTAAAAAGGATGTTGTTTTTCTAAACTGGTTATATTACATTAAAAGAAGTTGAAGACAAAAACACCTAAAAAAAGAAATGTATGTAATGTTTGAGTTTTAAAATAATTAATTCATTAAAATCCTAATTTCCCAATTCATGCTTCTTAAAAGTTTTGAGGGGATAAGGAAGAGAAAATAAATTTTAAATGCAGTATAGGTACAGTATATAGTTCATTATTCTCGTTGTTATGCAGGGAATTTATAATGTTTATTATTTATGAACAAAAACCAATATTACGCTATAGGAGTGATAAATATCATTTCATCGTCGACCGAAAAATATTAAATTTCAAGAGACGATAATGGAATTTATTTTAAAAAATTTATTTTTTGTATATCCTAAATATTGTTACAGTCGGGTCAATAATACGCAAAATGTAGTTTATTATTGTGTTTTATTGCTTATTTACCAACTATAGTTGTATACATAACTGTCCGCGCGGGCATAAAGAGACAAACACTCAGTTTTTAATTAACTTATTAACTTAAAAACTAAAATTACAAAATATGATATTAATGTATTATGGAAATATCTACTAACATTATTTAGTCATAGTGTCTACTATAAAATGAAAATGTTGTTAAAATCAAATTGTATTTTATGATTTTTTAAAATATTTACATTGGCGATGCAATAACAATTGTATTAATAGTATATTATTGTACCAGAGATAATGCAGGTTTGCGACTCAAATCGCCAGATATATAAAAAAACATAATAGTATGCAATACTAGAAAAAGTGTTTATACATCGCCGGTATTAAAAGATGTGCATCTACTAAATACCCTTGGCCCATAAATAAATATTATACAGGGTGTTTCTTTTAACTTGAGACAGCTCAATATCTCGAGAAATACGCATTTCACGAAACAATGTCTTAAATAATTATTTCCACCCCCTACCCCTCCTTAAGGGTTAAACGGGGGGTAACTTTGGAAAGTCAAATGGGATGACCCGATTTTTTTTACAGATTTTGGTAGTACATAAAAAAATGAATAACTTTTATTTAAACCTTTTTTTCAATTTATCAACAGATGACGCTGTAATTCAAAATTTAAGAAAAATGGGTTTCCTTAAAAAATGAATTATTTGAAACGTTTGAAAAACAAGAATTAACATTAAATCAACAATAGTCCGCTCTGAAAACAATTTATAACAAATGTTCGAAATTTCGTCCTTCCATTTCGACCCATTTTTGAATGCGGGTAATGAATTCTGGCATACAACGCACCAACATGTCGGGCAGTATCGCCGCACAGGCGTTCCTGATCCGCTCCACCATGTCCTCCCGAGTTGTAGGAATTGCAGCGTAAACTTTTTCTTTCAAGTAACCCCACAGGAAGAAGTCTGGTGGCGTAAGATCAGGTGATCGAGCAGGCCAACTTACTGGACCACGTCTACCGATCCACCGGCCATTGAACTCCCATCCAGCACTTCTCGAGCATTTGCCGAATAATGCGCATCATGCTGGTACCACATGTTTTGGAGCCGTGCTAGTGGTACATCCACCAAAAGGTCCGGCAGATCGTTTTCTAGAAAATTCCGGTACTCGAGAGGGCATGGTGGAGCGGACCAGGAAAGCCTGTGCGGCGATACCGCCCGACATGTTGGCGCGTTGTGTGCCAGAATTCATTACCCGCATTCAAAAATGTGTCGAAATGGAAGGACGACATTTCGAACATTTGTTATAAATTGTTTTCAGAGCCGACTATTGTTGATTTAATGTTAATTTTTGTTTTTCAAACGTTTTACAAGGAAACACATTTTTCTTAAATTTTGAATTACAGCGCCATCTGTTGATAAATTAAAAAAAGTTTCAAATAAAAGTTATTAATTTTTTATGTACTACCAAAATCTGTAAAAAAAATCGGGTCATCCCATTTGACTTTCCAAAGTTACCCCCCGTTTAACCCTTAAGGAGGGGTAGGGGGTGGAAATAATTATTTAAGACATTGTTTCGTGAAATGCGTATTTCTCGAGATATTGAGCTGTCTCAAGTTAAAAGAAACACCCTGTATAATATATTATGTTATTGATTTAAAAAAACAATCAGCGTCTATATTTTGATCAAACATTGTCATAACTAATAGATTTATTTACTATTTTATCTACGATTTTTAATAGTTGAATAGTATATTATGCGACTGGTGGCATGTTACCGCACCACACTGGTCGAATTTGGCAAAAACGTGCAATTTATTTAAATTTTTATTTTCAATACAGCCATGATTTTGCCAAAGCATCATGGTGTTTTCTTTGTTTTATTAAACGTCAAAGTTGCACTATTTTTGACATTTGTATTGCGTTTTTATAAACCATGAAGCAAAGAAAAAATGTTATCCCGAAAATATTCATGTATCCGAAAGTATAGCAGAAGTCCCAATTCATTCATTACTAAATCATAAAAGAGGCTTATTTATATATGTACAAAAGGATTTACTTAAGACTTTGGTTAATGAAAACAATATTTTAAACTTGACTTTAACTTGCAAATGGGGATTTGACGGGTCATCTGGCCAATCAGAATACAAGCAACGATTTCAAGATGTTTCATTGTCAGACTGCAGTATCTTTTTTACATCTTTAGTGCTCCTAAGGCTTAATCTTAGTGCCAAATCTGACGTAATAATATGGCAAAACTGCATAACGTCGTCAACAAGATTTTGTCGGCCAATAAAAATTCAATTCGCTCGAGAGAAGAGAACTAACATTGGCAGAAAAACAAAAAATGGATGAAGAATTAAAAGAACTAGTTCCTTTTGAATTTAGTTTACCTGAAGATGATATCCGTATTTGTATAACATTTAACATACTTGACAATGATAGACAGTAAGGTGGGAAATGCTCTCACGGAAAACAATTCTACGCAACGTTTTGTATGTGGCGCATCCTCAAAAGACTTCAATAATATTGATGTTATTCTTCATAGACCCGTTATTAATACCTAGTGATTATTTCCCTCATTATAATATGAACCAATCAAAAGCCTTGAATTTTCGAATAAATTTCGTTTAATTTGGTTAAGTTTAACTTACGGTTAACTTTCTTAGATACTATTGTGTTAACAATAGTATCTAAGGAAATTAACCGTAAGATAAAGTTAACCAACGATTGAAAAACCGGCCCTAAATCATTAGAACTATTTAACAGCGATTAAATTTTAGCCTCCATATTGGATTTTTGTTTACGATTTTATGGTATTATTTACAAGTTTTAACAAACATTTTTAAAAAACAATAAAAAATAAGTTATCTAGTTTACGAAATATCAATTGGACCCCGTTATGCAATAAGGAACCAACCGACAATTTACGAAAAAACGAGTTAATTGCAGTCACATAGTCAAATATTGTCTTCCCCCGATTTGCAATAGCGATCCAAAGATCTGGCGCTCTAGCGCCATTTGGCGGATGATAGAACTTACTTGCATAACCAAAACTATTTCGATTGTAATTTACTATAAAGATCCAAAGTTACTTGGTTCCCTTTTGCTAATTCTGAGATGTGTTGGTTCACTTTTGCGAATTGAAAATAAAAAGAATTTACACTTGGAAGAAGCAGAGACAGCCAGAAAAAAAATTAATTTAGATCTTTCTTAAGCAGACACTGACGATAAAACGGAAACGCTAACTTTCGACATGGAGAAGACGCTACCTCTTCCTTGGTTAACTACTAATATCATATTTTACAAAAGACAGTTATGGCTCTATAATTGCGGGATTTATGCAGGAAAGCAAACCGAACGATAGCGACTTCGTTGACGTAGAATGCGCGATTAAGAGACAAAATAAAGTATTTTGCCCTCAAGATTACATAAACATCATGAAAATATGTAGAAAGAAGCGACCCATTGACATGAAATAAAAAAAGATGATTTCGTTAATTGGCTCCATATAAAAAAAATAAAACTTATTGGAGAAAAAAAATTTAGTATCTTTATAAAAACGGACTATGATGATGAGACTGAATATAAAGAAATAAATATAAGGAAGAGAAAAAAATCAAAGGATTTAGACGTACAGTTTTCTCAGTTACTTCAATCGCTATGGCCAAACGGGAAACCAGTGGCTCAGCCAAAACTAGATGACATACGCAGTTATTTGCATCTTATTCCTGAGGCTGATCATTATTTTTTATACTAGTCCAATAGGAGACCCTTTAATAGAGGAAGACAGACGGTTATAATGGCGAGTTAGACTTTGACTTTGACCAATAATATATTTTTTCCTGTTCCGCAATATAGAACCAAGTGTTTTTCTTAGAGTAAAACTTTTATTTTTTGACATACGTAAGTTTTTTTTTATTTTTATTGTAACTTGGTTACGGTCCCAAGTGATGTTTGTTAAATTTTTAATTAAGCAATAAGGAACCAGGTATTTTTTCCATACTTGGAATAAGTTTTTAAGTGTTTTTGTTCATTAAAATTATTGTTCTGTTCATATATAGTAAAATATGATAGCGTTTGTTCAGTTTAAAAGTGTTTTTATAAATAATTTTTTTAATCAAAAGTCTGAAACGTTTTTCCTCATTTTCTCGTAACTGCAAATATGTTGTTTGGTTCTTTGTTGCATAACGGGGTCCAATTATTACTTATTACATACCTTAAATTAATGGAATTTTCTTTAAAAAAATATTTATAAATTTTGACACATACGTCAGATTTTATGAATTGTCAAAGGAAACTATAATTCGAGAAATAATCTAGACGTATATCACTTAACCTATAAATTTAATCTATCAAACTATGCTCAGTAAGTTTTTTATTTGATTTTTCTTTTTGGAAAATAGTTTCATGCAAAATAATCAAAAATAAAACCCCTCGACCGCTACGCGGTCTCGTGATTTTATTAAATTATGTTGCATTCAACATTTTCCAACAAAAAACTGCTGAGCCTAGTTTAACCGATTAAATTCATAGTTCTCGTGATATAATATATGATTATTTAAAATACGGTTTGTCTACATTGCATGCTTGGATACGTTTTTTTGAGTGCTTGTTCCATTTAGCTTGCAAAATCGATATTAAAAAGTGGCAGGCTCGAAGTGCCGAAGACAAGCAAATAATTCAAGACTCAAACGTATTCAAGAACAATTGCATTTACGATTGGGATTAATAGTGGATAAGCACAAACCAGGTTTTGGTTCGTCAAATGACAGCAAGTTGCCGTCGGCAACACAACAAATTTTTTGAAAATACAAACGTTGTTGCCGAAATTTGTCAAATTGATCAAAATCTTGTACAAAGATTTCATATCGTATTACAAACATTATCATCTGCATTTGGAATAGATAAACCGAAATTTCAAATTTACGCAATTGAAACTGCAAGACCCTTCACTAGGTTGTACTCTTGGTACCATTTACCAACTTCTGTGCACAGGGTGTTAATGCACGGAGCAGAAACAATAGGTGCATTTAAAATTCCAATAGGGCAGTTCTGAGGAAGCATAGGAGGCCAGAAATAAAGATATCAAAAATTATCGATCAAGCTTTTCAAGAAAAACCTCAAGAAAAGATAACCTACAAGATATTTTTAGTCGCTTCCTTGTTTCCTCCGACCCTGTTATTTCTAGTTTACGTAAAACACCCGCTAAAGCAAAAAAAGTCTTTTGCCTGAAGCTATAGCTTTACTTAATTCGCCAAAAGTTGATAATAGTATATTACACTACAAGGGCAGAAAGTGTGAGATTCCTGCCTTGCGCAAGCTTATGTTCTGCGATCGGACCCCTGCGACAATTGTAGACCTGGCTTTAGGCTCGGGGCGCCGAGGTTGACTGAAAACGAGGTTTGTATTCGATTTCATTTACAACCATAAACATTTTGTAACAGTAATAAAATTTTGGTTTTTAAAAACAGGTTAAAAAAAGTGCTTAGATTAATACGTTTTTAAAACATTTAATGGTCGCTATTAGGATAAGAAACAATTAGGCATAAATAAATCATAAACTTGGCGGGAATTACAAACTTTGAGAGACATTTATTGCACTTCACCACATGTTGAAGAAAAGCTAAATAGGCATTTTATTATAATAAACCCCTGAAACAATATTTTTCGTTACCTTTTAAATGAAATAAAAGTAAACTTTTAGTCAGACATGTTAAAGCCATTCAAAGCTTGTCAATTAAAGTGGCTTTTTCTACCCTTGCGGTTAAAGTACTATTCTATCTACAATTATTGTAAGTAGATGAAAGGCAACAAAATATAATAATGTTCTATAAGTAAAGAAAAGTGATTGGTAATCTCAAACTTCCACGAGATAAAAAAAACTCACTTTTTTAACGGATTGAACTAAAAATCATCAAACATCATTTTAGTCGCCGTCTGTATAATATTACATAAAACCTTAAACCTTAAAACCAATACGATTACAATTTTTAAGATTTGCTCAATAAAAGTGTTGCTAAGTATGCTTTACTATTATAGTACTTTTATTTACGATTTTCTCTCAATAAAGTATGCGTTTTTATATTAATATTTTTTTTTATATTGCTAACTTAGCAAAACTTTACTTTAATAGTAAAGTTTTACTAAGTTAGCAATAATAAAAAACTTATTAATATAAAAACGCATACTTTATTAAGAGAAAATCGTAAATAAAAGTACTAGTACTTAAAATCGTAAATAAAAGTACTAGTACTTTTATTTACGATTTTCTTTAAATAAAGTATGCGTTTTTATATTAATAATACGAAAAAATAAATTGTTTGGTGGTTTTCGCAACGAGCGCGTCATCTGGTGGCGCTCGATAGCATTATTGAACTACATGAATTGCCAACAATACATTTAAAGCACTTCGGTTTGGTACTTTATTATTATTTATTATTCCTTATATCATTAATTAAGACACGCAACGCTTATATGCTTATAGTTACATTAGTGTGTGTATCTTATCTAAGTGAGCATGGTGAATTATGGTGTACATATATTTGTTGGTGCAGAATTAACTATTGATAACTTTACATAATAGAATTTATATTTAAGTTTGGAAATTTTTAAGAAATCTAACAAAAAATAAAAGTTGGGCAAACATAAAATCAACAAAATATATCTACAAATTTATGGAAACAATATTATATACATATATGTATATATAATATATATATATATTATATATATATATATATATATATGTATATAATATATTACATATATTATTTTAAATGAATAAAATACGCAAATTTATTAAAATTTGAAATTCCAATCATTGTAGTTGTGCCATCCATTCAGTGAAATAACATATTATATTGATTAAAATTGACGCTGTTAATTTCCAACATTAAAATTAGTGGATACATTTCATTACCAATCAGTTTAATTCAAACCATGATACTTATTTAGTATCATGATTTTAAACATTAAAATACAGAAAGTTTCATACATTGAAATTACTTTTGCATTTAGCATGAATTTCATTCAATGAAATAACGCGAATTTCCAAGTTTGTTGAATCTTTGGTTACTTTAAAGTTGTTCGATTAAATGATAAAACGGCGTTCCATATGGGTCTTTGTTGCTTTTATTCTTGAAAATTTCACGATACCACAAATACAACCTTAAACATCGGAATGCGTTGGCAGTGGCGTATTTAGGATTTAGCTCCGGGGGGGGTCCAAAAAAACTAACTAAATATGTACTATGCTATGCTTTAATAACTAAAAAATCACAAATTAGGAACTCTTCTGATCCGATAAAATAGAAAATAAAAGGAACTTTCTAAAATAGGAACATTTTTGTTTTGATTAAATTAAAAATTCCAATCGCCGTGGATTCTTCGCCATTTCATCCAGAACTTCTTCGGGACTAATTTCTATATTATTATCAATGGATAGAACTGCCAAACCATTAAGTCGATCCTTAAAAGATAGACCTAAGTTAGTAAATAGGACCAAAATGCAATTAATTGGGTAGTAATTTATTTTAGGAAAATAAGATTTTACCTTAGACATAGAATTCCTTAGATACGTTTTTATTCGCTTTAAACTAGAAAATGTTCTTTCTGCACCATGGTGTTGTTGTCGATACCGGTAGAGTGGCTAAAATTTAAAGCAAACGGAAGATGTTGGGATAAAACTCTGTGTTGCATAGTTTTAAAGCATCCAATGCATTTTGTGGCTTTTCTTTCAAACCGAATATATTTTGACACCATAACTTATATTCTGATAATATATCGTTTTTGCACAAAGTGATGTCCTCTTGGTAGGTTTCACAAAGTTCTTCAAAATCGGCATAATCATCTGACGTATTCTTGGGAAATAACGATTGAAACCCATTCAGCAAACTCTCAACTTTTTTTTGTAATAAAAATAATAAAATATGTGCGCCCGGGGGGGGTCCGGACCCGGCGGACCCCCCCCTAAGTACGCCACTGTGCGTTGGAATGAAGTTGCCACAAAGTTCCCTTGGTGTTCCAAATATTTTGAATTTTAATCGGGTTGGCGTTTAGGCATTTTTTTTATTTTTTTTTAACAAATAAAAGTAAATCGTATTAATTACACATCTAACGCAATTAGGCTCGGCGCTTAAACTAATAACCAGTTACGACTTGTTTCGACACAAGAAAAACTTGCGGTATATTAGTGTTATTTTAGTTATTTATTTAATCCAAGTTTGGTTTTAGAGTTTAAACATGATTTAAAATGTGTTTTTTAATAAAATTTTAAATTAAAAAAATACTCTCTTTACCCAAAACTGATTTTTTTTGTTTGTCAATTTAAACTTTAAACTCTACTCGAAATTGAAAATAAACGTTAATTGTAAAAAAAAGTAAAGTCTTTAAATTTCACATTCAAAAAGAAACCTCAAGATGTCATCGCACAATGCCATTTTTTTAAGTTAAATATTACCTAAAAAGGCAACTAATCCACACCCAGGGATAACAAATTTCAAAAAAAAATTATCGCTCCGCCCTAATGTACAGGGAGTTTCACAACTCATTCTGATCTGATATTGGTTTACATTTTTTTTGTTTTTTTCTTAGTTTACCTAATTTAAAAATTTAAATAGCAAATTTCTCGAAAACTGACTTAAATTTAAAGATTTTTAAACAAGTTTAAGAATCTTATTAAGAAATAAAAGGATATGTCACTCACCCCCCGTGCAATTTAAGATTTTGGGGGAGTGTGGATCGCGTAGGGGTGCGGGGGGTCGTTTAAGGTACATTAAAATTCGCCCCCCTAGAAAAAAACTGACATGTCTAAGGAATTTTGTCCACATTCATATACTGTTTATGCCTATTGTGAATGATTTATAGTATTAAAAAGAACACAGAACAAGCGATACAATGTATAGATAAGTTCATAAACTTTTATAACGATGATTAAAAAATATCAGTTTGGGACGTGGCAGTTTGAGAAACACTGATGTAGTAGTTAACAAAGAACAACACCGTATACCAAATTAAAAGCGGCACAAGAAACACCAATTATAGGCGATAGAGGATCTGATAACGTTAATTGACAGGGCTGGCCGATGGACCAACCAAATGAAATTCATGCTTTAATACAATAAGACCGGATCACTGTTTTATTGTTTTTTTTTAACTTGGTCCCATAGGCGCCGTTTAAATATTTAACATTCCACGCCAGATCAATCGTTCTCAACGATCTGATGGGATGCTATAACTTATTTTTAATTTAAAATATTTGCGTTAGTCAATATTTATATGTTATGCATATACCAAGATTTAATAATTCATTTTAATGAACCGTAATAACACTTTGAATATATTATAATCAGTTAATAATTATCGTAATAATTTAGCTTTAGCTTAAATAAATTAAATATACTAAATCTGACTCAATTTCATAACATCAAACTTACATTAGTATAAAAATTCCTACATACCTACATAAATTTTGAGAAATATGTAATTGTATAATAAGAATAGATTCAATTACAAGATTTTTAAAATTGTTTTTCTACTCCTATTGCATATTATTGACATTATTTGATTTTTTTTCGTAAATAAATGTAACCAATATAACCGCCTGGCCTAACAACGGGAATAGTTAACTCATTATTCAAGTTGTGAGGCATCAGTGATTGGCTGATTTCAATATTCACTGTTATTTGAACCAATCGGGTTTTAAATTGGGAAAAAGTCTCTCTCTCTCTCTCTCTCAGACCAATGACGCCTTAACAATTCGGTTTGATTTGAAAATTAAAATTGTCGTGTTTAATATTTTGCTATCCTAAATAAAATGTTAAATAGTTTTAGGCATAAACCTTTAATAATAAAAATTCGCATCAAAATGTAAAATTCGCACGACAGGAAATATGAACTCTAGCACTATTTAAAAAAGAATTATCATTGAAAACCAAACATATACTTATTAAGTTGTGTGAATATAAAGAAAACATTGTCCTACAGCATACAGTACAGTATATTATGTATCAAGTTTGATAAACGCCATTTTATACACGAATTTAATTAAGGCACGAGCGAGTGCTTAATTAAATGACTGCCTAGAAAAGTTTATAAACGATTTACATACTATATTATTTTTACGACAAACATATATTAATAATAATAATAATAATATAAGTCTTTATTGAAACATTTTACATTTTCAAACGGCGAAGTTCAGCGTGTTTAAAAGAAAACATCTGTTATTCCACTTAACCGTTAAGATACATACTTATTTTAGCAAATAAATATTTTAATTTATATAAAAAAATAAAACAAAAAAACACATATACCTATGTACATGCATAAAAGTGAGACAATTTTGGTAATTTATAAAAAATAAGTAAACAAAACAGACCAAAAATTAATTATAATTTAGGAAGCCATCCAATAACATTTTTTTACATTTTTCTTAAAAGCTGTAGATTTACTATTCTTTACACTATCAGGAAGCAAATTGTACCATTTGGCAATATTGTATGAGTAACTCCTTTGAAAAATAGCTGATTTATGACGAGGGATCGTTAAGTTAAGTCTGTTTCTAATATTTAAAGTGTGAACATCAGTTCGAAATTTTATTTTGTTATACAAGTATAGTGGGCATTTATAAGTGACAACGTTATTGAATAATACAAGAGAGTGTAACAGTCTTCTCTCTGACATGTTTAACCAGCCTATTTCACAAAATTTGCTTTTTACTGAAAGTCTCCTACTTACACCACATATTAAGCGAACACACGAGTTTTGTAGTCTTTGTATTCGTCTTTCATCAATTTTTGTAAGACAAAAACCATAAAGGGCATCACAGTAGTTAAAATGCGAAAGTACCATTGAATCACATAAAAGTTTTTTAATATTAGTATTTAATAAATGTCTTTGTGAATATATATTTTTTAAGTTATAAAAAGCCTTCTTGACGCAATTTGAAACATGTTCAGAAAACCTAAGATTTGAGTCAAAAATAACACCAAGGTTTTTTGCCTTATTAACCTGCTCAATTTTCTGCCCATTAATAGTTAAGCTAATACTGGGTACATTTCCTCGTTTGCTAAAAACTATAACTTTAGACTTTTGGGGATTTATTTGGAGAGAGTGTACTGACGACTCCAAACTTAAATTTTCAAGATCTTTATTTATTAATCCTGTAATTTCACATATGTATTCACACTTAAAAGAAAAATACAATTGTGTGTCATCGGCATACAAGTGAACATTGCAGTTTTTAATGCATTTTACTAATTGTGATGTGTATATAGCAAACAGAAGGGGACCTAAGATCGAGCCTTGCGGTACTCCACATTTGATTTCAACAGGAGTCGAAATATTATTTTTTATCCTGACGCATTGCTGCCTGTCACTCAAATACATCTTTAAAAAAATTACTGAAGTATAACCAAAGCCAATATATTTTAAAATTGCAAGTAATAATTTATGGTTAATTAAGTCGAAGGCTTTGGAATAATCCAACAAAATGAGAGCTGCCATATTATTTGAATCAAGGTCTTGTAATATATCATCAGTTACTTTTAAAAGTGCTGTTGTACAACTGTATCTAGATCTAAAACCTGATTGAATGGGTGGTAAAATGTTAAAAGTATCCAAATGATTTCTTATTTGTTGGTATATAAGTTTTTCTAAAATCTTTGACATTGTTGGTAGGATACTAATAGGCCTAAGATCTTTTAATTCAGTTGGGCATCTGACTTTTGGAATATGAGTTATATAAGACAATTTCCAACCTTTTGGAAAGCTACTAGTTTCTATACGGGTGATTCTCAAAATAACTACACTTTCGGTTTATTATTTTTTTAATACTAAAAAGTTTGGTAATATTATTACAAGAGCATTTTTGTAAAGCTTTAGTTAAATCCTAAACTAAAATAAGATTGATATTGCATGCAAACCTTAATTTTTCTATTTATGGGTAAATTATGTCCACAGAAAAGACGTCCACTGAATGGACATCTATGTATATTATTCTCTATAAGAAAGGTAAATTTTAGGTTATGCCTTCGCATTTGTCATGTGCCAAAAATAAAAACTTTGACAATAATAATGACAATAATTAGAAAATAATTCAATACTTACTGTTTGAAATATAATTGTAACAGAAAGGACAGCCTATGCTTCTACACTGGAGCCTCGTACATAAACATGAACGCTTCTTTACAACCTTTCAAAAAAGAACTGACAAGGGCGACTTAAATAACAAATGACAGGTTTTTTAATGACATAAAATTAATGGTTGACGTGAGTGGCGCGAAATACTTTTGAAATTTTGCACTTACAAATAAGTCCTCGGAATGGATCGAAACTGGTAACGTATAAAATGACTAAACTACAATATTAAATTAAAAAGAATAAAAAGAAATATGAACCATATCTATGTATTTTTGGGGTATTTAATAATAATGGCAATTTTTTAGGTTTTTTTAATATGCAGGCTTTTCACTACATTAACTGAAACTTACCAACACGATATAGTCACGTTCCACGGAAAGGACAATATCTCTATTCAGATCAGTTTTTTGGGCGGTATTTTTTTTTCTTATTTTTTTTTTACTTAAAGTACTGTTAGTTAACGTTGTGTACTTTAAAAATGTTACTTATTTTTTCCATTTTTTTTTAATATGGGAGAAAAAAACACACGTCACGCAAAGATTGTAGTTATTTTGAGAATAACCCATACAGTAGTTTATTATATGTGTCAAAACTGGAATAATATAGGGACAGCAAAACAATAACATACCTATACTTATTCCATCACTTCCCACAGCTTTGGACTTAATAGAGAGGAGACATTTATGTACTTTATTTTCACTTACAGTAGAAAAATGAAATGAAGAAACACCAGTAATTTCGTTATTATTGTAAAAATTATACTTATTTGAATCAGGTTCTTGTTCGGTCTGAATTATAGAAGCAAAGTAATTATTTATATCTATTTCATTATTTAGGTTGGAAGGTATTTCAGGTAAGGATTTGGAAGTTACATTTAAATCTTTTAAGATCTTCCAGTTTTGTTTACTATTATTAGAAGTAAAAACAGAATTAATGTGTGCTCTTTTCTCATTTTTAATTAATTTATTAGCATAATTCCTAAGCATTTTATAATTATCCCAGTTATTAGGTGATTTAGTTTTTTTGAATTTTTGTAATGCTTTATTACGAAGTCTAAATATTAACCTAAGATTATCAGTTAACCAGGGAGCCCTTTTTTTTGTTACTCTGACAGTACGCACTGGCGCGTAGTGATCAAACAAAGAAAGTAAAATATTATTTAAAATAGTTAGTTTATTATTAACATCAAGCTCATTAAAAACTTCATTAAAAGAAAATCGGCACAAACTTACATAAAATTCTTCAATATTAAAATTTTTAAAATCCCTAAAGGTGTAAAACTTTGGCTCATTTTCAATACATAAAACATTGAAACTGCATTCAACAGAAGAATGATCAGATAGGTCTATATCATTATTTACTTTGCTTGATATAATATTACTGTTTTTAGATGTAATTATAAGGTCGATTAGGGTTGAGCAAGTAGCAGTTATCCGTGTTGGTTCTTCAATAATTTGTTTAAGGCTATATGATTCTAAAACACTTAAAAAATTAGAGACATTTTTATTAGTCATATCAAGGCAATTGATATTAAAATCACCCACAGAAAAAAAACTGTCACACTCAATTAGAAGCTTACATATTATGTCATCAAATTCATCCAAGAATTCGGAAAAATTCTCTGTAAATAACACCTACAACATATTTTAGTCAATTTGTACTCACCGATACCCATATACTTTCAAACGAGTTACTCTTATTATAGTTAATAACATTAATCTTCAGACAATTTTTATAATACAAAATTATTCCTCCCCCACGGCCTTCCCTATCGCATCTAACAAAATCATAGCCTTTAATCTTAAGAACTTCATTATCTATTGTTGAATTTAGCCAAGTTTCTGATAGTGCAAAGAAAGCAAACCCCCCGCTCTCAATAAGAAATTTTAAATCCTGAAGTTTTGGAATTATTGATCTAATATTAAGATGGCAAATAGATAAATTACAATTTTTCATTATTTTAATATTTTTAAATTATTCGTTAAATGACACAAAGTAAATAAGAATCACAATTTTTTTAATAAACAGATTTTCAATTTTAGTAAAGATATATTAATTTTATAAAACAATGTAATGAGAATTAATTAAACAGTAACAAAAAATTTAATGTTTAAACAAACAGTAAAGTACACTACTTAGTAACAGTTGTTGAGGACCTTAACATTCGAGCTTTTTCGGCTTCTTTGTTGACTTTTGTAGTCACTTTGTTTTTTTTAATTTCCGGTACCTCATTTTCCTCCCCAGATTCAACCTCGACGATGTTGCGCTTGAAGTTTGTTGAAGTTTGTTTATCTTCTCTGTTTGTGTCTTTTTTTGCTTGTAGTTCCCTAATAGAGTAAATCTTATCTTCAATTTTGAGGCTGTTGAATTTTATAGTGGCCTAGTCGTTCAGTAGTTCCTTTTGCATCCCTTTTATTATTTCCTAATTTATTTTCATTTATTTTAAGTATTATTTTTTGCCTTTATTAATTTTTATGCCAACAAATCTAAACAAAATTTCGGTTTCGGAATTAAGTGATCCAGAAATAGAACAACTTATTATATTATTAGAAAATACAACTATAACTAATCCCCAAATTAAAATCAACAAAGTAAATATGACAGATCCAGTAATTCCTCAAATAACTGATAAGCAACTTGAACAATTTTGTAATACCTATTTATGGCGATGGTGAAGCATCTCTCAGCGATTTCATAATTTCTGTGGACAAAATTATTGATCTTTTTCAAGGCACTTTTGCAATGTGCTTAAACATTCAATTGCATTTATTTAACCTCTATGTTTTAAGCAAAATTCGCGGTCCACCAAAATCATTTATAACAGCCAATAAACTCGACAATTTTATTCCAAATTCTTTTCAAACTTGGCAAAATATTCGTACCGACCTTTTAAAAAAATTTGGTGAGCGTCGATCCGAATCTACATTAGAACGTGAACTAACAACATGCATTCAAAATTTTAATGAAAATTATAACGATTATTATTTGCGCCTGGACAAGAAATTAAATGACCTTATCGATCTTGTCTCCATTCAAAACAGCGATGCAAATATCGTTAAAATAAAAACAGAACTTTTTCAGCAAAAAGCACTGTTGACATTTAAAGTTGATCTTTCACAACCTTACCGCGATTTGTTAAAATACAGCAATTGTAAATCACTAGAAGAATGTCTTTCGCGATGTTCTGAGCTCGAAAACGAAGAATCTTTTGGTAGAGCTATACGCAACACCAAACCTGATAAAAGCAAAACACCCCAATTAGTTTTAAATTCTCCGTCACCAAGATTTTTTAACTATCCCCCACAACATTTTAATCAAGTCAGTCACCCCGAACCACAACGATCAAATTTTAATAACACAAAACCCTTTGGTAATTTTAACAAATCTTTTCCTCATAAATCGCAACCAATATATAAACAATTTTTCGGCCCATCTACAAGCAAAAATTTGCCAAATACACAACATTTTTATAAGGCATCTCCGATGTCAACCCAAACCGCCAAATATTCAAATCAAAGTTACAAACCGACTCCAATGTCAACTCAAACCATTAAAAACCCTCAAAATTTTAGGCATAACGCGTATAACATCGAAAGTACCGAATTTGATTCCCAGAGTTATTGCCCCGAAGACGACACTGTGAACGGAAGCGCACCTGATATGTCCGCGTCGTCCGATTTCGATCCCGGTTTACCTAACGACCAAGTTTATTCTCATCTAGATAATGCTGATGCTAATTATTTGCCGTGTGAAAATTTTTACAACGTCAATTTGAACCCGAATGCTACATAAACTTAAATAATATTGCAAATTTACCTCGATTGCCTTTCATTATTCTTTCACTTTTTAATCTCAAAATTTTAATAGATACAGGAGCCACTAATTCAATAATAACCCCAAAAGCGGCGTCTTATTTTAATTTAAATAACTTTTTTCAAAAAGAATTTACTGTGCAGTCACTTAATAAATCATTTACCAATAATAAAAATTTGCAGTATCCAATTTTTTCAGAATTCGGAATCAATTACTACTTTAAATTTCATATAATTCCCTGGCATGACAGATTTGATGCGCTAATTGGTTCAAGCGATCTTCAAAATTTGTACGCAAAAATTGATTATCGAACACACACTTTAAATATTAATAATATTTCAATAAAATTCCGTTATTTTTGTCCAGAACATACTAAAATTGCAGTTAATTGTCCCGATGGCGATGTTTTCGTCCCCAACGTTTCGATTCACAATCAAGAAATTTTACCCTCTTCTATTCATTTAGTCAAAGACGGATTTATAAAAATTCCATATACAGAAAATGCCCCTAAACAAATCTCCGCTTACCCCTTGAACTTATTTAACATAGAAACGAGTTTTCCGATTTACAATAACGACTTAGATGTCAAAAAATTACGTCTTTCCCATCTAAATTCCGAAGAAACAACATCAATTATTAATCTTTGTCAGCGATATAAAAATATTTTTTATAACGAATCGACACCCCTGTCATCTTCAGTCACTACTACCCATCATATAGCGACAAAAGATGAAAACCCAATTTTTACTCGTTCGTTTAGGCACCCTCCGCTTATGCGTTCTGAGATCTCTAAACAAATTCGGAAACTTTTAGACCAAAAAATTATTCGTCCTTCAACCAGTCCATATAGTGCCCCTGTGTGGATTGTACCAAAAAAACCAGATGCCTCAGGTGTCAAAAAATTTAGAATGGTGATTGATTACAGAAAATTAAATGAGAACACAATTGAAGACAAATACCCGCTTCCCAGAGTCGATGAAATCTTAGAAAATCTAGGACGTTGTAAATATTTTACATGCCTTGATCTTGCCCAAGGATTTCATCAGATAAAAATGTCAGACAAATCAATCCCTAAAACCGCCTTTACTGTCAACCAAGGACACTACGAATACGTTCGCATGCCCTTTGGCTTACGCAATACCCCTGCTTCATTTCAACGTATGATGGACGAAGTTTTAAGGCCTTATTTATATCAAAAATGTTTTGTTTACATGGACGATGTAATTATTTTTTCAAAATCACTCCAAGACCACATTCTTGATTTAAAACTAATATTTTCGGCATTAAATAAAGCAAATCTTAAAGTACAGCTTGACAAGTCAGAGCTTTTAACAAAACGGGTAGAATTTTTAGGTCATATCGTAACAGAAAATGGACTGGAACCAAACCCCAATAAAATTAAAGCCATCCAAAATTTCCCTATTCCTAAAACCGTTAAAGAAATTAAATCCTTTTTGGGACTTATCGGATATTACCGTAGGTTCATATCTGATTTTGCAAAATTGACATACCCAATTAACAAATGTACGCGAAAAAATGAAAAAATTGACATTTACAACGAACAATACGTATCAGCATTTAATAAATGCAAAGAAGCATTATCCAACTTCCCTATTTTACAATATCCGGATTTTCAAGAGACTTTTACCTTAACAACTGACGCGTCCAACGTTTCCCTTGGTTCTGTGCTCTCCCAAAAAGGACTTCCCATTGCCTATCACTCACGCACCCTCAATTCTGCTGAAAGAAATTATTCTACAACAGAAAAGGAACTTCTTGCTATTGTTGACTCTGTGCAACATTTTCGTCCCTATTTATTTGGCCGCACATTCAAAATTGAAACGGATCACAACCCCTTAATTTGGCTCTCAAAATTAAAAACCCCAAATTCACGATTAGTTCGCTGAAAAATAAAGTTGGAGGAGTACGATTACACAATAGTATATAAAAAAGGTAAAGACAATGTTGTTGCTGATGCCTTGTCTAGAATCGAGATCAATGTAAATGATACTGATTCGATCTTCCCAAATATCGAAGAAAACCCCGACCCAGCTGATCTCTTGAAAAAAGCACTGTTCATTCCCAAGCAGACAATATTTCTTTTGAACTTCCAATAACTGACAAACCAATTAATTATTTTAACAACCAAATTTTTATTGCTACTGGCCATTCAAAACAAAACTCCCTTAAAATCAAATTTAGAGACCGCCGAGTTATAAGCATCGTATTACAAGATAATAACAACATTTCCGAACAAATCCTCTCTCAATTTAAAGAACTTATTGACCCTTCACAAACCTATTATCTGTATCTACATCAACCCAATTTGTTACGCCCCCTTATTGAGGAAACACTTGGAAAATTTTTTACAAATTCACTTAAAATTATACTTTGTTCCACCTATTTAAAAGACATTTGCAAAGTTGAGGACCAGGAAAAAATAATCGAGCAATATCATAATAGAAATCATAACGGCATAAATGAAACGTATTCGCAATTATCCCAAATTTATTATTGGCCTAATTTAAAAATCGATATTACAAAATTTATAAATGCTTGTACCGTATGCTTAAAAAACAAATACGAACGCAGACCCCCAAAGTACCCATTTCAAGGCCCGCTATTATCACATAAACCTTTTCAAAATTTACACATTGATGTTTTCTTTTATAAAAGTAAATCATTTTTAACAATTCTAGATCAATTCAGTAAGTACGCCCAATGTTATATGTTAAATGATCGAACTAGTTTTGAAATAATTCGTAAATTAAGGCATTATTGCTCTCACCACAATTATCCGGAAAAAATTACAACAGATTCAGGCACAGAATTTACGAGCCACACGTTTAAACAATATTTAAATTTACATAAAATAGTTCACCATATTACTACCGTCCGAAACTCAAACTCAAACTCCCCCATCGAACGCTTTCATAGTACCCTTATCGAAAAACTAAACATCCTCCACGAAGTTAACCCGCGAGACTCCCTAGATTATCACCGCTGTCACAATATATAATCAATGAATACATTCAAGTACTAATTTTGCCCCTTTTACGCTATTATATGGTCCCTACGAAAAACTTATAGAACTAAATACTGACACGCCTATTTATGAAGATTTTGTCGAAAAGCGAAAGAAAGAGCTTTTACCTTTTTTTGATCACGTTTATGGAAAAACTCGAGAAAAAGCAATCAATCGACTAGAAAAATATAATAAAACCAGAAACGATGTACCTTTAGATTATTCAACCCAAATCAGTTCAGATACACCCCTTATTGTATATTATAAAAATAAAAATAGAAACAAAGCAATTGCCCCATTTTCTCCCCTCGTTGTTAAAGAGCAACAAAATAATAAACTAATTGGTAAAACACATAAGAGAACCACAGAGACCGATAAAAAGTATTTAAAAATTCGTAAAAGTAACACCTTGTTGCAGGATTCTGCTACTGGTGGCGCCTCTATCCCTCTGCCTGCACCATAAAATTTATTATTTATTTAATGCCCTTCACGACCTCCCCCTTTAAAAACTAAAAAGTTCACTTAATAAATTGTTACGAAATCGACCAAAACGAGGTTTAATCAATGCTCTTGGTTCAACCGTTAAATTTATCACTGGCAATTTAGATTAATCGGATCTGGATTTAATCAATAGAAAATTTGAAAATTTGACAGATGCTCACAATCACAATCATAACGTAAATAAAATAATAATTTTTTGTAAAGAAACAAACGACCGCTGTAATAAAATAATAACAACATTTAATAAAATTTATAAAGACATTTATTTCCCATAAATATCGACACGATTTTGACGAACTTTCAAAAACACAACTTTTAATCCAAAATTATAATAATTTACAAAATTTTGTTGAAATGCTTTTCAGAACAATTTCATTCTCACAGTTAGGATATTCTAATGTAAAAATGTTTTAGCGAAATCATCCATAGAATCATCTTTATTATCAATTTCTTTATAAATTAATAGAGCGATCAAAAACAGTTGTTATTTCTGATCAATTAATTTCAATAATTTTAAAAGTTCCGATCTCATTCAAAGAAACATTTTCCTTCAAATTACTATTCTAATGGAAAATGGTTTAAAAATTGTCATCACCCGATCAGATATGAACTTCAAACAGTCAAACTAAATGTTGGAATACAAATCAACCACCATCCAAGAAATATGTACAGGACACACCATTGTTCCCGAATGCAGATCCATAGTTGTGTCAAGCCCCTATGACGTAACCATCGGTGAAGAAAGATACTCCATCAACAGCACTAAAGCATCGCTTAGGATACGCCTCAGTCATCTTCTGTTCCACCAGAGACCTACCCTCACAAATTTGGAATCCGCTCTTCGAGCTAAGGAGGGAGGAGTTACGTCTGCTGACTAGGCAACCAAGCTTACCTCGCACGGAACTACACATTATACCGGCACTTCTCTTTTGATTGTTGTTGTGAATACATTGTTAAAAATAAATTAATTAAAAAGTTCAACTGTTTTAATTTAACAAATTAAGAATTCAAAACTAGCAACGTTTCCTTAAAAAGTTTTAAAACTTCCTCAATAATATTTGTTGGAGTCACAGTGTTAAGACCAAATATTACTATGTTATTTTTTCGGCTTTTTCTTTCTAATGTTAAAACTTGTCTTTTTAGTGTAGTGTTGTCGGTTTCTAGTTGTTCGATCTTATCTTCGTAGTTTTTTATTTTAACATTAATTTCTTCTTTAAACTTTGTAAATTCGCTCTTAAGGGTTTCCTTTACGTCTTCAGTTTTTTGTTCAAAATTAGTAGTAATATTTTGAAAAAGTTCTTTCATATATTTTTTTGCGATTCAGTAAAATCTGCCATAATTAATTTTAAATAGTTTATGTGCTTATTGGTGTGTGGTTTACTTTAGGTTAGAGGCAAAAAATCGCTTGACTTTTTTTACGCAACTGTTAAGTGAGATTCTTAATAAAAATCTTTATATTAGGTATGTAATACAATTTAAGATTCCCGTGTGTTAGATCTTTGGATGCATGCTTTATTAGGTTTATTACCAATTCCTTATGTTGTTTTTTTTTAATTTAAATTTTGTTGAAATATGTTAAAATTTGGTAGATACTCTTCTTACCCAAATTTTTGTGTTGCTTAGCTAAAGGTCACCACACACATATTATTATCTAAAAATGATTTAAATTGAATATTTGTATAAAGCGACATCTATTAAACAATAGAATTACCAACTTAAAAATGTGTTTTATGTCAAATGTCAATTTTTTGTGTAAATCAAAATGTATCGCTTACAAATAAACCGTTTAATCAAAGTTTTTTACAGTAAAGAAAATGTTTTATTGGCACTCCAAAGTGAAGTGCCCGAAATGAAGGTCAGTAAAATGTTCATATAAACTTTTAAATATTGGCGCTGAGAAACTATTTAATATATTAAATAGTTATACTATGGTATTTTTGTGTTGAGATAATAAAATAATTTTTACATTTAGGTAATATTATTTTACAAAAAGGGCACTTTATTTTAACGATTGTATGACATTTGAGAACTGTAAACTAACTTGGGATTTTAAGACTTACACAGCTTACTGACTGTTGGAAGGAAAACCAGATCAATTATGTGCAATTTTTTGGTTAACAAAACTCAAAGCGTTCAAACCCTATTGATAGTATCATTTCATCAATATTTGTATCTACAAAAGGTAATAATTTTTTAATACATCTCATTGAATGAAAATGTATCAGATATGTTAATGAAGCTTCCTAGAAAAGAAAAAAATATAAGATTTTGTTTAAGTTTTTTAAGCCAATCATATTTTAGTTTGGCAATTCAAAATTTTTAGTTTGTACATTTAAATTGAGAAGGGGTGATTGAGTAATTATTTTATTAGTACAGTGTACAGTTAATTTAGTGAAAGCATAAGAATAAAATATATTCGTAAGCTTCCACTAATTTTTTTGATGTACACTGTACTAATAAAATATTATGATTGTCACCAAGAACATTCTTGATTTTCACGTTCAAAAAAAATCCACCCAAAATCTCGGAGGCACAGCGTCACTGCGCATACCCCAAATTACGTGCTATGCGGATTGGCGGATTGACAAGCATAAAACCCAAACGTCACTTTTGTCCCAAAGCCTACTACAAACTTTTAATGTAAATATGAGATGTGTATGCATAGCATGCTATGCAGAGTAATTTATAAATGCATTTTTTTCGAAAATGGTGCATCTCAGCGATTCAAATCAAGAGTACCTATTTTTCGTAAAAAACTATAATTTTCATAATTTTAAAAATGTACCGAAAATTTATTTCTCCTAGGGCGTAGCGCCTTTATGGGGCATTTTTGGATACATGTTTATTAAAAAAAAATAGTTTTTTGATGTGAAGAGTGCCCTGTTTAAAGTTGTCTGGGCATGAGTTTTAGTGTTTCGATCGTGGTAGAACTGTGTCCTATCCTACAGCATTAGATTTAAAATCCGTTGCCAACTACTTGCAACCAAAATTCATATGGGTATAAATTCCATTATTAGGCGATTTTTTTATTATTTTGCAACGTAATCTATAACATCGCTTTTAAGAATTTCGTCAATAACAGTCGAAACGCTTGGCAACGTCGTATTCGCTCTCTTTCACCCTAACGCTTGCTACATACGTTCTCACTCACACCTACGTAGCACCGGGCGAGAGCTTTCCTATCTAACGTCAGCGACGTTGCCATGAATCTCCAGTGCAAGCGCCAAATTTCGTGAATTCACCGATTTAATCCAATAGAACTTTTTTCCTACCGACATGATCATTATGAAACTTCGCGTATCATGTTTTGAAATTACGCTTCACAATATGCTCATTTTTCATTGCAATCCTATCATTACCAATAATTATTTCGGAGGAGAAAAGAGTAACAATCCTCGTGCTGCCATAAGATACCGTGCCAGGCCTTCAAGTGATATATTTTTAAAAAAATTTGATTAACTGACTACTATTTTTCAATTTCAAAAAAATATGACTAAAATTTGATGAGAATCGAGTTTAAAAAATTAAACATTAGCCAAATTTGGCTAATACTTCTCATAAATACTCGTAGAAAAAATAAGTAAACTTAAGGAAGTAACAAGAATATATTTAGACATGTTTCTGATGTGTCCTGTCCATGGGCTTGGAATGGTCCAAATGGAAATAACATGGGAAAAGTTCTGTTATTACTTTGGATTTTTTTAAGTCATGAACTAATAAACGGATTATATAGAAGGATAAATGTTCTTGTAACAAATTTAACGCTCTACAAAAAAGGTTTCTTGTGATTTTTTGCTAACTTAACTGGTTCAAAAGTTATTCGAGGTCAAAATGGAAGTTCTAGTGAATTCTGTTTTTCATTTTCAACGTGGTTTAATGATTCAAAAATGTAAAAAGGGTTATAATTTATATTTTAGATGGTTCTATTTTTTAGAAAACTTTCAGGGTAATCGTGACCCTAAAAATTAGTTACACCAATTGTTTTTTTATTTTTGCACTGTCGTATCTTTTAAGGATTTTTTAAATTTTGGGATTCGCAAGATATTTTGGACATAGGTATTGTTAAAAGATTTTGATTTTAATTGGTAAAAATTTTGATAAATTCAAACTTCTTAATAAAAACATTGCTGTCGCTCCCGTCCCGAGGCGGGACTTAAGTTTAGTCCCGAGTGACGTCATAATTTTAAGATTTTTTATGTTACGATAAAACTAAAACAAACCAACCAACCCAACCCAACACTTTTTAACAAAGGAACAACAAATTTATAAAATAAAAAAAGTTTGACAACTTCTAGTAGTATGCCAAGCGACCGCCTTACCATCTGGTATTTTTTTAATCCATTGAAATTTTAATAATATTTAATCAATTAATATTTTTCTTTTTAGAGCAAACGTCAAGATAAGAAAAGTCATCTAGAATATAAATTATAACCCTTTTTACATGGAATTGACTAGAACTTTGATTTTGACCTCAAATAACTTTTGAACCAGTCAAGTTAGCAAAAAATCACAAGAAACCTTTTTTGTAGAGCGTTAAATTTGTTACAAGAATATTTATCCTTCTATATAATCCGTTTATTAGTTCATGACTTAAAAAAGCCAAAGTAAGAACAGAACTTTTCCCATGTTATTTCCATTTAAAACTGGCTGTCGGGGGGGCCGGCTTAATTTTAAAATTAAGTGGTGCAATTTGGCACATTATTTTTTTATATATTTGGAACATATTTAGGACTATCGTGAAGAAAAATTCGAACACACCCTAAATAAGGACCACCCTAATATATATATACATACATATATATATATATATATATATATATATATATAAAATAAAATAAAAAGTTGTTATTTAAGTGGGGATCAGAGATTAAAGCAGGTAAGTAAACCTTAATTTTCATGTATCCGTTTGTCCGTCATCCGTATGTCAGTTTTTCAATAAAATCGTCCGATAAGAAATGTTCTAATTTTCATGCATACGTTTTTTAATGACGTTTAACGGATTGATTTTGCGATAAATAGAAATTGAGTGTCAATATATTCACTTACTAAATTTGCCTAATGCTTAATTGTCATAGTTACAATTATGTCAACAATTGTAACTTTAACAGTTAGCTGTCTAATAAATTTAAAGGTAGGTAAATATACCTTATAAAAAGAATATACTAGCCCTAATATACATTAAAATGTATAGTTTTAAAAAAGCAGGTCCTTTTAGTTCTAGTTTTATTTTTTTTTTGTCCTTTCTTTTTTTCCGTTATTCTTATTAAATAAAAACTTAACAGTAAAACATTATTCACATAACGAACGTAATATTTCCGTTTTACAATCTTATTGAAAAAATATAAAAATATTTCAAAATAAATTATCTTAAAATAACGTTAGGCGTCAAAAACAGATGTGTAGTGACGGATGAGTTAAAATTATTTAACCTTTCTCTATCAGACGTACGAAGTTGAAACTTGACGGACCGATAAAATGTCATAATTTTCGAATTATAATTGGACCAATAAGAGCGCTCCCGGATGAACGGACTGACGGACAAACGGATACCGTAAACACGGGTGGCTTTGGCTCACTTTCAAACTTCAGCTTAAAATTTTTGTGGTTTTAACAATCATAAACATTAAATTTTGTATACCAAAATTTGAGTCTTGAGTTGCTCTTTCATAATAACTATGTTATAATATTACATAGGGCCGAGTTTCAAAAATAAACATTAAAAACTGGGTGTGCAAAGTTACCCCCAGGTTGCGGGTTACTTTGTCTCACAGTGTTTTTTCAGTATAAAATGAATGTAATATTATATTTTATTTTTATTAGACACGTGTTAGCAGCGACATATATCTATTGCAAGGGATTACCAATAAAAAAAAATAAAAAATCGACCTGTAGTTAACCAAGGATCATCATTCCAATGGATTGCGCATAATATAGAAATTGTAACGCGTGTATTTCTATGAGTTTTGCACTGATGCGATATATACAATTTTAAAGTGTAATAAATCCCATTTCTTTCTTTAAAACACTGATTTTCCTGTAATATAAACTCAATAGAATCGCTCAATTGACAGGTTTAGACCAACAAATTATAAATGTTAATTTTATCGAGCGCGAAAAGATTTTTCATAAATGGGTTAAAGTCACCCGCGGGGTGCAAAGTCACCCGTATTTACGGTACATGAAAAATAAGCTTAAATATACAAATATACAAGTTATTTTCGTTCAGCATGTATGCGTAACCGAAAATGTACTAATATTTTCGTTGGACAACTTCCGTGACTGGAACAACGCTTATCTCTGAAAACCACTCTCACCAAGTGAAATAACCCAATTGCAATTTGACAGTAGTATACTATACTCATATACGCATATATGCGTAATATTATGATTATAATAAAAAGCCAGAACTCGCCAACTTTGAAACTCAAATTTGCATAAACTGCTAATCAAAATGGAGTTATTTTCCTTAGTCAATTTGACTAAGTCAAACACTTGTGAGTAGAACTTATCAATAGTTACAAAATATCCTATAAAATCATTAAAGTAAGGTTATAAAACAATAATCGTTCTTTTAACTATGCATTAGTATGATTTTTAAGTAATTAATTTATAGAGTACTGATAAACTAGTCCATAAATACCTGCAGGTCACTATCCTTACATAAATATTGTCTTGTTACTAGATTAAACCTGATTGTACCGAAGATCTTTGTAGCTATGGTAGAAACGCAGTGGAAATACCTTTTGCCTACGTAAATAAAATTCCTTGGAATTTGGATTGACAGTAAATTAAACTGGGCAAGTCACATATATGAACTTGCAAAAAAACTAAACTCAGCGATATACGGAATAAGAAGAATAAAAACAAGTGCTACCCACCAAAGTGCAAAAATGACATACTTTGCCAATTTCCACAGCATTATGTCATATGGTATCCTGGTTTGGGGTGAAGCCAAAGAAGCAAATAGAGTGTTCCTTCTACAAAAAAGAGCAGTGCGAGCTCTATGCTCTCTCAAATATAGTGACAGCTGCAGACAATATTTCAAAAATGAAAAAATACTTACTTTTTATGGTGTATATGTCCTAAATGTTCTAAAGCATGTACATTGTAACAAAAATAAATTTTTAACCAATACCAATTTTCACAATTATAACACAAGAAATAAAGAACATTTTATTATACCTTATCACAGAATAAATGCCACCCAGAGATCTGTGGATTACTGGGGTCCAAAGCTATATAACCACTTACCTGATACTGTAAAAACTTTAAATTGTGAAAAATTTCATAATGTTGTAAAAGAAATTCTAATAAGTCTATGTTTGTATAGTGTACAAGATTTTTTAAATTTTAATTTTAAATGTAAGTTTCAAATGTAATTAATCTCTTAAATTTTAATGTTTTTATTGTATAAGTTTGTATCTCTCTTTTAATTTGTAAACTTTACTGTGTTTTTTACAACTATCTGGTCTTACCTATAAGTTTTTTATATTTTATGTAAATTTCTATTTTTTATTAACATTTATTGTATTGTATTATATTGTAATTTTTTGACAAGTCATGTAATTTTATTGATGACAATAAACAATTCTATTCTATTCTATTCTATTCTATTCTATTTCAAATACGTAGGCAAAAGCACTGGACGCTCTTTCAGTTTCTTGATACAGGTACGCAGTAACAACAAAACTTGGGGTTCAAAAGGACAGTACGGAACACTACAATTTTAAAACCATGTACCAAAATAAAACACGAAGAATTCCAATCAAAAATGCAAATAAATATGTAGCATATAAAAACCCTAAAATAAATATACCATTAAAAGGTTTGTACACAATTTGCGAACAAATACGAACACAGATAAGAAATTTAACCATACGGTTATAAGAGAATCTTACCTTCAATGACAGCGAAGGGTTATTCTAAATAAATGCAATTTTTGTAGGCTCGTTGGATTATTGGCAGCAAAGAGTGATTTTCTACCCCGAAAAAAAATCGGCTAGATTTCTTGATAACCAAAATAACTATTACAAAGTACCAGAAATCACTTAAAACCATTCATCTAATTTCCCCAGAAGGATGGGTATTTTACCACAAATATTTAAAGATGAAAGTTTTTGTAAATCAAACCCCTAAGCTTAACCAACCACTTGTTGAACCGGAAATCGAGTGAGTGTCACCGCAATTAAAGTTGCTCTTCTTTTTTTTTAAGAAAATTTTTGGCGCATTATTTAAACTGCCAATGATAACACTTGAAGGAATACCCTGTGAAAATCTGACAAAACCAATGGAGACCAATTTATTTAAATTACCGATCTTAAAGTTAAATATAGTACAAGAATGCCTAATCCCCTTTACTTTATTTTGAATATTTAAAATCAAGTTGGTACTACTGCAAGTGAGGTTACCAACCGAACAGCTCATCAAAGTCACTATCTTGACAGTAAAAGTAAACATTCACTTAAATATGCAAAAATATCTAAGTTCCAATGAAAATATGGTATGAAGAGGTACGAATTATGCAAGATTTTCTTAAAACACAGACCTATTAAAGAAACGTATACAAAATAAAGACAATTTAATACAAAAATTCAAAAAATTTAAGGTAGGCGAAATTTGCACGTTACAATACTTTGTCTCTCCTGGGCCGTTGTCACCTATATTAACTACTTTTTTATATGATTTTACTCATCTTCGCAACACCAAAGCCAAATTAATTGCATTTTTAACTACAAATTTTGAACTTAATTTGACAACCGTTCAATGTAACCTACAATAATTTAAACATAACCACAATTACATTATAATTACTATAGTTTAGTTTGTTTTAATCAATGCAACCAATTTTGGTTCCGTATTTACCAACCAAATCCCTAAATTTGCAACGTGGCTGCAGTCCATGGACTGCAGATAAAAAAAATGAAGTTTATATTTTTCTTTTTCGAATACACACCATAGATGAAATATTACACCCATAAACATGGCATAAACAACCGATACACTTAATTAATTACTACGTGACGTGAGTCACTCTCGGTAATTACTTATAAGTGTCTGTCAATTGACAGGTTGTGTGCGATCTGCATTAACGATCACCGCACATTACATCGGAACAGGAAAATTTAAATTAAATCTTATTAATTTAAAATGTATCATCTATGATAAACAAAAATTAATTGATTTTTATATATTGTATTTAAATTTCACCCGTTATTGATATAAATAGATGTAACAACTAACGAAATCTGACTTTTGAGCTAAAAAACTGATTAAATCTGACTAAGAAAATAAAATCTGACAAAATCCGAAAATCTGACTCCACTTGAAGACCTGCCGTGTATTTTTACTCAACTTTGAAATGTATTGACTCGGCTCCCAACGACAAGAATTTTTATTAAATTAAACAGGATTATAAATAATTTATTTGTAAATTTTTATCAAATTCTGATCATTCGACAATCACCTTAAGTTTGACCCACTAATTTTGGGACACCCTGTATAAAACCTTTAAGACTTTAATCTATATGGGAAATTCTACGGCAAATCGACCACTTTTAAATCCGACCCCGACCCCACTAAAAAGTTTGGTACAGTTGTTTTACCCAACCAAAAAAGTTAAAAAAATTAAAAAAATATGGCTCTTTATTTTCCAAATAGGTACATATAATTAAAAAAAAAAAATTTATGAAATTTATCAGTTTTTTGAGTAAAACCATCAATTTTTCAACTACTAAAAAAAACTTTTTAACGATTTATTCTGTGAATGCTGCTAAATGCAAAATAGGCCGACTTTTAAAAAAATTATTTCTTTAATATTTTCCCAATATTTTATTTATTCTCTTATAAAAACTGTTTTTTTAATAATAATATACTATGTATCAAGTTTGATAAACGTCATTTTAGACAAGAATTTAATTTAGGCAAGAGCGACATTATCTTAAAATGATTTAAATCAAATATTTGTATAGAGCGACATCTATAAAACAATAGGGAAATCTGTGTTACCGTGAAATGTAAATTTTTTATATGTTATAAACACATAAATCGAAATGTATTCCTTGAAAATAAATTAACAACAGATGTTCACAGTGAAAATAAAGAAAATGTTTTATGAGCACTTCACAGTGAAGTCCGAGCCCGAATTTAATTTAGTTTACTGCCGGCGAAATAAAAAGGTCAGTACGATGTTTATATAAACTTTTCAAGTTGAGAAACTATTTAATAATTTAGTATTTTTGTATTGAGATAATAAAATAATTTTCTCATTTATGTAGTATTATTTTACAAGAAAGGCACTTAGTGTCATGGAAACATGTACGATAATGGGCGTTTTACAGGTGGAAGTAAAAAAAATCATTTTAAGTAAATTTATACTTTATTTATAATTTATAATCTAACCTAATAATTAATGATTTTATGATAATACGATTAATAATTATTTAATTTATTTTTTTATACCAATTTAACAAACGATTTATTTTATTTATCCACAATTTACATAATGAGTATGAGTATGGGAACGTATGGCAGGCCCCAAATACATTATCTTCCACTAATCTCCCAGGGTTATTTTACCCCCTTTCCGTTCTCCTGCGTATCCCGCCAAATCACAGCATTACCTGTGTTTGTTGGATCCGAAGTTTTTACGCCGGCTGGTAGATCCACCCTAGAAGGTCGTGGATGACTGTGTTTAAGGTTAAGGCCGCTCCAAGGATTTTTGTCAGCCGGGTCGGGCCATACGTCCAGTTTAAGAAGGGTTTTTGGAGGACATTGAACTGACCCAAAACTAAGTATAATCCGGAATCGTCCTCAACCAGGGCTTTAGTAATAACCCCATTCAATTGGGATTCATGAATGGGGGTAGAAGTGTTAGTACGCTGCTAGAACCTGCCCTTGTTGGTGTATTTCTGAACATCTCTGTCCGAGTCAGTATCAGGTTCCTGATAGCCGCTTTAGAATTGTTTGCCCCCCTGTGCGATATTGAGTCTTATCTTCAGAACCGAAGTGTTGCCGGCCGCACCCCGCCGTAATTAGTACCCTCTGACTATGTGGAAATTCGTTTAACCTACTGGAATTGTCGACCCTCGAATTATTATTTTTTTTTCCACTGTGCGTGATCCCCCTTCACTTGGGGTTGGGTCCATCTTTGCGCCTTACTGTGCAGTGCGGCTATTTTACGCTTAACTAATTTATGACCCCCTTAACGTCTTAGTAATCTATAGATGTAAACATAAATAAATAAATTTCTTTGGGATGGTTTCTTTTGCCTAATGTTTATCGTAACTTGAGTGATTAATGGCTTCTTATGTGCCCTTGTGTTTATAGTTTTTTTTTACTTTTTTCATTTGCATGAGAATCTTGAAAATTTATTGCGACTGATTAATTTTACCTGAAGAATTATTGTTAGTTAAAGGTTGCGTATTTCGTATTAACTAGTATTAATATTATTGGGTATTATATGGTCATACAATTTTGGTAGCTACTTATCTAGTTTATGCAGACTTGGACTTCGAGATATTTGCCAGGCAGGTGTGCTGAAATTGACCCTTATCGCATGCCTCCCGCACTTGTGGTAGTCCAGGAAATTTTCATTGGAACTGATCGTCTCTCTCACCCCTTTTAGCCAGGTCAAACATTTGAGGACTTAATCCAGGAGGAGGTATCACACACAATTTGCACTCTTTTGCACTTGGGACAGTTATCACGTGTAGAATCGATATTGATTTTTTTTTGTTATTTTACGGCGTTAACCGTGGTCCTCCCGCACTTTTCATACTTGTTGCACTTTTCGCACTGTTCGCACTTGTGTGTTTATTTATTTATTTATTTATTTATTACCGATTACCGATATATCCGAATACTAAAGCAAATCTACTTTTGGTACTTTACTACGTTTGTATCGTATACGCTGCTTAGGAGGGATCTCGAAGAGCGTCCGACCACTTCAAGAGTCAAGACCCACAATTTACATAATATGTATAATATTATTACATTAGCATAATTATCCTGGTTTGTTACCCATTATGAAGGTTATAACACCCTGTAGTGTCCTTTAATCCATCCATAAGACACTAGTGTTTTATGGCAATTAATAAAACCAAATACGTCAGAATTCACTCGTATTTATTTATTTATATTTTAAAACAGATGTAAAAGTCCGCTGCTATGGATGAAATAGTATATTTTTTTCTGCTCAACCATTTGTAGGTGTTTTGCAAGACTAGCCGAGACGAGCCCTATGGAGACGGTAAGTTCAACTTAATCGTTTTATAAAAAACATATGAAAAGCAGTGGCGTAATATATATTTTTTTAAAACAACAGATGCCCCCCGTGACGTCACTGGAATATGAATATAAATAAATTAAATCTAATTAGATACATCACATCAAAAAAATCTAATTAGGTACATTACATTTATTTTAATAATATCTTCATATGCAACACCGTATATCGGAAAAGAAACGTTTGCAGTTAGTAGTTAATACGAAGTTCTTGCTTATTTTTACCCAAGAAATGTCATCCTGAATTGTTTGCAATATTAATGAAACACTCCGTATAACGAAAACCGAAACTTTTTCCACCTAGTGAAAAAAATAAGATAAAAATGGCAATAGGTAAATTTGGGGTCTTTTTTTATTTTTGCGGCCACCAACTATTAACTTATGACCAGCTACCAGTATTCAAGTCTAGTGTCTTCAGAGACATCCATCGGCCATTAGACAAAACATTATGTCCAGAAAAATCTTGAAACATTGCCCAAACTGTTTGAATAAATCCTTTAAGACCTCAATTAGCAATAAATACGATCGTATTTCTACAACGGGACCCCGACTTTATCTCTCCTGGGTCAAATGAGTTACTTATATTTGACACTTTTTCATTAAGCAGATCCGTACACCACCAAAGACAAAGTCGTAAGAAATCTTAAAGCTGGATTTATAGTTGGATGTAGACATAACGTAGACGCACTGGATACGTAAAAAACGGACTGTAAAAAAGTATTCTATTTATAAATCGACGGAACGGAATATTTGTGCACATGCGCCTAAGCTGTGGTGGATTTGTGAGAAGTACCGTAAGCGACGCAGACTCTAGTACAAATTATACGTAATTTTTTTCGCACGAGGATAATTGTAATGGACGAGTGCGAGGAAACGTCTCATAAGAAGAGTTCTTTGTACATTTCTTTCTATTTGCAAATTTTTTTAGAATAATGTCGAACAATTGTTCACAACTGTGACTTAAGTGACAGCAATGCTGTCACAGCATAGTAAGACAACCCGCTGTGCACCAGTGGCGGCTGGGCCGTACCATCAAAAATAAAATAAAACAATTTAAAATTCTCTCTTACAGCCAATATGGTTTCCGCGAGGGTAAATCGACCGAAGATGCTATTGTGGATTTAACAACATAACTTTACAACTCACTAAATAAAAAATTACCCACAATTACCATATTTATTGATTTGGCCAAAGCTTTTAATACGGTAAGTCATAGTAAGTTGTTTAGTAAACTGGGAAGATATGGTATACGAGGTAATGGTTTGGATATATTAAAAAGTTATTTAGGTGGTAGACAAATCCCAATTATGGAGTTCCACAGGGCACCATCCTTGGACCAATTCTTTTTATAATATATTTAAATCGCATATTACTAAAGGAAACAGAAGGTAAAATGATTAGCTATGCGCAGACGATACAGTAATAATTTATAAAGATAATACATGGGATAAAGTTAAACAAAAAGCTGAAAGGGATTTTGTATAAACACTATTTAAAACTGCCCAATTTGCTTGATAAAAACTTACCACCCTAAGAATTTAATTATTGAGCAATACTTTGCATTTTTAGACATGTATTACATTTGAAATAAAAGTATATTATAATATAAAAAATATAAAAAGCGAATAGGCAGATTTCAGATCTGAGCTTGTACAGAACCTTGTCACTACCTATACTATGTATAAAAATGCGCGCTCCCGAAATTTTGCTCAGGCACTAACCAAGCCCGCCTGAGCTACTTATTATTATTAAGATGGATTTATAGTTGGACGTAGACGTAACATAGACGCACTGCAAAAAGATCAAATATAGAATTTATGTACTCCTATTTATAAATGAACGTAAACGTAGACTTAACGGAAATGTAACGAAAGAGTTGGTCAACTTTTATCTTTTCCGTTCCGTTTCTTGCGTCCGGCCAATCAAAAGAGATAAGTATGTGTGCACAGCAGTGGCGGCTGGTGCTTCTTTAAACTGGGTAGGTTCACATTTTGTTTGGGGGGCTCCCTGAGATCAAGCGAGGGAAGCTGGTAAGAAGCCGAATTTTTGAAAATGGACGTGATCAACAGTTTTTGAGCATGCGACCACTCATGTTTAAAAAAGAAAAGGCGTGGCCTATATCGCAAAGGTCCTTCTTATTCCTAATAGTAAAAGAAAAAGAAACTACTCTAATTTGTCAATTTAATATTTCATATCCATGCAATTGTACGCAAGAATAATAAGAATATTAAATCGTTGGGCAAGAACTATATAAGAATTATTACTAATTACTTCCCTGCTATTAATTTCCATTTCACAGCTTTTATATCCATCCATCAATTTTCGACATACGTATCGCGGCATACCATCGCTCCATCTTTCAAAAGATACAATTCAAATGTCTGAGATTAATTGATACGTGCAGGCTTCAAGGGAAACGGCAAGCCGGACCTACTAAATGCTATTCATTTAAACCCTTAATTTTTAATTTAACAAATAAGGGAATAGATTTAAAATTAATGTAACTATTGTATTTATAACAAAATAAAAAATTTAAGAGAAAAAACTAAAAAATAATCATTATTATACATAGGAATACGGGGTTATTTAATGATTAAATTTTAATCAGACCCTCATTTTTAATTTAACAAATAAGGGAATGAATTTAAAATTAATGTAACTAATGTATTTATGACAAAAAATAAAAAATGTAAGAGATAAAACTAAAAAAAAATAATCATTATTATACCTAGGTGGGATTATTTAATGATTAAATTTTAATCATAATCAAGCCATGAATGTTTTTTATTTATGCCTATTTATTTCGGTATTAATGAAATAATAATTTTGGTTTTGTAACTTTTGTTAAAATAAAGAAATACCTATTTAATTAAAAACTATAATAAAAATAAATAAATCTCCACACGCCAATGACGTGTCGGCCGTACCTACAGTCGTATGCAAATAAAAAGCGTACACGTATTAAAATGAGAGGTAGGTACTTCATTTGTTCACGAGTTTTTTTAAATTCAGATAACTGACGAGGCATTATTCAATTAGCTATCAAACTGATGGCTGGTTTACATCTACGGAACTGTATTTTTTATAACCTAACTCGCCATATTTGACAAGTGTAGTACCTATCATTCTAAGGCTGTTCGCTTTTTATTTGCATACGACTGTACATACAAAACGATAAACTAGACATGCTATACGTTCGGCTTCCCGGTAGCTTGGTCTCATGATTTTAGAGCGGCGTTAAGTTAAAATCGAACGTTATGAATTGATTCACAACAAAAGAGCTAGCTGCGGCCAGCCGCACGTCACGTGGCCCATGTTTATAATACACGGTGTATTGTTAGTGGCCTACATACATTATAATCTTTGCGTTTAGTTCAACTTGCAAACTATTAAATCTGACAAGATTTTTAGAAAAAATAAGGAAGAGAGGGATTTATAATTTTTTCTTGCGTACAATTGCATGGATATGAAATATTAAATTGACAAATTAGAGTAGTTTCTTTTTATTTTACTATTAGGAATAAGAAGAGCTTTGGGATATAGGCCAAGCCTTTTCTTTTTTAAACATGAGTGGTCGCATGCTCAAAAACTGTTGATCACGTCCATTTTCAAAAATTCGGCTTCTTACCAGCTTCCCTCGCTTGATCTCAGGGAGCCCCCCAAACAAAATGTGGACCTACCCAGTTTAAAGAAGCACCAGCCGCCACTGCTGTGCACACAAACTTATCTATTTATCTCTTATATCTTTTGATTGACGCAAGAAACGGAACGGAAAAGATAAAAGTTGACCAACTCTTTCGTTCCATTTCCGTTAAGTCTACGTTTACGTTCATTTATAAATAGGAGTACATAAATTCTATATTTGATCTTTTTGCAGTGCGTCTATGTTACGTCTACGTTACGTCTACGTCCAACTATAAATCCAGCTTAATAATAATAAGTAGCTCAGGCGGGCTTGGTTAGTGCCTGAGCAAAATTTCGGGAGCGCGCATTTTTATTTATAGTATAGGTTGTGACAAGGATCCGTACAAGCTCAGATCTGAAATCTGCCTATTCGCTTTTTATATTTTTTATATTATAATATACTTTTATTTCAAATGTAATACATGTCTAAAAATGCAAAGTATTGCTCAATAATTAAATTCTCAGGGTGGTAAGTTTTTATCAAGCAAATTGGGCAGTTTTAAATAGTTTTTATACAAAATCCCTTTCAGCTTTTTGTTTAACTTTATCCCATGTATTATCTTTATAAATTATTACTGTATCGTCTGCATAGCTAATCATTTTACCTTCTGTTTCCATTAATAATATGCGATTTAAATATATTATAAAAAGAATTGGTCCAAGGATGGTGCCCTGTGGAACTCCATAACTGGGATTTGTGTTAGGATTACTATGGCAGTCTTTAACGTTTACCATACTGGTCCTACCACCTAAATAACTTTTTAATATATCCAAACCATTACCTCGTATACCATATCTTCCCAGTTTACTAAACAACTTACTATGACTTACCGCATTAAAAGCTTTGGCCAAATCAATGAATATGCTAATTGTGGGTAATTTTTTATTTAGTGAGTTGTAAAGTTATGTTGTTAAATCCACAATAGCAGCTTCGGTCGATTTACCCTCGCGGAAACCATATTGGCTGTCAGAGATAATTTTAAATTGTTTTAAAAAACTTGTCTTGTTTTTAATGCATTTTCAAATATTTTTGCAACATTTGAAATCAGTGTGATGGGTCTGTAGTTATTTATGTTTTCCGAGTCCCCCGATTTAAACAAAGGTTTGATAATCCCTGTCTTTAAATTCTTTGGAAAAATACCCTCAGTGAAACTTTTATGTATAATACATGTTAGCTGCTTTAAGATTTCATATTTAAGAGTTTCAGAAGTTATAAGATCCCATCCTGCGGACTTTTTATTTTTTAATTTGTGTATTAATAATGCTACTTCTCTTTCATTTACTGGTTTTAAATATAAGGAGTTATTAATATTTAAATCACTTTCATGGAAATTTGTGGAACTTTAATGTTTTCCGCTAGACTTATTGCAATATTATTGTAATAGTTATTAAAATGTTTTGCTATTTCTTTTTTTTGTGGGTTATATTTTCATTAGAAATTTTAATTTGTGCGATTTGTGAATTTTTAGATTTTTCATTACAAACTTCTTTTATGCATTGCCATATTTTTTGTTTTATTGCAAACTTTGATTAATTTTATTTTTGTAGTACGATATTTTAGACTTTTTAATTAGTTTTTGTATGTAATTTCTCTATCTTCTATATTTACTAAGCAATTCATTGTTATTTGGGTATAATAAAGTTTCTCTGTATAATCTATTCTCAGCATCAATAATGTCTTTTGAAATCCACTCCTTTCTTCTTATTTCTTTTTTTTATTTTAATTGTTTTTGTATTTTTTTAATTAGGTAATTTATCAATAAATAAATCGCTAGCTTTATTAATGTTTTCAAATTCCTAAATGTTCCTCCAATTTTCATTTTTTAGAGAAATCCTTAAACTATCATAATTAATGTATTTTTTATATTTTATATATATAAATTTTTCTTTAACTTCTGAAACACCCAAAAAACTTGAAAAAAGAATGATTGGCTTATGATCAGTTATTTGATCCTTAAGAATGAGAGTTGTTGTCTTTAACAAAAATATGATCAATAGGTACAGGTTTTTTGATCTGATACAACCACAGTTTCTTTATTAATTTATTAGGGTATACAATTTTCTTCATAAAGTATATTCAAGTAATTTTTCGTAATTAAATTTTGTGTTTTAATCACCCACAACAATATGTATATCAAATCTTATTTTAAGTGATTTTAAGTAATTATTAAAGTTTCCTAAAAATAGTTCACTTGATGTACAAGGCGGTCTATAAATAGCTGTTATTAATATTTTTCTTAGATTAATATTTAATCAATTGTAGCAATTTTATTTCGTTAAAGATAATAATATTAAAAGTCAAATTTATATCATTTTTTACATAAATCAAAATACCGTTGTTTTTGTTTACATTACCCTCATTGTAAATTGTTTTAAAACAATTGTAACCGTTTAATTGGAATAGATTTTCAAAAGTTTCAGTTAGTATAATAATGTCAAAGTCTGATTTAAACTGATGGATTTTTATTTTTAACTCGTAAAAGTTTTTTTGGATGCTTCTGATATTTATATAAAATAGTTTGAGATCGAACGTTTTTTTGTCTAACATGAAATTTAGTTCTTTGTTATTATTCAATTCATATGCATCAATGTCTTTAGGACAGTAATCTGAAATGTATTGATCCATTTTATTAAAAAAAAACTTTAAAAACTTTAACAACAAGTTTAAACTATGTAGAATAAGAGAAAAATTAAAAATAAACACCAGAAATTACTCACGGTTTATAGTACCTATTTAAATAACAAAGAAAATGGTGTGTTATTAGTTTTTCTTAGGATTTTTTCCTGATTTTGCTTTTGGAGGTGACGTTTTTTTTTTGTTTTTTTATCAGTCTTTAATTTATCTTCTATGATGTCTTTCTCTCCTGCATCCGATTCTTTATCTGTTTCTATGTCCGATTCTGATGATTCTTCACCTTTTTTACTGCCAGTTTTCTTTTGGGTAGTCGATGTAGAAGGTTTTTCTGTAGGTTTATTTCTTTTTCCAAGTTGACTTTAAGATCTTTGTACGTTAAAGTTTTGCCTTCTATAATTAATTTATTATTCTTTATAAATGCCTCTTCTTTTGCTGTTCTTGCATTCTTTAGCTCTTCATATAATATTTTTTGTTTTTTCCTTTCTTCTGGGTTTAAATCATTAGAAATACTTATTCCGGACCCTTTTAGATTTTTTACATTTCTAAAGATTTCTTGCTTTTTTCTCTCTATTTTAATTTCAGTAATATCGTTTTGTATATTGACGTTTTGCTCTTTTATTTGTTTAATTACTTCAAATATTTCGTTATTTAAAATCGTAGGGGGCATAATAAGCAGTTTAAATAATAAACAATAAAACAGGCTTCGGTAGCTCAGCGAGAAAACAGGCACTCCCAGAAGCAGGACGCGACCGCGGCCCGGGCTCGCACGCAAACCTGGCAGTTTTATTTTTTGAAAGTTAAAACTTTTTTTTAAAGTTGTGGAATTTCTTTTTGTATTAATAAAAAAACACTTGCCAACACTGCACTTATTAAATGTTAAAATATTTATTCAAAAGGCCACTTAGTTTTTTTACTGCACAAATTGATTTTAGTGTTATTCAGTTTGTAAAAATCTTATCTTTAAAATGTTTTTTAAATCAAGTTTTAATTCAATCTACTAACTTATAAATTCACTTAAAAACTTGCAGAGCACAATCAACAGGTGTTTATATGTAAAAATATGTGGATTAGATTTCAAGGCTTAAAATTAATAATTTTATGCACGATGACATTATAATATGACAATTATAACAAAAATTCTTTGACGTAAACGTCTTTTTATAGCCCGCGGGCGTTATTATGACCCAGCGGGCTATAATGAAATGTCAAAAATTAAAAACAACAATGTTACACCATTTGATACATTCGAAGTAAGTTTTTTCGTATTAAAATTTTTATTATTATTATTATTATTATTATTATTATTAAAACTGACTGATGTCAGTTGACATTATAATATGACAATTATAACAAAAATTCTTTGACGTAAACGTCTTTAAAAACAATAATATATTAAAAATAATAATATATTAATCGTGCATAAAGTTTTGTATGGTATGCTGGCATAACTAGTTTTTATGGTCCTACGACGCTTTTCTAGCCCTCGCGCTAACGCGCTCGGGCTCGAAATAGCGCCTCGGACCATAAAAACCTTATTATGCCCTTAATACATAAATAACTATTTTATTAGAATTTATTTTGATACATAACATAAAAAACCTTATTTAAAAAAAAATTAAATTTGATTAAATAGCTTAAAAGAGCATTAAATGAAAATAGGCGCGGCCTTCCAAATAAAAAAATAGATCTATGCTCAGGTCCTTTAGAGGTATAACATATTCATATTTAAACAAAATCGGCGAAATTTTATTTTTTTGATGCCCGCTTGAAGTTCACCGAGGCTTTTGACATACCGATGCTTGGCTCTCTAAAAGAGAATTAGTCAAAAATGACTAATTACTACAGTTATTAGTGGCTGCTTTTTCACTTATACCATGGTTAACCATGTTAAGCAATTATGAAAGTAAAGCAGTTAAGATATAGTCAATTCCATATTATATGGAAAATTTACTAATAGTAAATTACTATACAGTGTGTATTAAAACGAATAGATACACTTAAATAAAACAAGTGCCAAACCCCGCCCTCTGTGGTAGGGATTGAATTTAAAAAAAAGTTATTTTCGTTATTTTAGAATTATTTTTGTTTGAGAATTTATAGGTTTTATTTTTATCGAATTCGTTTGTATTGTTTTAATGCATTTCTGCAAATAAAAACTAAGTATTGTTTAAAATCCATTAAATTCCAGTTAATGGCGAAAATGTATTTCTTAAAAACTATACACATTTCCCTACGACAGCGTCGGAGCTACTGAACACAGTAGATCAAACTGCATGCCCTTGTATCTGGCTGCATGCCGCGCTGTTGCCATATGCTATTATTGTTTCCTAAAAGGGTTGTTTTTCTTATTTTTTAATATTAAAAGTAAGAAAATTAACTAAATCAAATTATTTTTGACATATTAATTTTTTTGTTATTTTTAAAGTTTCAAACAAATAAAATTGAACTATTTATTAAATAATTATAATCGTTCTCTTCTGATTTAAAACAACCTGGCAACTATGGTTCGTAATTACGAATGGCTTGGTTTAAACCACGCCCAATTATTGTTTCTTTTTCTCTGATCAGAATATAATTTGTCATCCTTGTCTCCAGCCTTACTTACTTGATTCTATACAGTCTGTATATCAAAAACTGTTCTACTTTTCTAACTTCTGACGACATTTTCGGATTCAAGGGACAATTTTACATCGATAGTGACCGCTTAATGTTCGGGATACAAATTCCTTTTGACGAGAATTATTAATGGCTGCTTTTTCGCAATGATATTTTTTAATAATTCATTTTTAGAGAGTGAATTTAATGTTGATTTATACCCTAGGTATTTATAAAAGAAATTTTATAAAAATTAGCTGCTGGTCTTTGCTAATTCCGAGGTTCTTTGAAAAATATGTAATAAGACTCGGAAAACAAAAACCGATATAATTTTTTTTTAAATAATTTAACGCGTTTATGTAAACTTTTCATTAATTAGCAGTAGATTACACGGCTTTAAATAAATTATAGTATTGTGTATTTAATTTAATTTTAGGCATATAAAATAATCTTTTTTTTTTAACTAAAACATTATTTATAATAAAGTAATTAGGTACTTTATATTTTATGTTTATTTTCAATTAATTAATTTTGTTGTTGTGACAAATACATTAAAAGAAAACCAAATTTAATTTATTTAAAGCATTGTCATCTACCGTATATTCATAAAAACAATTTTTTTTTTAATAAAAAGATTACTTAAATGCGTTGAATTATCAAAAAAAAACTAATTGAATTCGGGTTTTGTGTTTTGACTTTTATTACATTTTTCTAAGAACTTCTAGATTAGCAAAAACAAGCAGATAATTTTTATAAAGATTTTATAAATATATTTTCGATAACTGTCAAAACCCACGGCAAACTTCAAGCGGGCGACAAAAAAGTCAAAGTTAGCCAATTTTGTCTCAATTTAGATATGTTATAACCCTAAGCAATACTTATTTTTACTACCACTATGTAAAAGTCACATTTCGTAATGGCATCGTTGCTTAGAAAATAAATCTTTTCATTGGCAAGGCAAAACTCGAATAAAAAGTGACATTTCTGTGTGAAAAGTGACAGGTCTGTGTAAAAATAAATTGACAGCATTGTTTGACATTTAGACGTACGTACGTACATTAATTAATTGTGTTTGTATAATAAATTCTAATTTTTAGTGCCTTTATTTAAATTGAGAAGGTAAGTATATTAATTTTAAGTAAAAATTAAAAGAATTAGATGAAAGTAATTTTAACAGTTGTCAAACACGTTTTTCGGTTATTTTTTTGTATTTAAAATAATAAAAAATAAAAGGGTCGTAGAAAAAACATTGTGTTTTACTTGTGAGAAAAGCTTTCTTCAAGCTCGTGTTAATGCACACTCGACCGCGTATTGGCATTGTTTATTACGATACAGAGCCATAGTGTTCTGAATCGCAAAATTAAACACAAATAAGTACAATACAATCCTTACTACGATTCAGCACATCTGCCAGTTTGTGGTGTTCTGAATCATAGTAGAGAATGTTGAAGTGTTTGCGCGAATGCAGCAGGCCATACTTTACTGCGATTCAGAAAATATTAGCTATGCGATCTCATGTGCCGCACGCATAAAGTAATAAGCCAGAGTTATAGGTTATGTTAGAAATTAATTAATAGTAGTGATTGTTTTCATTTGTTTTCGTTGTTATTAAAAATGAATTATAAGGAGAAATATGCAGTCATACTGGAAAGTTTTGAATTAACTGAAAATCTTAGCTTTACGGCAAAGATAGGATTTAAGAAAACTGAGGGGATAGTTAGCAACGGAAAATGGTGTGACCATTGAATTAAAGAGTTTAGTCTTGAGATGTTTACTAATTGGATTGTAAGGTACACGCATCCTTCTGCCACTCGTTATGAATACCGAAAAAATTTACAATTGTCAGCACAACAGTTTCGATAAAGTCAAGCAAAGAAAAAGAATAGTACCTATGTATTTTTATTTGGTGTCTATTTAAAGAAAACAACACAATACAAAATATAATATAATACAATACAATATAATATTTTTTTATTATTTATGTAATTTTGCAAAATTAATAGTTGTATGTAAAAGTAGTACCTAATGGTTACTATTAGTTTAATTTTTATTTAATTTTCTCTAGAGAAAAAATTAAAATTAAAATTTTTCAATAAAATTTAGTATAGGGTCGTGTTGAGGGGTGGTGAATCCAGTGCCGTGCTTAGATTTTGTTTAAAAAATCGCTAACTAAATGAAAAAAAGCAAATTTTTTGGGTAAAACGATCTTTTTGTGAATAAGTTTGAAATGATTTTTTTTTCTTTGGGTTAATGTATTTTTATTATTAAAACTGCAGAGTGTACACTCAGAGAAATATCATGCCATGAATTCATGGCTTTTAAAAGCATATAAAATTATATTAATTTAAATAATCGGGTAAATTTGATTCAAATGGAAAAATTTGTAGTTTTATATATTTATTTACCAACAGTTTTACAATACTTTTAAACACTTTTAAAGTTTACCCTCTTTAAAATATATATACAAAAAGAAATCTATTTATTTCATTGCCTTTCTCAGCGTTGTTTCAAAAAGATATGTATTATACAATTGTTATACACCTATTAATTTAATGGGACACACCAATGACGCCAAAACATATTTGAATCCCTTTGAATTATTATCGTTTTGAATGATTCTACAACATTTTTTCTCTCAGTGTACCTAGTTTGTTTTTATTAATATTTATTTATAAATACATTCCAATTAAAAATAATAATTCGTTTTTTATTGATAATGCATGCAGCTAGCGTACTACAGCTAAAAATACTATTTTCTGAATCGTAGTAAAGTATGGCCTGCCGCAGTCGCGCATACCCTCCAACATTCTCTACTATGATTCAGATTCTGATTCTGAATTTCAGAACACCACAAACTGGCAGATGTGCTGAATCGTAGTAAGGATTGTATTGTACTTAGTGGTGTTTAATTTGGTCAATCCTTACTGCGATTCAGAACACCATGGCTCTGTATGATACAGATCTGTATCGTAGTAAACAATGCCAATACGCCACACTCGGCCTAAAGACCTCGTGAGCAATTTAAACACTCGCATGAAAAAGTCGCTTTTCAACACTTGTAAAACAAATAACTATTGGATTTGGAAGCTCAAGGGCCGCGCAATGAGCTTTAGTTAATGACCGCACATAAAGTATATTAATTATACCGGGTGAGTTTTTTAATGTGTTATAAGGGGATATTTCGAAAACCGTTTAAATTTTTTTGTGAAATTTTGGTAAACTAATGTAGAGGTGGGGGGACATATTTAAACATATTTTAGATATCTACCCCTTTCCCTATTTTGAGGGGCGGGGGATTTTTAATAGGGACAATGTATTTTAAAAAGAAAATCGAATCTATGTAAAAAACTAGGTATGTGTGAAAAAAAATGTTTTGCACTTTAGCTTATGGAATTATAATTTATTTAATTATTAAATACTAAACAACAATTTTAATTTATTTATTAAGTGTACAAAATTCATTTAGAAAAAGAGTGAGAAAGTTAAAGAGCGACTTTTTTAAGAATTTATCAGACATCACAGACGATAAATTAGTTAAAATTTAATTGTTAATATTTTTGGTATCTTATAATTTAATAAATCATAATTAAGTAACCAAAAGCACAAATCAAAATTTTGTTTGCACTTACCTAGTTTACCTTATTAAATATCCAAATTTACCTCCCGCCCCTTAAAATAAGGAAAGGGGGTAGTTGTCAAAAATATATTTAAATATGTCCCCTTCCCTCTCTATTACCAAAACCACTAAAAGTTGGTAAACATAACTCTGTAAAATATGGTAATGATCAAACTGTGATGAATTTAAAAAATAGGCTAGATATATTGTATGTACTCAGTAACTGTGATATTAACTAAAAGGAAGAATATAACCTCACGAAAAAAAATTACAATAATGCTTTAATTAATGCTAAGAAAAAACATTTAAGTCAAAAAATAATAAATTCAGACAACAAAAGTAAAGAGGTGTGGAACGTTGTAAAAAATATTAAGGGATTCAATAATAGGGCATTTGGAATTAAAGGTGAACCAGAAAAAATTTGTAATGATTTTAACAATTTTTTATTGGAAGCGGCTCCAAATTTATTAAATGATATAAAGAATACAAATTACAACTGTGATATTGGTGTAAATGTTCGATCTATGTTTGTTAGTTCTGTATCTGAATTTGAAATCATAAACATTATCAGAAATTAAAAAAATAATAATTTCTACTTTACTTTTTCTTATTCGAATAAGACTGATTAGACTTTCTGTAACAAGTTTGGAATACAGCATATTCTGCTCGAGTGAAGAGTTTGTCACACGAGCCAAAGGCGAGTTTAACGGTTTCACAAGAGAGGAATATGCAATTCCAAACGTGTTTCAGACTATACTTTTTGTACGTTTTCAAAAAATATCATAGAAAAATAATTTAATTGAAAGAAAGTGAGGTTGGATCGGTCTAAAATTTGTTAGATATTAAAAACAGAGATGTCGCCACGAGTGTTTATTCTGTAATCAGATGAATATTTCATTCTGTAGCACGGAATATATGTCATTCCATAGAAAAAAATCCCAGTTAACACGTTTAAGTTAAGAATCACCCTGTAATAAAGCGCCTCTATTATTATATATTAAAAAATAAAAATATATTATTTAGATATACCCTTATAATAGTAAACTACTGAAGTACCGAAACAATTATACTTAAAAAATCGTACCGGGATTTTTTTACGTATTATATGGAGATGTATGTATGTTAGATACTTTAAATACCAAAACCAAAATTTTATAAAAACGTAATTGATACCTACTTAAAAACAAATTATAAAAATCAGTCAATGAAATTTTGTGAAAGTAACTACGAATTGACGAATTTCAAGCAGATTAAAAGACCAAACAGTAAAACAAATTCGTGACACACTGAAACTGGTATGTGTCTATATTTATTACATGTTTTTTTAATTACCGTTTTCTTTGTTTATGATGCACGGTGGGAACAGACTGTCCTCGAAAGGCGCCCAGCAGTCTAGCAGGCTGCCTGGCAGCATCCTGCAATGTTCTTCATGTGACCCGAATATCTTGCCTTGTCGTTTCCTGCCGATTACACTTGTTTTCCATTCTAGCTTTCGAAACAATCAATGACTTATAAATTATTCACTTATTAATTAGGCAATTTAAAAAGAATTTTAATGATTTAACAATATTATTTTGTATCTATAATTGTATTTAAATATATAAATTCTTATTTCTCAAATAAAACAAAAAATATTTGTACAGTACAGGGTATCCGGTTTTCAAGGCAAGGGTATATCACTTATTTAATCTCGGCAGTTGTAAAACATAGCAAATATATTTTGTCAGATTTGAATTTACCTTGAGAAAGTGTATCAATAATGTCTAAATTTAACCGTTTTTGAAATAAAACCGTATTTTTAATAAAAATAAAAATTTCTAGTTTTTTACGATATCTCTTTTACCATAATATGGAAAGTCTTGATATGCGTCGTCGAAATGCAAGATTAATTTATTTATATAAGCTAATTAATGGATTAATATTAGACCCTGAACAACTACTAAAAATGAATATTCACGTGCCTAGAGTAAATGCAAGATTTTGTCCAACTTTTTATTTAAATGCTTATACAAACAACCAGCACATGCATGCTCCATTGACGTCGATGTGTAGAACTTATAACCAAATTTTGAATAATTGTGATATTTTTAACCATAATTTAAATTCATTTGTTCGAATTATTCGCTTATTATCCTAAGTTGTTTTATTTATGGTATTTTGTCAGGGCCGGATTAAGACAATTTGTTGCCCTAGGCTAATAATAAAATGGCGCCTATATATAATAATAATTTTAGGCCATGTTATTACCTATGGTTTTAATATAACACAATACATTTTAGCCGACAGGGGCGCACAGATAAGGGGAACAAGTAGGGCACGATTTATTAACAATTATTAATTACTTACAAATGTTAAAAATCTAAACGCCAGTGGTAGTAGTTTTTTATTTTAAAATCACTGCGGTATAGGCGACATCCATCAAAGAATAAAAAAATTATTCATATTTCCGATTTTGTTATTAAAATAAAAAAAAGGTACCTCTAAAAATGAATTAGTCAAAAATGACTTATTTAATAGTTATTAGTGGCTGCTTTTTCGCCTGTACCATGGTTAACCAGGGTATCACAAAATTTAACAGCCAATTCTTATGTAAAATTGTCCCCTGAATCCGAAAATACCGTCAAAAATTATAAAAGTGGAGCAGTTTTTGAGATATAGTCAATTACATATTAAATGAAAAATTGAATATATCTCAAAAACTGTTCTACAACACAATAACAAATGTTATTGTTTCGGAAAAACGGTTTACCACTAAATAGTATATTGTTCGACTAGTGAGGGAAAGAGGAGATTTCTCAAACGTGGAGTTTGCGGCACGAGCACACAATATTTTATTCAACTACCACAAGGAATTTAAAGCCATATTTATTTTATAGGTATTTTATTTGAAATCAGACAGCTGTAAAACAACTTTAACCTCATTTTTACATTTTTAACTTAAAGATAACTTCAGCTTTCGGCTTTTGCCCACGGGTTAAAGTTAAGAAATGAAATGGGTGTAACACCCAGGTTGTTGAATAAACATATTTATAGTATTTTATGCGACTAGTGGAAGAAGTAAAGCCCGCTGCACAATAGCCCGTTATAACGGGAACGGGAATCTAAACAGTAAAGGTTGAAGAGACTAAGAAACCACTGTTGATAGATAGTGTTTGCTGAGTCTCTCGCACCTTTACCGTTTAGGTTCCCGTTCCCGTTCTCGTTACCGGGCTGTTGTGCAGCGGGATTAAGCCGTATAAGCGTACCGAGTACGGTAACACGCAAGTGGAATCTCCTCTCTCGACTAATAGTCGCACACAATATTTTATTTAGATACCACCAGAACATGTTATAACAGTGTAAAAATGAATTATAAAAAAGTACCGAAACAATTATGCATAGAGCAAGAATATTTAATTCGATGATTTATCTGACATTAAAAATCTGTCAGACAGTTTCAACATAACTTCTTTTCCAAATTTAATTTTACGAAAACTAGAGACTAAAGTACAAACCGATATGGAGGAGGTAAGGCAAAAAGCTTCTGCAATAATAAAGTTTCTTAGTGCGCCATGGACGATTTAATTTTTAACACATGGAAATGTCATACGTTAAACTTGTGATTGGCCCCAACCAGATCGGGATTGTGCGCAATGAAGTGCGCACTGCAGTTTGTGTTTGTTCAAGTAAAATAATAATAATGTAGGTATAGTAGGATTTGTTTGCATGAATTAATATTATTTGGACACTTAATTAAAATAACGTCCAAAATTTCATATGGAAGAAAAACGGAATAAAAATTCCTGACTGAAAACTTATGGAGGTAAGATTGTATTCAAATGGAAAAAAGTAAAAGTTTACTTTTACTTATTGTAAATTTTATTATTAAATAAAAATATAAAAAGGCTATAGCAAAGTCACATGACCAAATAAATTTTGTAATGGCTGTTTCCAGGTCCCGGAACCTGAGAGGCTTTTGGGGAAGTCTCGAAATAAAAAGTGTTTATATATGTAACCAATTTAAATTAAAATACGCTCTACACATACATAAAACTTTATTCCATATAAAACTGCAGTTCAATTAGAAATATATAGTACATAAAAATAATTAACAAGATTTTTTAAATAAACATGTTTGTACCTACTCCCCCATTGATAAGCTGTGACTTTATCGCGTTTTAGTCAGGGCCCGTGACGGCCTGAAGTTAGCTTTATTATAAATTGGGAAAAGTGAGGTTAAATCCGTTGACAGTTGACAGATGTCAAATGTCTAACAAATAAAATTGGCTTTAAATTCTTATTTCTGTTCGTCGTAGATAAAGTATAGTATGCAACTCGTTTTATAAACTTCTCTAGACACTCGTTTTAATTAAACACTCGCTTGCAAGCTTTGCTCGTAACTCGTAACTAACATGGCGTTTATAAAACTTGATACATAATATTTTATTATATTGCAGTAATAATGCTTAATAATTGCACTAAATTATAAAATAAAATGTTATTTTAAAAGCTACAATTCTAATTTTATTTTATTTATAACATATTTATAAGGATAATTATTTATTAATAATGTTAGGGTGTTTCATTTTTCCAAAGATGTGATTTTCATACAACTTTGCTTACTCCCCGAGTATCAGTGGTGTATATGCCAAATTTCAAGAAGATTGGATAATATTTAGGGGTTGCACACAATGACCACTTTTATCTCATACTAGTGAAATTTAGGTATCCGGAATTTTGTTGGAAAGGAATTTGTTTAAACCAGTTTTATTTTATTTGCAAGATTATTTAATTTAAGATCATTTAATTTGTAAGGTAAAATACAATATTTTATTTTATTTGTAAGGTAAAATAATAATTGTTATTGTAATTACATTAATCCATATTAATCTCTGCATTTACTTTGCTTACTCCCCGAGTCTCAGTGGTGTATATGCCAAATTTCAAGAAGATTGGATAATATTTAGGGGTTGCACACAATGACCACTTTTATCTCATACTAGTGAAATTTAGGTATCCGGAATTTTGTTGGAAAGGAATTTGTTTAAACCAGTTTTATTTTATTTGCATGATTATTTAATTTAAGATCATTTAATTTGTAAGGTAAAATACAACATTTTATTTTATTTGTAAGGTAAAATAATAATTGTTATTGTAATTACATTAATCCATATTAATCTCTGCATTTATAAATAGGTATACCTAAATTGGTTTAAATTCCCTTACAGCAATTGACAACCTCAGTTATAGAACCGAAATTAAACTTTAAAATGAGAACCAAAAGAAGAATTTGGCTGTTAGAAAAGGTGCCTAGTGATGAGTTTTTAGGAGCGCGGCTCCCTTCAAAGGAACAAGTACTTTTAGTTTTTATTTACCATCACAAGGAAATGAAAGAAACACTTTCGGGTGCTGCTAAATCTACCAGTAGCTACTAAACTACAGGAAGTGTGGAGGAAAGCAAATACTCCTGTTAAGACGGAGGAGAATATCCGTGCTGGTATACAGAAACTGTTCAAAGAATACCAAACTATGGGTAAAGAGAAATCAAGAAACACGGATAAAGCAAATGTGAGAAGGCAGGTGACCTCGTCGAGTTATTTGACATTTCCCGGCAAAAGGTGATGGAAATGTCTAGCGTATCACAAAAAGATAAAGAATTTCTTAGGTCACAAAGAGAAGATCATATGAGTTCGTCAATGGGTGGAGTAGACAAGGTTTTCGCCTCGAAATTAAAAACTAAGTGTACAAAAGAAGAAAAAAAAGAATCATATAAGAATAAACATTACAAAGCTATCACTGAAATTAATAAAACAATAATAATAAAAGACTTCTTCTCTTCATCTTCATCTCTCTCTAGAGAGCTGTTCTCTATCCCAAGTGGACGTAAATGTCTGATCAAGAGGTTTTAATATAGGAATTGAACGTAATTTTTTTTTGCTGGAGGTGAAAACTCGGCTTTTTCGTCACTTGGTGCTGATGATGATGAAGATAAGTCTTTTATTATTATTGTTTTATAAATTGCCTTTGAGGGGGATTTTCAAAGAGTGACTCTTCGATTTTCTTTGCCATTTTCCTTCTATTGATCGCCCGAGCTCTATAAACGGTAGATGGAGATACGGAAATTTTTGAAACATCGTAGCCAAGGCTCTTTGCAGTTGCTATAAATAAAGTACTTGCTTGCCTAATAGAGCTCTCGTTCAGTTGATTAATAAAACACATGTTTTGCCTGACACACTATTTATTAATATTAGTTTCTAGTTTTAATATTATTTTATTTTTGTGATTCCTAGTTTTCCCAATAAAAGTATTTAACATTAAAAAATCGTATTTTTGACTACCTTTAAAAAACTGTGTGCAACCTCTAAATATTATCCAATCTTCTTGAAATTTGGCGTACATATATTTTACATCACGGACACTCGGGGCTTGAGCAAAGTCTGCACAAATTTTACATTTTATTTTTACCCTACAAAATGAAACACCCTAATGTATATTTTAAGAAAACCGCATACGTTTTTAACCTTAAAAGACAAAAAATGCAATATAAAGCGTAACATACAGGAAGTTTTTGCTATATCCTCCTATAATATTCACTTGTAGGGTGCTTGTAAAGTTTAACGTCGCGTTAAAAAATCATTTCGGGATACCGAATGAGGCCCCGGAACCGGTAAATACGGTTTATGGCGGGTTTACGAGTCATTCGCGTGCGTTTGAGGTTTTCGTGCGTTTCCTGACGCGACCCCATTTACGAGTTTTAAAGGCGCGCGTTTGCTCACCTTCGAACGTCAGCTGGTTCCTCAGTGCGTGTGTTTTGATTTCGTCTGATGTCTCATACTTTGGGAAAATGAACCCATTTTTAATTCGTCGAACCGCAATATTAATGAATTTAGTTTGTCTGCTAATTTTACTGAAAAAAAATACAAGCGTCATCGCCGGTTTGGTGTTCGTCCCCTGTTCCAAAGACGAATCGAACAGGGTGACAGATATAACCTTATTCGGGAGCTTCGTTTCGACAGTGCTCTCTTCTTTAATTATACTTTAATTCTACTGTTTGACACAACACTTCTCCCACGCAGGCTACGCGGCTGATGCCATTGGCTGGCCATGTCACGTGATATCGGCTTCAACGCGCGCGATCTTTTTATGGCGTAAAGTTTTTTCCCCGGATACCAAGACGCGTCAAACTGGCTGAGATTTGGCGCACGCGTCCTTTTAACGCACGCGAGGTCACTTATAAACGATCCCATTGCCCACCATGAGTTATATCACTCGCGCGCGTTGGCTAGCTCGCGTAAACGCGACCTCTAAACGCACGCGAGTGACTCGTAAACCCGCCATTAATAATCCATTAGCCATCAAATTTTTGTAAGATTTAAAAACATTGAATGTTTTGGCATAAAACCGTTTATATTGTATAAATTTACATAAATATATTTCACAGTTTTAACAGTTCTCTGCAAAACATAAATTGGCAAGAAAAACTAAATAATAATGAAGTGGCAATAAAACTACTGAAAATCGATTCAATTTATGCTAAAATTAGGGTTTACATTTTTAAACCGCTTTCCTAAGTACATCTTACTATGATTTTCATCTTTAGAAGGGGATGATGATAACAACAATGGTAAATCGTATATGATATAATATATATTTAATGTATAGGTATTTTTAGATACATCACAGGTATATTCAATACTAATAATATAAATGGTTTAACCAGATAATACCTACTCAATTAACATTTAATGTTTTTATCTTCAAACCTTCCATAATTTAAGCTTTTAAATTATTAACGCTCACTACCAAAGTATTCGATTATCTTAAATGATGTATGCTTCGCTTCGCTCAATTGTAGGCCTCCGCTAACGCGTCGGACTTCAAACTTTCAGCTCAGCACAAAAAGACTCACTTCTTAGCCTTATGACAAATAACTATTATTCTAAAACTTTGTCAGACAGACTGATGGCCATGACACGGAAGTAGATGAAGATTTTATATTAAACAAATCTAATAACGTTAAAAAGTGAGAGATAGAAGCAATTTTTTTTAAATTATTTAATTGTTTTACATTATATTATAGCTAAGAACTTGTACAGCTTAGTCTATATAATTTGTGTTCGTTCTTCCATTACCATATATAATCCGTCTTGTTCCATTATAAATAACCATGGATAAGTAATCCATTCTAATAAACTTTACTTCTAAATATCTTAAATGTATATTATTATACCATACATTTTAAATAATAATAATATTAATGTAAATTTTAATAAAAAATACCATCTTGTTACTTGATGAATATAAAAAAGTTATATACAAAAGTGCTCGTTTAGGGTGGAACCTTACTTCCCAAGAAGTCTCAGAATCTAACTGACTGGCTTGTGCGGGTTTTTCGTAGGAACGTAACGCGGGCTTAAAGTCCCCTCCGAAGGACTTAAATTTACACACACAAATAAACAACCATGCCAATGTGGGATTCGAACCCACGACCTCTTGGTTTGTAGATAGCAACACTGACCACTACTCCACTGTCGACGGTACTAAAATGGGCTTTTTCATCTAATCCTTTGTAAACCATATTGTGCTTAGTAAAATTTTAATTTTAATTTTATATAACGCACCCAAATACATTTGTAACAAATTCGAACAACTGATTCAGATATATTTAACCAAATTACTACCTTCTCTAAAGAAAATAAGAGGCATTTTTGACTAACAAAAAATTATCCATAAAATAATGTGTTCATATGTTTTAACAAGCGACATTACTAATTTAATTAAAAAGTATATCAAAAGACTAAAATTCCAAAGTCTCGTTCTTCAACTCGAGGCAAGCGGTTGTTCCAACGGCCGGCTAACGCTCCACAGCAGAGAAAGCGAAACAACAATCTCAAGCCCAGAATAACGAATCTTAAAATAATCCACCAGTTAACTTATAGGATACAAACAAAACAAAAACAATAAAATAATAATAATAAAGTGCAAAAATAGTGAAAAATGCGTGTGGCCCGCTTAAATACCAAAGTGCTCTAACGTCGTAAAAATGTGTGAGTGGGGTGTTAACTATCACCAAGGATAAGCTTACATGGCTTACCTGGATTACCAGCACAATAAACGCGTGCCAATATAGCGCTAAAGCGAGCGGTTAAGGCCAAGGAGCAACGGACGTTAAGGACAATACAACTAAATTCAAGTGTAATTAATCCAGCTAAGTAATTTACCTAATTGCATAACCTACTAATATTATTACCAATATTCTAATTTTTAAATAATAAACTATAAACCTTAAAATCTATTTCAAACGCATACTTTAAAACAGTAAATTCCAAGAAACCCATCTGGTAATCAGGTAAACAAACAATTCCCAACAAGAAAAAAAGCGTCTAGTAAGACAACTCATAAATCAACACATCAATAACATAGATAAAAAAGACAGACAAAAAGCCAAAACTAGTCCCCAAATAAACACTTGACAAAAAATAAACGCTATAAATCTTAATAAAGTCAATCCAAACTAAAAATGGAAGTTGTCAACACCAATCATTCAGTAGGCATAATTAAAATGCCAACCGACGGAAACCTGTTGGCCAGTTTACCCTACCACCTAGACAATAGCCCGAACTGGTAAATAATAGAAAGTGCACACGCATTAAGACAAAGACTGAACAATCACATAGACCCATTTAGACCATACGTTTAAGATGCGATCCTTGACCAACCCCACCGTTACGCCCACATTACAGTCTTAGAACGTAAAACAGAGGCGTACTTAAAGGACCACTCACAAAACGGATTCTGTGTGGGATTGGAAACAATAGCAGCATCGGACGTATTTAACGTCGTTATCGAAATACATTACGAACAGGGGGGTGGTAACACATCAGCACATACAAAAACCTTATGCGGGAAGCGACGGAAAGACTGTACCAACTTCCGGAATCCGACCCGGACAGCGATACTGACACTGACGAACAGGAAGTAAACCAACAAAGATAGGTGCTAGCAACGAACTAACCTACCTACCCCAATTCATGAATCCCAATTAAATGGGATTATTACTAAAGCCCAGGTTGAGGAGGATTCCGGAATGAACTTAGTTTTGGGTCAGTTCAACGCCCTCCAAAAACCACCATTTTTCCCTCCACTAGCCTAAATTGGGCATATGGCCCGACCCGGCGACAAAATTCCGGGAGTGGCCTTAACCCTCGACATTGTCATTCACGACCTCCTGGGAGAGATCTACCAGCCGGCGTAAAAATTCGGATACAACAAACATAGATAATACTGTGCAGTTGCGGGATACGTAGGAGAACGGAAAGGGGGTTGAAAAAAATCCCAGGTAGATCAGTGTAAGGCGATGACGATGGGGTCTGCCATACGTCCCCATACTCATACTCAAAAGACTAACATTGAAAAGTTAATTACCAAGGGTGTTTGAAAACAAAACAAGAACTTTACTAAAAGTACTTTACCATAGGGAAAAAGGATTTTTTCCACGGCCAATGGCACATGTTTTATTAAACACCCTACCTGTTTTAACAAAAACATTTGCTATTGACAATACAATTCATTATAATTAGAACCAATAAAATGCCAGTATTCCATAGTTACGCATTTTATCACAGCGACAATATTTTTTATCACCTTGTTTACACGTTGCAAAGGATTTTGACACTTTTCTTGATTTGACATTTGTTGACATTTAAATACTGTGTTTGTTAAATGATTAAAATAATGAATTATAAAGTCTAAAATATCAATGGATTGGGTTGGGTAAACGATAATAAAATTAAGGTAAGTTTGAATAAATAAGGTTTAGTAAAGTATTTTTATATTTTAAAGCACATTTTAATTTCAAATGTCAAACTGACAATTCTTTAAATCCTAAAATTAATTATATTTTCTCACTAAATATAACTCGTGGTATGATTAATTATCGATGATATTTACTCATTGAAACCGAACCAGACATTTCACTCGTCCTGCGGACTCGTGAAATCTGCAGAGCGGTTTCAATTCGAAAATATCATCGATGATACCATCGATGATACCATGATATTATGGGTGAAAATATCTTACATGTACCTTTATCTCACTTTGGTGCATACATGTACCACACCAAAGTCGAAATTTAATAATCTAACAAAGGTTTCACTAAATATGGTGTCAGCGTCATCTATTGACGAAATTATTAAAAGTGGCACAAATATGTACCAATGTGCAGTAAAAGAAGGGCATCGTAAATTTTGTTGTAATTTGCGAAAATCAGTGCACTTACGTGAGTTTTAAACGGAAATTTTTACCCAAAAAGGTACGAATATGAATTACTTGTACTCTTTTTATAATTTCTAAGCAATGCATGCAGAATCTTCCAGGCACAAAGTAAGGTTAGGTTGCCAATTTTGCACCTTAGTAGTAATTATTTTTTTTGTATTTGAATTAATAAAGTTAGAAATTACCAGTAATTGGGGATGGGTAATATAATGTATACACTATCTAAAAAATACACCCGTTTTTGTGGTCGACTTTCGGCAAAGATAATAATTTCGCAAAAAGAGCTTGTTTAGAGCTAAACTAAGACAAAAAAAAAAGTTAAAGGTGGAAAAGCAAAAGTACATTGGAAATAGCGTGAAATTATGAGAAAATCGTATCATATTTTGATGGAAATTTTAAAGCAAAAAGGTAAGGATATAAATTTATCGTATTTTTAAGTAATTTCTGAGTAATGCTTATTAAGAGTTAAAATAAAAAATGTTTTAGGCGGAAAATGAATTTCAAAAAATATTACAACTTGGACGACCTGAAAGATATCGCTCTCCTTCTACGGGAAATGGAGGTTTACGACGAGATGGCAGTCAACTCCGATCAAAACAATCAGTTCTGAGAAAATACTAAAAATGTCTTGTAATTCTCGTGAAGCACATGTATTCTTATGTATTTTTAGCCGCTGAATCCGAACTCACGATTGGTTTTTGAAATAAGTCAAACCGCATTTAGGTTATCTTAAAAACCAATCGGATTCAGCGGCTCAAAACACATAGGTATCCCGCCAAAAGTACCAAAAATTTTTGTGTGTGGTTATGTATGATCGTATACGATCATACAAAAAAATAAATCATATATGATTTATATTTTATTTAGAAGGATTATATTTTTACTGACTGTGATTTTTATATTAGTCAGAGTTTATTTCTTGTTTTATTTTCATTCTGGTTTTTAATAAAAATTTAATATATAATTATTAGTTTTATTGATCAGCATTTTTTACTTCCTAAGTGTTCGTTGCCCAAGAGGCTTTTTTGAATAAAGAGTATTATTATTATTATTAATCCTCAAAAATCAAAGTACTACCTGGTACCAAGACATCTATTGTTTTTTTATAAATCAGGTACCCATTTTTTTGTTTTTTTTTGTGGAAATGACTTTTGAACCCCATAGGATAATTTTTTGACAACCCAAGTAAATTTTTAGCAAAAAAAATAATTATCGAGATCCCAAGGATTTTTCCCGTTAAAGGTTTAAAGGAATTCTTAGTGAACACACACGTGAAGCTCGAAGTAAATGCACATACGCAGCAGGATTTTCTAACATTCAGGGTTAATGTTATCTTAAATTCGGTTTTCAAATTTATTTTGATAAGGCAGGTATAATTTTTATAAAATTTGAATAAACGTATCGTATCTTTGTATGAACTCAGTGAATTCAGGAATTTTATCTGGGTAGTTCTAAAAAACTTTTATATTTCCCAAAAACTATGTCATATTCTTTTATACATTTTTGGCGAAAAACAATCAGTATTATACTTATCATAATTATAATCAGTAAACATTAAAAAAAAAAATTCCTAAATAAATATAATTAAGGTTTTTGACATTTTTTGACGTCATTATTTTAAAACAAACATTCGTATTAAATTTTGTTTTACTTTGTTTGCTGCAATATAAAGGGTTTTTCAATAGAGGTAATAATATTACCTCTATTATATTTTTATATTATACGAGCCCTAACCACATAATGTTCGGACACTTCATAATTTATACAGAAATTTTTTTCGTGAATACTATCTCAAAATTATTAGAAGTTATGAAAAATTCAGCTTATTTTGGCATATACCCCTCGAAGCGATTTTTATTTTTAAAAAGTTTACCTTTTATTTTTAGCTTTTAAAAAAAGGCTAACTTTTTAACTTTTTTTTGTATGAGTAAAAAAAGTTATAAATGGACCCATTAAAAAGAGCATAAAATATTATACAAACCCTGAAAATTTGGTAAAAAATAAATAAGTTATAAAAAAGTATAAGTAATTTAAAAATGCTATTTTTAAAGAGTTTTTGCAATTTTCTTAGGAAACGGGAGATTTTGCAGATATATATATCGCTATAACTTTCTTATTATTTATACAATTTTTACCAAATTTTCAGGGTTTGTATAATATTTTATGTTCTTTTTAATGGGCCCATTTATAACTTTTTTTACTCATGCAAAAAAAAGTTAAAAAGTTAGCCTTTTTTTAAAAGCTAAAAATAAAAGGTAAACTTTTTAAAAATAAAAATCGCTTCGAGGGGTATATGCCAAAATAAGCTGAATTTTTCATAACTTCTAATAATTTTGAGATAGTATTCACGAAAAAAATTTATGTATAAATTATGAAGTGTCCGAACATTATGTGGTTAGGGCTCGTACCTATTATATTTTTAAATTTTAAAATCTTCTGTCACTGTCAGTTATATTAAGAAAGGTGTGCAATTTCATTTTAGAAAAATACACTTCTCAACAGCGTTTGGACATATTTTATCAATATAATCGTTCTTCCATCGTGCACTTCTTCCAAATTGAATAGGTCAATGCAGAAACTGAATATGTCCACTTTTTAGGGAAATTGAGTTAAACATGGATTTACTATAAGTAAAGGGTGCCCGATCGAATGGCGTAGCAATTTTCATGTCACGGTAATCTACATTATACAAAGGCGTTAATATAGTACAGAAACTGAATATGTATTCAGTTTTTTTTAGTTATCTCAAAACTACCTAGTAGGACATATTCAGTTTCTGCATTGACGTATTCAATTATGGTCATCATAATCGGCCTAGTACGTATGCTCGCTATTCGACGAACTGTGGAAAATTTTGAACGCAATCTTTCTTTACAAAATGTTCGCGTTCCAGTGAGACAAAGATCCGGTCGAAGTGAAGAGAATGTTGCTGCCGTTCCAAGACTTTATCAACAGTTGGGACTGTCTGCCACAACAACATGGCGTATTTTACGGTTCAATTTGGGCTTGCATCCTTACAAAATTGATATGACGCAAGAATGGTCTATGCCAATAAACCAGCAACAATTGAGGCATTAAAATTAAATATTAAACACAAATTCGACAAATACTCGTGGGTCCTAATTTATTAAATAAAGTGATCGAAAATTGGACTCACCGTATTCAGCTCTGTAGGAGAAGCAGAGGCGGCCATTTGAATTATGTCCTTTTTAGAACATAATTGCATAGATTATAATTATATTTTTCTTAAAAGCTGCGGGCTCGTAAGGTAAGGCAGGGCTTCACCAAAAGGGGGTTTGCACAATGGGCCGTATGTGTGCCTAAGTGCTGCCTGCAAAGGCTCCCCTTCAAATCAATCAATCAATAATAATATTATAATTAAACTAAAACTCTAACTTATATCGATATTGTTTTATTTTACAAAGAAAACTCAAATATAATAGTATATTAAAGAACTAATGTCATAAGACGTGATTTTGTCGCACGCGGACGAGTGAGACAAAAGGTCTTATGACATGAGTTCTTTATGCTATTTTATCTATTTTGCAAAAATTCTATAAAAAATACCTTATATTTAATTTGGTCGAATTCTACTTTAGATAGTTGGTATCACATATCATTGATTTGACAGTTAATATTAAAATCGATTCGCCATGCCATCTTTAATTTACTTATATACGAGGTGTGTTCAGAAGTTTTTTAATTTCACGGGTTCGGAGAGTCCAATTGTCATAAAATTTTCTTTATTATGTTGATATACATGCCCCTTGAAGTATGATAAAAACTTTAGCTGTTTTCATAGTTTACTTTGTCTGTGGCAGCCACTAAGGTCAGACTAGTTTTTATGAGCTCGGCGATTTTTGTTCGTTAAAAGAAATGGATCAAAGAGTTTGTATCAAATTTTGCGTAAAAAAAATGAAGTTAAGTGAGTGAAAATGCCTATGGTGAGTCTGATATGAGTAAAACAAGAGTTTACCAGTGGTATAAGCGTTTCCAAGATGGCCGTGAAGACGTTGAAGATGACGAACGCCCGGAACGCCCACGCATAACAACAACCGATAAAAACTTGGAAAAAGTGGAAGAAATGGTTATGAACGATTGCCAAATCACAATCAGAGAAGTCGCTGATGATATTCGCATATCGATTGGCTCATGCCATAAATTTTTTTTGAATGTTTTGGGTATGAATCGCGGAGCTTTTGCACCACGATAATGCACCTGCTCACACTTTATTGCTTATTCGTGAATTTTTGGCCAAAAACAATACTGTAATGATGCCCCAGCTTCCATATTCGCCAGACATGGCTCCTATTCCCAAAAATAAAGAGAACATTAAGGCGCCGTCGTTTTGCAAGCATAAATGACATTAAAAGCGCATCGCTGAAAGAACTAAAGGCTATCCCAAAGATCGAGTTTTAAAAGTGTTTCGAGGATTGGAAGAAGCGCTGGCACAAGTGCATAATAACTAATGGGGACTATTTTGAAGGTGACAACATTAATGTAGACGAATAAATAAATACTTTTTTCAAAAAACGAAAATTCCCGTTATTTTCTGAACAAACCTCGTACATACAGTGTGTCCGTAAAGTCCCGGAACATAAGATTATTTTAAAAACAGTAAATTTATTTTAAAAACGCTGAAACACGTAAACTTTGTTATTTTTCTAGCATGTAGTTGTTTCAAATTCTACCGCGTGGCGGCACCACAATCAAAGTCAGTTTTTTTAAATTGCAACCCTTTATTTTTGTTGCATTTTTGGATAGCTACCGTTGTCCTGATTACATTGATGTGCCACATCTGGAGGGTTACAAAAGAAAATTTTCCCGTACGGGAATCTATAAATGGCAGTACCTACGATTTTCGTATTGTTTATCTTCTACGGGAAGAAGGAAGGAAGGAAGGCAATCTATAAATCAGGCTTTAGTTTAGAGGTAAACTTTGCATTGTTATTTTTAATAAAATGCCCCTGGTTTTTGGATTTTTCCTTTATTAATGTCAAGAAAAAGATGCATTCGTATGTAACTGCCTGATCACTGTTAACCGTAACCACAGAAAAACATAGAATGAAGATGATATTCTCTTGTTTATAATATTTATATTGTTTTATATTGTATTGTACACTATTTATTTTATTGTCAATAAATTGTTTATGTAAATACTGTCATCAAAGTCATCATCCTCGACGGAACTGTCGTCTCACAGGTAAATGTTTAGTTTTGGACCTTCTTCCCAAGTGCCCGGTTTCACATTTTCACCACTTTGTTGCCGATACAGCTCTTACCTCTTGGATACAATTTAATGGAAGCAGGGGACCCCCAAGCTCCAGTTCCCTTTAAAAATAATTTACTAAATTAAACACAAATCGCTGCTGTTTCCCATCAAACCGATTTTCGGGCATTATAATAAGAATCGTACGTTTTTTTTTTTGCTAAAGCCCGTTTCATATAGATGCGAAATGCGAATTGGGAAATGCGAAAAATGCTCCCATTGGTGCATTTGATTTGGCGGGAAAAGCGTTTCGACGTTTCGACAGATTCTACGAATCTAGGGGGCGGGAATCTTGAGATTGATCCAATATTTTGCGAAAAACGCAATAATTATTAATGATGCGCATGCGTTTCGAATGCACATTAATGCGATTGCTTATCATACCTACGCCATTTATGTTTATTTCTTTTGTATCGTAGTGTTTCTTTTGTTGAGTTTTATTCGAACTGTTTAAATATGTAAGTGTTTTTTGAGGTACATTAGTGTTTCTTATTTTACCTTTATAGTCACTGTAACTAACTACTATTTTAGTACCTAAAATAGCATGGTAAATATTGCCTAGTGAGAAAACAATGTCCCTAAAATAGTTCGCATCTATATGAAATAGGAGTTGCGAATATTCGTATTTCGCAATTCGCATTTCTCATATACAGGGTGAGTCATTTGACTTGAAACTTTGAAATATCTCATTTAGTATGCATTTTACGAAAAAATGTTTAAAATAAAAATTAAATGATTTGAGGGGGGAAATCATACTCTCCTCATAGGAGTCCTCATAGTCCACACTATTTTTTATTGCAGATTCGGATCATTCGACTAGAAATAGGTGGATTGTGTCTAAAAAAAATTTTCATATCTGTAATAGATGGCGCTGTAATGAAAAAAAATCAATTTTGTTCGATATTCTTCTTATACGCCTCTGAGCAAGTCACAACAACCTGTTATAACATATAAATATATTTTTTTAGAATATAAACCTATTTTTTTATAAATAAAACGTACAATTAGTAAAAGTAGAAATTAAGGTTAGAACCGTCTGACAGATTTAAAATTTTATGATTGGATACGAGGCGTGAGAAAGTTTTAAATTTAAAATTCAAATCATAGGGAATAATGAAATCGGCCAACCACTGATGCCTAACAACTTTTACTAGATTTACTGTCATTTTTATTGATTATATTAAAATTTAAAAAAAAAAAAGTTTTTCAGATCGTGTGGTGTTGATACAACTTACATAAAATAATGCAAACATGTAATATACATACATATGTTGACCGAATTTGACCGGTCAAATATCTAGCGGTCAATTGACTATAGAAAGGATAATAAATAGACAATGCAGTGCTCTAATTGGTTTAATGATTTTTATATAAAGATAATTTCCTGTAGAAAGTAAAAAAACAGTTTTTCAGATCGTGTGGTGTTGATAAAGCTTAAATAAAATAATGCAAACGGTCAAATATCTAGCAGTCAATTGACTAATTGACTTATAAAAAGGATAATAAATAGAGAATGCAGTGATCTGATTGATTTAATGCTTTTTATATAAAGATAATTTCCTGTAGAAAGTAAAATCGACAATTTTAAAAAACAGGTATGTAAAATTATATACTTAAAAAAATAAAAAAATTTAATAAAATAATCAAAATTTCTTAAACGTTTCGAAGTAATTTTTGAGGTTGAGCCATAGTTTTATTTTGTAACTTTTTCTGTGTATGGTTTCTTATATTAATATTAAAATATTACACATTAGTGAAATATTTACAACATTTATTGGCAAATCTAGCAAATCAAAATATCGGAGTAGTAACTAATTTGTGTAACTAAATTTTGTTGTATTATTTAATTATTTTACTCAATCCAAGATTAAATCCAGGATACACCCAAACTGAAGGGTTTTTGTTTTTTCGTCATTTAAAATTTTTTTAAAACTGCATCCAACAACTTCCTTTTATAATATTTATATATTTTTTTTGATAAGGGGCAACCTTCCAATGAAAATAAATTGTATCTGGGTGGCAGAAGTAAGAAAGAGTTATGCTGCTTAACAGCTGTAAAGCGGTTGGTGGTGCGGGAGGTCGAGGGGGCCGAAGTGAGGTCAGACATCTTGCGCGGAGGAATGTTCGGTGCCTCGGGCGTTAAGCTAAATTCCTGGCCCCCTCGTCGAGCCCCTGCCAGTTTGGTTCATTCATTCACAATATTAGACCTCCTACCAGGATACCTACGTGATAGTAAACGCGCGGTGTTGCCGATAACTTGTTTACTGTTTCCTATTTTTTTAACCAAAACAAGTTTTTTACTACCATTTGTCTGTTGAATGCATTTAAAAAAATGGCCATTACATTTCATTACAGTTTAGGTTGGATTATGTTGGGTAGTCAGCTCATAATTTTATGACAAATATTTTTTAAGACATGTGTACAAACCAGAAGCCAAAACTATATACATTGATTATCTTTCACTCCTTGAGGGGTGCCTTGAGCCCTGCACACATCTAATTTACAAATTATTTTTTACAACAATTTGTAGTCATCTACAAAAACATAAACCAGTTCAATAATTCTGCCGTGTTGAAAAGTATTAAAGTAATAAACAACAAACGATAACATGTATTGTATTGTTAAAAACAATATAAAATTAAGTTTGTTCAAAGGACATATACTTACCACACATACTGTATGTGACATACACCGCCTATTCCCTATATTTTGAATAGATGACCTTGTTCCCGTTTTTAAGGGGAGGCTGGCGCACGTGCAGTTCAAAAGTGGAAGATTAAAAAATCAATAATGTTTGTTGGTTATGAATAAATAAAAATGTCAGTTTAGGAATAACCATAGAAATAGAAATAATACTATTATAAAACTATAATATTATTTCTATGGGAATAACGTTATGTGTGGTAAGTACGTATATGCCAAAGGAGCATGTCAGCGACATCTAGATGTTAATGAGTAAACCTTACAGGGTATAGTAAAGTAACCTTTATTGCGAATTTAGAAAAACAAACCAAATAGGTTTCTTTAAATATTTAATCTTTAAGAAATATATTATGATACAATGTAGAAATTTAAAAAAAATAAATACATTCATAAATATTAATATATGTGTATACGCTTAACTTATTGGCATTCAAATATAAACACATGTTATTGAATATAGATGATAAGATAAAAATATTTTAAAATTTAGGTCTACAAAATGGCATATAATTATTATAATATAATTATATTTATGTAGGCGATTTAGATGTAAAATGTTATTACCGAGTGTGGTAACCTTATTAATCACCAATTATGTTAAATTGTATGATTAGAGGTGTCCCTCTATAAACTGTATGTTTCTTGGGATGAAAATAAAGTATTTTATATTTATATTTATTTATTTAAATTAACCAACTCAATACAATTCAATAATCTAAAATACTGTTACTCAGGCGGCTGAAAAAATACAAAATTTTAAATAATTTACGATAATAACTTTATTATATGGTATAATATTATTATAATTGCAAATACACCAGTCAATATATAAATAAAATAAAAATTCATATTCCCAACATTTAAAGGTCAATTTCTCTCCCCATATTTTCCATAATTAAAAAAGTGTTGGGGCCCCCATAAAGAACGTCACACATTTTTTGGGGATTTTAGAACCCCCCTCCCCCTGTCACATTTAAAAAAAACAATGTAGGTACTGTACCCACCTCACATGTTCTAGTATTTTTGAAAATTATGAGTAGGTCACTAACGCTTTGACCGCTTATTTAAAAGTTTTTAAGTTGATACACACCTGTTTAGTGTACCTACACTAGACTGGGTAAAAAAAACTATTTTTTTTTTAAAGTATATCGAAAATATGGTTTGGAGTGACAAAAAAAATTATTGTGAAAGTTTGAGTCCATAATATTAATATTAACAGGTCTATCATCGCAATTTAAAATTTTTTTTTCCTCAGCAAGTTTTTGCCTCTCAAACCATTGAGTTTAACAAAATTGACTCAGAAATATTTTTTAAGAAATTAAATGCTCTACAAAAAAGGTTAAATGAAATTTTCCGTCAGATGAACCGTTTCCTTAAAATAATGCCTTAAAAATTGGTATAGTTTTACATTTTGATCTTTTAACATTGGAATTTTGTAATTCATGTAAAATTCAGTACCCATAAAAAAACCGATAAATATTCTTATGGGAAATCAAATGCTTTACAAAAAAAGCCTCTTAACATTTTTGTCTAAATTCACTCAATCAAAAGTTATTCAAGGTTAAAGTTTAAGTCAAAACGAAACTCTTGTTTTTTCATCTGTAGATTTTTTTTTATGGATGATAATTTGATTTTTTCTGTATAAATGTGTATTATATAACTAATTAACAATTTTCAATAAAAAAACAACATGATTGTTATTATTTAAACGATTAAATAGGTAACAGTGAAAATAATATTTTCAAAAGAAAAGTTTTTTTTAATTTTCAGTAATTTTATAAATAACATAACGATTATCATCGATAAAAGAATCCAAGTTTTTAACTGACCCAAAAAAAAATCTAGAGCGGAAAAAACAAGAATATCGTTTTGACTTGATTTAGCCAAAAATGTTAGAAGACTTTTTTTGTTGAGCATTTGATTTCCTATAAGAATACCTATCGGTCTTTTTCCGGGTACTGATTTTTAGTTAAAAGATCAAATTGTAAAACTATACCAATTTTTAAGGCATGATTGTAAGAAAACGGTTCATCTGACGGGAAATTCCAATTTAACCTTTTTTGTAGAGCATTCAATTTTCTTCAAAAAATATTCCAAGTCAATTTGCCACAATTTTAAAGTTGATTTTCTCGCGAACCGTCAAACCGAATTTGGTAGTTTTTGTTTTAAATTGTAGGTTTATTCTTTGGTTACTCTGTTCTATTTAAAAAATTTAATTTTAAAGGCCAGCTAAAATTAATAAAGGAAACTGCTATTCTGTAAGCACTTATTTTAGAGGTCCCTTAAAAAAATAATTTTAAAGGAATCCTTTAAAACTTAAAGCCAAACATTTGGTAACACCGCATTTAAAGTGATTTGATCTATTTGTAGTTCAACTGTCAACGTTTTGTCAGTTTGTGCGCATTTTCTGTTATAATTTATTATTTTTTACGGAAGGGCAAAGGGTCATGTTTAAAAAATTTTATTTCTGGAAATTTCAAATTAACATCTGGAAATTTACAAATAATAACTACTAGAAATTTCCAAATAATTACTGGAAATTTCGAATAAGCAACTGAAAATTTCCGAATAATAATTAATGGAAATTTCCTAATAATAATTGGAAATTGTCAAATATTAAGTGGAAATTTTTAGATTTTGAACTGGTTTTAGTACTTTTTACCTACTCCGAGAGGTACTCCAGATGCCGCCTTGGTTTTAAAAAGTGTAGTTTATTGTGTTAGTTATCAATAATGTTCAATAATCAAGTTATTATTTCCAGTACTTATTATTTGCAAATTTACAGTTGATCATTGGAAATTTCCAGATATTATTTGGAAACCTTATTAATAAATAGCTATTTACATTATGTAAATTACATACCATGGGAGGAAAATAGTGCTTTTCCTCCCGCGAATAGTTTGGAAACGCATTTTCCTCCTGAGGTATGTATTTAAATACTAAATATTTAGTTTTTTCTATTACCTTTTAACGGTTTTAAGACATTTTAAGCGTTCCGGTTCCTTTTACTAACCCGGTATGAGGCTATAAAATTATGACAAAATATTAAGTAGCTGTCGCAGACGTTATGTTGACAACGCTTTGTTGCTATGGTATTTTTGGTAAAACAAACAACAGTTTTTATAAGCTCTCAGAATGTTTATCATAAATTTGAAATTTTTCCTTTAAAAATAAGTTCTAGCGAAGAAGACCTGCCGCAAGATCTTGCTAAAGAGGCAAGAATTGCAATTAATTCCTTCCTTAAAAATCGAAAGAGCGATAAAAAAATTAATATAGTTTGTTCAAAGAATGGTTGGACGCGGAGTAAATCGTTTTCCTACAAAATCAAATAGAGCTAGACAAGGTACAAAAACTCTTGCTAATGTAAAATTGTAAAAAAAAAAGAGGAAGGAAAAGAGGCATTTTCCTCCCTCGCTCGGGGGTGGAAAATTAAGTTTTTTAGTAAAGTAGAAAAAAAAATTATTTAAAATGGCCCTTCAGCGCTTCCGTCATTTTTCATCTCCTCTGTGTTTATCTCTAAACTATTAAAATGAGTCGTACCACAAAAAACAAAAAGTTTATATTTAGGTTATATTTGTTGATTGTTAATGTTTTAAAATGTTTTACAGTTTAACTGAATCGGTGATATTAAGAACAGTACAAGTGCAAACATTTTATTTTAACAAATCATTTTCTAAAATCAACTTTAAAATGCATTTATGTGAGAAGATATAAATTATTTTACAAAATATAATTATTATATTTTATAAAATAAAAATCAAACTGATTTTATGAAATAATTTGTCAAAATTTTAATTTTTGGACTTCTACTGTTCTTAATCTTACCTATTCAATTATTATTGCAGAAACATGTGTAGATCCAGGAAATCTTGCATTTATATTTAGGATTTTGCGAAGGATTTTGTAATCACTATCTACAATTATCTGACAATGAATGCTATGATAACCTTTCCTTAAGGCAGAGCAGAGTGATATAATTGCAATCAATCACCCCTAAACATCTGGGAAAGTTATATGTTTCCATGAAACCATTAATATTCTTACTTCTTTTATCTGATACCAAGGTATCAGGGAACACAATCCAGTTGGGTGATTATTTATATTTGATTATTTATATTTGTCACTTCAGTTATACATCTACTGATGCTTGGTTGGCTCATTGCAAAAATATAACCAGTTAATTGATAACTGCCTGTGCCAAAAAAGCTAAAATTTTTAAGTGCACTTGTATTGCAATTCCCAATCATATCTATTATTATTCTTTATTAAACCGAAACATATTTAAAAATATAACTCATATCCCTATAGGGATTATGCAACTTGAATTCAGCTCTAAAATTGCAAAGACCCATGACTAAAAAGTCAAAAATAAAAGTATTAGCTTAACACCTTTTTTTCATTTTCAATCAATTCATTTACTAAGCCTTCACCAAAAACATCAAAAAAGCCATTTTGATGTCCTTTAAAAAATGAAGAGACATTTTATCACCCCTTTAAAATAATTGTTTTAACGGGCAACTTTAAAGGATTCCTTTAAAAAAATAAAGGAAAACTAGTTTTGTTTTAGCAAAATGATTTAAACTGCCGTTAAAATTTTAAAGGACTTTAAAATTTAAAGGAAAAGTTACAGAATAGACATATATGTCATATATATATGACACCTTTATTAAAATATTTTTTCAAATTTGCGTTTTGAGTATATACAGGGTGCAAGAGTAATAATAAGTTTTTTCCTGTAAATTTGAATCGCCCTGTGGGTTGTACCAGCTATAACAGCATATGTCTCTTACAATCAAACTATAGTTTGATTGTATATATAGCCCCATCTTCTCTTAACATTTTGTTTTTTAATTCACCGCGTTATCTTTATTTTTAAAAGAAATATACAGTTAAATATTAAAGATTTCCAGTTTAATAAAAAAATTTAAAAGGAAAGATTGAAACAATAACAATAAAAATATGAAGAAAATCAATAAAACCAACATTAAAGAATATCAATTTCGCGTATTGCGTATCGCCTCTACTTTTAATTACGGCTTCACATCGACGGCTCATACTCAAAACCAGATGTCTAATCTCGCCTTGATCAATGACATTTCATATTTCTCGTAGCATATTTGCTACGTCATCAAGGGAGGCAGGCAAGGGATCATGATTTCTTAGTCGTCTACCCATATTATCCCAAAAATGCTCAATGGGGTTGAGATCCGGACTATTTGCAGGCCAGTTTTAACACCCACCTCATGTAAGGACTCTTGCACTTGCGGTGTGAGGTCTTGCGTTATCCTACATCAGTAAAAAATTATTACCGATGTACGGGGCGAAAGGAACAACATGCTCAGATAAAAGGTCCTCGATATATCGTACACTATTCATGGTACCTCCACGAACAATGACGAGTTCTGTGCGAGCTGTCAAGAAAATTCCTCTCCAAACCATTACAGAACCTCCATTAAATAGCGTGGTTTCACGAATGTTACACTGTAAAAATCTCTCATTTGGACGACCGAGAACCCTTACTGAATAAACAAAACCTGGATTCATCTGTAAATAGTACACCCTGCCAATCCTCAATATTCCAGCCAACTTGTTGTCTGGCAAATTGCAGTCTTGCTCAACGATTCGGTCCTGTTGCTGGAATTCTGAAGCTCAAATTCTGTTCGTCTTCTTACGGTGGACACACTTGTTTGAAAATTATGAGTAGCATTAAGTTGTACCTGTAGATTTCTTGATGTTACAAATCGTTTTCTCAAAGCATGCAAATAAAGGAAACGATTATGTACGGCAGTTGTCATTCGATGCCTTCCCTGCTCATCACGTCTGTTATGATCGTTGGTTTTTTTCAAAAAGTCGAATCACGGGATATTGAGGTATGATTAACTCCCAATCTCCGAGCCAGTTGACAGTTTCTGACATACCATGACCTACCTATGTTAGGTTCTTTCATTTTACATTAAACTGGAGTTATTTCGTCTTTAACCGTATATCTTATTTAAAAAAATAGACAGCGACGTGAATCCAAAATCAAAATGTTAAAAAAATATAGGGCTACAGTTTAATTATATGAGTCATAGGCTGTTAAAGCTGGACCAACCCACAGGGCGTTTCAAATTTCCGGGAAAAAACGTATTATCACTCATGCACCCTGTACATACTCAAAATGTAAATTTAAAAAAATATTTCAAAGTATTATTACCGAACAATTAACCTACAATTGAATAAGAAAAATCACGAAATTCGGTTTGACGGTTCGCGAGAAAATCAACTTTGAAATTGTGAAAAATTTTTAGTGGTGCGTTAAATTTGACGCGAAGTGTGGTATTAATATTTAATTTTACAATACTATTTTAAATTATCTACCCTTCCTCATCATCATTTTGCTGCGGTAAAATATTATAAAATGTAATTAAATGAATATTCCTTTGTTGAAAAGTGTTTGGTTGGGTGTTAGGTTGGATGGTTTGTTTTAGTTTTATCGTAACAATAACATGAAATCGTAAAATTATGACGTCAGTCGGGATCGAACTTAATTCCCGCATCGGGACTATAGACAAAGCGTAAAAATAAACATTAAAAAAAAATAATAATAATAAAAAATAATCATACGCTGTAGGAGGAGGGGGTAATTTTAAGTTAAAAAACTAAAACATTTTTTTCTGATAAGGGACCGTCCATAAAATACGTCAATTTTTTTAAGGATTTAATCGTTACCAGTACATATATGTGCACCCAGGTTTGCCAGAAATCAAAATTTATAAAATTAATTTAGAAATATAAAAGTAAAAAAAAATATATAAAATATTCCAATAGATCATTTCATTAGTAGGTGCCTTAGTTACTAAATTATTAAAAATAAATACATTTAGAAAAATTTAAAAAAATAAATAATAAAAATAATAATACTAATTACGAGGGGTCAGCCACACCTGGGAATCACAGGACATTTTAAAGGGGGAATAACATGGGAATACAATAAGAATCCCTGGACGTTTTCCATTTTAACATTATCCACTATTATTTTAAGTAGGTATAAAAAACACATTTTTTCTGAAAAGTAATTTTTGAATTATAAAGCACATAACTTTTAAAAACTTGGCAACACGCAAAGTGAAATATTATTATTTGTTTAATGTAACGTAACGCACGATCCTGTCCCCCATGTCACTTTTCACTTTTCACTTCACTTTTTCATAAACAGTAAACCCCCTCCCCCTTATATTATTTTTTATGTAAAATCACTTTAATTCTATTAACCTCAGACTGTAAACTTTTTTTTATGTATATACAGGGTGTCCCAGAACTCGCGCCACAGAGAAAAAGGGGGCGTGCCGATAGCAATGGAGATGCCAAATTTAAAAATAAAAAATTTCTAGGTAATAGTGTAATCGAATGAGAGCAAAAAAGCGGAGACGATAGAACATTGTTGTATTAAAAACATTTAAAAATCTTTTGGCCAACTGTATTTACTAAGTTGTCAAAAGCTTTCAAAAATGAGGTTATTAATCTATGACTTATACTTCAGAACGCCAATGTTTTAAAATAACGATTAGGAAAGGGCTGGGAAAAAACTCGCGTTGTCTCCCTGGCGTTGCGCCCACACTAAATAAATAAATAATTATCATTTCAGTAAAATCATCTAAGGAAAACATTATTTATAATAACTTAATTTATAACCTAATATAATATTAATGACAGGAGTTTGACAGCAGTTTCACAATGAATTGGATTCCAGTGGACCAAATATTTTACATATTTTTTATTATCAACAATGCAACCTAAGTATCCTAGCAATTTAAAGAATTCCCTATGGCCATCTATTGGGATTGGCTATCGTTTTTTATTCTTATCTCGCTTATCCTTTGCGTTAGACAATTTTAATTTTCAAATATGTGTTTCACGTTACTTTCGGCACGTTCCGGTTTTCTATGTGGCGCGAGTTCTGGGACACCCTGTATATATAAATATGTATATGTATATATATAAATCAAAAAAAAAGTTTACAGTCTCAGGGTAACAGAATTAAAGTGATTTTACATAAAAAATAATATAAATATGACATATGGCATTATATTATTATTATTATTATTATTTTATTTGAAAATATTTGAAATTTTTTATTAGTGTTATTTTTGATCGCTGATATCTTTCAATCGGTTGATCTGAAGAACTTTGACCTTCAGAATTAAAAAAATAAAAATTCCCGTGAAATGGAAAAACAACAAATGAATTGAGGCAAACCTTAATATTAATATTAATATTAATATTAATATTAAGAGCTCAAATATGCGCCAAAATTTAATTTTTTAATCATTCTTATTTCGGTTTAATATTATTACACCGTTGTAATTAGAAAAATAGCCTATATAAAATTCTGATATAAAAACAGGGTTGTAATTAAAAAAAAAAGTTGGCCTCCTTGGGGGGCTACGTATTTATTTTTTTAAGTTGGCAATATCTCCGTAAAATTTGAAATAAACTAACAAAGTTTAATAAAATCATTTATTATTATTTTTTTTTGTATATATATATATATATACACATGTTGGTTTTCCGGCAGTCAGGTTCCAGAACTTGACAAGGCAAGACGCATTGTAGCAGCGAGAGCTCTTAAAACGTAAAAGTTTAAAGTTTAAAACCAACAAATAATTTCTCAAAAGTGCAAACCAATTATAGTGAAACAACTACAGTGAGTATAGACTACCCTACGGTCAAGAAAGAGTTAAGTGACAAGCGAGCTTCTGGGCGGTCATTCCACCCCTCAACTGGAAGCTTTTCACTGGACAAACAAAAGAGAACAAAAACAACAAACAATTTTCATAAAGTGCAAAAAAATATTGTAACGGTCAATAAAGAGTGAAGTGTTAAGTGATAAGAAAGAGTTAAGTGACAAGTTTCAGCTTCTGGTCCTACCACCTGTCATTGGACGCTTTTCACTAGACAAACAAAAGAGGTCAAACAAGAGGAGAAGTGGCCATCCGCAAAAATTGATAAGTATCCTGAAGCATATGCATAACTTAACACATAATTTGCAAAATTAAACACGACGGATACCTTTAAAACCTTAAGAAAGGCAGACTGCTTAAACTCTAGAAAAAAACAATAAACATCAGTAGCAATAGAAACATTAGAAAGACAATACTTACCAAACACCATAAAATAATAACCAAAAACAAAACTTCCCAATCGAACTATCGCGGTGATACACCAAAGCTGAATAGGACAATAAATCTAACAACAAATGCGTAAGGCATGACCCAGTAACTTAAAGGACGGCCCCAAACAAATAACGTTAATTTTAACCCAAACAAGACCAATAATAAACATTTGACATTTAAAATATAAACTAACACTCAATAAGTCATGAAAACCCAAATATAGTAAAAACAGCATACTAATCAAACTCTATTGGATTTGTAAACACATTAGATTATAACAGAATAATTGCGCTTGTCACTTGTTTAACTAATAAATAAATGCAATACTCAATTTTTGGAAATTAAGAAAAAAACAATACAATTCTACCACAAAACGTGCTTGGGCAACACAATAACTACAAAAATTGTTAGAAATTTTGCACTAATGCGGCAATACAGAATTAAAAAAAAACTTCAAAAGCTACAAGTTACATATCCAACTACTGAACTATGTATTGATAGTTTTCGGCCTAAAGACACATGTGCAGGAACAATTGAGGAGCATCCGTGCAAAACCGGCTAAATCCATTTTATTCAGTTTTTGTTTTTTTTTATTTCGCATCTTTGGGTTAATTTCTTTCGACAACCAAGATAATTCTGTTTAAATCCGACTAAATCCATGTTAAAATCACATTTAAAAGCTAGCTTTAGGAGCAAAACCGGCCAAATCCACGTTTTTATAGCAAACCCGGCTATATCCAATAAATAATAATATGTGGCTTGGATATGTCGATATTACTACTAAAATTTGTTTTGTTTTTTAATGTTTGCACTAAATTTATTTTGTTAATATTTTTGAATAATAAAGGTTTTTTCTCACATTTTATTCGTTTTTTATTCGGTTTTCGTGCAAAACCGGCTATATAAAAAACATTTTTTGAAATTTTGGCCTTAATATAAAGTTTTTCAAAAAGGAAGGATTTCTTATAAATCAAGTACCACAAAGCCCACAAAACTCAAGTTTGTTTTTTCTTTTATCTGTAAAGGCCAGGAAACCGAGAGTTTTTGCCATTTTCCCAACATTTTATTAAAGTGGATATAGCCGGTTTTGCACGGATGCTCCTCAATTCTACTTGGACACAAACAATAACGACAAAAACCTAGACCAAGGCGTAGGTTCCTGCAGCAAAATAACAACTCCCGAACTCCATACAGTAATCCCAAATGTTTGGAGTAATACTAACTGCCTGGTCTAGGGGGGTACAGCTTCATACTTAGATTTGAGTCAACCCAACCTGTCTAGGAATATGTGGTCCACACAGTGTGGATAACTTTACACAAGCTGCTTGTGACAAGCATCTAATTTTAACGGTATTTTCGGATTGGGTGGACAATTTCAGATATTTCACTGTTAAATTTATTTATTTATTAATATCCGGAATACATATTGCTGTTACTAGTATTATAATAATATTAATTTTAGTGGTAATTTTTATTTCATTTTTACCGATAAAGTTGAAATCACTAGTGGTAAAATTTAAAAAAAAAATAATCAAAAAACACCTCAAACTTATTCTTATGCAGGTTTGCAAATCTAATAAAAAATAAATTGATAATTTAATTTTTATGCATACGAATTTTTCGGAGATTCAATTCGTAGGGTTTAAATTTTATCGTACAATTATGAGCTTTTGAGCAGATTTACTAATTTTAAAAGACCATGGGCAGTAGAGATAAATAAAGGTATAAAAATAATTTTAAAAGAAACATGTTTCCACTAATTTGTAATATATCATAATTATGTATGATAATTTGTATTTTCCTTTTGGTTTTTTACTAGCTTTTTAAAGTTTATTATTACCCACCTACCTACTTAATATTGTAATATGATAATAAATTATGAAACAAAATAACTATTTTTGTACATACTTGCCTTCAGCGCCTGTCTTTACTTAGTAAATATAATATACATATATTTATCACCACTCTTTAAAAGTGATAATAAAAGGAATTAAATAAACAATAATTGCTGTGTGGTGATAAATATATGTATCTTATATTAGTATGTAATTATTATTAGGTGATTATAAAGACTCCCATAAATAAGAAAGCCTAGTAAAAAAATTATATTTTCTATCAATTACATTGATATACAATTATGTTAACTTGTTGAATGAACTATAAATAGCAATGTCTACTCTTTTTATAAGGAAATCACTGTTATTTTATAATTTTATTTATGTATATAAAGGACCCTTAAGATGAGAAAAATGGTCTCAAAAGCTGGGTTATAAATAAGACAATTTTTAGGCTGAAGGCAATTTTTTGGCTAATTCAGTCCATTAACTGTTAAATAGCAATTAATTTACTTTTTGTTTGTATTCAAAGTTTAATAAATTTTTAAATATTCTTTAATGAATTTGTTACCTAACCGTTTTTGTTTTGTTTATTAAACAAGGTATGAGAAGCCCCTTTTTAATAAAAAAGCAGGTTAAAAAGCAGAAAATTAACAACAAGTAAATGCAGATATACAGGGACATTTGGGAGCTATAAAAATAATATTATATTTATTTCTTACTGTTTTGCATTAGGTAAGCTTATTTTAATATACTTAATGCAGTAGTTTAATAAAATATTTTGTTAAGATTTACCAGTGCATAAAATTAAATTATAAATATTGACACCCTGTAGCTAAAACTAGTAGCTCGCAGATGTTATCAGTTACACCCAATTGATCATAAACAGTTACAAATTGTAGATAAACAAAAAAATCGATTTTTTGTTACTTTATGTAACTTGTATACAGAATTAGAACAACATGTCAAAATTGTATGTAGGATTAGTATATCTAGTTTTGGAGGCCCCTATGATGTGGAGGCCCGGGGCTGCAGCCCCCTTAGCAGGGCTGAAGTTACTTCAGCGTGTGTTTACAAGTGGGAGTAGAAAAACATTTGAATCCCTTTGAATCATTATTGTTTTTTTAACTTTATAACATTTTTTCTCTGAATGTGGATTAAAACACTAAATCTACTAAAAACAAACGGTATATTTAAAGCATCCTTCTACTATTTTATATTAATCATATTTTCATGCATGCTATCGTTATTAATTATCCTTGTCCCTAATTGAGTTTAACAATCATTTATTAACAAATAATATTATAATTATTGCTTAGGACATTTTCAAGGAACATTGGTTTACAGTACAAGAGAACTTGGGATCGGGCATTTAGTTATAAAAAAAATTGTTTTTATTTTATATTAGTACAAGAGTGCTCTTAGTAAAGATCATGTAAGCTTTTTTGCTTCAGTTGGATTTTAATTTAAATACAAATTTGAATCGATAAATAAAACTGAATCCGAATATTTTCTGTTTGTTTTAAACAAATTTGCTTAAGCATAAGACATAAAATAAAACAGAACATTTTATATTTAACTATAATGATTTTAAATTATATTGTTAGATTAAGTTCAGGGTTTTAGGTTTAAATCTAAAAAATAAAAATAAGAAAAGTTTTTGCATGTTTTAAAGCTTCATTTTATAGATACCTACATGTTAATTAAACAAAATGTGTTCTTTTAAAATATCTACTATATCGCCTTCACAGGTTTTTGGTGGGCTTTAAAATCCGATAATAAATAACCAGGTTTTTTTTTGTGCTGTCAAATTGTGCAAAACAATAAAATTGTTATTTTTTCAACCTTTTTTAAAATCCGATAATAAATATCCAAGTTTTTTTTTTAACAAAAATAATAAAATTGTTATTCTTTCAAACTTTCTTAATGGGCTTTAAAATACGTAATTTTTTTTAAAATCCGAAAATAAATAAACAAGTTATAGTGGTTTTCTTTAAAACAAAAATAATAAAATTGTTATTCTTTTAACCTTTCTTAATGACATAAATTTTTTTAAAATCCGATAATAAATAAACAAGTTATAGAGGTTTTTCTAAAAACAAAAATATTAAAATTGTTATTTTTTCAACCTTTTTAAATGGGCTTTAAAATGACGTAAACTTTTTTAAAATGCGATAATAAATAACCAAGTTGAAGAGGTTTTTTTTAAACAAAAATAATAAAATTGTTATTTTTTCTACCTTTCTTAATCGGCTTTAAAATGACATAAACTTTTTTAAAATCCGATAATAAATAACCAAGTTATAGAGGTTTTTTTTTAAATGTGCTGTCAAATTGTGCAAAATAATAAAATTGTTACTTTTCCAACTTTTCTTAATAGGCTTTAAAATGACGTTCTTTTTTAAAATGCAATAATAAATAATAATAATAATAGAGGTTTTTTTTAAACAAAAATAATAAAATTGTTATTCTTTCAACCTTTCTTAATGGGCTTTAAAATGACGAAAACTCATTTAAAATTCGATAATAAATAACCAACTTATGAATATTACCCGTAATGGATCAAGAAAGTTTCTTAAAGAAACTGAGAAAATTGAATGTTTAACTTATAGAGTTCTTTTTTTTAAACAAAAATAATAAAATTGGTTTTTTCACCCTTTTTAATGGGATTTAAAATGACACAGTGGTCCAAAATCAAAAAAAGCTGGCCAAAAGCCGAAAAATTTAATGAATAATAATTATTGTGCTGTTTGTGTATGTAAATTGGTAAATGGACCTATTCTACGTATTAAACTACAGGGAAAATTATTGTGCTGTTTGTGTATGTAAATTGGTAAATGGACCTATTCTACGTATTAAAGTACAGGGAAAATTAGGTAGCTTCGGTACTCGCATCTGTAGGTCAGTTACAATTAAGCTTCGCCAGAGTAAGTATTTCGACGCACCATATGTGTTAAAATAACTACAAGAGTAATTCACTGCAAACCAATTATCGAGGTGTCAGTTTCCAAATCGGTGTGATGGAGGGTGATCCTAAAGGTATGTAAAATAATCTCAAACTTGTAAATCCTAAATTAAGATATTTTGACATATAAAAATCAGTGGCGGCTCGTAGGTTTTGAAAGAGGGTGGGCACAAAAAACTTACCTACTAATTTTTGTACATAAAGTATCCTATTTTTCATGCAAAAAAAGACTTTGCCTATGACACTAAAATCCATGCATGCATTCATGTGAGAAACTGAATTTTCGTGTTTCTTAGCCCTCTCTGCGCTGTGTTTTAAATCATCTGACCCATGTTGAGTCCACGCACTAATCTCTTTTTTGAAAATTAAGCACGAAACAAAAAAGCTTATTTGTTACTGAACAACCGGATATCCACTCGTATTTATCATATATATTTTTGTTGAATCTATTGTAATTTCGGCCTTTACCTGTAAAAGTGTAGTTTATTTGAATATCGGGAATAGGTCTTCCTTTTTCCTTAATTAAAAGTTTATCTTCATGTGACATTGGGCTTTTTAAAAGATTTTGCAAACAATTTACTTCCGCTGGTTCCATTATTGTTAATAAAAAATAAAGTTTATTTAAAAAACAAAACACGTAATTCACAACTCAAAAAAACACAACAGCGCGCGGCGACAAAAAAGTTAGAAATCAAACCAACCGACAAAGATAAAAGCTCTCTGCATGCAGATCTGCAGATTATAAAGCAAACTGGCTACAAGAGACGCGGCGCTCGGTGCCCCAAATTGACGATATATTTGCGTACTGCGAGGATAACCGAAGATCACCAAATAATGCTTGGAATGGGTACATTTAAAATTGTGCCCCGGCGCAGTGTTGTCAGATTCGCAATCCGGCCGGCACAGCGTTTTGCTCGCTGCAGCGTTGCGTAAAGAAGGTTTAAATCCAACCGTTTGAGCGGACGAAAGGAAGGTTTGAGACCATCCTTAAATAGTAATTACAATGGTGTTACGCACAATGCAACAAATAACTTTTATTACTTTTTATCTGGGCGGTTGGGTGGGCACGTGCCCTTGTGCCCTTTAGAACCAGCCGCCACTGATAAAAATGACATTGAATAAGCAACTGTATAATATGAACATTTTTCGATTCGTCCTATAAAAAGCATTGAAATAGTTATCATCCAACGAGATCTTTTGCTTTTGTAAAATTTCAAGTTGAAATATTGATATAACAAATATAAATCGACAAAAATTTCTTGCGGATTTCTGCCGTTTTGGATGTAGCATTACATTTTGTAGAGCCGCGCGTTTTTCTTTTAGTACATAACATAGGGTGGCTACTTTCTGGAAAACCGAGAAATATCAGGGAATTTATTTTATCAGGAAATAATTAATGAAATTTTTATAAAATTTAATTTATTAAAAGAAATGTTTTGCCAAACGATTTAAATAAGTTACAGCCTATTGCAAAATAAAAACATATTTATTTTTCAAAATACTTCTGAGAATTATTAGTGGTTCTTGGAAATATTAAACAAGTTTTTTTTGAGAACTGGTGGTCTTTTTTCTTCTTAGTATTATTTATTTTATAATGAATATTTTGATAAAAATTATATTAAATTATATTAAAATATACAGTGTCTCAGGTTTAATATTTATATCTCAGGTTTAATATCTATATAAAATGTTATAAAACCGTATTGAGTTATAAATTAAAAAAAAATTCTTTTAATCTTTCTAAACTTTTAAAAACTGTTTGACTAATTTATGTTTTTTAATCAAATCACTATTTTTAATGCAATAAACAATATACTAAAAAAATATATAAAAATCGCTGGAAAACCGAGAAATGTCAGGGAAATTTGGTTTGATCCTCATTATAACAGATTAGCCTACAATGGTTAGGCGCTTGTCCCCTTTATACCTAAAGTTCTCTTAAAAAAAATTATACATCAATGTACAGGGTGATCCCCTATAATGTCACCCCCCCCTTAACTTTTTTATTTTAAGTGTCCCAAAAAATTTAAAAGTGTGGTTATGTAGGTACTAAAAATACTTTTTTTCTACGTATTAAAAAAATTAAAAATTGATCAATATACAGGGAAAAACAAAAAGTTTATTTTTTTTAATGGATCACCCTATATATGAATTTATTTTTCGATTCCTTGTAAAATTCTGGGCATAATTCATATAACAAACTATATCCTAAATTCAACTGTTTCTGAAATATTCGCATTCGAAATGTTATCATTAAATGTTTTTTTAAACTGTTAGAAATCAAGAAGCCTCAGAATACCAAAATTTTTATTGAAAATAAATTATTATAGTAACATTATGTCAATATGTCTTGTTAAATAAGTAAAAATGGCCTACTCAGACAGAGAAAGACAAACTATTTCAACTTATTATCTTAAAAATAATTTAAATATTTCAGAAACGGTTGAATTTAGGTATATGGTATGATAAATGAAATATGCTTAGAATTTTTCAAGGAATCGAAAAATAAATTCATATATAGGGTGATCCATTGAAAAAAAATAACTTTTTGTTTTTCCCTGTATACTGATCAATTTTCCAATTTTCTTTATACGTAGAAAAAAAGTATTTTTTAGTTCCTACATAACCACACTTTTAAATTTTTTGGGACACTTAAAATAAAAAAGTTAAAGGGGGCGACATTATAGGGGATCACCCTGTACAGGGTGTTTGTTTCTAAGAAATTAAGTGTTTATATTTTTAAATTCAAGAATATATGTTAAACGAAGCTAGTTACTATGTAATAAATATGTTTGTATTACTTTGCAGTACCCTGTACTGTGACGTACACTCGCAAAGAAATTTATGAAGTGGTAAAAAGAAATTTTCAAACGGAGCTAGACGCGCAGATTCTGCTTTTGGAAAAATATTTTAATCAAAAGTCACGCGTACCTTTTAAGATAAACCCAGATTCTGTAATCAATTTAAAGAAGTTGCTGGGCAATTTCAAAAGAAAATGGAGGGAGTAAAGCAGAAAAAAAGATAAATTTCTCAGTAAAAATAAATTATGGTTAAATATGTCCACAATTATTGCAGTGAGTATTGTATAATGTTTTTTTATTTTAGATTTATACTCTAGATAAACTCCATATCAGATTTTGTGTTTTATCAAAAAATTTAGAAATCAGTAGTTGGACATTTTACAAAATGTTTTACATTAAAAAATAGAGACAATTTCAATTAAATATTTATATAATAAAGTATACAAAATTGTCAATTATAACATTCAAATAATATTCATATTATGTATTTATAACACAAAATCAAAATATATAAATGTATAAATTTAATTTTTTAAATTTTCAAATGTAAATGCAAGATTCAGGGATCATCTTTTTTTTAAATTTCAAAGCTTTAAAGATTGTGATATCAATTTTCTTAAAGCGAAAAAGCAAAAAAAAGTCTAAATTTATTTGAAAAATGTCGGCCATATTGGATAAGCCATTTTGTTTTTGGAATAATGGATATCAAATTTGTTATCAGCTACCTCATAAAACACAGGTTCCTAAATTTTACCGATATCAGAACATTTTTTTGAAAAAAAAATGTCCTCCATAATGGTCCGCCATTTTGTTTTTCAAAAAATAAATATAAAATTCGAAATTAGCGACCTCAAAAACCGCATATTACCGCATTTGTTAAAAAAATGTCCTCCATATTGGATCCGCCATTTTGTTTTTGAAAAAAAGGATATCAAATTCGTAATCAGTGACCCCAAAAATGTGCAAGTCCCTGTTTTGGTAAACATATAACTAAACCTTCATATTTTGACCATGTTTTTGGGCTTTTGGACAACTGTGTGACGTTCTTTTTTAAAATGCGATAATAAATAACCAAGTTGAAGAGGTTTTTTTTTAAACAAAAATAATAAAATTGGTATTTTTTCTACCTTTCTTAATGGGCTTTAAAATGACGAAAACTTTTTTAAAATGCGATAATAAATAACCAAGTTATAGAGGTTTTTTTTTAAACATGAGCTGTCAAATTGTGCAAAATAATAAAATTGTTATTTTTTTAACCTTTCTTAACCCTTTCAGTCCGGGAAGTGGATCCGTCCGCAAAACCTAATGTGATCCCACAGCCGGGAGACGGATTTAAACGCGCGGCTGTCTGATGCATTGAGACCGGGAAACGATCGGATCCACGGGTACAATATGATGCGTTATGCTTCGTTTTATTTATAAACACAATTTTATAGCGATCGGGTATTATCGTTACGAATCGTTATTATTTATTTTAAATGTGAAAAATGATTAGTTCTTTCAATAAATTACGTTGTTTCTTTATGTGAAACTTTATAAACTATTTTTTCTTTTAATAAAAAATAAATTACGTTTTGTTTTTTAATTCACATTGGGTACGGGACGTATGAATCCGCGTGGCCTTAAGTCCGGGAAGCGTACGAATCCGCAAAGCCTAACGAACGCCGGCTGTGCAGCAAGGCGAGCCAAACGAACGCCGGACTGAAAGGGCTTTAAAATAACGTAAAATTTTTTAAAATGCGATAATAAAGAACCAAGTTATACAAGTTTTTTTTTAAACATAAATATATTTTTTCAACCTTTCTTAATGGGCTTTAAAATGCGTTAATAAAAAACAGGTTATAGAGGGTTTTTTTAAACTTTAAAATGGCGTAAACTATTTAAAAATGCGATATAGAGGTTTTTTTGAAACAAAAATAATAAAATTGTTATTTTTTCAACCTTTTTAAATGGGCTTTAAAATGACGTAAACTTTTTTAAAATGCGATAATAAATAACCAAGTTGAAGAGGTTTTTTTTAAACAAAAATAATAAAATTGTTTTATAATATTTGAACTATTAGAATAATTTAAACTATTTGAATAATTCGAAGTATTCGAACAATTCAAATTATTTGAATCATTCGAATAATTTTTACTATTCAAATAGTTCAAATATTCAATTCAAAATTCCAGTCAAATATCATTATTCGTTTTAATTCAATTCGAACTCAACGATTCGACACTATTCGCACACCCCTAGGAAATTTGTCAATTTTGTAGTTAAGATTTTCATATAAAAACTACGAGTAATCAAAAATATGTCTAATATTTTCTAATATTCTCTAAAAAGGAATTAGAAAAAAATGACTAATTGTCATAGCGAAAAAGCAGCCACTAATAATTCTCCCTGAATCATGTCGTCAAAAGTTATAATATGAAATTGACAATACAATTCATTAATATTAGAACCAATAAAATGCCAGCATTCCATAGTTACGCATTTTATCTCAGCGGCAATATTTTTTATCATCTTGTTTACACGGTACTAAGGATTTTGACACTTTTCTTGATTTAACATTTGTTGTCATTTAAATTCTGTGTTTGATATATATCAATAAAATAATGAATTATAAACTCTAAAAGATCGATGGGTTGGTGTAAACGATAATGAAATTAAGGTAAGTTTGAATAAATAAGGTTTATTAAAGTCTTTTTAAATTTTAAAGCACATTTCAATTTTAAATGTCAATCTGACATTTTTTTAATTCTAAAATTCATTGTATTTTCTCACTAAATATAACTCGTGGTATGATTAATAATCGAAGATATTTACTCATTGAAACCGAAGCAGCACATTTCACTCGTCCTGCGGACTCGTGAAATCTGCAGCTCGGTTTCAATTCGAAAATATCATCGATGATAATCATACCACTTGTTATATTATGGGTGACAATATTTCAAAAACTGCTCTACTTTCATAATTTTTTACGGTCTTTTCGGATTTAGGGTATACAATGTTACATAATAATAATTATTAGCTTTTAAATGTCCGGGATACAAATTACTATCGACTACAGTTGACTGCTTTTTTACTTTGAAAACTAGTAATTTTCTACAAATTCATTTTTAGAAAGTTAATATTCAGAGGACCATTTTATATAAAATAATTATTGAACCAAAAATTCAAAATATCAAATCAAAAGGCATCTTAATTAAAAAATTTAAATATTCAACTCGTGGTAGGTACTAGTACAATATTCGCTGCAATTTGTACTAGTCCAATATTCGCAACCGCTCTGATTGGTACACTTTTGACAGAGGACAGGTGAAAAATTGTATTAAACCTTTTTTTCTTAATTTTTAAAATGCTATCGACTATAACATTTTTCTAAATAAAACCAAGACAACTGTGTAATAAAATTTTAAATATTTATTTAATATTCCTTCATAATTTAAAAATAGTAGTGCAATTAATCTCTTATATAAAAGGTTTAATTTATATACGCACATTCCAAGTCAATTTAAATTCTATGAATTTAATCAATGTCAAATCATTGTCTTTCATTCATTTAATTATCTTAGTTTATTTTTTAACCACTTTCTTTTGCATAAAATTTCTTGAGTCACAACCTTAACCTTAAAAGCGCTATAGGTATTATTTATTGTTTCGAAACATAAATCTTTAAAAAATTAATGAAATCTTACCTTGCACTTTCAAATGTTGCTGAGCCGCTGCTTCCAATGGCACCAAATCCCACGCCAACGGCAAGACCTTCTGGAATATTGTGCACTGTAATAGCAACCACAAGGAGAATGATCCTTTTCCATTGTCCATGCTGAATTTCTTCGATGTTTGAGACATCTTCGTAACTCTGAACCAAGGGAACAACATCTTCATTTGCTCTTGATTGTTTATGATGTTTACCTACTGTAAAATTTAAAATAAACAATTTAAATGCATTCTTTATTATTTATGTATAAAGGGTGGTTCATAATGTTAAAAGGTTTAAAAAAAAAGTATAACAAATATCTATAAATTTAATTGAAATGTCATTTCACGGCATATTAAAAAGTGCAGTTCACCACACCGACTAAGATTTTTCTTAAATTTTATATAGGCTATGACACAGACCAATGTGGTCTGTGGGCTATGATAACAAAAAATCTTCCTTTTAAGGCTGATTTTAAAAATGTTATCAGAATTTGTGTCTTTTAATGTTTTGATCCGGGCTACGTTTTAAATTTTCATATGCTGTAAACATCACTGATTTTTTTAAATTAAAAATTGCATACGAATTAACCGAGGGGTAAACCACTTTAAAATAAGGATAATAATCATGACGGTAGTCATGCGCAACGCGTCGCTAAGAGAAATTTCTTATTGGTAAGAAGCTGATTTTGAAGTGGTTTACCCCTCGGTAAAGATGGTATACAGGGCCGTTGCTGGCGAGCGTGCAGTGCGTGCACGCACGCAGGTGCAACATTTCGGGGGCGCAAAATCAAATAGTCAATCAGTACTTTGTAACTTGCAAATAAACAAATACTTAAACATACATAGGATAAAGGTTACCGCCTTTATTTGCGTCGGCCGCATTAAAGCCCCATGCCCCTCTTTTTTTCGGCCGCTATAAAGCGCCTTTTGCCGCTTTGATATTGAAGGCTTAATTTTTTTATATGAGTATCAAAATAAAAGGACAGAAGTTGTCATAATATTTTTTCTACAACCGAGCGAAAAGTACAAATTTGCGCTTCCAAAGCGCAAAGTTGCACTTTTCCGAGGAGCACGCGTTTTTATATTTTGTCGCTCCCCGAGCGACAAAGTAACCAAAACGCTCGCTTATTTACCATGGAAACCATAATAACGAAACTTCTAGTATACAAAAGTCAAATTTGAGGTTATAAATAATTATTAATTATTACCAAACATTTTTATAAAAACACCGGTTTTAGAAAAAATCCTGTGTGTAATTCGAGCGCAAAGTGACATTGCCGCTCTCGCGAGATAGCCGCGCTCCGTTAAGCGTCGCGCGTCAAACTTTTCCCTCAGAGCGACAATATTTCACTTTGCGCTCTTAATATCAAATAGCTATAGTATTTGTTTGATAGTTGCAGTTGACGGTAGTAAAGTTTAACAGTTGTTTACACAGTGCATGACTTGGTAACGAGCTTACTCTCTAAAATTGAATAATTATCGCCAACAGCAATTTGTATCCCGGCCATTTATCAGTCAACTCCAATGTAAAATTGTCGTCAAAAGTTATAAAAGTAAAACAGTTTTTGAGATATAGTCAATTTTCCATATAATATGGAATTAAATATATTTCAAAAACTGCTCTACTTTCATAATTTTTGACGGTCTTTTCAGGGGATTTAGGGGACAATTTTATAAAATGTACATTTTACTACTAGCATTTACAACTAGCATTTTTATATTTTATAATACTTGCCAAAACGCTTCCGACACAAAAATTATAAAACAAACATTACTCTCAGAAACGTTTTCAAAATGTTTATAAGACAGCTATAAATGTAAAATTGGCACCACTTTATAAAACATTTCAGTTTTGGTTAGTATTTTGTAAAAGCTTTTGTCTTAGAAAAACTTTACAAAAGCATTAAAAAACAGTTTTGTTAAAGCTTTTTATACTGCGCTATAAAATATACTTTACAATAGTATAAATATTTCTATAAAAACAACTACACAGAAAAAACTCTAGCATAGCATGAATGGGTGAGCCATTAAACCAATGGGACCTTGTAATCCGTATTCCTGAATAACAGTTCCTATAATACCAATAGGTAGTTAGCACTTGGTTTATAATCATTTATTGTTTTTAAATTAACAACAAAAGTTATCGCTCCTAAATCTATTGATATTTATTTGTTAGAATGTTAGAATGTTATTGCATTAAATACTAATTTGATTTATTTAATAGGTAACGTTACTATTGTATGTATACTATGTATACATTTAAAGCAATAAATTCTTTGACATTTAGGCAAAATATTTCCCTATTTTGGTTTAATAGTAATTAATTGAGCAAATAACAATTTAGATTGCTTCAAATTTAATCCATTCAATGACAGCGCTGTTCTTGGTACTATGTTAGATTTTTTTCTGTGTATATAATAATTTTATAATAGCTTCATGGAAACAATATGAAATAAAAATGCATATTGGAATTACAGTAACAAAATAAAAAAGTTTTTTAAAGATGTTCTGAATGCTGCAATTTTGATTTGTACCAAAAGAATTTGAACGACAAGAGGCCATTAGCAAATAAGCCATTTTTTTAATAAATTAAACACTATACCTATTATTTGGAAACTTTATTTGTGCTACAGAGATAGAAAGTTTTGATGCCAGGGAAATTTTATTGAGAAATATAGGTATAGCATATTTCTAACAAAATTTAAGTGCGCCCCGTATTTTCCAGTATTTTAGGATTTTTTTTTAAATAAGAAAAAAACTACCCAACTAACAATTATCTGTTTTATAAATATCGTAAGAACGTTTACAGAACTATTTTTATAAAATAACAATGTCGCTAAAAACGTTTTAATAACGTTTATACAACGCTTACAAAACCAAAAAGGGCGCACTCCTGTGCAGCAATTTAGTTCTTTAATTTGTTTTATTATGGCTTCCATAGCTTTTACCGAACAAATTAAACACTACTTTATTTGTGCTACAGAGATAGAAAGTTTTGATGCCAGGGAAATTTTATTAAGAAATATATAGCATATTTCTAATAAAATTTAAATGCGCCCCGTATTTTCCAGTATTTTAGGTTTTTTTTTAAATAACAAAAAAACTATAGTTATAGCTAGTTATAGTTATAGCTATAGCTTCCTTGATATGATAATTTTATACAAAAAAACTTAAACCGATTGGTTGTAGAGATAAATAATACTATTTTTTATGTATTTTACCTACTGCAAGTGTCATTATACGTGTGATATTTAATATTTTAAATTTAAATTATTTCGATTCCATTTTAAGATGGCGTTTTTCTATAAAATAATTTACTATTATAAAACAATTTAAATTACTGTTGACGGTATCTATGGTTACCACGTAATCTCTCATTGTTTAAAATTTAATGGCGTCAATTTATAGTTTTTTAAATAATTTGTTAACTAATTAAGTGTTTTGAAAGCGAAATTACTGATAAAAAAAATAGCAGTCACTGACTCATAAAAAACATTGACAAGCCAAACATTTTTAAAATTTAAAAGTAATAACCCAAAAAATCAACAAAACTGTAGGATGTCTTCTACATGAAGCACTAGCTTATTGAAGACATTAAAAAATTAAATGCCAACCTGATTTAATAATTATAAAATATTTTAATAATAAAAAAAAATTAATAAACCAACAATTAACAATTTTTATTACCAATAACCTATCTAATTTTTAATAAATGTTCAAAGTGTCCTCCATTTATATTCAAGCATTTTCTAATTCTCACTTCTACATTTGACGTTGCTTTTCCTAACTCTTCTGGGTCTAATTCTTGAAAAGCAGCCTGGACACGGTTTCGTAGTTCGTCTTTTGAACGCAGTGGAGTTGTGTTAGTGTACACTTTATTTTTTATAGTCCCCCATAAATAAAAATCCAAAGGCGACAGATCTGGAGATCTTGCAGGCCATGTCCACGGACCCAAACGACGAAACCATCTGTCTTCAAACATTTGGTATAGCTCTCTACTTACAGCTTCACTACAGTGAGCTGGTGCTCCGTCTAGCTGATACCAGCATTCTACAGCTTCATTTAACGGTAAATTGTCTACGAAATCATCAACTACTGTTCGTAATATTTCTAAATATTTTTGACTAGAGAATGCCTCATCATAAATGTAATAAGCCAGGGTGTTGTCTTTTATTAATGCAAATACGTTAAAACTAAATTTTACTTGAAAATTCTGTTCTTTGGTTAAGTGTGGAATTTCATCACCCCAGTGATTAGCTCTAGTATTGAAAATGCCTTCTCTGGAAAATTTGGCTTCATCAGTCCAAATTACTTTTTTCTTAAAATTTTCATCTTCTTGAATTTTTACCAAGAACATTTCACAGAATTCTACTCTCGCAGCGCCATCTTGAGGGTGCAGATGCTGCACTTTTGTAAATTTGTAATTATGCCATTTGTACTTCTTTAAAATACGATGCACCGACGAGACTGAAACACCCAGATTATCTCGGTGATTATCGATTGCGCACAATGTTCAGTTTTTACCTGTCAGCATTAAAGGATTATTTGCAATATTTGTATACGGGGTGATTTTTATAGTTCTTGAAAAATGAAGTTAAAATTGTTTTTTTTTTAATAATAAGAATGCGATTTTCAATTTAAAAAAATACCTCATTTAATGTAAAAAAATGTTTAATATTGGTAAACATTATTTTGTCAATTAATTAATTTAATCCTTATTAAGGTAATATTATTTGGTGATTAGGTAATAATAATTATTATTGAGGTATATAAACTATTTATTTATATAGTTTAGCATTATTTCATCAATTCAGTTCTTGGGAGCAAAGTGAATTATTCAAAATGGAAACTATGTTAAGTAAGCGAGGCAAAAAATTGATCGTAATTCAAAAGTATAAGTTTCGTAAACATAGAGAAACGGCACTTGGTGTTTTTTATAGATGTACAGTTAGAACATGTAGCGCATCTATATCCGTGGACAAGACAGAAGAGGTTCTACTCCAAGTAAATGGTCAGCATAACCATCCTTCCATTGAAAATCTTCAAGTAAAGAAGCTACAAAATGCAATTAAAAGAAAAGTGACAGAAGACATATCTCTTCGCCCATCAAAAATTATTAATATGGGAATTAATGAGGCTCCAAATGTCTTGAATATGTTAACAACAAAAGATATTGGTAACATGAAACAAAGTGTCTACCGGTCGAGAAGAAGTATGCAGCCTGCATTACCACGATCACTGGAAGTTATCCACAGCGCACTGGACTCCTATGAATGCCATACTACAAAGGGTGAAAACTTTTATGTTGCGCACCCAGACATTTTCAGGTTCATATGTGTGTTGAGAGATGTTCAGTTAAACACTACAATTAAAATAAACAGTGTTCACTTGCCTGATTATCTTGAGCGCTTCGAATTGATGCTTGAGGATAAGCGCGGAAGTACGCCAAAACATTAATTTCTGTTTCTTCGTTACTGGTTATAGGATGAGCTTTATTTCTTACGGCATTTTGTCTTCCACGTGCCTCAAAATTACCGTAAATTCGCCGAAATATTTTTGGTGTGATTGCACGCACATTTGGATATCTTGTGTTAAAAGTTCTGCAAGTTCTCGTTACAATTTTACTGCACTCTCCAAATATTGCAAAGAGGTTGAGAAGGTCAATATTTGTGTATTCTTGATTCATTTTTACAAAACACTTAATTAGTTAACAAATTATTTAAAAAACTATAAATTGACGCCATTAAATTTTAAACAATGAGAGATTACGTGGTAACCATAGATACCGTCAACTCACCCGTCACAGGTTTCTTGATACAAAATAATATTTAAAATTTTAGAAATTGCTAAATATCTCTAAAATTATTAACTTTAGGTATAGGGAATAGTAACATCAATCGAAAGATTTTTTAATTTACTATGTGATTATGTAAAAACATACCGGGTGTTACATTTAAAATAAAAAAGTTATTAACCTTACAAGTTAGCCTAATTTGCCCTGGGTTTTCTTAGGTAATTTGTTAAAAAAATGTTAAAGAATTAACATGTAATCTTTTAAACAATGTTTTAGGATTCCAAAAATTCCACCCCCATATTCGCAAACCTAATAACAAAAAAGTAATAGGCTATTTTTGATTGCCGAGCATTTGTCAAATTTTAACGAAAAAAATTAATAACTCGAAAACTATTCACTTTAGGTATAGGACATATGGTATAGTAATTTTACTCAGAATTTTATGTAGAACTTAAAAATGAAAAAATATATGGGGTGTTCTATTTGAAATAACAAAGTTGATGTCACTTCCGGTTAAACCGGAAGTGGAATTTTGTTCAAAATATTTTAGAAAAATAGTTTTAAATGGATTATAAACGCTTTTAAAATTTTAAATCGATATCTTTTTCCGTTCCCCAGAAACTTCTAATGGTCCACGAATGTGAAACACCCTGTATATTGTGTAGGCTAATGATACATATTGTCACAGGGTCGGCGTTTGTGAAATTTCTTTTCGCACTCGAATATTTTAAGAAAACTATTAATTTAAAAAATACTCGTATTCTCAAACTTTTTTCTGGATAAGGGCTTCAAAAATAGGTAAAAAAATATTGGACCATAGAAAAACATTTAAAAAAAAACATGAAAAAGTTTTTAGAGGGAAAAAAGAAGCTTAAAGAGTTAAAGTGGTACTTCATCTCTAGATAAAGTACCACTTTACTTCCGCCAAACTGTATAATAATGAGCACTTTATAGAATAATCGGACATAAAATAATTCTTTTTAACGAAAAAACGATAATTTGATTAAAGCTAAATTAGTCCTTTACTATACAAATAACGCCGCCAAATTTCATCAAACTTGGTTAAAGGATATTTAAGATATTTAAGAAAAAAATGTTTAACACCCTCTGTATCTTGAAAACTAAGCACATTTCCTAACTCTTGTTTACATTGACTTTTCATCTTAAAATCATCTAAAGAATTAGCCTGAATTTGGCCATATACTTAATCAACACCCTGTAGGGTAGTTATAATTAACTCTTGAATTTAATTTTCTTGCTAAAAGAGGTAACAAGTTATTAACGATTAAAATTCGTCGATTTAAGTGTATTATTAATTGCACTGTAATGCCAAATTAAGGTTTGCGACAGGGAATGGAATGAAACCAAAAGCAAATGAGAGGTTATAGTCTTCACAACAAAACCCTACCAAGGTTTTTTATATCACGTCTTAGTTGTTTATTATACGTATTTAAAGTTGGTATATTTTTGGATATTCTATAGTAGGATTTATACTGTAGGAAAAAGAGGGGTATAATTTTATAAACAATATTAATTTTTTAAAATTATTTTGGCAATATGGTCGAATTTATTTTTGATATTAATTTTTACCTAAGACCTACAGTAGAATGCGCTGCATACAATTTTTTACCTATAGGTAATATTCCAAAGCAATTTTTATTATTTTTGATATATTTGTATGGAATTTTTTTACAATAAAACGGATAAAAAAATTTGATTTCTCAGCCTCAAAAATAGAAAAAAAAGACGTAAAAAGTATACTTGCTATAGCAAAAATTGTATGGCACCGCGTGGGCGCGCCCACAATAATTTTGAAAAATTAACATGGATTTATAAAATTTTACTTAATTTTTTCGTACTAGAGAGTATCCAAAATTCTACCAATTTAAAATACGTATAATAAACAACTGAGACGTGATCCAAAAAAAACCCTGATAGGGTTTTGTTGTAGAAGCTATTAAATTTCATTTGCTTTTGGTTTCAAACCATTTCCTTTTGCACTGTGTTATTATAACACAATATTTTATAGCTATATACGCGAGCATAAAATTATTTTTAAAAATTCGAAAAACGTTATAATACCGCCCTATTCCTAAGCAGCGCCTCTTCAAAATATTTTAAAAAAACCGAAACATGGTGAAAAAAACGATGTCTTTTTATAGTAATAAGAGAGCCTATATTGCTAAATGGAAACTTTTTTGCTACCTCGCGACTTTTTGGCGACTCTAATAAAACATATTTGTTCCCATTGATTGACATTTTAACACCACACGCGACTTTTATACGGTCATTGCCGAGCAAATAAGAGTGCCTATATTGCTAACTGGCAACTTTTTTGCTAACTCGCGACTTTTTGGCGACTCTAATAAAACAGTAAAATGTTACTAGTACTGATACTTTTTGGCAACTCTAATAAAACATATTTGTTGCCATTGATACATTTTAATACTACACGCGACTTTTATATGGTCAGTGCCGAGCAAATAAGAGTGCCTTTATTGCTAACTGGCAACTTTTTGGCGACTCTAATAAAACAGTAAAATGTTACTAGTACTGACACTTGTGAGGTCTGAAGCACTGTTAAAATTGGTAGATTCCTGCTTTATGTTTAAATGATCCGTTTTATCATTGTCGAAACTGATCATTTTATATATATATATATATATATATATTTAATCTTTTGCGAAATGCGCCACTTTTTTTATTTATTTTTTTACTGCGATAATTGCGACATTTTTATTTCTGAAACAATTAACACACTGAACTAATGAAAATTATGTGCTCCACATCAGCTAATTCAACATAGATTTGTTTTATCTACGCCAGTGAGATAAGAACTTCTTATCCCACTCATTTTGAGTGAGATAAGAAGTTCATTAACGCACGCGTTTTTCTCTGCTTTTAACCAATCAAATAAAAAAGTTTATTTTTTCATTTAGAGGCGTAGATAAAAATTTGTACAATATACGTGTGATAACGCTTTATTAACGTACTTTTGCGATTGCCCAACTCGTGCTACGCACTCGTTGGGCAAATTTCGCATGCGTACGTTAATAAAGCTCTTATCCCACTTATATCGTAAATAACTATTATGTTAGTTAGCGATATCAAAATGATAACTATGAAAACAATTTAGTTTTATAAGAACTTTGTTATTGCTTTTAGTAGTTCTCATTGATACTTTAATATAATTGTTTTATTAAAGCTATGAAACGCGAATATAAAATAGTTTTATAATATATTTATAAAAGTCTTAATAATGTCGCCGAAATTTACTAAAAACAATTATAAAACATTTCATTTTTAACAACAGAATTGAGTTCATCCATTCTCTTATAAAATTAATTAGTATTTTGGAGGTAATAATAAAATAATAAAATAAAACAGTCGTAGAGCGATAAAATTATAAAATTACTTTGCTGTATACGTATACATAATAATAAGCTGTTAAATGTTTGGAATACAAATTGCTGTGGACTACAGTTATAAGTGACTTCTTTTTTACTTTGAAAACTAGTCATTTTTGACTAATTCATTTTTAAAGAGTACGTCACTAAAAACCAGTTGTAGGTATTATATTGTATATGGGCCATTTCAGGCATGCGGACAAAATTGTCAAACATATTCTTATTTTATTACGCTATACATTAAATTTAAAATCTTTTTTTTGTCCCGTCCACACCTTTCAATTATTACAATTATCTCTAATTTTTATCTCTACTTTTATAAAAAATTTCTTACGTTTTTCTATTTGATGTATAGCCTAATAAAAGAAGAATATTTTTGTCAATTTTGATGCCAAAATATTATATAAGGTGTCCCTAAACTTAGTGGTACAAATTTAGGAGCAGATTAAGCAAGTCAAAATAAGACGATAATCTAAATAAATATTTTTCCTAATTACGTATGTTTAAAAGATACAGGGTGATAAAGTGTTACTTATCATATCAGAGAAGTTCAAAAAAATGTTTCTTAGTTCCCAGGTGGAAAGCCAAGATGATTTGTATCTGTAAGTAGTAGTATACCATTACTTACAGATAAAAATCATCTTGGCTTTCCGCCTGGGAACTAAGAAACATTTTTTTGAACTTCTATGTGACCAAGTAGGTACTGCTGGTTTTTCAAAAACTTCAGGTGACTTATGTCAAAAATAATATATGACATGTGTCAAAAATGACCTATAACAGATGTCAAAAATGAGCTTACAAATGTCAAAAATGAGTCATATGAAAATACGAAACAAAATAAGCTGAGATCTGTTTTCTTTCAGTATTGACAATTTACGTAACATTCGTAGATAATAGTTATTTATGAGTAATGCTACGCTCGTTATTCAATTTTTCTTTTTACAAAATAAAATGAAACTTTTAAAACTTACATAAAAAATAACTATTAACTACGAATGTTACGTAAATTGGAGATAAATTGTTAATGACAGATAACATATGTCAGCTTATTTTATTTCGTATTTTCCTTTCATATGGCTCATTTTTGACATTTGTCTTAGCTCATTTTCGACATCTGCTGTAGGTCATTTTTAACACCTGTCGCCTGTAATTTTTAACATCTGTCACCTATAATTTTTAACATTAGTCACCTTTAGTTTTTTAAATCGACCAGTATTTAGTCACATAAAAGTTCAAATTTGTTTTCTCAGCTTTACAACATGTGGTATCCTGGGTAACAATAACACACGGATAGGTTATAATATTTATTCAATTCACTACAACAATTCACCCCTAACAGGTACTACCACTCTGCTCGGTGCCTGATCAATTACTGACTAATAATAATATTCCGTTATAACAAAGTAAGGAAGTTATGTAATAATAATAATGTGACGCGCTGCCACATTCCGTCCCTTTTTTTAAGCTTCAACGTGCTCACAGCTTCCCGGGTACTTGCGCCTCCATCGATAACTTCCGCTGGTGTCGTGGGGTTTCCTGGTTCTTCCATCGGCCTCTGAAAAGTAGAACTTGGGTCTTTCCTGGTTTGTTCCCCCTCTATGGGGATTTTCTTTACATGGCTGATGTGACGACGAATAGTTTTTCATTCCCCCACCATCAATAATTCATTCCCACTTCTTTGAGTCACGAAATATTCTGCTTTTCCGAACCTTGACACTAACTTGTGGGCCGGTGTCATTTTCTGCACCACAACTTTGGATCCAATTGTGATGCTGTCTTCTTTAGCTTGACGTCTGGAATCCTCTCTTTCTTTTCCTTTATGTTTGCTTAATACACTGTTTAAAATATCTGTGGTGTAAAAAGTAATCTTAAAATGGTGTTAATATAACACCATGAATTATGGTTGAAAATGTGTACCGATCGCGGCAAAGGCGGTGTGGATCACGTGATGTTCTTAAATCTCGCCTTTGTTGACTTACATGAAGAATATATAAACCCAGGTGATTCTTTGCTTTTGTGTGACACTACAAGTTGTTCGATACTAAAGAGACCTTAAATAGGTGGAAACAGCTGTCAATACTTGAAGTATTTTAAGTTAGTGGAACGCACTAAAAACATTATCTCTAGCGAGTTGAAGGTTCCATTTTCTAGAATAATATCACTGGTAATATACTAGTAATGCGTCAAGGAACTTCCTGTTTCCTTTTTTTCCCTTTTTTCTGTATAGTATGATTTAATTTGACCACAAACACATAATATTTAACACTGAAAAAGAGTTCAATTTACACCAGGTAAAATTTATTTTAATACTGTGTGGAAGTTAAATTAACACCATTTTAGTATTTGAATTAACACCGGGCCAACGGACCACATTTAACACCATTTTGGTTTGTATCGATATAGACCATGTTTGGTGTTAATTTGGTGTTAAAATGGTCATTAATTTTGAATAGTGTATGTCTGCATCTCGCGCCTCCTGGTCTATTTCCTCTCCCACGATATCTACTATGGAGGGGATCTTATCTCGTATCATCCTGTTAAACAACAATTCTGACGGTGACTTTCCCGTTGTACCATGAGGTGTTACATAGTACATCATCATCAAATTTTTGCACTTCCATTTTGTAATCTTGCTTTGTAATCAGTTTAATGTTGTTTTCCCGGCAATACTGCTTGAATTCGTTGCTTGTAAATTGTCTTCTACTAAAATGCAGTCTTTGCACTTTTTAACGAACTGCTTCACCTCGCGGTCAATTTGCGGCCACCAAACTTTTGCCCTTAACCGCCTCTTCATCACGCTTGCTCCTGGGTGGCCTTCGTGGGCCAGCTCAAGTACCTGGGCTCTCTTAGATGCTGGAACTACAATCCTGTTATTTCGTAGTAGGATGGGTCCTAAGTTTGAAAGTTCCAGACGGAACGGGAAATAAACGTTTTTATCAGTAGCATCCCATGAATTTGTTTCGATTTTAGTAACTGCATATGACAATTCTGGATCTATTGTACTTCCTGTAGATATCTCCGTGATGGACATCGCCTTTGGTGTATTATTCTCTATTATTATATCAAAAACATTTTTGTCACACAGAAACGTACAGTTAGAATTATTAATAATAAAAAAGTGACATGTCCTGTAGAGGTTTGTTTAAATCAAGTAAAATATTGACAGTTACTGGGTTATATATATACGAACTACTGATTTTTATGTTTAAAAACAAGCACTTGTTTGAACAACTTAAATCTAGTCGAAACACAAGAACGCACTGTTACCTCTATCCTAGTCATAGATTAACCATATATGAAAAAAGTTGTTTTTATTCATGTATTGTCTGTTATAATAAATTACCAACTCGTCTTAAGACTGTTCAAAATTTTAATAGTTTTAAATCAAATGTTTTTAATTATTTAGTTGAAATGGAGCCATATGATCTCAATGAATTTTTAACATATTAGCTCTATACTTTTGTCCTCTGACAATATTTCCAATATTTTTGTAATTTACTTTAAAGTATTTTGAAATAAATAAATGTTATTATTATTATTATGGTTGTCACTTTCCCTGTCGAATGTTTTAATATTTCCTATTTTGCAAAGCCTGGAGAACGAGTCTGCAATGTTAAACTTTCCTGGTCGATAGATTACTTTAAATTTGAATGGTTGAAGTCGTTCAATTCTTGCCGGTGGTCTCGAAGTGGGTTTGAAAATCGCTTCGAGTGGTTTATGATCCGTGACGAGTTCAAACTCTAATCCTGCCAGATAGTAATAGAAACGCTCCACTGCCCAAACCAGACTTAAACTTTCCTTTTCCGTTTGGGAGTAACGACGTTCCGTATCGGAATGGCCCTTACTGGCGAAAGAGATTACTTTGGGTAGGTCTCCATCGAATTGAAGCAGCACTGCTCCCAGCGCTACCGGACTTGCATCAGCTATAAGTCGAGTTCGTTTAGACGGGTCAAAATAACTGAGAGTGGGAGGTCTTGACAATGCCTGCTTTAACTTTTCAAAATTTTGTTGGTGTTTCTGTAGCCTAGTGAGTTGTCTAAGTGGCTCTGTCAACATTCCCAGATCCGGTATAAACTTTCCAAGGTAGTGCACTAACCCTAAGAAACTACGCATCTCTTCTTTGGAGTTTGGTGTCGGAACTCTAGGATCGCCTTTATTTTGTTCTTGTCTGCGTCGACTCCCTTATAAGACAACTGGTGCCCAAGGAAATCCAATTCCTGTACTTTCTTCAAACATTTATTTTCATTCAGACGCACATTATGTTCTTGGAGTACCTCAAGAGTCTTCTTTAAACATGAGTCATGTTCTTCTTCTGTGTTCCCATAAACGATAATGTCGTCCAAGTAGTTCATGCAATTCTTACACGGTGCTAGGATGTTCTCAAAAACACGCTGAAAGATTTCTGGAGCCGACGTGACCCCAAACATTAATCTTTTATAACGAAACATTCCTTTATGCGTGATAAATGTTGTTATCGGTCGACTATCTACATCCAGTTCCAGTTGGTGGTATGCCCACTCTAAATCTAATCTCGAAAAATACTTGGCGTGCTTAAGTCGTGTAATCATCGAATCAAACGTTGGGAGGGGGTAGTTTTCGCGCAAAATAGCTTGGTTCGCCCTCCGCATGTCCAAACAAATCCTAATTTCACCATTTGATTTATAGGTGATAACGATTGGTGAAATCCAAGGGCTGTATGCTTCCACTGCTTCAATAATGTCTTTTTCTACGGCTTCGTTCAGTTTTTGTTCAACCAATGCCTCCACTGCGATAGGTACCCTCCGCAAAGGTTGTTGGACAGGTTTTACGGATTCATCAATCGACAATTTAACTATAACGTTGCGAATTTTTGGGAATGGCTGTATCTATGTAACCCGATTAACTCCTAAACCTAGTTTTAATACTTCTAATCGCTGCGCTGTATCTTTTCCCAAGATGGATATCTCGCCCTGATTTACTACTACGAATGACGTAATCACTTCATTTTTATCGTCTGTCATGACGGTGGTTTGGAATTGATGCTGGGTTTCCAACAGTTTTCCGACAGCGTAGGGTCTAAGGGATTTTCCTGTGTTTGACTCGAGGTTCCATATCACGGCTTGATTTTTCTTCATAGAATCCCAGTCGTTTCCATTAATAATGTTTATTTTGGAGCCGGAGTCGATTAATAGTGTTACAGGTACACCCCCAACATGGCATTTAATTAATTCATCCTGGTTTTTACATGTTTGGTTTTGAATACTTCTCTCTAATTTGAAACACTCGAAATCCTTGAATTCCTCTTCGGAATTATCCCCTTGTTCCTGCCCCCAAATAATTTACGCGAGATCCCGAACCGTTTCTCTTCCGTTTATAATTTGTATGTTTCGGATTAAACGAATGTGGTCTTTTACTGGTTTTTGTTCTGCATCTGTTTGCAAAATGACCATTACGTTCACATCTGTGGCACTTCGAGTTTCTTGCAGGGCACTTTTCGTCTGTCCCTAGATGGTTAGTTCCTCCACATCTATAACAGCTTGTACTAGTTTGAGTATTTGTCAGTATTCTGTTTACTGATGTGGATGGTACTGCAGTATCGTCAACTTTCATTTCCTTAGACTGGTCCCTTACTTTCTCGTGGATTTGGCACATATCTACTATCTCAGATAAAGAGCGTTCTTTCTCTAACAATTTTCTCTTTAACTCTACTGGGGCCCAGTCATCAATCAGCTTGTCTTTTATATTTATTTCACTTGCTTCCTCACGGGTATTTCCAAATGAACATTTTGCTACCTGTTGCCTCAATTTCAGCAGAAACTGATTTACAGTTTCTCCCTCCCCGGGTTTTAGGTTCCTGAATGTGTGCCGTTCGAACGTTTAATTTTGCACTGGAGAAAAATGCTTTGTCAACGCGTCTACTAGGATTTGGTAAATATCTTCGCCCTCGTCTGCTACAGCACCTGGGATATGAAACCCTACTTTCTGTAACTGTGCTTCTCCGATATGTAATAGTTTGTTCCTCCTTTTTGTTTTGTCAGTTATGTCCTGTGAGTCTAAGTATAACTGGAAAGAACGTATCCATTTTTGCCACTCGTTTCTGATATTTGCCTTTCCAATTGACTCGCACAAGAACGGTCTAAGTCCCGATGAATCACCAAATATAATGCCAGGATATTGTCCCTGCGACGAAAATAGTATTCGGATTTAAATCGGTTCTTTATTTATATTTGTCCTTGGTTAAAACATTCTGCCCAAAATAATGTGTAACTAAATTACAGCTGATTGTAATTTCACTTGCGTTCTTTATGAAACAATGACATTCCGTTACTTCCTGTCTCTCCACAATTTAATGCGATCTTGTTACAATTTAAAGCAACTCTCTGTATATCACAATTTAATGCGAACCTGATGCAATTTAATGCACCACCTTGTGTATCACAATTTAATGCGATCTTATTACAATTAAATGTAACAGTTCATTGCAACTCCCTGTATATCACAATTTAATGCGAACTTGTGCAATTAAATGCAACACCTTGTGCATCACAATTTAATGCGATCTTATTACACTTTAAAGCAGAAGTTGCATTACAACTCTCTGTATACCACAATTTAATGCGAACTTGGTGCAATTTAATGCAAAAAACATTGTGTATCACAATTTAATGCGATCTTATTACAATTTAATGTAAAAAGTTGCATTGCAACTCCCTGTATATCACAATTTAATGCGAACTTGTGCAATTAAATGCAAAAAACATTGTGTATCACAATTTAATGCGATCTTATTACAATTTAATATAAAAATTTGCATTGCAACTCCCTGTATATATCACAATTGTGATTGTTGAACTTGTTACAATTTAATGCTCAGCGTAATTTGTTACCACATTCCTTTAGTAGCCGTTTAAAACGTGAACGCCAAATGGGTAATTTAAAAAAAAATAATTTACCTCAGTGGCCATTTGTGGTATCCTGGGTAACAATAACACACGGATAGGTTATAATATAATAATATAATAGTTTATTCAATTCACCACAACAATTCACCCCTAACTTATAGACACTAAACTCTAGATAAATTCAATAAGTAACAACGATAACAGGTACTACCACTCTGCTCGGTGCCTGATCAATTACTGACTAATAATAATATTCCGTTATAACAAAGTAAGGAAGTTATGTAATAATTAATCCTCGGTGACGCGCTGCCCCACAACACATACAAATTTAAAAATGGGCTCCTAATAAAATATTTTGAAAAAAATGCATTTTTTAAGCAACTGCACTGCTAATGCAAAAATAATAGAAAATACCCAAATTCTGTAATTTATTATCGTAGAGCCTTTAAAATTAAGATTTATGAAGTATATTTTAAATTATGTAAGGTAAACATTTGGCAAAATCTTTTTCTACAAATAACATTATCTAGTTGTTGCAAATAATCTTCAAAACTAAACCTAAAATTTGTTAAAACGCGCAAATTTTGCGTGTATAAAAAGCCATTTCTGAATATTTTCTTTTAATTGGATTATTGCGAATTGGTAGTTTTAATTTTACTGGTATTTTTATTTATACTTTATTACGCAACCAAGGTGTACTAAAATGATTAAAAAAAAAAAAAAAATCGTATAAGAAAAAACCCACAAGGGTAGCCATGCGCTAAGAGACATTTTTTATTAATAAGGATGGGATTCTTATCGATAGCATCAAATAAGGAAAAATCAGAGCTAAATTAGCACATATTTCAACGTTTGATCAATTCAATTGAAAATATATAAAGGCCTCGTATCTCGTTTTTGTTTCTAATTATTTTAAATAATTTGGTGCAGATAAAATATTTTTGTACAACGAAATTAAAAATTAATAAAATTGAATATTAATATCATTGTTCATGTGACAAAAATTTTTTGGCAAAATTCAGTTTGCAACTGACCATTTTGATTAAAATATAAAATACAACTATTTATTTTTTTAATGAAAACACTGGTGTTGGTGTAATTATTACTTATAACCGAGCAGCTACTGTATTAGAAACAATCAAAAATAATTTGTTTTGAGCCAGATTTATTTAAAGTCGGACAGTTATATTTACTATGTTTAATAATTTTGTTTTCTGTAGTTAAAAAAACAGGGTTAAATTTTTGTCCGGCAAACCATAACGACCATATTCGTTCTATGTTGCCTCGATATTTCATTTTTTGTGATCAACTACCCCATTTTTCCCAAATGATGTATTTTACCTCAAGCACCTACGAAAAATAAAGTGTCTTAATAATGGCGGCATATCAGGCTTGGGGCGCCATTGCCATGAAATCCGCACCTGGCCAAGTGTGTTATATTGAGATTTAAGTCAGCACACTCAATATAATGACATAAAAATGACCTCGTAAAGGTTAAATGTTAGCACATGTGTGCTAGCTTAGTGTTTAAATTAGCAAACATTAAAGAAAATGCAACCAAAGTTTTTCCACGAATGTGCTTACTTACACTAAGCTAGCACATGCGCTAAAATATTTACAAGGCTATTTTCTCATGGTTGTAAATTGGGACTAAATGTGTACATGCGAATTTTGTTAAATAGTGATTAATTCGGCGCATCTGTACTAATTTGAGTCCTAAATCAGCAAATACAAAAGTCAATCTAAAAATAATATTACTGCATCGGTATGAAATTGTTCCATAGTTGACCAGTACAAAATTAGCACTAAATGTGTGCTAATTTATTAGGTACACTACTTTGGTTGCATTTTCAACGATAATGTGTGCTTAAACTTAAACACTAAGGGCCGTATGCCGAAACGATGATTTATTTATATCAACCGATTTAGCATATCAGAGGATTTAGGTTTTTACACGACATGACAACATAGCACTTAAACAAACCAGTTTTATACATAAATCTGCTTTACCGACAATTTACATTCTTTCCAATGAAGACTAAATACAGGGATAGTAACTCTTAACCACAAGGCATAAAATAATACGCTATATAACGTATACCTTTATTTATAATTATATTATTTAGTTACACACCTCAAAGTCCCACCACGTGACTACGTATGAAGCGCATTCTTTTGAAAATTCGCATTTAAGGCTTTTCAGGTTATGTGTACACACAAGTGTAAATAATCTGGCAACACTGCCTATTTTAATTTAGGGAATTTTTATTTTAAACTTAGTAAGACAAAATAGTCTATAGATTAAATTCAAGATTAACGGTCGATCTTACAAGACAGTTTATATCAATTAAACTTTTCCAAAAAGTGCATGTTAACTATGGTTTCGCGTAAAAATCGAACAAATTTTGGACATTTGTTTGCAAGTGATGTCAGAATTGAATATATTTTTGTTACCTTGTTTGTACATCTAAATGGTACCTTTTTTTCAAAAAAAAAATTTCATCCATTGACCGCTGTGGTTTTCAGGCCTTAAGTCACTCTACTGTGTTAAAAATAGATAAATTTCGATATTTTGTAATAACATTTTTATTTAAAAACGTATCGATTTGAAATTAAGATAAAATGTAGACCTTATTAGTGGCAATAAATCCACGTATTATTTTTTTTAGATTTTAATATACAGGGGGCACGGTGGACAATTTAATTTAAAATTTTACCATTTTTTAAGGGTTAAAAAGTCGAAGAAGCAACGTTGTTTTATAATTTTGAGTATATCACGTTAAAGTACTGATAAATAACTATTATTTGATATATAAACTTCTAAATGCAAATTATGTTTCTACGAGAGACACCATTTTTAAGTTAAGCATTCAAAGAGCGTAATACTAACGTGTTTTACAAATTATAAATTCTTTTAACTAGTTTTATAAGATAATGTATTATATATTACATACAATATTTTATATATAACATCCAATTCTTACATATTTATTTAAAAAAATCCCATAGCCCCCTGCCATAGATGGAGCTAAAATTAGTTTTATTTATAAATTTTAAATTTTTCTAAGTTTACTAATTTTGATCATAGTAGGCATCACAGACTTTTTTCTATGGTAACCTACCATTGGAAGCATGAAAGATAATTTACCAGTTCAGTTTATAAGTTGCAAATGACTGATTGCGTTTCAATTTATAAGTGTACTAAACTTAAAATATTAATTTATTAAAATGAGTAAACTAAATAATAATTATAGACAGTGTCAGCAAGTTAGAAATTATAACCTAATTTAATTTTATTTTTTGCTCCACAACCAAGCTTCAATTTATGTTTTACTCGATAAACAAGCTTCAATTTTAATTCCTAACTGAGGAAAGTAATATTTACCCAATAAATAAATTAGAATAAAGACTTTTTATGTTGCAATCGGCTATTTAGATATACCTATATTTTTATTCATTTGTTTTTCGATTTTTTGTAATTAGTTATTTTGCATTTTTTTTTATTTAATATAATGCTATACATGGTGTTTCTGGAGAAACGCAAACGGTATGGATTTGAAATTTTAATAGCATATACAATTTGATTTAGACTATACATAAAGTCAATAGTTTTCAAGATATTAATTTTTTTCGTTTCAAAATAGCCTCTAATTTGTTTGTTATTATGTTTGTTGACATGGGGTTGGAATTTTTGGAATATTAAAACATTGTTTAGTTTTTTAAAGGTTTTTCAACAAATACCTTGAGAAAAACCACTTGAAATTAGGCAAACTTCAAACAATAATAACGTTTTTATTATAAATGTAAAACCCTGTATGTTTTAAAATAATCAAATAGAACATTAAAGAATCTTTTGATTGGTATTATAGTAACTCTTTCCTTAAGTTAAAATTTCAGAGACATTTAACAATTTCTAATATTTTCAATACTATTTTGTATCAACAAACCTCTGAAATTCTACATGTGCTTTAATGTAACAGTATCCATGGTTACCACCAAATCTGTCATTGTTTAAAATTAATTAAAATATTTGATTGAAAAAATAATAACTCAAAAAATATTGACTTTAGGTATAGGATATGGTATAGCCATTTTACTCAGAATTTTATGTAGAATTAAATAATGTAAAAATATATGAGGTATTCCGGTAAAACAGGAAGTATTATTTTGTTTAAAATAATTTAGGAAAATAGTCTAAAGCGAATACTTTACGCTATTAAAATTTTAAATCGATGTCTTTCGCGATTCCCTAGAAACTTCCAACTGACTAAGTACGTGAAACACCCTGTATATTAAACGTCATTTATGTGTTATGCTTTACTTAATTATTAATAAAAGATACAACAATATTTGTATAAAAATGACAAAATGTACTAAACTAAGCATTTATGAATACTGCTACTGCTAATTCAAAACTGATCCTGGCCACAGAAACATCATTTGCATAAAAAAGTTAATATATCAAATAATAGTCAAATATCAATACTTTCACGTGCTATACTCAAATTTATAAAACAAAGTTGCTTCTTCGATTATTTACCCTTTAAAAATTGTTAAATTTTAAACTAAATTATCACCAGCGCCCCCTGTACGTTATAATCTAAACCAAATTTTTTCATGGATTAATTGTCATTAGTAAGATCTACATATTGTCCAAATTTCAAATCGATACGTTTTGAAATAAAAAAGTTATTTGAAAAAAATGAAATTTCTTCATTTTTAACACAGCGAAGAAAAAAATAAAAATAAAAACAAAGTTGTCAATGGACGAGATTTTTTTTTTGAAAAAAGTACTGCATTAAGATGTAGAAATAAGGTAAAAAATTTTCAATCGATTTCTTGAACCCTTGCAAATCGACCGTTCGATACTTTCGCGAAACCGTAGTTAAGTAAAATCTTAAGTAACATCCCGAGGCATTGGGCATTTTCACCATATCCAACGTATCCAGTCTTCTACGATCACCACAAGGTAGGTGCTCTTCTGGGGTTAACTTCAACATTTTATAAGACATGCTGAAAGAGCACGTTCAATTATACCTTTACATATTTTTATTATATATTGATACGTTTTTATTTTCATGTGTAGTGCAATAAAATACTGTCAACTTAATGTGTTTTATAAAATAATATTTAAGATATTTAGATACTATAAACAAAATGTTACCAAGAGGAAATGCAAGGAGCCGAGAGCTGCGTCATATTTTTTCTTATATTTAAAAAGGGCTGACTACTCAGTTTTCTCTGTAAGAGTGGCAGTCTGCTCTTGTTATTTTAGTCAGTTATTCATTAGCATTCAACCGAGTATCATCTCTAAATTAAAATAAATACATCTCATTTATTAAGTTGTGTTTATTAAACAACGTTCCTGTTGCACCAAAATCCAGTCAACCAAATTCGCATAAGGAGAATGTTTTCATGGATTAGTTTTCAAGAAAACGTACTTAAGCTCAGTACACATGCATCACATATTGGCAAAATCTTTATGACTTCAAAAATCAATACTAATTATCCTAAATCTCTTAGGTCTTTAATAAATTGTTTCTCTGAAAATTTGGCTGCTCTGAAAAACTTGCAATTGATTTATGGGACTTTAGTTAATTGGGTCTTAAAAACACTGGACATTAACACCAAGAAAAGGTTTGAAACTGAGTGTAATCATCACGATATCCCTGATTTCAATTCTTTAACAGACTTCCTAGCAAAAAAATGTAAAGCTATAGAATCGGTTTTCTTGGGCTCTGTAAATGTTATGTCTTCCAGTTTAAAGAAACAACCTAAAGTAACCTCTTTTAAAAAATCAAACTTTTGCCACTAAAATCCGTGTTCCTCAATGTTTATGTTGCAAAAAGAATGAGTGCCGGAGCTTTCATAGAAAAGCTATTTCTGATCGCCAAGATTTTGTAAATGTAAGTAATCTTTGTTCCAACTGTCTCGGAAATTATAAATTCGCTGAATGTCTTTCTAAGTCAACGTGCTGTGTATGTCAACAGCGACATCACACTTTACTTCATTATAATACTACTTCTTTCAAAATATTCCTAACCAACCCACTACCAGCTCTACGGTTCTTACTACAAATTTATCATACACTCCGTCGACATAGTTGCCGTTTGCAATTCTAAGAATATATTTGTTCCTTGTAGGGCTTTAATTAATGCTGCCAGTCTTTATTTATCAAGAGTAAATGTCTACAAAGGCTTAACCTTCCGATGACGTTTAAATCCATTTCTATTCAGGGTGTTAATGACTTCTGCAACTTATGCATTTGTCCTGTTCTACCTTCAGAACGGTCCAACGGACCAAACCTACTTTCCACATCAGGTTAAACCTCCACCGCCAGCCGCTAAGCCAGCTACAGCCTCAAGTTTGCCCATCTTGGGTGCTTACGTTCCTCCAGCCCAACCTGTAACGACTAATGAAGCCCCAGAGCCTGGCCAGGCCAAAAATGACAAGATTCCACCAGTCATATTGCGGATTAAATCTAGATGAACCTGGTATCCGGGGAAGTTACAAAAATGGGCCTTAACCAACACATTAATCATTATAACCCTAACATAGTAAAAAAAGCATAATAACCAAACTCTACTGGATTTGTAAACATTAGATAACAGAATAATTGCGCTTGTCATTTGTTTAACTAATAAATAAATGCAATACTTAATTTTGGAATTTAAGAAAAAAGACAAAACTCTACCACAAAACGTGCTTGGGACAAAAATTACGCAAACTTGAAGGGAAGATCATTACACTACTAACGACAGACTTACCCGACTACCATCACCAAGCCAACCTTAAACTAGACCTTACAGACAAAAAAGTCGGGAGACCATGCTTCACATTTCATGACACGTTAGCACAAAACATGTACTTCTCACAAATTAACAAAACCAGTTGGGAACAACTAAGCGACAATAAAAATAAAAAAAGCAACTGACACACTTTACCAAGTGCAGAAACTATCTGACCAGGACACGGACAATGACAATAACGAACAAGACGAAGACCTCGACTAGGAAACCACACCCCTGCAACAAAATAACAACTCCCCAAATCCAAATAGTAATCCCAAAAGTTTGGAGTAATACTAATCGACTGGTCTAGGGGGATTCCGCGTCGTACTTGGTTTTAAGTCGGCGTAATTGTCCCCCAAAAACCAACAAACGTCTATCCCTCCCGTCCCCCCTCCTCTATACCCTACTGGGCGTATAGCATCGGCTCGGCGAACCCGAGAATGGCTATTAAAACTATTCGCATGTCGCTCTCGAGCCCCAAATAGGGGACAGTACGGAACGCAATGGATATTCCCACCCAGAAAACACAGGTGAAGCCGTGCAGTTGCTGGGGGCGAACAAAAATCGGCGTAAGTAAACATAGGCCTGTAAGGGGTCCGGGAGTGATGAGGCAATGGGGCTGGTTATACGTCTCTTATACTCACTCATACTCATACTCACTCATACTCATAGGTAAATGTGGTTTTATTATATATATATATATATATATATATATATATATATTAGGGTGCCACTTATTTATATAGCAAATTTTTTTTTAATTAATTTTCATAAGCGCGGACCGGCATGTTGTAACATAAGGTCTAAAACTTAAATAGCCAAAATTTTAGAGAAATCGGACAATTTTAAAACGTGTTACAGAGAGGTTCAAATTATAAGGGTGTCGAAAAGTATGTGATGTCGAATATTGGTAATAATTATTAAATATTATGGGATGTGCGCACGACCAATATTGATGGAGAGTATAGTACAGTTCTAAATCTGCCCTGCTGATTAATTGGAAAAGATAGTATATTGAAGGACACCCAAACCGGTTGTTATGCGATGTAAAACAGTAGAGAGGGCAGTCGTAGAAGAACCACTCAATGCACGACATGTGCGTTTTATTTACTTGAGTTTACTTTTTTAATACAGTTTAATTTATATATTTCAAAATTATAATAATGCCATCGTTACGAGAAGAGATTTATCTCATTGGTTATCCAAAACATCAACTAATTGGTGGCAAACTACCTTCAAAAGGAGACTGCTTAAAAGTTATGTTTTATAATATGAGAGCCACACATTTAAATCTAAATAAAAGTGCACGTCTAGTGATAGATGAGTGCTCGGTTTTTTGGAAAAAAGCACGCATTCCTATACAAGAATCACATAGAGCCGCAAAAAAATTAACAGACTTGTATAAAAAGTGGAGAGGCCTTCTACAAACAAAAAATAGAGATACCGACATTTATAAAAACAAAAGAGAACATTGGAAGGATACATTAAACGATTTATTCGATATTGCTCACAAAAATGCTCTTAGTCTACTGAAATTTGAAGAAGATAAGCAGTTTTTACTCAAGCAAAGACTAAAAGGACGCGAAGGCTGCATGCTCGGAGTAGACCGTGCATTCGCAAAACAAGAACAGAGGCGACAAAAGCGCCAACGCCAAGAAGAAAACAGAATGAACAAGTATCTAAATCTACAGACTGCATCATCTTCAGCAGGTAAACATTTTTATATTTAAATTTTTTATATAAAGTAACAACTTACATAATAACAATATAATAAAAATTAAATAATATTATAATAACCAAATCATAAAATTATCTTTATTTACTGCTCTGGGTTGATAATAAACTTTGTTTAAAGAAAAAATTATATTTTACAGATCTAACGATGGAGGAGACTTTAAGTTCCGATTCGTGTAATAATATAACTGAAAGTTTAAATTCAGACCTTTCTAAAAATTCAGAAACAACTAAGCAGTACATTGACTCATCGCCAAAACCAAAGCGGGCACGAAAAGATATTTTAACGCCAAGACTCGCTGCCGTTTTAGACAAAATAAAAATAAGCGAACGAGATGCGGTTCATTTATTGATAGCAGTTTTGGAAGCAGTATGACTAAATTTATCTGACTTTGTTGTTAATCGCACTTCAATACGTAAACAGCGAGAGACTTTTAGAAAAGCGCACAGTGAAAAAATAATTCAGAAATTTTCTGCCAACACTCAACCACTGACAATTCATTGGGATACCAAACTTTTACATAATGTTAAAGGTGAAACAGAAGACCGCCTAGCAATAATCGCTACGGCTCCAGGTATAGAACACATTTTAAATATGCCTGAGATACCGGCAGGAACTGGACTAGAAATGGCCTCGGCCGTTTATGAAACATTAGAAGATAAAACGATAAGATTTAGAAAAAAAAATTTAATAAAAAAATGTAGTCCCTACTCTTTATGTTATTGAGTCGATGCTCTAGAACAAAAAATTTTAGAAGTAGGTAGGGCCAAAGTACCAAAAAAAGCGTTGTATCGCTTTTTGAACTCGATTTTTTTTTAACGCAACACTATTATTATACCTCACAATAGTGTTAATGTTAATAGTAATGTTAATGTTAATAGTAATGTTAATGTTAATAGTAATGTTAATGTTAATACCCAAAGCATAGAAATATGCGTGTATCCGTCCTCAATGATGGTAATGTTGATGGTTACGTTGATATACGCATTTGTCTATGCTTTATTAACATTACTATTAACATTATCACTATTGTGACAAAGGCATTAGGAAAGTTGATTAGCTTGAAAAAAACTACAAAATATATTTTAACTTGTTTTTCCTACGATAAACCGTTTCGGAGTTTCGGAGCACAACGTGTTTTTGTTGAAAACTCAAAATGTTTTGGATTTAATTTTTTTCAAAATCGGTTAGTTTAAGAAAAAAATTTTGTCAACAAAAAATGTAGGGTGCATTGTCCCCTACAATTTATGTCATTGGGTCGATGCTCTAGGACAGAAAATTCAAAATGTAGGTAGCGCTAAAGTACACAAAAAAGCGTTTTATCGCGTTTTGACCCCGAATAATTTTTTTTAACGCAGGACTGTTATTACGAAAGTTGTTTATCTAAAAAAAACACATAAAATTTATAAAAACTTTTTTTTCCTACGATGGACCGTTTCGGAGTTATATCAGCCTTCCGAATTTTCTCAATTATTTATTAAAAAACCCCTGTGGGGCACGTGTTCCCTTTGACCGATTGACCTAAAATTTTGCAGGAATTTTTTTTTTATGATTTGGAACCGATTTGGGGGGCGCCTCTGTTAAATTTTTTCCGACCCCTAAATAAGGAACACCCTAATATATATACAAGGTGTCCCAGAACTCGCGCCACAGAGAAAAAGGGGGCGTGTCGATAGCAATGGAGATGCCAAATTTAAAAATAAAAAATTTCTAGGTAATAGTGTAATCGAATGAGAGCAAAAAAGCGGCAGCCAATACCGAGAGCTCTCGCCTAGGTTAAACGTAAGAGCTTTAAAAATTGCTAGGAGACGATAGAACATGGTTGTATTAAAAACATTTAAAAATCTTTTGGCCAACTGTATTTACTAAGTTGTCAAAAGCTTCCAAAAATGAGGTTATTAATCTATGACTTATACTTCAGAACGCCAATGTTTTAAAATAACGATTAGGAAAGGGCTGGAAAAAAACACGCGTTGTCTTCCTGGCGTTGCGCCCACACTAAATAAATAAATAATTATCATTTCAGTATAATCATCTAAGGAAAACATTATTTATAATAACTTAATTTATAACCTAATATAATATTAATGACAGGAGTTTGACAGAAGTGTCACAATGAATTGGATTCCAGTGGACCAAATATTTTACATATTTTTTATTATCAACAATGCAACCTAAGTATCCTAGCAATTTAAAGAATTCCCTATGGCCATCTATTGGGATTGGCTATCGTTTTTTATTCTTATCTCGCTTATCCTTTGCGTTAGACAATTTTAATTTTCAAATATGTGTTTCACGTTACTTTCGGCACGTTCCGGTTTTCTATGTGGCGCGAGTTCTGGGACACCCTGTATATAGGTATACCTATATATAGGTATACCTATATATAATATCAAATTGGCTTGGGCCTTAGCTGCTTTACTATATAGCCCAGGCCTGCATTGGTTCTTCCATGCTGGCAGAACAAGTGTTGGACATGAAAGCCAGCACGCCCCTGCATAGATAAATAAAAAAAAATGTCTTTATCAAGCAGTTCTCGGACTATAACAAAAAACTGTTTTATATTTATACGTATCCATTTCGCATGCGAATAGTCTGAAAACTAATGACAAGTTGTCATCGACAACTGCTTGATAAAACAAACCTTATATTATATACTTGAAAAAGGACAACTTTGGTGAAATGTTAAACAAATAATAGAAATATTTCCCAACACCAAAACAAAACACACAGTGCTTATAGAACTTTTCGCCAAAGATGTTCAATATTTCTATTATTTGTTTATATGTTAGGGTAGGGATTACCAAAGGCCTACTAAGCAAAACAATCTTGGCACAGCTTAGAAATCGAATGATCTGTGCAGAGCATTTGTAAATACAAGTCGAATCATAAACGTAGCTAAAAAGTAATAAATAATTAGTGAAGTCATAAACATTAGTTTTATTCAGGGTAAAATACCCTGATGTTTTACATCAGAAGTGGGATTGTGATTTCCATGTACAATAATTAGTTTAGTTAAGTTAAATTATGTTAATTTATAATAAACAAAAGCAGACAAAGAGTGAGTGCATCAAGATGAAAGATGAGTTATATACAGTTGAAAATGACAATTTTAGTGGGGATGATTTAGATGCAAAAGCAATTTCTCAACCTTCAACCCCAAAATGCGTCAAAAATGCAGTGGCAAGAAACTTTAATAAATTTAGTTGTGACGCAACAGCAACAACTTGCTGAGTTAGCTAAACAAAACAAGATGGCAATGTCCCAAGCAAGGACCACACCTAGTTTATCTGAAGATGAAAATACCCTGATGTTTTACATCAGAAGTGGGATTGTGATTTCCATGTACAATAATTAGTTTAGTTAAGTTAAATTATGTTAATTTATAATAAACAAAAGCAGACAAAGAGTGAGTGCATCAAGATGAAAGATGAGTTATATACAGTTGAAAATGACAATTTTAGTGGGGATGATTTAGATGCAAAAGCAATTTCTCAACCTTCAACCCCAAAATGCGTCAAAAATGCAGTGGCAAGAAACTTTAATAAATTTAGTTGTGACGCAACAGCAACAACTTGCTGAGTTAGCTAAACAAAACAAGATGGCAATGTCCCAAGCAAGGACCACACCTAGTTTATCTGAAGATGAAAATGCGCATGCGTCTTTATGTCATCGATCCCGATAAAAGTGCCTATTCAATCAAAGATTGGTTGGATGATCGAAAAACACCAGCACATACTGCAGCAACTCTTAGCAGTCGTGATTTCGAATCATTGTGTGATTATGGCAATAAAAAAATACGTGCAATAAAAAAATTTCACGATGAACTACCATTTTAAATAATGCAGAGGATCAATCAGCAATTAGAATTCAGAAGCCTAGTCCAGAACGCGAACTAATGAAATTGTTGAGTAAATACGACGCACGCCGAATCAGAAGTTTGTAAAATTTTGTGCACAAAAAGAACAAATTTTTTTAAAGGAGCCTGTTTTAAGTGCGGTTAACAAGGACATCAACAAAGCTCATGCCGTAGTGTGCCTAAAGAAAACTCCCGAAAAGTTGTTTCTGCCAATAAAATCGAATTGTCAAATGTTCCTACTTGTGCACATTGTAAAAAAATGGGACATACGGAAATAAACTGTTGGTATAAAAGTGGAAAACCAAAAAAAGCATTGGTACTTAAAAAATTACATCAACTAAAGTTAACACCAATAGCAACAGTGCTCGGTAAAGACGATGCAGTATTAAGTAGTTATGTAATTGATAGCGGTGTCAATGTGTCAATCATCAAACGCTCTCTTATAAACACATTGAGCGGTATCATCAAGCCAAACGAAAAAGTGCACGCGTTGGCAGGATTTGGGAATTGTTTATGCTATGTCGACCGCGACCTTAGATTTTTTTTATTTCTGTGCCGGGTGAAATAATACCAAGTGATATTGATATTATTATTGGATGGGACGTTATAAGTCGACCATTTTTGCGAATTAAGAAAGCTAAAAACGGACAAGAATTGCACAATGATTCATTAAATTTTTCAAAAGTGATTACTGTGTGTAAAACTACGAGCATATATTTTTATTTATATATATTTTATTTATATATATATTTTATAAAAATAAACAAACATGGACATCTGTGATAGCTGTAACTGGTTATTCACCGTCAGTTCTTCAACTTGGCACAAATCTGAGATTAACTGCAACGCAGCAGTTTTTGGACGACTCTTTAACGCACGATAATTTTGTCGAGGCAGGCAAGGCCGTCGAAGATGCTCGAAGTCGAATTAACTTTAATGCAAACAAACAATCTTTACGATTAAACGCTACTCGATGCTCTACAAAATTGTTGAGGATGGAAAACCCATCTGCAAAAAAGACAAGATAGTAGCAGTCCTACTAGGCTTGGGAGGTGACACCTCAGTGAAAGTGGCAATCCCACTGCTTAGGAAGGCAATACCATCCGCTTTAAATTAGTTTAATTTAGTTATATTTTAACTTTAAAAACAAAAATCTGTTTCGGTTGTTCTTTTATCATAAATAAACAAAAAAAACGGCGCGAGGACGCTCCGAAAACAGGATGGCCGTGTTAGGGTAATCCCCTTCTACCAAAGCCGACGATAAATATCCTAATCCTATTCTATAACCATCATCAAGTATATGTTGGGCTCTGTCCTATCATATCTAGCATGGGCCAAGTGCTCTTTGAACCTAACTTGGATGGATCGTTTAGTAAACTGTGTCTGTTTACGTTTCAGTCAACCTTAGCTTATAATTAGTATAAATATGGTAGATTTAGCATTTGGGTTAAGTTACACTTCGCTTCTGAAGATGCCAACATCGTTGGCAAAAAGTACTTTAAGCAAGTGTTTTGTTTTGTTGTTGGGAAATATTTGATATATTTGTTTAACATATCACCAAAGTTGTACTTTTTTAAGTAGAATAAATGGAAACAAAATCCAAATCTAAATTTTTACAATAGCGATTTATTTTCTTAATATCAGTTACATTAGGTTAACCAAAATTTTATTATATGTTAAAATATAAATCAATGAATAAATATTATTATATTAATAAATTTCATTCGAGGAATTAAAGTAAATATTCCTTAGCAAATAATGTTACAGTAGCAATCGCTTATAATGAACCGTAATAAACTATGAACAATGATTCTCTAAACAACGTTTGTTATTTGCGAAAAAAATAACAAATTTTATATAGGACTTTGGTTCGTAGATATTATTCGAGTTGGTTCGTTTTAACCAAAAGTTTGCTATAACGGGTTTGTAATAAGCCGACATACGAGCCCCGCGCGTCCAATATTAGTTGGCCATGTGGATTCAATGGTGTCAGTTATTCCAGGTTATTCCCAGTTTCCCAGTTTTTCGCTTTTGAGCGACGGAGTTGATTGTTTTGTGTAAAAGTATGATTTTTGTAAGGATGCATTTTTTCTTAATCTTATGATAGATTTTAAATTGCAAAAATTGTAAAAGTATGACTTTTGTAAGGATGCATTTTTTCTTAATCTTATAATAGATTTTAAATTACAAAAATCGCAAAAAAAAAATTATACTATTAACGTGTTTAACTTAATTTTTAATTATTTTATTATGATACAATTTTACATAAAAATTCCAAATTTAACTGTCAATTTCATTTATTACTATGGTAAGTTTTGACTCTTAAGTTATATTTTTAAATCGGCTTTGTATAGTTAAAGTTTGTATAAATTATGGTATGTTTATTTTTACTAGCAACAGCAAAAATAATTTGTTTTGTTGAAGAAAATTGTAAACTGACTGACTGATGTAAAAAAAAATGACGCGGAAAGCTAAGAGGGTATATAAACAACGATCAGCGGCAACGGAACGTTTTGTTGAAGAAAATTGTAAACTGACTGACTGATGTAAAAAAAAATGACGCGGAAAGCTAAGAGGGTATATAAACAACGATCAGCGGCAACGGAGCTCACTCCGCGTCTAACTCGCAGCAGATCAGCAACAGCAGTCCACCAGATAAGACCTAAAGATGGTACATGAGATTGTACCGACGCGTCGTCAGACGCAAGAACCAAAAACCGACAACACGGAGGAGATCCCGAAAAACCATTTATATATATAAATATATATGGGGCAGTCCACGCCAAATCGGCCGATTTGCTTTAAATTCAAGGTCGATAGAGGAACTTAAGTAATGGAGAAATCTAAAATTTCAACCTCTTTTATGCATTTTTGTAGGTTTTACAAAATAAACAAAAAAACTCTCCTATTTTTTGATTATTTAAAAACCCAAAAGACAACAAATTTCGAAAAAAATCATATATGATTTTTTTTGTAAATAAATGCATTTGAAATCGTCGCTACTGATCCAAGCCTACGCGTAGCTACGTCGCGGCGCGCGGTTCCGAGAGACGTGCGCACGGTCTACCGGAGAATTTTATTTTTCTAGGTAGATTACCTCTCGTTAAATTTTTTTAAGAAAACAGGATGTTATTTTAACTAAGAAGGAAAAAGTTGTTTGTCTACATATTTGAAAATTTAAAGCTATTGCAAATTAAAATATGTAAATCATGAACCCTGGTTTTATAGAACTAAATGTACTTTTCTTTATTTTGTAAAACCTACGAAAATGCATAAAATAGGTTGAAATTTTAGATTTCTCCATTACTTTAGTTCCTCTATCGACCCTGAAAATTTGAAGCAAATATATACCTATATATATATATATATATATATATATATATATATATATATATATATATATATATATATGTACCTTTATATAAATAAAAAAAAGTTTAGTCTTAGGTTAACAGAATTAAAGTGAGTTTACATCAAAAATAATATAAATATGGCATATGATATTTTTTTGTATTTTATTTGAAAATATTTGAAATTTTTTATTGGTGTTATTTTTGATCGCTGATATTTTTAAAACGGTTGACCTGAAGAACTTTGACCTTCAGATGTTTTTTGTAGAGCGTGAAATTGTCTATAACTCCTCTCGCTTGGGTGTTGCGAAAACAAATAATTCCAAAATTATAAGAATTCAAAATTAAAAATTCCCGTATTATTGAAATGGAAAAACAACAAATGAATTGAGGCAAACCATAATATTAATATTAATGGCTCAAATATGCGCCAAAATTTTTGTTTTTAATGTACTATTAATTTTTTAACACCATTAGAGAAAAAAATAATTTTAATTTTTTTGAAACACCCTAATATATACCTATAGGTACTTGTTAAAGTTAATATTCCATTACTTTTTCCAAATGCCCAATGGCGTCCATGTTGCCAAACTAAGACGAGACACCGGCTTAAATAAGTGATAATTAAGCAAAAGTAGAAACTTTGCATGGCTTCAACAAGTTGTTGTAACTAAACGCAAAGCATTCGGCATGATAAGTGACAATTTTATATTAATATAATTATAATACAGGCTGTGTTGCCATCTATGGACATCACGATACATTATGGATTGGATATTTTCCAAGATATACAAACTGTTAATTATATAAAATAATTTCTCTACAGCTTGTAACCTATTAATACATTGTATAATATACAATAAATTTATTGTTATAGGTATAAAGAGAAACTATTTTTATATAATTGACAGTAACTAAACCATAATGTATGTTCATAGATGGCAATACAGTCGATTATTGATATGAATTTATTTGATATATCCTATATTATTTTTCACTATTTATTCTTTTACAATTTTGAAAGATTTAATATTGGTGTGATTAGTAACGATTTATTTAAGTTTTAATTACTGTGTTTTATAATTTCGCGAAAAATGAGCAATAGAATGGGAAAGAAAACCAGCCCGTTGTGGTCTTATTTTACTGAGGCGGACAAAAATTTAAAAGTAAAGTGTAATTTTTGCTCTCAGTTTTTGTCAATTAAGGGAGGTTCCACTTTTAACTTATCAAGGCATCTTAAAAATAAACATTTCCATGCGTATAATTCTCTAAAAGAGACAGCAGGAGATGCGCCAATGGAAGATGATTCGCCCGAAGCAAGAATTGTTGAAGTGGACAAGTCTTTCTCAGTTTTACAACCAATGCCAAGTACCTCTTCACAATCAGAGATAAGTACGTCTTCAGCTTACAATCAGTGCCAAGTACGTCTTCAAGTGTTATATCTGTGCCTTTATCGCGTCGTTTCAAAGCAAAAAGTTTATTTCCCGTGTCCTCTTATTTTCACAAATCTATAAGTGCTAAAAAACGTGATGATATTCACAAATTACTTGTAAGCGCTATAGTAAAAAATTATTTAGCTTTTCAAATTGTTGAAAGTAAAGAGTTCAAAACATTACTGTCTGCTTTAAATCCAGCTTACGAACTTCCATCCCGAAAAACAGTTTCTAAAGTACTGATTCCTCAAATTTACCAAATGAAGAAAGAGGAAGTCTTTCAATCTTTGAAAGCAAGTAAAGCTGTCTGTTTAACAACAGACAGTTGGACTTCCATATCAAATGAAAGTTATGTATCTGTAACAGCCCATTTTATAGATTCAGACATAACATATAAATGCTATCTTTTGGACTGTTTAAATTATAGCGAAAGCCATTCGGCCGATAACTTGGCAACTCTTTTGCGGTCTGTTGCTGAAGAATGTAAAATTGAAACTGTAGTTACAGATAATGCAGCAAATGTAGTGTAATGCTTTGGAGCAAATTAAAACAGTTCAAGTAAAAGTCAAACATATTGTAGAGCATTTTAAACGCAGTTCCAAAGCAACTATGTTACTTAAATCAATGCAAAAACAAATGGGACTACCAATTTTAGGTTTAAAGCAAGACGTCATTACACGTTGGAACTCGACTTACGACATGTTTTATAGAATTTTGGAAACTAAAGACGCGCTTTTATCTACCATAGCGATACATTACCCAAATGTAGATACGCTCACTAGTGATGATATTGTTACTTTGCAAAAGTGCTGCGAAGTTTTAGACGTTTTTAAAAATGTTGCAGAAGAAATGAGCAGCGAAACACAAGTAACTGCATGTAAGATAATATTAATTAGTTTTTAATTAATTTTTGTAAAAGCGACGTTTCTGGACCCTAGGTTCAAAAAACATGGCTATACAAATTCTTCAAATTTCGATGTTGCTAAGAACAATATCACTAGATACCTAACAAATTTTAATGAAGAAGACACGCAGACTAAAACGCAGCAAAAACAATAGAAGAGTCCAAAACCTCAAAGCCAACCCAAAATATGGGAGAGTCAACCAAAATCACAGTATATACATGACCATGTATATATATTAATTTGAGCTTAGAATATTATCCGGTAATGACAATCTATAAGTAAATGTAACATTCTACCCGAACTCTATTGTAGTGCCATCTATGTGTTCTGTTCTGAATTATAGAGTCAAAACCACAGACTTAAAGATTATTTACTAAAGAGCCATAGGTTAGATAAAGAGCAGTGCTGTTTCAGCGCACCGTGCCACATATGATAAAGGTGCCTTTTTATCTCTGGGTGCTATGTGCTGGTAGCACATTAAAAAAGGGTCGTACCAGCTCCGCACACACAAAAGTGTCGTACATTATGTACGACTCGCACATGTGCGACCCATCACTAATATATATTGTATATATTGTATGTATACAGGGTGTCACCTAATAAATTGTCATTCTTTGGGGGGATGATAGTACACGTCAAAACAAGAAAGTGTTTCCTCTATCATTTTTGCATTAGAGCTTCTGTTAAAAAATTATGAAATTTTTTTGACTAAACCAGGGAGCCACTGAATGTCACTGACCTATCTTATATATCATCATTGTTTTAAACTTATTTAAAACAATCGGAATGCCTCATAACAAATACATAAATGAAACTCGTACTTTTTAAGTTACTATAAGTTTTCTGAATAAATAAAAGATTTATGATATTAATTTAATATATTTTGTCCCACACTTAAAATTAAAACATTATACTCTCGAAAACACATTGTGCCACTAGTAGAATAATGAAAAAAGAAAAAGACAACAATTGTTAATATTGTTGACAATTATTATAAACAATAAAGGAGTTCAATTTTGTTCGTGCTAGGGTACGGACCGCTCAATGAAAAGTGTGAAATATAGGTGACTCTTCGAGCTAGGAGGAACAAAATTGGATTCCCGGAATAGAAATATTCCTGTTTCTTGATAATATTCCTCGATTGGTCCTTGTACAAGGGATAAGAGGAATTTATATAAATTTATAAATTTTAAGGTTACATAACCTATTTGTGTCCATGTGTTTGTTAGACAACAGTTGTCCAATGGTTTTTGGTTCTTCTGAAATCATTGGACGTTAAATACTAGTAGCTGGTTAATAAGGACTATGTCCAGGACCATAAGGGCGGTGGTTAAGCCATAAATCCGCCCTAGTTGAAGAAGAAGAAGAAGATAAACAATAAATTACAGCTATTTTTTATACACAGTTTTTGATGATGATTAAATTTAAAATGCAAATAGGTAATCCCAAAAAACATAAAAAACAATGTAAGAAAACTTTATTAAAAATATACCTAATTGCATTTTTTTCACTATTAAATCATGGTTTTAGTGATACGGGTTCATAATGTCTCCTCAATTTATTTCTTAAGGGAGTAAATAAATTTAAAAAAAGTTTTGACATCCATTACAAAATAAAATAATTGTAAATATCAACATTTTTTTCACATTTTTATTAATTATTTATGAAATTAATATGGTATTAGAAAAATAATGTATGCAACTCGAATATAGAGCCACTTTTTGCACTATTAGGTTATATATAAAAGTTCCTTATACGTGCAAAAAAGCCTCGCTTTATATTCTTGTTGTATTAATTACTATTATGCCATGTCATTTTGAATGTGTTTTCTCATTAAGGTAGTATACAGAAAATATCGACTTGCTTTAATTTTAAAATTATTACACCTCAACTTACACTCGAAAACCGTGAATCATAATGTAAGGACATTCTAAAATTATTAGACGTAGTCACATTATACGCATTATCACATTATTTTTTTAAAATTGTATAAGGTTTTTAACCAGACAATTTAAAACTAGTGTAATGGTTCCGTAAAAAATACCCCTGTATAAATTTATTAGAATACATCTTTATAAATATATTTTGTTTTTCTAATTTTAAAATAGGATTAAGCTATAAAACTTTATTTGAAGGCAAGCAAATTTTACAAATTTAGGTAGAAAATTTGTCAAGCAAACAAGAGAGGTATGCTCGGAGCTTGAAAACGAGTACATGTGGCATACACATTGGGCGAGGAATTTCCACCAGAGGTAAACGAAGAGGGTTTTTGAAAAGGAAAAATGAGGCAGAAGCGTTTTGAATTTGGTACAGTACAGTTCGTTTTCGTTGGTAAAATTGTAAAATCAAGTTATTGTTCTAAAATCATTGTTAAAAGTGTTGTTAGTGTATTCTACAAGGTTAGATCTAAATATTTAATCTATATAAATGTGTAGTAAAATTAACTAAACGTAATATTGTGCATTTTTAAATTGTTAATATTATTATTATATGATTATTGCTATTATGAGTATATTTATCCTTTACTATTACGTTTAGCTGTATTTTACGTTATTTTTAACCTTTTTCTTTTAGCTATTACCACCCCTATTTTCGCTTTTATTATTATCAAATGTAACCTTGTATTTTGTTTGTGCTTAACCCATCATTTTGTACCTTTTCTATAACGTGGTTAAGCATTGTTTTATGATCAGTCCAAATTTATTGATGTATTGCGAAATTACTCGGTGCTTAACCAGGAGTGCTGACCGTTATTGTCCAACTTTGAGTACTCTTTGTTTGTGTGCGTGGGCCTTTGTTGTATGAACTAATATCTTTCTCCCGTGAGGGGAACAGGTGCCCTAGGTTCTCTAGGGTTGCATCGCTTTTCCCCGACCCCTCAACTAAAATAGGCGGGTGCCTCCCATATTGGGACCCCGTTACATTCTGGGCATAGCCCGGCTAACTAACCCCAATATTCTTCAGTTTTAAATCTTTGTTTAAATGCAGTATCGAGCCATATCCCCAATACATTAATTTGCTTAATTTTTAAAGTACAATGCCTGACCGCGTATTCCTTTGCTACTTCATAGCCGACCAGGGTTTTTTCTCAGGCTCTTTTTCCCTGGCCGAACCCTCCTAAGAGCCACCCCTTGCTTGTTTGTAAAAAGTTAACTTAAATTAAATTGGGGTAAACTAAACCAATGTATTTTATTTCTTATAAACCTAATTCTCCCACGTATCATTCTTAACGCAATGCATTTAATAAAACAAGTAAATAAACACAGCGTAGAGGTCCAAATTTTGGTAAGACGATCACGAGTCAAAGCCACAAAATATTTAATTTATCAATTTTTCATAAAACTTGTTTTAACGAACCTGGGGGTAAAGAGAAATCTTTAAACTAGACTGCAAAAAAGATGGCAACAGTACAAATAAATAAATTCCTAGTTTTCGGCATTGTGCAGTAAATTGATTCGAATGCTTTTTTATGTCGTTTAACTTTGTTCATTGCATTACTAGCTGACACTATATGAAATTTATGTCCAGAAATGACAGGTATTTATTTTTTACATCACAATTTCACGAATAAGTAGGAATTGAGCTTTTAAAATGGCAAAAAGAGAGTTTTGCAACTGATTATAGCAAAATACAGTATAGAATAAGGGATAATAAGGCGTCACCCTAATATAACAAGGTTGTATGTTAAAAAAAACGAAAAATTTAAGTCTATGTTTCTACAGGATTATAAGTGGCCTACGCTTCACATACCACTTAAAAATAATTCTATAGAATGTATATTCTATGTATATATTTGTATATACAGTGTGTCCCGCTTAAGACCTTACCACACTCGTAAAATTTGCATTTTTTAACCGATTTTGGTAAACTTTTTTTTATTGGATAGATCTCTGAAAAAGGCTTTAATCACATATGTCACTTGTTTTGACGACTAAACTCATGGCCAACTATGATCGCTTTTTGGGGTCGAAATTTCGAAAAGTACTATTAGGGAATTTTTCAGAGAAAAAGTGACCACGGATTATTGTTCGGGACCACTTATAACCCCACTATACCAATTTTTATCGTTCTTAAATACAGGGTGTTTCAGATGGATGTTTTTTAATTTTTTGATAAAAACCTCGTAAAATTTGCATTTTTCAACCGATTTTCTTAAACTTTTGTTGAAAAATTCGGGACCACTTAAAACCCCACTACACCAATTTTTATCGCTTTTAGATACAGGGTGTTCCAGCTGGACATGTTTTAATTTTTTGATAAAACCCTCATAAAATTTGCATTTTTCAACAGATTTTCTTTAACTTTTTTTGTTGAAAAAGGCTTATTCGGGACCACTTAAAACCCCACTATACAAATTTTTATCGCTATTAGATACAGGGTGTTCCAGCTGGACATTTTTTAGTTTTTTGATAACAAAAACAATGACGCGAATTAAACACATTTAGTGGTTAAATGATAATTTTCCCATTCGGATTTTAATTAATAGTATATTACAATGCGAGACGGAAAGTGTTTCATTACGTATCTCGATAAACTAAAAATATATCACAGTTGGTCATGAGTTTAGTCGCCAAAACATATGCATTTAAAGCCTTTTTCAGGGAACTATCCAACAAAAAAAGTTAAAGAAAATCGGTTGAAAGATGCAAATTTTACGAGGGTTTTATCAAAAAATTAAAACATGTCCAGCTGGAACACCCTGTATCTAATAGCGATAAAAATTGGTATAGTGGGGTTTTATGTGGTCCCGATAAGCCTTTTTCAACAAAAAAAATTAAGAAAATCAGTTGAAAAATGCAAATTTTACGAGGGTTTTATCAAAAAATTAAAACATGTCCAGCTGGAACACCCTGTATCTAATAGCGATAAAAATTGGTATAGTGGGGTTTTATGTGGTCCCGATAAGCCTTTTTCAACAAAAAAAATTAAGAAAATCCGTTGAAAAATGCAAATTTTACGAGGTTTTTATCAAAAAATTAAAAAACATCCATCTGGAACACCCTGTATTTAAGAACGATAAAAATTGGTATAGTGGGGTTATAAGTGGTCCCGAACAATAATCCGTGGTCACTTTTTCTCTGAATAAATCCCTAATAGTACTTTTCGAAATTTCGACCCCAAAAAGTGATCACAGTTGGCCATGAGTTTAGTCGTCAAAACAAGTGACATATGTGATTAAAGCGTTTTTCAGAGATCTATCCAACAAAAAAAAGTTTACGAAAATCGGTTGAAAAATGCAAATTTTACGAAGGTGGTAAGGTCTTAAGCGGGACACACTGTATGTGTATATATAGAGTTATTTTCAAGTTGTATGTCAAGGGTGGATTACACACTGAAAAAACAAATCTGTTTTATCAACCAATAAATTTTTTGTTGCAATTGTTTTTGTTGGTCATAATAAAAAATTTGTTAACCCAAGTAAAGTGTTTAATACATTAGTATTTGCAACAAAAATGAATTTGTTGGAAATAATTAGTTTACCCTACTGACAATATGCGTCGCCGCTAATAGGTATCCTTAGTAAACATAACAAATATGTTTTTGTTGTCAATTTTCGCCCAAAATTGACATGATGTGACATTGAAATTTATTTTATAAAGTTGACCGACTTGGTGCCATGGTTAAAGTTAAGTCTTGGTGTCATAGTGATTGAATAATAAAAAAATAATTTGTCACTGTCAAAAAATTTTTGTGCAAATGCTAGAGGAAGCAGGTTCGCGTTAATTAATTTTTGTGCATTGGGCGTTATGGATGAAGGAGTAAACCAAATATTAACCGAGTGGGGATTTTCTTCATTAGAAAATACTTTTCAAGGTACCAAAATAATTTTTGTTAAAAAAAATCAAACAATATTAACCTATACCTACACAATATTGTTAATGCAACTCTTTTTATTAATTAGGATTACATACTGAAAGAGGTGCTTTAACAATATTGTGTAGGCATAGGTTAATAATATTGTTTAAGTTCTTTTAACGAAAATTATTTTTTGGTGATTAAAAGAACTACCAAATGTTATAACAAAGCAACAATGTTGTAGTTACTCATTACCATAGCTTTTCCAACAAATAGATTTATAATGAAAACAAATGCAAAAAGTTATAGAAACAAATAAATTATTACCTAAAACAAATGTAAACTGTTTTAACAACAAAATATTATTGTATGAGATATCAATAATATTAGTTACTTTAAACAAGACGCCATAGTTTTGTCAACAAAAAATATTAGTTACAGTAACATATTATGTCTCAATAAAAAAAATTTGTTGTTGTAACAAAGATTTTAGTTGAGGCTATAGCTACAAATAAAATTTGTTGGCGCAACTTTTTTTTAGTTGCTTAAACAAATTATTTTTTTCAGTGCATAAAACCTTGTAGAAGCATAAACTCAAATTTCGAATTTTAATGAATAACTAGGTAATTTTTTTTTAAATAAGACAATTTGTCATTAAAAATGTTGTTAATATAGTTAATTTAGATTATAGTTAAATTTTAATTATCACGTGAAAATTGGGTCATCCATGGACATATCACGGTGCTGTTCTGAGAGGTGATTTTTGAACTTTCTGTGAAACCTAATTTTTTTTTATATTCTTGTTAATTAGGTCATAACTAAAATTTTAAGAGCAAAATAAAAAAAATTTGACGGTTAATTTTGTTTTAATTGGATGTTTATTAAAAATATGTATGCACACTTTCAATTCTCCCATTAAAACTTGCGATTTTATTTAAATATTATCATAACTTTTTAAATCAGATTAGTTAATTTCCTAAAAAAAGGTCTATACATTTTTTATATCTTTTACTGTTTTGTTGTAATACACGTTTAAAGTTTTAATTTAAGGTTAAATGTATAGTATACATTTATTGAACAATAATTCTAAGGGTGCCACATTTTATTTAGGGCCGATTTATTCATTTTTGATTTATTTGACGAATAATTTCTTTGGATACTACATAGATATTGCCAAGACATGAAAGTCATCGGCCCGATAAACTTTACTAAAGATGAATAAACCGGTCCTTAGTTAAATTTCATGAATTTCTTCGTAACTTTTATTAGACGTTTTTATTTTTGTTTATAAAAAACACTTAAAAAAACTAAACAAAAATTATAGAATACGTATACTGAAAATGACAATTCAAACATCAAATAAATTTTTAATAGATCTAAGTTTCATGGCAACCTTTAAGGATATATTAATTAGGGGAACATAAAATTTATACATTTAATGTATACGTCAAAGGTTAGATTAAAAGTTTGAACGTTTATTGCAACAAAACAGTAAAATTTATAAAAAAAATTGTAAAAACCTTTTTTTTTAGTTATGCAAATATTAAATATTTAAATTAAATCGCTAGTTTTAATTGGATAATTGAAAGAGTGCATAATATTTTTAATAAACAGCCAATTAAAACAATTCAAACCGTCAATTTTTTTTTATTTTGCTCTTAAAATTTTAGTTATGACCTAATTAACAAGAATATAAAAAAAAAATTAGGTTTCACAGAAAGTCCAAAAATCACCTCTCAGAACAGCACCGTGATATATGTATATCTATTTTTTAAATTTTGTAAAGTGACTTTAGATTTTATTTATACTGCTTAAATATAATATATTGAAATTTTAAAAACAACACATGTTTACCTAATATATAAATTAAATTTACAATTATTTTATTCTTTAGGTATAGTTAACAATTTAAAAATACTACGAAAAACAAGGTGATGATATATAGACTTATGCTTAGTTTCGAGATGCAGCTGTATGCAGTGGGCATGATAACATTGTAACCGTAACAGTAACAAATCACTGCAAAAGTACTTCAACGTCAAACACAAAAATGCCTTATCTATACGAAGCACAAGTCGATGGTGCTACTTTTCTGATCGAGAATCGCAGCTCTTCAGTTGTTTTGCAGTTATGGAAAGATTATAAGAGACAGGTCATTACATACGCATTGGGCAAGGTTCCGAACTTAATATTGATTTGTAGTCCTTTCATCTTTATATCCTAACATGGACTGGATATTTTAAACCAGAAAATTAAAAACTATTAAGAGAAGAATTCCCAAAGATCCATGCGAATTATGCTATTTAAGTTTTTCATGTGAGCATATTAATTGGCAGCTTCGACATTGGACAAAAGTTTCTATTTTGAGGTGTCTCTATAATGGTTTGGAGTAAAATATCCAGGTCTCAAAGGAAAAACCTTATAAATATATACAGTGTTTCACTTTACATGGAAGCATCCCTGTATTTTCTTTATTTTTGTTTTGTGAATCGATTTGAATTTTGTATCAATTGATCAGCTCACCATTCATTTCCTTAAGCTCAAAATACGTTATCAGCCTGGCCTACTACGATAAAAAACATGGGTCACATTGTCAATATTTTGCTTCGCGTTATAGCAAAAAGTTATTAAAAAAAGTTGTTTAGAATCAAAAGAATACCCCAGATACCAAATTTCGTTTAAAAATTCTTTAATTTTTTATCCATAAGTCAGTCCCGAATTTTAATTTGGTATCAAATGGTTTCATGGAGAAACAATATTTTTATTATTGTTGCAAACTTCATTAGCTTTTCATAATGGCTGAATTACGTTTGACTGTTGCTGAGAAAGTAGAAATAATTAGACTTCATACCTTGGACGAAATGATTTTGGCGGCTTATCACACTAATCCTCGTTGTAGTGAAAGAGATATGGCATTAAATTTAAATATTATACCATCGAAAATTTGACGCTGCTTACATCGCCACAAACTAAGTGCATTTAAACCAAAATCTTTACATACTTTAGAAGAGTGAAGGGTGATAATAGGAGGCGGTTAGAATACTGTTTTTGGGCGAAGGGAAATTTCCTGGAGGATATAAATTTCTTAAAAAAAGTCAAGTTCAGCGACTAATGGTGTTGTACAGGGTCCTGCAACAGAATTGAACGGTTTTAAAAATGCTGCTATGGAAATACTCTTGATTTGATATATGTCAAATAGTGACAGACTTGTACCTTATTGCCGAAAGTTTCGTTGCTGCTATGGAAATACTACAATGTAGTACATATTGATTTAATATATGTCAAATAGTGACAGACTTGTTCCTTATTGCCGAAAGTTTCGTGTACAATGGCAATTAAAAATTGTGTGCAGAAATTGAGTCGATTGACTTTATCAATGGGATTTAGCCTCTGGACTGTCGGTTTTTTGGATGGAGTTTTAAATCCAGATGTAACATTCGTCGCAAACTTCGGTCTGAAATGTGTAAAGCAATCGAGTGCCGCTCAAACGCTTCTCTGACTCTTCCAATATTTTCTTGTGTACAAACTGTACGAGTTCCAGCGGCAAATTTTGATTTTACACTACCTTTTTCGTTAAAATCTCTTACCCATCTCAAAATGGCATTTTTTTATGGGACTTCAACTCGCACTTGAAAATTATATTCACGACGAAAGCGTCTCTGCGTTTGTATACGAAGGACTGGGTCATGGTAAACGAATTTACAGCAAAGATCCGTTGATTAACCGGCCAGTTTGACATTGCACACGAAACCTTCGGCAATAAGGTATAAGTCTGTCACTATTTGACATATACCAAATCAATAGTATTTCCATAGCAGCCTTTTCAAAACCGTTCAATTCTGATGCCGGACCCTGTATAATTACAAAATTGCCGGTGGTGGGCAGGAGACAGCCCATATTGGGTTATCAATTCCAAGAGGCAAAACTCACAAAAAATTAATGTGTGGTTTGGCATTTTAAACGATCGTATCATTGGACCTTTTTTTCGTAATAACTTAAACGCTGAAAGATTTTTGGATTTTTTGGAAACTGAATTATGGGGTGTTATTGAAGAACTACCACTTGATGTTAGGCGAACAATGATTTTTCAACTTGATGGCCAACCTATTCATAATGCCGTAATCGTTCGAGCATGGTTAAACGAGCACTTTCCACAGAAATGGATCGGGAGAAACAGTCCCATCATCGAAAGCAAAATATTGACAAATTAAAAGTTGAAATTTGGGACTGACAAATTTATGGATAAAAATTAAAGATAAGAATGTTTAAACAAACGTTGCACATACAGGTATTTCTAAGATCTGGACGGCCAAAATGTCCGTTATCAAAGTTTGAATGGCATCGTTAAAACCACAGACCACATAGACTGAACGTTAGGGCGATTCAGTTGATGCCGGGTACAGGCCTATACAGGGTGTCATCTAATAAATTGTTATCCTTTGGGGGGATGATAGTACACGCCAAAACAAGAAAGATTTTCCTCTATCATTTTTGCATTACAGCTTCTGTTTTTTAATAAAAAAAATTATGAAAATTGTTTGACAAAACCAGGGAGCCACTGAATGTCACTGACCTATCCTATACAGGGTGTTTCATAATATATGCGCAGGACTTCAGGATGTGATAGCTCATCCAAAAAGATGAAAAAAGTCGCTATTAACTTACCCTCTAAAATGCACAATTTTCGAGATACAGGGTGTTGAAATTTTAGAAAAAAAATCGTTTTTTCAGATTATCTCTGGAACCGTTTATCGTACAAAAAACAGCTTTTGTAAGCATTTTCTACTCATAATAAGCTATGTTTTGTGCCAGAAAAAAAATTTTTTTACTCATAATTGGTGGAGATTTTGAAGGGGTAGCGGGTGTTTTTCTCCTCAACTTCAACGCCCCTGAAAAAAGGACGGTTTTGAGAGGCCCATTCGAACCGCCAATGTTTTCTACAGAAAAAAGGTACTCTTGGTCATAAGCTCTAAATTTGACCGTTTTCGAGAAAAATCAACTTTTATGTTTAAAAACATGGTCAATTAAAAAAAAAAAAATATATTACTAATTAAACAAAATTTGTTTTAACGTTAGAAAAAGTAACAAAACCAAAGGTTAATTGCAAAATTAAAAAAAAAATAAAAAATGATTTTTTACTCAAATGCTGAAATGTGCGAAATGCGTTACCTTTACGGTTTGGAGAATTAAGCAAAGACAACTTTTAAATCATTTTTTATTTTGCAATTATGGTTTGGTTTTGTTACTTGTCCTAACGTTAAAATAAATTTTGTTTAATTAGTAAAAAAAAAATATTTTTTTTTTAAATTCACCATGTTTTTAAACATAAAAGTTGATTTTTCTCGAAAACGGTCAACTTTAGAGCTTATGACCAGGAGTACCTTTTTTGTGTAAAAAACATTGGCGGTTCGAATGGGCCTCTCAAAACCGTACTTTTTTCAGGGGCGTAGAAGTTGAGGAGAAAAACACCCCCTACCCCTTCAAAATCTCCACCAATTATTAGGAAAAAAAAATTTTTTCTACCACAAAACATAGCTTATTTTGAGTAGAAAATGCTTACAAAAGATGTTTTTTGTACGATAAACGGTTCCGGAGATATTCGAAAAAAACGATTTTTTTTCTAAAATTTCAACACCCTGTATCTCGAAAATTGTGCATTTTAGAGCGTAACTTAATAGCGACTTTTTTCATATTTTTGGATGAGCTATCACATCCTGAAGTCCTGCGCATATATTATGAAACACCCTGTATATCATCATTGTTTTTACCTCTAAAAATAATGATATTATTCATCCAAGCAAAAAATAAACAGGTATACGCGCACAGAGTATTATGTAATATCAAGCAAACTTTTCAACTTATATAGTACTTTGTTATCATTGATTACTGATAGTTCGGTTGTTATTGTGATTTCTCTGGGGCTACATGAACAGTTTAGTGTACCAAAGCCAAGTTGACACATTAGAACTCCGCGAACATGTCACTGCAGCGGCAGATGAAATCTGAAATCATCCGGATACTTTGTGTGGATAATAACGGCGGGATAGTTGAACATTTATTATGATTTTGTGGAACACTAAAAAAAATAGCTAAATGAGCATCAATCGACGTAAAAAGTAAAAGGTGAAATTTAAAACCGACGGGAAAACCACGGATGCCGGGTACAGGCCTATACAGGGTGTCATCTAATAAATTGTTATAAATTGGGGGGATGATAGTACACGCCAAAACAAGAAAGATTTTCCTCTATCATTTTTGCATTACAGCTTCTGTTTTTTAATAAAAAAAATTATGAAAATTGTTTGACAAAACCAGGGAGCCACTGAATGTCACTGACCTATCCTATATATCATCATTGTTTTTACCTCTAAAAATAATGATATTATTCATCTAAGCAAAAAATAAACAGGTATACGCGCACAGTGTATTATGTAATATCAAGCAAACTTTTCAACTTATATAGTACTTTGTTATCATTGATTACTGATAGTTCGGTTGTTATTGTGATTTCTCTGGGGCTACATGAACAGTTTAGGGCCAGTTTTTCAATATCATTTAATCCGAGGTTTAACTTCAAACCCCGAGTTAAATTTGGAGTTAACTAAATTCGCGTTTTTCAATTCATTTTGATCCCCGAGTTTATATTAAACTCAGAGTTACTTTAATTCCCAGAAAGGGTATTAGTTAAGTAAGAATTAGGGCCAGTTCTTCAATGTGATTTAATCCGAGGTTTAACTTCAAACCCCGAGTTAAATTTGGAGTTAACTAAATTCGCGTTTTTCAATTCATTTTGATCCCCGAGCTTATATTAAACCCAGAGTTACTTTAATTCCCAGAAAGGGTATGAGTTAAGTAAGAATTAAAATAAAAAGAGGTTATATATCGTTCTGTTGTGAGTGTTGTGTAAAGTGATAATGTTGGACTATGATGTAAATGCCTATAGTAATGATGAAGAACTTTAGAAGACCAAAAGTTATTTGTCCAAAAATAAATCATTTTGAAATGTGGGACAATATTGATTTTCTAATCAGATTTTGGTGGTCTCCAACAGGTGAAAAGTTTATTTAGCAAAAAGTATTCCAAGACGGCTCTTAGCTTATTGAGTCCTAAATGTCATATTTTAATTTTCTCGTTGTAGAAATGACGCTTTATCCGCGGAACACCAATTGTTGCTTACCCTGCGGTTTTACGCCACGGGTTCTTAAAATTTTATAAACAAGCCGCAACACTTATTTTTAAACAATTTTCTTTCTGCAGTTTAACAAAACCAATTATGTCTTGAATTAGCTGTTCGTTTAGCCGGACAGGTTTGCGCCCCGTCAACGACTGGGTAGTACCCATGACTTTCTTGCGATTTTTTAATTTTTTATGCATTTTACTTTTTATTTAGCCGAAAAAAAAGTTCTAGATCGAGCCTTTTTTTGAGCGGTTCAGAATCACATATAGCAGTTTTATTACACGACATCACTGCCTTTAAATAAATTACAGCACATTTTCCACTAAAGCAAAAAATAAACTCACCGTAATCTTAAAATTGTAATCAATAAATTTAATAATTTTATAATAATGATCAAACTACCTTCGTGGCATTCTTTTCTAAAGGTTTAAACCGCAAAACAGAGTCAAAAATGAGGTTGGCGTGCAGCCGTTACCATGACAACGCATTACCAACCTTACAAATTTTATTCAAACCTAGAGTTGATAAATCCTCACTATGATTGTAATTGAAAAACCCGAACGCGACCCTAACTCGGAGTTAGAGATAGATAGATTTAACTCTGGATTTAACTAGCCTATTGAAAAACTGGACCTTAAAATAAAAAGAGGTTATATATCGTTCTGTTGTCAGTGTTTTGTAAAGTGATAATGTGGGACTATGATGTAAATGCCTATAGTAGTGACGAAGAGGACTTTAGAAGACCAAAAGTTATTCGTCCAAGAATAAATCATTTTGAAATGTGGGACAATATTGATTTTCTAACCAGATTTCGGTTGTCTCCAAGAACGGTAGAAAATATTTTAGAAGAAATTGTTGATGTAATACAATACCCTACAAACAGGTGAGAAGTTTATTTAGCAAAAAGTATTGCAAGACGGCTCTCAGCTTATTGAGTTCTTCTAAATGTCATATTTTAATTTTGTTTGTTGTAGAAATGACGCTCTATCCGCAGAAAACCAATTGTTGCTTACCCTGCGGTTTTACGCTACGGGTTCTTTCATTCGTGTTGCTGGGGACTTTTCCGGCGTATCACAATCAACCGCTAGTAAAACCATCGCACGAGTCAGCAGTGCTTTAGCTGCGTTGCGTCCCACGTACATCAAAATGCCGCACACAGAAGACGAAATTTCGTTCTTTTGAACAAGGGCGTTTTGGAGATTCTGTACTTGTTGCTGACAGTGGGTATGGCGTTAAATCATACATGTTAACCCCATTACGACAGACAAGAAATGAGCCAGAAAACCTGTACAACGAATATCAAATTCGAACGCGGAATGTTGTAGAAAGATCATATGGAGTTTGGAAACGGCGGTTTCCAGGTTTAGCATTAGGTTTGCGTCTCAAAATGAACACAATCTTGGCTGTTATTGTTAGTACTGCGGTGCTACATAATATAGCATGTAACGAAAACGACCGCATTCCAGTGGTAAATGAGATGGAAGCCGCCGCAATAGAGATGGTTAATAACAATCCCCCAAACGACGATGTGGCAGTAGCTGTAAACCGAGGGGGGGCAGAAAATATCACGCGACATAATTTAATATACAATTATTTCGCTCGTTTGTAAGTGAAGTAAAACACAATAATTCGAATAAAAGATAACAAAACTTTATTTTCTGTAAATAAACAGCCAACCTAAACTAAATCTTTGTCTAATTGCCCAGGTACTTTGGTAATAAAAGTAGGAACAAATAAACTTACGACTAGAAAAAATAAATTTGCAACTAAAAGAACAAATAAACTGAAAACAAGAAAATAAACTTGAAACTAGGAACAAATAAACTTTGATATCCGATAATCCGCCAACTGAAACCGAAACCGAGTTCTGTCGAAAACCTAAACACGTTTCGGTCGTCGTCGAAGACGTACAGTCTGCTTTTGTTGCATCTGTAATTGATTTTTTTTAATTTTATAATCAAGCCGCAACACTTTCATTTTCAATGCATGCTCCTGTAAACAATTTTCTTTTTGCAGTTTAACAAAACCAATTTTTTCTTGAATTAGCTGTTCGTTCAGCCGTACAGGTTTGCGCCCCGTCAACGGCTGGGTAGTACCCATGGCTTTCTTGCTATTTCCCAATTTTTTATGCATTTTACTTTTTAGCATAGCTGGCGAATATGATGACCACTTCAACTGCATGTTGTTGTCGTCATTAGGCTCGGTTTCCTGCATAGCAGCATTCGGCTGGGATAGTTGTAAAACATTTTGAGAGGACGAAGGTTGGTTCTTCTCAGTACCAATAGAGCCTTCGACTTCCTCTGCGGCTAAAATATATTCTTCCACGTCAGCTTCTCCATATGCTTCTTCTCGCTGTTCTACTTCTTCGATTATCACTGCGTCACTGTCAAAATTATTATATAATCCTTCAACAGCTGCTCCTCCTAATAGCTCCGTCACCTTAACTTCCACCGGGGTAAGTATTTTTATATCTGCGAATCCTCCGCACGTTTTTGTTATCTCCATTTTATTGTCAGCACACTTCTTTTTGGTGTCTTTCTTTAAATTTTTGTACTTGGCTTTCAAGGTCTCCACCGACCTAAACGTTTCTCCGCTTGTGCAATTAAATTCCTTTCCATTTTTTTCCCATACAGATTTTTTGTCAGTCCATTTAATTTTCCCACTTTGCTTGCATTCGATAACGTAGGCATATTTACCTATATTGTTTATCAGTTCCATCTCTTCAGACGAAGAAAAAGTTGTAGATCTAGCCTTTTTTTTTTGGCGGTTCAGTATCACATATAGAAGTTTTATTACACGACATCACTACCTTCAAATAAATATAATAAATTGCAGCACATTTTCCACTAAATCAAAAAATAAACTCACCGTAATCTTAAAATTAAATAATAATAATCACACAGACTCGTGACAGAGTAAAAAATGACGTTGACATGCAGCCGTTATCAGGACAACGCATTACCAACCTTACAAATTTTATACAAACCTAGAGTTGATAAATCCTCACTATAATTGTAATTATAAAACCCAAACGCGACCTAAACTCGGAGTTAACTTAAGTCAGAGATAAGCCAGAGTTATTCAACTCTGGATTTAACTAGCCTATTGAAAAACTGGCCCTTAGTGTACCAAAGCCAAGTTGACACATTAGAACTCCGCGAACATGTCACTGCAGCGGCAGATGAAATCTGAAATCATCCGGATACTTTGTGTGGATAATAACGGCGGGATAGTTGAACATTTATTATGATTTTGTGGAACACTAAAAAAAATAGCTAAATGAGCATCAATCGACGTAAAAAGTAAAAGGTGAAATTTAAAACCGACGGGAAAACCACGGAAACCTCGAGATACCTAACAATAAAAAGTAAGTATTGATTTATTCAAAGTACCTAAAAATAGCTGAATATGCAAAACAAAAAAAATATCAACAAGTAATCAATGATAACACAAATATAATATAATATAACGTTGCACATACAGGTATTTCTAAGATCTGGACGGCCAAAATGTCCGTTATCAAAGTTTGAATGGCATCGTTAAAACCACATAGACTGAACGTTAGGGCGATTCAGTTGATGCCGGGTACAGGCCTATACAGGGTATCATCTAATAAATTGTTATCCTTTGGGGGGATGATAGTACACGCCAAAACAAGAAAGATTTTCCTCTATCATTTTTGCATTACAGCTTCTGTTTTTTAATAAAAAAAATTATGAAAATTGTTTGACAAAACCAGGGAGCCACTGAATGTCACTGACCTATCCTATATATCATCATTGTTTTTACCTCTAAAAATAATGATATTATTCATCCAAGCAAAAAATAAACAGGTATACGCGCACAGTGTATTATGTAATATCAAGCAAACTTTTCAACTTATATAGTACTTTGTTATCATTGATTACTGATAGTTCGGTTGTTATTGTGATTTCTCTGGGGCTACATGAACAGTTTAGTGTACCAAAGCCAAGTTGACACATTAGAACTCCGCGAACATGTCACTGCAGCGGCAGATGAAATCTGAAATCATCCGGATACTTTGTGTGGATAATAACGGCGGGATAGTTGAACATTTATTATGATTTTGTGGAACACTAAAAAAAATAGCTAAATGAGCATCAATCGACGTAAAAAGTAAAAGGTGAAATTGATTTATTCAAAGTACCTAAAAATAGCTGAATATGCAAAACAAAAAAAATATCAACAAGTAATCAATGATAACACAAATATAATAAATATAAATTTTAATAAATGTAGAGTATAGCCCTGTTTGTTCACCAATCACTGGGCGAGTACAAGGATGGTCCTTGATCTTGCTCACTTCCCAGTTCTTAATGAACAATGTTGAGTACTGGTTAGTTCCATTGGTTGGTCCACCTTTTTTTTGTTTATTGCGTCCTCTGAACCTCCAGATGCACCAGAAGGTTGTTAATACGGAGCCAATAAGTATGACACACGTTGTGGTGCTAATAAGAATTGAGTGATGAACCACCTTCTTCCACTGAAAATCCTCGATAGTTTCCTGTATGTCGTTTTGTTGGCTTCTCAGCTCATTTATATCCTCTTCACTTCATTATTTTGTCATCTATTTCGATTGTTTTCATATTTGACCTGAAAATGGTCAAATTGACATCCACGGACCGAGTATATCCTGCTATTACAGACACACCTTCTGACCTCCTTGGCGTCAGGATTGTTGATTTAGATGTAATTATGCAATTTGGGAAAATTGTGACTATTCCAGTCTTGTTTAGGAAGATATTCTGTCGTTTTCCATTAAAGGTAAACGCAACTAGAAACTGTGTAGGGAAATAATTTCCAGGTTGCTCGGTTTCTAAGATAATTGCATCGATTTGAGCTGGTGAGATAAATTCGTAGAAATCCCCCTTGTTTACGTGGATATGAAGGAGACTTCTGTAGTGGTTAAGTACTTCATCCAAGTAGTTAAGTGCTACTTGATAAACGCTTAACAAGTGGATGCCTAGTTTGTTCTCGTCTATGCTATTAAAGCATTTGTTCATGCTTTTGATAGCTTCTATGCCTTGATCGGAACTGGTTAAGTTTTGCGTTGATCCTTGCCTCAGTTTCGTTAAATTTGGATAATGCTTGTAGCATAAACTTCTTCTGTTGTTTGGATGAGTAAATCAATTGTTTTTTATTTTTGTCCAACGTGCTGATATCTTCATACACTTCATCGTTTACACCAAATAGGTTTCCTTGAAATCCTCGTCTCGACCTTTTCTGTGACATTGCGTTTTCTAAACCCATTTTGATCCATTTTAACTGGTTTTCTTCTGTTTTTAAGTGTTCTATTAAAATCTTGCATTCCGTTTCTTTTACTAGACCTTGAATTTTCCAACAAAATTCTTCCAACTGTTTGGTGACCTTCGTAATAGTTTCCATGTCTTCCTGTATTTATGCCTGAGGAAATTTTACTTCTATTCTAAAAATTCCTCTTTCCACCTTGGCGTCAGAAATGTGTTCCACATATAATCCAGCTTCCGGGTAGTTTATGTTAAATGCAGTTGAAGACTTTCTTCAAAAAACGCACATGTCACAAAATGCTCAAATCGAGCTAAATGCGCCATCTAGTAGCATATCAGACATTTTTTAAAGTTTTTTGTTTATCCTGAAAAATGCAGATTTTGGACATGTGTCGTTTTTGAAAAAATGTCTTCAGTTGCAGTTGATGATGAAATGCTTGTAATAAACAAAATTGCTGTTATTGCAATCTTCCATAAGGTTCCTGGTGAACGTCGTTTAGGAATTGGTTTCGGCTTTCCCTCTCTATTTTCAGCTGCATACGAGTTTGTGTATTGGCCTTTTAATTGATTTTCCGTTGTTTGCTATTATTGTTACAACACGGATATTTCCATCGGATGAGAATCAACCACTCGCGCGCCAGTGGCCATTTACTGGGGCTAATGCAATCTTCTTTTACTAGAACCATATTTCCAATTTCCAGATTGTCGTGTTTTCAATTCCATTTGTACCGTTGCACAGTGTTTCAATTCTCGAAAATATCGGCAAAACCTCAAAAATTGAAAAAAAATCAGGTAAATTTTGAGTTAGATAAGTAGTTAATACCTGTCTCCATCCTGTATTGAAAAAAAATTATATAAAATACGTATATTTTGTCTTGTACATCAGTTTAAATTTGACGCTTTCAGTTGAAGGTACTTTACACGCGATCGCTGCGGAAAATTGTTTATTGTTTAAAAGTGAATAACTTGTGTTTGGTGTGTCCGATTGTTATGCTGTTTGATGAAGGGTGATCTTCAAGGTATGTAACATTCAGATATGTATTTTTTTTTCGTAGATTTTGCTTGTACAACGGGTTATTGTAACCGACAAGATCGGTCTGTTAAAATCGCAAACTTTGAATCGAGCTTTTAGAACAATGGAGCTACAAAAATTGTAATGAATTGAAAGGCATCAGTTCAAGATCCGTTGAATAGCTTGGAGTTTTGTCTATCAAGCCATCAATAAATTATCTGCCCCAACTCGCCCCGGCTCTTTAAAACTACATGTTCTTGGGCGCTCAGGCACGGTTGTGGTAAAAAACCTCGCGATTTTTAGCCTATGTCGCGCGCGTATCTGTGTTTTTGCTTTACAAAATATAAGATTTTTTTATTTCTGGGTTGCGTTCATAACGTTTACTCGATTCATTCGGATTTAACTCAAAACATTTATTACAACAGCGGTGTCTAGACTTTCACTTGCGTAAATCGTTCGTGACTACTAAGATATTTAACACCGATTTTACAGATTTAACCCACCTCTTGTAGGTGCGTTAAAACAACTCCGCATGCGCATGGTAGTGTGTTAATGTCAAATTTAAAATGTGGTTATTTGTGTTGACAATTTTTTTAGCGGATTAAGAAATCGTTGCTAAAATATTAAGTAAAAAAAAAAATACAAATTTAAAATACTTAGTATAATATATATATATATATATATATATATATATACAGGGTGTTATGTAATTAATGTTATATATTAAAATACTGAATACCTTTTGACATAAAGAATAAAGGAAAAATATTTAAAAAAATATTTTTCCAAAGATAAAGAAAAAATATGCATTAGAAGTTTTTTATATTTTTTGTGATACGCCACTGGTTACACACTTGGTTTATCTCTGGAAACTTGTATTCTGTGACTACATAGATACCAACCAACAAAGTAGCTACGCGTTGCCAGATGTAAAAAATAGTTACTAAAAATTTGTCTTCCAAAAAATTAATAAAAACTCAATAAATACAAAAGTTTTATGCCCTTAAAGCTCTAACACCCTTCTGTATTTATTTAGTCATCCAGCTATTAGCTTAAGCAATGATTAGAAAATTTAGTACCTATTTTAAAAAATCCATAACCACAAAATTAATTTTTTCATCAGTTTTTTTCTTTCTGTTTACTCAGATGAAATTGGGACCAGTTCACAGGTTAAACTTTAAACATTTAATTTGTGTAAATAAATCCAAAAGCATTTCCCTTAGTTAAAATATTTACAATTTGAGCACATAACCTAAAATTTGAAAGAAATGCACTAGATTCTGCCATAAAAGTTGGCAGATTTTGTTTGAATTTACCTTCAGTACAAAAATGACATAACCAACAACAGGCCCGTATCTAGACTAAAATTTCGGGGGGGGTTAGACCAGTGGCATTTGAAAAAATGTTTAAAGGTTTAAAATAAAACTATTATGTTTAAATGGGTTTTAATGAAAAAAAAACAGGTTAAATATATTTAACATTTAACTTTAAAATTAAAAAAAAACTAATTATAATAATAAAGGAATATTTCTCTGCTTTTCTCTCGCAAAACGATTTAAGACCTCTGTGGTATCAATTTTAATGTTTCTATGCACACTTAAAAGGGCCAGACCTGTTAGACGTTCTTGACCAGTTGAATTCCGCAAATAGTCTTTTAAACGTCTCAATAATGAAAATGATCTTTCCGATGAAGCTGTAGATACAGGTAATGTAGCAAGAATTTTTAAAAGAATATGTATATTAGGAAATATAGATCGATTGCATGCTGATAATGCGTCAATAGCATTTTTTGGTCTTCCAGCTTGAGGCAAGTCAGTCCATTTTTGTTTCCATAACTTTAACTCTGCAGATAAGGTATCAAAGTCCAAAAATTCTTCATATAAAGAAAAGTCTTTTATTTTTACTTTGTGTGTAACGCACATAGTTGGCACTAGAAAATATAATGATGAAAGTGATTTTTTATGATTTGCAAATCTTTCAGTCAATTCTTCGATAAAATCGTCAAAAAAGGGAATTGCAACTGTAATTCGAAAATATTCTTCTGCAGTGGCTACCATGACATTAGGACGATTCTGCTGACGTGCAACTATTCTTGGAATTTTTATGCACTCTTGGTCATCTACAGACTTTATAAGTGTTTCAGATTTTTTAAAAATATTGCTAAATTCCTGATCTATATTAAGTCTCATATTCCTTACCTGACTAATAACAGTATCCACATGCTCAACAGCACTTATTAGATCAAAATCCACAGACTGTAAAATTCTGCATAAAGGTAGAGTAAAAGCAAATAAAGTGGACGCAGTTAACATACTGATGATAAACTCACTAGTCATAATCGCCCGAAGAAATTGCAAAGCTTTTGAGGAAGTTTCGATGTCTTTTACTAGTTTTAGATCTTCTAGTGTTTCAACAATTGGTTTAAAAACTTCAGTAAACCTTATTAGTCCGTCATGATTTTCCACCCACCGTGTTTTACACATGGATGTCAACTTAGTCCATTTAGTATTTGGAACATGTTCTTTTATTTTAATTTTTAATATCTCAGTGCGCTTAGCTGATATTTTTATAAAATTTGCTATAGATTTTATTGTTCCAATGCAATTTCTAATACTCTGAACCTTACATGAATGGGCAAGAGCTAAATTTAAAGAATGAGCACTACAGTGCACGTACATTGCTGCCGGGTATTTTTCTTTTATTATAGCCTGTACGCCTTTAAAACTGCCACTCATTGCAGCAGCTCCATCATACCCCTGTCCAACCAAGTAAGTGCAATCTATTCCAAGTTCTTGTAAACTTTCTAACATTACTGTCGCTAAATTCTTACCAGTAGTATTATGAATAGCTACAAATTGCAAAAAATCTTCTCGCAATGTGTAGGATTGGTTTTCGATTTCTTCATTAAAATCTATGTATCTTACACAAAGGGATAACTGCTCAGTACGGGAAATATCTGTAGTTTCATCCATTAGAATAGAGAAAAATTTTGCTCTCTTTATTTTAAGTACAATTTTATGTTGTATTATTTCGCCACAAATTTTGATAACATTATTTTGAATTATTGGGCATTGTGTTTAACGACTGGCCTTGAATGTGATCAATTAAATTTTTGTCACCACATGAGAGGCGCATACGCAGCAAAGCCCTGAAATTTCCATCATTATGAGTGGGTTGATTCAAATTTAATGGCCCAGAATCAGAAGTTCCTCGTAGAGCTAGCTCTTGACGCCCACACAAGATAATTGTCTCAATTATAGGTGCTAGTTTTCTTCTATTTTCTGAAATTTGCTTAGAACGGCTAGAATCGAGTTGCATCATAATATCAGGCGCAGATCTATTAAAAGTTGCTATAAAATTATCGGCAAAAACGGAGTTATTGTCGTGATAGACAGCTTTACCGTGTTGGATAAATACCTCAATAGCATCTTTCCAGTTATTAAAAGGTTTTGCAACTAATGCATTAAGCTTCTGATGATCTCCTTTTCCACTAAATTCGCGTGCAAAAACTGCACAATACCTACACACTGCACCTTGGTCACCTTTGGCGGTATAGCTAAGCCACTGAAAACGTTTTAGCCAACTTAATTGAAATTTTAAGTTTCTTTTTTTGGAAATGGGAAAGTTATATTTTTCATCTGGAACCCACACAGCCGTCAAGAGTTTATACTTAAAATCATCGTTTAGTTTTTGATCAAAACTCCAACCGATGTCTAACTCATGAATATTATTTTCCGGAATTGTCGGTATTTCATCTGTATGCAACATTGAATTGGCTGTACCTGTATGGCTGCAACTTGCAGCTTCTTTCGCTGATTCGGTCGAAGATTTTGGCTTTTTAACTAAAAAATTAGATAATGAGGTTTGTAAACTTCTTTTTGCCATTACGATGTAATTTCTGTAAGAAAATTATGAATTTACCAAAAACTGATGACTATAAAATTTATAATATAAATAATATTTTATATAACATTACCTTTTGTCCTACTGTAGTAGTTGTAATTAAAATGTTCTTAACACAAATATTATTAGTCTTTTAGCGACTGCTTTGGTGCGGGTAGTTGTGTGCAAATTGATCGACGGCGAGGTATTTACAAACTTAACTTTATTACACTACATATACACAATATACAATACACATATATACACAAACCGAATTATAATTTAAATGTGTTGTCACCCGGAGCCGATGTACTCAAAACGGGGAGTCAGTACGTTCTGTCCGGTGATAGACCAAGACCTTTTCCAAGAGCCCTTTGGTCACCCACCCCTAATCGTGGTAGGGGATAGGTAGGAAACATTTGGAAAAATTAAAGCGCATCTATAAAAAGGTAATAAAAATAAAATTAAATAAATTACTTTGGGTAAAGGAACCGTAGAGGTAAGTAAGCAATAGTAAAAGATGTTTACTGATGTTAGGAAACTTCAATGTTTTACAAGGCTCCAGGTAACAAACACACGCTCTATGCAATATACTATTTACAACCTACTACCTGAAAAATTTAAACATAATTACTGAATAATAATAATTCGAAATACATAGCAATCAATTAATAAAACTTATTATAAAAATCAGTTAAATTGTACTATGACAGACAAGAGTGGGAAATCCAGTCCCCACAGTCTATTAGTTAGTTAGTTAGTAATAGTCACTATTATTTGCCAAGTTAAATATTATCACAAAGTACTAAGTACATAATACACATTACAAGTTTTTTGCGCGCCACTTGCCTAACATTTTCTAAAAATTATAAACAAATCTATTCTGGAAATTCTCCTAAAGTATGCGACGCACGCACGACAGTTTACTGTTGAGAGAGAGATTTTTTCACTCCCAGGCTAAAGTAAAGAAAACTGTACATCTGTTTGCCACAAGGCTTTACAGAGGGCGCAATTTAAAATTTTTATAACTAACTTTAAATAAATATTTATTGATTTACTTTAATAAGTAAATATGGAAAGTGATTAAAAAAATATGAAAACTATCAACAAAAATGTAACTTTTTACTGTGTATTATTTTTTTTTATATAAATTTATATTTTGGGATTTTATTTTCTTTCGGGGGGGGGGGTTTGAACCCCCAAAACCCCCCCCCTAGATAGGGCCCTGACCAACAATTAATAAAAACGCCAAATTCACAATTTGCATTGTTAATTTTGTCATTTTTGCAATTAAGCTAAATTTAAACAATGTTTGTTAACTTTTTTGACAGATTTTGGAAACACTGTTGTTACCAACCATAACATAATAAATTAACCAGATTAGCCTAATGTTCCTAGTCGATCAGTGGCGTACTTTTTGGTAGGATAAAGGTTATTATAAATTATTTTTAGACTTTGGAATTTAGAAAAAAAAAGTTTCAGGTGCTTCTTTATGGACCCTAAGGAACAACCCATTTTAATATATAACATTAATTACGTAACACCCTGTATATATATATATATATGTATATATGTATATTTAAATTTTATAAATTTTGAAATTTACGGGTTTTTAATTAATTTCGACAATTTTTTACAAAAATGTCCGCCATTTGAGGTCCACCATTTTGAATTTTGGAATTATGATTCCAGATTCATTACCAGCGACCACAAAAACCCCTGTATGGTGATTTTCAATTTATTCCGTTAATTTTTTGACAAATATGTCCGCCATTTTGGTTCTACCATTTTGAATTTTGAGATTCTGATTCCAGATTCGTTATCAGCGACCCCAAAAATCCCTGTATGGTGATTTTCAATTTATTCCGTCAATTTTTTGACAAATAGGTCCGCCATTTTGGATCTATCATTTTGAATTTTGGAATTATGATTCCAGATTCGTTATCAGCGACCCCAAAACCCCTGTATGGTGATTTTTAATTTATTCCGTCAATTTTTTGTCAAATATGTCCGCCATTTTGGATCTACCAATTTGAATTTTGGGATTCTAATTCCAGATTCGATATCAGCGACCCCAAAAACCTCTATAAACGGATTTTTAAGAGAATCCGACTACTTCTTGATATTTTGCCGAAAATTTCGAGAATTGAAACACTGTGCGTTGTTGTAACTGATGTAGATATTCTCCACACCAGGATTTCCAAAAGTCTATTTTCATCTTCCATCGTCCAAGGATTTCGGTGTCAATATCCTCTGAGAAAGTATCATACTGGTGAAAGAAGCTCTTTTCCAATAAGGAAATATGCTGGAGTTAGTATGGAATAGTCGTTAATATCTTCGGTTTGAGGATACAATCGGCGGGAATTAAGACAAACTTTTGTTTGGTGGGTTAAAATGGTTAACTCTTCATAAGTTAGAGTTGATTCTCCAATTACTCGTTTTAAATGTTGTTTTGTATATTTCACTCCAGCTTCCCACCAAAGTGGGGGGCCGACGGGGGAATGCCATTGTGTTCCTGATGTTGATATTTGATACTGTAGATCTGGATTGGATTTTAGAAGGTTTGTAATAGCATTTTGTAGGACATTGTTCGCACCAACAAATGTTGAGCCATTGTCGCTGTACATGTGTTGACAAGTACCTCTTCTTGCACTAAATCTCTTGAAGGCTGCTAAGAATGCTTCAGTTGTCATGTCACTGACAATTTATAAGTGGATTGCCTTAGTGGAAAGGCAAACAAATATGGCAATATAGCCCTTGTACGATTTATTTCCTCTCCCTTTAGTTGTCCTTATTTGGAAGGGTTCAGCGTAATCAACTCCCGTATGGGAAAACGGTTGTGATGGAGTGACTCTTGGAGCTGGAAGTTGTCCCATTAGTTGTTCTGAAGTTTGAGCGCAGAAACGTATGCATCTAGCATATCTGCTTATCGAGTTTTTTACCAGTTTTTTCGCATTGACAATCCAATATCTTCGTTGGATGAATGCAAGGGTTTGACTCGGCCCTCCATGCAGCGTTTTGGTGTGAGCATCTTGGATTATAAGCTTTCCCAAGTTGCTTTTTGCCGGTATGACTATTGGGTGTTTTTCGTTGTAGGATAGAAGTGAGTGTTCCAATCGCCCTCCGACTCGTACTAGTCCGTCTTTATCCAGAAATGGACAAAGACTTCTTAATTTGCTTTATTTATCCAGTTGCCTTTTTTTGGTCAGAGCTTTGACTTCCATTGCAAACCAACGTTGCTGCTCCAGCTTCACCAGTTGTTTACTGGAACGCTGAATTTCTTTTACAGTTAAGGCTCCTTTGGTTGTTGGCTTTCTTCTACTTGCGCTGATTGCAATAGGCAATTGTTCGTAGTAGTCGGGAAAGGGATAAGAATTTTTCGCAAATCTTCTCTTCTTGTTGAGTGACTACTAGTCTGCTGATACACTGTTTAGCTTCAATTTCAGTAAATGAATTAACTTGGGCTGTTGCAGGATAAGAACAGGTGGTTAACCAACTATGTCCATTCCACCAGAGCGTATGTCTTGCTATTTTCGAAGGATCCAACCCGCAGGATACTAAATCTGCAGGATTATCTTCTTATCTTACATGGTGCCACACAGATATAGGTATTAGGGATTGGATTTCTGATACTTGATTTGCTACAAAGGTTTTCCATTTACTAGGATGCCCATTTATCCACGCCAATGCAATCATGGAGTCGGTCCAGGAAAATATTGTGACTTCTTGTAGCTGTAGTGCAGTTGTTACTTTTTTCATTAACTTGGCCAGCAATACAGCCGCACACAGCTCCAGTCAGGGAAGTGTCGTTTTTGTACGGGCTGGTGCTACCTTGGATTTGGCTGTTAATAGCGTAACAACTTCGTTGCCATCTTCTTTTTTTGTTTTGAGGTAAACTGCAGCGCCATATGCTCTTTTGGATGCGTCACAAAACCCGTGAAGCTCAATCTTTTGTCCCTTTCTTCTGATAAGTCCATCTTGGAATTGAGACATCCTCAACAGCGGGAAGTTCTTTTTGAAATGTCCATTTTTCTTGAATGCTCTGCGGTGTATCCCATGAAAGTTCTTGAATGATAACTGGTGCCAACCAACCGACAGAGTCAGATAATTTGTCTGTATCCGATAAGATACTTCTTTTGGTGATTGGTAACTTCTTAGGTAGGTCGACCTTGAAGCTGATTGTATCGACATGGGGAGCCCATGATACTCCAAGGGATTTTTTTACATCATCCATCTTGATTTCCAGAGCCGTTTCGTCCTTTAATTCCTTGGGCAAGTGTTGAAGGATTGCCTTCTAATCGGCAAGATGAAAGTTGTTCCACTGATTCAGGTTTGTTTTGATTTCCTTGGACGGAGTTGTATTGGTTATCTTGGGAATCACCAACAGCTCTGTGGAGAATTTGTATGCGTTTGATATCCTTGGCTTGCAGGCTGCTGTAATTTTGTACTTACATTCGGTTGTTTCTGCACCAAGACCACTTATCTTGGCTGTGATTTTCTGTATTGGTAATCCCAGCAGATTACAAGCCTCTTCTGTGATAATTATGCACGAAGGTTTTCATAGGTATGTTGATTGGCCTGCACCTTAATTAGTGCAGTTGCTAGGAGAACTGTCTTGTTATCTTCTTGAATGTGGCTGGTAACAGCAGTCGTATTTGATTTTGATTTTGCTGCTCCATCCTTGTTTGCTCGCTTATCTGGTAATGGCTCTTGATGAAGCAATGTGTGATGATTTTGTTTACATATCATGTAGGTCCTTGTGGAGTTACATTTCATTTTAAATAAATCGTAAAATAAACGCCAGAAAGTCGGACAGTTTCTGCAGTTTTATAGTCCTTCGGAGGGGACTTTAAGCCGTCGGTCCGTTCCTACCCCTAACCCGCACAAGCCATTCAGTTGGCTTATGGGACATCTTAGTTTGGATGTAAGGGTGGAACTAAAAGAGCACTTAAAAAAAACTTAAAAAAAAGTTCTAATGGATTTTGAAATGTGACGTCGTAAAGTTCATTAGATGTGCATCTATTTTTTTTTTTAACATGTTGATGGCTTATAGACACTCCATCGTAGTCTCGTGTAAATTTTTCAGCTTTTTTGACGATTCTTTGTGCATAACTGGAATGTCCAATATCTTGTTGATAAGAGTAGTCACAATTAACCGTTGGTTGTGATACCTTATCTGAAGCGTTCCCCACGCAGACTTGTATTTAGCTTCAGTTATTTCAATGTGTTGGATCAGTCGATTTGCCTCTCCCTTTGTCTACGTTTTAAGGTAGTGCATCTTGTCAACCTCCGGAATCGTGATATTTTCGTGGATTGCCTTTGTGAAGATGTCCTGAAAGGTGCCCCATTCTTTGTATTTCCCTCCAAATGTAGGAATCTGCAGGGTTGGCAGTTTGATTGTTGACTTGATCGTTGAATCAGTTACTTTTGTGTTTGTTGTAGTTCGTTGAACCATTGCCATAAGTACCTGGTTGTATTCTTTCTTCAGCTGTTGAAACTGGTCGTGCAAAGGATACAAGGACTCATATGCGTGATTTACTCTAACTTCCATGTGAAGATTAGATACCGTATCCCACTGCTTCCGAATTTTCTGAAGTTGGCATGCAATTTGAACAGCAGACATGTCGCTCATACTGTTCTGTGTGGTATCAAGGACTTCTTGTACGTCTGTAATAGGCAAGCCTAATTCCTTGACGCGACGCATCTGATTAGAATCGGTTTGTGGAGAGATGTTTGATGCCTGGGAATTTTGGACCTCTTCTGAACACTTTAAGATGTAAGTGGTGTTTGACTCGATCTGGTTAATGAATATCGATGTAAAGTATTCGTGAGTCTTGACGCCACAACTCGTCATACCATTCGTTCGTTAAGGTATTGCTTCGTTTTTCTGCTTGGACCATATTTTTTCATGTTAGACAAAATTCTTTTAATTTCGTTGTTAATGCCTTCTTGGGCCTCACAGAATTCTTCAAATTTATACATGGCTTTATTTCTTGATGCTTCCTGGACTGGGGCTATCAAAGGGCTGGTTGTTCGAAGGACCAATGTTTGTTCACCAATCACTGGGCGAGTACAAGGATGATCCTTTATCTTGCTCACTTCCCAGTTCTTAATGAACAATGTTGAGTTTACCAAATAAAAACCAATTGGAATTCGTTTTGGAACTGATTTTTATTAAAAACTTATTGAGTTATATACAAATTTACAATATAAACAATTTTAATTTAATTTTGAATTAAACAGCCCACTGTGCAAGTCTATTTTAGTCATTTGTCGTAGGTCAGGAACAACCAGTGGCGGCTCAAAATGTTTACTTTATTAAATTTAATGATTATTTTATTAAAAAAAATGGCACTAATGCAAAAGTGATAGAGAAAAAACTTCCTTATTTTGGCATGTATTATCCTCCCCTTAAAGAATGACAACTTATTTGGTGACACCCTGTATATGACTGGTTCAAAAAAATCGACTATTTTTTTTGTCTGAAATTTCGCGTTGAAATATCTTCACGGTACCAAAAAAAGACACCTGTGAAAACCGGAGCCGTAATTTTAATATTTGGAGGTCGCGCATCGAGAATTTCCATTTTCCATTTAAATAACATAGGAATTTTATGCGCGATATATATTTTTTGTGGGAAATTGAACACTCTATAAAAAATAACTCCTATCATTTTTTGATAAACAATTTCAAAAGTTATTTAAAGTCGAAGTTAAATTTATGACATAATTGCATTTTTTACTTCAATTTTAATCAAATTCATTAAAGTTATTATCAAATATAAAAAAAAATCATTTAAAAAATTAAAATTACTATGTTCAATACGCCTTTTAAATTAATTCCACTGAAACATCTACTATTTTTTAAAAAGAATTCATTAAAAAAGATTTTATCTACGCCAATGAGATAAGAACTTCTTATCCCACTCATTTTGAGTGAGATAAGAAGTTCATTAACGCACGCGTTTTTCTCTGCTTTTAACCAATCAAATAAAAAAGTCAAAATGTCAAAATAACCCTAAATTAAAGTCTTAGACAAAAATAATTACCGTTTATTTTTCCATTTAGAGGCGTAGATAAAAATTTGTACAATATAAGTGGGATAAGAGCTTTATTAACGTACGCATGCGAAATTTGCCCAACGAGTGCGTAGCACGAGTTGGTCAATCGCAAAAGTACGTTAATAAATATTAATAAATAAATAAATATTTTAAATAGGGCAGGAAGACGAAAGTCGTTAGCCTTTTGGATTTCCAATAAAGTTTATTATTATTATTATTATTTTAAATAACTATTAATCAATCAAAAAAGATTTTAATCAATCAAAAAGGATTTTAATCAATTCTTTTCAGAAATAGTAGGTGTTTCAGTGGAATTAATTTAAAAGGCTTATTCAACAATGGTAATTTTAATTTTTTGAATTTTGTTTTAAATTTAATAATAACTTTAACGAATTTGACTAAAATTGAAGTAAAAAATGCAATTATTACATAAATTTAACTCTGACTTTGAATAACTTTTAAACTCCTTGGTTTATCGCACAATGATAACAGACATTTTTTGTAGAGCGTTCAATTTCCTACAAAAATATATATCGCGCATAAAAATCTGTTATGCTTTATGTTTCCACGGGCGTTATATGTATTAATGGTTTTCCGGGATCTGCTCCGTGTTGTCGGTTTTTGAATCTTAAAAGAACCGAATGTCTGACGACGTTTCGGTACAATCTCATGTACCATCTTCGGGTCTTATCTGCTGGGCTGCTGTTGCTGCGAGTTAGACGTTGAGTCCACGAATTAAAAATATGTGTTTTAACAGAAAAATACAAGTATAGGAAGCAAATATTTTAAATTCATTAAGTTAAAAACATCAGTTTGGCAAACAAAACTGTTTTTATAAAAAAAATTTTGATTATTTATTATACAGGGTGGGCCAATGGAAAGTTTCCACCCGGTTTTCTCAGGTGTTACGAAAAAAAATAAAAAACGCTCGCACCCGTCGATTTCTGATTTGAGGGGGACAATTTGTTTTTATATTTTTAACCCCTTAACTTCAACCCCTGAGCGGGGGTGAAAGTTACCCTCAAAATTTGAATAGGAAAAGGGGGTCGAGTGATACTTTTTTTTGAAGGTATTTTTGCCCTGATTATACCCTCCAAGTTTAAACTCGCTGCTATCATCCCTATTGATATGACAGCTTGTTAAAATCTTGAAAATTGGCTATTATTTTAGTAAGAGTAAAAGCGATACTTTTGAGACAGTCTGTAGGTATGCCGAAGGAATAAAGTAAATATTAGCAAAACATCAGTTTTTTTACGTTTGAAGAAAAAAGTGTGTTTTTTGTAAACTTTATTTACAAAATATTGTCGCACAATCATCATTAAGATTATTATCGTTAGTTCAAGAGCTTATAACTAAATTTAATTATGGTATACACTATAGCCGAGCGAGTTGAATTAGTTTATACTTATTTCAAAAACAATGACTGTGCAAGACAAACAGCACGACTATTTAATGAAAGAAATCAGGACAAAAATGTCTCTCATACTTATATTAGGAAACTGATGGTAAAGTTTTTGGAAACTGGAACAGTGGAGAACAAAAAAGATAATCCGATTCGTGTCGTTAGGAATGAAGGTATGCAAATCGCAGTCATAGGGCACATTGCAATGGATAACACCTTAAGTACTAGGCAATTGTCCGAAGTTTCCGGCATATCACGAACAAGCGTAAGGAGAATTTTGAAGGTTCACAAATTTTACCCCTACAAGATACAATTGCTTCACGAACTTAATGAGGATGAAAATGATCGACGATTACAATTTGTAGAAGAAATGAGTGAACGGTGTGTTGGAAATCTAAATTTTCTTTATAATGTCTGCTTTTCAGATGAATGCTCCTTTTTTTTACATGGATTAGTCAATCGACATAATTGTCGATACTGGAGCGATTCAAATCCACATTTATTTAGAGAGTCTCATACTCAAAATCCTGAAAAGTTAAATGTCTGGGCAGGTATTCTAGGCAATAACATAATTGGACCATTCTTTTTACAAGGCAATTTGACTGGGGCTATGTATCTGACTTTACTTGAAGAAAATATTGTTCCTAGAATAAGGGAAGTTATTGCTGAAGATAATAACTTGTCGCAAAATGAAATGTTTTTTCAACAAGATGGAGCCCCACCGCATTATGCAGCACCCGTTCAGCAATTTTTAAATGAAAATTTTAGAGACCATTGGATTGGCCGAAGAGGACCTATTGAGTGGCCTGCAAGGTCCCCTGATCTTTCACCTCTGGACTTCTTTCTATGGGGCCATTTAAAGTCTTAAATTTATAAAACACAGCCAGCTTCTCTTCAAGTTCTACAAGAACGAATAACTGAAGAGTGTCAAAGGATAACTACCGATATGTTGCAGAATGTTAGAGAAGAGGTAGAGAATCGATTTTATTTTTGCATGAATGTTAATGGAGGACATTTTGAACAGTTTATTAAATAAATATCATGTAAATAACTTTTTATTAATAATAATAAAACTTTAAAACTTTAATTAGTAGATATTTTTATTAAGGAAGGTAAGTATTGTTTTTACTTATAATAAAACGTGATCTATTTCCAAGATTTTAACAAGCTGTCATATCCACGGGGATGCTAGCAGCGAGTTCAAATTTGGAGGGTATAATCAGGGCAAAAATACCTTCAAAATGAAGTATCACTCGACCCCCCTTTCCTATTTAAATTTTGGGGGTAACTATCACCCACGCTTAGGGGTTGAAGTTAAGGGGTTGAAAATATAAAAATAAATTGTCCCCCTCAAATCAGAAATCGACGGGTGCGAGCGTTTTTTATTATTTTTCGTAACACCTGAGATAACCGGGGTGGAAACTTTCCATTGGCCCACCCTGTATATTATTTTTGCATCAAAATTGTCAAATATATTCTTTTTTTATTAGGCTATACTTACATTAAATAAAAAAAATCGCAAGAAATATTTTATAAAAGTAGAGATAATTTCAATAATTGATAGGTGTGGACAAGATAAATCTTTTTTTTTTGTCCCATCCACACCTTTCAATTATTAAAATTATCTCTACTTTTATAAAATATTTCGTGCGTTTTTTTTTTTAATTTAAAATATAACCTAATAAAAGAATAATATTTTTGACAATTTTGATGCCAAAATATTATATAATAAAATTTATTTAATAATCTACTTTTTTATACAAATAGTTTTGTAATTCGTGCGTTTCGCGTGCTTGAAATGGTCGTTAAGCAAAATAAAATTATGTGTTAAACTAAAAAATACAAATATATTATAAGAAACAGATATTTTAAATTCACTAAATTAAAAATATCTGTTTGGCGTACAAATTAAATCTTATTTTTAATTAGGCGAATTAAAAATATGTGTTTAACAAAAAAAAAATTAAAAGAAGTAAATATTTTAAATTAAATATATTAAAAATATCAGTTTGGCATAAAAATTAGATATAATTTTAAAATATATGTATAAATAAAAAATATCACATGAACATGTTTAATATGCCAATTAAAAATATCATAGCAGATATTTAAAAGTTAGATTTAATTTTTATGCCAAACTAATTTAATGAATTTAAAATATCTGTTTCTTATATTTGTATTTTTTTCGTCAAATACATATTTTTAATTCGCTTAAGTAAAAATTGGATTTAATTTTTATGCCAATCTAATATTTTTAATCTATTGAATTTAAAATATTTGCGTCCGATGTCGCACTGACCCAGCGTGTGCGAAAAAGAACAGTGCGCGTTAGTTTGTTGTTGGAGTGGGTGTTGTCGTTTGGAATAACAGGGGTATCCAAACTCTCAATCAGTCGGAATTAAAAATATCACATTAAATTAAAAATATCTGCTTTTTTAATAAAATAAAAATAAAATCGAATTAAAAATATCTCCTATGATATTTTTAATACATTTAAAAATTTCTCCTATGATATTTCTTATTTAACGAATTAAAAATATGTTTTGAGAAAGAAAATACAAATATTAGAAGCAAATATTTTAAATTCACTAAATAAAAAATATCAGTTTGGCATAAAAATTAAACCTAATTTTAAAATATCTGCTATGATACCTATTATTAATTCGAAGAATAAAATTCTTGTGTGATATTTTTTATCTTATTGAAAATATCACTTTAGTGTTAAAACATAAAAATAATTCCTGAATAAAAAATAAAACGGCACGGTTTTAACATTTTATTGTTTTTACGTTTAAAAATCCAATTAGAACCCAATTAGATTTTTGGATTACATGAAGAAAAAAATTGTTCTTTAATTACTGTTGTTTGATTATTAAGAATAATGTATTTCATTTTCCAAAACTGTATTTATGCATTTTAAACCTGTGGTCATATTTTAATTTTGGTAATGTGGGACAAAATTGACTGATTAAAATATATGTACCATATAACAAACCTCAGGGACAGCTTTTACTTGTTTTAAGCTATAAGCTTTATATTAAGATGCAAAATTTTTCCAAAATTTATCAAACAAGCAAGACAAAAATTTCTCTGTTAAAAATAGAACTCATGAAAAATTCTTTAAAAACATTTTTAGATAGCCTTTACTTTAGGCCTAAAAGGATTTGATGTTAATTGAAAGGTTTTTTATAGAGATGGGAAAATTCCCATTTGACGAAAATTCCCGGAAACTTTCCATCGAAAATTCCAGAAATTTTCCGAAAGTTTCAAAAAAAAAATTTTTATTGCGAAAATATTTTTTTTATGCCAGGGATTTGCAAAAATATATAACACATTAACTTTTTGTCAAATTTTATTAAGAAAAAAAATTAAAAAAAATGTTTATAAGAATGTAACTGCAATACTATTTTTAGTATCTTTTACTTTGGAATATTCCTATTGTATACTGAAACCTACAAAATAAAAATAAAATGTTTACTATTAGAAATTCACTGCTAGTAAATCCTAGATATTATAATATCTAGGATTTACTAGCAGTGAATTATACGTAAAAAAATTAAAAGGGACAAAGTAACTAATATATAGGAATATTGAAAAGTAAAAGATACTAAAAATAGTATTGCAGTTCTGACTGATAAAATATGAAAGAAAACACTAGAGGCAAAATAAAATTAACATTTCTGATTAGTAGTGACTACCATTGCACATAAAAAAATAGCAAAAGTAAAAAACACAAAATAGGATTTTTTTAAAACCAAACAGGTAAATAAAAGTGTTATTGCTGTATTTTAGTTTAGTTTTTTGTGATGATACTAAATAATCCGGCTTCATTGAGGTTATGTAACATAACTTACATTATTTATACTTCTTCTTCTGCTTTAAATTAACACACATTAAATTCTTATTAAAAGTTTCTTGGCCTTGTATCATGGCCTTAACGAAAATCAGCGGTTAAACAATTGACATTTAAATTAAAAAAACAAGGAAAGTTTCCAAGGAATGTTTCCGGTAGCTTAAAAGAAACTTTCAAAATGAAAATAAATTCCCAATTGGAAACTTTCCAAAACGGAAAGTTTCCTTAAAATGGAAACTTTCCGATTCCCATCTCTAGTTTTTTATATAATTTTTGGAATAAAAATGTTAATAAATAATTATGATATACCTACCTACCTAAAATTTACTGGTAACAATTTTTATTTCATTACAATTACAATTCATTACAATTTTTTATTTCAAATTGTTTGCCTTTTGGGAATATTAATTAATTTACGCAATTGTAATAATTATGCTAGGTATACAATTTACTGGTATGTTTTAGTATTTTAAATTGTTTCCCTATTGGGGGACAATTTTATTTTATTATGCTATGGTAAAAAACTTATCTTTTTTCTTTATGTTATCCATATTGTCTTTTTGTATGGATTATTATCTTTTAAGGTTCAGTTTTACACAAAAAAAAATAAAAGAAAAGATTATTTAAAATTAAGATGTCTGGCTAATATCGTATTATGTTACTTAAAAAATATGAATTAAGTAGGTATTTTTTAATAATAATAAGTAGGTACCCATGTACCTAGTAGGATTTAATCAAAAATATTTTATTTTAAACAATGCAATTTTTTATAAAACCTTGACATTAAAATATATGTATCTTAATTTTGAGTAAGAAATGTAAGTCCAAGTAAAATAAATATGTTTATATTTCTTTCTTATCAAAATTTGTTAATTACCCTGGGTTTGAATTAACATGTAATTTAATTTAAGTAAACATACACATGTTGTAGGTATTTATTAAGAGTTAATATTTTTGGTAAAATATTTTTAGATTAAATACAAGTAAAATAAAATGACTTAGTAGCAATACCTTTTAGTACTGAAATATTTTAACAAATAAAAATGTTGAAATATACAACATATAGGTACTAGATGTATAGGTATGTATGATCTCTCCTTTACTGAAGTTAATATTGAACATGCCCTTTATCGAGTACCTTGTTACACAAAAAAGAATAAAGGGCCTCCAACAACTAAAAACTGTCGAAGCTTCATTTTAAAAGTTTATTTATTTTGTAATTTGTCAGAGTGTTAGTCAAGGTAGTACTAAAACAAAAAATGTTTCACATACCCCTTCTCCGTTGAACACTTCCTACAATATCAGTAAATCCGTCTATGGCAGTCGATTCTGGCGAGGAAAAATGTGAATCGCGTCTTGCACTATCACGTCTGTCTTTTCTATTACTACTGGGATGTAAGGCTAAAATAAGGGATTGTGAACTTGAAAAAAACTAATGTACCCTTAAAAATACCTAGCATCATATTAGGGGAATGGACACCAAGCACTGTAATTAATATATCAGCACCATATACAAATAAGGCTCCCAGAAGAAATCCCAATCCAACTGGAGCAAATGCATAATCCCCATATAATTTTGATGTTTCAGCCATTTCGATTGCAGGGGATAAAAGGGACCAAAAAGAGGCTGCTGTCATTACACCTGCTGCAAATCCAAGGCTGGCGTCAAGCAATTTTCTCTAAAAATGTATTTGTTTATTTACTTTTGTTTATGTTTGAGGTTATGTTCTAACCTGTGACCCTCTGATAACAATGACAAGTGCGGCCCCAGCTGCCGTTAAACCCCAGGTAAATAGGGTGCCTAGAAAGGCTTGCATTACTGGCCCATATCCCTGAATCATTTTGTTTTGTTTATCACAGACTAGTTAACTTTTCTATACCAATGTCAACACCTCACGCACAAACACCGACTGCCATGCAAGCGCGAATTCTTAGAAACTTCTAGTCGGTGACCCAACATCGATCCCGACTTCTCACGAGCTGGCACGAACCGCCTTATAACGTGACGTCATAATAATAATCCGGTTTTGTTCCCCGAACATACAAAATTTGTTGTCAATCTAGATAGCTTAGATGGTAGGGCGTTTGCTTTGCATGCGAGAGGTCCCGGGTTCGATACTCAGAAGTTGTCGAATTTTTTTTACTTTTTTATTTCATAAATTTGTTGTTCCTTTGTTAAAAAGTGTTTTATTTTTATCGTAACATAAATTTGCCCATTTTAGTTGGGTTTTTTGCTCAATGGGGCGGGGGGGGGGCCAATGGGGCGGGGTCGGTTGGGTTGTGTTGTTGAGTTTGGGTTGGTTTGGTTTTATTACGTAACTAACGTGCCCTTAACATGTATACAGGTACAATCTATTTTTATATTATTGTTGTGCCGTCAATTTTAAATGATAATGATGCATTGTATAATATATAATAAATTCTTTGTCCAGTCGGGATCGATGTTGGGGCACCGGCTAGAAGTTAGTCGAATTCTTAAATATTTCAAACGTGTCAACTTTTAGGACTTGCGCATTGCGTTCTGTAAAATTATGCATATTTACTCTTGGTTTAGTAGTTGGTACTAAACCAAGATATTTACCAAAGTTCTTTGATATTTACCTACCTATTTTATTATAGATTGTCTTTTCTTGGTTAAATTATAGTTAACATTTTCACTGCTCATGACGTACCTATATATCCGTCATGGGCTACGTTTGCCGGGTGCACGTGACGGAGCCATCCGTCATGGGTCCATTGTTTTCAAACGTGAAAACATCAAGGGGTAACCCACTGATTTTTAAAAATTATAAATCGCATACGAATTAACGGCTAAGAAAAAAATCTCAAGGGTAGTCATGCGCAACGCGTCCCTAAGAGAAATTACTTATTGGTAAAGATTTTTTCTTATTGTTAACGATTGATAAGGGTCGAATAATGACTATTTCCCTCGTCTTAATTTCCACCAATCACAAACAGAGACCCTTGTCTCTAACACAAACGCGCAATTTTGAATTACAAATGGTTTCTAGGTGGAAAAACTGTATGACAGCACCCAAGCAGCGTTGCCAGATGGTCAAAATGAAATTACCGTACCTTAGTAGTCCTTCGGAGGGGACTTTAAGCCCGCGGTCCGTTCCTACCCCTAACCCGCACAAGCCATTCAGTTGGCTTATGGGACTTCTTAAGAAGTAAGGGTGGAACTAAAAGAGCACTTTTGTATATAAACTTTTGCTTGGTAAAAATTACCGTATTTAAGAAAAAATTACCGTACATGAAAAATTAACATAAAATATTTAATTTATAAAAGCAACAAAACAATTTCAACAAAATTAAAAAATATTTTTTATTGAAAACTCAAAATAAATAAAAATTAATTTAAATAAAAAACATTTACAAAACAACTCAAATAATAAAATAATAATTATAATAATACAAGTACCTATACTTTAAAAATGTTAATACCTATATATAGGTATTAATAATTAATAATAATAATAATAATAATAATAATAATAAACTTTATTAGCCCAACAGGGTTTCCCCCAATTACAGGACAAAATACATCGTAAGTAAATATTCCAAAATTTACATTGTATATATATACAAATTTATACACAAATAAATGACTATTTAAATATATCGCATATATTGGAGTTTTTGCATATCACGTTGATTGGAGCTCGATTCATCAAATTTGTTCTTGAAGTTGGAAGTTTAAACGTATTGAATGATCTTGAGTTAATTCTAGGTACCTACGTTGATGTTTAATTTGGACATAAGATATGGACAATCGATTTGGTTGTGTAGAAGTTTTCTAAGAAAGTTGGTATTCTGTATTTGGCGTCTTGTTTTTAAATCTTTTATGTTTAGATGAAGAGATAGATCGTCCAAACAAGCACCTTTATCAGGGTATGTTCCATATAATCTAAACGACATATATTTTAGGAATCTGCGTTGTATACATGGGCGCCGGAAGTTATTTATAATCAAGTTGTACTGTAGAAGTTCACATTAAACTTAAGTCAAATAAAATATCATCTTTATATGTAGGTATATTTACCTATTTATTTATATTGGTACATATTGCAAAAAATACATCACAGTTTTTTGGTAAATATATAAATATAAAAAAATTGTATCGCCGAGGAATCTCCTCTAGTAGTACTGCCGTCTTATGTATGAGACATTCTTTTACAAATCGTACACCTATTTTGACTTCAGGGTTTGGATTCGAATGAAAATTTTTTTACCGCTTCTATTCAGTAAATAAGCAGATACGTGTATCAGGTTTTCTGTAAAAAAATTGTTTTTTCAGAGATATGTTGATATAAAGTTTTTATGAATTGCGATAAACCCAACTAGCATTTATGGTGGCAGATACGTAACTGCTACTATCAAAGCCACTACAAAGGGGGCGGTGACCATCGGCGGCTACGTTGTATATTCGATGCGATTTTAACGCCTTTGGTAGGTAAATTTTAAAACGCAATCGACTTTACTGAATAAAATATTGGGTTTATATGACAACAATTTCGAGCGCCTCTCAAAACATTTCAAATTATTATATTATTTGAAATAGAAACTCATGTATTAATTAAAAAAAAAAATAATTTTCTTGAAACTGCCGTGAAACTTTAAAATATTAGTCCACCGTCAAAAATAACAAAGTAACTAAAGAAAAAAGCTTTAGTTTAGGTATATTTAGCTTGAAAACGTAAAATGTTTGAGCCATTTGGCTGTTCGTCTGAAAAGTCATGAAAAAAATATGGCCGTTTAATCCAATAAATACTTTATGGTTCCATATGCTTCCACAAAGTACCGGGAACAATAATATATTAGGCCAACCCTACCCGTTTGGAACTTTAAAATCTTCGGCTTGATAAAGTGACAATTGTAACTACCCAGAGGCGACTTTATGGAAACAATAACTTTTTTGGAACTACATGGTCCACGATTTTTTGGAACTATAAAGTGATTTTCCAAGAAAGTTCCCTGCGCCACTAAATTGCCCCTTAATTGGAGCGTTTATACTACACCGATCGCGGCGTGCCACTATAACGTTTCGCCTTGTCCTTTGAAGTTCCCGTTTGGCGACGCGACGATCGTATTTTTTGGAAAATGCAAAGTGAATATATTATTATACCTAATGTTTTACTGGTCATTGCAATTATTATGGTCACATGACAATTATTTATTTATTTTCAAGAAAAATTAATTATTATAAACAGGACCCACACCGTATATGACGTCACTTCCGTCTCGTGTCGTTTTTTCTAGGATTATTAATTACCCTCTTGAATCTCTTCCACTTAATCTTTAAATTTGAATCCTCGACTCATTTGACATTTAAGGCATTTCAGTATAGTCCATAAAGTATAGTATAGTCAACAAAAGAAATATTTAAATGTTAACCGCTTATGTTTAAAAAATAATAAATCTTTATAATATCAAAATATTTTTAACAAATTTATTAAACAAAAACAGGGCCCACACCGTATATGACGTCACTTTCTTCTATTGTCGTTCTATGTTTATTAATTACTATCTATCTTAAAACGTTCTCTTCCACTTCTTCGAATTTGAATCCACGACTTAAGTATACTCTATAGAGAGCATACAATATTCATTTTTACATAGCCCAAATACCTACACGTAAGGCAGAATAAATAGCATTCATCAGCACAAGATTTGAACGCTTGACTCACGTGTAGAAATGAAAACATACATCAACTGACTGCAAATACTTAAGGAAAGTATTAAGAAACTTGACCCATTGAGAATATTCTGCACCTTGAATTTCCTATACATCACAAAATATTCAAAGACTATGAAGGTGAAAACGTTTACGTAAGATAGAATAAATAATTTTCATCAGCACCTCGATCAGCACGAGATTTGAACACTTGAAGGTATAGAAATCAGAGAGGTATTGAGAAACTTGAAGAGTGTTCAGCACCTTGAATTACCTATACCGGGTTTCTATTCATCACAAAATATTCAATGACTATGAATGTAAAAACATCTACAAAGTATAAGAGCAGCAAAGTATTCGAACACATAATCTGCGAATATAAAAGGTCAAATCTTGAATAGAACCATATTCAGGTCCATTAAACTTGAATGCGGACAATATTTTAGTTCTCCTCTGAGATTCAGTTTCAGACGCACTAGAATTACACTCATCTACAGAAACAGCTTCAAAATTGCCACAGTCACTACCTGATTTATGATGTTCATCAGTAGGATTATAGAAAGAAGTAGTTTTTGTTTTTGACGTTGATGCTTCGGCTCGCAGTAATTCCTTTTGTTTAATTATTGATAGAAAGTACTAGAATATCTTAATTTCTTTTTATTTACTTTAGGCATTTTACAGAATTTTAATAAAGCTTAAAAGCAAGTAAAGGAAAACACCAAAACAGCAGCACACTATGCAATATGCAATCTGAGGCAATTACATTTATTAGGGTATATTAAGTTATGGTCACTATAAAGTAGCCATTTTTGATCCCCGCGACTTTTTAGTGGCAATGGATAAACGCCGGCTACTTTATAGTGTCCTAGGAAGGTAGCAGTAACCATTTTGCTACTTTCAATGCTACTATAAATTATAAGAAACCAGGTGTCGTGGCCGCGACTACCCCGTAACTTAAATTGTTACTATAAAGTAACAAAAACTTAATGGTGGCATTATGGTAGCACTTGTTAGTGACTGATACTTTAAAAAGTTACTATAAAGTTTTTGGTCTTTTATGGTGTCACTATCGAAATATACTTCAAAGTGACTATTCCTTATAGAGTAACATTTTAAGTGGCAGGGTGGGTCTAGGAACTATACTTTAGGGGCAGTGACATTTAAAAAGGACTGGGAACTATATTTGCTAATTGGGAAACGATGAATTCTCTTCTACATAAAACCCATTATCTCCGGTTCTACTGATCGGATCGATTTTGTTTTTTTTTTGTTTTAAACCCTATTGAATAGGCTTTTCAAATAAATAAATTAAATTTTTTTTTTAAGTATAGGGAGTTAATAACATTAATTTTTTAAACTAGTTTTTCATGTTTGCCCCCTCTATAAAATAAAAGGAAAAAAATACTATTTTATGCGCTTTTTCTTTATCTACAAAATACATTTTTCAGAACAGTGGAGACTCTTTTGGATCGGAAGATATTAAACATTTTCGAGCGCGTGACAGGACTGTCAAGCGCGTAATATTCAAACGTATTAGTGCATGTGGCGGGTGACGTGATATTTTGTATAAGAGTGCCATGATTCGACATCTTTTAATTGGTGACTTATTTGTGCAAATGTCAATTCTGCCAGTTAATAAATTTACTCATTAATTGGAGTTTGTATTATTTAAAATTTAATTTATTTAAAATTATTGAAAACCTTTAAAATCAGAATTAATTTACAAAAAGCGCTGGTATTTTTTTAAAACGATGTATGAGTTTACACTATCCTAAATGTGTTAGCGTTTCGAAGATGTCTGATTAGGGGGTGTCCATTAATTACGTGAGTCAATTTTAGCAATTTTTTGACCCCCTCCCCCCTTGCTAAGATGTCGTGAGATTTGGCTCAACTCCCTCCCCCTAATCTCACGTGAGATTTTAAAAAATGCTTATTTTTAATGTTTATACGTTAAACTGCTTGATTCTGTTGGATTTATTAAAAAAACATACTTTGTTAAAAATTACGTGATATTTGCCGAGACCCCCCCTCTCCCTTACGTGAGAATTGATGAGATTTGGCTTGACCCCCTCCCTCCCCTAAACGCCTCACGTAATTAATGGATGCCCCCTTACGGCTTGTACCGGTCACGCGCTCGAAAATATTTAATATCTTCCGATCCAAAAAAGTCTCCATTTTTCTGAAAAATTCATTTTGTAGAGTAATAAATAGTGCATAGAACAGTATTTTTTTAATTTTTTTTCATAGAGGGGGCAAACACAAAAAATCTCAAATATTTTTTTCATATAATAAACAAAACACACTGAGAGAAAAAATGTTGTAGAATCATTCAAAACGATAATAATTCAAAGGGATTCAAATATGTTTTGGCGTCATTGGTGTTTCTCATTAAATTAAAAGGTGTATAACAATTGTATAATACATATATTTTTAAAATAACGTTGAGAAAGGCAATGAAATAAATAGATTTCTTTTTGTATATATATTTTAAAGAGAGTACACTTTAAAAGTGTTTAAAAACATTGTAAAACTGTTGGTAAATGAATATAAAACTACAATTTTTTCTATTTGAATCAAATTTACCCGATTATTTAAATTAATATAATTCCATATGCTTTTCATGACATGATATTTCTCTGAGTGCACAAACTTTTTAAATATTTATTTAAAAAGACTATGTAATATGGTTTAAAATAAAAATAAAATGAAATTGATCCGATCAGTAGAACCGGAGATAATGAATTTTAAGTACAAAAGAATTCAGCATTATTTCAAATTTTATCAAAAGTTTAAATCAATATATCTTTGGAAAAATAAATTTTCTGCAAAAATTCCGATATAGGGGTCGGCTAAATTTATGAAAAGATGCTGTAAAAAAAAATTAAGTCATTTTAAAAATTTGAAAAAATATGTTTTCTGTAATCCGTACGATATGTAAAAGAATGTCTCGTATACGCTATACAAATTATGTTAAATTAAAATATAATGAACAAATGATAACGATCAGCACTTACCGTCAAATTATGGACTACCGGAATTTCTGGGTATGAATTTCCAGGGGGGGGGCCGGCCCCCCCCCCTGCCCCTATGTAGCGGCGCCCATGGTTGTATACGATCCAATTCAAGAATATGACAAGTATAATAAGGATTTCAAATAAGGCTTGCATATTCTAATTTACTAATTACAAACGAAAAGTATAACATTTTTATTATACTTAAATCAGAGTAATAAAACGAGCAAAGTAAAATTCCAGTTTATACAAAACGTCTATTTAATAATCAACTTCATATACATTATTTACAAAAAATTCTATATTGAATGCACTCTCCTGTGTACCAATATAAGCTGTTTTGCCACTTCCATCTTTGTCATTGTTTCTGTCTTTATATTCCTTCTCTTTGTAATATTTATTTGGCCTTTGTCCTGTTTTATTGTATTTGCAATTTCTTGAAAAATGTCCCTTTTTTCGACAATTATAACAAATAACAGTTTTCTTTTTATCTTTAAAAGTAACAGCAGTCATTGCTTGTTCTGCTTCTTCATATGTTGTCAGACTTTTCTCCTCATCTAACAGTCTTGCTGTTAAGTTTGATATATTTTGTTTGGACTCATCTAACGATAACCAAGCCTGTCGGAAGTTTCTAAATTTCATGGGAAGAGTACTTATTATTTTCATCATCACTGCTGCATCACTTACTTGTTCACCAGCTTCTTTAACTATTTTGGCAAGATTTTCAACTTTTGCCACGTGTTGAGAAATACTGTCAGTGTTGCTCATTTTATATTGATGAAAACGTTCATGTACAATCATCTTGTTGGTTTCACTCTTCTGCATATAAATCGATTCCAATTTATCGATTATTTCTTTACTATTATCACAATTTTCTATCAAAGTAATTTGACTTAAATCCATGTTCATTTTTCTTCTTAAATGGTAACTTATGTTGTTTTCCAAATGCACAAGTTTCACAAAAAAAATTGTCTACATTACTCAAATTTACTCCAGATATTAAACCTTTATTTACCATTTCTTTTATGGCTGTAGTATTTAAGTGTCCAAGTCTTTCGTGCCATATTTTTAAACTTTCACCAACCACGACATTTGCTGATTCCGATATCGCACGAAATAGCATTTTATATATATTATTCGAATCCTTTACTGCGACTGCAATCACTCCCGTTTTATCAAGAATTTCAGCATAATCACCTTGTTTGGTAATTTTCATGCCCTTGCTGGTCACAACTCCCTCCGAAAATAAATTCTTTTTAAGCTCAGGAATATACAGCACATTATTTATAGTTGCATTATACCACTCGCCGTTTAGTAACTTTTGTATCTTCACTGTACCTTTTCCTTCTACTCTTAGTCTCTCACCATTTCCCAATGCAACTGAACTACTTATATTTTCATCTAGTGTTGAAAAAAAATCTTTTCTGTAAGACATATGAGCGGACGCCCCACTATCCATAATCCAATAATCATTCCAAGTTACATTATTTACAAAAAATTCTATATTGAATGCACTCTCCTGTGTACCAATATAAGCTGTTTTGCCACTTCCATCTTTGTCATTGTTTCTGTCTTTATATTCCTTCTCTTTGTAATATTTATTTGGCCTTTGTCCTGTTTTATTGTATTTGCAATTTCTTGAAAAATGTCCCTTTTTTCGACAATTATAACAAATAACAGTTTTCTTTTTATCTTTAAAAGTAACAGCAGTCATTGCTTGTTCTGCTTCTTCATATGTTGTCAGACTTTTCTCCTCATCTAACAGTCTTGCTGTTAAGTTTGATATATTTTGTTTGGACTCATCTAACGATAACCAAGCCTGTCGGAAGTTTCTAAATTTCATGGGAAGAGTACTTATTATTTTCATCATCACTGCTGCATCACTTACTTGTTCACCAGCTTCTTTAACTATTTTGGCAAGATTTTCAACTTTTGCCACGTGTTGAGAAATACTGTCAGTGTTGCTCATTTTATATTGATGAAAACGTTCATGTACAATCATCTTGTTGGTTTCACTCTTCTGCATATAAATCGATTCCAATTTATCGATTATTTCTTTACTATTATCACAATTTTCTATCAAAGTAATTTGACTTAAATCCATGGCAGCTGTCAACATAAACATTGCCTGGGCATCTTTTTTCAGCCACATTTCCTGCTCATCATTAGCCTCTACTGGAATCATCTTGCTTCCATTGGCTATATTCCATAATCCTTTTGCTTTTAAGGCACATTTGATTTGGAATTTCCATTGCATGTAATTATTCCCATCAAACTTATTAATGGAAAAATCTTTTTCGGACATTTTGTATTTTTTTTTATCTCACGTACACAACGTGCTTTGCTCACCAAAACAGTCCTACGACAAACGTTTATCTGTTTTTCAGATACTCTGAGCCCATAACCTTTTGCAGAGTAATAAAACGAGCAAAGTAAAATTCCAGTTTATACAAAACGTCTATTTAATAATCAACTTCATATACATAACAACCGCCGCCTTCTTTTTATTTTATAATATTAATAGAACTCCTTGGAGGATCTGATGATAAATCCAAGCATTTTACCAGCCGATGAACATACGCTATTTAGATGTGGTATAAAACTAAAACCAATATCAAAAGTAACTCCTAAATCCTTAATTAAATCTGTTCTTTGTAATTTGACATTGTTTACAGCATACGTTGCTAAAATTGGAAATTTCTTTTTGGTATATGTTGCAATAAAGCATTTATCAACATTTAACTTAAGTTGATTCAAACGACACCAATTTGCTATGAAGGTTAAATTATTTTGAAGTATCTTAACATCATCAGGATGTTTAATAATTGAGTATATCTTTATGTCGTCGGCATAAGCAATAGCGGGGCAAGTTAGGTTCAGAAGAAGTTCGTTAACAAATAAATTAAATAGAAGGGGCCCTAAATTTGACCCATGTGGAACACCAGATGACATATTATAAAAATTGGAAGAAAACTCTTTGTAATATACATAATTTTTGCGATTTTTTAAATATGATGCCATAGGGGAAAAATTAAGATTAGATAACTTATCCAATAAAAGATCATGGTTTATGCAGTCAAAAGCCTTCGATAGGTCTGTATCTGTGGTCTGTATATATAGTGTCAACTTGAGTTCTATCATCAATGGACTCGCAAATGAGTCATTCCAAATAAAAACACCAAATGGGGTGCGCTGCGTGATTTTTTATTTTGATGAAAAAATTTGAGGATGATCTTTTAGGTGTCAAATATGAAAATCCGTTGCCGTTTTAATTTTTTGTTGCTTTACTTTTATTTGGCACCCCTTAGAAGTCTGAAATAGTGTCAATTTCTTACTCTCTTATAGTGGGCTAGAACTTTTTTTCTGTGACAAATATTGAAATAATTTTAATTTTGTTATACTGTCCAGTAAGTGTGTTTTCGATAAAAATCATTTTTATCCAATTAGTTAATCTCATAAAAGAATGGTAAACCACTAAAGATTCATGATAATTTGCCAATTTTTGTGATTTTTGTCTGGCTCCTGTGCCTATTCTACTGAATTTAGAAGGTTCATTTTTTTCAGGTATAAAGTACTTATACAATAGAAAACTTAACTATTATTTTAAGTTTCTAGACTATCAATTTCTTTATTAAAAAAATTATTGAAAATTGATAATTCTCAAAATTAGCCAATTTTGCCCTCAGAAATCATTATGTTGAGGAAAAAATAAAAATCTGAAACTTTCAGGAAATGTAGTCCCCACCTTCATCTTTTCAGTCCAGTTAGTCTTGTTTTGTTATTTTTATTCCTTTAAAAGATATATTAATTTTTTTAATGACCGTTTAGTACACAGTAAAAAATATTTCGGTGTAAAGTTACCAAATGGAGTGGTAAAATCATTTGGTGTTAATTTATACACTAAAATTGGTCAAAAATATTAAGTGTTTATTTTAAATTGTGGTAAAATTCATTCGTGTTAATTTAAATTTATTTTACACAGCACCGTGTCAATCTAGTGTTAATTTAAAGATAAACTCGACGCAGTGTACATTTGACACTATTATTTGTTGACAGCTACACACATTGTGGTAAAAAAAGTCACGTAGTCATCACCATTCGCTAACGGCAATGGAGCTATCAGTATTCCGAGTGCAGTTGATGGTAGTGTACCTATGCATTCTATTTTAAGACCATGGTTTTTAAATTAAAATTCAGTGGTCGGGTAAAGTGGTGCAATGTGACAGTGGATGCAACTTATGTTTGTGATATAATATTTTTTTTTACCTGTGATAAGTGAAATATGAAATTTAGTAAAATTTTAAGTTTTTTGAGCTAGTGAAAAATCATATTTAACTTATATACCTATATAAGCTAAATATGGTTTTGCACAAACTGAAAAAAACTTAAAATATTAAGTACTACTTTTCATTCAAATAAAAAAAATTATTATTACTTCTTGGGTATAAGAAAACACCTAAGTAGTGTTAATCACTTTTTTTTAATTTTATGCCAAAGCCTATTGGTATTCCATATCTAATAGTTTGTAAGTAATATAAAATATACTTTATTTTACATTACATGCTGTGTTTAATATTAAAACACCCACCATTTTTAACACCTACAAGTAACACCAAAATGTGTAGTAAATTACACCAAATTGAGCATTTTCTACTCTTGAATGGAGTTCTTTTACCAATATTGCGTGTTGACTTTACCCATAAGAGTGTATTATATTTGATGATTTTTACACTGTTACGAGTTTTTTGTACGAATAGTACGTGTAGATTTTTAACCAATTAAAAAGGGTAAAATTTACCAAATTGTATGTGGTTAGATATTCCATTTCTAGTGTGGACCTATATAGACCACTTTTGGTGTTGTTTTTTACCAGAAATTTTTTACTGTGTAGCGATATTGTTAGTTTTATTTATAATTTAAAATTTAGATGGCTTTCATGTTTGGTGGAGAAGTGTCAGAACTGTCAAAAATATTTCATAAATATTATTTGTGCGTATTTCTTTGGTAAATTTTGTATATAACATAATATGTAATATTATGTTATATTATATAACTTATATATAAAACTTTTTAAAATCACCAAAGGAATACCAAAAATAATAATTATGAAATATTTTTGAGAGTTCTGATATTTTTGGTAGTTATGTTATATTTTATGTATTGAAAAATCATATATATATATATATATTAATCATATATATATATATGTATATGATTATATATATTATATATATTATATACATTATAATGAAGTATTTAATTGGCTAATTGGTGTTTAAAGAAGAAGAATGTAAAAAATATATTTAAGATTATTATGGTTTATATCGTTAAGTATAATAAGTGAAATTAATAAAGAGTTAATTAACTTAGAGCCGGTTTTTCAATCGTTGGTCAAGTTTATCTACGGTTAACTTTCTTAGATACTATTGTACTTATAAAAAATTAATTTAAACGTATAAAAAATGCGTTAAGCAGTTTTTTGTCGGTTTCTTTCACAATTTAAACCAAGTTAGTCTTGTTCTATTATTTTGATCCCTTTAGTAAGGCACTAAATAGTTAAAAGTTAAATGTATGTATTTTAAATGTTAGTGTTTGAAAAAATTTACACAATCTGTAAATACTTCTTTAAATTTTAGTTTTTAGGTAACTGGTTAAAATAAAACATGTTATAATAAAGGGGTTTATTTAGAATATTTTAAACTTTTCAGAACTTAAATAGGTATTTTCTATAAGAAAGCTCTAGGTACAAAATTATGATATGTTGCATTTTTAATTGCAATTAAATTCATGAATCTCGAACACTTCCTCATTTATTACACTTGCAAACTTGCAAACTTTTTGAAATCACAATTTAAATACACACAAATAAAATTTATGAAATATTTTTGACAGCTCTGACATTTCTCTACCAAACATGAATTGACAAAGTCAAAGCCATCTAAATTTTAAATTATAAATAAAACTAACAATATCGCTACTAAACGGCCATTAAAAAAATTAATATATCTTTTAAAGGAATAAAAATAACAAAACAAGACTAACTGGACTGAAAAGATGAAGGTGGGGACTACATTTCCTGAAAGTTTCAGATTTTTATTTTTTCCTCAACATAATGATTTCTGAGGACAAAATTGGCTAATTTTGAGAATTATCAATTTTCAATAATTTTTTTAATAAAGAAATTGATAGTCTAGAAACTTAAAATAATAGTTACGTTTTCTATTGTATAAGTACTTTATACCTGAAAAAAATGAACCTTCTAAATTCAGTAGAATAGGCACATGTGCCTGTGCACAGGAGCCAGACAAAAATCACAAAAATTGGCAAATTATCATGAATCTTTAGTGGTTTACCATTCTTTTATGAGATTAACTAATTGGATAATAATAATTTATATCGAAAACACACTTACTGAAAAGTAAAACAAAATTAAAATTATTTCAATATTTCTCACAGAAAAAAAGTTCTGGCCCATTATAAGAGAGTAAGACTAATTGGATAATAATAATTTATATCGAAAACACACTTACTGAAAAGTAAAACAAAATTAAAATTATTTCAATATTTCTCACAGAAAAAAAGTTCTGGCCCATTATAAGAGAGTAAGAAATTGACACTATTTCAGACTTCTAAGGGGTGCCAAATAAAAGTAAAGCAACAAAAAATTAAAACGGCAACGGATTTTCATATTTGACACCTAAAAGATCATCCTCAAATTTTTTCATTACAATAAAAAATCATGCAGCGCACTTTTAAATTCATTTTTGGTGTTTTCATTTGGATTGACTCAAATGAATCGGCTAAATGATGCAAGGTTGGTCACTGTTGATCGGCCAGATACAAATCCATGTTGGTAGTGAGATACATATTGTTTAGTGTTAAAATATATTTGATTATATGATGGTTTCAAAAACCTTGGAAAAATTTGATAACAGGGATATTGGACGATAATTGGAAATTTGTGCTTTCTCACCTTTTTTAAATACTCTTGCTATCTTCCATCTGTCAGGAAAGCTACAGGTGGAAATGCATAAATTAATTATTATGGATAACGGTTTGGCAAGAGCGAACCTACAATCTCTTATAAGAAAGCTGGGAATATTATCATCACCTGCAGTTAGTTTATTGGACAGTTTTTCCATTGCTTTAATCACATCGATTTCTTTAACTTTACTTAAGTTAAATGATAAAGGAATTGATTTTGAACTATAGTCACATGTAATCGGATCAGTATTAAAACCTAAAGAAAATAAATTTGCAAGGGCATTTACTATTTCTATAGGATCAGAAAGTTCGTGTTCATTACAAAGGAGTATTTCAGGAATTCTACTTGTTTCTTTCTTTTGATTAATATAGTTCCATAGCTCATGAGCTATGAGCTATGAACTGCAGTTGGATTATTTTTTATATTATTTTGTATATTATTTAGGTACACGTTATGGGCATTCAGTATCTGATTTTTTGATAACGTTCTTAATCTCCTAAACTCTAAATTATAATGTTGTTGTTTTGTATGTATCCATTTATTTCTGTAATAGTTTTTCATTTTCAAAGTGTGTTTTATTTCATTAGTAAACCAGATGGGATAGTTGAACATTTTCTTTTGTTTCTGTATAGTTTTAGGGACATGGTTATCGAGTATTTCATAAAATCGATTATAGAAGTGATTATTGGCATCAGTACAATTTTCCAAGAAAGACCAGTCTGTAATCATAAGAGAATTATAAAGATTTATAAAGTTTGCTTTTTTAAGTTGGTACGTAGGAATTTTGTTTATAGGAAAGTTGTTTAAAGTAAAACCAGTATATGTTATGGTTGCACATAAAGCAGGATGATAATAGTCTTCAGGAACGAATGGAAAATCAGAGTGCTTGACATCAATGTCCTTTTCGAGATTTGATAAAATTAAGTCTAGCAACTTTTGATCATTATTGAATATATTATTGAATTGTATAAGTTGATGAATATTACATAAAAGTTTTACATAAGAAGTTTTTGTGCAGTTTAAGTTGGATGGATGATAAAAGTTTGGTAGGTTAAAGTCACCTATTATTAAGACATTTTCATTCAATAGAAATGGTTCTAGAGCATCGATAAAGGTTTCCATGTCATTTGAAGATATATTGGGAGGTATATACAGTAAACATAGTTTAAATTTAAATGGTTTTTTACATTCAAAGATAAGTAAGTCCACTAAGGAAACTAATGAAGATATTTCTGATGTGTCAATTTGAGAGAATTGGATATTATCCGAAAAAGCTGCTAATATACCACCCCCACGGGAGCGGTTGACGGCTGTGAAATTTCTATCCATACGAACAATTGTGTAATTAGGAGAAAATAATTCAGAGCTTAAAACAGAGTTAGTTAACCAAGTTTCAGTGATACAAACAATATCAAACTCTGATGTAGAACAGTTTTTGTAAAAAGTATTTGTTTATTATCTCTTAAACAAAGCACTTTAGTGATATGAACGTAGGAACCTTTTTTGTCAAAAATTAAATTTCCTACAACATTTTTATTTAAACTTTTTCGGTAAAACCAGTCATTCGCTCGATTTTCTCAAAAATATGTGAGAAAATGACCTTAAAATTGTTACCAAACTTAAGTTTAATAATGTTTACAATTTAATTCTAGAAGCGTCACCAAATATAAGAAAAAAAATTTTAAGCAAGGGATATTTATATATTGGCTGGAAACGATGCACAGCCAAAGAACATTTTACCCTTAAACGTTGTTTTAAGTGTAACAAATATGGTCACATTTTAAAGGATTGTCATGTACCTGTCCAACATGCGGTGGGGCCCATGAGAAAAAAGACTGTACGTCCACAGTTTTTTCATGTCCAAATTGTACTAGTGCTAACCAAAAATTTAAATTAAACTTAACGACTGATCATTGTGCTACTTCGTCTGTTTGTCATTACAAAAGATTTAAAATTGAACAAATAAGAGACAAAACTAATTATGAATAAGGTTGTATTACAAAATAATAAAATAGGGCATTTAAATGTAAGGTCCCTTTTTACAGGGTTTGATACTCTTTGTAATTTAATTTCATATTATAAGTTTAATATTTTTTGTGTGACAGAAACATGGTTAAACGAAAATGTGGACTCAAAAACTGTAAGTATACCTAATTTTGAATTATTCAGAAAAGATCGCTTAGACCGTGGAGGGGGTGTGGGTATCTATGTTGAAAGTAGCTTGAATTGTACACAAGTTTTAAATGATTTTAATCCTATATAGGGTGTTGAACAATTATTTTTAACTGTAGGACTTGGCAAAATCAAGTTGCTTATTTGTGTATTGTACAGAGTACCTAATAGTAATGTAAATTGCTTTGTTAAACATATTGATGATATTTTATCTTTCACTGTTCCTCAATATGATAACATTTTATTTATGGGTGATATAAATGTGGACCAAACTTTTGAAAATCCAGTGTCGGATTGTTTTGCTTCATTCAATTTTAAACAATACGTATCTGAGCCAACTCGTGTTACTGTTACTACTAAGAAAATCATTGATGTTATATTTTTTAACAATTCAAATATGTTGCTTTCTTCTGGTATATTATCTTCTGACTCTATCTCAGATCATAGTATTATTTTTTGTGAACTTGAAACTAAAGTTATACGTGGAGAACCAAAAATTGTAACCTATAGAAATTATAGGGATTTTTCATATGTACTATTTTGGACCGAATTAAACAATATTAGATGGGATGAATTGTTATACTTTAGGAATATTAATGATAAAATTTACTTCTGGTCTCAGACAGTACTGTACTTATTTGATAAATATGCACCACTTAAAACATCCCGTATTACTAAACCTTATTCACATGGCTTACCAATGCCATAAAACAAATGATGAAGGACAGAGATATTGCGCTAAGTATCTATAAAAAGACTAAAAATATTAATCACTGGCTAAACTATACAAAATTGCGTAATTTGGTGGTTGCTTCGATAAGGCGAGAAAAGGAGGCTTATTTGTCATTGCTTCAGAGAAGTAATGATATAAAGGCCCTATGGATATTACAAAGACAACAAATCACAACATACCAAACAACCTAAATAACGCAAATGCTATTAATGATTATTTTAGTTCTGTATTTCTGCCTTCCAACAACTGCCAAAATACTGTAAATTGGTACAAAAATAAAATATTTAAAAACAATTTAAGCTTTAAATTTAATTTAGCAACAGTTGACGAAATTGACAAAATAATACAGAATTTAAAGTCAAACGCCACTGGCTCTGATGGTATTAGTGCAATTATGTTAAAGTATTGTTTGCCTGTATTAAGTAAATACATTACGCACATTATTAACTGCTGTTTAGAAATTAGATATTTTCCGGATCAGTGGAAATTATCTTTGGTAAAACCGCTTCCTAAAAATAGTAAACCTACTGCATACTCAGACTTAAGGCCCATTACTATAATTTCTACTCTATCAAAAATTTTAGAATCATTTTTAAAAACACAAATATATGAATATATTTTACAAAATAACATCATATCTAACTACCTATCGGGTTTTAGAAAAGGACATAGTACCTCTTCTGTATTGCTTAACGTATCGGACAATATTTTTTCAGCCTTGGATAAGGGTTTAGCCGCAGCATTGGTACTACTTGATTTTTCCAAAGCTTTTGATACTCTAGACCATTCTTTATTAATAGCTAAACTTGAATATTATGGCTTTGACTTAACATCTTGTAATTTTTTTAGGTCATATTTAACAGAAAGAACACAAAAAGTGGTAGCAAATGAAATTTTATCCAATTCCTGTGCTATAACTTCTGGGGTACCCCAGGGCTCTGTCCTGGGACCTATATTATTTTTAATATACACTGCTGACATTTTTAATTGTGTTAAATATTCAATAGCTCAAGGATATGCTGATGATACTCAATTATTGTGTACTTTTAAGCCACAATCCATAATCCAGGCGTGTAATAAATTAAATAGTGATCTTAAAGGCATTTCGGAACAATAACCTAAAACTCAATCCTTCAAAGTGTGTTCTTATTAGTTTTTCATCTCAAAACGTTAAGGCCTTTGTTAAACAAAATTTAAAAATATACGTCGATGGCAGGTTACTTGAAATTCAAAGTAAAGTAAAAAATTTGGGAGTAATTTTCGATGAAAATTTAAGATTTGCGGATCATATTTCTGTTTTGGTACAAAAGTCCTATAACTTACTTAAAACATTTTATAGTAACATTAACATAATTAACTATAAATTGCGAAAAAAGTTATGTGAAACATTACTCTTGCCCATGCTTAATTATTGTAATATTTTATATGTTCCATGTTTGGATAAATGTACTCTGTATCGTATACAAAAAATTCAAAATCAGTGTTGCAGATTTATTTTTGGATTAACATGTTACTCTAAAAATAGAAGAATTGGGTTGGTTAAAATTAGAAAACTTGTATAGGTTAAACTTATCAGTGTATGTACACCAAATTATTTTGACGAGTACCCCCACCTACTTGCGAGAAAAACTTATTTTCCGTAGAGATCTTCATTCGGTTTCAGTAAGACAAAATAATAATTTATCTTTACCACAGTTTCGTTTATCCATGTTTACGCGTTCTTTTAGCTATAATGCTGTTGTACTTTATAATAATGTAAACAAAGAATTAAAATCTCTTTCATTAGCTGCGTTTAAGCGTAGGCTAAAACAATAGTATATTACACTACAAGGGCAGAAAGTGTGAGATTCCTGCACTGCGCGCCATGATGCCCGAGGCGAAGCCGAGGGCATCATGGCGCGCAGTTCAGGACTCTCACACTTTCTGCCCGTGTAGTGTATACTATTTTTCTTACTACCCTGCAGAAAATACGGGAAAAAATTAAATGTATATAAAAAAATTTGTGTCAAAATTAAAATCTGACGTTTAATTTAATTCTGACGTTTACATTCAAAATCAATCAAACTGTAGCGTTGTCATGGTAATTCAGCGGTGCCAATACAGTAAAAATAAAAGGTTGTATTTTAATTAACAAATTACTACTTTATAACAAATAAAAGTACCATTAAACACTTAAAACAACATAAAAAGTAAAAAAGTAAAAACATAAATTGTTTATTTGTTGTTATAATTGCAAAATTATGGTTTAAAACTGTCATATTTTTGTGTTTCTCATGTTGGCAGTACGAAATTTAAATGTTAAGCACGCGACTAAAAAATTTTTACTCCCGCTATTAGAGTGTGCGCGTATAGCTTGACCAATGCAAGAAACGTAAACTTTCTGCCGTGAAATCGGGGACGAAACAACGTATTTTGAGTCGAGGTAGTAAGAAAAATTTTTTGTATGCATTAAAGTGTTAATAATTTAAAATTTATTTAGTTAAAAAATGTTTTGTTATATTTTTTTTTCTCGATGTAACCCAAAATTGTCATACTAGGTCAAGTGGAGTAGCCTGAGGCTAGACTTCGCCTAGTTGAAGAAAAATGTAAAAAATAATTTTTACTCAAATAAAGACATTTTATTATTATTATTATTATTATTATTATTATTATTATTATTATTATTATTATTATTATTATTATTATTATTATTATTAAAAAGTGAAAAAACGACTTTTGGAGCTACTACAATCAACGTAAATAAATAAAAAACAAAATTGATGCAGTGCCTTTCAAAAACCGTGAATACTATGCAGGAAATTATGGTGATAAAAATTATAATTCAAAACCCGGCCCCAGTTTGCCCGTGACAGTGACACAGGTTAGATTGTCGTAAAGCGGATCGTTAATTTTCCTACTTGTTTATTCGTACAGGTATATTTTGTATAAGTTTTTAAGTTAGTGGATAGGGTAAGTATAAAATTTGGGTCTTCCCGGTTTTGGTTTTGTTTCTATTAATATTAGGCATTATTTTTAATGTAAATATTTGGATAATCGTGCGAGGATGACAGAGGGGGGGACGGGCGACTCGAAGTCGGCCGACCAACCTTTGACCGGTAGCGCAAAAAACGAAGAACCAAAACAATTTAATTTAGAAAACAAATATTCAGTAAAAGATTCAGGGCCGTACTTTGTTTATGTTGAACACATAAATAAAAATTTAGGCAGACTTTTTCCGATTAGGGTGGGACACTATTTATTTGAAGACGCATTATTTAGGAATGACATTGTTGACATTAAATCAGTTGGTTTAAATAGAATTAAAGTTATTTTCAAATCATATTCTATTGCAAATAGTTTGGTAAATAATGAGCTTATTACAAAAAATAATTTAGTTGCCTACATCCCGATATTTTACACTCAAAGAAAGGGTGTGATTAAAATGGTTGACACTTACTTTAGTGAACAAGATTTATTAAATTCAATCATATCAGATAAAAAAGTTACTAACGTTCAAAGAATAAATAGAAAAATTATCGAAAATGGAGAAACTAAATACATACCTAGGCAAGTTATTATAGTCACTTTTTTGGGAAACCAATTACCCCAAAACGTTCAAATTAAAATGTGTAATTTTATAGTTGAACCTTATATACACTCGGTCGTTCAATGTACGAAATGTCTACGATATGGACATTCAACAAAACTATGTAAAAGTACCAATAGTAAATGTAGAAAATGTACAAACATTCATGAAGAAAATATTGAGTGTGAAAATTATTGCATGTTTTGTAAAAAATCAGATCACTCTTCTTTGTCAAAACTGTGCCCCGCCTTTAAAAAACAACAAAACATAAAAATCATTATGGCAACAGAAAATTTAACTTTTAAAGAAGCAGAACTTTTAGCTAATAATACAAACTATTCAAAAATTGTAACAAATAATAGATTCTCCATTTTAAATAATTTAAGCAATTTCCCGGAACTTCCCAAAAAAACTGAATTTAACTCTCAATTAATTTCACGCCCAAAAACACAAAGTGTTAAAAGGAAATCAATCCCAAACATTGAAAATACAAGTACTGCAACCAATAGAGTAAATAAAAAACCCAAACACAAACCAAAACCCATTATTCCCAATCCTTATAGAGATGACTTCATGACTCATAAGGAATCAATCATTAATCAAATTTCAAATTTCATTATATCAATGCTAAATCAACCCTCATCAAGTAACATAGATTATAACAATAAAATAAGGGAATCCATTTTGTCTATTTTTAATAAAAATATTGAAGAAAAGCCTATTTCCAGTGACTCAGAATTTGAAGATGATAAAATTATTTCAATGGAATTGTAGATCATTATATGCAAATAAATCTAAATTATTAAATTATCTAAATACTAATATCATTCCCGATTTAATAATCTTACAAGAAACCTGGTTAAAACCAAATAATGGTTTCAAGCTGACAGGGTACAATATTATACAAAAATGCAGACCAAACGGTAAAGGTGGTGTTGCTATATTGATTAGACAAAATATAAAATTCTCTGATGTGCATTTAAACAATAACTTTAATACAAATATAGAAGTATGTGGAGTATTTTTGGATGAACTAAATTTACATATTTTATCTATTTATAAACCTCCCAATGTATTGGCAATTAAAAAAGACTGGGATAATATCCTCTCACAATTTAACGGTCCCATAATAATGTGCGGTGATTTTAATTCTCATCACACATTGTGGGGTACAATAACAAACCAGCAAGGCAAAATACTAGCGGAATCTTTGGAAAACTCCGATTTAATAGTCTTAAACAATGGATGTGCTACCAGGCTATCCCCTCCCTCTTCCCCACCTTCAATAGTGGATTTAACCATCTCCTCTCCAAGCTTGGTAAACTCTCTTCACTTTACAGTATTTGACGACAATTTGGGCTCCGATCATTTCCCAATTATATTAGAATATGATAAAACATATACTCCTAATAAAATAATACCGGCCAATAAATGGAAAGACTCTTCGGCGGATTGGTTTGCTTTTCAATATCATCTACAAAACGCAGTAGTAAATTTAGAAGATGACGGTTCAAATAATACATTTTTGAGTCTGTTAAATACAATAGATAATGCTGCTGAAATATCAATACCAAAAAAACGTATTTTTAAACCTACTACTCTTCTTCCAATTTGGTGGGACGACGAATGTCGTTCTATTGATAGGGATAGAAGAGATGCCCTTTTTAAGTATAAAACTCAATCCAATTTTGAAAACTTCACAAATTATAAAAAAGTAGAAGCTAAAAGTAAACGACTATTTAAATTAAAATCAAAAAGTAGCTGGATGACATTTTTAAATAAAATTAACAAAAATACTTCACCAAGTGAGATTTGGACTTTTATTAAAAGAGCTGTTCGAACCAGATGCCCTATTAAAAAAACGCAGATCCCCAATGAAACTCTAACGGAAATATTAAATAGTATAGCACCCCCTTTTGTTAATAATAAAGTTGATCTCAAAAAACAAACCCGATCTAAGACAGGTATTTTGGATGAACCCTTTAACTTAACTGAATTAAACATAGCCATAAAAAGCACACACAGTACAGCACCCGGAAAAGATAATATAACATATAAAATGATAGAAAATCTACCTACTGACGCTAAAATTATTCTTTTAAGTGTTTTTAATGGATGGTGGACAACAGGGAACTATTGCGAAACGATCAAAGAGTCTGTAATTTGCCTAATATTAAAACCTGAAAAAGATCCAAATTGTATTAACTCGTATCGCCCAATCTCCCTTATGTCCTGCCTGCTGAAGACATTTGAAAGAATGATAAAAAGTAAACTGGAATGGTATTTAGAGTATAACTGTTTGCTTCCTCCTGGTCAATATGGTTTTCGAAGAGGCTTAGGCACAATTCATGCACTAAGCCAATTAGTAACCGACATACAGGGCACGTTTTCCAAAAACAAGTACTTAACTGCTTTTTTCATTGACTTAAAAGGTGCATATGACACAGTTGACTTGGATATATTGACTAACAAATTGTTTTCCTTAAGTTTTAATGCAAAGGTGGCTGCAAGTCTAGTGGAACTATTTAAAAATAGAAAAGTCTATATAAGGGACCACTTAAATGAATTACATGGCCCGCGAACTGTTTCCAAAGGACTACCTCAAGGTTCAGTTCTAAGCCCAATATTATTTAATTTGTACACATCTAGTTTGCATGACATGGTAGACAATAATATTAAAATAATTCAGTACGCAGATGATTTCTGTATTTATTCCATACAAGATTCATACCAACAATGCATTTCGCAGCTCCGCTATATTATGTACACTCTACAACTATGGCTTAGTGAACATAGTTTTACTATGTCTCCCTCAAAATCTGCGATTATGTTTTTCACAAGACATAGACTAGCGCATACCGATAAAATATTACTCTGTAATGTGGAAATCCCTATAAGAAGACAATATAAGTATCTAGGCATGATCCTAGATACAAAGTTGTCTTGGACTAAACACATTGAGTATATTAAAGCTAGGTGTGATAAAGGCAAAAACATGTTAAAATATATTTCAAAAAGTAAATGGGGCGCTGATCCCAAAATGTCTTTAACATTTTATCGTAGCTACATACGATCAATCATTGACTATGGATGTGTTTTGTATGGATCTGCTTCGAAATCAAACCTCATTAAATTAGACCGTATCCAATTTTCGACAGTTAGAATATCTCTAGGCGCCATGCTTTCTTCTCCATGTCAGGCAATGTTAGCTGAAGCACAAGAACCTCCTTTGAATCTCAGGCGCGAACACTTGGCTAAAAAATTTATTTTAAAGATCCGTTCTAGAGACCCTAATAATATGCTTTCCAAATTATATGATTTATGTACAGAAAACCTAACTAATAAATTTTGGAAAATCAAAAATAGTCCACCACTTGCAGACGCCTTTTTAAATACTATTGAATATCAGGAAATTTTAAAAACCAATAAAACTCACCCTCTATTTCAAATAGAGTACAATGCAATAATATCTCAGATTTACGTTATTCTACCACAATATTCGGAATATGAAAGAATCAATAAAAACATATTAAATTCACTTCTTAAATATCAGGATGAGGTTCATATTTATACAGACGGGTCAAAAAATGGGAATGCTGGTACACTGAAAGAAATTTGTTGCTAAAAGTAAATACAAATTTATACTAAAAATTTTATACTAGTGCTTTACACATTTATACTACTGTTTATTATGAATGTATGGTAAATTTTGTAATACATTTATTGTAAAGAAGATATGTTAGATCTAAATAAAAATAAACTTACCCTTACTATAAAATGTAAACTATAAGTGAATTACAGCAAAAAAATATTGCTAGAAACACCATTTATATTGCTAGGGCAGCAATAGGCTGCTAACCAAACGAATATATTTGTTTTAGCAATGTATGTGGTAGTCTATATATGAAACATAAAATATATTTGCCCTAATTATTTTTTTATTTAACTTTAGTATATATTTCTTTCAGTGTAGTTGTGCTTTTTACGTCCCTTTATACGAGCATTGTGAAAGCCAAAGAATTAATAGTGTCAACTCTATTTACACCGCGGAAGCTCAAGCAATTGACCTTGCCTTAGAGTGGGTTTTAAGAGTTAAATGTAAAGGGTGTGTTATACTGACAGACTCAAAATCAGTATTACAGGCTTTAACTTACAGTCATAACCTAGATAGCAGAATATTAAATCTAAAAAACAAACTGTATTACCTTAAAACAAAAAACATTAATGTAAAACTTATTTGGGTTAAAGGACATTGTGGAATACCAGGTAACGAAAAAGCGGACCAACTCGCCAAAGAAGCATTAAATTTTGAACATGAAATAAAATACGTAAACATTACCGACATTTTTAAATCTCTTACTCACATTGTACGAGAAAATTGGAATAAACTTTGGATAGAAACAGTAAAAACTTCAAAAAATCCATATACCTTAATTCACCCCACCCTCCCAAAATTTATCCCACATATCCAAGATTACGAGGTAAGTAAATTTTATTCAACCACTATAACCCGATTAAAACTTAATCATGGTAGGTTTCCCGCTCATTTGTTCAAAATAAATTTAAGGGATTCCCCTAATTGTTCATGCGACAATCTATCTTATTGTGATATAAACCATATTTTTTTTAAATGCAATAACCACACACATCAAATTAAAGAACTATTAGACCAATTATTAAACTTTAATGTCCAGCTTCCAACCAATATCACACACCTATTAAGCCTGAATGATAAAAATATTCTTGACAGTATTATTAATTTTGCTAGAAATATAGATATGGATATATAAAAACTATGATGTTGATCTATTATAATATAATATAATATTTAATAAATACTGTGGCAAGGAATTTTATTCTAATGCCAAACCACCCCCCCCCCACACACACACACACACAAAACCCGGCCAAAATATTGAAATTTGAAGTAAAAATACATGCTTTTTATATGGAAAAACTACAAAATTAAAAAGGAAGTAGGTACTTAGAATAAAAGTTAAGGGCTCAAATTTTCAGGGAATTTTTTTTAACCTAAAAAACAAAATTTTCATGTGTCAGCAAGAACAAAAAAATTTTCGTTTTAAATGAAACACCCTAATATGCATATTATTATATACCTATATTATTATATACCTATATAGTGTAAGAAATATCGAATCTGCGTTCAGGATGTATCATGTATTATAGTTATTACATAACGCTTTTGTCTGATTAATTGTATTTACGTTTAAGTTGAAATCATTCTGTTACGCACACCCGGCGAGTTCGGTCGTGGTTTATTATAAATTGTTTTTCTATAATTTAAGTTAGTTTTGAATAAATACCTATTAATTAAAGTGTTTGAGTGTTTTGTTAATATCGCCTTCAGTGCAGCGGCGGGATAAAGAACTTTTACAAATCCGAAGTAAGCGATTGTGGCTGTGTGGCTGTTTTTCTTGTATACGTGAAAAGTGGAACCATAACGAAATGGGACGCCACTCAAAACGAAGTAGTAGTAGAAGTAGCGAAGAGTCAGGACGCTATCGAAGCCGTAGCAGGACTACTCGTTACGTAAGTGATCGTCAACGTGATCGTTCATTGCATACTAGTGGACAACGACAATCTGAAGCAAGAACTTCACCACTAGTTACAGTTCCGAGCGAAGTGACTCAACCTAAGCGATCAGAAGCTGATAGAATTGCTAAACTGGAAAGTCTAGTTCATAAATTGATAAATCCTGAAACGAAAGGGCAACACGATTACGTAAGACGAGATACAAATCGTTATGCCGGTCGTTCAGACTGTATACCAGAATTTTCGCCGGAAAATCCAAGTTTAACCGCAACAAGGTGGCTAGATATGATCGAACAACTTTCTTTTATCAATGGATGGGACGAGTTGGCTAAAATTTACCACATGCAAAATCGGCTAACAGGATTTGCCAGAGCGTGGTATGATGGCCTTACGTCATACGATTATTCATGGAGCGAATGGAAACAGAAAATTTTGTCGACTTTTCCGGACCATCACGACTTCGCCAATACTTTGAAGAAAATGATTGCTCGTAAAAAACTACCGAACGAAACATGGCATCAGTATTACTTTGATAAAATGCAATTGCATTTTATCAAAGTAATACTGAGTAATAATTAGAGCGTCCAAAATCGAAGGCAAAGATGCTGTATCGTGCCTTATTGATGGTATTGATAACATAACAACGCAAACAGGAGCCAAGGCTGGACGTTATGACGGCCCTGAAGCCTTATATGTGGAATATTTATCAACTTTGGCTCCAGATACTGAAAAGACGCATAGTGGCAAAGGGATTCCACAAAGATCCAAGTCACCAAGCGAACGTCATGGTAAATTTTCAAAGAGATTTCACCCTTATCATCAAGAAAAAAGTTAAAGTGCTTTAATTGTCGCGAGGTAGGTCATGTGGCAGGCCACTGTTCGAAACCAAAGAAAGAGTGCACTAAATGTAAGCGTTTGGGACATTTGGCAGCGGATTGTAGACGTAGTACCACCCTTACAACTGGTGCCGTTTTTTCAAGCACAGAGAAATTAAATAGCCACCAAAGTAATTACTTTGCAGATTGTTTGGTAAATGGCATTCAAACGAAAGCTTACGTTGACTCCGGTTGTGCTGGTGTTTTAGTTAGGGAAAAAGAAGCCAAAACATGGAGCTTAAAGATAATACCAGTAAATGTACGTATACAAGGGTACGGCGATGGTTTTACTAGAGCTTTGGGAAAATGTAATATTCACTTGCAAATAGACTCGGCAAAAGTAGATGTCGAAGCGTTAGTTATTGGTAATATCATACAAAATATTCCTGTGATTGTCGGACAGCCAGTTATAAATTCAAAGGGCACATATATGATAGTGCACAAGGGCAATGTAAGATTGATAAATAGTGAAGAGGAATCAGCAACAATTTCCAAGGCGATGGCGCAGCTACCAGAAAAAAAAGTGGTTCTTTGGGCTAAGGAGGCAACAGTGATACCACATGGGCACATCATGGTGTCATGTGGGAAAAACAATTACCAAGGAGAATTGTACATTGAAAGACAATGCAGACCGAAGCCAGGATTGGAACATTTTGTCCCTGGTTGTATAACAACTTCTGAAAATGGAACCGTTCCTATTTGCAATTTAAGTGACCAGGTGTTGACAATAAAACGAAATCAAGTTGTAGCCAGAGCATATCCATGTCAAGAAGAACCTGAACCTGAAGTATTGGTAAGTGTTTTGCATGCCAATCTTAGTAATGCAAGAAAACTATTTTGCATGAGTGACATTGATTCCCAAGTTGATGCATGTTTAAGTATCGAAGACAAACAAACGTTGTTGTCATTGTTAAACGAATATCGCGACTGCTTCGCAGAAAGTACCCGCGAGCTAGGAAGGGTAAAAGGCACCGAAATGTCGATAAAGTTAGTCGACGAAAGTCCGGTGACTTATCGTCCTTATCGATTAGCAGTCTCGGAGCGCGAAAAGGTCCGCGATATTGTAAATGATTTGATGGAAAACGAGATTATAAGAGACTCCGAGTCACCATATGCGAGTCCTATTCTACTAGTTAAGAAGAAAAATGGAGATGTTAGAATGTGTGTAGATTATCGTGCCTTAAATTCGAAGACAGTCAAGGACAAATATCCCTTGCCAAGAATTGACGATCATTTGGAGAAACTAAAAGTGGCTCGATTTTTCACGGGACTGGATTTAGCATCGGGGTATCATCAAATTCCCATGTCTAAGGATTCTATCGCGAAGACTGCTTTCGTAACACCTGACGGGCACTATGAATATCTCCGTATGCCTTTTGGTCTAGTATGTGCACCATCTGTATTTCAAAGGACTATTAACGCTGCGTTAGGCTCATTAAGATTTTCAAAGGCTTTAGCGTATATGGACGATGTACTTATCCCATCGAAGGATATAACGGTAGGACTTGAAGCTTTAAGGGATGTTCTCGATGCCTTTAGGGAGGCGAATCTTACTTTGCGTCTTGCAAAGTGTTATTTTTTTAAACCTCAGATAGAATACCCGGGTCATGAAATTGATGCCGAAGGCATTAGACCAGGATCAACAGCGGTAGAAAAATTTCCGGTACCAAAAAGTGTTCGAGAGGTTCGACAATTCCTAGGTCTGTCGAGTTATTTCCGTAAATATGTAAAGGATTTCGCCAACATAGCACGACCATTAACTTTTCTAACGAAAAAAGAGGTAGAGTTTTCTTAGGGAGAACCACAGCAAAGAGCTTTCGAAATTCTGAAAGAAAAACTAATAAGCAGACCAGTACTCGCTCTGTATGATCCTGCAGCATCTACCGAGTTGCATACTGATGCATCTAAATTTGGTTTAGGTGGAATCCTACTACAAAGACAAAAATATGACACATTAAGACCAGTATTGTATTATAGCAGACAAACAAGTAAAGATGAGCAACGCTATCATTCGTATGAGTTGGAGACGTTGGCGGTTGTCTGTTCTGTTAAACAGTTTAGAGTTTACTTGTTAGGAATACCCTTTAAAGTAGTTACGGATTGTAATGCCCTACGAACTACACTCTCTAAGCGAGATCTCATTCCACGTATTGGAAGATGGTGGTTAAGTATCCTAGAGTTCGATTTCACTATTGAATACCGACCCGGAACAAAGATGGCGCATGTTGATGCCCTAAGCCGGAACGCTTTAAAAGTGTCTAACGAAATTGTCGAAAATATTAATATCAACACGGTGAATCTAAGTGATTCAGACTGGATACTAGCTGCTCAGATAAAAGATGAAAGGTTAAAGTACCTAAATGAAGTTCTGTCACGTAAGCCTGTTGACAAAGAAGAACGAGAAATTCATAAAGACTATGAATTAAAGAAGAATTGTGTATATCGAAAGACTGGAAATGGTCCAAAGTGGGTGGTACCACGGGCAGCTAGAAGATCAGTTACGATGCATCACCACGATGGCAAAGGCCATTTTGGACTAGAAAAGACTCTAGCTTCCATAAGTGATTTTTACTGGTTCTCTGGCATGCGACGTTATGTTCAGAAATACATTTCGAATTGTTTGGGTTGTATGTATAATAAGGAGCCTGCGGGAAAGAAACCTGGCTTATTACATTCAATCGAGAAGGTTACGAAACCTATGGATACGATCCATGTTGACCACTTAGGCCCATTCGTTAAAAGCAAGAAGAAGAACATTTACTTGATCGTTGCTTTAGACGCTTTCACCAAGTTCACGTTTATGAAAGCTGTACAGAATACTAAAGTAGTATCAGTTATAAGATTCTTGGAAGATATACTTAAAACGTTTGGAGTACCAAGACGTATCATATGTGATCGTGGATCAGCTTTTACGAGCAAAGCATTCACTAAGTTCACAAACGATCTCGGAATAAAAGTTATTCTTACGGCATCAGCCACACCACGTGCAAATGGACAGGTTGAAAGATACAACCGCACGATTTTGTCCGCATTATCCGCTATAGCGTATACGTATACGTATACGTTCACGGAAGAAGAGAGTTGGGATGAAGCCATACGAGTAGTCAGATGGGGAATTAATTCCAAAATTAATAAGTCTACTGGCAAAAGTCCATACGAATTGTTCTTCGGATATAAAGCTCGTGGCATGAGCGATGCATTTTTAAGTAATTCCGTTAGTTGCAACGAGCAACCGGTTGATATTGAAGCAGCTCGGGAAATTGCCGATGCAAATATACGTAAGTCTCAAGAATATCAAAAAAATAAATACGATTTACGACGATGTAAACCTATCATTTACGAAGTAAGGCAACAGGTTCTATTGCGAAAAGACATTGTGTCAAACGATGGACGCAGTAAAAAGTTATTACCCAAATATAGTGGGCCTTATCTTATAACAAAAGTGTTAGAACATGACAGATACGTTGTCGAAGACCTCCCAGGCTCTCAAAGATCTCAAAGAAAATATACTGGAGTCCACGCTGTGGACAAGTTAAAACCGTATCGCACAGATTTAAGTGATGACGATGATGATCAAGGAAGCATCGACTCTCAAGTGTCAAATGTGGATGCTTAACGAGGGAATCAATGGGTAATGAGAAGGTTAAAAGTTAATTCTGTTTTTTGCCTTTAGGTAACTACCCCACAATGAGAAACCCTCGAGGACGCGGGTACAGTAGCGTGGACGACTGTAAGAAATATCGAATCTGCGTTCAGGATGTATCATATATTATAGTTATTACATAACGCTTTTGTCTGATTAATTGTATTTACGTTTAAGTTGAAATCATTCTGTTACGCACACCCGGCGAGTTCGGTCGTGGTTTATTATAAATTGTTTTTCTATAATTTAAGTTAGTTTTGAATAAATACCTATTAATTAAAGTGTTTGAGTGTTTTGTTAATATCGCCTTCAATAGGTATATAATAATAATAATAATAATATTAATAAGGAAATTTATGTATGATTGCAATCATGTTTTATTAAGCATACGTATAAAATATATTATATACCTACATAACAAATAAAATAGATAAATGTTGATATTTTTATTTAATAAATTTAAGTTTTTTTATTAAATTAATTTAACCAAATATTTGGTGGCAGCTTGAACTTGACTATGATATAATAAAATAAGTAAATTCTATCTTAAACCAATAATTAAATTATATAATAAACCAATTCAGCTTAATACCTACTTTTAACTAATTAATTATAATTTTGTTTTTATTAAGTAAAACATATATATGTTAATAGTAATATTTCTTTATGTTTCTAAGCTATCTTTGGTAAAAGCAAAAAATAATACGTAAAAACAACTGAACTATAAATTTATAAAAATTGTTATGTAGTAATAAAAACTACTATATATACTAAAAAATATTATTTTAATAAATGTATAATTATATTTTTGTTTTACATTAATAAATTAATAGCAATAGTCTCTTGCTCTTTCTCATTAAGTCGGTTATTCTTCCTGTTAATCCTCCTACTATAGTACAAATAATCTTCTTAATTATTGGTAATGATAGAATTTAATTATTTTTACTACATCATAGTCAAGTTCAAGCTGCCACCAAATATTTGGTTAAATTAATTTAATAAAAAAACTTAAATTTATTAAATAAAAATATCAACATTTATCTATTTTATTTTTTATGTATATAATATATTTTATAATATTATATATATATTATATATATAATTTATTATATACCTATAGGTATATAAGCATATATGCTTAATAAAAAACAATCATTGATTTAAAATAAATTTCCTAATTATATTAATTTTAATTAATATTATTTTCTGTCTAAAAGAATCTGTAATTTTTAATGGCGGGATATTTAAATTTTCCACACAATTGCATATTGACAGGCAACAGCGCCAGGGCACCAAAGTTGCAGTTGGGACGTAGACGCTAGTGTTCTGTTTGTTTATTATTGTTTTTGTCTTGTCTTCTTTTGTTTGTGTCGTGCAATTTGCTTTTATTAAAATTCGGTGTGGCATATATTTGGATGCAATTCGGACAACCAGTCCAAAAAAAACCCTTTAAATTTCATCGATTCCCAAAAACTTTGATTTTTGCAAACAGTAGTTAAATGCCACAAAAATAATAGACAATATTACCGTTAAGACCGATTCCGTTTCCTCTAAACATTTTCTGGACAGTGACTATAAGTTTAATTTAAAACACTCTTAAACTACAGCCCTAAATGTTATCAAGGACTGAAAGCATCTATTATCCATATTATAACACTTTCTTTAATATTAAGTTTAATAAAAACGCACCATGTCCATATATTTCTCTATTTTCTTTGATAATATTACTATTATTTGTGTATTCGCACGGCAACTACTCATCAAGTTACTTCATGAGCGGCATGAACAAAACTCGTCCACGGGAGCATCCAGCCATCCCTGGCGAAAATTAAATGTGCAAAAAGTGTGCAAAATTATTTGAGAACAATGTGCAGAGGGTGGGAAATGGAACATGAAACAATGTGCAAAACCAAAAATTTACAAGTGTGAATAATCACTGGACAATGTTCTAAAGGGAACTCCTTTTGATATTTAACATTGTTTGCACACTGGTTCTTGCCACCTTCTGTTGGTGACCTCTAAAGTCATTTAAATTTATTTAATCTATAAATAAATATCCTAATAATAATATTAATACTAACCTAATGAAAAGGTTCTTTTCAAAAAAAATTAAAAAAATACCCACAATGTAGGTTTTAAATTCCTTTCATGTATTTTATTAAGAAAAATACCGGAACTGTCAACTCCATGACTGGGATTGCCGAGAAGCGATACATAAGATTGTAACAGGGAGAAAGTTGAAAAAAAAACGTTAAAATAATTCTTGGAAAGACCGGAAATTAAGAGCTTCTTAGAAAGAATTAGAAATCTTCAACATGTGCGAAATAAGTAATTTTGAAAAGAATATTTCAAATGTAACGTCAAAAACAAAAATAAATGGACAGGTTTAAAGAAAATTCAAATAGAGGCCATAAATCCATAAATCCATAAAGCAGGCTATCTTTATTTTGCCAAAGCCGCCAAACATATGACAACCACACGTTTTTTAAACGAAGAATTTTAAGAAATAAATGAAACGCGTCAAAAATATAATAAAATTAATGTAATTAAAAAAAGTAACGAATTGATTCAGTTGAAAACTAAACTTAGAAAAATAGAGATTATAGACTAGAAATAAGACGTAAGATTAGGTAGATTGTATTGTAAATATGAAAGCGTGGCAGCTTATTAAAAGATAAGTCTCGATCAGCCAATATAAATTAAGTGTAGATGGATAAAAATCATAAGCATGGCTTGAACCAAAGGAATGCCCAATAAAATCAAACTCAGTTAATATGATTTAATAACCAGATATAAAAACAGTCGATTCAATCATAAGGCAACCTTTGTTACTTTTAAATCATCCTTAAGATTATTATCAAATCTAGTAAATTACCTTGAAGTTGGCGACAATGGCGGGAACTCCGCCCAGTGCCTAGTAAAATTCCCACCTTGTTTGTTCCCGACCTTTTAAGTAGCCTAGTTTCCGACTTAAGTCAAAGGTTAACGCCTTCTACCTTAAGAACTATCTAATCGCAAAGCTTAAAGCCAATAACCTTTTCGGTTGGTATGAGAGTTTATGACCTTTTGAACCAGTCAATTTTTTATAACCCTTGCGGGGGGGAGTTACCATGATTCTGACCAATGGTCTTTAAGAATTAATCCCTTCCAATTTTTCCTTAAAATAGTCTATAAAAAACCAACACAACCTTTGACTCGCGAGTTCTTATCTAAATTTTATCGCGCTTTCCAAATCGTCTCAGATCTTCGCCAGCCCGTATAAGCCAACTTCATTTGATTCAGTGTAAGGTATTTATAGTAATTATTGTATTTCAAACCAATTTGTTTAGATTAGATTCACTCCGATAAGTTTTGTTTAATTATAGTTATTGACTCCATAGAGTAAATCGCACCACGCATTTGCTTAGTTTAATTATTTGTTACATTTTCTTTTAGTTTATTTTTAGTTAAATTTCTTAATCTAGAGTTCTAATTTGTTTTGTAAATTAGTTCTTGTAAATTAAATCTCTGGAGTAACTTTAATTATCTATTTTTAATTTAACGTAACTTAATTTTACTTGTTTATATTTTTTCAATTTTATTGTTAACTCTTTGTTTGTTAATATATTTATATGGTTTGAAATATCGCTTTATTGCTCTGTCTGTTGTATAAGAAATAGCCCTGAATCAAGTTGAGTCGAAAGTAAGTATATAGTGAACGGTAATCGTGTGTGAAGTTTCCGCGTGACTCGACGCGAGTGAGTTAAGTGTGTGAATATACATATCGGAATACTTCGCCTTAGACGCGTCTCACCGACATCGTCCAGCCGAAGCCACGACGATCTTCACCGGATTAAAAGGTCAGATTAGATTAGTAATTTGTAACGGGTTCCACACACCCAAAGCTCCCGTAGGCCAACCGAGGAATAAGTAGTAAAGGTACAGCAACCACAAGCACGCGAAACAAAACCCCCGTTACAAGATTATTATTATTATGGTTATTGCAAGGCATGCCTTTTCGAGAAGTTTGTTTTTGTTTTAGTATGTACATTTTGGGAATGTTCCTTTTGTGATGCTCCACACTTTATTAATTTTAACGTATGTCCTTGTTTTCTTTATGTCCTGATTTTCTTAGCTGCCTATGATTCGGCTAAAGGCATCTGATCACGGCGTTCTCTATAGAGTATAAAGAACGCCGTGATCTGATACATAAGATGTAATCTACCTCATCTTTTAAATAAATGTTTTTCCACCACACAAGCGAGATATATGTAAAATGTGCTTAAACAGTTTAGGGCCATTCCAAGCTTAACGGATAGGACAGTTGCCGTGTCACGGCAACTGTCCTATCCGTTACGCGTGGAATGGCTCTTTAGTGATCGCTAAAACTGTACAAACAATGTGCTATAATATAAGCGTGATAAATGAGAAATAATAAAGCGTCCTAACAGTGAGTATAAAATGTGACATGCGTAAGATAGACTGAAGCTTTGCAAAATTGTCTTTAAACAATGTACTAAAACTGTGCAAACAATGTGCATAAAAATAATTTAATATAAGCGTGACAAGTGCCAAATAAAAAGCGTGATGTCAATGTGCATAAAAAGTGAAAAAACTAAATTATTTCAAAAAGTGTGACATTACCACAAAATAGCATTGTTAAGCCGGTTTTCCACTAAACGAACAGTTGAGTTTGGGTTTTGTTTGTGTTTTTAAAAACTTGCAAATCAAAAACAAAACTGAAACAAACCCGAAACTCTTGTTTCCATCAAGCAAACTAAGTTTTGTTCGAGTTTTGTTTTTGATTTCGGTCCTTTTCCACTAGTTGTCGTGATTATGTCAGAACACACTTTTTCAGTATCAACCAACATGTTTAGAGAAAAAGATTTTTTATTTGTCGCCAAATCAATCCGTTAAACGTCATATAAAAACGGATGCATGAAAATTAGAACATTTCTTATCGGACGATTTTATTGAAAAACGTACAAACGTATAACGGACAAACGGATACATGAAAATTAAGCTTTAAAATTAATATTAAGGGCTCAAATTTTCACCAAATTTTTTTTTGTCATTCTGAATGACATTCTCGATATATTTTTCAAAAAAAAATAGTCTTCTTTTTTTGCCCAGTCTAATATACAGGGTGTCCCAGAACTCGCGCCACAGAGAAAAAGGGAACGTACCGAAAGTAATTTGAAACACATATTTAAAAATTCAAATTGTCCAACGCAAAGGATAAGGGAGATAAGAATAAAAAACGATAGCCAATCCCAATAGATCACCACAGGGAATTCTTTAAATTGCTAGGATACTTAGGTTGCATTGTTGATAATAAAAAATATGTAAAATATTTGGTCCCCTGGAATTCAATTCATTGTCAAACTGCTGCCAATCTTTACTCCTGTCATTAATATTATATTAGGTTATAAATTAAGTTATTTTTGACACTGCTGTCAATCTTTACTTTTGTCATTAATATTATATTAGGTTATAAATTAAGTTATTATAAATAATGTTTTCCTTAGATGATTATAATAGTTCATTTCTTTATATTTAAAGAAATGAACTATTTATGGGAAGCGTGGGCTCAAGAAAAGCTAAATAAAGTACTATAGTTTGATTTTTTACTTTAAAACATTGGCGTTCTGGATCAGTCAGATTAATAACCTCATTTTTTGAAAGCTTTTGACAACTTAGTAAATACAGTTGGCCAAAAGATTTTTAAATGTTTTAAGACAACAATGTTCTATCGTCTCCTAGCAATTTTTAAAGCTCCTACGTTTAACCTAGGCGAGATCTATCGGTATTGGCTGCCGCTTTTTTGCTCTCATTCGATTACATTATCACCTAGAAATTTTTTATTTTTAAATTTGGTATCTCCATTGCTATCGGCACGCCCCCTTTTTCTCTGTGGCGCGAGTTCTGGGACACCCTGTATATATACCTATACACATATGTGTATCTATTAAACTTATCCAGCGTTACAAAACAAATTCTCTATCCTCTATCTATAAAATAGTATATTATAGACCAGGCGACAAAATGCCATCATTATTGTTCGGCGGTCAATAATAATTTGACTTTTGAACTAGTACACACTAAAAAATGTATGGTCGTAATTACAATAATTATAACAATTGCAACTATAATCAATTATTAAATATGATACAATGATTTGCAGTGGTCAGAGAAACCATAAAGTTATTATTACAGAATATGGTCAAAGCAATCACATTGTGTAGTTAACTATAGTGGTATTGTTAGTACAACCAAATGGAATATAGTTTTATTAATTATATGTTATGGTTCTGTTGACCATTAATTTTAATTAAATGTTCCAAGAGCTATAAAATTTTAGTTACTGCAATCCTTTCTTATTGTTAATTTAACCACTTTTATATTTATGAGAATCACATTATTTTGTTCTATTAAGCCGGGTCTACAATTGTCGCAGGTCGCAGATCGCAGAACATAAGCTTGCGCAAAGCACCCAGCTGACAAAAGAAACTTCTTCCATCGCCACGTCGCGGGGTGCTTTGCGCAAGCTTATGTTCTGCGATCTGCGACCTGAGACAATTGTAGACTCGGCTATAAATTTGGCGGGAAATTTGAATGAATACAATTTATAATATATAAAATATATTTATTAAAAAATCTTACAATAATAGCAATGAGTTAAACAGTCCATGGTACTGCATATATAATAAAATGAACTCGAATCTCGATTTCTTTTAAAACGTCGGTTAGTGAAAAGTTTTCACTGAAAACTGTATTTTGATATCTTCAATCATTTCCGAGATATCGGCAAACATTTACATTTGACAGATTTCGAAAATATGTATTTTATATTTATGGATATTTTTTCAAACAGTAAAAACACTCGACCTAGAATAAGATTTATTATTGAAAAAACGTCGCTTGTCAATAATTGACAATTAACAAAATTGGCTTTGAAATCTAACAACTATTGTTAGATATCAAAGCCAACTTTGAAATAATCCATCCGATTTAATATAAAACAAAAATTTTAACTTTTATTTGATTTTTTACTTGTTTTAGCGTTAAAAATAGCTAATGATATTTTTGATTCTAATTTAGTTTAGTAAAAAAAACAAAACCATACCTACTATAAAGCTAATAAAACCTTTTCCTAAATGCAATATAAGCAAGTAGGTAGTTGTTAGTTTAATCTTAAAATTAGTTAAAACAAATAAAAATGGTATTTTTGAAAAAAAATTAATATTAATTTTTTCACCAAAGTTTAAGGTTATATTTAAAAAAAAATAAAGTAGGTAGGCCATGATTTACAGTATAAAAATGTGATTTAAAGTCATTTTTGTTTTTTTAAATATAGGTACCTACCCATGGGCACTTACTATAACAGGTAATACCTGTCAGGTATACCCTATATAATAGGTATATAATATTGGAGATGAAGCTAATTAATAAACAAATGTAATTACCCAATAACCAGTCTACTTTAACGCCCCGTATATACGAAACACGAAACCCAATTTGAAAAAATGGAGTACCTACAGTTAGTACCAAGTTTGATTTACATTTTATATTCGTTTGTATGGTTAAGTCCAGGCAGGTTTGGAGCGTTTTGTCTCATTAGCGAAAACTTTTGTATGTCTTACATTGCATTGCTATTATAAAATTTAATATAGGTACTTACCCCCAAATCTAGGCGTTAGATGCTCTATGCCCCACAAACTTAATAAATTACTTACATCCATCTTTAACACGTGATACACTTTGCGAAACTAACCCTACCAAATGATGCATAGTTGACCGCAAAGCGCACCGATTGGACAGCAAAACGCGGAAACTTTAAATACAATGAAAGCACATTGTTGGCATAACCACAAATTATAATAATCGATTCACCGACCACTTATTGTGGTTGTCAGAATTATATTATAAATGTATTTTACCAATTTATGATATTTATAATTAAGCTAACCACAATCTTTTTAACCAAAAAGATATAGTTAAAGTGACCATCATGTTATTTTACATTTGACTTGTATAATGATAATTATAGTTGGCTATACTATTATTTTCTAACTATATTTTATTGTTTTAATATTTTTTAGTGTGTAGTCACTATATTATTGTACTAGTTCAAAAGTCAAATTATTACTTATTGACCGCCGAACAATAATGGTGACATTTTGTCGTCTGACAGTTAAACCTAACCTAAAAATGAGGTTACAAAATTTTAAAAAACTACATTGTAGTATTTCTATATAGACTTATGAGGAATATAATATGAATATTATTATACACTTGGAAAAAAAATATGTTTCTTACTTACCTACCAATTTAGTATGAAATTCGTATCCAGACTAACAAAATAAAATAAAAGTCGAAAACAAAAAACACAACACGACCGTTTCCACTAAACAGACTCAAGTTTCAAAACACGTCGAAACCTTTTGATGTTACCGCTTCCGAGCGGGACTCGAAAAACAAAACTCAAACTGTCGCAAAACACGCCAGTCTTCAAAAAGTTTGCAAAAAGTTGCAATTTTGTTTTATTCGACACGAGTTTGTGTTTTGTTTTAGTTTTGTCCGTTTGGTGGAAAACCGACTTTATAAGGACTTGCACTGTAAATATACACTTATTGCCCACTTTTCGTTCACGCTTTATTTTCGCCAAGGTTGGACAGCACCTGTCAGGAGTTTTTTCGAGTTTACCCGCGGCAAAACTTGACAGCGGTTGTCACCAAAATTTTAATTTATATTTTAATTGTACCCACCATAAATAATTAAGTTTGTAGTAGGTATTTTGTGATTAAATAAATTATCTTTTTTTAAGTTTTTAAATTAATACCTACATATTTATTATGTATGCATGTATAATAATAGGTAGTATGTTTTGTAAGCTATGTGCAGGGATATGTGTATGCAGAATAACTGTTACTCATGAAATAGTCTTGTCAAATACCATTCAGGCATTTAATTTTTCCTGTGAAAAAAATCGAAAAAACACAATACTAAGTAATATTTTTTAACAAAATGCATTCGTGCAGGTGAAAAAATCCTCGTCTTCGACTCGGATTTTTGTTGCCACCAGCACTCATGCTTCTTGTTAAAATATTACTTAGCAACGTGTTTTTTTCGATTTTTTTAGTAAAAATTAGATGCCCTTATCCCTTACGCTCCATGTGGCTACAATTGTGACTTCCTTATGTACATATACTTTATGGGTTAAAATGATACAGTGGAGCTCCCACTCCTCAATCGTACAATTGTGATATGTGTTTACTACGCAGACAAGAGCATGCGCTCACCAATGTCTGCCTTGTTTTTGTTTTGGATGGCAATTTAAGCGTTCTAGTTCTTTACATCATTGCGTCTAATAGTAAGTTATTGTCTTTTTATTACAAAAATGACTTTATTTAATGTAGAATGCTTAAAGTGTCTTCAGGAAAGGTTAATTCTTTGACTCTTCAAATTTTTTTTTTTATTTTGGTTTTCATATTAAAGCAATTTTGTCGAGAAAACATTAATTTTGCTTTAAAATTTGAATTTTAATTTCTCAGGAGTGTAAGGGTTATGATATTACTTACGAAAAATCATAGCACAACGTCCAAATAACGTTGAACGTTGGTCTCGCTGATTTTAGAGTGGTTTACACCTCGGAAAACATACTTAGCATTGCGGCAATCGAGCTCATTTTACATAAGCGTGTTTGTAAGTGTTTGAGGAATTAAAAAATATGTTTGGTCGAGTTAGTGATAACATCGTATTGCCAAACTAAATTTTAAAATAAACGACCTGGACCTTGCGCCTAATTTTAGGTAGCAGCGAACACCCGTGGTTAAAATGTTACATAGAGACCCTGTTTAAACCGATAGATTTTGGTATCGGATTGTATGGTGTTTCTATAGGGTGTATCGGTATGTATATATACTTTATATATATTCTATAGGATCCATAGTTGGGATTTATGGTTGTTCTATAGGGATATCCTTTCTTGATTTATTTGCTATCGGTCTCAATAGGGAAAATACACATAAATGTAGAAATTAGTTTTTCTTCCATGGGACCCCATAGGTTTTAACAAAATTTTTCCAAATGTTTCATGGTTGCTGTATATGGATATCCCTATATATCCTTCCTTCAGTTATTTTCTATCGGTCTCAATAGGGAAAATGTAAAAGTTATGGTGTGCCTATCTATAGGTAATTTCCTATAAATTTTCTATCCGGCCGTATCCGGAAAAAAACATGGACAAATGCACATATTGAGTCCGTTAGCGCCCGATAGATTATCTTTATGGGTCTCTATGGGGTATTTTAAGCAGAGACCCATAGACTAGCATAGGACCTACTTTATTAATTAATTATTAATAATTTACTTAACTGCATTCATATACATAGGTAGGTAGGTACGCGGAGACTTTGCTGCGGCGACGAGGTCGCCGCGATTTTTTGGTGATCACACGATGCAACTAATCAGCTGATCTAACCTGTCCTAAAATAGAACATGTTCTATTTTCATGCAATAAAATCGCCGCGACTTAGTAACTCTTTTAGGGATTTACAAATTTTTTGGTTGGTACTCAATATTCATCAGCTGTGGAATGACAGAAGTGATTTGTCTGAGTGTTTTTATTTATTTACAAATTGTGATAATGAACCAAATAGGCTCTCAGGGATTTACGTGGGATAGGGAATCCACTAAAATATTTATTCTAGGTTACGAGACAAACCCGAATCTGTACCTCACAAATGATCCGGGTTATAAATTAAAAAATAAATATATATTTTTACACCACAAAATACTTATAACTTAAAAGAAAAATAAAACCGATTTAAATAAACATTAAATTTGTTTAGGTATTTTTATTTTTCAACTAAGTAATTTTCGGTTATGTTGGCAATCCTAGTAGAAAATAACGTCAGTTTGGTTGCACCGTGTGAACACCCTAGAGGCAAGAAAGTCGCTGCAACTAGTCGCCGCGAGAAATTGCACCGTCAGACATGGACTTAAATTGCACAAATTAAGTATTTTTTTTCACCACCAGCGGCGCTAATTGTCGATGCGTACTGACGTCTGCTCTTTTGTTTGGTATCGTGTAGGTACAAATTAGTCAATTGTTTCAGAACAAACGGAACACCAGCGCCCTCTTACCCAGGGCTGCCGGGAGGGGGGCAAAAGGAGCACATTACCCCAGGCCCCCAACGTCAGGGGGCCCCTGGTTTATAACTAAAAAATTGGAAACATTGAATATGTTGATTTAACAGTCAATTTACTTTTTTTTCAATAATGCATTAAAAAACGAATAAGATACAAGGGGCTAAAGTTGTGTACTTATTTGTAAGAGATATAAACAGCACAATTTTGAAGCAAATTTTACAAGCATGTAACTTTTTAACGCCTTGACCTTCATATAATTTGCTTTCTTTTTAAAAAATAAAACTCATATTTTTGAAATAAATAATTACATTTATTTAACTATAGATATATAATTTAAAATATTTAAATGATGAAAAATAACTATAAGCACAGGGTCGCTCGCCATTAAAATTTATATGTAACGAAAGGGGCAATATTTACTATTTTAGGCTCTATTCATTTGATCTGCCACTTTTAGCCGCCTTTTAAGTATACTTAAAAGGCGGCTAAAAGTGGCAGATCAAATTAATAGAGCCTAAAATAGTAAATATATTGCTCATAAATAAATATAATATATATAGTAAAAAATTAATTAAGTTAAGTTTCCTTTCATAAAAATTTATAGGTACCTGTAGGTAAAGTATATTTATTTTATGCCAAAGAAAATTGTTTAAGATAAAAAAAAATGTTAAAAAATAAATAATAAATAAAATAAAATAATCTCTTTCAAACCATGCGCTGTATGCTGTATTTTTTATTTTTGATCCATCTTTTCAAATACAAATTTTAGAGTGTCCCATTTATATAAGTACACCCGACATGTACACTATATATTTATTAAAACCTTTTTATTTAAACATGTATAACAACCAACAATTATTTAGTTCATTAATGAACTAAATAATAAATAATAATAACAAAATAATAAACTTATTGCGTTTTCAGTGTGTTAAGATAAATCTATAATTTTTCTTAACATACTGAAAATTTATTGCGTTACAGTACGACTTGAGTCATCATAAGGAGCAGATAGGGTTTACAACTGGCCGGGACTGACCGGGATATCCCGGAATCAAGCACCTATGTCCAGGCGAAAAACAAAATAGCCCGTGACACGGGATAATCCCGGAATTAAAATAAAAGGTAAATTTATATAAATTCTTCCAAATATTTTTAGAGGCGGATCCATTTAAAAATACAATTATAAATGGGTTTTGGAAAGGGGGTCGTGACCTCCATGAAAAACAAAACACCCGGTTCACGGATGTAGCGAAATGGGTAAAAGCAGATAGGCAGATTAAACAGACGAACGAAATGCAGGCAGTCGCGTTTAAAACCGTATTAATGCATATATGCATGTATACATGGACTAAACGTTGTAGCCGGTTAAAAGCAGATGATTTCATACAATTGCGGGGGTGCAGTAACCGTATAAAAAGCAATACCAACCTGGTGTTTGCGGATATAGCAAAGTGGGCAGATATAAGCAAATGTAATTTTCATCCGCTTTCTTTCGAAATTTAATAATTATAATAATATCGTTTATTTTCAAAACTTTGCACATAAAATTACAAGAGAACCTACAATTATATATACAAAAAAAAAAGAAAAAATACAAAAATACTTCCATGAAGGAGTATAGCTTCAGATCAAAACAATTTCTTCTTGAGTAAATTTAAATTGTAAATTTCTTTAATATCAGTTTATAAACTATTAAATATTTTTACACTTGCATAGAAATAGCCTTTTTCATATATTGATAAGTATTTTTCTCAACAAGGATTAGCAAAATACAATGTTTTCAAAGTTTGAAATTCCACGTACGATCAAATTACTCTAAAGGAATAATATGTTTTATAAAGTGTTTTGCAAAGTTGTTCAACAGTTTAAATTATCATCAATGTGAACTCCCAAAAACTTTGTATTTTTTGATACGGCCATTAACGGCCAAGACAAGAAAAACAAGATTTTTTTATGACATTTTTATTAAAGTCTATTCAAAACACATAAAATAAGGTTAATTTACTGTTAAAAAAAAACATACATATTTTTCCTAAAAAAAACAGTGGGTGCGTATACGCACCTTTGACCAAAATAGTTATTAACATTATTAAACAAGAAATCAGTTTTTTGTGTGAAAGCTTTCAAAGCAGTCTGGATGCAAATGCACTTTACATTTTTTACAAAGGTAAATTGTATTACTTTTGCAAAATCTACACTTTTTTAACTATTAACCTCCCTAATTATAACATGCCCAATATTATCAAGTCATCTGGTAGAGCAGAACTGGAAGGTCTTCCATGACTTGAGTTGGTTACTGCAGTATTTAAAGAAACATCGGTGTCCTTTGCCTCTCCGTAATACTTGAGTAAAGAGAGCGCTAAATCCGAGCGAAATTTCAGTTGAGGCGTTTTGGATTCATTTGCTATATTATTAATTTTCCAACTGTTTACTACCATGCTGTCGATTAAATTAGTAAACAAAGGCCACCACCACTTTTTGCTTCTTATTCCAATTCGATAGTTGGCAATGCCATTGTCGTGTAGGTCTACGCCACCCATATGTTGGCTGGGGGAGAAGAACTTCCTTGCTCTCCTTTCGGTTATAGCGTTTGGCTTGTGCAAGTGGTAAAACTTCACAGGTATTTGTCATTACTGTCACTACAGAATTATCATTCCATCGCGAAACCAGAACTTCTAAGATGAGATCAAAAGCAGAGCTATAAGCGCCTCTTTCCCTTTTTGACATGGATTTGTTATCTTCAACTGGGCATTTAGCGGTTCGGTTATCTCTTACTGTTCCGGTTGCGAAAAATCCTTTTTTTTTCAAACTTTCAAAAAGAGAATATGAAGTGAAAAAGTTATCGAAAAATATTTTATGTTGTTTAGGATTTTCTACTACAGACAATAGAACTAAAACAACTCTTGTTCCTAATGGGCCCAGATTGTCAGACTTCTCTGCTTTTCCATGCACCGTAAGGAATAAACTTGAATAAGTAACCGGTATCGGAACAAAGGCACCATAGCTTAAATCCAAATCGGACCGGCTTTCCACGAATAAACATTTTGCAGGAGTGGCGTCCAAAATATGGCACCATCTCTTTATCTTTTGAAAGGTTTTCTGCAAATATCCCAAACTGTATGTATTTTCTATTTATAATATCAAAAATAGGCGTTAGTTTAGCAAATTTGTCATTCTTATTTAGCAACATGTTGTCCGACAAATGAATGTTTTGTTTTATTGACCGAAATTTATTTCGGCTTATGCTATCTCTTACAAACCGCACTTCTTTATCTTGATCTTTTGACCAGTACATATCAGTCGGTGGAAGATTATGATACCCAGATAATATAAGTAGACCAATAAATCTCTTCAAGTCTATTTCAGTGAGTTCAAAGTCGTGGCGGTTGTTTTGGGATGCATACATCTTTGAAAAATTTAAAATTTTGTCCATTACTTCCTTGTCAAAAAACAGTGAAAATAATACATAAGGTGACTTGCCACCGTGTTCAGCTTTGATATTCTCTATATGTCTATTGGAAAAAGGTTAAGGTAAAGTGGAATAAGTAGTTGTATTTGTTTTTTTCCAGTTTGGCACAATACTTTTTGTGGCTTTTTCAGGATTAACCCTAGCACGCTTTACTGTTTGGCTCAATGGAAGGTCATATTCCGAATCATCATCATCATCCTCATCTATACTTGGATGTATTTCATACGTTCCTGCAATATCCGCCTCCAGTCTCTCTTCACCAATCACATTTTCATCAATGTTTTCTTCATCTGTAATTTCGTCTGTGTCGGGCGGCACATAAACAACATCAACAGATTCGGCGTTTTCACAATCTGAATCCTCTTCTAACAGAGCAAGTAATTCGTTAGTATTTAGTTCCCTTTTCATCTCCCATTTTAATAAATTACTGCAACAATATAAACAAAATTTTAATTCTATAACGCACATACAAAGTTGAGCGAAAAGCCATGCACGATGTAAATTTTTACCAGTCTGAACGGATCTTAAAATGTCTTACCTCATTTTTATGTGCACTACTTAAATGATAACTATTAACACAAAAATATTTAGTTTAAACTCAGAATCAAACAATAAATTACACAAAACTGCCCTTATTTACATAAACGTAGTTGAGAATTATACCCAATCAAACTCTCTGCTGTTGACTGACTTCTTCTTCTTCTTCTTTCTGGAGGCTAATAGCCTCAATAATTGACAGCTGTTTTGACAAGTCCTAAATATTTATATACATATTTATTTATCGACAATAAATATTATTTATTAATAATATTATTATAACTATAGGTAGAGATACATAATATTATAAATATACAAATAATAGATAGTCGTTAACAGCCAAAGATGCGCATACGTATCCACTACATATATATGTCACTATAACCGTCATTTTAAAAACTCGAATAATAAAAAGCATATGACTATTGAAATAAACATATTTAATAATAATAATAATAATAATAATAAACTTTATTACCCAAACTAAATAGAGACGTTACAATTGACTCAAAAATAGATATATAAAGATTTCCAAAATTGGATTCTGTTCTTCCGCATTCCCCTTGGGATACTTAAAATTAATATTTGTTAAAAATAATACAATTTAAAACCTACTTTTTTAAGTAAAGACAACTATGACAATACAAAATAAATAAATAAAACTACATTTAACTATAGCTAAAAATTAATAAAATATTAGGAACCCTTATTAAGGATCAATAAAATATAAGGGTCATTGCTGCCGCGACAATACAAATTTTAAATTATTTTTAAAAGTATTAACAGATAAAGTAAAATCACACATATTATAATCATTGACATATTTATAAATATTGTACGAGAAAGACCGTTTAAAAATTTCTTTTTTGTGCTTGGGTATATCTATAACGCATTTTTTTCGGATATTTAGATTGTGTACATCAGTCCTATATCTTATTTTATCATGAAGGTACTTTACATACGTCTTGCACAAAAAAAAATATTTTTCTTCCATTTGCTAGCTAAGAACAACATTTATTTGAAGATTTGTAAAAAAGTTAGAAATTCATTATATTTACAGTAACATTAAAATTGAATTAAGCAATATGTTTACTCAAATAAAAAATTTAATACACTTTCTGGACTATTGGCCGAAGATTCTGTAGGTAGGGAAGCATATTATTTTATAGCTAATCCCACAAAAAAAATAGAGTAAGAGGGTTGTGTTAAGCACTGTAACTGTATTTATATTTGATTTTATATTTTTAAAACAAATATATTTTGTTTTATCCTTGTTGAGTATGAGTCCATTTTCGGCGAACTAACTCAACAACCCCAGTAATGAGTCCTATTTCGGATAGTACATCTACATTTTTTGACCTTACAAGTAAATTTGTATTATCAGCAAAATTTGTCACTATAGTGACTATAGTATATATACTATTCATATTATTACAAATATGAAAGGGCCAATCACACTGCCCTGAGGTATTCTAACTTTAATGGTTTGAGGGTTTGAAATAAAAGATTGACCATCTCTTTCTATCAAGACCAGTTGGCTTCAATTTAAGAGGTATGACTGCATTCCAAGCAATACATTTCCTTACTTCCTATTTATCAAGTTTATTTAAAAATAGTTTATAATTAAAACAATCATAGACTTTCGATAGATAAATATACCCATACAGTGATCGTTTTTGCCAAAATTCGATAATATTTTCTTAGCGAAGTTATGTTTATTAAAAAATTCCACTAGACGATCTGTCATTACTAATACAAAAAACTTTGAAAACGAATATAGTAAACTAATTGGTCTATAGCTATAGCTTTGAACTTTGAAAACGAATATAGTAAACTAATTGGTCTATAGCTATAGCTACCCATCAAAGTTGGATCACCCTTTTTAAGGATGGGTTTTACTAAAGCAGTTTTTAGCCTTTCAGGAAAGATACCACACTGTAAAGAATTGTTCACAATGAAGAAAATAGGAAAACCTATATTGTTTGCACGTAATTTAATTATGCAGGAGGGAATTTCGTCTATTCCGCTGCTTTGTTTATTTTTTTTATTATTGTTAGTATTTCAAACTGCGTTACAGGCATTAAAAACATTGAATTTTCATTTATATTTATTAGGGTGATTTTTTTTTCACAACTATTTTTATTTTTTCGCTCCCAACTCAAAATCTTGGTGAAAATGTTCAAAAAAAAATTCCCTGAAAATTTGAGCCCTTAATATTAACTCAAAGTACTCTACCAAAGCGTATAAAGATTTCCCATTTAAAATACACGTTAACTTTGATTATTTTTTTTAAATATCTATATCTCAGCCGCATTTTATGCTATTGGATTGTTTCAAAAAAGGATTTACTCGTAATCAAAAGTTCTACAAAAATGCTTTATATGCCATAGCTGTAATCTGCACCTGTAGGATGGTACGGGTCACTAAATCTTATTTTAGTGAAAAATTCTCATATCTTTGAAGATATTTTAAAAGTCACTGAATTCTTTGTAAAAATGTAATGGACAAACTTGTAGAAAATTTAATTTTCTTTAAAAAAGGTCTTATCAGTTGAATCGCTAAGATTGATATTTGTTGAGATATAAAGCGTTTGCATTGACATTTTATGAAATTTTCAGGATTTTCGTTCCAAACTTTTTATAAATGATGATTTTCAATTGTTTATCAGTACAATTTCATGTAATTACGTTTTTTCTACAGTCGGGTGATTAGAGAAAAATAAATAACTAAAACAATCAAGCATAATTATTAATAAAATAACATGTTGTATGTAATACACCTCGTTATATCCAATTTTAGGTTAGATATATATTTTCTCTTTAAAGTTATGTTATTAATAATTATGCTTGATTGTTTGAGTTATTTATTTTTCTCTAATCACCCGACTGTAGAAAAAACGTAATTTAATGAAATTTTACTGATAAACAATTGAAAATCATCATTTATAAAAAGTTTGATACGAAAATCCTAAAAATTTTATAAATTGTCAATGAAAACGCTTTATATCTCAACAAATATCAATCTTAACGATTCAACTGATAGGACCTTTTTTAAAAAAAATTAAATTTTCTACAAGTTTGTCCATTTCATTTTTACAAAGAATTCAGTGACTTTTAAAATATCTTCAAAGATATGAGAATTTTTCACTAAAATAAGATTTAGTGACCCGTACCATCCTACAGGTGCAGATTACAGCTATGGCATATAAAGCATTTTTGTAGAACTTTTGATTACGAGTAAATCCTTTTTTGAAACAATCCAATAGCATAAAATGCGGCTGAGATATAGATATTTAAAAAAAATAATCAAAATTAACGTGTATTTTAAATGGGAAATCTTTATACGCTTTGGTAGAGTACTTTGAGTTAATATTAAGGGCTCAAATTTTCAGGGAATTTTTTTTTGAACATTTTTACCAAGATTTTGAGTTGGGAGCGAAAAAATAAAAATAGTTGTGAAAAAAAAATCACCCTAATAAATATAAATGAAAATTCAATGTTTTTAATGCCTGTAACGCAGTTTGAAATACTAACAATAATAAAAAAAATAAAAAAATAAACAAAGCAGCGGAATAGACGAAATTCCCTTTTGCATAATTAAATTACGTGCAAACAATATAGGTTTTCCTATTTTCTTCATTGTGAACAATTCTTTACAGTGTGGTATCTTTCCTGAAAGGCTAAAAACTGCTTTAGTAAAACCCATCCTTAAAAAGGGTGATCCAACTTTGATGGGTAGCTATAGCTATAGACCAATTAGTTTACAAATCTACATTTTTTTAAAAATATTAAACTAATTCACAATATTTATAATCTACACGGCATTGTTTGTTATTTCAATGGTTTCATTAACTCTTGTAAGAGCTTAATATAATAAAGCCATATGGAATAATAAGTAAGGAATAAAATAAATGTTTAAACATTATATTTAAGTCGATCATCAACCCGTTTAAACGGCAGAATTCTTCCGTCTAATAAGACTCCATGTGTTACGGGAAAACAACCATGGTTAATGGCAAAGCAAGTAACAATGTATTTAGGCAAATAATAAATATTTTGTAGGTATGTAGTGCTTTAACTGATGTTTCCTACAGGTATGATGTGCTATATGTGCTATGTGGAGCGAAAATTTTCAAAATGAATAATTTGAATGCAATACAACACGGCGTTCTCTATAGAGAACGCCGTGAATACAATCAAGTTTATCGAGTGCAGAATTTTATAAATTTGGCTTATCTGTTTTACATTCATATATAAAATTGTTTAAGTGTATCCTTCACATTTCCTATATATTGTATATTTGCCAATGGAGAGTATGTAAATCCATTTTATGTTTAAACCAATTAATAACATTATTATTAAACTTTAGGCTACTACTCCGCAACAAAAAAAGCCATTGCAATAAAGCTAGATTCAACAAAAATATAAGGAAAGTTGTCGTTAACTGTTGATGTACCAAAACCTGGGTTTGGTACATCGAATGATGGTAATAAAGCGAGGGTATTTTTTATCACCTAATAAAAGCAGCAGAAATAACATGTTTAAAATTGTAAAACTTACATCTTAATATTTTTATGTATTATATATTTTAGGCATAAACACAGTCTCGTTCTTCCACTTGAAGGGAGAGGTTGGGTCGCATAACGTGAACGCTCCTAAACAGTGTAAACGATACAGCCGCAAGTTTTAATATCGAATCTTAGAATCCGGTAATTATCGGATACAAGTGAATCAAAAACAATTAAAGAAAAACAAGAAAATTAATAATAAGTGCGAAAAGTGCGGGCGGCTCCCGGTTTAATTCACAAAGTGCTATAACGTCGTAAAAGTGTGTGAGTTAATGAGTGATTAAGGTCAGGTGATTAAGTGATTAAGGTTAAGGTTACCTGGTTACCTGGCTACCTGGATTTCTACCACCACAATCAACGCGTGCTAAACGCAAGCGGTCGAGGCCAGGGAACAAGGAACTGCCCGTTAAGGACAAAGCATCAGAACTCCAAGTTTAATTAATCCAGCTAAGTAATTTCCCAATTGCATGACCTAATAATATATAATTCCCAATTGCATGACCTAATAATAATACCAATTCCAAGAAACCCATCTGGTATCAGTAAACAAATCCAACCCATAAATCAATACATAAACAAAACAGAAAAAGCAGACATAAATAAACGCCATAATTCTTAATAAAGCCAAACCAAAACAAACATGGAAATCGTCAATACGATAGATCACTCAGTAGGCATAATTAAAATTCCATCCGACGGAAATTGCTTAGTGGCCGGCTTAGCACACCAACTAGACAATAAGAAATACACACCGGGTCCAAAAAAATATGTCCGTTCACATTTCAGCTCGAAAACAGCCTTAAATACCTCGGCTCCAAAATTACCAGCACCTTAAACCGCCCGGAAACTACAAAGCAAAGAATAAACGCAGCCACGTTTCCCAGTAAACACACATACGTTAATTAAACGTTTTTTTAAACCGTAACACCATTTTGTTTTTACGTATATTTATAACGTACAATCAACTTTAAAATGTCGCAGATTATAACGTTTAACAATACTAATTAATAAACGTTTAATTTTGGCGTTAAGAAAACGATTATTACACGTTTTGAAATGTTACATTTAAAACTTTTAATATACGTCTATTAATAACGTAAATTAATGATTATTTTTGTCTCATTTACAACGTTATATTTAAATTCATATTAATGTCCTTTCTAACGTTAGTTCTATAATAAATAAAACTCCACAAATACTTGTTTTTACAACGTATTTATTAAACGTTCTTTTAACGTTAACTGCAACATGAATACAGGCTGTTTAAAGGTTGTAGACAATGATTTTTTTGAGGTATCTCCAATCGTCTTCAGGTGAATCATTTTTATCGTTCGCTGGAAAATTTAGCTGCTTCTAAAACACAAAAAAGAAATTTGTTAAACGATAAAAAATAGACTAATTTTTCGAAAAACCCTATAAGATTTAAAAAAAAATGGCTTAAAAAGCTTGTTTTCAGCTGGCTTTGTTGTTCAACAGATTAAATTCAAAAATTTGTATTGTAGAATATCGCTGGGCTGAAATTTGATAAAAAAAATCCGGTATTTTTAGCGCACCCGGTATAATAAGAGTGTTCTCGAAATACTAATTTACAATACGTACACAATCTCAAGGTCTTGTTGAATAGATCTATAACCAACAAATGTATCTTATCGAACCGACTTGTGACTTTACTAGAGAATTCTCTAGTAAAATCACGCCTAATTCCAATTTACGGTAAAAATACACGACCGCCGCTAAATTTGGAAATAATGGACTCTTTCCACAATTTTAACATCTGTACATTTATGAGTATTGTGTTTAATCTACATCAGTTTAATGTTAACTTAATGTTAATTTAACTTAAATGTTAATTTGTGTGAGTTAATATTTACCTACCCCACTATACTTAATAAACATTGAAAGCACGTAGAAAACGTCTTTAAAATTAACATATTAACTCTCATATTATTCTAGGACGCTGCACAAATTATAATAAGAACAAAATCACACTCCCCCGAAAATTAGGAAATAAAACAATAAATCTGCGTGATATTAACAGTATGTATGTTTTTAAACAATTACATTAAAGTACTTACCAAAAGCAGGACGAATCTTACGAGCAGAAAACACGTAAAAAATGCACCTTTTGATAGCAAAATCAAATTGAAAACTGACATAGCGAGCAGCTATGGCATGGCAGCCTACCATTGGCAGGCCCAATCACATGATGTGTATTCGGCCAATCAGATTGCGTTCTTCAGTTATGCGTTTTATATGGGTATGTATAAACGTATTAAGTACGTTTATTTAAACGTTTTAAGTACGTTTGTTTAAACGTATTAACTATGATTTCGCGAAAGAATCGAATGATCGATTTACAACACATCTCAGATTTTTTTTTAATTTTAATATTTTGTTTATACATCCAATTTAACACTAAATCTAAAATTTTTCTTTCATCTGACTTAAACTTTAGCTCCTAGAAACCATTTAATTTTGCCTTTCACAAAAAGGCCAAATTCCATTATTTTGGCATACATTTTTTATTAAAATACTGAATGATTTGAAATTTGACCCATGTATGACCCCTATTAGTACCTACAATTCTGTCAAAAAAAAGTTTTAATTTTTTACATATAGGTGGCGCTGCAATTTTTTTTTCTTCGAAAGTAGACGTTTTTTAAAAACAAAAAATTCTCTTAAGCAACAATGCTCAAAAAAACTAAATAGCGTACCAGATAATACAGATATTCCTTTATAATTCGACATATAAAAATTTACTTGCACATGATGATGCCGCCCGTAAAGCCAACTTATAGTTTGGTCTACCGCATTAAAAAAAATTGAATTACACTTTCAACTCTATCCTTATTTTTAAACTAAGGAACTCCAGGTGATGGCTTTTTTTGGTAACTAAAACGCAACTAAAAAAAGTTTTATTTTTTTTATATACAGGGGGCGCTGCAGCCTTTTTTTCAAAAATAGACGTTTATAAAGACCATAAAGTTATAACTTAGTATACTTAAGCAACATTGCTTAAAAAACTAATGACATTATTTATAATGTATCAGATAATATAGATATTCTTTTATTGTTTGACATATAAAAATTTATTTGCAATAATTAATGCCTGTTGTAGGGACGATTAAAATTATAACTAGTGCACGTACCCGCATATTGTTATATAAACGCCTTTTTTCGCTTTTATTGTTGTATGCGGACAAAAGGTAACAAAACCAAAGAAATTTTAATTACAAATGGTAACAAGTATTTCAGTGACTCTATAGTAATAGTAATAGTAATATGACCATTTGTTTAAATATATTTTAGTATATTTCGAGAGGCAAAGCATTCTTTATTATCGTACTTTAAAATTAAACTAAAGTCAAGCCTATAGGCTGGGAATCAAGTTACCCCAACAGTTGACAGTTACTGTCAAACGGTAACCATAATAACATTTAAAATTTTGCCGTTATTACAAAAGTTGAAATTGGAGAGGGAAAATATCATGCTTTTAAAGGTACGCAAAGTTAATAAATTTTCTTTAAGTAAATCAAAATTCTAGGAATTGAATTTTCTGGAGTAAACATAAAAGTTGCTTGGACATCGAGTCGACAAAAGGAAAATCTAAATAATTTAAAAGCAATATATAGGTGCGACGAATTACTTTGCAGTAGGGTTTTTGAAAATGAAGATGATCTTCTAAACCACCTTAAATTTTAAAATCATAAATTTCCTGAAATTAGACAAACTATAGGTGATGTTGCTAGAATGGAATTTTTAAAACAAAAAGATGTTTTAACTGCAACTAGTTCAACAATATCTACCGTCAATATATGCCCAAATGAAGAAGATAAAAATACGTTTTTTCGAGTATATGCAAAAGGGTTCGGAAGGCGCAAAATTAAAAAATCACGTTTTAATGAAAAACAAAAAGATTTTGTTGGCAACCTTTTTGAAGAAGGTGAAAAAACTAAAATTAAATATACGCCTGAATATATAGCAACAGCTATACAAAATTATGAAGTAAATGGCAAATTTTAGTTTTCTTCAAACGAGTATATGCATCCTAATCAGATACGCGGCTTATTATCAAGATTATCGTCAGATAGAAGGTTAAGCAAAAATAGAAAAAGAAAATTAAAAAATTTGCCGGAAGAAATTGAAGAAATTAGCCCAGAAGAGGATGAAGTTTTTTTGAAGCTTTATCAGTTTTAAAGTAGTTCCTTTGCGGCCTAAGTAACTTTTAAGTTATAAATAACCCTGGTTAAAATCTCTAGACTGATTCTGAGAATCGCTCTAGAGATTTGAACCAGCCAGTAGGATATAAACCAGGGTAATTTATAACTAAAAAGTTAGCGAATATACCCCTTAGAGCCCAACAAGTTTAAAATTTAATGTAAAGGTAATAATTATTATTATTATAATAATTATTAGGATATATCTTTAGTATTTAATATATGCAAATCTTGCAGATAAATTATTATATGTTAAATAATAAAGAAATAGTAATATCAATAATAATAATAAAGAAAAACATAATAAATAAAATAAAGAACAAACCTATTAAATAAATAATGGAATACGTAACTCTTTATAATAAAGGAATACATAACTATATTATCTGAAATGCTATATAGTTTTTAAAGAAAAAAGGCTGCAGCGCCCCCTGGGTGTGAAAAAATAAAACTTTTTTTTGCTGTGTTACCAATAAAAGTAATCTCCTGGAATTCCTTAGTTAATAAATAAGAATAAAGTTGTAAGTGTAATTCAATTTTTTTTAATGCGGTAAACAAAACTTTAAGTTGGCTTTACGGGCGGCAACATCATTTGCAAGAAAATTTTTATATATCAAATTATAAAGGAATATGTATATTATCTGGTATACTATTTAGTTTTTTTGAGCATTGTTGCTTAAGAGAGTTTTTGGTCCTCAAAAAACGTCTATTTTTGAAGAAGAAAAAATTGCAGCGCCACCTATATGTAAAAAATTTAATTTTTTTTTTTGGTGGAATTGTAGGTACTAATAAGGGTCATTTATAGACCACATCTCAAAACATTCAGTATTTTAATAAAAAAAAATTATGCTAATATAATGAAATTATGGTTTTTTGCGAAAGGTAAAATTAAATGGTCTCTGGGAGCAAAAAATTAGGTCAGATAAAAGAAAAATTTTAGATTTAAGGTGAAATTAGATGTATAAACACAATATTAAAATATAAAAAAAATCTGAGATGTGTTATAAAAAAATACCTCAAAATCGTTCGATTCTTTCGCGAAATCATAGTTAAGTACGTTTAAGTACCTTTATTTAAACGTATTAAATACGTTTGTTTAAACCTATCAAGTACGTTTGTTTAAACGTATTAAGTACGTTTGTTTAAACGTATTAAGAACGTTAATTTTATCTATTAGTAACTGTCTAGTTTAAAGAATGTTAATAAAATAATGCAGTTTTTAAAGCAACATTTTTGGATGAGTAGTGTTCTGCCTAAAGCTTACTGTATGACCATTGACTATAGAATTACTTATGCTTTTCTTTAGAATGTAATTAGAAAATTTCAAAATTTCATTTAATGTTGTTTATATATATGTATACCTATAGGTATATGTATATTGTTTATGTATGTATACAGTTTATTAAATATTAAACGTTATAAATTATTTTTAAACAAAACATTTTAGAGAAAAGCGATGTGGATAAAAGTATATTTGTATTTGACAAAAACCGTTTTATTAACGTTATAAAATTATACTTTTGAAAAAGTGAGAAAGTTAAATTATTTATTTAACATTCATTCATAATTCATTTTTTTAACGAACAAATTTCTTAGATTTTATACCTTCAGATTTTAAATAAGAAGTCATATTGTCTACATATCGCCACCTGAGAATTAAATTGTTCTATCTCCCAAAATTTAAAGAGGAACAAATAGCAGTTTAAAGTTTAATTTATATACAAATGAAAAAGCTGTTTTTCCGTGTCAGTTTTTTGAAATATAGAATCTCCCAAAACCTAAACACGGAAAACAGCTTTTTAAAATTTCATTTGTATATAAATTAAACTTTAAACTGCTATTTGTTCCTCTTTGAATTTTGGGAGATAGAACAATCTAATTCTCAGGTGGCGATATGTAAACTAAGCAAAAATTTTACAAAATAAATATATAAAAAGTTATTTTAAAAGAGTTCGATGGAGCGTGTTGAATATATCATAGTATAAATGTTAAAAGAAAGAGCTGCCTGCACAGTTCCTAAAATAATTACTTCAAACGTTATTTTCCCATTAAAACTCTTAATATTTGTGAAAAAAAATTGTGGGTTGAAACGTAATTTAAACATTTAAATGAATGGTTGACTGAACACCTTAATACGTTATTGTAACGTAAAAGTTAGCCACTATTAAAAAACACATTTAAAACGTTGTTTTAACGTTTAAATTAAACATTTAAATATATGGTTGACTGAACACCTTAATACAACGTTATTGTAACGTAAAAGTTAGTCACTATTAAAAGCATATTTAAATTAACGTTGTTTTAACGTTTAAATTAAACATTTAAATATATGGTTGACTGAACACCTTAACACAACGTTATTGTAACGTAAAAGTTAGCCACTATTAAAAAGCCTATTTAAATTAACGTTGTTTTAACGTTTAAATTAGACATTTAAATATATGGTTGACTGAACACCTTAACACAACTGTTTTAACTCTGGACTGTATTTTAAACCTTCTTTTTTATTAAAACCAAACCATTTTTCCTTTTGTATATATTTTTTAATATATTAATAATGACGTATCTGTCTAGAAATTCCTCAATCACAGCAGTCTACATACAAAAGTTACAAACCAAAATAACAAATAAATTTCACCGCATAACAGGTGGCGACACAGTTAATGTCACTTGGCGCGAACATGCCGCCCTCTTTGGAAAGCTCAAGCTTTCAAACTTCAACTGGGAGAGGACAAATCTTCTGAAAGTTTCTTTTGAAGACTCCCGCACTGGTTCTTATTGAGGCGACGCGAGCTGTACCATCTTGACCCTTATGTAAACTGACTATTCGTCCAAGACGCCATTCAGTGGGTAAGGATAGGTCATCTTTAATCAAAACTAATTGGTTTTCGAAAAGTTCGCCATGACTAGCCTTCCATTTCTGACGTATTTGGAGTTCAACGATGTAATTACGTTCCCAACGTTTCCAAAAGTGTTGGCAGATCCTCTGCATCAACTGAAATCTTGTAAGACGATTCAACTTGACATCCATAAGGTTTTCATCTGGCGCCGATATCAATGTTCTGCCGATGAGGAAGTGACTCGGGGTGAGGGCACTAAGGTCGCTAGGGTCGGATGAGAGTGGGACAAGGGGCCGAGAATTTAAAATAGCCTCGATCTGGCAGAGTACGGTACTGAACTCTTCGAAAGTAAGGTAAGCATTGGCCAAGACATGTTTTAAATGGGACTTTACACATTTTACATTAGACTCCCACAAACCACCCATGTGTGGAGAATATGGAGGGATAAATTGCCAGTCTATGCCCTCTCCAGCACTTAACGATTTAATGTTTTTTGTATTTACACTTAAGAACCTACCCAATTCACGAAAGGCACCAACAAAATTTTTGCCATTATCCGATACAATCTTGATCGGCTTTCCACGTCTGGACACAAATCGTCTTAAAGCCTGTAAGAAAGACTCAGTGGAAAGACTCGATACTAACTCAAGGTGCACAGCCTTCGTGGAAAAGCATATGAATAAACCAATGTAACATTTTTCAAATTTTCCGCCGCGACCTTTACTTAAGCCGTGACGCACTGTAAAAGGACCAGCATAATCAATCCCAACGCAGCTAAATGGAGGGGAGGGAACTATTCTTTCGCGCGGAAGGTTACCCATTAAGGGCTGCACAGTATTGCCGCGAAACCTGGCACATTTGACACAACTTTTTACAGTAGAACGCGCTAAGTTACGTCCACCGACAGGCCAAAATTCTTCTCTTATAAAAGCTAATAGATTTTGAGGACCTACATGCAAGTGACGAAGATGCTCATAAGCAAACAATAACTTGGTAAAATGATGAACCGAATCCAACACCACAGGGTGCTTTCTACCAAAACTGAGATCCGAATACTCTAATCGGCCGCCAACGCGCAGTACATTCTCGGTATCTAAGAAAGGTGTTAAATTTAGCAACTTGCTTTTGCTATCTAATCTGTCATTCTGTAATAAATTTGAAATTTCCTTAGAAAAAGATTGTTCCTGCGACATTCTTATTAAAACCTTTCGCGCCCGATCCAATTCTTGTCTAGATAAAAACTCAGTAACACGATCAATTTTCATACCTTTACAATTTTCTATAAATCGCAACATATACGCAACGGATCTTAATAAACGCTTATAACTAGAAAATTTTTCGAAAGGAAAAATATCCTCTGGACATGCCTGCACCGCAACGCATGTCTGTTGTTTCAACTCTGGTAAATCACTTAGTTTGCATTTTAAAATTGGCCACTCGTGTTTGTCTAAAACTAACCAAGAAGGCCCATGCCACCAAATTAGTGTCTTTGACAACTCACTAGGATAGAGCCCTTTCGTAACTAAATCGGCTGGGTTGTCTTTCGTGGGCACATAGCGCCATTCACTCTCGTTGGACAAATTTTGAATTTCCGAAACTCTATTTGCCACAAAAACCTTTAATAAATTTGGACTAGTGTTTATCCAAGCAAGAGTTATTTGTGAATCACACCACGAAAAACATTTATCGAACTTAAGATTCATCGATTTTCGAATCTTGTCCATTAAACGTGAGAGAACCAGCGCGCCGCATAATTCAAGACACGGTATACTTATTGTTTTAATGGGGGCCACTTTACTTTTTGCAGCTAACAAGTGAACATGTACTTTTCCCTCGATATCAGTACTTCTGACGTACGCGCATGCTCCGAACGCGCGCTCGCTTGCGTCACAGTAACCGTGTAATTCAATTCGTTGCGCATTGTCGCACACTACTCTTCTGGTTACAGACAGATTCATCAAATCTGGCAAATCTCCCAAAAATCTGAACCACCGGTCGGATAAATGCTTGGGCAAAGCATCATCCCAACCTAATTTTTCAAACCATAAACTCTGCATTAAAATTTTAGTAATAATTATTACCGGGCTGACCAAACCTAATGGATCAAATATTCTAGCATTTACTGATAAAATAAGCCTCTTGGTACATTTTTTAGTAATATTAATGTCTTCCAAAGAGTAAAGCAACTTGTCACTCTGACAAGACCAAATCAAACCCAGCGTCTTAGCATTTTCCCCGGGACCAAACTCGATAATTCCAAAAGGGGAATCCTTATTCTCGATATGAGCCAAGACTTTCGGTTCGTTAGAGTACCATTTTCGCAATTCAAAACACCCGCTTCGTAATACTGCCGAAACCTCGCAACAAATATTCTGCGCATGCGCGATGGTATCCGCTCCGGTTAGCAAGTCATCTACGTAAAAGTCTTTGCGGATTATTTCCGCAATGTCCGGCTTATACTCTTGACATTCAGTCGCTAATTCAAAAAGGCATCGAATAGCTAGGTAACTTGCGCAGGCGTGGCCGTAGGTTACAGTATTAAGCGTATATGCATTTAGTGGATTATCAGTACAAGCACGCCATAATATTTTTTGTAAATTTCTTTGCTTAGGATTAACAAGCACTTGCCGATACATCTTGGCACAATCAGCTGATATTACGTATTTGTGTTGTCGAAATCGCAGAATGATTGATAACAAGTCTTCTTGCAAGATGGGACCGACGTGTTGAATGCTGTTGAGCGAGATACCATTACTGGTAGGAAAGGATGCATTAAAAACTACTCGCAAACGCGTGGTCTTGCTGCACTCACGCAAGACTCCATGATGAGGCATAAAATACTCATAGCTAGCATCGCTCACCTGATTATCCGCTAAACTCATATGATTTAAACTTAGGTACTCGGAAAGAAATTCGTTATACAGACTTCTCAATGTTTCGTTTTTACTTAGTCTGCGCTCTGTACTATAAAACATCTTCTGCGCTTGCAAACGCGAATCGCCCAAACAACTAGGATCTTGTTTTAACGGAAGAGTTACTATAAATCGCCCGTGAGAATCTCTCGTAATTGTTTGTTCAAAAATTCGCTCACATTCGAGCTCCTCGCGAGACAAAGGTTTGGCAACACCGCACTCTTCAGTTTCCCAAAACTTTGACAACATCTTGCATAACTCCTGATTTACACTCAAATTACACGATGTGTTGTTGACAGTATCATTATCGCTGACACGCCCGGAAACGATCCAACCCAGTACAGTTTCCTGTAAAACCGGCTTATTTTTACCACAAAAAATCTTATTAGGCTTAATTATAATCCAAAACAGTTCTGCTCCTATTAACATGTCAATGGGAGCGGGTATGTTAAATTCAGGATCTGCTAACTGCAAATTATCAGGAATATTTAAAGAACTAACATCGACCCCCCAAGACGGAGTCATACTAGTGATGTTAGACAGCACGAAACACGTAAGGCTGGCTTTAAAATCATTGTACCGAGAATTTATATTGACAACGCATTTTTGCTTTATTCTAGAAACATTACTTGATATGCCCAAAATATTTAAATTTGTACCACTTGTTTCAAGTCCCAAGCGATTTGATAACTTTTCGGTAATAAAACTTGACTGCGATCCGGAGTCAAGCAGTGCTCGTACCGCTACTGGTTGACCAAACTTGTCAAGAAGTATAATTTTTACCGTAGACAATAAAACCTTGTAAAAACCTGGATTGTCTACGCCACTGGCTAAAACATTAACATTATTTAAATTTATCTGATCTGGTTTAGATATTACCACAGTACTAGATGGATCGCTCTCCGGATGCAAAAGCGTGTTATGCCAGGCCTTGCATTTTCTGCAGGGGCCAGCCCTACATTTTTTACTCGTATGATTACTCAAGAGGCAAATTGTGCATAACTTAGATTTTTCAACAAAATTTATCTTTTTTGCTAATGGCAAACCCAAAAAATCCCCGCATTTGTAAATCGAATGATTGTTTTTACAATAAAAACAAGAAAACCCCTTCACAGAATCAGTAGAAACCAAAGATTTTGAACCTTGCCTAAAATCCCTTTTATTTTGCTTGTTATTTTCGTGGTTTGGATTATTTGAACTCGATTTGTACTCTAGGGTTTCTAACAAATCTGCACGGTTGCGCAAAAATATTTTTAAGTCTTCTAGTGTGGGAGAACTCAAGCTAACAGAATGCTTCTCCCACTCACCCAACGTTTTTTCATCTAACTTTCCCGCAACGAGGAAAATTAAAAGAGGATCCCAATTTTTTATATCTTGTTCCAATTGCTCAAGGGATCGAAGATGCTTGGACAAATCGTCCACCAATTTTCGCAGTTTATTAGAGCACTCTCTAGCAATAGCCTCTAAACCGAAAATTAACTTAATGTGGTTGTGAACTAAAAGTTTGGTATTATTGTACCTGTCCTTTAATACTTGCCAGGCTACGTCATAACCTGTACTAGTAAACTCAACCGCTTTAATCACCAAGGCTGCGCTACCCTCCAACGAGGCTCTGAGGTAGTGATACTTCTGAATAGAGCTTAAAGACTCATTGTTGTGCACTAGAGACTCAAACGTCTCTCTAAACTCTAACCAATTATCGTAATTGCCTTGGTATTTGGGGAGGGCAATAACTGGCAACTTAACTCCTTGCAAACCTATGCTAGAAATACCTGGCTCCGACACTGTTGAGTGTAGCTGACTGCTAGGCTCATTTACTTCTCTAGTTGCCAATAGGGACATGGCAATAGACCTAAAACTATAATAAGTGTCTTCGAAGGCACCTCTAACCTCATATTCACTGTTGAGACTATCATCGGAGGCAGCTAATTCTATCTGGTTTTGGAGCTCGTTAAACTCATCAAAAACTATTTTAACTCTGTTAACTCTTTCCTCTAACTGAAGAAAGTCAGGTTCGCTTAAATTGTCTTGGCCTTGCTTACTTTCTACATACTTTACAAAGTTTGTGAGGGAGCATTTTAAAGAACCTCGCTTTCTAACTAACGACTCTGCCATTTTATTTTGCAATACTTGATTAAACTTGTGCAAATGACTATTTTTAAAACTCGGCTAGTTAAAAAAGATTACCTGAATTTGGTCAAAATCAAGAAAAAGGTAAAGAAATTGAAACCGCCTCAACCCAAGTACTTCTTCGCTTCTTTCTGGACTTTTACGGCTTTCTGGTCTTTTACGGCTTTTTCTTCAACATCCAAATATCCGTTGACTCGAATGGACCATGTTTTAACTCTGGACTGTATTTTAAACCTTCTTTTTTATTAAAACCAAACCATTTTTCCTTTTGTATATATTTTTTAATATATTAATAATGACGTATCTGTCTAGAAATTCCTCAATCACAGCAGTCTACATACAAAAGTTACAAACCAAAATAACAAATAAATTTCACCGCATAACAGGTGGCGACACAGTTAATGTCACTTGGCGCGAACAACAACGTTATTGTAACGTAACAGTTAGGCACTATTAAAAAGCATATTTAAATTAAAGTTGTTTTAACGTTTAAATTAATTCGTGTAAATTTATACCAATATCAAACCGTTGCTTTTTCTACGTAAAACGTTTTATTGACCTTTCACACGTTTTAAATACGTTTAAAAAACGTGTATGTGTTTACTGGGTTATAACAAACTGTAGTCTTCCGTGGAAGCTCCGGAAGTTGATATACGCACTAAACACATACGCTCTGACCAAATAAACCGACAAAACCTTCGAAAATTCGAACGCAAAATACTCACCTTGTTTACGACTGACCTAACAGACTTACGGAACAAATCGCCCAGCGTCCTTCTAGAAGGAAAAACACCAAACGTGTCAGGGTCGCGTAACTAAAATACTGGGAACATGCAAAGCGTAGACGCCGAAACCACATGCTACAAGCCACCTTAAGTCTAGACTTCATCGAAGAAAAAGTCGGTACACCTAGCTACACATTCCACGACACCCTGGCACAGACAATCCAATTCTCACAAACCGACCTTGTCCGATGGGAACAAATCAGCACCCACAAAAACCTTATGCGGGAAGCGACAGAAAAACTGTACCAACTTCCGGAATCCGACCCGGACAGCGACATCGACACGGACGAACAGGAAGTAAACCAACAAAGATGGTGCAAGTAACGAACTAACCTACCTACCCCCATTCATGAATCCCAATTGAATGGAGTTATTACTAAAACCCAGGTTGAGGAGGATTCCGGATTGTACTTAGTTTCAATGTCCTCAATGTTCTGGTATTACCATCATTGTGAACGGATACACGTATTTTTCTATGCTTTGAATATTAACATTAACATTACCATTAACATTAACATCAACACTATAGTGACAGAGGCATTAACCCTTCGTCGGGCGCAATCGATCTAATAGTCACAAAAAAAATATTTTGTTAAACCATTTCTTGTAAACTGCGCGCATCAACTCACATGTCACAGTAGCTTCCTAACTTATCAAATAGTTTTTGCAATAAAAATTACGAATTAATTTTTTTTATATTTTTTTGTTGGTACTAAATGTTATGCATTTTTTGACCTTTTTTATATTATTACGAAAATAAAAATAGGTCTTCCAAAATTAAGTATATATTTTCTTAACCTAATTACGTATTTTTTATTTCTTTTTTTTTAAGTGTGCGCATCAGGCACATTGCGAACAGCACGGTCAGCCTAATGCGCCCGACGCGTTGCAACGTTGTCAAACAAAAAAAAAATATTCCAATAAAACGTAGAAACATCAACCATGTCTATCCAGAGTTCTGTCAGGTTGGCACAACTGAAACAATGTATATAAGGCCGCGCAGTTGAAATAAAAGCCAGTTACCACTTTACACTTGTAGTTTATATACTAACCTCACATGGCGCTGTGAACACGATTAATAACCGACAATTTTTGCATTTTCGAGGTTAGAACACGCACAAAAAATTTCTCCATCTTGGGTTTTCAACAATTTTTGAAGAAAAATGGATCTTAGAGGTATTCAACCGATGAAAATGGAAGGCAATTGCTCTGAAAATTGGACCTTTTGGAAACAAAAGTTTATAAATTACCTCCAGGCGACAGAAATATGCAAGAAAGACGAATCAACTCAGTGTGCTCAACTACTCGAATTTTTAATACATTTAACTTTTCGCAAGAAGAAAAGGGTAAAATAAAGCCTTTGATTGTTAAATTTGAAGAACATTTTGTGCCAAAAAAGAATCTTACTTATCAAAGACACCTTTTCTTGTCTCATAGACAATCCTTTGAAACAACGGAACAATTTATAACTGATTTAAAGAATCTCGCATTGTCTTGTGAGTTGGGAACATTAAAGGATGAGTTAACCAGGGATATAATTATTTGTGGAGTAAAAGATGACATCTTGAGAGAAAAATTGCTACAAAATGAATTTAATCTAGAAGAGACAATAAAATTCTGTATAAGCGTAGAAAAATCGAAGTTTAGGAGTAAGGAAATTACTAATGGAAGAAATCACGACTTAAATGTAGATAAGATCAAGGTTGGTGAAAAGTATTTAAGAAAAGAAGGTAATCTGCCCCAGTTGAAGTATAATGCACAGAGAGGCCAGTCGAAAGCTTGTGAAAGATGTAGGAAGCAGCATCCCTATGGAAAGTGTCCAGCATATGGAAAAAAATGTGGAAAATGTGGACTAAACAATCATTTTGCTGTTTGTTGTAAAGTGGGTAACGATAATTTTAAAGTTTCAAATTTGTCTAAGTCTAATAATTTTATGTCCATATCTAAAGATTTTAACTGTCAGTCTAACTTTAAAAGGTGTAATAATTTTAATAAAAGAGATCACACATTTGTTAAAAAAGGTTTTAAAAAGAAAAAATTTATAAATGTAGTTGAAAATGAAACTAATGATGATTTTTTGTTTATTGGTAGCATAGAAACTGAGTCAGAGCAGAGACATGGTGCAGGGCGAGTTGACACTATCGATGAGGTGTCATGGGTGACTTCGATTCAACTAGAGAATCAACTGATTGAGTTCAAGTTGGACACTGGAGCAGATGCCAATGTTATTCCTGTAAGTGTTCTTAAACTCATTAATTTTGATTTAAATAAATTAAATAAAACAGAAACTAGGTTAACCTCGTATACAAAAAATGAATTGCCAGTCTTAGGTACATGTATCTTAAAATGTACATATAAAAGTATTGAAAATCATCTTTTATTTCATGTGGTCTCCATTAAAAGCAGTCCTATTTTGGGACTTAAAAGCTGTTTAGATTTGAATTTAATTCAAAGAGTACATGCTCTGGATAATCAAGTCAATAGTAAAGAAAACTTAGATAAATTACTAAATAAATATAATTTTTTATTTTCTGGTATAGGCGAACTAAAAGAGCCATATCACATAGAGTTAAAAAAAGATGTAGAGCCTGTTGTAAACTTTTGTAGAAAAATACCTTTTTATATACAAAAAGCTTAAGGAAGCACTGGATAATTTATTAAAAAATAAAATTATTGAAAGGGTTAAGGAAGGTTCAGACGGGATAAATAATATAGTAATTGTAAAAAAACCTAACGGGTCTATAAGAATAGCTTTAGATCCTAAAGATTTAAATAAAGCTATCAAAAGGCATTACTTTAGAATTTCCACTCTTGAGGAATTAACTATAGATTTATCAGGTGCTAAATATTTCAGTACCCTAGATGCTAGTCAAGGAGTCTTACAAATAAAGCTTGATAAAGAAAGCTCCAAACTTTGCACTTTTGATACGCCCTTTGGAAGATTTAAATTTTGTAGACTTCCCTATGGCATATCCAGTGCTCCAGAGGTTTTTCAAGAACGAATGCATAATATATTTTCTGATATCGAAGGTGTTAAAATTTATATTGATGACATAATTGTTTCTGGAAAAACAGTATCAGAACACAATGCACGTTTAGAACGTGTATTTAAAAAAGCTGCTGAATGTAATATAAGATTAAACTTTAGTAAGTGTCAATTTTAAAAAATGAAGTACTGTATATGGGACATTCCATATCAAATAAGGGACTAGCTCCTGCTACTTCAAAAATTACTGCTATTAAAAATATGCTCGTACCAGAAGATAAAAAAGATTTACAACGATTTCTTGGTTTAATTACCTATGTAGGAAAATTTGTGGAAAATTTGTCAGACAGAACTGAAAAATTGAGAGGTTTATTAAGAAAAAATGTTGAGTTTATTTGGGATGAAGAATGTAATAAAGTTTTTAATGATTTGAAAGAATTAATTTGTAAGGCTCCATATTTAAAATTTTTTGACTTAAACGAAAAAACAACTATCACTGTAGATGCTTCAAAAGACGGGATTGGTGCAGCATTGATGCAGAAAAATAGGCCCTGTGCCTATGCATCTGCAAGTTTAACTTCTGCACAAAAACGTTACTCACAAATAGAAAAGGAACTCTGGCAATTTGGTTTGGAATAACAAAATTTCATCAATATATTTTTTCCACTAGTTTCATAGTAGAAACAGATCACCGTCCTTTAGTGCACATAATAGATAAACCTTTAAATGAATGTCCACCTAGATTGCAGAGAATTCTTCTTCAACTTCGTAAATATGATTTTAAATTAATTTTTAAACCGGGAAAAGAGTTAATAATTTCTGATTTTCTTAGTAGAGCCTATGAAGCTAAAACCTTTTAAGAAAAGTTTGATATGGAACTTAATGCCCAGATTTGTCTGATAAATATGAATATAAATTGTACTACTAAAAAATTTGAAGAAATAAAAAATTTAAATAAAAATGACGTAGAATTAAAAACCTTAAAAAGATTAGTAGAAAATGGTTGGCCAAGTGAAATAAAGGATGTACCGGATATAGCAAAATTTTATTATAAATTTAGGTCAGAAATTTTTGTAGCCGATGAAATAGTATATAAAAATCAAAAAATGATAGTTCCTAGTTTATTAAGAAAAGAAATATTAAAAAAACTTCATTTTGGCCACTTAGGTATTAGAAAGACAATAGAAAAAGCTAGCAATTCATTTTATTGGCCTGGTATGAAAAAACACTTACAGGATATGATATTGGCCTGTTAGATATGTCAAAGATTTCAAAAAACTAATCAAAAAGAGCCCATGATACCTCACGAAATTGTCAAGTTGCCATGGTACAAAGTTTCAGCAGATATTTTTCATTTGTATGGAAAATCTTACTTAATCGTTCATGACTATTACTCCAAATATGTAGAAATAGAAGAATTAAATGGAGATCTTTCGAGTGAGAATGTTATAAAAAACTTAAAGGCAATATTTTCTAGGCAAGGTATTCCAAAAATCTTTTGTTCAGACGGGGGCCCGGAATTTTCCAGTCACCTGTTTAGAAAGTTTGCCTCTGAGTGGGAGTTTGACCATAAAAAGTCATCTCCAAGATATCCTCAATCTAATGGTCAAACTATTAAAAATATTTTAAAATAATGTTATCATGACAATTCTGATATATATTTAGCTATGCTGAATTATAGAAACACCCCCCTAAATGGAGAATACTCTCCAGCAAAAATATTAATGAGCCGAAATTTAGACCTTCTTCCCAATCACCATTCTTTTTATAAAAGCAAAATATGTAATAAAAATAAATATGACGACTTTTTAAATAAATCTAAAATAAACCAAAAATATTACTATGACAATAAAGGTGTAAAACCCCTTGAACCCCTTAAAAATAATACCTTAATCTATTTTCAAAGGGAACTAGGTGGTGATTATATTGTATAAAGTAGGATTAAGGTCATATAAGATTAGGGCTGAAAATGGATCAATTTTAGTAAAAAACAGAAGATTTTTTAGAGTAGCTAAAAATAAGGAAACTCGTATAAATAAAAATAAAAAATCTGATTCATTTTCAAGCCCTAAATTTAACTTTTTTGAAAAAAAATATATAAAAGTTTGTAGTGATAACTTATCACATGAAAATGACAGATCTTCTAAGGAAGGAGATGGTAACTCGATAAAAAATGTGAATATTTTGCCTGATCAACATTTCTTAGAAAATGAGGAATTTTTGCAGAGTGCCCCATCTACCACTAGCTTGGGTTATTCTGGAAAAAATCCAGTAACACAAAAAAAAGTTCAATTTAAGAGTGATACATAAATTTCAGAAAATTGTCTGAAAAATAACACGGAGTACAAAACTAGAAGTGGAAGAGTAAGTAAAAATCCGCAAAAATTTAATGATTACATAAATCATTTAGATTAATTAATTTATTTAACATTTTCTACACAACGTCACCTGAGAATTATAGTGTTCTATCTGCATTTTCTTTTTTTTATTCAGGTTAGTCTTGTTTTAAGTATTAAAGATGCTTATTGTTCTATCTATATATAATTGGGGTAGAAATTGTAAAGTTTAAACCTTAAACTTTACAATTTCTACCCCAATTATATATAGATAGACCAATATCATCTTTAATACTTAAAACAAGACTAACCTGAATAAAAAAAAGAAAATGCAGATAGAACACTATAATTCTCAGGTGACGACAAGTTACCATCACTCATTTTCATAAAAAGAGGAATACAAATTATTTATAAAAAATTATTTATATTATATATAAATACACTATAGAGTATTATTGTTATGTATTTAAAAAAGAAAATAGTACAAAATATATTAATTTACAAAAATTATAATTATTGTATATATGTTTTTACATAAATATATTATTATGCCTTGTCTTGTGATATTAGTTTAAGGAATGTTACTGTGATAGATGTAAGTTTTAAATTGTTAAATGTTTTTTGTTAAAAGGGGAGATGTCAGGTTGGCACAACTGAAACAATGTATATAAGGCCGCGCAGTTGAAATAAAAGCCAGTTACCACTTTACACTTGTAGTTTATATACTAACCTCACAAGTTCTACCAGACTAAGAAAATGTACTAGCTCCGTTAAGGCTATAAAGAGACTGGAACCCATTAAAAAGTTTGCTACTGATCATAAAGATAATGCATCTAAAGTTTCAGCATTTAATGCAATGTAGGTATGAAGAATCTCAAAAAATTTATGATGGGTTTCAAGACATTTATAGCCATATAAAGGATGAATATTTGGAGAAAGAATACGATGACTTAAATAATTTAGTTGTTCAACTGGATGAATGATATTTTAAAATTAAAACCGAACATGTGGAATTTCAACATCTTGTCGGTTCACATAACCCAACAAAACTCTCTGAAGTCAATGTTAAATTACCTCGGATTCAGCTGCCAACATTTTCAGGTAACATTATGGAATGGCCTACTTACATCGAGTTATTTAATGTTTTGATCCATAGCAATAGTAATTTATCTGACATTAAGAAATTTCAATATCTTTTATCCTTATTAAAAGAACCATTATCAATTGTCAAAAGTTTACCTCTCATTTCAACAAATTATGTTATTGCTTACAATTCTTTGAAAACTCGTTATGGAAATAAAAGAGTACACTAAAAAAAAAGCGGTCAGCGGTTATGGTTATGGTAAAATAGGCGCCAACCAGTAAAACCTTAGTTTCTACCATTACAGAATGATAATGAGTTATTGTTACGAATTGACATTACAGCAAAGTGATCGTTACCAGTGGCGGCTGGTGGATTTTATGTATACCAATATCTCAGTTATTAGACATGGGACCAACACCAAATTTATAATAGTTTATAATGACATTAAATAAACAAGTTCGGCACAAACAGAATTTAAATTGAAGTTTTCGAAAAAAGTTAGTTTTTCCTGTCGCCTTACTCGCCTCCAGGCCCCCCTATTTGAGATAATTCAAATTAAAGTGGTGCAATTTATTATCTACTAAAATTTATCGACAAATTTAAAATTTTATTTAAAAAATCCAAATATTACAGATTTTATTCGATTTTAAATTTTTATTGTTCATTTTATTAAAATAAAAAAATATTTCAAATGGTATAAAACCTGTAATATTTGGATTTTTTAAATAAAATTTGAAATTTGTCGATAAATTATAGTAGATAATAAATTGCACCACTTTAATTTGAATTATCTTAAATAGGGGGGGCCTGGAGGCGGGTGAGGCGACTGGAAAAACTAAACTTTTTCGCAAACTTCAATTTAAATTCTGTTTGGGTCGAACTTGTCTATTTAATGTCATTATAAACTATTATAAATTTGGTGTGGGTCCCATGTATAATAACTGAAATATTGGTATACCCAAAATCCACCAGCCGCCACTGATCGTTACCACTACTGCTTTAATTAAATTTTACCACTACATGTTGTTATATAATAACCGTTTTATTAAAACCTTTTACCACTACACACTGTTGAAACTTACGACTACATACACTGTTTAAAATATCTGTGGTGTAAAAAGTAATCTTAAAATGGTGTCAAAATCCAACACCAAGCGGTGTTAATATAACACCACGAATTATGGTTAAAAATGTGTACCGATCGCGGCAAAGGCGGTGTGGATCACGTTATGTTCTTAAATCTCGCCTCTGTTGACTTACATGAAGAATATATAAACTTAGGTAATCCTTTGCTTTGGTGTGACACTACAAGTTGTTCGATACTAAAGAGACCTTAAATAGGTGGAAACAGCTGTCAATACTTGAAGTATTTTAAGTTAGTGCAACGCACTAAAAACATTATCTCTAGCGAGTTGAAGGTTCCATTTTCTGGAATAATACTACTGGTAATATACTAGTAATGCGTCAAGGAACTTCCTGTTTCCTTTTTTTTTCTTTTTTCTGTGTAGTATGATTTAATTTGTCCACAAACACATAATATTTAACACTGAAAAGGAGTTCAATTAACACCAAGTAAAATTTATTTTAATACTGTGTGAAAGTTAAATTAACACCATTTTAGTATTTGAATTTACACCGGCCAACGAACCTTATTTAACACCATTTTGGTTTGTATCGATATAGACCATGTTTGGTGTTAATTTGGTGTTAAAATGGTCATGAAATTTTGAACAGTGTATTGGTATATGGTACGCTTAGTATATTATTTCAGCTTCTTAAAATAGTTTTAAAACAGGATATAACAGTAAAATAAAATAAAATAAAAATAATAATTAGGTTTTCTCAACAGCACGGTAAGGTAGTAAATAAATTACAATTATATTAAAAACAAAATTATTTATATGAATTTCCACAAAAATAAAAGTTAAATAAAACCTAAAAAAATTATGAAATAACTAAATATAATACAAAACATGGCGGATCCTTAAATTATTGTACAAATATCCTTAAGTTATCATATGAATATTTTTAGAGAAATTGAATTTTGCAGTAAAAACCCAACCCAACCAATATATAAATAACAAGTTAATTTAATTTGTGTTTGTAGTTTTTTTTGCGCACACTTCTTAGTGAATGTGAGAAGTAAAAACCTTGCCGGTAACATATGCATTAAGCCGGTTTTCCACCAAACGGACAAAACAAAAACAAAACACAAACTCTTGTCGAATAAAACAAAACCGCAACTTTTTGCAAACTTTTTGAAGACTGGCGTGTTTTGCGACAGTTTGAGTTTTGTTTTTCGAGTCCCGCTCGGAAGCGGTAACATCAAAAGGTTTCGACGTGTTTTGAAACTCAAGTCTGTTTAGTGGAAACGGTCGTGTTGTGTTTTTTGTTTTCGACTTTTATTTTATTTTGTTAGTCTGGATACGAATTTCATACTAAATTGGTAGGTAAGTTTTTTTCCAAGTGTATAATAATATTCATATTATATTCCTCTATCTATATAGAAATACTACAATGTAGTTTTTTAAAATTTTGTAACCTCATTTTTAGGTTAGGTTTAACTGTCAGACAACAAAATGTCACCATTATTGTTCGGCGGTCAATAATAATTTGACTTTTGAACTAGTACAATAATGAAGTGACTACTAGTTCAATAGTCAAATTATTATTGACCGCCGAACAATAATGGTGACATTTTGTCGTCTGACAGTTAAACCTAACCTAAAAATGAGGTTACAAAATTTCAAAAAAATATCGAAATTTAGAGCTTGAAAAAAAATAGTACATAAAACTCGGCGGCGCGCCGCGGCGCCTCGGCGGTGAAATGTGTGCTCTGCTATAATATGAGCTTTCTCCGCCTGGTCTATAATATACTATTTTATAGATAGAGGATAGAGAATTTGTTTTGTAACGCTGGATAAGTTTAATAGATACACATATAGATATATATATATATATATATATATATATATATATATATATATATATATATATATATATATATATATATATATATATATGTATTAGACTGGGCCAAAAAAATTGACTTTTTTTTTGAAAAATATATCGAGAATATCATTCAGAATGCCAAAAAAAAAAATCAGAGGGTCTATCATCGCTATTTTTAATTTTTAGTCATAATTTAATGTTTTACGTTAGAACTGTCAAAACATTGAAGTGAAAAAAATTCCTTTTCACTTATTTTTATATAAAATTAAATTCTCTACAAAAAAGGTTGAATTGAAAATTTTTGTCAGACGAGCCGTTTCCGAGTAATTAAGCTTAATAAATCGATGTGTTTTTTTGATTTGCCCTTTTTACTTTGAAATTTTGTAACTAATGAATCAATGAATATTTTAAAAAGCTCACGTCGGATTCTTAAAGGAAATTTAATGTTCTACAAAAAAGGTCTCTTAACATTTTTGCCTAAATTTAATTCTTCAAAAGTTATTCACGAAGAAGTATAAACCAGCCAAAACTAAGAATAAGAAAATCTTTTTCTCTAAACATGTTGGTTGATACTGAAAAAGTGTGTTCTGACATAATCACGACAACTAGTGGAAAAGGACCGAAAACAAAAACAAAACTCGAACAAAACTCAGTTTGCTTGATGGAAACAAGAGTTTCGGGTTTGTTTCAGTTTTGTTTTTGATTTGCAAGTTTTTAAAAACACAAACAAAACCCAAACTCAACTGTTCGTTTAGTGGAAAACCGGCATTAGGTAGGTATTACTTTAAAACATTGAGAGAAAACGAGTTATAGGTAGGTACCTACCTAACCCCCAAAAATCAATATTATAATACCTATAGATAAAATGCGTTTTACGATTCGTACCGGTTAAAATGGGTAGTTTCACAATAACCCAGTTTTTTAATAACTGTTCCATACCTACTCACAACACGATAAAAACAGTAATATATCACAAAACTACGCACTATGCAAAGCCGTAAATAGACAACCACTAAATGGCCGAATTTTCCGTTGCCCCTTCATTCGTACGAAATTTCATTAATTATAGCATTATTAGTATTAACCACAGTAGTAGTAAACGTCAAAAATTACTTTTTGTAGTGGTAAGCTATTTATTACGAACCAGTTGTAATGGTAAAATTAACCATGACATGAATAATTCTTTGTAATTATTGTACAATTTTTAACTATTTTGTTATAATCCGTGCCACTTATAGTAGTGGTAAATTTAATTTACAAAGTATACCATTTCGTAGAGGTATATATCTCTCATTTAATATTAATCCTAATAACATTTTCCCTGTTGTAGTTAGTCAAAGTCACTTTACTACTACAAAAGTAAAATAAAAGTGAGATAATTTTTTTCAGTGTACTTGCTTTTCCATACTGGCAAAATCTATATGACTCTCCAAAAACCAATAACAATTCTCCAGAATCACTACGATCTTTAATAAATTGTTTTTCTGAAAATTTGGCTGCGCTGAAAACCCTTTATGGAACTTTACATTGGTAAATTGGGTCTTGAAAAAAGTAGACATTAATACAAGAAAAAGATTTGAAATTGAATGTACTGATGTTGATATTCCTACCTTTGAATCTTTGAATGACTTTCTAATAAAAGACTGTAAAGCCATGGATTCGGTGTCAATGAGTTGTTTCACTTCAACTTCTTCTTATAGTTTAAAGAAAAATGAAGCAATTCTTTTCAAAAAGCCTAACAAACCCCAAGGTACAAATTTTAAAACTTTTGCTACAACAGTTCATTTTCCGCAATGCTTTTGTTGCAAAAAGGATTATTTTTTATACATGTGTGAGAACTTCAATCAATATCTGATCGCCAAGATTTTGTAAATGCTAGTAATATTTGTACCAATTGTTTGGGAAAACGGTTTCGCTGACTGCCTTTCTAAGTCAACGTGTCGTGTATGTCAAAAGAAACACCTTACCTTACCTAACCTTACTTCATTCTAGTACTCCTGAGCAGCCTACGATAAACTCCACTGTCCTCACTACAAATTTAGTACACACTCCATCTACCGTTTAACTTTCTACTGTCATAGTGGCAATTCGAAATTAAAAAAATATATTTATACCTTGCAGGGCGTTAATTGATAGTGCCAGTCAATCCTCATTTATTACCAATACCTGTCTAAAAAACCTTGATCTTCCAATGATTTTGAAAACCATCTCTATTCAAGGTGTTAATGACATGTCTTCTGCAACATCTGCCGGTTCCACGCAAGTTTGCATTCGTACAATTCATAATTCTGAGCCCACTCTTCATACAAAAGTTACTGTTTTACCCTCTATTTGTAATAAATTACCATCTACTCAAATAGGTACTAACAGGTTTAATCATCTTAAAAATCTTGCTTTGGCTGATGCCAATTATAGTACTCCTGGAGATGTTGATTTATTGCTTGGTACTGAACTATTTCCACATATTCTTCGTGAAGGGCGAAAAGTTGGACCCAGTGCAACCAAATGCAATTAACACTATCTTTGGTTGGATGTTATGTGGAAGAATAAAAAGCTCTGATTCTAGTATTATCGTTCACTCGTATTTTGTAAATAAGAATTTAGAACTTACTAATACATTGAAAAAATTTTGGGAATTGGAAAAGGTTCCAGAAAAATCTTATATGTCACCTGATGATCTTTTGTGCAAAAACATATATTCAAATAACATATCACGCGTTCCCAGTGTTTTCAGGCGATTCTTACACTCTTGCATTACAACGTTTATTGGGTTTAGATTGTCGTCTTTCTAAAGACCTTGAACTCCTTACTGATTAATGTAATTTTCTTAAAGATTACCTTGATAGTCATATGTGCCGAATTCCCTTACAAAAGAATTTGAAAAATTCCCACTTTATTCCTCACCATTGTGTAAAAAAATTGGATAGTTCCACTACTCCAATTCGACTTGTTTTTAATGCATCCGCTAAAACTTCCAATGGTGCATCATTAAATGACAAACTTTTAGTTGGACCCAAACTCCAACAAGATATCTTCTCTATATTATTACGTTTTAGATTTCATTCAATTGTTTTTACGGCCGATATCAAACAGATGTATAGGCAAATTTTAATTAAAGAGGATCATCAATCTTTTCAGCAAATTCTATGGCGATTTAACATTTCTGATCCCGTAGAAATCTTTTAACTAAAAACCGTAACCTATGGAGTTACATCAGCACCTTTCTTAGCTATTCGTACCCTTCAACAACTTGCCATTGATGAAAGGAAAAATTATCCAATAGGTTCCCAAATTCTTTCTAGGGATATGTATGTGGATGATTTAGTGTCTGGTTGTACTTCTTCGTCAGAAGCTTTTAATATACAAAACCAACTATTATCTCTTCTTACAGCTGGAGGGTTTGAGTTAAGAAAATGGTCTTCAAATTTTCCTGCCCTCATAAAAAACCTTCCTATTTTACTATGTCAAAATGCGTCTCAAAATTTTGACTCTGAAGATTCGACTATAAAAGTTCTTGGCCTACAATGGAATTCTGTCAATGATTATTTTACCTATTCTGTTAAACTTCTTGTACCAAAAGATCCATTTTATTTTATCACTATGTTTGCTAAATATTCAATGCAGCAACTTTGGCTTCTTGGCATAGATTGGAATAGTATTCCTCCTAATAATATTTGTGCAGTTTGGTTAAAATATAAAATTGAACTTCCATATCTTAGCAACCTTCAACTACCCAGACAAATTATATTTTTTGACTGCAATTATTTTGAATTACAAGGATTTTCTGATGCCAGTGAAATTGGTATGCATGCGCTGTTTATCTACGTAGTATTAACTCTTCAGGAGAAATTAAAATATACTTGATATGTGGAAAATCTCGTCTAACTCCTTTAAATAAAATATCTATTCCCAGAGCAGAATTATAAATTTTATTGCTCCAAATAAAATATTTGCTTAGACCGACTCTACAGTAACCTTAACTTGGATCAAGTCTTCCCCTCTCTGATACAGGAAAAGGTTCCTCCACAATGTTGGTATCATATTCCAGGTACTCAAAATCCTGCTGACTGTGCATTAGGCGGATTATTTCCTGAGGAACTTCTGTCACTTTCTTTATGGTGGGCGGGAACGCCTTGGTTAAGGTTGTCCTGTGAAAAATGGCCTGAATTATCTATTAAACTTTCACCTCACACTGAGCTTGAACGCAAAGTTCAATGTTATGTTATTGCAAAAAACTCTTATTATTTGGATTAACTTTTAACTAAATTTTCTTCACTGCGTAAAATTCAAGGAATTATCGCATATGTTTTAAGATTTATTATCAATCTTAAAACCAAAAGTGATAGACCCTTGTCTAAAGCCGAATTATATCATTCGCTAGTTATTTTATCCAAATATGTTCAGTTTATTATACGTTATAAGTCTTATTTGACAAAGTAAAAATAAAAAAAATATAATTTTTTTGCATTAAAAAAATTAATGGGTTATTTCCGCAATTGACGCTCTATGAACGCATTTAAAAATTAAAAACCTTTACGTTTTTTGATTGAAATAAAGTTAATTATATGTAATATTCCTTATATAATACAGTATTCCATTTTCATGGAAATATATTCATTTGCAACATCATTGTGTTTTTATTTTGAAAAAGTTTTAAATAAAACATTTATTTATTTAAGTGTAATTTATTTATTAACAAGTTGGTTATTAGGTTTTTCATTATAACCGCAAAATTTACAAAAATCAGATATTGTCGGGATGTAAAAATAGTTTTCTACAAGAATTACAATATTTACAAGCAAATCATTTGTTTGAAGCAGAAGTTAAAATTAATTATATTTTGAAATGTAAATAAAATATTGTTCTTTATTATTTAAGAAAAATATACTATATTATTTAAAACTTAAAATCCACATTGCAGATAAGTCTAGATATTTCTTAATTAATTTAATTTTTACTTCTGCATCGGACGTATGCTATTCCGCTGGCTGAAATTTAAAGTAATACATTAAATTGATAATAAGTTAGAAAGTAAGTGGTCATTTAACTTAAGTGCTTAAAACTTATAATTAAACTATCAGGTCTTTTCATGTAGGCACAATCATTATACATTTTACATTCCTATTTCACGTTAATCTTTTATTATTGGTAAAATAGATACCTAAACTTGCTTCTACTTATCTTAGCAATCTACTGTACAATTTTTAAAGGAGCATTTTATCATAAAAATTGTTTCTAAAATTGTACATACCCTACATATTATTAATCAAGGTAATCATTTTGTCATTGACGAAATACGTTCGAGGTTATCCCCTAAAATTGACCAACGCATAAAAAAATCAGACTATTCATCGAGCTGGTAAGTAAAAAACATATCATCATTAAGGCTGTGAAAAGGATGCATCCTTTTCACATGCATCCTTTTCGGTGCATGCACCGAAAACCATTAAAATATACTGCACAATATGCTCGATAAAAACCATCAATTATCCACAAAGTCTGTCCATATATGCTAGAATATAAGCACGAAAAACGGGCTTGAAAAATATTTTTGTTCTTACCTACATATATCATAAAAAATTTAAAACCATAAAATGAATTCTCTTAAAAAGATGAATAAAAAATATAAACAAATGAATAATAATAAAACATGTGCTTTCTCAGCCGTTTTCTTGCATTAGAGGTGGGAAATTTTAAAAATATGCATGCATGCTTATAAAAAAAGCTTAAAAAATGCCCAAAAAATGGAAAAATGGTAAAATTATGCGCCAACGTCAAAATACGATTAATGGGCACTATTGAACTTTGTCGGTTTACGTAACTTTAAAAAAGATTTGTAGTTACATTCAGGTTACATTAACGGGCATACCCGCAAACAATTTGCATATAATTCACAGCCTTAACCATCATGTATTACAACATCGCGGAGTCAGATTTTTTTAGTGAATTATTATTATTATTATTATTGTTAAAAAGCATGTAGTATTTTCCATTTATAATTCCAGCCGCTCGCAGTCCGAGATTCTTCTAATTTTCAGATTTTTTATATCTTTAAGGTGTAACCAAAAGAGATTTCCAATTTAAGTACAAGCATATATATTATATAATATTTTGCATACAAAGAGCAAATTGAACCCCACCACGTTTAACACAGCATTCCTTGGCCGTTGGTGTACGATGTTCAATACACTTATATAAAAATTAAAAAATAAATTAGGGAGACAAACTAAAATGTTTTCAGTATATAAAATATTTTTATGACAAAATGCTAAAAATTATTCCTTAATACTATATTCTATAACAATAGGTGATTGACTATTAAATTACTACTATATTTTGTATTGGAGCACCATTACAATAATTATTAACACACAGGCGCAACTAATAATTGTCTACTGAGATACTCATATTGGATGCATAAAAACAAAATTAATTTAAAAAATTGTCGTTTAAGATTATCCAAACTATTTTTTAAATACCTATTATACCCTTGGCTTACAGAATAAAGCGTACCAATATTGTCGTATTTGCTACATACAAAATATTATTAACATACATATTAATTGAATACTTATTAAATAAATATCAGTAGACAATGAAGTTCTACTGAATAAAAAACCACACGTTTTTGTAGGGCAATTTTAATGTTAGGTATTCTAGCATTTATGTTCTACAAAAACGTGTGGTTCTTTACTTAGTAGAAAAACTTATAAATTGCTGTATATAAATGAAATCGTTGTTATTTCACCACTTGTAGTACCTTCTGGGGGTGTCAATCCCGAGCCATTTTTCCAATTCCAGGACTTTCGGGACACAACTAATCCCGGGGTCAGTCGCGAAAAAAATAAATCTTTAATTTTAAAAGCAATTTAAAAGAAATGAACAAACAAACCAACAAACATTAAAACCTTAACAGTCTTACAAAATATAATTTAAAATGATTGAACAAACAACATTTCGGACTTTACACTAGTTGGATGAATGGTATCCAAGAATGCGTAGACACATTGTAGATTGTACCCACATTGTACCCCAAATAACAAATAATTTAATTTTTTTCATCAATCGGGTCTTGGTGAGTTCCAATTGAGGCTGTAAAACTTTAGAAGAATTTTCGCTCTGTTTGTATAATCTCCGCGATGAAAACCTTCTCGTCATCGCTATTTTATCTACAGCCCGTTCAGAGTAAAACCGAATATAGGGAAACCTATGGGGCGTAGCCTCGCCTCCCTCCAACGCGCGACACAGTAGCTAAGCGAATGTTAATGAGATTTTTATTATTATTTAATTTTCAAGGTCGTCTTACCTGCTCGGCCTTTCGTCATGTCGTTTATCACACAAGCTACTGTGACGCGCGTTGGAGGGAGGCGAGGCCACGCCCGATACGTTTCCCTATACCGTACCTTCATTTGCAAGCTAACCATAGGGAAAATACATTGTAACTGGACTAGATAAGTCTTAGTCAGCACGAAGCGAAAAACGTTGTAGAAATGATTTGGACGCGTGGACGAGTAGGCTGGCATGCGCCGCAACAGTTGACCTTCTTCATACATCGATGCTTTATTATTGTTTTGTATTTTGTGCGGTGTACATCTGGTAAACCAATAAAAATAAAATAGATTTTTAAAATTAATCACTATACTGTAGAGGAAAAGTTTGATATGAGTTATTGGGTAATTCGGGGAAATTCTTTTAGGGAAACGAGAGATCTTTTCTCTGTGAAATACCCGGATCGCCCAATTCCTTGTACCAAAACTATTTCCTCTACTTATGAAAATTTAAAATCAAAAGGCTGCCTTTTACCATGTAAATGCCATAATGTTCCCAGGATTAATGACAACGCTGAATTGCAGGAAATAATGGTTTGTGCAATGGTACAACAAGATTCCACCGTTTCGGTTGCCAAACTTTCTGAAGACACCGGAGTTAGTGTGGGCAAAGTTCATAAAATATTAAAAAAAAAAAAAATTAAATCCTAAAAATACCAGGTTCATCAGGAAGTTTATGATGATGACAAGTACCGCAGAGAGAAATGGCAAACGAGGATCCGAACTTTACAAAAAATATTGTTTTTACGGATGAATCCACATTTCCACTTCATGGAAAACACAATCCGTCCATTCTGCGTTACTGGGCCATTGAAAATGAGTACCGACAGTTAAACTTTCGTACTCAGTACCCAGAAAAACTGAATGTTTGGGCTGGTATTTTTGGCGATAACATTGTAGGACCATTTATTATTAATGGCAATTTAAATGGTGAATCTAACTTGCACTTATTGCAGAACCAAATTATTCCTGCATTGCGTGTCATTAATCCAAACCTAGACAATGTATGGTTTCAGCAGGATGGATGTCCAGCCCATAATAGTCTAAGAGTTGTAGAATATCTACAACAAATATTCCCCAACAAAATTTTTTCAACACGGGGCACAATTCGGTGGCCGGCGAGGTCACCTGATTTGGCCCCGAATGACTTTTTTTGTGGGGCTATATTAAGTCTATGATTTATGGACATGAGCATCAGAGGGCTTATGACCTGAATCAGCTTCAAATTAAAATTGAAGACAAATTTCAGGCCATTACTCCTCTTATGCTAGCAAACGTCCGGTGGGAATTTTATGATAGGTTGGGGTATTGTTTGGCACAAGGGGGAGGTACTTTTGAAAACCGTCTATAGTTTTGTTAGAGTTTCATTTTTAAGTTTTTTATTTAGGATTTCTTTTTATTTTTTGTTTTTTCAGAGTATACTTTTATGTAATACAAAACATAACAAAATCATACATTTCATATGATTATGAGTCAGTTTTTTAAACTTCTGCTAATTTTAATAAAAATCAATTTGATTTCTTTTACACAGGTCGTATTAAAAGAAACAAATTTTAATAGTTAGCAGAAAAATAAAAAACTGGTTCTAATGGATAAAAATTTAATTTACGTAAGGAATTCATTCGAGCATAGTTGTACATCAATGCTTACAGCGCAAGTGGCATAGCCACACTGACAGTGACTGTCAGACAGTCAGTGACTGGCGATTAAATTTGTTTTAGTACGCATGTCTCAACGACGCATCCAAATTATTTCTGAGAAGGTTCTCGCTTTGTTTTGACTGCGACATATCTGGTCCAGTTACAATGTATTTTCCCTATGGTTAGCTTGAAAATGAAGGTACGCTTTTGTCATAGCCACCCGTAAAACGACTTATGGAACCATATTTTGCATTTTGAAGGTATGGGGAAGTTAAGAAACACTGTCTAATTTTTAGCAATGTTACAGCTTTTTTTTACTTGTATAACAAAAGTATACATACTTTTCTACACATGTGTGAAAGAAAGGATTACTTAAAAACATTATATTTTTGCTCTAAATTGCAAACAATTTTTTATCACCTGTTGTGCGGAATTATTCGGAAAATAATAAAATAATTTAAAATAAATGCCATTAAAACGTATATTTTATTTTTTATAACTTATTACAAAGATCACGGGATTTTCGGGATCGGTTTTTACAGGATACCGGGATTTTGGAATCCCGTGATTAACACCCCTAGAACCTAACTAATCTTTGTAATCTTTTTAATATGTAAAAAAATACTATGACCTTGTGCAAAAAATTAATTTGATGCTCTTACAAGGATTACTTAATCAAAATTTTGAGATACTGTTAGATAATGTTTAAATCAAAGTACTTTTAAATGTTACTATATTTAACCCATTTTAGAGTTACAGCATTAAAAACATTATATTTAATCATGTAGGTACTTTACCTACAGTGTGTCCCACTAAAAACTGTCAATAGCCAAAATCTTTAAACGGATAATCGGTAATCAAAAATATAAAAAGCGGTTACGAGGGTTTAAAGGGGGAATCAAAACAAGGCACTATACTAACCAAGACTGCCGTATATCCAATATTAAGTAATAAAGGACAAAAGATCATTTTAATTGTTAAAAGCATTAAAAATTATCTTTTGTCCTTTATTACCTATTAGTGTAGATACGGCAGTTTTGCTTAACAGGGCAATATAGGTCATGTGATATCTTTGGGATTTTTTACAAATTCGTTTTGAAAATTAAAAGAACTTTGGAACAAGGTAGGCACATGAATGGAGATGGAATTTTAGTTTGCTAATTTTATATAAATAGGTACCTAAATAGGGTTTTTCTTGTTTTAGGTGAGAAAATTATTAAATTAGGTACATAGGTACTTAAAATTAAATATAATTTATTAAGTTTGGTACCTGTAAAATAAAATTTTAATAGTGAAAAGCAACTTTTAGGTGGTAAAATTATTAAATTTATTATTGTGCACATATTTTATTAATCAAGATTTTTATGATTTAAAAAAATTGAAAATAACTATTATATCTTGTAAAATTATTAAATGAGAAAGTATTTTTTTAAACATTTCCATTATTATAAATGTAAATTTTTTGTTGGCAGCCTATTTACAAAAACATTTTGAATGTGCCGCCGCTTTAAAAAATGATGGTTTTATAATTTTTTTCTAAATCATAAGAATCTTGTTCGATAAAATTGTATACAATAACTAATAAATTTAATAATTTTACCACATAAAAGTAGTTCCAGTAATTAATTTCGTAAAGGACTAATATAAGAATTTTCTAATTTTCCTAAAACAGGAAAAAACTACATCTCTCATAATTAGCGTAGACAATAATTGAATAACACTAAAATCTGAGTCAAACCACGTCAAGTGGGACCAGAAAATTTCACGAAATCACCGATTTTGAAAATAATCACATTATTGTGTAGTAGGCATAACTCATATGTCACAGTAAAAAAATTGTCTTAAAATTCGTTTTTTTGGTAATGTTATTAAGGTTGACAATTTTGTCAAACTTTAGAGCACGGTAAAATTGAAAAAATAGAATCTCTGGGACCACTCTGTATAATTGAATTAAATTTTACACACTATTGTAGAAATGTTTAGAGTATATAATGATCATTTAATTAAGGTTAATTTGTTTAAATAAAAGAATTTTGCATACATTTATTATAAACAATTGAAATTTTGTATGTGTTCTTCACGCTGAAAAAAAATTAATCTTGTGTCATAATATGCGGCAAACGTTTCCGTTTAATAAGATGTACTCAAAAATTTGCCTTTCATATGTCATTCCGGAGATATTAATTTTTTTGTCCCGCTGTGCACTTGATCAGTACGCGGCGCGCTTCGCTGCTAGCTCGTCAGACAAAAGATCATTTTAATTGTTAAAAGCATTAAAAATTATCTTTTGTCCTTTATTACCTATTAGTGTAGATACGGCAGTTTTGCTTAACAGGGCAATATAGGTCATGTGATATCTTTGGGATTTTTTACAAATTCGTTTTGAAAATTAAAAGAACTTTGGAACAAGGTAGGCACATGAATGGAGATGGAATTTTAGTTTGCTAATTTTATATAAATAGGTACCTAAATAGGGTTTTTCTTGTTTTAGGTGAGAAAATTATTAAATTAGGTACATAGGTACTTAAAATTAAATATAATTTATTAAGTTTGGTACCTGTAAAATAAAATTTTAATAGTGAAAAGCAACTTTTAGGTGGTAAAATTATTAAATTTATTATTGTGCACATATTTTATTAATCAAGATTTTTATGATTTAAAAAAATTGAAAATAACTAATATATCTTGTAAAATTATTAAATGAGAAAGTATTTTTTTAAACATTTCCATTATTATAAATGTAAATTTTTTGTTGGCAGCCTATTTACAAAAACATTTTGAATGTGCCGCCGCTTTAAAAAATGATGGTTTTATAATTTTTTTCTAAATCATAAGAATCTTGTTCGATAAAATTGTATACAATAACTAATAAATTTAATAATTTTACCACATAAAAGTAGTTCCAGTAATTAATTTCGTAAAGGACTAATATAAGAATTTTCTAATTTTCCTAAAACAGGAAAAAACTACATCTCTCATAATTAGCGTAGACAATAATTGAATAACACTAAAATCTGAGTCAAACCACGTCAAGTGGGACCAGAAAATTTCACGAAATCACCGATTTTGAAAATAATCACATTATTGTGTAGTAGGCATAACTCATATGTCACAGTAAAAAAATTGTCTTAAAATTCGTTTTTTTGGTAATGTTATTAAGGTTGACAATTTTGTCAAACTTTAGAGCACGGTAAAATTGAAAAAATAGAATCTCTGGGACCACTCTGTATAATTGAATTAAATTTTACACACTATTGTAGAAATGTTTAGAGTATATAATGATCATTTAATTAAGGTTAATTTGTTTAAATAAAAGAATTTTGCATACATTTATTATAAACAATTGAAATTTTGTATGTGTTCTTCACGCTGAAAAAAAATTAATCTTGTGTCATAATATGCGGCAAACGTTTCCGTTTAATAAGATGTACTCAAAAATTTGCCTTTCATATGTCATTCCGGAGATATTAATTTTTTTGTCCCGCTGTGCGCTTGATCAGTACGCGGCGCGCTTCGCTGCTAGCTCGTCAGCACACGGTGTGCCTGAACGAAGTTTAAGTCACATACAAATTCCACAGTTTCTTGTTCGGGACCCTTTGGTGACTTAAAAATGATATTTACCAAAATCCTAGCTGCTCCTCTTTTCGAAATTTTTTGAAAAATCTTTTTTCTGCATTATGCTTTTTACTATATAAAAAAGTAATTTTTGTCTAACCCTGTATAAATCTAAGCATATATAAAAACAGTTTCTCTCGTTTACAATATCGGTGTACAAATGTGTACTCTGGCAAAGGTAGACTTTGCTATAAACAAATAATTTTAAAAAAATTGAATTTTTTACAAATTAAAAAAAAACAGTTAGAATTTTGGTAAATATATTTTTTAACTTCAACCAATTTTTCGTTCAAAATTGAAAACTACTAAAAAGCCTAAATTAAACAACATTTTAAATACTCTCTAAGCGTTATTCTATTAAATGTTATTACAAATCTATTTTTCTTGTAAAAGGTTAATAATAATGACATTTTGTAACCTGATAGACCTAGAATAATCTAAAAAAAAATTGGGAATAAATATTTTTCGCGTGTTATGCTAAAATCATGAATTTACGCTTTTGCATTATTAAAAATAAGTGATTTTTGGCTAACCCTGTATATATCAAATAATGTGAACAGTATTAAAAAATATTCTCTAAGTCTCCTAAATAATATACTCCAATTTTATAAAAATCCGTGTGCAAATGTGTACTCTGTCAAAGAGATAAACAAAAATTTAAAAAAAAATCATGAATTTTCGAACAATTTCGAAAAGAGGAGCAGCTAGAACTTTGGTAAATATCATTTTTAAGTCACCAAAGGGTCCCGAACAAGAAACTACAATCAGTTTTTGGCGGCATTTTTATGTGACTTAAACTTCGTTCAGGCACACCGTTAAACCGTTCGAACGGACGAGCTAGCAGCGAAGCGCGCCGCGTACTGATCAAGCGCACAGCCGGACAAAAAAATTAATATCTCCGGAATGACATATGAAAGGCAAATTTTTGAGTACATCTAATTAAACGGAAACGTTTGCCGCATATTATGACACAAGATTAATTTTTTTTCAGCGTGAAGAACACATACAAAATTTCAATTGTTTATAATAAATGTATGCAAAATTCTTTTATTTAAACAAATTAACCTTAATTAAATGATCATTATATACTCTAAACATTTCTACAATAGTGTGTAAAATTTAATTCAATTATACAGAGTGGTCCCAGAGATTCTATTTTTTCAATTTTACCGTGCTCTAAAGTTTGACAAAATTGTCAACCTTAATAACATTACCAAAAAAACGAATTTTAAAACAATTTTTTTACTGTGACATATGAGTCATGCCTACTACACAATAATGTGATTATTTTCAAAATCGGTGATTTCGTGAAATTTTCTGGTCCCACTTGACGTGGTTTGACTCATCTAACAGATATGGGATTTTAGTGTTATTCATGTCACATGACCTATAGTGCTATTAAAGATTTTGAGGTTAGGGTGAGTATCCCCGCTGGGGTAGATCGGAGTGAGTTGAAAGGTGAATTGATTTGCAAAAGCTTACTCTTAAAATGAATTAGTCAAAAATGACTAACAATTATTGTCATAGCGAAAAAGCATCCACTAATAATGCTCATTAACAAAACTTGTATCCTGGGCATTTAGCAATCCATTCCTGTTTTAAAAGTTAAAAGTTTTAAAAGTCGAACAGTTTTTTAGATAGGTAAAGTCAATATTCCATATAATATGGAATTGACTATATCTCAAAAACTGCTCTACTTTCATCATTTTTACGGTATTTTCGGATTCAGGGGACAATTTTAGTTAAGAATTGACTATTAAATGTCCGGGTTACAAATTGCTATGGACTACAGTTGTTAGTGGCTGCTTTTTACTATGAAAACTAGTAATTTCTAAAGAGTACCCATTCGAACCCTTAAAACCAAATATTTGTTGACAGTTTTCAGTGTGACACAAGGTATATTAGTTTCTGTATAGGGCTTTTACTACTCTTATTATTTCGGTTAAAAATAAGGGTGGTAAGTATTTTAAACATAAATTCATGTGCAGTTCAGTTTTAAATTTAATTTATTAATTGATCTTGATTTCGAAATTTTTATTTTGATTTTTTTGATAAACTTAGTACCGTTTTACATAGAGCGTACGACCATGTACTTAAATGGGCATATCGGGCATACATCAAGCCCGTCTTGACGGGCAATTTTTATAAGTATTGTTTATATCGAGAAGTTTCACATGAAAACTGATGGTCTGTGACGTATTATTTTTGTTGTTGTTTTTCTAGCAAACACGTGACCGTTTAGTTATTACTTACCTGCATCATGATTTGTGAGTTATGAGATACATACATTTTTGTTGGTCTTTTCGTAATGTGTATATGGAATATAAGGCAAGCCTTTAGAACATTAGGAGCCTTTTACCAACAAAAAGATGTAGATAAATACTTTATTTTATTTTTCTCTTATCACGTTTTATTAGCCATGTCATGGCAAAGATTCTATTTTGTCGCGACATTACAAATTTAAGAAAAATGGCAACAAAGACTAGTTGGTTAGTCACTTACCGTATTTGACCATACGTTATAAATGTTAAACGATATCGTAGTGTATGGAAAATCGGCATGTATGATCAGTGCTGATGATCTGTCCTGATGATACGTTCCATGTAAAACGGTAATTATAGTTTTATTATTATTATTAGTTTTAAATAAAAACTAATTTTACAAGAGTTTAGGATCTTCAAAATATTAATTTATATTAAATGTTTCAAAGATTGTTATATTAAAAAGTATTGATATTTGTAATTCAATTTAACTTTTATTATCTGTCTTATTTATGTAAACTAATATTAAAAATTTAGATCATTTAAAAATAAATCAACTCCAAAATCCTACAATTTACTATAAGTAAACTTTACAAACATACCTAATTAATTAATGATATTGTTTAAAAACCTACTTTCATTAAACATTCTACATCTTCATCCACAGAAGATTCAGATGAATCGGATAATGACGGTGATGAAACGTTACCAATTAATCCCACAGTTTGCTGTCTTGAAAAGCTTGGACGCCTTTGACGTGATTGAGTTAACCACGAGGGTCTTCTTAAGGATGACGTAGAATAGGTTTCTTCAGGAATGGTGTCGCGAGTTATTGATCTATAACAAAAATTTATGTGAACTTTTTTATCACCACTTTGGAATCACCAAACAGGTAAAAAAACACTTTCATTCTAAAAGGTTTTTATAACTTTGATTAAGTAGTTGTTAGTTTTAGTGTGAGTTTTCAATGTTGTTTACGAAAAGTTATGGTGATCATATACAGGGTGTCCCAGAAGTCGCGCACCACCTTGAAGGTGGAAGAAGGTGGATGATCTACAGACCCCCAGGAACTCCAGAAAATTAAAAAAAAATCTATATTTATTATTTAAAAAGATATGAGAGCGTAAACATTGAGATTTCGAACTTAAAGAATAGGTTTACCTTGATTATACTTTTTTAGAATTTTAAATTACGCATTTGTTTGTCAACATGTTGTGCAACAATTAATTGTGTAATTGTTTGTTATACCATAGACATGATAGATCGAATGATTGACATTAAAATTCAGTATTAGATACTATCATAGAACTCAACGGTCATAGTATTAGTATTAGGATTTATGTTTAATATATTAATATGTATTTCTTTAGTTAGCAGTATTCAGGGGCCGTCTTTTGAGGCTGAAGGGGGGCAGAGGGGGTTTAAAGGACCGAAGGGGAAAGATTTATTAAAACATAACGTGACAAGTATTTTGAATAAAATTGCTGCTTTGTTCCATTTTTAGTCAGATTATTATAAAAAAGAATCGAAAAAAATATTTTTAGGGGGTAGGCAGTTTAATAATTCGTAATATCACCCTTCAGGGGGGACTTCCTTTCGTCACAAGGGAGGAGGAGAGTGTCAATTTTGACAATTTTTAGCGTCACGAAATTTATGGACTGACTAAAATTCAAATCATTTAGTGTGTTTCAAAGCAATGTTATTATTTGTTTAGTTTTACTTGATTTATTTTATGGTTTTATAAGTTTTCTGGCAGGGACTCCCTGTATTTGCTTATATCAAGTCTGACATAAAATAAATAACCGTTAAGTAAAAGTAACGAATTTGACACTTTTTAATGTTGTTGTTTAATATCATGATGATAAAGAATTAAACTACCACTTTATAAGCACGCAATGTTGCCATTTTAGTAAATGTATATTTAGACTAGATTTTTTTAAACAATTTTCTTGGATTCCTTGGGGTTCGTAGATCATAAACCTTCAAGGTGGTGCGCGACTTCTGGGACACCTTTTATAAAATATATTTCGAAAACAAAGTTTTAACTAGGCAGGATGTGTTAAAAATAGCGCACAAACTGTTCCAGGTATACCTTTTTATTTTCTTAAAATTAAAGAGGTGTCCTTCTTTATATAATCTGACTGGAAAAGAGTTAAAATTAATCTTTCGTTTCTATTTCCAAGCAAATTATGATAAATTAATGTTTTCATTATGGGCCAAGAAAAACAGATACAGGAAAGAAAAATGCGAGTAATTTGATATTTTGGTGCTTAAGTTTAAATTTTTTAGGGTAAAAATAATATAATATAGACAATTATTCGACATATTTTAAAAACAAGACCATTTAAAAAAGATATGAAACTTAAGTTTACGTCAAATCTATCAACTATCAATCCCTCAAGATCCTTTACTCATATTAGACTAAAAATAAAAGACTCCCATTCTTTAGATTGTTAAAATCTCAAATAACAATTGATAATATTTTATAACCCTGCTTAAAATACCCCATAGAGACCCTGTTCAAAACGATAGATATTTGTATCGGAATGTAGGTTGTTTCTATAGGGTGTATCGGTATGTATAGGACACATAGTTGGGATTTATGCATAAATGGTTGTTCTATAGGGATATCCACCCTTGATTTATTTGCTATTGGTTTCAATGAGGAAAATACACATAAATGTAGAAATTACTTTTTCCCCCATAGTACCCTATAGGTTTTAATAAAATTTTGTCAAGTGTTTTATGGTTGCTCTATAGGGATATACCCATATATCCTTCATTGAGTTATTTTCTATTGGTCTCAATAGGGAAAATGTAAATGTTATTGTGTGCCTATGGGTAGTTTCCTATACATTTTCCATCGGGCCGTATCCGGAAAAAACCATGGACAAATGCACATATTGAATTCGGTAGCGCCCGATAGATTATTTTGTATAGGTCTCTATGGGGTATTTTAAGCAGGGAAACTGTCAAACAGCATAAAAATGTTTTGGGGTTCTAAGCCGCGTCTCTAGTAATTCGTTTTGACGTTTCGACATAATGCTGTCTTCTTTAAAAAACTAAATGTAAAGAGGTTGGATCAAAAGTTGTGCTTTTTGGTTCGCTGGTTGATGCTTTCCGGTGGGTGATTTTATGCCTTAGTTTAACATATTCTTTCAAACTGGGGCCAATTCGATCCCGTGGTCCTTGTTGAAGTTTGGGAATCTATAGATTTTCTGTATAGTCCTGCCTGGCCTGACAGGACGAAAACTCAGTACCAGGATAGGGGAATAGCAGTCACGAAGAAAAGGAGCACAAGATCGGCGATTGCAGAACACTTTCTGGGCATTCCATAAAGTTTAACCAAACAACAGTCTTATCTAGATGTAAAAAATTTTGGTCAAGACTATACTGCTACTGGAATCGTATACTTATCTGTAATATGAGCTTTATCCGCCTGGTCTATAATGTAGTATTATTATAAATTTATTAAAATGTAATTAAAGTTTTTTTCGTATACGATGGTCTTAAGATTGAAGATTTGATTCTAAACCATACATTTACTGACAAATGCAACTGTAAAACCATATATTGGGTAAAAAATGTTAATACATTAAAATTCCTGGCCTTTTTTTAAATAAAATCCAAATTTTGTTTAATAAATATTATTCTTAAAACTTTAAAAGTATTAATGGTTTGCTGGTCCTGAACAACAATTTAGTTGACTCTAAGCTGGTAGCGAAATGCATTGCTGCCTTGAAGCTTATAACAACAAAGCGAAAATTTGGGGGTCTAGCAGTGCCTAATAAAATATTTTTAAGGTTTAAAATATAACTTTTATTTTTATGATTTTGATTTCCAAAACGGCGGGGGGGTTGAACCCCAGATACAGCACTACTTAGAACTAGTATAAGTTAAATGCGATTTAAAAGCGATAACATTGCGAGTTGTTGATATTTGGTTTCTATGGTAATGCTTTTCGCCTTTCACAGTTGCAGTGACATTTCTACTTGCAGTGTTGTGTAAAATCTTAAAATGACCCAGATAGCAATCGTGCGTCGCACGTAGGTCGCACGACGTGAGAAAGCACACCTGTGGTCGATTTCACACGCATATAAATAGCATAGCCGTGCGCGCCCACGCGATGAGCGCAGTATGAGCGCACGACGTGATCAATGATCTCTTAAACTGTGCTTATCGGCAGTGAAGCCAGATTCTATAAAAAAAAACAGTAGATTTCGTTTTTATTCACCTTATAATTACAAAAATAATGAAATAACGTAAAATTGCAATTTGCATTGTTTCACTAGGTAAGTTCAATTAAAATGACATGCATCAACTGCAATCGGGTTGTGTTTGTATTTTATTTATTTTTCTATTGTGTTTGCTGTGTCCACGTGTTATAGTTAGGTATAAATTGATAAAAGTTATTAAGGATTTCAGGTAAGTGTGAAAAATATAAAGATTAAATCATAACAAGCATTTATGCACGATGACATTATAATATGACAATTATAACAAAAATTCTTTGACGTAAACGTCTTTTTATAGCCCGCGGGCGTTATTATGACCCAGCGGGCTATAATGAAACGACAAAAATTAAAAAAAAAACAATGTTACACCATTTGATATATTTGAAGTAAGTTTTTTCGTATAAAGATTTTGATTTTTCCGGCAGCAGGCCGCAATTTTTCGCCTTTTCAGCTGCTTCCTCAATTTCATTCATCTTTAAACTTGTGTTTATTTTCAAAGGGAACTGGATCATGGGGGTCCCCTGCTCCCATTAAATTGTATCCAATAGGTAAGAGCTATAGCGACAACAAAGTGCTGGAGATTTAGGACCGGATACTTAGCCTTGCTAAGGAGTGGTTCCAGCGGCAAAGAATAATGGACGAAGTTTCGGAACTAATCATCCACCTCGGAGACGACAGTTTCGATGATGAATTTTGAGGAAATAAACATTTTATAAATAAATATTTTTTTCCACCTAAATAAATCATTTCTGTTAATAAATTGTCCCCACGTGGTTACTGATTACAGACATCGGGACAGTTGCTTTGTCAGGAGAATTTGTTCCTTAACAATTGTACAATATAAATACAGGGAAATTTCAAAAAACACAGGCATTTCATTTAAAAAACCAATTCAACTTACTTGAAATGTCGCTCGCCACCCATAATACACGCGCGGGTCCCTTAAAAATGATACGCTACTGACTACCTTACATTTCACGTTTTTTAAACTTATGTCGAGAAATCGGTTTTTGACATTCGACATTGATGACCCAATTTCAAACATTCGCCGCGACGACTAGGTACCTAGTCTAAGCAACTTTAATAATTTTTTACTCAGAAACCAGTCAATTTTTCTAAAACTTTGTAAATGTCTTTTAAGAAATTTTCTCATAGCGACTAATATCTTGCCCGAACCTAAAATGTCATAATGGGAATACATTTATCCTTAAGGAAATAAAAACAGTGGGGGAAAACTGCCAGTGGATCCTAAATTATTTATGGCCCTATCAAAATGCGCCTTAAAAATCCAATTATAAAATAACTCATCGCGGCGAATGTTTCAAATTGCGTCAATAAATTCTGAACCAAGCACAGACATTACAATTATTATTGTTTTATTTTACGTATATAAAAAATAAATTAAATTTCACTTACAAAATAATGTTCCAAATTCTATACTTAGGCCCAGTTGTATAAAAGTCCGATTAACAACAGATTAATAAATTACGGATTAATCAATAATAGCTGGTTAAAGAAAAAAACACTCGGTTATGTTTTAATTAGTTAATTTTCAAATGAAAAATTGTGGTAAAGGGGTATCTAACTTTAGTGGAAAAAAATCTTGGCTATTGCTTTGAATAGGTAGTTAAAAAATATAAAAACATGTAAAATGCATAATGAACCCATTACCAAAAATCGTTAAGTTAATTCAATCATTTGCCTAAAAGAAAGCGCTTATTTTGTAAATAGAAATTATGGCTGATATTTCTTTATTTCAAAAAGTTATAATATTTTTTGAAAGTTTCGGTTTTCTAGGAAAAATAACAATTTCTACTATTTATAAAAAAATCTGCATCATCCGTTAAATGTTCTACCATTTTAATGCTAACCACAGATAAATACTAACAGAAAAAATAATGAAAATTTTTAAACGTTGACATTTATAAGGTTATGTGTGTTCTAACCCGGCGTTAACTACACAAAATTCACCGATTTGTTAATTGTACGTTGATCACTTAATTAAATTTTAATCAATGTTTATACAACTTGAAAGTTAGCTTAATCATTACATAATTATTATCAAGAGTTAACCAGCTGTTTACCAACTGTTATACAACTGGGCCTTAAGGTATTTAACAAGCTGCCTGAAAAATTTAGGAATCTTTCGACTAAGAAAGTAAAACGTAAATTAAAATTTTTTTAATGGAAAAATCCTTTTACTCAATGGAGGAGTTTTTTAATGATGATCTTCCGCAACACTTATCGTAAAGTTCTTTATGCTATATATTATATTTTTATATGTGTTTATGTATTTATATATATATATATATATATTGTTATAAATGTGTTCATATATTTATATATTTTTAAATGTGCTTATGTACTTATAATTGTGTATATTATATTTATATTTTTAAATGTTTCCTAATTGGATCAGTATTTTTATCACATTTGTATATTTGACGTGTTTTACACCATTTGGTATTTTTTTTTAACGAATAAAGGTTATTATTATTATTATATATGTTACGGCTAATGTGCAAACTTGGATAGTTTATAAACTAGCCAAACTGTCAGCTATTTTAGTTGAAAATGTATTTTCAACTAAATTCGCGGCTAGTTTACAAAATAACCAAGGATCTTGGCTAATTTACTTGAAATTATTAGGGAAACTAAAATAGCTGAATAGTTTGTATACTATCCAATTCAATTTGGCTAATATAAAAACCAAAATTTCTAGTAACACAAAATAGCCAAGCTTTAGCTAGTTTGTAAACTAACCAACTAATTCTCTGGCTAATTTATTAAAAAAGTGAGGTTACGGCATTGTTTTTCGTTTTGCCGGCTTAACCGGATTTGTTTTGTGCATTTTAACGTTTTTAAAATGAATCATAGGCAAAATTTTAACGGTTCCTTGTTAGAAAACTCAACAACACAACCCTACCGACCCCGCCCCATTGGTCAAATGGTCAAAAATGAGAGAAAAAACCCAAACCAACCCAAACTCAGCAACACAACCCAACGGACCCCGCCCCATTGGGTCCCACGCCCCATTGAGCAAAAAACCCAACTAAAATGGGCAAAAATGAGAGGAAAACCCAACTAAAATATGAGGAAACCCAACAAAAATTGGCAAAAATTGCGAAAATATGCAAAAAGATTGTAAAAAAAAAACTTGTAAAAAAATTAATTTTCATAAAATTCCGCAAAAGTCAAAATTGTGACGTTATACGAAATTAGCCAGAGAATTGGTTGGTTAGTTTACAAACTAGCTAAAGCTTGACTATTTTGTGTTACTAGAAATTTTGGTTTTCATATTAGCCAAACTGAATTGGATAGTATACAAACTATCCAGCTATTTTAGTTTCCCTAATAATTTCAAGTAAATTAGCCAAGATCCTTGGTTATTTTGTAAACTAGCCGCTAATTTAGTTGAAAATATGTTTTCAATTAAAATAGCTGACAGTTTGGCTAGTTTATAAACTATCCAGCTAGTTTATAAACTATCCAAGTTTGCACATTAGCCGTAACATATATAATCCAAGGAACCGCTAGGTTAACCGCAGGGTTGCCCATCGTACGGTAATTACCGTACATGTACGGTTATTTCAGGTAATTGTACGGTTTAGGGACCAGACTCATTACCGTACGTAAAAAGTACGGTATTCCCATATACCTATAGGTATAAAATTTTATGCGGTTAGACCAAAACTATAATTACCAATTTGTTTTAGCTATCTCGTTAAAACCCTTTTGACTTAGTAAAGATTATAAACACTTATATACAGTGGGAAAAGTAGACAGTTATCTTGGCAGAGCCTGTAACTGAGGGAATGCAAATGTAATATACATTAATTGTAAATGCCCTCTTTTTAAGTTTAAAAGATCAACTTTAAAAAAGAAATAAGTTGAAATAAAATTAGCTATATCTCTTTCGCCGCCCTTCTCGCGACTCGGCTAAAGAACCTGTAGCAAAAATTCTAGGAAAAAAGGAAGCAATATTGATAATTTACCTTCCGATACTTGATATTTTGTACAGATATTTTTTATTCCACACAATGATTACACAGCCACACAAAAAAAAATTTGTGTTCTGATCTGGGGGCCTGACCATATTTTCTATATATTTTTGGGGTCGCTGAATCCGAATCCGAGGTCTATTTAACCCCATCACATCAGGATTTTGCCATAACCTTAAAAAACCCATCATATAAGCTATTAATATATATAACCCTGAGAATGTGGTTTTAATATAAAAATCCAAGCTCTTAAATATCACAACTTTATAACTCACATAACTCCATAACCCCATAACCCATTTAACCTTATAACTCAATGTACATCAACCACGTTTGTCAGATATTTAACTTAATATGTACGTTATTTTAATAACCGTATAACTTTAGTCTCTTCAAAGCTAAATGTCTGACATACGTAACTGTTGGAATTGATGTTGATGGGGTTAAATGGGTTACAAGGTTAGGGGATTAAGTGGTTTATGGGATGGGGTTAAAATGGTTATTGGGTTTAATAGCTTGGGTTTTCAGATCACAATTTCATCCTAAGGATTATATGTTTAAATAGATGATGGGGTTAAGTGGGTCATGGGGTTATGGAGTTAAGTGAGTTTTAGGCTTATAGGGTTTAGGAGCTTGGGTTTTTAGACAACAACTTAATGTTTAGGGTTATATGCGTTTAATAGCTTAAATTATAGATTTTTTGAGGTTATGTCAAAATCCTGATGTGATGGGGTTAAATAGACCTTGGATTCGGATTCAGCGACCCCAAAAACATAAAAGAAATATGGTCAGACCCCCAGATCAAAACAAAACAAAAAATTTGTGTGGCTGTGTTATAGTTAAACAAACAATTTTCATAGAGTGCAAATTAAAATGGTGTAACGGTCAATAAGGGGTGAAGTGTTAAGTGATATGAATGAGTTAAGTGCAACCTGTCTTTGGACGCTTTTCACTGGACAAAGGAGGTCAAACAAGAGGGGAGGTGGCCATCCGCAAAAAATTGATAAGTTACTTTAAGAATATGCATGACCTAATACAATATCTGCAAATTAAATACGGCAGATATCTTTAAAATCCTAAGAAAGGCACAGGCGTAGGGCAATAAATCTGTCAACAACAAATGCGTAATACAAACCCAAACGAGACCGAAAATAAGCACTAGACTCACAGAATAAACTAACACATTAATCATTAAAACCCTAACATAGTAAAAAATAAGCATAATAATCAAACTCTACTGGATTTGAAAACATTAGATATAGAATAAATGCCCTTGTCATTTGTTTAACTAATAAATAAATGCAACACTTAACTTTGGAATTTAAGAAAAAAAGACAAAACTCTACCACAAAACGTGCTTGGGACAAAATTTACGCAAACTTGAACGGAACATCATTACACTACTAACGACAGACTTACCCGACTACCATCACCAACATCCCCGCGACCTGCTAATGGGCAAAACCATTACCAAAAGAGTAAGAGTAGCCCAATTAAAATACTGGGCCCACTCGTAGGCAACGCAACAACATACTACAAGCCACCCTTAAACTAGACCTTACAGTCAAAAAAGTCGGGAGACCATGCTTCACATATCATGACACGTTAGCACAAAACATGCACTTCTCACAAATTAACAAGACCAGTTGGGAGCAACTAAGCAACAATAAAAAAAAAAAAAAAAAAAAAACAACTGATACAGTTTACCAAGTGCAGGAACTATCTGACCAGGACACGGACAATGACAATAACGAACAAGACGAAGACCTCGTCTAGGAAACTACACCCCTGCAGCGAAATAACAACTCCCCAACTCCAAATAGTAATCCCAAATGTTTGGAGTAATACTAATCGACTGGTCTAAGGGGATTCCGCGTCGTACTTAGTTTTAAGTCGGCGTAATTGTCCCCCAAAAACCATCACCCTCCCGTCCCTCCTCCTATACCCTACTGGGCGTATAGCATCGGCTCGGCGAACCCGAGAATGGCTATTAAAACCATTCGCATGTCGCTATCGAGCCCCAAATAGGGGACAGTACGGAACGCAATGGACATTCGAACCCAGCAAACACGGGTGAAGCCGTGCAGTTGCTGGGGGCGAACAAAAATCGGCGTAAGTAAACATAGGCCTGTACGGGGTCCGGGAGTGATGGTGAAATGGGGCTGGTTATACGTCTCTTATACTCATACTCATACTTATACTCAAAAGAAATTTCGTTAAGTAGATTTAATTGAAAAACAAAGGTGCTCCATCTTATATTAATATGTAACGGAACCGATTCGTCCCAATCTAGTTTTAACAGATGTCTTGCATCAATAATTTTACGACTACAATTACTGGGTTTAGCAAGCCTAACGGATCGAAATTTTTTGCCACTTTTGAGAATATGAGCCGTTTGGTGGTAGGTGTAGAGTTACTAATTGGTTTCACAGTAGGTATAGATAAATGTATCTGTTTCAGAATTCCAGTACATTCCTAACGTTTTAAGATTGGCGTCATTTTTATCTAACAATTGTTTATTTATGTGACATGTGATGCAAATTGTCTTAGATTAAAACCCCCAGATTTAAACAATTTGATTACATCGCCCCGTAATTTAATGGTTTCTTCTATTGTTTGAGCTCCATCCAGATAGTCGTCAACATAAAATCGTTTCTTGATGCTTTCGGCTGCTAGTGGAAAATTTAGTTTTTCATCTTCAGCTAGTCAATGAATGCAAAGAATTGCTAAACGTATCTGTTGTTAATTGATAAGTAGATATCACGCTGTCCTTGTCTCGCCACAGAACTAAATATTTTTGATCCTCATCTAGTATTAAAACCTGTCGGTATTCTGAACCAAAGTACTAATGAAAATAGATCATCTTGTAGTATTGGCCCGACCATAAGAGTGTCGTTTAACGATGTTTCACTAATTAACGCCGCAGATCCGTCAAAAACAACTCATACCTTTGTGGTTCGGCTGGATTGTTTTAATGACAGCTGAGTATTGTTGATACAATTCTGTATTTGATTTAAATCGTTTTTCCATGCCTAATAAACGTTTTACAGCTATGGCACGCGAATCACCGAGATTTTTCTTCTTTTCGTATCTTCCTGTTTCCGTGCGACTTACATATTTTGTAAAGTGTTCTTCGCGGGCGGTTTCTTCGTTCGATAAGTATTTAATTTTGGGACCTTCTTCAATTTCCCAATATCGATTAATATCGTTATTTTATGACGCCACGCAACACATTGTGGACTTCGATAAAGTGGTATTAGATATTTTCCCACCAACAACCCGTCCGAAAAAAGTTTTTTGCATATAAAGCGCTGGCTTTTTCTTAGGTGACAGTTTGATTTGGCCAATACACATAAGATAGAGAGATATGCCTGCCGCAATACTTCGACTGGTGCTGATTGGTGAAATGCCGGGTCGGCAAGTTGAATGTTCTGAGGGATTTGAATGTATTTTTGATTGATTTGTTGATCTGGTATATTTGATGTGATCCTTGGTGATTGTATAGTGGCTGTGACCCATTTGTTAGTCACTGTTGTAAGACGTAGTTTTAAAGCGAAGTTTGCAGTGAACCCGTGTCCAATATCGCTCGACAATACATTTTTTAATTGTTTGCATCGAGGATATTTATAAGGGCTGTAGGAATGACGATAGATAATGAGGTAATAAGGCCCGACTTTAGTCAAGACGTCTTGACTACCTTCGTTATGTAAAACAGTATAATGTTTATTACCACATTTCTGACACGTGCCACCCTTACAATTCCCAACTTGATGATTCGATCCCAAACAATTATAACATAATGAGGGCTTTTTTACAAGTTCCTTTCTTTGTTCGACTGTAGTTGAAGTGAGTTTATTACATTTATATACCTTGTACAATTTCTGACAAATAGGACACGGATAAGTATTAATTGGCCATACGCTTAACCCCTTTGTTTTATTAGAGGAATTAGATTGCACCTTGTTTGAACTATTCGCAATAACAAGCGTTTGTCCTCGCGATTGCAATTTAGGTTTTCCTAGGTTTTTATTGTCTTTAGTCTTGTTAAATGGATCTCGTAATGCCGAAAATGTATTGTCTGAACAACTCGCCTTTTTTTCTAAGAAATCTAAAAGGTTGTCATATGATGGCATTTTATTGTCCGGTAAGTTTGTTTCCCATTGATATTTGGTGTTTTCGCTAATTTTTGATAAAATTAGATATATATATATATATATATATATATATATATATATATATAATGTAGCTAATAGCATGCTCAATAGGCTTTTTAATGCACGAATATGTTGTCTAAATGTGTCGATTAAGTCTTCTAGTGACTCAGGTGTTTCTCTATTAAGTCGAGGCAACTTATGCAAAATAGATATCCCAAGCTACTTGATAGTTGTCTTCGGTGGTTTCTATTGCTTCAATAGCACGCGCTGCTTTGTCAGTTACCGCTGCAGCGCGCTGATTGTAAATACTGAATTTTCAGTATTGGAAATATTTGCTTTGTTCCCTACGCGTGATTGAAATTTATCTCGAAAGGATTGCCAATTTTCGATCATACCGTTGAATTTTGGTAAAGCGATTTCAGGTAGTTTTGGTTGCGGTAATGAGACAGATGCATTAAATTGAGCTGTGGTATTAACTGAGGCACGAGTGCCTGAAGAAGTTGAGACAGATGAAGATAACTCTTTCGCTTTATGAATTAATTTCTGCGTTGCAGCCACGGCTTTGTAATAGTCTTCTTCGATTTCGGTACATTCCGAATATCACCTTTCCTTTTCAGGATCGACATTTATTAGCTCATCCGTTATAAGATAAATCTTTTTAAAAACCTCCATTAGTGCTTCTAGTTTGACTTCTAAGATATCCCTATCAGGTTTAGTTTCTTCACCGGAGTTACAGGAATGTTGTCGCCTAATCTTACTCATTATTTCACCGCGTATGCGTTTAAATGTAGAAAGATCTCTAACCATTTTGACAATAAAAATAGGCAAATGTGCAGAAGGGGATTTAATTGGTGATGTGGCTTACCCCCTGATTCCAACATTGTGCTGGACCGCTGGTCTGTGTTGCTTGGATAGTTGTATACACCTGGATCGGCCGTGGATGAATTGTGTGGTTAATGAAGCACGTTAAATTATTGTCACACGCATTTTGGAATCCGGCTCGAAGGACCATATGTTGTGTTGCATTCACGTTACACTTCGATGTGGAACGTAGTTAATTAGAAATTAGTTGAAAACAAACACTTAGTTGAACGTTTAATTTATTCTTTTGATATTATACCAAAATGTTATGTTATGTTATGACTGCCCTTAATGGGCCTAAACAAAAACCTAAGTCTAATAATGATTGGTTGACAGAAAAATCTAAATACAACTTTTAGAAATTTTAAAATGTAACAGTGTTTCTTAGTAAAAATGGTGATTCATAAAAATCGCAGTTATATTTTCGGTACCCTGGGCAAGTATGTCTTGCGATTTTTATGATGGTTTAGAAATGGTTAACACGTGTACGACATAAAAACTCTACCCTATCCTTGAAATGTTCAAATAATATAGAGCAATATTTTTAAGTCTGCAAGTTATTGAAATAAATTTCTAAGAAATATAAAACAACCTAAATTAATATGAGTTCCCGTAATCTTGAACCTAACAATGTATTAGTTCGTTTTTTATTTCGTCTGGTCTTACCGCTTTGTTATTTTTTATATGTTTAATGACATCTGTGAACTCCTTGTACAACGGATGTCTTTCTTAGTTATGTCGTTTATTACTTCGTCTTCCATTCCTGTTCTTTATTCAGTTTTTTTTCCTGTAGAGATTTTTGAATTGTGTTTTCCAATTTCTATTTTTACTGTTGGTTTCTTTGTTTTGTATAGGTTTTTTATGGTGTTGTAAATTTTTTTGCTGTCTTTATTATTTTCTATTTTAGTCTCTTTCTGCAGCATGCTTTTGATATTTTTCTTTTATTTTTATAGTCTTTCAGTCCTTTAATCCTTCCTGTGTTTATCCATTTCTTACTTGCTGTGTTTTTATTTTTTATTTTTCTTTCAAATTTGTCACCATGTTTCTTTTTTCACAGCTCTCTTATGCCCTATTAATGTCTCTGTTGCCTGCATATTTTTCATTTCTTATTCTATCTATTTCTGCTGTGTTTTTTGTTTCAAGCTTTTGTTCTCTTTGTATTTTCTATTTTTTTCTTAGGTGTGTCTTTTATTATTTTTAATTTGGCTTTGGCCATAATAATTATTAATGTATCAATATTGTACAAAAGTCTATTTATTTCCACGTATATTTGATTTTTTTCGTCGATCATTCGGGAATCCTTCACGAGCTTCATGGCGATATTTGCATAGGGATCCAAACTTGCATTGTGACGTCCTATAGAAGTAGCAGTATACGGTCTTCATTTTAAATGTTCTTTTAGGGTTGTGGCAGCAAAAAAAATGTGTATGCCACTAAGTCTAAAGATAAATTTTTATTGATTACTCCTATTTATGACCAAACAAAGCCGATCGGTTTTTAAAAAATCGCTGTTTTTATAATTGTTTTTCTATAAATTCGAAATTGCTTGAAATTTTTAGGAGATATAATGATATATGTAAAGTTTTTGTGGTTCGAAAGTGTGAATAAAATACGCACTGGTTTATTAACGAACTAAATCATTTATTTTTAAAACTTATCTGGAATGAAAGAATGCAAGAAACTATAAAACTAACTAATCACTTAACTACTAATTATAACTGACCAACCAGCACACTTTTGTCGAAAACATTTTTTTTTCACTCCCGCCTTAAATTTTTGTTGTAACAATAAAAAAAAAACCCTGTCAGTTTCAGCGCTTAATATTAATATGAAGTACTTTCCCTTGGCGTCGAAAAATTTTCCACCTTGTTATAAAAATATCATTCTTAATTGAAAATTAAACCTTCCGTTGGGACCCCCTTTAGAACAATCTACTATTTATTTATTTTTCTTTTTTGACTTAAAATTTATCGCAAACCTAACATAAAGGATCAATTAAGAGATATGATTTTGATTCAGCGCATTACAAGTATGGTTTAACTTTATCGATGGTGTAATTTTTAATAGCTAACAGTTATTTTAATTAAAACATTTTATAGTTTGCAAAACATATTTCTATTCAGGTAACTTTTAACTTTACATGAACCCCAAATAGTAAGTAACGTAAGCCTGTTTTATTCGTCGTTTTTAACACTAGTCCCATTATCAAGATATAATCAATGTCCATAATGTTTATAAAACAATTTAGTATCAGTAGTAGTATTATATTAGTTGATTAGTTGTTAGTTTAAGCGATAGTATTAAAAACTTAGTTGCGATCCAAGAAGACGTGCAGGATAACAGTTATGTTAGTGATGCAAACCCAACATCCATAGAAAAAATAGGTTTGTTTCTTACGTTGCGTCGTGTAATTTGTTCACATATGAATATGAATCTCATCAACACACCCGCTTAGCTCCAGCATGGACCCGCGTCGTACTTGACGTCGTTGTCCAGGAGTCTGCGGAGGTTGTGGCAACGTTGGTATTGAAGACGTCGTCGGCTGTTTCTGAAGGACACCCAGGGGATCGGAGTCGGCGCCATCTTCGATAAGGATTACTGTGTTGCGGCCTACTGAACCACGGCGTTCCCTTTGAGGTGTCGAGTCCGTGCTGCTTATCGGTTCCGATCCTATGCTCTCCCGTCGAAACAGACCAATCACGGATGATCGTGGGTTTTCCAATCCACCTTTAAAAGTATAAAAGTTAAAAATTGTGATAAAACACAATAGGAACAATGCGATAAATGGTTATTTAAATCAAATGGAGAATAAACTGACCCATACGTAGCCCAAATCAAAATCCGATCGAGCATGTGTTTGTTTGAAATCGATTTTTAAAAGTGTGAAAACACAACTTAAGTAAAAATACAGTGCAGTGTTTGTCTAATTTACATGTTTGTAAGTTTTATAAACGTTAACTTAAAAAAAATCTCAAATACCCATCTGTTAGTCAATTATTTTAATTTTTTTTAACCATTCATAAAAAATTTAATTTGTATATTTTATATTAAAAAAAATTGATTTGATTTGCGTTCGCTTAGCATGCGGGTTCGATACTTGTCGCTTCCAAAACTTTTTTATTTTATTAATTTACATACCTAACGAAATTTAATTGTTTTTTAAATTGTTTAGTTTGAGTTTTTATTTATGATGATTTGAAAATATTTGTTTATACTAGTGCACTACATGTTGTTTAGTTATGTTTTAAGTAAGTTATATTTCTTTTGTTTAAATTTAATAATAATAATAATAATGTTTATTTATGTTCATCAAAACAGTGTTATTGCACTGGTGATATACAAGCATTATTATTAAATTTTACATCAATATTTTAGAATATTTACCCTCATCACCATTTTGCTACGGTAATGTAATATTATAATATAATATGTAATTAAAAATATATTTATTTATTAAAAAGTGTTAGGTTGGGTGTTGGATAGGGATTGCTGGTTTGTTTTTAGTTTTATCGTTACAATTATAATGACGTCAGTCGGGATCGAACTTAAGTCCAGCATCGGGACTGCAGACCAGGGATGCTGCGAATATTCGCATCCGCATCCGCAAATGCAGAGCTTCTGCATAGATTTGGACATCTGCATCCGCATCCGCATCCGCAATAATCAATGCGGATGCGAATGTTATACAAGGCCACAAGAAAGAAATTGGGCGGGGCCGGCGAATAGCGCGTGCCGTTCGCAGTGCGCACGTGATCATGACCAATGAGAGCATTTGTTGTGGTGCATCATTTGATTCTTGTATATAAATCATTACGTGTTTGTTTTCGCTGTGGATTACTTATCGTATACTATACGACGTATAGGTAGATAACGGGGATGTTGCGAATATTCGCATCCGCATCCGCAAATGCGGAGCTTCCGCATAGATTTGGACATCTGCATCGGCATCCGCGGATGTGAGCCTTCAAAAATCCGCATCCGCATTCACATCCGCGGATGTGAAAAAATCGGCATCCGCAACATCCCTGCTGCAGACACAGCGTATTTTAAATGACAATTTAATTTGGAACAAACCACCTAAAACCTAGAATTATTAGGCACTTAAAATTTTCTAATTGTTTTTAAAATAAAGTAATAATTTGGTAATGCCTTGCAAGTATACTGAATCTGTATTTTGTTGCATTCGTTTTTTTATTAACCAATCCCCCCCCGAAACCTTTTTCTAGCTACGGCCTTGATGGTGAGCAGATAAATATTACAACCACAAGTGGTTTCCTCATAAATAATTATTTATATTATCGCCGATTATAATCGGCATCCCGCAAGAAGAATTCCTGCAAAATCTAAAGGAGTTAAGTATGGTAAATTCACCATAGTTAATTTCTTCAGATTTGTACTTGTTAGAATTTATTGATATCTACTATCTGGCAAATTTTTAATTCAAGAAAAATCTATATGACGCGTTAGTCGAATTAAAAAAATACCATTGATCTGGAATTCAAAATTTTCCTGAAAAAAAATAACTAGATCTTCTCCAACGATAGATTCGAGGAAAACTTTAAATTCTTTAGTTTCCTATATAACCCATGCTATTGTAGCATTTTGTTCAGGCATTTTTACAAAAAGCACAAAAATAATATAGTTCTTGTTGTACCCTTTGGTACCGTTTTAAATTACTACTTATTTACTATAAGCTTTTTTAAGATGCTAATATAAACTCATCACAATAAAAAAGATTTACCGGTAACACCTTATACTTTAGTTATGAAATAAATAGTAGGTAATAAGGCAGGGAAGTTTTTAGTTTTAGAAATTCGAATACTCGTTTGAAAATTATTTCGAATATTCAAGGAGTCCGAACTGCATGTAAACAAGAATCTTCCTAAAGAAAGTAGGCGCTGGTGTCCCGTTTATTCTGAAACAATTGACTAATTTGTACCGAAACGCTACCAAATTAGCAGACGTCAGGACGCATCAACAATCAGCGCCGCAGGTGGTGAAAAAAAAGACTTAATTTGTGCAATTTAGAGGGCAGGTTTTGTCAATTTTCCCTATTAAGTTCGGGCTCCTTGTGTAGGCTCCATGATTCGAGTATTCGAATATTTGAATATTCGAATATCGAGTACATATTGAAATATTCAAAAAATCGAATTTTTAAGCATTCGAATATTAAAATATTTACCAGGTATAGTAAAGTTTGACTAGTTTTAGATATTTTTGAGCCAATCTAGAGATTTAATAAAAACTTTATCTGTTGTTTTGCTTATCAAACAGATAATAATAATAATTATTATAAAAAGTTATTATTGAGTCTCTAGGCTGTACATTTTTCTCCGCATTTTTTTCGAGTCTCCTATGAAATAATATTAGTTTATCATGGTTTAAAAGCTCTTTTCAAAAATTAGCTCAATTGATTAAAAGAAAATGAATTGACGCACAATAATTTTAAAAATTCAAAAAATTACATAAAATTCGAACATTTTTTGCTTTCCACGGTAAATTTTTGCAATATTCTTAAAATTTCAGCCCTGAAGCAAAATCTACTTACACCCTAGATAATATCTAATATCTAACATAGGCAAGTTACCTTCGGATTTCGGGCTTTTTGGTTAGAAATTCTAAATTAAAATTGCACGTCAAAGCAGCGGGCTGCCGCAAATTTTGCCTACGAATACCTATTAATGAGTAATTAAAAATTACTAATTGCTTTTCGCTAGTGTCCAAAACGAAGCGACTATATCTATTTTTTTTTTAAATTAACTGTGGCGAAAAAATTAATATTTTTAATTCAAATTTGATTATTTTTGTAATTTTCAAAATTCGAAAGCCACCTAATTTTTGATGAGAGAGCTCCTAATTTTTTTTAATAAAAATGACAAATTTACATATTCGAAAAAAAGTTTTTTGCACCACCCTTACATATTATACTGATTTAAAGTGTTTTAATATTCAAGATTCAAATATTTGAATATTCGAGTATTCGAACATTCGAATAATTTATAACCGATTTCCACCTCTATTCGAATACTCGAATATTCGAATTATTCATAATCGATTCCCAGCCTTAGTAGGTAGTGTGATGAACATTGTTCATTGAACAAGTCAAAGCTTTTATTTGGCACGAATGAAGATTATAAGATACCTATATTGGAATACTTGAATATAAATATATCGATGACTTTCTGCCAAAGTATCGCAAGCAACATAATTCAAATTTCGGTAATTGAAATTTTGTTTTGTTTTAAAGTCTGTTTTACACCATATATAACCCATAAGTTTTATAACAAGTAAATAGCTAAAATTATAAGCTATTTACTTGTTCTAAAACCTTTAGGCCATTTTTAATTAAAAAAGACTTTAAAACAAAAAATGTTTTCAATTCCTGAAATTTAAGTTATGTTGCTTGCGATACTTTGGCAGAAAGTCATCGATCTTGTAATAAAAGCCTTTAATAATATGTTCTTAGTAGGTTTACCAGATTTTCCATATTTTACGGTATATCGCGTTTTTTAGCCTATGGCAATACAAAAACCCGTAATTAGCAAAATAAAATACGGGGTAAACAATAGATTTTTATAAATTTGACTAATAAAACGAAGAGTTTTTAAATGCTATTTCATTAAACATTAAATATAAATTTAAAAAACAGGATTTCGTTATAAAACAATGCTGTTTTAATTGTCACCCATAATATAACAAGTGGTACGATGATATTTTCGAACTGAAACCGAGCTGCAGATTTCACGAGTCCGCAGGACGAGTAAAATGTGCTGCTTCGGTTTCAATGAGTAAATATCATCGATTATTAATCATACCACGAAAGGTCCACGAGTTATATTTAGTGAGAAAATATAATGAATTTTAGAATTTGACATTTGAAATTAAAAAGTGCTTTAAAATATAAAAAGACCTTATTTATTCAAACTTGCCTTAATTTCATTATAGTTTACACCAACCCATCGATCTTTTAGAGTTTATTGTTCAATATTTTAATCATATAACAAACACAGGATTTATATGTCAACAAAAGTCAAATTAAGGAAAGTGTCAAAATCCTTAGTAACCTGTAAACAAGGTTATAAAAGTATATTCTGTAACAAGTTTGGAATATAGCATATTCCGCTCGAGTGAAGAGTTTGTCACACAAGCCGAAGGCGAGTTTGACGGTTTCACGAGAGCGGAATATGCAATTCAGATTTGACAGATTTAAGATATTATTTGTTTTTGGAATAACACAAGACGATTAGTTACTCTCTTAAAATTTAAAATAAATTAGTTAAAAAAGACTAAAGTCGTTGCGGGGAACATTTATAGTTGCGTCATCAAATTCTGAACCAAGCACATACAATACAATTGTTATTTTCTTTTTCGTATGTAATCCAAGGAACCTCTAGGTTAGGGCACAATCATTCGGATCTAAGACGAACGTAAGTCCGATGTCACGCTCACTCAGCGTTTGTTAAACAAGGACAGAGGCATTAGTTCGTGGTTGAAGAGTTTAGGTTTTTTTGACGGGCTCATCGGCGTTCCTTATCGACATTTAATATTTGTAGTTGCATTGACATTTATATATTTCTATAATTTTTAAGTTTTTTTGCATAAAATAGGGTATTTTTATAATTAAATTAGTATTTCAGTATTTCATTTTTAGCAAAAATCCATTCGATTCTAATCAGAATGCCCGGAAATCGGTTAGATGGGAAACAGCTGTTTTAACTTAGGGAACTGGACAACAAAGTGCTGCAGATTTGGAACGAGACACTTAGCCTTACTCAGGAGTGGTTCCAGCGACAAAGAATAATGGACGAAGTTTCGGAACTAATCATCCACCTTGGAGACGACAATTTCGACGAGGATGATGACTTTGACGACAGTATTTAGATAAATAATTTATTGACAATAAAATACATAGTGTAAATTACAATATAAAAATTATAAACAATTTTGAGAAAATAAACACCTTCATTCTATAAATAAATGTGTTTTTCCACCTAAATCGTTTCTGTTAATTAATTGTACCCACGTGGTTAGGGTTTACAGTAATCGGGACAGTTGCATACGGTGCTTTGTCAGTAGATTTGTTCCTTAACAATTGTACTACATTAATACAGCTTAATAAAAAACCAGGGGCATTAATTTAAAATTAATGCGTAGCTTAGACAAGATTCTTTGTCTAAGATAGGCAGTTTAATTTTTATGGTGACTCCTTTAAAATGGTACTATGATGGACATCATAAAGTCCCACCCGGTTTTATCGTCCTCTCTCTGACCTTGTCGCGAATACAAAAGAACCAATAAAAAGTCGCTAGGCACTGTTGTGAAATCTACAATAATATTTATTTAATTCAAAAGACTTAAGAATTCTTTATGTGGCAGTGCTCGGATATTCGAAACCGTGTCGACATGCTTACTCTGTCTTGTCTGATCTGCTCGGGCAGTCAGTGGGCGGGGCGTATGCAATACGGAGTTTAGGTAGTTAAATCAAGTATCCCTGCTTAAAATACCCCATAGAGACCGTGTTCAAACCGATAGATATTTGTATCGGGATGTATGGTGTTTCTATAGGGTGTATCGGTTTATATAGGACCCATAGTTGAGATTTATGGTTGTTTTATAGGGATATCCACCCTTGATTTATTTGCTATCGGTTTTAATGGATAAAATACACATAAATGTAGAAATTAGTTTTTCCCCTATAGGACCCCATAGGTTTTAATAAAATTTTGTCAAATGTTTTATGGTTGCTCTATAGGGATATCCATATATATCCTTCATTGAGTTATTTGCTATCGGTCTCAATAGGTAAAATGTAAAAGTTATGGTGTGCCTTGTAACGTATTTTTTACTAATAAATAATAATAAAATAACGCACACGCCGGCTAGTTGTCAGTTTGACTTCGTGAGCAAGATCGTGTGTTGGTGTTGGTTACTAAAAATTTAAGTTTTATTAAATGATGTTTATTTAAATGGGCGCCAAATATTTCAAATTAAACTATGTATTAAACAAGTAAACGAAATATTAATTTTTACTTGAAAAAAAAATATATGTAGATAGATGTAATAGAAAATTTTATAAATATTATTTAGTTTCTGAAATAAAACAAAAAGATGATAAAATAAAAGAACCAGTTTTTACTCACAGTTTTTTAATACGCGGACAACAAAACAAATAAAATCTACTTATAATTGCATAGCACAGTGAAGAGAAAACAACTGCTGATATTAAGGTAAGCTTGTAAAACTATCTATAACAAAATTAAGTAAAATACTATACCCCTTTTAGCATACACTGGAAGAAATAATAATAATGATTGATTTATACAATTCATAAAATTGGTAACAACAAAATAATGGAAAACTGCAGTTTACCTTTTACAATTATATAAAATCAGTATTTCCTTATTTTAAATAGGCGATGTTCCTAAGGCCTGTTGTTTTCTAGGTTGCTTCGGTTTAGTCGCTGAACCTTCAGGATGGTTCACAAGTAGATGACGATGTACAAAGGTAACACAAAGGACAATATATTCTTCACAATCTAACGGATTACTGTGTAACTTGAAAAACTTCTCCAATTTCCACAAAAGAAATGAATACAAGATATTTCAAGAATTATCCTTGTTCTACTTCTTCAAAATTTATGTTAAAGATGATATGATGATAAAGTGAAGTTAATTAACTTTTAAAAGTTGTACCCATAAAAGGTGTACTCAAATAAAGGTGGCAATTGTTCTACAACAAAATGAAGCATTAGGAAAATTACCATGTGGCCACATTGACAAAGTGCCAAAAAAAAATCAAGAAAAATGTAAGTAAATTATTAAATTAATAAATTAAATAAAAAAAATAATTAAAAGATTTACCTTAAAATAAAGATTTGCCTTGTTCTTTATAATAATAGAATTAAATAAATTTTTATTTGGCTTGAAACACAACTTCTTTAAAGTATCGAATAGAAAAGAACGTGGCTAGATCTTAAAAAAATTAGTAATTTTCATTTAGAACCAAATTTGTTTAGAGGATTTTAGCTTTAACTATAGGCATTACCAATATTTTAATTAATGTAAATAAAAAAAAATAATGTGTATTTAAATTTGAATATAATTTAGATTTTAATTTATTTTTAATTTTCAGCCAGCTTCAATTGTCGAAGACAAATAATAAAGAAATATTCATGAAATTAAATTATGAAGAATAATTACATAAATCTTAAACAATGGTTATTTAATCAATGGAAATTAAACACAAAAAAACATAAACAAACGCAAATTGCAAATGACAGCACTTACAAGAAAACTATCACCTATTCCTAGAATCTGCTAGGAAAACGGAAAGAAACTTAAACATATAAATATAGGTAAGTTATATTTTATAATACAACTAATACTTTGCAAGTACATTACTATTTGTTTTCAGGATTCATAGAAAATACATGAAGGTCATGTGGAGGTTATGGCTGGAAATATTGGACAAAATTTAAATAACGCTGTGGCTCCCGTCCCGAGGCGGGACTTAAGTTCAGTCCCGATTGACGTCATAATTTTAAGATTTGTTATGTTATAATAAAATAATAATAATAATAAATTGTACCTGTATACATGTTAAGGGCACTTTAGTTACGTCATAAAACCAAACCAACCCAAACTCAACAACACAACCCAACCGACCCCGCCCCATTGGCCCCCCCCGCCCCATTGAGCAAAAAACCCAACTAAAATGGGCAAATTTATGTTACGATAAAAATAAAACACTTTTTAACAAAGAAACAACAAATTTATAAAATAAAAAAAGTTTGACAACTTCTAGTGGGATCGAACCCGGTACCTCTCGCATGCCAAGCGACCGCCCTACCATCTAAGCCATCGAGCTTGACACAAATTATAAAATCTCGGGGAATAAAAACGGATTTACAGTGTGTGACGTCAATCGGGACTGAACTTAAGTCCCGCCTCGGGACGGGAGCCACATCGTTTAAATAACTAAAAGTGATATTATACAGTATGGAGCAGAATTGAAATAAATTATGAAACTAACTCATTTTATTGTTTACCTTTGCATTTTAACACAGTAAAAGTATGCAGATGTTTATTACCACTATTTTCTGTAAGCATAAATATGACTAAAATTCACAATTACAATTAAAATTTTTGTAACGGCACTTTTGCTCGTTACAGCCTATAGGTAATTTCCTATACATTTTCTATCGGGCCGTATCCGGAAAAAACCATGGACAAATGCACATATTGAATCCGGTAGCGCCCGATAGATTATTTTGTATAGGTCTCTATGGGGCTATTTTAAGCAGGGATTGGTGCATTTTTCGTTTTTGCGTTCGAATAGTATATTCTGTAACAAGTTTGAAATACAGCATATTCCGCTCGAGTGAAGAGTTTGTCACACAAGCCGAAGGCAAGTTTGACGGTTTCACGAGAGAGGAATATGCAATTCCAAACGTGTTTCAAACTATACTTTTTCTACGTTTCCAAAAAATACCATAGAAAAATAATTTAATTCGAAGAAAGTGATGTTGGATCGGTCTAAAATTTGTTAGATATTAAAAACAGAGATGCCATTTGGTTATAAAAATATCCCAAAAATAAAAAAAATAAAGTTGCATTTTATTCAAGTTATGCTTTAAACATAAAATCTCTACACTCGTAGTATTAATTATATTGCCGACCATTGGTTTTTTGTACTGCTGCGAATTTACAAAAAATATACGGAAAGCCTAGACGCGTTCCTTGGGAAAGCCGTCACGTTATAGATAAGGTGGTAGGGCGGCCGCCGTTTAATGCGTTCGGGGAAAATGTGTGTTATGTTCAGTGTTCTGGGCACAGATAAAAAATATTAAACACGTATGGCTTAGTTTAGGCAGTACAGCGTTTGGCGCATGCAGGGTGCTTGCGCAAAACGCTTTACTACCCATACTATGACATGCTATGTTGTTAAATATATATATATATATATATATATATATATATATATAAAAATATATTTGAAGTCATTGTAAAATACGTTGGTTCATTGGAACCAGACGCTCCTATATCGGTACAGCTGCTGATAGTGCTGGAAGACGCTGACGCATTAGAACCTTGTTTTTTTTCTGCAATTTGTTTTTGTTATGCACCGATTCTTCTAGGTATCCTTCTGCTACCGTGGAGGACTCCAAAGTAGTCATGTTAGCCCCTGCATTGGCAAAAGAGTCGCCGAATACCTTCTCAGACAGTGACCGGTGTAGAGCGCTGATTCCTTCTTTTCAAAAACATTGCAATTCTTGAAGGTATTTTTGACAACGTATTTATTCCAACACACTGGCTGGTACACCTCCCATTTTTGTTAAAAACAAAAAAAGGCTAGATCTAGTATTCTTTGGTCTCAAAGACATGTATTTTTTACAGAAATTAATCGGGTTCACTGGAAATCCTTCTTCAAGTATGGTGAACTTCTCAATTTCTTGGTTTTAGTATCTGCCAAAACTACGTGAAAATATTTCCCTTTGTCTTGAGTATTTTCTATTTTCAAATTGACCAATTTATCGCATCTACAAGCACCGCTAATTAAAGCCACTTTCATCAACAGGTACTCGTCGTCGGGAGCTTCGTTCAAAAACTTCTTTATTCCAGGTAGTTTTAATGTCTTAGACTTCTTTGGTTTGTATCCCTGTGATTTGCTTTTCAAAAAGCTCGTTAGTTTGCCATATTTTGAAATTTCGATTTTTTTATAATGGTGAATACTCGAGCGAAGCATCGAGTATTTGGTCCATAGCGACAATAGAGCTAACTTTTTTTGCAAATATAAAAAATAAGCAAATAGAACATTTTCATCGATACCTTTTGTCTTCCGTGAACTCATACAAGACTAAGTCTTAAACTCCTTGTGCAACTCGGGACTTTTCTGGCAAAATCTGCATTGCTGCTTCTTCCGCTTCCGTAAGGATATCCTCAGAAACGTAATTTTCATCGGTTTTCTTAATTTTCTATACGTTTTTTTCTTCAAAAAAGTTTTCCTTTTCTGCAGGGAAAACTGACAAGTGTCAAAATGTATTTAAGGGCGTTTCTCTGTAAACTGGGCAACTCATTGTCTCAAGCTAATATTGTTTAGAAAAATAAAAATCATAAATATTTCGTAGATAACTTCAAAAGATAATAACCTAATCTACCTATGCTCGACGTTCAAAATCCAATAAAATAAACTTTAATGTATCAAAATCGTTTTTATAGTCCTTAAAAACCAGTCCCCTGACGTGTCACCAAAGCAAAATGGTCACTTCAGACTAAATTAATTAAAGACAGTAACTATTGGAATCAACCTAATTGTTTAATTATTCAACCAATATTGTTTGCTTGTTACTGTGACTTATTTATTTTTTATAATTATTATTTTGTAATTCTAAAAAAGTCATCTAAACTTTGTCTCCGGATTTTATAAACAGGCCTGTCGGCCTTGTGGTATAAATCTTTCTCGCGTGACTTATTTTCAACATAACACACTAGTACCATAAATAACTAGTCTCTAATTATATTATTGTTTCAAAAAGGGATTTACTCGTAATCAAAAGTTCTACAAAAATGCTTTATGTGCCATAGCTGTAATCTGCACCTGTAGGATGGTACGGGTCACTAAATCTGATTTTAGTGAAAAATTCTCATATTTTTGAAGATATGGATTCATCGAAAAAATGTAGTACAAACTTGTAGAAAATTTAATTTTCTATAAAAAGGTCTTATTAGTTGAATCGTTAAGATAAAAATTTTCAGGATTTTCCTACCAAACTTTATAAATTTATAAATTTTATAAAATATAAAATAAACTTGTTATAAAAGAGACCCAAAAATCATTTATACGAGTATTATTTTTTTAATCTTTATATTTATGTATTTGTGAGTTACTTTTTGAATTAATGAGCAAAATAAAATGTTTACAGTGTCATATTAATAGAATTAAAGATTTTACATAAAAAATAATATAAATATGGCATATGAAATTTTTTTGTAGTTTTATTGGAAAATAATTGAAATGTTTGATTAGTGTTATTTTTGATCGCTGATATCTTTGAAACGGTTGATCTGAAGAACTTTGACCTTCAGATGTTTTTTGTAGAGCATGAAATTTCCTATAAATCCTCTCGCTTGGGTGTTGCGAAAACAAAACATTCCAAAGTTATAAGAATTCAAAATAAAAAAAAATTCAAGTGTTATTGAAATCAAAAAAACACCAAATGAATTGAAGCAAACTTTAATAAATAAAGTTTTTGTTTTTTAATGTACTATTAATTTCTCAACACCATTGAAAAAATATTGTCCTTATTTAAACACAATAATATACAATATAAAATATATATGTAGTTTTACCTGTAGCACCGTATAAACATAACCAATATAAACAATATAATGTACGAATGGATAATATTTGTACAACATTTGGACCAGTATATCGATGTTCATTTAGATGTTTTTCGGACACCCAGTTTTGGTCCATTTATTTAGGACATAGGACTTTGGGACGTCAATTGAATTTTCTGGGGCAGTCGTTCGATTGCCTTTTGGCGTCCGACATTTTTGTGCTGGATGGGTTGCGTGTGAAAGATCGGTTTCGACATTAAAATTTAGTGACGTAAATTTGGAAGCTTTTATGCTAATGGCTGTGAAGAGAAAAGTGCTAAATTGTTTAGATAGTAACTTATTTATTTATAAACTAGCTGAAAACAGTTCTTTGTTTTGAATAGAGAGAGTTATCACGGGATGTTTTATCATAGTATGTAATATTGTAAGTTAAATAATATTTCTACTACATAGGTAAATGTGGTTTTATTTTATGTTGTGATGTTTTTTACAACATATATAAAATTGGCTTGGTCTGGACTGCTCTAGTATCTAGTCAAGGCCTGCATTGGTTCTGCCAGCAAGCCCCTGGCCGTACCCTTTCAGGTTCCCGTTCCCGTTACCGGACTGTTACCGGCCTTTGGTCTCAATTTCAGGAAATTTTTAAATTGTATGTTTCAATATTCTGACTATGTTATGTACAATAAACATAGGTGTTGTAAATTATCAGTTTTAACACGATACCTATTGAAATCTGCAAATTACTTGTTAGACTAGATTATTTAAGGCCTCTCATTAAGTTTATGAAAGAAATTTTTAAATCTTAAATCAAATATAATTTTTATAATAATAAATATTGTTTTGTTATATTAATAAAGATTTGACACGTGTTTTCCTTTAAAATAATAAGATTAATGGGAAAAATAATTAAGTGTGGATTTTTTAAACAAACGTTTTAAAATTTTCTTCATTCTTAATATGTTATATTTTTAATAAGCATTAATAAATAATATTTAAAATAATATAATTATTAGTGTAGAAAAAAGGGATCATAATGCTGGGAAAGTAGAGACGTTTACCAAGCTTTTTTTAATTCTTTTAATATTTCCATCTCCTTTTAAAAATGTACGCCTCGTATTTTTCCTAGCTATCCTTTATTGACATTTTTAAATCTCTTCCCATAAAAATCGAAAAATATATTTAAAAGTGAATTATCTTTGAGTTTTGTCGCATAATTAAGATTCAATATAAAAAGCACGAAAAATATGGTATAAGAAATATTGACCACTAAATCATTATCCATTTATTGACCATCGTATTGGTGCTAAAACTAAAATTAAATTCATCAAAAAAATAATTTTGTAATTTTCACACATAAAAGTATAATAAAAACTTTTTAGGTTGTAACACTTGATCTGGAATTCCCTTATATATAAAAACAATTAAATGGCTAATTATTTAAAGGGACTAAATCAATTTTTTGATATTTTGAGTTACATATTGATACTAACTAAAGCAAATCGTCTTGGCTACTTTAGTGAATAGCAATAGGTATGTAACTAAAAATGTTAAAAAATTTACTTAGACCCTTTTAATAATAAGCAATTCAATTAAAAATAAATGTTATGGATGTACTTCTAGATAAAAACTGTTTATCAGGTTTTAGGTCGATATTGCATAAGTGATTGTTTTGTAACTTTTAAGATGTTTACAGAAAACTAAATCTATATTTTTAAGTTAAGAAAGTTACCTAAAAACGTGGCTGATGGTGAATTATATGCCAGATACTCCTTATTGGACGCCCATGCTGGAAACTCAGATTGTTGAATTGCCGAACCTTCTTCTTCGTCCCGTTTCCATGGAAGCATTGTCTCTGTGGCTGTGGGAGTCGTGACGCGCGTCATCTCAACGCCTAAACAATGTTTTATTTTAATAAAGAAACAGCAATTCATTACCTAATTGGTCTTTATGCTTATTCAAACAACAGTGCGTCATTATTACGTTGAATGGATTTCGTTTTAGATAAAACTGGTGTGTAAAATACGTATCACGTGGCACAGTGGATGGAGCTAATTGTAATATTTCGGTAAACACTTTAATTAATATAAATCCTGATTTTTATGATAAAATAGTTCATTATTATTGTCCTAATTAAAACATATCCAGTGGCAAAAAACCGGTCACCAGAAATTGGCAACAATTTTTTTGTTTTTAAATGTTATGAACAAAAGTAAGAAGAAGTTTTTTACTGAAATGTGACATCCTGTGGGGTGTATAACTGAGTTTTAAAGCCAACTTCTCGCTCTCTAAAAATGAATTAGTCAAAAATGACTTATTTAATAGTTATTAGTGGCTGCTTTTTCACTTGTACCATAGTAAACCATGGAATACCATGGAATTAAAAAATGTAACAGACAATTCTTATGTAAAATTGTCCCCTGAATCCGAAAATATATAAAGTGGAGCAGTTTTTGAGATATATATTATTCAAAATTATGGTGTAAAAATATAAACTGAAGATATTTGAAAGTAAAGTTTTTTTAGAATGGATAGGTATAAATGGTTATTAAAAAATTATTATATAAAGGAATGGAAAATGGAAAAATAAATACAAATTAATATAGACTAAACGGTACCAATTCTCAAGAACTGTTTTGCTAGCTATAACATAGTGTAAAATAAATAAAGAAATAAAATAAAATAAAATACATATTAAATGGAAAATTGAATATATCTCAAAAACTGTTATACTTTTATTAACTTTTGACGACATTTTCAAATTCAGGGAACAATTTTACATAAGAATTGGCTGTTAAATTTTGGAATACCATGGTATCCCATGGTTAACCATGGTACAAGTGAAAAAGCAGCCACAAATAACTATTCAATTAGTCTTTTTTGACTAATTCATTTTTAGAGAGCGGATATCTGATTTTTTAACTATTGTTTAACTCTTCAGTAACGAAGCTATAGTATACTCTATACATTATGATCAGATTTTAATTTAAGCATATACAGGGTGCAAAATTAAGTTTTTCTCCGGAAATTTGTGACACCCTGTGGGATGTATCAGCAATAACCGCGGATGTTAATTTAAATTTTACTGTAGCCCTTTTCTGAACATTTAGTTTTTAATTTGCGTTATTATGGCACGGCGCGCCGTTTCACTTTTTAATCGGATAAGAAATATTAAGTTAAATATTAATACTTTAAAAAATAAATTTGCCCTGGAAAATAAAATTTTAAAATAATACATACTTAACACGTTAACTGCCGCGAGTTTTTTTCAAGTGGGGTCAGCTGGGCCACAATGTTTTTTATCATTTAATTCCTAATAAAAATATGCCATCGGTGTTATAATACAATAGCACATTTTTTTATTATTATTTTTCCCTTCTACCCCCGTGCGACTATATCATACACGCGGCGCGCCGCGACGTAGGATTGCAAAAATGTACATTTGCGCCACGTGTATAAATTGGAATACATACACATTTTATAAAAATATTGACAAATATTGTCTGTCAAATCATTAATAATGGATTAAATTCTTTTTTCCATTTTCATCATCGACTTAAAAAATAATTGATTTTTGGCTCATTTTTTGACAATATATATTTTTAAATGAAGGGTTTGCCATCTTAAAATTTGTTAATACAAATTTTAGCTAAGTGAATACCAGTGTACATCCACGCCACGCAGGGCCGAATTTAGCATGGGGCCAGCGGGGCCACGGCCCCAGGGCCTCCACCATTTAGGGGCCCCCACCAATGCAATATGTAGCTTTTGAATGAAACAAATATGAAAAAAATTGGCGAAAAAACAAAAAATTCGGTCAGTTTTACGCGAATCCTGTAATTTTCAATAAATTTTTCGTAGATCTAACTCTAATTTTTCGTGGATTTTTTATCGCTTATCCGCTTGCAAATCAGAATGTAAATTATCACACTCAAAGTTTTGGCGCGCGAAGACGTTTTTATATAGTCTATTTTTAAGCAGTTGCTTCTTTAGTGCTTGTCGTAACGTTTTTGTAAATAGAGGCAAACAGTCAATTACTTATAACCTAATATTAAAGTGTTGTGTAATATTTTCCGGTGTTTCCGAAATACTGTTTCGTGCTTTTCTTTGGACAAAAGATTGTTTTATTGTTTGATTTTGTATGAAGTACAGACAATTAATACGACTTTTGATGCACTTTTTTCAGTTTGGGGTAAGTATTAAAAATACAAAAACAAATAGATCAATTTATATTTTACTATAAGGTTATGTTCGTATTATTCAAAATATATAAACACTTTTAATCACAATTCTATTCTACTATACGTTTTTATAGTTTTGCATACGAATTTATAATTTCTCAGACTTCGGTAAAATGTATATAAGGTTATGTTCGTATTATTTAAAATATACAGGGTGATTCAGGCTTGTGGTGACAAAAGGGGGAATTCCTCTCATCGAAATATGAAAAAAAGTTCCTATAAACACGTGTCCGAAAATGCTTCATTATCGAGATACAGGGTGTTTCGTTTAAAAATTTTTTTTATTAAAATTTATATGGTTTATTAAATAATAAATAATTCAAAGATAATAAAAAATTACCTAAAGTTTCTCCAGCTTAAAAATTAACCATGAGTTTTAGTGTCAAAATTTTTAAAAATATTGAGGCCCCCCACCAAATGTCGGCCCCAGGGCCTCAAAACACTTAATCCGGCCCTGACGCCACGACAACCATTGTCAAACGGTTTTTTTCAGGTAATCATTTATTGTTGAAATTTTTTTATCTCTTATAAAATTTTAATAAAATGATTTGTTTTAGAGATAATTTGTATAGTATGGGTCAGTCCATATCAAATCAACCAAAGGTTCTTCCCCCACCATCTCCGATTTTGATAATTTTTGGTAAATTTGTTTACCTCACTAAAAAACTCAAAAATCCCATATATGAATTTTTTTCAATAGGTGGTTCAAAAAATACTTACAAAAATAGCGATATCTCGTAAACTATTAAAAGTAGAAAGGTGAGTGATGGCTTATTTTAAAGGCCTATCACTCACCTTTCTATTTTTAATAGTTTACGAGATATTAGAGACCTTTTTTATGATATATCACATGACCTTAATTTTTTCAAAAAAAAAAAATAAATTTCAAAAATTTGATATGGATTGACCCATACTTTACAAATTATCTCTAAAACAAATCATTTTATCAAAATTTTATAAGAGACAAAAAATTTTCAACAATAAATGATTACCTGAAAAAATACCGTTTAAAATTCATTGACACACGTACTAAAAAATAGGGGGAGTCAGTGAGTACTGGACCCCCCTATTTTGATAATTTGACAATTTTTCATCAATATAATTTCATACAATAGTATATGGTTAGTTTCTCTACATATACATATGTATATATGTAGAGAAACTATACTTCTATGTTGTAAAAAAATTTGTTCAAGCTAACGAGTCCTATTTTATATTTACAAATTTCAAAGGACTTAATAGTTCATTACGTATCAAGTTTGATAAATGCCATTTTATTCACAAATTTAAATTAGGCATTAGCTAGTGTTTAAATGAGTGTATAAAAAAGTTTATAAACGAGTTGCATATATGCAACTCGTTTATAAAATTTTTTTTAGTATACTATACTTTTTCTAGGACAAATCAGTTGCGTTATGATACTCGAAGTGAACAGACGCGTCAAGTGGTTAAAGATTCCTCTCCTAGCAGCGTATACGAGAGAAACGTAATAAAGTTCCAAAAACGAACCTAAGTATTCGGAAATATCGGTAATAAATAAATAAATAAATAAACATTCAAGTGCGGAAAGTGTGATAAGAGCAACAAGTGCAAAAAGAGCCGGTCCACCGATCCACCTGGTCAGCAGGGATAGTCACAACCAAAGCCTATCAATAACCTGCAGGGAGGTCCAGAAACATCGGACAGACCGTGATAGACCTAGCATCAGGATTATAGCCTAATATCCAAGCTAAGTAATTTTTCTAACTGCATGTCTTATTAACAAAACCATTTTATTCCAAAAAATCTAAAGTAAAACGTATCATATTCCGAAAAGGAATTTTAAGTTCCCCAGCTGACACCAGAAAATAAACATTCCTATTGAGACAGACAACAGTGTTGTCACAACACACCAATGTTGCCAGGTTTGGTGAAAATTCACCAGATTTGGTTATTTTTAATTCATTTGGTGATTAGGTGAAAACTTTTTTTAAAAGCCTTATTTGTGGTGATTTTTTCGACCCTGACAATTTAAATTAAAATTTTCCTTAAAACACGGTTAAAATCGGTAAAAATGTTAAATGTTAAAATTTTAATTGTTAAAATGCTACCAAATCTGGTTACAGACATCAATACCTTAGATAGTTTAGGGAACTAAAATATTGAAAACATAAATATTTTTGCCCAAAACTAAATTTTGGAAAGTGTGTAGTGCCAAAAAAGGTTACAAAGATCTTTTCTTTCCAGAGCTTTAAATAAAATAAATAAAACAAAAATGCAAAATAGATTAGACTCCAAAATTTTACATAAAGGTAGAAGATTAATTTTAAACTGCTGTTTTAACTTTCCGGTTACTAAAGATATTTTTAAATCGCACAAATTATAGTATGAGCATTGAGTAAGGAACTTCCTTACTCAATGGTATGAGGCAATAAATTTTGTTTTTTTATAAGAACAAGTCTGTAATAAAATGTGCTTTAAAGCAACAAAAAAATACAAAATCTGGTGATTATTTATTAAATCTGGCAACTTTTAAAGCAAGTATCTGGTGATTTTAAGTTTTTTGACCTGGCAACATTGCAACACACAAACATTACATTAAAAAAACAGAAAAGGCAGATAAGACTCCATCCCCCAAATAAACACTCGACTAATACCATAAATAAACGCCAAACCATAAATAATAAATAAACACAAATCATAACAAACATGGAAATAGTAAACAGGTGGGAATAATTAAAATTCCATCCGACGGAAATTGCTTAGTGGCCAGCTTGGCTCATCAACTAGATAATAGCCTGACTGGGTCAACAAGTACATACGCATTAAGACAAAGACTAAATTTAGTTGGTCAAGGATCGCATCCTGTGGGTGTGGGCTGTGTGTCTCGGTGCGAACACACATTGGGGCATGCAGCCCATACTTACAGGATGCGATCCTTGACCAACCCCACCGCTACGCGTAATAACGACTGGGAACGTAAAACAGAGGCGTACCTAAAGGCAGGGCCGGATTAAGGCATGGGCCACATGGGCCCAAGGCGACAAATTTTTAGGGGCGGCAATTTGAAGGCCAGTTAAAATTTTGCTAAAAAACCAAGAGCGTTTTATGCAGAATTTTTGTTTTCACTCAGATTTATACACTAATTTTAAAAAGTTGGAAGAGAAGTTTTTAATACATTAGATAACTTTATATCAGGGCCGGATTTAGGCATGGGCCACATGGGCCCGGGCCCAGGGCGGCAAATTTTTAGGGGCGGCAAATTTTGAAGGCCAGTTAAAATTTTGCTAAAAAATCAAGAGCGTTTTATGCAGAATTTAAGTTTTCACTCAAATTTATACACTAATTATAAAAAGTTGGAAGAGAAGTTTTTTAAGACATTAGATAATTTAATATCAGACTACACATTATTCTGCGTAGTGCGTCACTCCGTAGAAGGGCGGCAGTCGATGTACACGAGGCGAGTGGGGCGCGACTCTAGCTTATTCGCTGAATCATTTGCTATTCGGGGTAACGATGCGTTGGGTCCATGGGCGGCAAATTTGTAAATCCGGTCCTGCCTAAAGGACCACGTACAAAACGGCTTCTGGCTGGATTTGGAAACAATAACAGCAGCATCGGACATATTTAACGTCTCAATCGAAATACATCACGAACAGGGGCGTACTGACAAGATATCGTCCAGAGTCCTCCTAGAAGGAAAACCAACCACCAAACGTGTCAGGGTGGCACAACTAAAATACTGGGCACATGCCGACCCGGAGACGGACACAGAAACTGACGTACCGGAAGTAAACCAACAAAGATAGGAGTAAGCAAATACTAACATACCCACCCCCCATTCACGAATACCAATTGAATGGGGTTACTACTAAGGCCTAGGTTCAGGAGGATTCCGGATTGTACTTAGTTTTGGGTCAGTTCAATGTCCTCCAAAAACCCTTCCTAAACTGGACGTATGGCCCGACCCGGCTGACAAAAATCCCGGGAGCGGCCTTAACCTTTGACACTGTCATCCACGAACTCCTAAGGCGGATCTACCAGCCGGCGTAAAAACTTCGGATCCAACAAACACAGGTAATGCTGTGATTTGGCGGGATACGCAGGAGAACGAAAAGGGGGTAAAATATCCCCGGGAGATCAGTGGATGACAATATATCTGGGGCCTGCCATACGTTCCCATACTCATACTCATACAAAAAATTTTCAACAATAAATGATTACCTGAAAAAATACCTTTTAAAATTCATTGACACACGTACTAAAAAATAGGGGGAGTCAGTGAGTACTGGACCCCCCTATTTTGATTATTTGACAATTTTTTTTGTTTTGTTGCTCTCAAAAAATGTAACTATTTATGTTGAAGTAGTGTACCGAATTTAAACTTAATATCTTATTAATTACTCGAATTATTAAAAAAAATCAGTTTTAAATTTCAAACTTTGTCGCCCTGTATATCGAACATGAAGCTCTAAATTGAAAAATGGCATTATGAAAGTCTTATTGTTTTAACTCAAGGAATATATGGTTAACGGATTGACCCCCTTTTCCCGGACACCCTGTATATGGGCAGATCCATTACTTTTCGACAAAAGTGTGCGGGGGTAAGTCACCGATTTGGCTGCTGATTTTTTTCTTGAAAGTAGGTCATATAAGGAGACGATCCTGAAAATTTGAGCTCGATATAGGTAATTCCGGCTGCAAGAGAATTTTTTGAAATATAAAAAAAGACGATTTTTTAGTCATTTTCAAAAATTCATATCTCAGCTCCTAATTAACTTAGAGATTTGATCAAGATGGTATTTTTCTCTGTTATCCCTCTTTTTTCAAGAAAAAAATAGATTTTAAGTTTAAACTCAAATCCGGCTAAGCTGTACGCCTCCAAATAAAACACTGCTTAAGATACATTTTGCCAATTTTTAAAGTGCTCTCAAATCTACAGTTTTTGAAGCAGTGGAATAAATGACAGATGATATTTTTCGTTAAGGTATACTCTGTTGGAATTTACCCATTTTTTACTTGATTGCTTCGATTTCTCTAATGTATGGCCACTCAAAGACAATTGATTTTTGAAAAATCATTGTTTTCAGATACCTACAACTTTTTTCTATCGATCCGAAATCCTTTGAAAATTTCAGGGATTATACTTTATTTTATTCCCAAACAAACCATCAAAACTTTTCTTTGGGTATTGAAGTGGTTTCCGAGCTATGAATTTTTAAAAATGTCAAATTTTCAATATAATATGACATTTTTGGTAGTTTTATTATCAGTTAAATGAATTATTAGTAATACTTTAGTCAATAATCTATTAGACCTTGTTCATTTTTCTCGAAAGTAAGTCATATAAGGAGACGATCCTGAAAATTTGAGCTCGATATGGGTAATTCCGGCTGCAAGAGAATTTTTTGAAATATAAAAAAAGACGATTTTTTAGTCATTTTCAAAAATTCATATCTCAGCTCCTAATTAACTTAGAGATTTGATCAAGATGGTATTTTTCTCTGTTATCCCTTTATTTTCCAGAAAAAAATAGGTTTTAAGTTTAAACTCAAGCTGCAAGCCTCCAAATAAAACACTGCTTAAGATAATTTTTATCAATTTTTAAAGTGCTCTCAAATCTACAGTTTTTGAAGCAGTGGGATAAATGACAGATAATATTTTTCGTTAAGGTATACTCTGTTTGAATTTACCCATTTTTTACTTGATTGCTTCTATTTCTCTCTGTATGGCCACTCAAAAACAACTGATTTTTGAAAAATCGCAACTTTTATCTATCGATCCGAAATCCTTTGATAATTTCAGGGATTATACTTTATTCTATCCCCAAACAACCCATCAAAACTTTTCCTTGGGTATTGAAGTGGTTTCCGAGCTATGAATTTTTAAAAATGTCAAATTTTCAATATAATATGACATTTTTAGTAGTTTTATTATCAGTTAATTGAATTATTAGTAATACTTTAGTCAATAATCCATTAGACCTTGTTCATAATGTGCAGCCAGCCTATAATAATAATTAATTTAATGCTTACCGACAGATATCAATTAATTTATTACGAATTTAACTGATAATAAAACTACCAAAAATGTCATATTATATTGAAAATTTGACATTTTTAAAAATTCATAGCTCGGAAACCACTTCAATACCCAAGGAAAAGTTTTGATGGGTTGTTTGGGGATAGAATAAAGTATAATCCCTGAAATTATCAAAGGATTTCGGATCGATAGAAAAAAGTTGTAGGTATCTGAAAACAGCGATTTTTCAAAAATCAATTGTCTTTGAGTGGCCATATATTAGAGAAATCGAAGCAATCAAGTAAAAAATGGGTAAATTCCAACAGAGACCTTAACGAAAAATATCATCTGTCATTTATTCCACTGCTTCAAAAACTGTGGATTTGAGAGCACTTTAAAAATTGGCAAAATTTATCTTAAGCAGTGTTTTATTTGGAGGCTTACAGCTTAGCCGGATTTGAGTTTAAACTTAAAACCTATTTTTTTCTTGAAAATATAGGGATAACAGAGAAAAATGCCGTCTTGATCAAATCTCTAAGTTAAATAAGAGCTGAGATACGAATTTTTGAAAATGACTAAAAAATCGACTTTTTTTATATTTCAAAAAATTCTCTTGCAACCGGAATTACCTATATCAAGCTCAAATTTTCAGGATCGTCTCCTTATATGACCTACTTTCGAGAAAAAAATCGGCAGCCAAATCGGTGATTTACCCCCGCACACTTTTGTCGAAAAGTAATGGATCTGCCCATATATAAACCTCTACATGCAAATTATGTTTCTACGAGAGACACCATTTTTAAGTTAGGCCTTCAAAGGGCATAATACTAACGTGTTTTACAAATTATATATTCTTTTATCTAGTTTTATAAGATAATATATTGTATATTACATATTATACATTATATTAGTTTTGTATATTACATATAATATATTATATATAACATACAAATCTTACTTATTTATTTAAAAAAATCGCCATAGATGGAGCTAAAATGGTGTAGTGGAACACAATCAAAACAAAGGACTCCTAGAGCTTATATGCTCGGTTGGTAAGCCAACAGAGGCGAGATGTAAGAACATCAGGTGATCAACACTGTCAAACGACGTGGCCTTTGCCGCAATCGGTACATACTATGCAACCGGGACTGCACACAGCAATTGTATCACAGATACTAATATGGCCTAAAGGAATCTAGAATTAACCCAACCGGGCTAAACATTAAGGTAAACATTCAATTTTCTCAGGGAGTCCTTTGTTTTGATTATGTTTCACTACACCAAGTTGCCCTACACTGATGAGACCCAATATAGGTCGAAACAGCTGTCTGTCGGTATTTGAAGTTGGTGGAACGCAATCAAAACAAAAAACTTTGGCGAGGTGTAGGTTCAATTTTTTCTTATGAATATTACCAGTAATGGGCATGGAGCCTACACAAGGAGTCCGAACATAATAGGGGAAATTGACAAAACCTGCCCTCTAAATTGCACAAATTAAGTCTTTTTTTCACCACCAGCGGCGCTGATTGTTGATGCGTCCTGACGTCTGCTCTTTTGGTAGCGTTTCGGTACAAATTAGTCAATTGTTTCAGATTAAACGGTACACCAGCGCCTACTTTCCTTAGGAAGATTCTTGTTTACATGCAGTTCGGACTCCTTGTGTAGGCTCCATGGTAATGGGTCAAGAAAGTTTCTTAAAGAAACTAAGAAAATTGAATGTTTACTAATTTTGATCATAGTAGGCATCATAAACTTTTCTGTATGGTAACCTACCATTGAAAGCATGAAATATAATTTGACAGTTCAGTTTATAAGTTGCAAATGACTCATTGCGTTTCAATTTATAAGTGTACTCATTTTACTATAAACTCAAAACATTTATTTATTAAAATGAATAAACTAAATAATAATTATAGACAGTGTCAGCAAGTTTGAAATTATAACATACTTTAATTTTTTTTTTTCGATAAGCAAGCTTCAATTTTAATTCCAAACTGAGGAAAGTAATATTTACCCAATAAATAAATTAGAATAAACACTTTATTCTTTATGTTGCAATCGGCTATTTAGATATACATACCTATGTATATTTTTAATTCAGTTGTCTTTCGCTTTTTTGTAATTAGTTATTTTGCATTTTTTATATTTAATATAATGCCATACAGGGTGTTTCTGGAGAAATGCAAACGATATGGATTTGAAATTTTAATAGCATATACAATTTGATTTAGACTATACCTAAAGTCAATAGTTTTCAAGATATTAATTTTAATCGTTAAAATTTTGATAAATTCCCGTTAATCAAAAATAGCCTCTATTTTTTGGAATATTAAAATATTGTTTAAATAATTTTATTTTTTAAAGGTTTTTCAGAAAAACCACTTAAAATTAGGCAAACTTCAAACAATAATAACGTTTTATATGTTTTAACATAATAAAATAGAAAATTAAAGAATCTTTCGATTGGTATTATAATAAATGTTTCCTAAATTTAAAATTACAGAGACATTTAACAATTTTCAATATATATTTAGGTATATATATTAGGGTGTTCCTTATTTAGGGGTCGGAAAAAATTTAACAGAGGCGCCCCCAAATCGGTTCCAAATCATAAAAAAAAATTCCTGCAAAATTTTAGGTCAATCGGTCAAAGTGAACACGGGGCACGTTCTTAAACTAACCGATTTTGAAAAAAATTAAATCCAAAACTTTTTGAGTTTTCACTAAAAACACGTTGTGCTCCGAAACTACGAAACGGTTTATCGTAGGAAAAAAAAGTAAAAATATATTTTGTAGTTTTTTTCAAGCTAATCAACTTTCCTAATGCCTTTGTCACAATAGTGTTAATGTTAATGGTAATGTTAATAAAGCATAGACAAATGCGTGTATCAACGTAACCATCAACATTACCATCATTGTGAACGGATACACGCATATTTCTATGCTTTGGGTATTAACATTAACATTGCTATTAACATTAACACTATTGTGAGGTATAATAATAGTGCTGCGTTAAAAAAAAATCGAGTTCAAAAAGCGATACAACGCTTTTTTTGGTACTTTGGCCCTACCTACTTCTAAAATTTTTTGTTCTAGAGCATCGACTCAATAACATAAATTGTAGGGACTACATTTTTTGATTAAAAATTTTTTTCTAAATCTTATCGTTTTTGAGAAAAATAAAATATAAAAAAACAAAAATTGAGTTTTCTCCTTAATCCGGAGTAGGATAACGCAGTTGAGTTTAGGCTTTTCTTATAAGGCCACAATGATTCACGCAAAAAAAATCTTGCAAAATTTGAGGTTAATCGGCAAAAATAACACGTGCGTACGTGTTAGTTTTGACGGCATTAGGAAAGTTGATTAGCTTGAAAAAAACTACAAAATATATTTTAACTTTTTTTTCCTACGATAAACCGTTTCGGAGTTTCGGAGCACAACGTGTTTTTGGTGAAAACTCAAAAAGTTTTGGATTTAATTTTTTTCAAAATCGGTTAGTTTAAGAAAAAAAAATTGTCAACAAAAAATGTAGGGTGCATTGTCCCCTACAATTTATGTCATTGGGTCGATGCTCTAGGACAGAAAATTCAAAAAGTAGGTAGCGCTAAAGTACACAAAAAAGCGTTTTATCGCGTTTTGACCCCGAATAAATTTTTTTAACGCAGGACTGTTATTACCAAAGTTGTTTATCTAAAAAAAACACATAAAATTTATATACACTTTTTTTTCCTATGATGGACCGTTTCGAAGTTATATCAGCCTTCCGAATTTTCTCAATTATTTATTAAAAAACCCCTGTGGGGCACGTGTTCCCTTTGACCGATTGACCTAAAATTTTGCAGGAATTTTTTTTTTATGATTTGGAACCGATTTGGGGGGCGCCTCTGTAAAATTTTTTCCGACCCCTAAATAAGGAACACCCTAATATATATATATATATATATATATACTCTATGAAAAAATATATTAGTATTTTTTTGTAGAGCGTTAAATTTTCTACCAAAATAATTTTTTAGTTCGTTTTTACAATGCTTAAATGTCAAGATACAAAAATAAGAAAAAATAAATATTTTTTTCCATGTTATTTAAATGGAAAATGGAAAGTTAGGAACAGGCACCACTTAATGTTAATATTAAGAGCTCAAATTTTTAGAGGTTTCTTTTTTCACCTTCCTGAAAGTTTTTAGCCTGTTTTTTAGTTGAAAAAAAAAGTTGCTTAAAAATGACATACCCTAATTTATATATATAATTTTTTCAATACTATTTTGTATCAACAAACCTGTGAAATTACACATGTGGGTTAATGTCACAGTATCCATGGATACTGTGACATTAACCATGCATGTTTACCACCAAATCTGTCATTGTTTAAAATTAATTAAAATATTTGATTGCAAAATTAATAACTCGAAAAATATTGACTTTAGGTATAGGGTGAAGTGGGGTAAGTGCGCTTTTGGGGTAAGTGCACCAATTGGGTTTTAAAAAAAAACTATTCAACCTGCGGTGGCACCCTCTGGTAAATGCGAGAGCATGACTCTTTTCCACTAAAATACACATCCCTTCTTTAACGAAATCAAATTGGTTAACAAAGAATGGCGACTTTATTGAGTGTTGTCGTTTTTACTCGCGTGTTAAATGCGCAGTTCTGTGAAAAAACACATTTATTACTGGAGCTAAGGTATGTGTAAAGCTACTAGATATTTATTTTGAAAGTTTATATGTGTTTTAAGTAAACTAATATGCAAAATTACCTTTATTGTAAAATAAGCTAACTTTGAAGGGGTAGGTGCTCTTGCCCCAAAATTTTCTCTTATTGGGAAAGTGCACCTACCTTCATGGGGGAAACTGCGCCCACTTTTCCCGGAGTTAGTTTCGGCCTACGCAGTTACGTAATACGTAACATACTATGTTCTTGTTTCTAAGCACATTTTTTTTCATAGATACCATAGGAAGAAGAGGCGAAATGAAGTTTGACATCAGTTTTTCGCATTATAATATCAATTAGATTTACTGTATGAAGTTTGTTTTTCATTAGTATTGTATTTTTGTTTGATTATTTCATAAACAGTTGAGAATAAAAACTCAGAAATCAGTTTGTAATCATGGATTTTTTTTTGCCAGTTAATTTCCCTAAATATTCGAGTTAAATGTAATAACTTTATAACCAATAAGTCAATTTAATTGCGGTAAATTGCAAAAAATTCACAAAACTGTGAGTTTGTTGCACTTGCCCCGTGAATACGTTCGTACGTATAATATGGGAACTAACCTGTGGTGGTGCACTTGCCCCAAATATGGGGCAAGTGCACCTACATGTATATATTTTTACAAAAAAAATAGCTGTGGTGGCGTATTACGTTTAACGCAGAGTTTAGATATGCCATGAGATACACCACTAAGGGAGTTGTTTATATGCCAAAGAATGGACTCTTACCATTGTTCTAAATAATTTTATTAACTATTCAATTTGTATTTTGCTCTTGGGTGGGTGCATTTACCCCACTTCACCCTATCCATTTTACTCAGAATTTTATGTATAATTAAAAAATGTAAAAATATATGAGGTGTCCTGTTTAAAATAACAAAGTTAAAGACATTTTCGGTAAAACAGGAAGTATTATTTTTTTTAATAATTTAGGAAAAAAGTCTGAATCGAATAATTTACGCTATTAAAATTTTAAATCGATGACTTTTGCGATTCCCCAGAAACTTCTTACGGACTACGTACGTGAAACACCCTGTATATTAAACGTCATTTATGTGTTATGCTATACTTAATTATTAATAAAAGATACAACAATATTTGTATAAAAATGACAAAATGTACTAAACTAAACATTTATGAATACTGCTACTGCTAATTCAAAACTGATCCTGGCCACAGAAACATCATTTGCATAAAACAGTTAATATATCAAATAATATTTAAATATCAATACTTTAACGTGTTATACTCAAATTTATAAAACAAAGTTGCTTCTTCGATTATTTACCCTTTAAAAATTGTTAAATTTTAAATTAAATTATCACCAGCGCCCCCTGTACGTAACAATAGATACTTTTTGAAATAAAAAAGTTATTTAAAAAAAATGATATTTCTTAATTTTTAACACAGTGAAGAAAAAAATAAAATTAAAAACAAAGTTGTCAATGGACAAGATTTTTTTTTTTTAAGTACTGCATTTAGATGTAGAAATAATGTAAAAAAGTTTCAATCGATTTCTTGAACCCTTGCAAATCGACCGTTCGATCCTTTCTCGAAACCGTAGTTAAGTAGTAAAAAATAACTATTTAAAAATGAAAACATTTTATAAGTAAACAATGCTGTACTAATTCAAATAGTAGAATTTTGACTATTTACTTTTAAGAGAGCACCTCACAGGGTGTCAAATTTCAAGAATATTTTTTTTTATCTTTGACCCCAGTATATGCTCAAATTAAAATCTAAATATTTTTTTTTCATAGCATCGTAACTGAAGAGTCGACCTACAATACAAATAAAAAATCAACAAAATCAGATAATCGGTTCGCGAGGAAATCAACATTAAAATTCTCGCCAATTTATGTTGGCCGGTTTTTTGCTTATTTAACATAATGTATTCCAATGAAAGACCTGTTACTTTATGAAGTTTATAAAAACGTAATTTATTTAAATCTACAATATTCTAAAGTAAAATGCAATGACAGAATAGTTTTCTATAGATTTTTGATGACTTATTGGCATAACTGTGGCGATATTTCTGCGTTAAAATTATGCTGAAGGTCTTAAGACCTTGTATCATTTGAGGGTTATTATTTAAAAAAATTAACTTTGGGAAACCTCGTAAGACAAAGTATAAAAGTAAAGGCACGTTATTGTTTCCTTTTTGTTAAATTATTTATTTTCAAATCGTATCAGTTATAGTGTATCAGCTCATAAGCTACATATATATATGAAGTGACACATTCTTTCTGAAACCAGATATGCCGGCTAAAAGTACCGAAGTATTACCGTCCACGACGGGTTGTTTCTTATGCCGCTCTGCCTTAGAAAATTCGACTGTTCATTCCAAGTACTGACTACAGAATTCAGCATTTTATCAGTAGTTATTTAATTACTAAAAATTGGAAAACGATGTACCACTTATTAACCTCACTGTATAAATATTTGTCGATTTTGTGAGAATATTTCTTTATCCACATATTTGTATATTTGCCAAATACACAAATATTTATCACAAATATTCGGCGTTACGCCGGCTTTTAACATTAAACATCTTTACCTCTGACTTAATTGTCGAAAAATATATATAAACCTTATTCCCAAAAACCTTTGCAGAAATCGGATAAATATCGATCTAGTTATGCGAAATGGGCATCAAAACTTTACCCAAAGGCAAAAAGTCGCCAGATAAGGTGTGCACACTGGGCACCCACCTAAAAATTTGCACAAAGTATAAAAAACTATTCGGCATTCGGTTTACTTGTTACTTCTCCGATATTGTTTTCCATTGTTAACCGCCATCTTTATATTTTATTTTTTACACTTACCATCAATTGAACCTCTTGACATACGTTTTCCAGTATCGGAGTAAATACTGTCATCTGTAACTAAATATTATTTATACAGTGCTAGAATATTAAAAAAATAAATATCAAATTTATATGCAATAAAATAAAATAATAAAAGCAATGCTAAGTTCATGCAATTAAAAAATATGTTAAACTTATCCTGCCTAGATTTAAATACAGGGTGTCCCAGAACTCGCGCCACAGAGAAAAAGGGGGCGTGCCGATAGCAATGGAGATGCCAAATTTAAAAATAAAAAATTTCTAGGTAATAGTGTAATCGAATGAGAGCAAAAAAGCAGCAGCCAATAACGAGAGCTCTCGCCTAAGTTAAACGTAAGAGCTTTAAAAATTGCTAGGAGACGATAGAACATTGTTGTATTAAAAACATTTAAAAATCTTTTGGCCAACTGTATTTACTAAGTTGTCAAAAGCTTTCAAAAATGAGGTTATTAATCTATGACTTATACTTCAGAACGCCAATGTTTTAAAATAACGATTAGGAAAGGGCTGGGGAAAAAACTCGCGTTGTCTCCCTGGCGTTGCGCCCACACTAAATAAATAAATAATTATCATTTCAGTATAATCATCTAAGGAAAACATTATTTATAATAACTTAATTTATAACCTAATATAATATTAATGACAGGAGTTTGACAGCAGTGTCACAATGAATTGGATTCCAGTGGACCAAATATTTTACATATTTTTTATTATCAACAATGCAACCTAAGTATCCTAGCAATTTAAAGAATTCCCTATGGCCATCTATTGGGATTGGCTATCGTTTTTTATTCTTATCTCGCTTATCCTTTGCGTTAGACAATTTTAATTTTCAAATATGTGTTTCACGTTACTTTCGGCACGTTCCGGTTTTCTATGTGGCGCGAGTTCTGGGACACCCTGTATATTTATAGAAAACATAATTTATACTTTAAACCAACCTTAAGAGAATTAAACGATTACTTACTTACAAGAAAATAATAACTATGTATAATAATATAAAAAAAATTTATTTGGAGGTATACTTTCAAGACTATAATAAATAGTTCATGAAAAATGAAATGTAATGGTTTTTAATTTTATTTATGGTTTGATTTTAATCAATTCCAACTAATTATTAGCCGCATGTAAACGATTCGTTTGGGGAATATATTAATAATTAAAATAAAAATATAAGTTAAATATAAAATGAACGAGTTAAGGGCTTTAAAAAAGGTGTTGTCGAATTAAATAATTATTTACATATATTATTTGTGTTGTAATGATTTGCTAATAACATATAATAGTAATATAACATATCTTTAAAAAGTACGGGTAAATAAAAAAGGGAGGGATATGATCCATTAAAATTATACTATGCCTAGCTTCTTAATGTTTAGTTTCAAAATGTAGTTGTGTTTTATCTTTATTTATTGTAATAAAAGTGAAGGGGACCATACCACTCTCTTTAAATAAAAATGATTTTAAAATTTGTGTTTATTGTGGTTTTCTATTAAAAGAAAGTTGCCAAATGTTTTTATTTAAATATATATATATATATATATATATATATATATATATATATTATTTCATACATTCTTAATTGGTTTAATTTTTATATTGAGTGATGCAGTGCTTTTAATTTATTAATTTGGTATAATGCAATAATATTAAATAGTAACAATGTTGATAATATTTTATTGATTTGGCAACCCCTACAATGATTATTTTCTAAGTTACAAACCCGTTGGACTTCTTCTCCAAGGAAAGAGAAGAGAACATTCAGCAGTTGTTTTTTTATTTTTTGTTCCCACTAGGGGAACTAACTGACTTTGAAAACTGCCGCTGTTGTCAGTTTCCGTGCTCGCTAAAATTTGATGAATCCATATTAGCAAAATCCAATTGTTTGTGTGTTATTAATAATAAAACGTTTTTAGTCTTGTATAAAGTCAGATAGTAGGTTAACCTAGTAACCCATTTAAAATCATTATAAAGAATAAACAATAAACAAGGAACAAGCAGATTAAATATATAACAAAGAATAAAAAGAAACATAGAAATTTACTTAAAAACCGCAATGCAATTTTTTACGTTACATTTAACTCAAGATCATGCTTTTTATCAGTATTAAAAATATAATATTGCTATGACATGATTTTCTACAGCTTTAGATAAATATTTTTTGACACAATCCAATATTTGCATAAAATAGCGGACAAATAGTAAAAATGCTAAAAAAATTGTTATCAATAATTTTAAATCATATTTTGAATAATACTATGTAATACTACAGAAAAAAATTCGGCTCAGTCCAAAATTTGTAAGTATATGTATGTATATATTAGATATTCTGTCATTTGATGGAAATTATTTAAAAATTATTGCGGAGTGAAAATTTGCCAAGTGGTTTTACAATTTTTTATTATGTTTGTTAAATTGATTTTTTTTGTTATTGAATAATATACATTTTTTAATTCATCATGCGAAAACTACTAAATCAAATCACTTGAAATTTACTGGCTTCACTTAGAAAAAATAAATATTCGGTAAAAAACCTATTTATAAACCAATTCTTTTTTTTTTTCAAATAGCGTCCAATGCATTGCGGCGACCGATGCATTGCTGCAACCAACGCAAATGTGTTAAACGCACGCGCAGCGCGACAAGAACCCAAATATTTACAACTTGAGTCCGATTTTTTCATATTGTGTAATAATGTATCATAAAAATCGAAAAAAAAGTTTTTTACCAATTAAGAACATTTAGAAACAGGCAATTTTTTTCGAACACATATTTTAGGTTTAGGTTTTTATAAATTTCAAGTAATTCTATTTAGTAGTTTCCCCATGATGAATTTTAGAAAAATCGTTTTTTAATTTTTAGCGAGGGGCGGTTCGCAGTGGGAGTACATTTGCAAGAAAATCCAAAGGAAGTTTCAGGAAATCCAAGAAGTTCAAGGAAGTTTAAAGAAGTCCAGGGAAGTATAAGGAAGTCCAGTGAAATCAAAGGAAGTTGCAAGGAAATCCTGGGAAGTACACAGCTTTGAACGAGTCCATTATCGTAACTTCGAGGTGAAACCTGACGTTTCATTTTAATAATCTCAGTAACACATTTTTATCTGTGTTTAAAATCCACAAAAGTTTATATTTATGTTTTTTTATGTTAAAGTAAATATTGTATTATAAATATCCATTTTTTTATTGATTACACGATTTAAAAATGATCGGATAAAATTGTTTTACAATCATATACGATTGGATACGATTATTTGTGATTATCTACAAAATTTGTATATAATCAAAAAGAATTATATACGAAGTACCTGATACAAACAAATTTTATAGAATCGTACACATTGGCATACACTTGTACCTATATTTACATGGGTATAATACTTATACAGGGTGTCCGAGAACTCGCGCCACATAGAAAACCGGAACGTGCCGAAAGTAACGTGAAACACATATTTGAAAATTAAAATTGTCTAACGCAAAGGATAAGCGAGATAAGAATAAAAAACGATAGCCAATCCCAATAGATGGCCATAGGAAATTCTTTAAATTGCTAGGATACTTAGGTTGCATTGTTGATAATAAAAAATATGTAAAATATTTGGTCCACTGGAATCCAATTCATTGTGACACTGCTGTCAAACTCCTGTCATTAATATTATATTAGGTTATAAATGAAGTTATTATAAATAATGTTTTCCTTAGATGATTATACTGAAATGATAATTATTTATTTATTTAGTGTAAGCGCAACGCCAGGGAGACAACGCGAGTTTTTTCCCAGCCCTTTCCTATAGGAATAATCGTTATTTTAAAACATTGGCGTTCTGAAGTATAAGTCATAGATTAATAACCTCATTTTTGAAAGCTTTTGACAACTTAGTAAATACAGTTGGCCAAAAGATTTTTAAATGTTTTTAATACAACAATGTTCTATCGTCTCCTAGCAATTTTTAAAGCTCTTACGTTTAACCTAGGCGAGAGCTCTCGGTATTGGCTGCCGCTTTTTTGCTCTCATTCGATTACACTATTACCTAGAAATTTTTTATTTTTAAATTTGGCATCTCCATTGCTATCGGCACGCCCCCTTTTTCTCTGTGGCGCGAGTTCTGGGACACCCTGTATATCCAGAAAAAGTAATATTTCTACTTCTTGTACTTGTTATTTATGATTCTATATGTATAATTTTATCCTCTATAAAAATTAATAGTCAAAAATGACTAATTACCACAATTATTAGTGGCTACTTTTTCACTTATACCATGGACCATGGACCATAGTCAATGGTTAACCATGGGATACCATGGAACACTGTTTAAAATATCTGTGGTGTAAAAAGTAATTTTAAAATGGTGTCAAAATCCAACACCAAGTGGTGTTAATATAACACCATGAATTATGGTTGAAAATGGGTACCGATCGCGGCAAAGGCGGTGTGGATCACGTGATGTTCTTAAGTCTCGCCTCTGTTGACTTACAATAAGAATATATAAACTCAGGTGGTCCTTTGCTTTGGTGTGACACTACAAGTTGTTTGATACTAAAGAGACCTTAAATAGGTGGAAACAGCTGTCAATACTTGAAGTATTTTAAGACTTAAAATTTAAGTTAGTGGAACGCACTAAAAACATTATCTCTAGCGAGTTGAAGGTTCCATTTTCTGGAATAATACCACTGGTAATATACTAGTAATGCGTCAAGGAACTTGCTCCTTTTTTTTCCGTGTAGTATGATTTAATTTGACCACAAACACATAATATTTAACACTGAAAAGGAGTTCAATTTACACCAGGTAAAATTTATTTTAATACTGTGTGAAAGTTAAATTAACACCATTTTAGTATTTGAATTTACACCGGCCAACGAACCATATTTAACACCATTTTGGTTTGTATCGATATAGACCATGTATGGTGTTAAAATGGTCATGAAATTTTGAACAGTGTATCCCCAACATTTACAACAAATTCTTATGTAAAATTGTCCCTTGAATCCTAAAATATTGTCAAAAATTATGAAAGTAGAGCAGTTTTTGAGATAAAGTCAATTCTATATCTATTATGAGGAAAATTGACTATATCTCAAAAACTGTTAAACTTTTCTAACTTTTGATGACATTTTCGGATTCAGGAAACAATTTTACATGGAAATAGACTGTTAAATATTCGGAATAGAAATTGTTATTGACGAGAATTATTAGTGGCTGCTTTTTCGTTATGACAATTATTCATTTTTGACTAATTCATTTTTAGAGAGTACGGTCATATATTATTTTATATAGTTGTACACAATAACAGTTTTCCCCATATTGACTTTTATATGTATAAGATTCTATATGGTTATATACAATCGTATATAGTTATATATATTGTATAATGCTGTATAGAATACTATTAACACCTACGATAGGTAAAGAAGAAGTTTGTGTTGTGAAATAAACGTGTAACCTACAATATATATTTTACTACTCATGTAAATAAATAAAGCAAGGTGGTTGCAACTTTTATCAAGCTAGTAACGTATACGTTATACATTATAATGTATTCATTATAACACTATAACTGTTTTGCATGCTATAATGAGGTTAATTGAATCGTCTAATTTCAAAAGCGACCATCTCCATTTTTTTTTTATGAGTTATTTACACTAATAAAATCGAAATATTACGTAGTATATTAGTGCAAAAACGGCTATTTGCAAGGAAAATAATTCATTAAAGTTTTATGTTAGTTTTAATAACGGCCATCTCCATTGATGTTTTAAGTACAAAAATGTACTTAAAATGCCCATTTCCCTTTTGAAATATATGTTTTTTTAATTATAACTTAAATCTGCTTACTTATTTTGTAGAAAAAATATTTTTAGTTACCATATGAACAAGTTTTTCAAAATATATTTATTTTTTATACATTACTGTTTAGAATGTTTTTTGACGTTTACTTAAAATATTCTTCAAAGGAGATGGCCGCTTTTGAAATTAGACGATTCAATTATAGTACGCAAACTTTTGTTTTTGTAGGTTGGTATCCTGAAAAATTGACAATGACAAATACATAAACTCAAATTGTTCAAGCAAAGTGGCAGATGTCGAGCTGACATTAGGTACTACCAACTGCAGAATAAATCCCTAAATCGCATTATGAATTAAAATATAGTCACGGCCAAATCTATATGGGTGCACGTCATCAATGAGATATAATGACGTCAGCATTACCAACTTTGAATTGTAAAGTTACTGCCGTTAAATTTGCTTTTTTAAAGCGTAATTCTGATGTGTTATTAAAAAGAAATCATTCATTTGCGTATTGTTTATCAAGAACTGTAATAATTTTCTTGTTTTAAAACGTTTTTTCACGAAATTATCAAAATAAAACCATTCACTTAGTAATTTTTGTGTGTGCCAGTTGGTAATAGCTTAAGGCTGGCGCGCACCGTTCAATATTATTGAGGGGTCGCTGTCATTTTATATTTGACGTATTTTTGTAATTGTGACATTTCGCCCGGAAGCATCGTTTGTTGCAAATTATTATAAATAATATTATACATTATGTTTATAAGATTCTATCCCTGGATTGTGCAAACAATGATATAAGGCTTGTTGGCAACTAGCCGTTATTAGATTTCGAAGAGATTGCGCCCTTAATAATAAATTTGGGGAAATAATCAGACTTCAATTCTGACCTGGTTTGCTCTGATGACAAGGACGACTGGTAATTTATTATTTTTGTGTTTCTGATAATTTAGTATTTTTTTGTTATGTGCATATGTAATAAAAATGTAATAAACTCCGTTTGTTTCCTCTTTAAACACATTTAATAAAAATTTGCCTGTAACAAACTCCTAATTAGTTAGTGCAGAAGATTATAACAAGGACGTTATAATTCTATCTTAATAACAGCCCCCACCGCTATAAACAGTCAACAATACACGAGCGTTAGATTGTGTCTGGGCACGTATGAATAGACCTTAACACTGACGTCATATGCCGTTGATGACGTTCACCCATACAGATTTGGCCGTGACTATAAGACTTTTTTTTTAATGTCTGCAAAATAGGTAAAGTAGTATAAAGAACTCATGTCATAAGTCCTTTTCTCGCACTCGTCCATTACAAAACTTCTTCGTCGATCATTTTGTAAAATTGTCCTCGTGCAATCAAATTACGTCTTCTGACATTAATATACTATAGTATATTAATGAAATGGAATTTTTTTATGACCCGCGGAAATTTGAATGCTGAAGGATTTTTATAACAAATTCCCTAATAATTTTAAAACTCATTCTCTTCAATTACAGCAGGGAAATCAATTCTAACTTGCTGTTCTAAAGCCTTTATATCCGAAAAATGATTGGATGGAATTGTATACAATCATATACACATTCTGTATCCAATTGGATACAAAAATTAAGACGATATTATATTGTCTATAATAGTTCTATATGATTGTATAGAATCATAATAGCTTCATCATAAGGCTTTTTATCTATGCATAATATATTATAAAACTCATTTTTAAAATTATTAGGGAATTTATTATAAAACTCCTTCAGCATTTAAATTTCCGCGGGTCATAAAAAAATTCCATTTCAAATTTCGGTGACAATGGAAGAAAAAACACCAAAAAAATAAGATAAGTCGAGAAATCTGTAAAAGAATAATCTAAAGATGAAGGAATAATAGTGAACTATGAAGAAGAAAGGGCGACAGTCTCTAACGCATTATTATCTTGGATAAAGAATGGGTCCAAGCGGTGGATGAATTTTGAAGAAGCTTTGTTGGAGAAAATTAAATTAATATTTACTTGGATGACAATGATCGACTAGGTCCTAGTCACTACGATATCAGCAATATATTGATTAATTTTTTTTTAATGAAATGTTTGAAGAGACTATAATTATAAGCTTATACAGTAAATGAGGTTGTATTAGGAAGTATAAGGAAATCCAAGAGAAGTTTGAGGAAGTCCACTGGAATTCCTAGGAAATTGGTAGGAAGTAAGGGAAGTTTGGGGAAGTCCGGGAAATTTAGGGAAGTCCCCTAGAACTTCCCCTTCAGAGGGAAGTTTTGTATGTTTTTTGACCTGCGCACCGCCCCTCGCAACCAACACAAAACTTTTTTTAACTTCTGGGATTGGCGAGCGGCGTCCAATGCATTGCGGCGACCGATGCATTGCTGCAACCAACGCAAATGTGTTAAACGCACGCGCAGCGCGACAAGAACCCAAATATTTACAACTTGAGTCCGATTTTTTCATATTGTGTAATAATGTATCATAAAAATCGAAAAAAAAGTTTTTTACCAATTAAGAACATTTAGAAACAGGCAATTTTTTTCGAACACATATTTTAGGTTTAGGTTTTTATAAATTTCAAGTAATTCTATTTAGTAGTTTCCCCATGATGAACTTTAGAAAAATTGTTTTTTAATTTTTAGGTTGCAAAAACAATACTAAAAAGATTGAAGTAAAAACACTCCGTGGTTGGTAAGGGCTACTCATTTTAACAAACAATAATGATTTTAGCAAAAATTGTGACAAATCAAGAGAACGATTGGGCGAATTTCCACTCTGGAATAAATTATCTGCAAAAATGGCGAATGCGTCGGGATTACATATAAAATTTAATAAATATATAAATTTTATATTCATAATTCGCAATATTTACAGACAAATTTAATATTTTCTGAGAAATCTGGAAATGGTGAACATTAAATTGTCCAATGTTTATGACGTGAGCGCAACTTAGTGTAATTTATATAGAAATCAAAACACTACTCTGTACTGGTACTTGTAACGGGTGATTCATTTAGACCTTTGTTTTTAAATTCTAAATAAAATGCATAAAATGAAATTGGATGGCGGAATTTTTATTATGATCTGAAAGAAAAATCTTTGACATTTATTTTTTGAAAATAATTTCATTTAAATGCTGGCCGGGACTACGGCGTACGTGGTCCATTCGGAAGGTCCAATTTTCGATCACTCTTTCTAGCATTGCGACCGGTATCTGCCCAATTAGGCGAGTAATGTTGGCTTCTTAGTTCTAATGCTGTAGCTGGATTTTCGACGAAGACTTTTGATTTAACAAGACGGAGCTACGGCACACACAGCGCGCGAAACAATAGCTTTATTGAGAAATCATTACCCGGGTAATTGGGCAGATACCGGTCGCAATGCTAGAAAGAGTGACCTTCCGAATGGACCACACTGTAGGTGGCCAGCATTTAAATGAAATTATTAAAAAAAAATGTAAAAGATCGTTCTTTTAGGTCATAATTAAGATTCCGCCATCCAACTCCATTTTATTTAGAATTTAAAAAAAAGGTCTAAATGAATCACCCTTTACAATTGTATTGGTCGAGATTAGTCCAAATTACAATTTTTTTGAATTTTCTGCTTACAAGTTGTTTTATTCAAATATACTACCACACTAAAAACGCTTCTGTATTTTAAAAAAATCACCCAATTAAAATAAAAATGTTGCTTTTTTCAAATGCTTATAACTTTTGAAAAACTGACTTTTTTGTTTTTAAACGTAGTTTCAGAAAAAAATACAAAGTATTCAAAGTTATATTTAATTAAATTTTTTAGTTTTTTAGAAAAAACATTGGGTCTCTCTGTTGTCAAGAGGATTCCAAATCCCAAAACATTTATTTAATAAAATTTAAAATTAAATAACAAATACATATATGACACATTTTAAGTACCGTAAATACGGGTGACTTTGCACCCCGCGGGTGACTTTAACCCATTTATGAAAAATCTTTTCGCGCTCGATAAAATTAACATTTATAATTTGTTGGTCTAAACCTGTCAATTGAGCGATTCTATTGAGTTTATATTACAGGAAAATCAGTGTTTTAAAAAAAGAAATGGGATTTATTACACTTAAAAATTGTATATATCGTATCAGTGCAAAACTCTAGAAATACACGCGTTAAAATTTCTATATTATGCGCAATCCATTGGAATGATGATCCTTAGTTAACTACAGGCCGATTCTTTATTTTTTTTATTGGTAATCCCTTGCAATAGATATATGTCGCTGCTAACACGTGTCTAATAAAAATAAAATATAATATTACATTCATTTTATACTGAAAAAACACTGTGAGACAAAGTAACCCGCAACCAGGGGGTAACTTTGCACACCCAGTTTTTAATGTTTATTTTTGAAACTCAGCCCTATGTTATATTATAACATAGTTATTATGAAAGAGCAACTCAAGACTCAAATTTTGGTATACAAAATTTAATGTTTATGATTGTTAAAACCACAAAAATTTTAAGCTGAAGTTTGAAAGTGAGCCAAAGCCACCCGTGTTTACGGTAGCGTAAATTAAATTAAATTATGTTGGCCCAAAGGGGCACGGGTGCCAGAAGGGCGCAGCCCCATCCTGGCCTACGGTGCTAGTCAGACCTTTTTTGACATCTAACAGCTGTCAAGCTGTGTTAACCTTACTTTTTACCAATCTTGCATTTTTCAAACTCTGAGAAATGTAAGATTGTAAAAAGTAAGGTTAACACAGCTTGACAGTTGTTAAATGTCAAAAAAGGTCAAATAAATAAAAAATGGAAAAGTATTCAAGGAAAATAGTTTACTTTCCTATTTCACAACTTTTATTAAATTACTTACTTTCAAATTTTTAAAGGCGTTGCGGTAGTTTAAAATATACTAATAAAAAATATATATACAAGTTTGCAAAAAATGTTTACTTTAAAGTAATTACAACTTGTTCTTAAACGCAGAATTTAAAATTTTAAATATTACATGTAAAATCGGCCCATCTATTAATACCCGCGGTACATACAAACTTTTATGTCATACCAGTTCATTATTGCAACCACAAAATAAATATTTAAAAATCTGAAAATTTCATTTCATTTTAACAACATTTTCATTTTATCATAATGCTAAATAATGTTAAGTAGATATTTTAATTTCGTATTTTGTAATTATATTAACAAAAGTAATTGAGCTAATAAGTTTATTTATAATGTAGTTGGTAACTAAGCAATAAAAACACAATAATTAACTGATGGGACATACTTTAGGTTTCCACGAAAACTCTAAAAATTTTAAGTGATTCGATTTAGTAGTTTCCCCATGATGAATTTTAGAAAAATGGTTTTCTAATTTTTAGGTTGCAAAAACAATAAAAACAAAAATGAATTTTGGAAAAACACTCAGTGGTTGGTAAGGCCTACTCATTTTAACAAACAATAATGATTTTTGCGAAAATTGTTAAAAATCAAGAGAAAGATTGGGCGAGTTTCCACTCTATAAAAAGTATAAATTATCTGCAAAAATGGCGAATGCGCCGGGATGAAATATAACATTTATTAAATATAAATTTTATATTCATAATATATACATATATATATATATAATAATATACACACTGACTTCCAAAAAAGTGGCGCACTACATTATTTTCATTTTATACATTAAATATTTAAAGTAAGACCAAGTTTTTCCTTTTAAAATTCAAATTAAACATATAAAAGGATAAAATTTAGGTTTATTTAAAAATATAACAAAATAACTAGCATGAAAAACTTAAAAATAAAAAATTGACCAAAACCGAAATAACATTAACATTTTTAGATGGAAACTCCTGACTTAAAACATAAACAAATTTGTGTTTTAATTTTTGTTAATACCGTGTGTTGCCCCCTCGGGCTTGAATCAAAGCAGCAATTCGTCTAGGCATACTATGAATAAGATTATTGATAAAGTTCTGATCAGGATTCTCCCATTCTTCCCGTAGGCCATTACGAAGTCCTTCCAGGGTCTCTGGACGAACAGGTCGAGCTTTAAGTCGTCTCTCTAATTGATCCCATACATGCTCAATCGGATTCATGTCGGGGCTCATAGCAGGCCATATTAAACGCTCAATTCCGACTTCCTCTAAATATTCAAGTACGCACCTTGCCACATAATATATTATAACCTTGCATTATCCTGCATGAAAAAAAAATTTGGACCAATAAAGGGGGCAAACGGAACAACATAATCTTCAAGAATGTCTCTAATGTATGAATTTGCATTCAAAGAACGTTCTCGAAGAATAAATAGCTCTGTTTTTGCGCCTAATGAAATGCCAGCCCAAACCATTACTGAACCACCCCAAAAATTCTCTTGCTCCACCACAGTAGCTGCACTATACCTTTCACCTTGTCTTTTCCAAACTCTATGGCGTCCGTCAGGTGAACGCAAGCTAAACCGGGATTCATCTGAAAACAAAACACGCCTCCAATCATTTTCATTCCAACCTTGGTGAATTTGGGCAAACTGAAGTCGCTGTTGTCTGTGCCCCAACGTTAGTCTAGGTACCCGAGCAGGTCTTCTTGACTTTAAACCATTTTCCTCCAAGCGTCGTCTAACTGTTTGAGCACTTACAACTCTTTGTCTTGCACCTAAAAGTCTTTGAGCGAGCTCAACGGCTGTTTGATGACGGTCTCGTGAACTTTGTAGCAGCAAAAACCGATCATCTCTTGCTGATGTAGCTCTTGGGCGACCCGATCCACGACGCCGGGTCATGTTTGTTTGACGGTATTTCTGTAGTGCCCTTCGAATGGTAGATTCTGGTTTATTTAACGCACGACAGCATATCGCACGCTCCGCCCATCTTTCACTAACGCTACTGCTTTTGCAATTTCTTCGGGTTTAATTTGCATTTTAAAGTATCTAAGTTCAAAATTTATTGCCGCGTTTAATCTAAAATGAATATTATAAAAATGGAAAAATAGCATTTTTTTTATTTACCTCAAAACTTGAAAGTAATTAGAAATAACACAGAATCTGAACACTAATGTCTTTTTATATAACTAATCTCAAAAATTGACGTTAAAATTATGCAAATAAAACAAACCATAAACAAATTTCAAATAGAAAGCAAAAAAAATTAAGTTTCAACTTTTTTTGGAAGTCAGTGTATATATATAATTATATATTATATAATGTATATTATATAATTATATATAATAAATCTGGAAATGGTACACATTAAATTGTCAAACGTTGATGACGTGAGCGCAAGTTAGTTTAATTTTTAAATCAAAACAGTAGTGTATTGGTCGAGATTAGTCGAAATCCAATTTTTTTGAATTTTCTGCTTGCAAGCATTTTTATTTGATCTTAAATTATTTTGCGTAATGCCAAAATAATAAATTTTTTTTTTAATTTTTATAAATTTATTATATAAGTACCTTTTTACTAAGTATATTTATTTAATTTTATATTTAATCCCGCAACTTAGTTTAAGTCCTACTGTACTATAATGATCTAGGGACTTTTTAGGTGTGTATATTATAATTAAATGGAAAATAGACTTTTACATCTGTTTTTTTCATTTCAAATAAAAATTTTGTTATTAAGGTAGTTGTCGTGGTACAATATTGTCAAAAAATTTTAGATTATACGCACCGTAAAAGTATACGAGCTTGTAGCTAAGTGATTCATAATTTTTTTGCAAGACTGTACCCTTGGAGACGTTACCTTTACGTAATACTTTCAAATATTTTCATAAGTTCTAATCCGGCAACGTCGCTTATGCTCAACCATTATATATTGGAGACTGAATCAGTCTGTTTGAATTTACTGAGGAAATAATATCTATACTCGCGTACAGCGTTGCAGTTGTTTTTATCTGACAGTATTGATGTATACTTTTTTACAAATTGTTAAAATTTAAACTGTTATTTATAAACAATTGGACGGTCAAAAAATTTTAATTATTTTTTTTTAAACTCAGCAAAAATACATTAAAAGAGTGTTAGTTTTTTGAAAGCTTTTGACAGTTAGTTTTTTTTATAACTAAGAAACTTATACAGAACTACAGAAAGCGTATACAATCAATGTTAATTATCCAATTTTTAATTGAATTTATCTCGGGTTATAGACGGTCAATCGATTTCAAATTTAAAGGATAATTGTATTGTCATGTCCTTAATAAGTAAACAAAAGTTTCTGATGGTATGTTTACAGCACGACAACTACCTTAAGTTGTTGCGATACTTTAATTTTGTTTAGACTTTACTTTACTTCCATCCGTCATTGGGTCCTTTGTGTTTTCAATTGTGAAAATATGTATGGTCGAGTTATTGATAACTAACTTAGGTAGCAGCGAACGTATTAAAAAGTGGACCTAATACAGTTTGGCTCTGGGGTGCAGATATAAATTTACATTTATGCGAAATTATACCCATTTAAATTATTCATTATGTTATGGAATCATTAAAGCCATATTCAGAACCTTGTAATTAGTGGAAAAAATTAGTGGTTTCAATTATACTTATAATTAACACAAAACGATCATTCACAATACGCAAAATTAACATTTAAAATTAAGGGAATTTGTTAAAAGATTGTCAATTCTTCTTAACCTGACATAAACAATAATAATTATATTGAAATAATATTATTTACAACCAATACAATAATATTTATATAACCTTTCCTTCACTGGCAAATCTTTAAACTTTTTGCTTTTGACATGCGTACATTAAGCCGCTTTCAAATTATAATTAGTGGTAAAAGTTTGAAATTTGCAAACTTTTTCCACTAATTGAAAAGTACTACCACTTAACAACAACACAACAACAACACTTTAATGTTTATTTTCGCGAAGCATTAAAGATGTGTTTTTTGTATCCTATATTTAAAAACCATAATTTTTACTTCCTTATGTATATGATTAATTTATTTATTTGTAAAAATATCAAAACAATATTTCAGTGGTCCTACATCTCCTTTTTTGGAACAACCAGTACTAATTTATTATAATTAACTCGGTAAATTACTTTTGGCTTTCCACTAAATAATGTTAACAGTTGGGACTAAAATACTTACGGGATGATTTGGCTGTAAATGTTATTGGGCTATCCCATTCCTCCCTGCTAGATTTTGGTTCTGTATCTCCATTCTCATTAAGAACTTCGCTTATGTAATCTAATTAAAAACATAACCATTTAAAATAAATTGTAAAAAGATTTTCTTATTATAAATAAATAAAAATATACCGTGGGAAAATTGTTTTGCTGTGCCATTTTGCTGGAATTCTGGAAAGCTTACGTGATTTTGCTTCCCATCCTATAGAAGAAGAAAAAAATGCTTAGAAAAAGTTTGAAAAAGTATATAGATCATTGTTAAAGTATAATTAATACCTTATTCATTTTCTTGCTATGTCTTTTATGATGGTGCTTTTTATCGGCGACCAATCTTCTCATATTAAAATGCATTCTATAATTGACTTGGGTTGATAGGTCACGGTCATTAACTGCATGCCTACTGTAGCTTAACCGACGATGCTGTAAAAAGTAATTGCAATAAATGTAGGTCAAATATTTTTATCCATTGATGATTTATAAAAAACATATCGATAATGCATCCAATAACATTCTAAGTAACATTTTCAAAAAATCCAGTATACATTTATAACAACAAATAAATACAATTAGTTGCATGCTCGTATTTAGATAGAAATATCTATTATTTGGTTTAATGTGGCAAAAAGTCTATTTCTTCGTTTTTATAATGATGCTCACATAATTTATAATATTAAAAGTACATTAGGAACCTAGGTACATTATAATATAATATATATAATAGTCAGTGGCGAAGCGTGCGGGTAGACCATATATCAATAAGATAAGGATAACTCTTGACCACATGGCATAATATGTTATGCCAAATAGCGTACGCAGGGAATACAGGAAATACACTTATATTATTATTATTATATTATTTATACATATATATATATATATATATATATATATATATATATATATATATATATATATTATTATATATAGAGGAGTGATTTTTCAAAAGGTCGTATTTCCATTTGCAACAATTTTTTAAAAAAATGACTATAACCTGTATAGGTTAGGGCAATATAGATTATTTAAAAAAAAAATTCTGATGAATATTTAATAATACTTCAGACCTGCTGTCATATTTCGCCGTTAATATATGCCTTTTAACCATACCTTTGGGATTTTGTCAAAAAAATACATTCAAGTAAAAATGGAAATAAGGCCTTTTGAAATATCACTCCTCATATACGCAAGAAATTCAGGGAATCCACTTATGTATATATACCTACATTTACACAACATTCGCGTATCCGTCAGTCGGTTTGGACAGCATTCACATTTTCTCCATTTAGTCATAATAAACAATCATAGCAACCTTATTTTTTTGCATATTTCTGAAATTCAGACTCTGAATTGTCCTATGTGCCATAAATGTGATAAATGTGGATTAATAAAATATTATAATTATAAGGTTGTTATGTGATTCACATTATCAGGCATTCAACGACACGACAATTTTCAATACAATGTTTGGTATGCTGATTTTGGCAGTGTATTAGTAATAAAGATTCGGCAATAGTAGCTATTTTACTCGATAAAGAAGAAAATCAAATAATTCTGCGCCAGTTAGCGCAAGTTATCGCGGTTAATAGTGTGTAAGTTTCTTCAGCGAACAAACAACACATGAAGGGCCTTCATTGAAGGCGGCCCTTTAAAATCGCAAGATAAAAGTCAAAATTCGGTATAATTAATAAATAAAACTTTACGTTAAACCGCAAAGAAAAATTAATAACATAATTTAATTTTTAATCAAACTTAAACATATCTCTAGCACTCCTCAAACTATTTCAAAAGTGGAAATTGCTGCCGGAAATCATGGCCGTCAACTTTATGTCAAAGCGTGTCAAAGTTGAAAAGCTTAGGAAACTATAGAAATTATGCGTTTGCAGTTTGGATAATTTATCAAATTGATTCAAAGGTATCACATTGGACATTACAAAGAATAGAAAGGCATTAGCGAAATAAGTGTTAACCAGGCACAACATTTTGGGGGCGCAAAATCTAAGGGTCAATCAGTACTTTGTAACGATAAACTTTCTTGCAATAAACAAATTCCTAAACATGCATAGCATAAAGATTACCCCCTTCTTTGCGTCGGCCGTATTAAAGCCTCATGCCGCTCTTCTTTTCGGCCGCTATAAAGCGCCTTTTGAAGCTCTAATATTGGCGGCTTAATTTTTTTTATATTAGTATCAAAATAAAAGGAGAGAAATTGTCAAAATATTTTAGTATTTGTTTGAGAGTTGCAGTTGACTGTAGCAAAGTTTAACAGTAGTCTACACAGTGCATGACTTTGTAACGAGTTACGTCACTAAAAACCAGTTGTAGTTATTATATTTTTATCTAGTTTTTTTTGTTTTCTTTAGGGTATTTTTATTATTAAATATTTTTTGTGATTTTTTTTTGGTGATTCAATAAATTTTTTAATTTTTTTAATTTTTTACTCCTATTGCATAATTTTGAGGTGTTTCCGTGAATATTGATAAACATATAAATTTTCTGCCTAACAACGTAAATAATGAACTCATTGTTCAGGTTGTTAGGAACTAGTGATTGGCCGATTTCAATATTCACTGTGATTTGAACCAATCGGGTTTTAAATTGGAAGAAGGCGACTATAAAATTGGTAAAAAGTGAGGTTAATCATTCAACAGATGTCAGATTTAATTTATTTAGTTTTGAAATTCATTTAATTATTTACTTATTGGAGTTGATGCCGCCGATACGAGAGATTCTTGCCTCTCGACTCGTCTGGTCTCGTCTCGACAAGACGAGAGGGCGATTTTCTGTCGAAAAAAGGCTCGAGACGAGACGAAAGAATGCCCTTTCTCGCTCGAGAATTTCTAGTTTCTCTCGATCTCTCTCGTTCTCTCGATTTTTCCGGTAATAAGTAAACAATTTTTTGTACATAAAAATTATAATTTTGCACATAAATGACGAGGTTTATTTGGTTCAGAAATATATATTTAAACTTTCCAAGCACTTATAATGATTTTAGAAAGAATAATTTAATTCCTCACTTCTACTAAGGGATTTCCCCTAATGGGTCATTCAAGTATTACGTAACGCTAGACGGGGGAGAGGGGGTCAGCACGAACGTTACGGTTTGTTACTGTGGGAAAGGGGGGCGTCCCGTTACGCAATTTTTCTTTAATTTTTTCCAATTAATTTTCATTAATTTTATTTCTCAGCATTATTATTATTATTATTATTATGTACTCTCAAGGGGCTATGCACGCACAGTTCAGAGCACCTAGCCGATGAGACTCTTGTACTCTATCCCCCCCGCATTACCTTAGGGCTGCCGAAGATATTGTCCTTCTTTGCAGAAGTCTAATATCTGTCCCACACTTAGCTCCCTAACCTGCTCCGCATGGATCTCCGTCTGCCCAAACACCGCGAATCTGGTCCTCGCTAGTGCTACACATTTGCACAAAAAGTGCTGGGAGTCTTCAATCTCCTCCTCGCATCTTTCACATCGTGGAGATGTTGTCTTTCCTATCACGTATCTGTGCTTGTTCAGATTGTTGTGGCCGGAAACGATTTCCACAATAGCCCTTATTTTTGGTCTGCTCAGCTTCAGGAGCTCTACCGACCAGGTTTCTACACCGCTGCCCATAAGGGTCTTGCCTGTGTTGCATCCCGGGCTTTGCTGCCACTCTCTCGCCTGTTGGCGCTTTGTCCATGCTTTAATGAGGTTTACGCCCTCCCTGAACGGCATGCCCACTACCTTCTCTTGAGGACCACATAGAGTGGTGCCCTCCTTTGCTAATCTATCGGCTCTTTCGTTGCCTTTCCATCCGGCATGACCTGGAATCCAGGCAAGGTTGAGCCGATTCCCTCTAGCGACTCGCTGGAGTGCCAGGATGGTTTCCTCTATCAGCTTGGATGAGAAAGACTCATTAACCAAGGCTTTTAGAGCAGCTTGACTGTCTGAGCAAATCCAGATGTCTCCACCTGTACCTCGTTCAGACAGAACCCTCGCGCATTCTTTTATGGCGAGAACTTCCGCCTGGAAGACCGTGTTGTGTCTGTCAAGTCTGTAGACAAAGCTGTCCACCGACTTTTGACCACAGAACCCGGCTTCCACTCCTTCCTTCTAGCATGGCCAAATTAAATTTTCCTAGTGTTACGTAACAACTAGAGGGGGAAGGAACGGCTAAGCGAAACGTTGGTATGTTACGAGGGGGAGAGGGGAGGTGTAAAAATTGCGTTACTTATTAGGTGAAAGGCCCCTAACTGATAACTAAAGGTTAAAAAAGTTAAGAAGCATAATATTATTATGATAAACTACAATCTTATAGGTTTTTCGAAAAATACTTTTTCCATATATATCGTATAGATAACGTATAGTATAATACTACTATTAGTATTACACTTGAGATTATGAGCATTATCTCTCGTATAATAATACTTATACTATTTATAGTTAATTTCAGCAGTTTTTAAAATATTTTAATTACATATTGCCAGGTTGTCGCAAAATATATATTTTTTAAATTTTAGGGCTTAAAATTAAAATATTTCATGTATTGTGTTTAAATATAAAAGGGGCGCACCAAAGAATGCTGCACGTAGGCGCCAGACACCCCAGGAACGGGCCTGTATGTGCATATCAAAGAAATCAGTAATGTAAAAGTTGTAAGATGACAACCCAATTTTTTCTACAAAAAAATTGGGTTGCTACGATAGCTAATTTCCATCATATTAGAAAACTGTGATTCTATGGAAACGTATGTTACGCAATTAATTAAAACTGCACAGAAGTAAAAAGGTACAGGCTTTAATATTGAATCAATAATATTGACAACAATTGGATTGGTTCTTTACTTTTGGCGGGAATACCTGAAAAATTCGCGCCATAGAACCGTCAGATGGCAGAACTGGAGGAAGTGATTTCTTTGGGGCCAATAGGAAATGTAAATTTAAAGTGTTCAGTGATGCCAACTTCTAGCGTTTTGAGGTAGCCATTTGAGACATTTTTTTATGATTTGGGACGTGTCTCAAAACTAACGTTTTCCACATTGTGTTGGCGACATTTTTGGAGACATTTTAACATTGATAATAAAATTTGTTTTTAAACAAAGCAACAAAATAATTTCTAGTTTAACAATTTTAAATTAAAATTTGTTACGTTGGCAACGACGCATCCGTCAAATGTCAAACACTGAAAAATTTATACCTTGCCTATTAATTATTGACGATGCAAAATCGACTGAATTTCTTAAAAAATTTTGTATTTTATTATTATTTATTTATTTATTTTATATATTTTATTTATTTTTCTTATTGTACAATGACTGTTATATAAAAATAAATAAATATTTGTTAACAATTATTAATTATTATTGTGTAATTCTTTCTTAATAAAAAATCAATTCGGTTTAAAATTTTAAAGTTAAAAATTTTCTTTTTTAAATTTGCGACATCTGGCGATTTTTAAGTGTCAAATAATTTAGCGATTTCTAGCGACTTTTGATTCAAAAGTTTTGAAGAGCTTGGTTGAGAATTTTTACAATGGACTGTTGGCAACACTGAAAGTGGTACAAAAATTTAAGCACAAATATCCCAATAAAAGCTTGAAAGTAGCTTTTAATACAGTATGTGCTCAGTTTAATAAAAACGAGTTGTATATGGATTCTGAGGCAAGTTGACATTTAACTGTGCATGGATATCAGATGTTTGTGATAGTGTTGATCAGATGTTTTTGATAGTGACAGCAAACAATCATAAACTTATTGTAACTTATTTTGGTGATGTCAATATAAGAACAACCGTTATTAAATGTTCTTATGACTATAAAGAGAGCTATGTATGTTCCTAAGTTGACAACTAATATCCGTATTCCAACAATGAACTCATTGTTCAGGTTGTTAGGAACTAGTGATTGGCCGATTTCAATATTCACTGTGATTTGAACCAATCGGGTTTTAAATTGGAAGAAGGCGACTATAAAATTGGTAAAAAGTGAGGTTAATCATTCAACAGATGTCAGATTTAATTTATTTAGTTTTGAAATTCATTTAATTATTTACTTATTGGAGTTGATGCCGCCGATACGAGAGATTCTTGCCTCTCGACTCGTCTGGTCTCGTCTCGACAAGACGAGAGGGCGATTTTCTGTCGAAAAAAGGCTCGAGACGAGACGAAAGAATGCCCTTTCTCGCTCGAGAATTTCTAGTTTCTCTCGATCTCTCTCGTTCTCTCGATTTTTCCGGTAATAAGTAAACAATTTTTTGTACATAAAAATTATAATTTTGCACATAAATGACGAGGTTTATTTGGTTCAGAAATATATATTTAAACTTTCCAAGCACTTATAATGATTTTAGAAAGAATAATTTAATTCCTCACTTCTACTAAGGGATTTCCCCTAATGGGTCATTCAAGTATTACGTAACGCTAGACGGGGGAGAGGGGGTCAGCACGAACGTTACGGTTTGTTACTGTGGGAAAGGGGGGCGTCCCGTTACGCAATTTTTCTTTAATTTTTTCCAATTAATTTTCATTAATTTTATTTCTCAGCATTATTATTATTATTATTATTATGTACTCTCAAGGGGCTATGCACGCACAGTTCAGAGCACCTAGCCGATGAGACTCTTGTACTCTATCCCCCCCGCATTACCTTAGGGCTGCCGAAGATATTGTCCTTCTTTGCAGAAGTCTAATATCTGTCCCACACTTAGCTCCCTAACCTGCTCCGCATGGATCTCCGTCTGCCCAAACACCGCGAATCTGGTCCTCGCTAGTGCTACACATTTGCACAAAAAGTGCTGGGAGTCTTCAATCTCCTCCTCGCATCTTTCACATCGTGGAGATGTTGTCTTTCCTATCACGTATCTGTGCTTGTTCAGATTGTTGTGGCCGGAAACGATTTCCACAATAGCCCTTATTTTTGGTCTGCTCAGCTTCAGGAGCTCTACCGACCAGGTTTCTACACCGCTGCCCATAAGGGTCTTGCCTGTGTTGCATCCCGGGCTTTGCTGCCACTCTCTCGCCTGTTGGCGCTTTGTCCATGCTTTAATGAGGTTTACGCCCTCCCTGAACGGCATGCCCACTACCTTCTCTTGAGGACCACATAGAGTGGTGCCCTCCTTTGCTAATCTATCGGCTCTTTCGTTGCCTTTCCATCCGGCATGACCTGGAATCCAGGCAAGGTTGAGCCGATTCCCTCTAGCGACTCGCTGGAGTGCCAGGATGGTTTCCTCTATCAGCTTGGATGAGAAAGACTCATTAACCAAGGCTTTTAGAGCAGCTTGACTGTCTGAGCAAATCCAGATGTCTCCACCTGTACCTCGTTCAGACAGAACCCTCGCGCATTCTTTTATGGCGAGAACTTCCGCCTGGAAGACCGTGTTGTGTCTGTCAAGTCTGTAGACAAAGCTGTCCACCGACTTTTGACCACAGAACCCGGCTTCCACTCCTTCCTTCTAGCATGGCCAAATTAAATTTTCCTAGTGTTACGTAACAACTAGAGGGGGAAGGAACGGCTAAGCGAAACGTTGGTATGTTACGAGGGGGAGAGGGGAGGTGTAAAAATTGCGTTACTTATTAGGTGAAAGGCCCCTAACTGATAACTAAAGGTTAAAAAAGTTAAGAAGCATAATATTATTATGATAAACTACAATCTTATAGGTTTTTCGAAAAATACTTTTTCCATATATATCGTATAGATAACGTATAGTATAATACTACTATTAGTATTACACTTGAGATTATGAGCATTATCTCTCGTATAATAATACTTATACTATTTATAGTTAATTTCAGCAGTTTTTAAAATATTTTAATTACATATTGCCAGGTTGTCGCAAAATATATATTTTTTAAATTTTAGGGCTTAAAATTAAAATATTTCATGTATTGTGTTTAAATATAAAAGGGGCGCACCAAAGAATGCTGCACGTAGGCGCCAGACACCCCAGGAACGGGCCTGTATGTGCATATCAAAGAAATCAGTAATGTAAAAGTTGTAAGATGACAACCCAATTTTTTCTACAAAAAAATTGGGTTGCTACGATAGCTAATTTCCATCATATTAGAAAACTGTGATTCTATGGAAACGTATGTTACGCAATTAATTAAAACTGCACAGAAGTAAAAAGGTACAGGCTTTAATATTGAATCAATAATATTGACAACAATTGGATTGGTTCTTTACTTTTGGCGGGAATACCTGAAAAATTCGCGCCATAGAACCGTCAGATGGCAGAACTGGAGGAAGTGATTTCTTTGGGGCCAATAGGAAATGTAAATTTAAAGTGTTCAGTGATGCCAACTTCTAGCGTTTTGAGGTAGCCATTTGAGACATTTTTTTATGATTTGGGACGTGTCTCAAAACTAACGTTTTCCACATTGTGTTGGCGACATTTTTGGAGACATTTTAACATTGATAATAAAATTTGTTTTTAAACAAAGCAACAAAATAATTTCTAGTTTAACAATTTTAAATTAAAATTTGTTACGTTGGCAACGACGCATCCGTCAAATGTCAAACACTGAAAAATTTATACCTTGCCTATTAATTATTGACGATGCAAAATCGACTGAATTTCTTAAAAAATTTTGTATTTTATTATTATTTATTTATTTATTTTATATATTTTATTTATTTTTCTTATTGTACAATGACTGTTATATAAAAATAAATAAATATTTGTTAACAATTATTAATTATTATTGTGTAATTCTTTCTTAATAAAAAATCAATTCGGTTTAAAATTTTAAAGTTAAAAATTTTCTTTTTTAAATTTGCGACATCTGGCGATTTTTAAGTGTCAAATAATTTAGCGATTTCTAGCGACTTTTGATTCAAAAGTTTTGAAGAGCTTGGTTGAGAATTTTTACAATGGACTGTTGGCAACACTGAAAGTGGTACAAAAATTTAAGCACAAATATCCCAATAAAAGCTTGAAAGTAGCTTTTAATACAGTATGTGCTCAGTTTAATAAAAACGAGTTGTATATGGATTCTGAGGCAAGTTGACATTTAACTGTGCATGGATATCAGATGTTTGTGATAGTGTTGATCAGATGTTTTTGATAGTGACAGCAAACAATCATAAACTTATTGTAACTTATTTTGGTGATGTCAATATAAGAACAACCGTTATTAAATGTTCTTATGACTATAAAGAGAGCTATGTATGTTCCTAAGTTGACAACTAATATCCGTATTCCAAACTTTTTACAGCATAATCTATTATGTTGTTTTACCTAAACTGGCAGATATTAAAGTGTAAAACCGTTAAGTAAATAATCTTAATGGTAAAACTGTTATGTAGCACAGAAATTCCTTTTTTGATTATTAATTTAGCAAATAATACAAAATATTGTTTTAAGTTTTATCTAAGAATTATGTATGTATCTTCTATAAAAATCAGGTTAAATACATTCTTCGAGTATAATAATTATACTAGTTGATTATTAATATTTACTAACAAAATGTTAATGTTTTTTAAGCTATAGCTTATTATATTATATTATACTCGAAGAATGTATTTAACCTGATTTGCATTTTAGGCTATAGCCTAAAATTTGTATTTTCCTAGTTTCTTAGCCAGTTTTGACTTGACAGCGACGATTTGTTAATATTTAGAAAAAGTGATTACATTAGAAAAAATTGTAAATTTGTAAAAATTTGTTTATTTAATTGCCTTATGTTTAAATGTTTAATCCGAGCGCAAACCAAAGATACCGCATGCTGCGTAGACGCCACAAATGTATCAAGGAGCATTAAGTTAAATAAACTAAAATATTTAATTTTACGGGCAAATTGGTATCTATTTGCGTCTAGAAACATTTGTGAGGTTTAGGCTTCAAGCACAAATTTGGTGTGCATCCTAGCTAACAACAACAAACAATTTTCATACCTGTGTGCCTTTATATCTGTTTAAAGATTCTCCTGTGATACAATCGTGGGTCTTACTTGACTTTATGGACAAAAAATGAAATTTATATAAATATTTACCCACAAGACATTAAAACAATATTATAATTAAATAAATTGTAGCTGTGTCAACATAAATTAGTGCTCATTAGGAGTACACCATTTTTGACAAAAAGCATAACAAGCTTATTTACCAATATAAAAAAAAACTATACTTACTCGTCTATAAGGCTTCACAAGTTCTTCTGCCAATAAATGATGAATTTTAGCATCAGTTAGATCCTTCTTTGATGGATTATACTCCAATTCTTGCATGTCAATATTCCATGTGCTAGAATCTAGTTGACTAAAGCTGGAACTGTAAATAAATGTATGATTAATTTTTAAAGTAACTATAGTAACTAAGTAAACTAAATTGCATGTTTTATGACACAAGCCTAGTATTATGTAGTGTAATTTCTACTTATTCAGTAGTAGTAGTAACATTTATAAAAAAAAACATTAAAATGCTGTATTGGTAAATATTCAAATTAGCACCAATTTAAGTTTCAGGAAACAAGTAAAAATTACAAATAAATGCCATAAAGCCATCATAATTTATGCCCATTGACGGTTTCACGAGAGCGGAATATGCAATTCCAAACGTGTTTCAGACTATACTTTTTCTACGTTTCCAAAAAATACCTTAGAAAAATAATTTAATTGGAAGAAAGTGAGGTTGGATCGGTCTAAAATTTGTTAGATATTAAAAACAGGGATGTCGCCACGAGTGTTTATTCTGTCATCAGATGATAGAATATTTCATTCTGTAACACTTTACGGAATATATGTCATTCCATAGATAAAAGTGATATTAGAAGGGTCAAATTCCGTAATAGGAGTAGAAAAATACATTTTCGACAATATTTTCAAAATGTATTAATTCTAGAGGAGCATACAAGTCAGATGCACATGTTACAATGTGGGGGGTCGGGTTAAAGTGACTTAAAATTAATTTAACTTAATTTTAAGAAATTATTCTTTTTGCTTATTTATTTTCAACCATTAACAATTAGTACTTAAAATTCGACGATTGACGATTACATATCACAATAATTTTCTTTTAAATTCTTATTTTTAAAACAATGTCTTTCTATTGTGATCGTCATTGTGATCGATATTTTCTCGTTACATATCACAATTATTGTCTTTTAAATACTTATTTCGTCTTTTGAGGCGATCATTATTTGGACGAATTTTCATCTTTAAGGCCATCGTCATTTAAGAAGATCGTTTTAAGGCAATCGTCTTTTATAGGCGATCGTCATTAGACGAATTTTCGTCTTTTTTTTGACGATCTTAGACGATACTTTCCCATGGGCATATTTTCGGTGGACTAGTGGTATAGGATTCGGTAAACGGAAAAAAAAGCCCCTGGAAAAAAAAACCATGAAAAAAAAACCCCCGGAAAAAAAACCCCCGGAAAAAAACCTCTAGGAAAATAAACCTACAGGAAAAAATACCCCCTTACAATTTTTTTCGGAATTTTTTAACAATTTTTTTATATTTTTTTTTAACTTTTTTAGAATTTTTTTACAACTTTTTTTACAATTTTTAGCATTTTTGGGCATTGATTTTTGCAATTTTTTTTTATTTTTGCCAATTTCGGGGATTTTTACTCAATGGGGCGGGGGGGGGGCCAATGGGGCGGGGTCGGTAGGGTTGTGTTGTTGAGTTTGGGTTGATTTGGGTTGGTTTCGCTCATTTTTGCGGTATTTTTACAATTTTTGCATTTTTTATGTGACACTCGTCAAACCGGGATTTATTTTATGGCTTTTTTTTCCTTGGGTTTTTTTTCCTAGGGGTTTTTTTTCCTACGGGTTTTTTTTTCCGGGGGTTTTTTTTTCCGGGGGTTTTTTTTCCGTGGATTTTTTTCCAGGGGTATTATTTCCTAGATTCATAGGATTCAAACCCCTTAATTGCATTTTGAAATATACGTTTTCAAGGCAATGTATTATTATAACAAAATAAAAATATGGATACCTACACGTTAGGGTGTCCGTTATTTACCAACTTGTTTTTTTTTTCGCAGCGCTCCCTAAATTGTTAGTTTATGACTTAAAAAAAAATTATCAGACTCAGCCCTTAATATTCATTTTAAACCCACAAAGACGATACATTTTCCATTTAAATAACATGGAGTTTCGGCACGTTTTACATTCAATTTTTTTCTCCTATTTCTATAGAAAATTAAACGCTGTACAAAATAGTTTTTTTATGAATTTTTGATAAATTCACTGATTTAAAATTTATTTAAGGTTAGAGTTAAACTTATAGTAAGTTTTTAGATTTTTTTTACTTTGACAGCAAAATTATCATTATTTTTTATAAAAATTAATTGTTTATTTTTGAAAATATGTGCTTTTGTACTATGTACTATTGTGAAAATTAAGTACGATTAGTACGATTACTTATTTTACATAATCTTTTTATTTCTGTGAAATTCTAAAAAAAATAATACGATTTTATAAAATATACAATGAAAAATTCTCCTTCAGTACAGCTAATGACGTAGAAATTCTTTTAACAATTATTATTACAAAAAAATAAAATTCGTAGCTACGCATACGTTGTCTTGAGTAAGAGATGCAGACATCTACGCTACACCAATTGAGGAGTGACCTAAGACCTTTGTCTTAGGGAGTGACCATTCAAAAAGAGACATGTCCATTTTAGCGATTTTCAGAAATAAATCAAAAGCAAAAGAATTCTGTTATTTTTGACTTGTTTCTGCAAATCGCTAAAATGGACGTTTTGAATGGTCACTCCTCAATTATCAAATAGGTAAGTTAAATGTATTTTTCCACTCCCACCTTTAAAACGCCCATTATCGTACATGTTTCGATGACACTAAGTGACCTTTTAAATACACATTGACAATAGCAACATGTTTTTAGTCACGTGCTGAAGTTAGCTTAAAGTTAGTTGACAGTTGTCAAATGTCATACAATCGTTAAAATAAAGTGCCTTTCTTTTAAAATAATACTAAATGTGAAAATGTGAAATTATTTTATTATCTCAATACAACGCCAATATTTGAAAAGTTTATATGAACATACAAAAAAAAGTGCTCTTTTAGTTCCACCCTTACTTCTTAAGAAGTCCCATAAGCCAACTGAATGGCTTGTGCGGGTTAGGGGTAGGAACGGACCGCGGGCTTAAAGTCTCCTCCGAAGGACTATTACACAATAGGACAAACACAAATAAACAGCCATACCCCTGGAATACAGCATATTCCGCTCGAGGAACAATTGTTACAGAATGTACTAATATAATTTTGTAGAATTTCACAGAAATAAAAAGATTATGTAAAAAAAGTAATCGTACTAAAATTGTGTAAAACCAGATTCGATTAATGTATTTTTTTTTAATTTATCGGAATCTCTTGTCAATAATTTTTACTTATCTCTTTTCAATAATTTTTACTTTTTCAATAATACAAAAAAATCATATATTTTCAAAAATAAACAATTGATTTTCATAAAAATTATGACAATTTTGCAGTCAAAGTAAAAAAATATAAAAAATTACAATACTTTTTACTTTTTTAATAATACAATAAAAATAACATATTTTCAAAAATAAACAATTCATTTTCATAAAAAATATAATAATTTTGCAGTCAAAGTAAAAAATATATAAAAAATATTCTCTAATCGCTGTATATTAACTTGCTCAAGAGGAAAAAAATTAAATGTAAAACATGCCGAAACCCCATGTTATTTAAATGGGAAATGTATATTCTTTGTGGCAGGTTATATGAATATTAAGGGCTTATATGAGTCTGATAAAAACCTTTTTAGGTCAAAAACTAAAAATTTAGGGGGCGCTGCAAAAAATATTCAAGTTGGTAAATAACGGACACCGGGTGTCCGACACCCTAATACACGTACTTTACAAAAATAAGTAGGTACTGGAAAGCAACTTTTAGGTGGTAAAAGTAGTTAATTTATTATAGTATAAAGGTTTATTGAACAAGAGTTTTATGATTTAAAATTTTTTAAAATAACTGACGAAACATATTATAATAGGTACCGATTAAATTTTATAATTTTTTAAAGCGGCGGCACATTCAAAATGTTTTAAATAAAACATGAGATGGATTTGAAAACTTGAGATCTGATGCAAAAGCATTGCTCAGGAATGTCTCATTCGCATCGCTATTCGCGATTTCCAGTATAGTTGAATTTTTAAGTCATGAGCCCTACGGCAACAATGTCAAGCAACTGAATCAAATCAAAGGCAAAATCAGTGGCGTATCGTGGAGTTTTATTTGGGGTTCGAAATGTTGTATACGTATGCAGTCCATTATACACATGGAAAAAGGATATACACGTTTGTGCTTTGGGTTGCGAATCAAAATATGAGAATCGTATTTTGCATGGCTTAAACCATATTATGATTCGTTTTAACTTAAATCCTTTATTTGAACTTGCAAATTTATTAAAACAATAACTCTTATGTAATTATATTATTAAATGAAACGTTGTAATTTATATATATTAAATTATTGTAATTTTAAATTATATACTTTGCGTTACCCATTCTGCGTGGAGAAAATTAAGGGTACCTACCTATTCTACTACTAAAAAATTCCCTATACACAAATTTTCAAAATATTTATGTTTATTAATTTAGAAATATTAATATTTGTATAATGCACAATGGTTAAGATATTATTTTATATAATCATTTAGTGCACACACCAATAAGCTCAAATGGAGACAAAAATGGGACGTCTAATTTTTGTTTAATAGTAAAATGCAATATATTATTATTAAATTATTTAATAATTTAATGATAAATGCTCTTAACTGCATTAAAAGGATCTGTTTTCATCTATTAATATGTTAATATTTATATATATAAGATATATAATAATATATATAAGATATCTTAATCGCTATCATAGATAACAAAGCTATCATCTTCCGATTCATCGTCGTTGACGTTACCAATGTGGATTATCATTTCATGACCATGATCATTGTCCAAGATTCTTTCTTTATTGTACCATTCCTCTATAATTTTTTCAGTGTGTGCTATTTTTGACTTCCATGATTCTGGAGTAACTTTTTGTAATGCCCGTTCCCACATCCCTGTTGCGTTACCCATTCTGCGTGGAGAAAATTAAGGGTACCTACCTATTCTACTACTAAAAAATTCCCTATACTTTGCAAATTTTCAAAATATTTATGTTAATTAATTTAGAAATATTAATATTTGTATAATGCACAATGGTTAAGATATTATTTTATATAATCATTTAGTGCACACACCAATAAGCTCAAATGGAGACAAAAATGGGACGTCTAATTTTTGTTTAATAGTAAAATGCAATATATTATTATTAAATTATTTAATAATTTAATGATAAATGCTCTTAACTGCATTAAAAGGATCTGTTTTCATCTATTAATATGTTAATATTTATATATATAAGATATATAATAATATATATAAGATATCTTAATCGCTATCATAGATAACAAAGCTATCATCTTCCGATTCATCGTCGTTGACGTTACCAATGTGGATTATCATTTCATGACCATGATCATCGTCCAAGATTTTTTCTTTATTGTACCATTCCTTTATAATTTTTTCAGTGTGTGCTATTTTTGACTTCCATGATTCTGGAGTAACTTTTTGTAATGCCCGTTCCCACATCCCTGTTGAAAATGACCAGTAGAAACATATAGAATCCGTACAGTGTTTCTATATGTTTTTATAGTTTGTTATATGACACTATGGATTCAATATGTAATCAGTATTATGAACTGTATGTGTTTATATGGTTTTATATGACAGAAATTTATATGAAAATCCATCTTAAATCATATATGAAATTCATATTATGAATGAATATGAATTTATAGGTAATAAATTGTATATGGTCAGTTTTTTATATGCCTGTGTAGAAATGAATATGCTGCGGTTTCAATATGGTCTTATATGTAATGTCTGTTTCAAAAATCATATAGTATCATATTGGAACCAGCAGGGATTTTTCATATATGATTTTATATGTCATTTACAACAGGGATAGTAAGCACTTTATCATTGCCATAGCCATCTTCACCAATATGTTTATTATAATAATCCTTTGCATCGGCCCATACCATTTCAATTGCGTTAAATTGACAATGGAAGTCCATTTTCTTGTAGCAATTCATCAACCTTATATCGTATTGGTTTTTTATGTTTCTTGGCTAAATTTAAAAGTTCTACTTTGAACATATCATTATTTAATGGTATATTATTTTCTTCCAACCATTCCTTAATTTTGTTTTTAGTCCATAAAACCGTTGGTTGTTTTTCCATTTTAAAAGACGCTATGGTAAGACGCGTTGTCCATTATAATTAGAGAAGGATCCTGTATATTTGGGATGAATTGTTCTTGCAACCATTTCAAAAAAATTTCTGAGTTCATATCACCATGATAATCCGCCAGTTTGGACCTCGTGGAGTAAACCAATGCGGCATCGCGAATAAAACCTTTTTCATTATCAACATGCAACACAATGAAACGTTTTCCATCATAACCTTCTGGTTTGCGTACACTTTTTGTGTATGAGTCTTGCCAGGATCTTGTATGGCTTCCTTTAGCAAATATCCAAGTTTCATCTAAATTTAAATACGCAAATTATGGAAAATACTAAAAAATTCAAGTACACCAATGATGACAGGCTGTCAAAGTTTTGTAGACATTTGTGCATTTAGCTATCTTTGTCGATCCCATTATTATAAAAATAAAGAACGTATGTTGTGGTATTATTAGACATACGTTTATCTATCGCTATATGCTACGTCCCAGTGGTCCTGCGGCGTGGAAATACAATACGAATGTCTGAGCTATATCCTTACATATGTCACGTGAGGGTCATGATTAAAAAACCAAACTATACCAACCAACCCACATAACCAATCCTGTACAACAAAAATAACTATAGAGTGCGTAATAATTATTACAATAAATAAAAATAAGCGTTTTTAATAGTAAAATTTGAAATATTCTTCATTTCTGTCAAAAATAAGAATTTAGGTAAAATAGTTAAAATCACACTATTTTAGGTTTTAAAATTTAAAAATTAGGTCTATTCCTCTTAAAAATTAAAATTTAGGTAAAATAGATAAAATGAAATCATTTTCTTTAAAACGGATTTTATTCCATTGCACCTAAAGTTATGTTTAGCGTAGACAAATAGGTAGTAACACCAAAGTCCCATTTCTAATAATTATATAATTATTATAATAAATTATAATTATTATCATTCTGTATACTGTGTATAATACAAATTATACAGAATAACAATATACCTACTTACATGCCAACTTGACAGTACTGATTTTGACAATTTACATAACAGTCGTATATCTATAGATAAATATTTGAACAGTCACTTATAAGCATAAATTCTATTTATTAATAAATTGAATGATTAGTAAAAGTTTTATAATTCTTAATGTCCAAAATAAATTGCAGTTTTAGGACAACACAAATTGGGCTGGATACCAATATTTCCAGTAGGTACCTGAACTAGAGCAATATATTGTGAAATATATATAAATAAAGTGTAAAGCCGGATAACATATTTTTTTTGTTAAAATTAATAGTTATTGTGCTGAGCTCAAATTGAACGAAGCACAAAAAACACTTCTCAGCCGAATGGCATGCAACATTTTTATCTTCAAGGTACAATTTTATTTGTTAAAGGATACATTAATACAATTATAATAATAAAATCCGTGCAAAACCGGCTATATCCATTTTAATAAAAGGTTGGGAAAATGACAAAAACGGGGAGTTTTCTAGCCTTTATACAGATAAAAAAATGCGTCTTGAGTTTTGTGCCCACAAAACTTAATTAAGGTGCATCTTTTTTATCTGTAAAGGCCAGTAAACGGAGAGTTTTTGACATCCTCAATTATTAAAGGTACACGGAAAAAAATCCCTTACTAGGTTTAAGAATAGTTCTATACTTCATGTTAGGAACTTGATTTAAGTATATTTATTATTTCTATGAGATTAGCGTAGATTTAAACTAAGTAATGGGATATACTTAATTTTTAAGAAAAACTGTTACTTGATTTGAGATGAGTATTCTTGGATTGAGTTTAAAGGTATTTTATTTTAAAGAAAATTGGTATACTTAAATCAAATATACAATAATACTTAGATGAAAGACCTCTAGTTGTTTACTCAAAGCGGAATATTGCCACTTGATTTAAGTATTCTGTATATTTGTATGAAATTTCGGTATACTTTATTTAAATATATGTATATTTAATACAAGAACGCTTATACTTCAATTTAAGTATAAGACTAGAACAAAGAATACACTATACTGTATTTAAGTATAGCTATTATTAAAACAAATACCTTATTCTTCGCTTAAGTAAATACCGTCCACCCTCTAAGACCGCTTCGCTAAAAGAAAAGACGCAGTTTCTGTGTTCAGTTCTGTCCTGTGTTCTATGGTGGTAGCGTGTGTACGTGTCGGCACCGGCAGTTCGTTTTTTCCTTCTTCGGTCTGGATGTTATTTTTAATAAAAAATAATGGAGAAGAAACTTAAAAATTGGGGCTTAGAATGTTTACTAGACACATTTTTGGGTAAGTAAATAATATTTCATTAATTTAAAGTAATTAACTAGGCATGATCGTAAAAATGTAGTGTAAAATGGATAGGTATACTGTAGTGTAAAATGGATAGCATACGACAGGTAATAGACAATAAAACATAAACAGCAGAAAGGCTATAGCCTCCAATTCAGCTATATTATTTTTGTTTTAGAAAACGAGATAGATATTGATATTATGGTAAACCTAAGCGAGGAGAATTTAAAGGAATTAATTCCAAAAATAGGATTGAGGATCAAGTGTAGAGAAAAAATTGAAGAATTAACACCAAACCATCTACGATGATAATGGTAGCCTTCTTAGAGACTCATTTTACATATTATTTAGCTGGAGATAAATTTTACTGACAATAAAAATACCTACTTAAAAAAATATTAACTATTGTGATTAAAAAACCTTACCTTTACATATAGCACCAAAAATGTGATACCTAGGTACTTAAAAAAATAAAATGTAAAATATAGTATCTATGTTAATTAACCGTGAAAGAATGAATTTATATAAATTGACAGTACTTTTTCTAATACCTCTAAGACTGTTAGGTAATAAACCTATTGTGATATCAGTGCCTATTATACTTAGTACTTTAGTACATTAAAATAATTAAAATAATATGCCAAAAATACTGTTAAATTACTGTCATAACGATTATATTTTCACTTTCACTTGCATTTTCCGTAGTAGTAGAATAATTAATACAAATATTTTTCAGGGTCACGAATGTTTTTTTTGTAAAAATTATTCCTAGTCGCTAGACGAGGGAATTTTTTTTTCTAATCAACCACTTTCTTTAAGAATAGTGTAAAGTTATTTTAAATATATACTATACTTTTATCAAATATAAAAAAAAGGAAAAGTAAGAATACAAGCATTTTATGCAAGTAAAGCGTGTACTTACAATAAGTATAAATAAATAAATTTTAAAGAAAGTATATTCTTAAATCAAGAATACTGTAAAGATTTTACAAAGAAACTATACTTTGATGAAGTACATACTAACGTTACAACAAGAATACCGTACTCTTCATTGAAGACAAATTTGTATACTTAACTCAAAATTAGTGTGTTTCTTATTTTTAGTATAGCAGTAATCTTAGATTAAACCGAAGCTATCTTTATTTTATAAGAATATGAGGATACTTGAAACAAGTATAAATTTACTTGCGGAATAGGGAAACTAAGCTATACTTGGATAGAGTTGAATTTTCTTGGAATCAGTATAGATTTTTTTCCGTGTAGAAAGTGAAGTTAGGTAGTCGAATTTCTTAATTGGTCTCAACGGGTTTCTTACAGACTAGGATTGGTCTAAATTATTTTTACAGCCTAGGCGATAACCAATCACTTTAGCGAGTGTTGACAATAATAATGTTTAAATTATAGAATGCTTGAAAATAAATACATTTAAACTTGATTTGTACTACATAGACCAGAAAGTCCTAGAACTTTTCGCCATCTCTCTAAAACTTATATGACGATTTTTTATCGTGATTAATTTTACTTTGTTAATGTTTAAAATTATTGCAATATCATGATATTAATAAACGACCAGAATGAGGCAAATCACACACATTTCGGCCAATTTGCTAATTGCCTTAAGTATATGTGGCTAATTCATAGATTGTTTTCTTTTTTCGAATTTTATTTGAAAATACACTTTGAAACTTTATTTATTGAGTGGAAAAATTATTATATTTTTTCGGCATAATCTATAATTTCTTAGGTAGATTATTAAACAAAACCATCTGAATTTAAAAATAAAAAATAGCTCATTATTTAGTTCATACTAAAAAATCGTGTTCTGAGTTGGTTAATTATTATATAAAGAGACTCGTATACGAGTACGGGTAGAAGACTTTAATTTCAAATCTTCTTAGAGAATATTCTATTCCAGTGTCAGTTCATCAAAAAATGTCTTGACCATTTCTTGGCGCTTAGGTTTCGATGTAGCCAAATTGGTTGCTTCCGCATGCAATATTTCGGAAGCGTCTCTAATAGTGTTAAAATGATCTATTGTGGAGCTCAATAATTCGCATGCTCAGCCCAGATAAACGGTAGAACTTGTAGGAAAAATAAGATAAAAACCTTGTCAATCGCATGTTTTTCTATGACTTCGCTACCTTTCCTAATGACATTTGCAAACATGTCATTGTTGTCATTGTTGCTAATATTTTAAAATTTTAAATCTAATTCTGTGTTGCTGTTTTGAGATAAACTTTTTAACGCTAACAATACGCCACCTGAGAATTAGATTGTTCTATCTCCCAAAATTCAAAGAGGAACAAATAGCAGTTTAAAGTTTAATTTATATACAAATAAAATTTTAAAAAGCTGTTTTTCCGTGTTTAGGTTTTGGGAGATTCTATCTTTCAAAAATCTGACACGGAAAAACAGCTTTTTAAAATTTCCTTTGTATATAAATTAAACTTTAAACTGCTATTTGTTCCTCCTTAAATTTTGGAAGATGGAACAATCTAATTCTCAGGTGGCGAATAGTTGTTGGCCGCAAGATTTAAAAACGACGCCAAATTACCCATTGACCTTTCAAAAAATGCCCGTTTTCTTTAAAAAATCTTGTGGTAGTTCTGGGTCAAGTCTGATAAAAAAAGGTGGATATCCATTTTTTTACAACACTCATTCCCATCTCACACGATCCATTGTAGTTTTTTTTCACTAAATGAAGCCGTTTTTATACTAGCCAAAACCTTTCACGATACGTTTTTAATGGCTTTGGTTTAATTTTACAGGGCTCTAAGGTAGAGCCTCTAACCAAAATTTGGATTAATCTGTTGTTTGCAAACAGGGCATCTACTCTCTAAAAATGAATTAGTCAAAAATGACTAATTTAATAGTTTCTACTAGCTGCTTTTTCAATTGTACCATGGTTAACTATGGAATACCATGGTATCCCAAAATTTAACAGCCAATTCTTATGTAAAATTGTCCCCTAAATCCGAAAATTGGAGTGGAGCAGTTTTTTTTTCATATTCAAAGGAAAATTGACTATATCTCAAAACTGTTCCACTTTTTTAACTTTTGACGACATTTTCGGATTCAGGGGACAATTTTAGATAAGAATTGGCTGTAAAATTTTGGGATATCATGGTGTCCCATGCAGGGCCGGGCCTAACGGGGGTGTAGGGGGGGAGTCACCCCCCCCAAAGTCTTGGCAGTTGGTTCCAAATCCAAACACGGTTGGCAAAATCTATAGTATTTAAGTCGGTTGGTTGGGTATACCCACCCTACCAACCAACCCATCACAATAAATATAATATAATTTTTAAACTTTACCTACATATTACAAAATTATAATTTTTAATCCTTTGTAACCTCCTATAATCGTTACCGTCAAGAAAATTGTATTGGTCAACCTTATTTTTATTAAAGGACATTATAATTCACACAAGCGGCATGTACAAAGTCGGCACCGCCTCGCGGCTTTGTCTTTGGTTTTGGCGGCGTTTGACTCTTTTTACGCTCCGCAATTTTCGGCGTCTTATTTTTCTAGATTATTATTTAGTTGAGGCTTATGTAAGCTAAGTAAAACTAGTGTCAATAAATAGGAATTAATTTTTTTTTAATATGAAAAAGAAAGCTAGACCAGGCCGAGTTCTAGTAAAATGCTCATTATGTGGATCTGTGTTTAACAACGACTAGAAAAAAATGCATGAGAAAAATATTCACGGTGGAAATTTGGTTAAAATTAAAATTGTTGCTGTTCTGGATAATCCACTTACATTGGCAGCAAATCAAAAAAATAGAGAACGAGAATCAATCCCATCGACTAGTTGATGGGATTGATGGTAGGTAAAGACATTCTTTATCTACACTTTACATACATGATACAACCACTGAAAATTTTTACTATAGTAATATATTACTACTAAAGTATCGATAAAAAAATAAGTTGGTTTTTTTATCCCCCCCAAAAAGTGTGCCTCGGTACGGCTCTGGTCCCATGGTTAACCATGGTACAAGTAAAAAAGCAGGCACTAATAACTATTAAATTAGTCATTTACCATTTATCAGTATAAAATCAAATAAAGTTGTAAGGAAGTCCTGGGAAGTACACATCTTTGTACGAATTCGTTCATTATCGTAACGACGAGGTGAAGCCTGACGTTTCATTCTAACCTAACTTTTTAGTTAAAAGTTAAAAGATATATTGCGGCATTTTATTAATCTCAATAGCACATGTTTTTAAGTTTCTGTGTTTAAGTTTTTCACAAGTTATATTTATGTGTTTTTCATATATAAAGTATAAAGTTAGTATTCAAATTGTTTACAATCATATACCTACCATTGGATACAATTATTTATGATTATGTACAAAATAAGTATATTTCCTTATATAATTGAATATAATTATATACAACACAAGCACATTATATATATATATATATATATATACAAAATTTTATCATTGCTGCGTCCATACATTTATAAAATCCCTATTCTTATTGCGTCAACGACCTTACTGCGTCAGTATATCTGACGCACTAATGTCAAGCGCTTATTTCTTAAAATTTACTTCATCCCGGCACTTTCTAAGATTCTTGCTAATACAGATCTGTGAAGAATTTAATTCCCAATTTTTGTGTCTAAAAATTTTTTATGTCCGACCCTGCGTTTTTTAAATACACACATGGAAAAAAGTTAGGGATATTAATAAATTATAAACTTATGCTAGATTTTTCTTCGAGCAAAGAAACCACCAATATTGTACATCACTGTATAATTCAATACACTAAAAAAATGAAATATATATATATATATATAGTGTATTGAATTATAAGTGATGTACAATATTGGTGGGTTCTTTGCTCGAAGAAAAATCTAGCATAAGTTTATAATTTATTAATATCCCTAACTTTTTTCCATGTGTGTATTTAGAAAAATTTGAACACAAAATGTGTGCAGCAACATACTAAAAATGAAAAAAATTTGTATATTTAGTTCAACCCATTTGACGATGAGGGCGTTGCGATAATATACGTTTTTCAATATACGTGTTTTTAAATACTGTATGTTGTTGCGTCGCACAATTTGGCAACGTCTCGCCTATGATTTTAATATTTGAATTAAACTCACGATACTGTTGCGAATGGTAGCGCTGTTTCTCTCGCACCGTGTGACGTCACACTAGAGACAGTTGTCCTTTCGTTTAAATGTAATCATATTATAATCTTGGGGCGCGCGTCGAGTTTTATGAAATTTACAATTATGACGGTGGATTTATTAAAACTGATTGTAAGATAAAATTGTTTTGTACATAAGTAATTGTGACAATGTATTTTTTAAATTATATATGCAGATGCAGATTTAAAGGCAGAAAAACGATTATCATTTTTTACGCTTATAATCGTAAAAAAATGATCATCGTTTTTCTGTTAATTTTACTATTTCAAAAATAATAAAAGTTTTGCATGTTTCATGTATTTAAAAAAAAGGTTAATATCAATGTAAATAACTACAATGTGTTTTATGTTATTAACAGGTAATTCAAAAAAATTTAAAAAAAAGTAATACATCAATGTTATAAATACAGCGTGTTTCTACTAAAAATTGACAATCTAAATTAGGCTTTCCAATAAATATTTTTCAATTGAGCTTTTGTTTTTGAATTATCAAACTTTGTTTTGAAGTAAAACTTTTTATGTAAATTATTTATGGGCGGATTAAAAAAAATAGTTTTTAGTAAATTTTGACATTTTTTCTTTAGTATCTTTAGTAGATTTATTACAGTTTTTACACAAAATAACAAAAACACAATACAAATTTAAATGTCTTATAATAATAATTATTATAATTTTAATTATTGTAATAATAATAATATTACATCATATTATAATAATAACATTACTAAACAAAATTAATCATAATAATATCATTAAACAATGCAGTAGCAAGTTAAATAAGTAGTTTCGAAACTCGAATGTTGAGCGGTGTATGGAATGTCACCCCGTCCATCATCTCCATGTTCAGGCATAATTAAATACATGTATATCTTAAAATCAAATAATACCACACAATGTTAGTTAAAAAAAAATTGTCTTAATTTTAAAAACATTCAATCCCCCGGGGGCGTGGAAAAATTATTTTTAAAAATTAAAAAAAAATAGCTTATACAAATACCCCTCTCACAACTTTTTTTTAACTAAGTGAGATTTCCAAAAATAATTATTTCAGCCCAGCCTACCGAATTTCTAATTTTTGCCGCGCCCCCGGAGGATTGAATGTTTTAAAATTTTTTTTTAACTTACATTTTGAATTTGGCATATTAAAAAACTATAAGGTTTTAACTCACTTGTAACACAAAAAAAATCTTGTTAATATATTTTAATTTTAAGCCCCTCCCCAATGCTTTTAAAGTTCTAATATGCATGCAGCTCTTCGATTAAAAAAAAAGCCGTGGTGCGCGGCGTAAAATTAAAATATATAAATATTTTTTTTTGTGTGTCTTAAGTAAGTTAATACCTAATATTTTTTAATATGCAAAATTCAAAACTTAACTTAAAAAATATTTTTATTGAATTTTGAGAAATTTCAACCCCACGGGGGCGCGGATAAATTTGTTTTTAAAAATTTAAAAAAAAAACAGCTTATTTGTGTACCCTTCTTACAATGACAATGAACCCTCAAAAAAATAAAAGTTCCCGGGAAATCTGAATTTAGTGATTTTTTTATGTTCACTAAAATTTTTGTACTAAAATTGTACAACTTCTTGTGGCCTAGTTTACACAATAGATTTGGTCAATAAGTATGGAATTAACTTGGAAATTAGTAAAATTAGGGTAATTAGTAGGGAATTATAATTCCTCTATAGAGGAATTACTAGGTATTTAAAATGGAATTATAATATATAAGGGGAATTAGTAAGGAAATAGAGGAATTAGTAGCAATCCTGGGAATTAGTGTACACATTTTCTTTTGCGGTTTACCCCGAGGGGTAAACCGCAGGGGAATTTTGGTGTACAATCTGTAGGAATTAGTAAGGAATTAGAGGAATTTGGGGAATTACTCGGTAAATTAGTAAGCAAATAGTGGAATTAGTGGGGAATTAGAAAGAAATTAGAAGAAAATTGATGTCTCGTTTAGCACTTGAATATAAAGAAAAAAACAAAGAAACCGGAAGTTACAGAGCTACTCCATTCTTTGCCAGTTCCAGATTGGGAGTAGTACCACTGCAGCATTGAAAAAAATGAAGAATGTTGTGTACAGCACACCACCCATATTTTAACAAAAAATAGTACTCGTTTCCTAAAACCAGGAATACATCTGCCATCATCTGGTCATCTCAGGGAATTAATTTTAAAGTTTCAAAAAGGCAAACATCTCCTGACAGATTCGGATCTCAAAAGTGAAGACAAGATGAATTTTGCATCCGCAGAAAAAATGTGCAGTTTGATAGTAATTGAACGACTGAATAAGGAAATTACACAAATTAAATAGAGCTTGGCGTATCTCAAGCTAATGTACTACATCGAATCGTCGCGACGCGTCGTTCTTAAATTCTGTGTTGCATACTAGATTATATCGCATCTGGTATGTTGTATTTTTTACTAGAATCTGGAAAGCCTGTGTTAAAGAACAAAAAGAATATAAAATAACAGACAACTTTTTGACCAGTAATTGTAATCTTTGCATCGAAACGCCCATGCTTTGACTTAAACTAATACTGAAGCTTAACAGCGGTGAGTTAAAAACAGATATGTTCATCACCGGCATTTTTGGTAGCCAAGCATGTGAATCCTTATTTCGGGCTGCCAGATCCATGACTTCTATAGTATACGTATACGTATTCAACAATAATACATTTTAGTATAAAGGATATGCTGAACCGAATTGAGAGAATTAAGACAACTGATACCATAAACGATCTGAGGGGGACTTTTACTTTTACGTGAAGAAAAAATTTTAAATTTGGATATCAAATCTACAGTTAAAAAAGCTCTACAAAATGTCATAGAGGACATGAAACATCTTGGAATTAATGCAAAAGAAAACGATTGGAAATATATGCTGGTAGGTACCGTTAATAAGACGGAAACAAAATATTGCAATTACACAGAATAATGAAGACGCCGACGAAGACAACGCTGAAATTGTCGAAAACCCCAAAGAAAATTGGCAAAAACAAATATTAGTAATGAGGACGATAAAGTTATGGATGAAGTTATGGACTTTATTTCAAACGAGATTTCTAATGAAGATCGCGAATGTGATACTTTGGAAACGAGTTGTATAAGTTTAAAAGACTTTTCTAAAAAAGTGCACAGTGTATCGGAAAAATCACCGTACCTATATATTATTATATATTCAATTATTAACAAATCATCGTACTGCTGGCTTTTAGATCAGTCCGACGGTAGAGTAAGTACTGGCCGATTAAAAAGATTTATAGGCGGTACAAGGAAAACACCGAAGAAAACACCTTGCAAAAATTCCAAGTCGACCTTGACTATAAACAGAAGTTATGCATGGATCAAGCTAGTAGCACAAGCACTGTATCATCCTCCGACTCTATCGTGATGGAACTCGACGACTCCGATGATTTGGAGGAGTTTTCAGATGAGATCTTGTCGTATAAATCAGAAAATGTATCGAAATTTGCCGGACTCGAGATACACTAGAAAACTATTATGCGGTTTTCTATGACCAATCGTGAGCTTTGCTGCACGAGCGAGGCGAATGTAGAACACACTATTTAGAAATCGCCGCCTTTTACCACGAAATATGTACACTATTTTTTATGAAAAAATGAAAATTCGACTTTCGCTGCCCTTTAAGAGAGAAAAATTGTTAATATTTAAGTTAATTCATAAACTAAAATATACCAAACTAAAGACAATAATTGGCTTAATTAATAATATTAATTATTAAAGAACTTATTTTAAGCGAAAGTCGAATTTATGCTGCTAGTGTCATGAAAAAGCATTGATTAATATAATACTTTTCTTTACTATTTCTCTTAGTAAAGTAAGTATGCTATTTTTCATTAAGAATACGAACAAATATACCCTTCAAAAAGAATTACTATAGTAATTATTACTATAATATTAATGGTAATTATTCATGTTAAAATGTATAGCAAGAAAAAAATAGAAACTAAAACCTTAAAGGTTTAAAAAATAATAGGGATATTTAAAATTTAATATAAAATTAATTAAAACTTTTTAAACCTTACATTCCTAATACAGACATTATTCTATAAACATGCAAAATATCAATATTAAAAATTACATAGAAGAAAAATCACATGTTAAAAATTCATTTATATCTTATTAAAGTTGACTCGCTAAATACCGTATTTCTGGGAGACGCAATAAGGTCGCAAAATGTAATGACGCAATATTGTATTACGGATATGTATATATATATACATATACATAAATATACATCCTTAGTACAATATTGCGTCATTACAATTTGGCAACACTGTAGGACGCAATAAAGTCTGTACAAGCCATATAAAATTTAAAATGAAATATACACGTGACGCAATATTATATCAAGATTAAAATGAGTTGATAATGTAGTGACTTTTGAAAAAAAAGTGTATATCTTATTTTTTAAGATAAAAAAAATCTGACCAGATTTTTGGAATCAGCAAAAAAAAGTACGCCAATATACTCTCCTATATTTTCGCTAAATACCGTATTTCTAGTAGACGCAATAAGGTCGCGAATTGTAATGACGCAATATTGTATTAGGTAGTGTATGTCATTGTATAGGATTTATAGGATTTATTTATATATATATATATATATATATATATATACATCCCACTACACTTATGGCGTCCTTTCATGGACGTCACTTATGGCTTCCCCCTTAAGGAAGCATATATATTCATTTTTGATTAAAGTATATTAGCTAACCCATTCTCCTTGTGCCTCCACTCGTTTAAAATTTTAGTTATTTTTTTAAAAATATACGGCTTTGTGACCTCCTTTTATAATGCAGACATATGAGCCCCACGAAATATATGATTTTGTACATTTCACAATATATATGAACTCCGGCAATGTTGCCATATTTCATAATATAAAAAACTATTATATTTTTATAAAACTTAGGATTATAACTTGGAATATTATAAATACCCTATATTATTTAGACTTTCTTAACAATTTTTGAATAGGTATTGAACGAATGGTGAGATTAAAAAACTTAATTTTATTGTTAGAAAACAAATAAATTGTTTTTAGTTATTTTTAATTTGGCTCGATCTAGCATAAGAAAATTTGCGGTAGGTATATAAATTCAATTAAATTCAAAACTTTATATTTAACCTACCTATAGGTATACTAATGTTAAAAAAACTGTTTTTCAGAACACATTTTACTTTGGAAAAAATCATATTTATTTATTTTATATGAGACGTATGTATACTTTTTGCTTTTTAACAGTAAAGGACAAAAATATTGTGGCTGTAATTAAAAATAAATGTGGTAATATTCAAATTGTATTACAATAATTGTAAATGCAATACCACATTTATTTTTAATTATCATTGCAATGTTTTTTGTAAGTTTTGCATACGCCTCATCTATGGATATATATATATACAAGGGGATGATGCTTTTTGTGATAATTTATTAGGAGTATTCTACGGACTGTAAGTCTAGGTACCTATCTATAGATATTACGCTTTGTTAATTTTGTAATAGGTACCTACTAACATTTAATAACGTGGGGGTGGGAAAAATAGTGGTTTAAATAACTGTATAGATACTATTTATATAGAATTATTATAATTATAGGTAAATTTATATAACAATACAGTTATTTAAACCACAATTACCGGTCACAACTTAATAATTTTAGTATTGTAAATTAAACATAGCATAATATTTATAGATACCTACACTTTTTAAAATAATATCTGGCAGTCATAATAATTATTATATATTAGTATTAGTATATTATTATTAACACTTTTTTGGGTGGTTAATATAATTTTTAAACTTAAAACTTTAATAATTATTAAGATCTAGGTAATATATATCAAAAATCTTAGTATTAAAATTTTTTAAGTGAAACTGTTTAAGCCTGATTTATAGATTGCCTTCCTTCCGTAAAAGTTGAACAATGGTCAGTGTTCAGGTTAGTTAGATGTAAGAAAGGAATTTTATATAATTAATGTTGTTAAAGTTAATATAATAGTTTATATAATTATTAGGACCCTTTGTTAATACTCATCTTGCCATACTATTGTAAAAATTTAAAAGTGGATGATTAATGTAATGTAAAGGTGACCCATATACTTAGGGGCCGTCCATAAATGATGTCACACACTTAGGGGGAGGGGGGTCGTCGAAAATGTGACAGTTTGTAACAGCCGGGGGGGGGGGGGTTTACGAGGTTGTGATGTCACAAAATTATAAAAATATTTTGGATATTAAGATTTTATTTTAAGAAAAATTTCGTGGGGTAGACCTTACATAAAAATTAAATCAGTGTGACGTGACGCCAATGGGAAGGGGGGGTCCCATAATTTGTGACACTTTGTGACAAGGGGGGAGGAGGGGTCAAAATTTTTGACTCAAAAATATTAAAAAAACGTGTGACATCATTTATGGACGGCCCCTTATCTCAGAAACTACTGGAGTCACAAAAAATTTGTAGGAAACAAATATTCACGAAGTAAAAAATATTTTTAAAATATTATATATTCATTTATACAGAGTGTTCGGTTTTCCTTGGGCGATACCAACTATCTTATTTTCAATGGAAGACCCTGTATTTTTTTGCATTTTTGGATTCCACCCACTCTTTTAGGTATACTTTGTAAAAATATTAATTAAGAAAATGTTAATACTTTTTGAGTAAAATTAAAATTTATTAAAATTTCGCTAAAAGTTAAAAATAACCAACTAAAAGTTATTATTTTTTATATTATGTAGTATTCATCTCTTTAATAATAAGTAAGCTATAAGTTAATTAATTTTAAAGGAAAATTTAACCAAGGTAATTGGAAAAAATTGTGAAAAATGAGTATATTTTTTTTCTATTAGGTTTAGGTATAGGACATATATATAAAAAGAAAGGAAATTACTTTTTACATCCAATTATGCAAAAATATATAGGGTGTTCCATTGAATAAAAACAAGATTTTAAACTTTTAAAAACGCCATTTTCAACGGGGCATAGAAAACACCCTGTATAATATTTTCCAAAAAATATAGTAATTAGTTTATAGCTTACTTATTATTAAAGACATAGATACTACATAATATAAAAAAAAATAACTTTTCGTTATTTTTAACTTTTAGCGAGTGTCTACATTTAGAGAAATTTTAATAAATCTTAATTTTACTCAAAAAGTATTAACATTTTCTTAATTAATATATTTACAAAGTATACCTAAAATAGTGTGTAGAATCCAAAAATGCAAAAAAATCTACGGTGTTCCATTGAAAATAAGAAAGTTGGTATCGTCCCAAGGAAAACGAACACCATGTATAAATAAATATATAATATTTTAAAAATATTTTTTACTTCGTGAATATTTGTTTCTTACAAATTTTTTGTGACTTCAGTAGTTTCTGAGATAAGTATATGGGTCACCCTACGTGGACCACCCTGTACAATTTAACTGATTCGTCAAAAATAACACCCAAATTACACCGCATTAAAAAATGTTAGAAAATTACACCACAGTGTATAAATTACACCGCAATTGGCAACACTGATTTAATTTTCATCGAAGAATATATTCGACCACCCAGGCGGCATTTCAGGGGTGTAATAACCCAGCAATGTCCATTTAAGAGATATTTTAAAAATACGCTATTATAAAGTATTTTCTTGCGAAAAAGATATTTAATAAATTATATAATAATAATAAATATTTAAATATTAATTTAGTAATATGTGCAACAACATTAGTTAAGTACGGCACTGGACACATATTTTTTCGATTATTTTTTGACGTTTCTAAAAAACAATAAAATTTTATGTGTGTATTTTTTATTCAATCAAAACATTATTTTAGTAAGATGCATGCATTATTACCGAGAAAACAAAACGGCATCTGTCATTAAAATAAAATCTGTCACTTACAGACTGTCAGTATACTATACTATAGGTACTATAGACTATAGTAATAAATAAAATAAGCAATTCTACATCGGAAGAAGAAATAAACAAACAAATAAATGAGCAAATAAGGAAAAATACATCCAAAACACCCAAATTAGTAAGTTATATTAGTAAATTCTAATTTAGTAATACCTATATGTCAAAAAATCATCTATCAGAATACCAGTTGAGAGTTCAATAAATTAGAAAATATTTTTTCAGATATTTCTCAAACTTGTTGTCATAAGGCAATAACCACGCAAGCCCTATGGACAACAAGTTTTCGAAATAGATACCTGTCAAATTATTTTCAATTTATTCTCACTAGTAATATTACTGTTGAAAATTTTAAAAAATGTGATGGAAATTGACAGTACAAAATATGTGACTTTGCCGTTTTTGATATTAGACCCCTGATTAATATGAGAAGTAGATATGAATGTGAATATTAGGGTGTCCGTTGTTTCCCAAGTTGTTTTTTTTCACTTTGGTATAAGTAATCTAAATTATTTGTTTACAGTCTAAAAACAATTACAAAAAATAATTTTTAATAAAATATACATGAAGCAATACACAGTAGATATTTTTGTAGAAAATTGTATGCTCTACAAAAAAGATTTTTCAAATTTTTTTCGTAAAACCATCCATTTAAATAATATAATAGTACTTATAAAATTATAATTATTAAAACGTACTCGTACATTTTACATAGTGATATTGCGCCCTTAAAATCTCATAAAAACGCTTCAAAACATCGAACGCATTTAAAATAATAAAATTAAATTAAATGATCCATGGTTGCCAATTTTACGGACGCCAAATATGCGAAATCATGAAAACGGAATAATAATGAATATACAGACGGTCGACTAGAGCGCAACTAAGCCAAGCGTAATAATGCAGAACTAAAATATACAAAAACGTACATAACACCGATCATGTGGCGTCCCGATGAAATTTTACCAGAAATGTTTTTACTAAAAAATAAACTGAATTGTGTGGGTAGTCGATATGGCGTCCATATACGGAAGCCGTATGTAAATCGGACGCCATATCCAATGTAATACGTCAATAAAAAAGCGTACAAGAATTAGAATGAGAGAAAACTGTCAAAATAATATTATTGCTTAAAACCGGCTTATCACTGACATAAGTCATTAAAATAATTATTATAGGTTATAAAGAGCATTGACGTCGTAGGTTAATTAAATAATATTACAAAAATTATTACCTTTTAATAATGAAAAAAACAAACATTAAAAAAAATTTAATATTTAGTCATGCATCCCTGTTTTTCTATTACTTGAGCCAATCTATTTGGGATGAACTGAATTAAATTTAATACAATATTTGGATTAATATCTTCCCAGCAGTATAGTATAGTTGTATAGTTTCCCATAAATCCTCAGATATCTCAAAAAAGCAGCATCCTGTTCAGGGGTGGACATTTTGGGACGACCTGAACCAACTTTTTGGTTTAGTAAATCTTCCTGTTCCCAGCGTTGCTTAATTTTTAATATAGATTTTTATTTCTATTATACCACAGTACGAATTGACCATTCTTCTTCGATTCTTGATACTATTTGAGCCTTTTTAACTGACGAGGCATTTTTATTTTCTACTGTCAGTTATAGTGACTTAAGTCAGTGGAAAGCCGGTTTTACGCAATAATGTTGACAGTTTTCTCTCATTCTAATTCTTGTACGCTTTTTTAATGAATACAACTGTACCTATATTATAATAGTTAATAAGTTATGTGCACGTATTTGATGACCATGTACAAGGTGTAGATAATATTTCATTTCTTTGAAGTATCTCTTATCTTTAATGTTCATGATTATTACATTTTTAGTTTAGTTTATTTATTCTGGATCTTGCTTCTCGATTGTAAACCTCGTATAATTAATAAAGATTGTTTTTAAAAACCAATCTATCAAATTAATGACTTTAATTGGCGCAGTCGGTAGGATTGTGTGCAGTTTATTATCGAAAAATCACGGTATCGGACCGATTTCACGTATTGAACGTGGATTTAATCATTTAGCCACAATCGAACTAAGTTTAATCTGGAGACTTTAAAAGTGAGTTTAACTACCTGAGCACTTCCTAAGGACTATCTACGAACTATAAGTTTTTCTTGTGGGTTTGGCGCAGAAAAAAGTGACACTTCCTATGGACTATTTATAGACCAGTTTTTCGAAAAGGCTTAAACATCCAAAAAGAAGACTTCAAAACACAAGAATTGGGACCCAGTGCAGAATCACCCAGCAGGACCTAAGTAGTAAGTCCAAGTATTCCTGTTTTCCCATTTTTCCCCGTATAGGAAAGTTAACTTTAAGTTTATATTTAATAGAACTTAAAGGAAGCGAAAAAGTAAATTAATAAAAAATATTTAATATTTAATGACAGAATTAGACGACATTTTAAGCTATTTCTTTAATAATTTAAATTTATCAGACACAATTCACCAGCAGCTGCAGCTACCGGAGCTACTGCAGAGAGAACTGATTTAAATATGCTGAAAATGTACGTTAATACCATCCCTTACTATGATGGTGACGTTAATTTACTTAATAGTTTTATCGCGTCATGTGACTTTATTATTGATAATTTTTATGACAAAACAAATGATCCAATTTTAAAAGATTATTTACTTAGAGTTATTTAAGCTAAATTAATTCATAGAGCTCAGCTATTAGTTGGTAATCGCGTTGAACTTAATACCTGGATTCTAATAAAAAACGCATTAATTACATGTTTTGGCGATAAACAAAATTAAGAGTGTCTAGAACAAGAGCTTTTTATGGCAAGGCCTAATAAAAACGAAAGTAGTCTAGGTTTTGCTAAACGCCTAGTGTTAAAAAGTACTACAGCTCAAAAAGTCAATTCTCCCGATAACCAAGAACTGACCGCAGCAGAAAAAATAATTTTTTTAAAACAATACGAACAATTAACTTTAAAAACATTTATAAGATCTTTACCTTCTCATATTCAATTCTTGTTAAGAATTAAAGAACCAGATAGTCTGGAAGACGCAATGACGATTATTATAGAAGAGGAAAATTTTCAATATTCCCAAAATTTCTTTAAAAACTCTTTTAATTCAAAACCGCAATATTTAAACACTAATAATTAAGCTTATTATAAACAACCACAAGTACCCCGTCAACAATTTCCAAGATTTTCCATATCGCCCCTTCCAATGGCAAACCCTCGATTCTCACAACAAAACACTCAAAGATATCCATATCAACCAACACAATGGAACACTTAAGGATACCCCTACCAACCTATACAACCAAATATGCCAAAATTTCAAAGCCAACCTATAAATTTACAACCCCGACCATCAAAACAAAACTTTTTACAAATAATCAAGTTTTTGGATCCCCGAAAGACGTATTTAAACCAACAGGTCAAATTCCGACTAACAAACCCAACAATGTCAACTGGTTCAAGGAATTTTTCCTCGGAAGAACTCCTCCAAATCGACGACAAAACCCCCTCTCTATTCGAAACTCCCGAATTAACACACGAAATAGAAAACTCCAATGACTATTACGAAGAAGATTCCCAGAATAACACGTGTAAAGATAATAACGAAATTTTTTTCATAGTTGCCTCGAACAACAATCTCACGTAGCATAAATGTATACTGAGATTAAGAATAGTTTACCATACATTGAAATAAAAAATCCCCCATGAAACTTCATATAGATACAGGTTATCATTTAATTATAAACCCCTTCATTGCTGAAAAATATTACCCAGAAAAAATATATCATTCCCCTACTAGGATTAAAACAGGTACTGGAGAAAAAGACGTTAGATTTAGCCGAATTTTGTTCCACCGGAAATATTTCCTTTATTTGAAATTCACAACTATTCAGACGAACCAATCGAATTAGTATTTAAAGAACCTGAGTCAAGCCACGTCAAGTGGGACCAGAAAATTTCACGAAATCACCGATTATAAAAATAATCACATTATTGTGTAGTAGGTATGACTCATATGTCACAGTAAAAAGAATTTTTAAAAATTCGTTTTTTATTAAATTTTATAAATTTGTCAAACTTTAGAGCACAGTAAAATTGAAAAAATAGAATCTCTGGGACCACTTTGTATAATTAAATTTTACACACTATTGTAAAAATGTTTAGACTATTGAATGATCATTTAGCAACTTTATTTTATAAATTTGAGTATAACACGTTGAAGTATTGATATTTGACTATTATTTAAAACATTAACTTTTTTATGCAAATGATGTTTCTGATGCCACGATCAGTTTTGAATTAGCAGTAGCAGTATTCATAAATGTTTAGTTTAGTACATTTTGTCATGTTTAACACATAAATGACATTTAATATACAGGGTGTTTCAAGTACATAGTCCGTTAGAAGTTTTTAGGGACTTAAAATTTTAATAGCGTAAATTATTCGATTTAGACTTTTTTTCTAAATTACATATTTTGAACAAAATAATACTTTCTGTTTTACCGGAAATGTGTTTAACTTTGTTATTTTAGACAGGACACCCCTTATATTTTCACAATTTTTAATTCTACACAAAATTCTGAGTAAACTGGATGTACCATATCCTATACCTAAAGTCAATATTTTTCGAGTTATTAATTTTTTAAGAAATATTTTAATTAATTTTAAACAATCACAGAAGAAGTGGTAACCACATTAACCCATATTTGGTTTTTTGATACAAAATAGTATTAAAATTATTAGAAATTGTTAAATGTCTCTGAAATTTTAACTTTAGGAAACATTTATTATAATACCAGTCGAAAGATTCTTTAATTTTCTATTTGATTATGTTATAAAACATACAAGGTTTTACATTTATAATAAAAACGTTATTATTGTTTAAAGTTGCCTAATTTCAAATGGTTTTTCTCAAGCTATTTGTTGAAAAACCTTTAAAATTAAATTATTTAAACAATAATTTAATATTTCAAAAATTTCAACCCTATGAATTACATAATTAAATATATATTAAATAAAATTAATATCATTGACTATTGACTTTTGATATAGTCTAAATCAAATTGTATACGTTATTAAAATTTCAAATCCATATCGTTTGCGTTTCTCCAAAAACACCCTGTATTATATTAAATATAAAAAAATGCAAAATAACTAACGATTTTTCGATTTTTTAACCCTTAAAAAATGGTTAAATTTTAAATAATTAAATTGTCCCCAGCGCCCCCTGCAGGTTAAAATCTAAAAAATACATGGATTTTTGCCAACTTTAAATTGATACGTTTTTAAATAAAAATGTTATTACAAAACATCGAAATTTATCTATTTTTAACACAGTAGAGTGACTTAAGGCCTGAACTCTGAAATGCTGAAAACCACAGCGCGCTGCAGCGGTCAATGGATACAATTTTTTTTAAATGCACCATTTAAATGTAGAAACAAGGTTAAAAAAATGTATTCAATTCTGGCATCACTTGCAAACAAATGTCCAAAATTTGTTCAATTTTTACGCGAAACCTTAGTTAAAACGTTAAAACGGACGAGCTAGCAACGAAGCGCGCCTCGTACTGATCAAGCGCACAGCGGGACAAAAAATTTAATATCTCCGGAATGACATATGAAAGACAAATTTTTGAGTATATTTTATTAAACGGAAACGTTTGCTGCATATTATGACACAAGATTAATTTGATTTCAGTGTGAAGAACACATAAAAAATTTCAATTGTTTATAATTAATGTATGCAAAATTATTTTATTTAAACAAATTTACCTTTATTAAATGATCATCATCTATAGTCGAAACATTGCTACAATAGTGTGTAAAATTTAATTCAATTATACAGGGTGGTCCCAGAGATTCTATTTTTTCAATTTTACTGAGCTATTAAGTTTTACAAAATTATTAACTTCAATAACATTAACAAAAACCGAATTTTAAAACAAATTTTTTACTGTGACATATGCGTCATGCCTACTACAAAATAATGTGATTATTTTTGAAATCGGTGATTTCGTGAAATTTTCTGGTCCCACTTGACGTGGCTTGACTCACCTGTTAAAGTTTACCTATTTCCTGATTCACATATCATAAATTTTGAAATATACTGCTCGTCATAAAAATCGACGCACCTAGTTTTTTGGAAAATATTTTAAAGCTCGTTATTGGAAAATTACTGAATCGATTTTGAAAATCTTTGGAAATTCTGAATAGCTGATTCTTTGACTTACGTCTAATTTTGAGAATACAATATTGTGCACATAGCATATACTACAGGGTGTTAAAAAAAGAGATGTATTTTTCCAAAATTCCAAATCCCCACTCACAGAGCAGTTGAGCTTGATAGTCCTAATACTCCTCCCTAATAACAGTTAGGTAATCCCTCGGGATATTTTCGAGATTTTATGAATATCTTGGCTGACCACGATTGTACGGCAATTTTTCGAAAATTCACGTTATTCTTCATTTTAGTCCAAAAAATCAGCAATAGTTGATTTTTTTACTCTTATCTCTAATTTTGGGAATACAATATTGTGCACATAGCATTTTACTACAGGGTATTGAAAAAAGAGAAGTTTTTTCCAAAATTCCAAATCACCATTCACATGGCAGTTGATCCTGATATTTATAATACCCCTTCCTAATAACAAGTAATCCCTCGGGACATTTTCGAGATTTTGTGGATATCTTGGATAACTACGATTATATGGCAGTTTTTCGAAAATTCACGTTGTTCTTCACTTAAGTCCCAAAAATGAGCAAACTACTGAAGGTATCAACAAAGCGTTTTAAGATAGGTTTATGTACGTTGCATGATTTATTAAAAGTAAAATGTTTTACACAAAACCAATTTTTTTCGGTTAAATTCAAAATAAAAATGCAAACCAAAGAAAATTATTCTCGTAAACTTATGCAGGCTATATTCATGCAATCGGTTGACTATAAAAGTTTAAAAAAAATATGGCGCATATCTGGTTTGGAGCTTCCTTCCCAGTCAGCATCCAATTCCGAAGGAATTCAGTATGAAATCTTTTAAACAACTTTGTGTAGAAGTTCTAACATGACGTCTTAAACAGCTCCTTTTAATGAGCTCAGAATTCTGAGCTGTTAATGAACTCATAAATAAGAAGTCAATTTTTTTACGTACAAATGAAGATCTTTTCTTGACCTCTTTTTGAACAATTTATTTTGATCTTGCAGAGTATTCTTCTTTCTTACTTTCAATTGAAATCATACTATTAACTCTTTTAGAAGTAACATGGAGACGTCACATTTATATTTCTTCTCACCGCTGTAACTGCTTGTGTTTGATATAAGAAGCGGCGAAGTAGAATTTAGGCCCACACCTCCCTTCTGTGGATAACCGTACCATAAAATCTTTTGACTGGCATCAATTTTCTACTCTACTGTCTAACTGCGACCCATTTATCCACACTCCGGAATCCCCACAACAAGTCGAGACGAGCGCCATCACCCTCAATATGCAAATAACAACTGCCCTAGAATCGGCCACTAAAGTAAAGACCTTACCAGCCACTAGCCCCTATGAAATCTCCCCCGAAATAAGGACCCTTATCGCGGGTAAACGAAAGGCAAAACGCAAGGCAGAACGGACACTTGATCCACGCGACCGAAATGCATATAACAGGCTTGCATCCGAGGTAAAAGCAGCACTAAAGGAGAGAAAAAACAAAAAATGGGAGGAGACACTCAGCAGCTTGGGCACGGCGGAGAAAAATATCTGGCGGCTAATTAAGGGGCTAAAAAGCAAGGAACCCCCCCAAAAACACCCCATCCTAAGCCAAAATGGCCTGGCTTATTCAAACTCAGAAAAGGCTGACTGCTTTGCAAATTTTCTGGAAGATCAATTCTCCCCATACCCCCCCTTAGCCAGACATCTCGATGAAGACCAAGCTATGGAAGAGTCCGTCAACGATTTCGTGCATGAACCGGATGAAACTACCATCAGGCCTTTTACCAACGCGGAAATCATGGGCATCGTCTCCAGGTGAAGATCAGGTGACAAATCAAGCCCTAAAGTACCTCCCAGAGCCCATCATTTCAAACTTGTGCATACTTTTCAAATTCGTCTTAAGCACTGGCTATTTCCCAGCAATATGGAAAACAGCCTCCGTGATCATGCTACCTAAGGCTGGAAAAAGCCGCACATCCCCAGAGGGTTATAGGCCCATATCTCTGTTATCATCCCTTGCCAAACTGCTCGAGCGGGCTATCAAACTAAAACTCGATGAAGAGATAGAGGAGAAGAATCTGCTGCAGGATGAACAATTCGGCTTTAGACAGCGACTCTCAACGGATCTGCAAATTCTGCGCATCTCAGAAAACATAAAACAGGCAAAAGATCTTAAGCTGAAGACAGGGATGGTCCTATTAGTTGTCAGTAAAGCATTTGATCGCGTGTGGCACACTGGGTTACTAATGAAAATGATCAACCTGGACATCTCATCCCCAATCATCAAATTTATAAAAGCATACCTGGCTGGGAGGACATTCTCGACCAAGATCGATGGGGCAAGATCAACCCCCCGGCAGATAAGACCAGGAGTGCCGCAGGGATCAGTGCTTGGGCCCACCCTTTTCAACTTATTCATGACGGATTTCCCACGCACCCCAGGGGTTGACCTTGCTCTGTACGCTGACGACACGGCTCTGATGTACAGAAGTGCCAACATCCACTTCTTAAAATGCAAACTCCAAAGAGAACTTGACAGGACGCAGGCATGGGCAGACCGATGGCGCGTTAGAGTAAACCCTTCCAAAACCCAGGCTATACTCTTTCAGCTGGGTAGAATTAAACCTGCCGAGCTAACCTACAACGGCGAAAACATTAATTGGAGCCCCACGGTGAACTACCTTGGAGTAACGATGGACGACAAGTTAACGTGGCGTCACCACATCGACGCAACACTACTAAAGCTGCGCAAGGTTTGTTTAGGTCTGCGCCCTCTCTATGCAGATAGCACCCTCAGCCTAAGGAACAAACGACTAGTGTGGACATCCATCCTGCGTCCAATCGCCACTTACGCCTGTCCGGCATGGGTCTCGGCTGCCAGATCAAATTTGCTAAAACTTGAAAAGCAGCAAAACAGGTTTATGAGGACAATCAGAGCCTCACCATGGTTTGTTAGAAATGAGCAGCTGAGACGCGAGCTCGAGCTGGATACCTTGATGAACACTATTAAGACCAGAGCTAGAGACACCCTGCAGAGAGTAGAGTACGCAGAAAACGACCTGCTGACGGCGTCTCTCACCTACAACCCCGACGACCGGCGCCGATACCAGGGCGTTAGAGGGGCCGTCAGAGAAGAACCACCGAATGACTTCATACCACCCTAAAAATTACTTTGTTTGCCTATACTTATTGTTGTTATTTGTTATAAGAAAAAATTAAGATAAAAAAAAAATGATGAAACTTTAACAAAAAAAAAAAAAGAAAAAAACAAAACATACATTGCAGTACACAACACAGAAAAAAAAAATTCACATGGTCAAAAAAAAAAACTTATATCATAAACTAAAAAAAATAAACCTAATAATTACTTGCCTTTTACAGCCACCTGCCCAGTTCGGAAGAAATTAAGAATCCCCAAATATTCAAGGTACTTCTAATGCAGACAGCGGGAGCGCTTTCTCTTATTATAGAGACTGTGGTTCCCGCTCCCCTGCTATATAATATTTTGGCCTGCTGGCGGACCCAAATACCTTTCTCTCCCAAGTCGTCTTAAAATAATATCCAAGTTTTTGCGCAAGCACCTCTTCCCTAAATCATGTTCTCACTACTTTGTTGCCCCCATCCAAGAGTTAGGGTAAAAGGTCTACATGACCTACCCTTGCTCGGGTCATTAACCCAGTAAATTGCTCAGGTACACTCGTTTAGAGCGTGCTCCATACCAAACGGCCTTAGACCTAGGTAAACAGCTACCCGATACTGACGAGCTCCAAAAGAGCTAGTACTTAGTAGTACTAAGTAGTAAAATTCTAAAGAAGTCTTTTTATAAGTTTATACAGTATACTATATATACCTATATATATATATATATATATATATATATATATATATATATATATATATATATATATATATAGATATGCAATCCTACATTACCAAGCCCGAAACGTTATATTCTACAGTATAAACGAAGCCCACTCGGTTTTTAGGAAGCCCGAAATCGGGCTTCCTAAAATTAGCGTGTATAAATTTGTTTTAGAGTTAAGTGATGCCCCCTTGTTTCAATGGCGAAAAAGTGGTGGGCTTCCTAATGCCATTCAAACCTATCAAAATATACACCCTTAGTTCCAATGCTTTGGCGGTAGGGGGCACACGAGTCAAACGAGATTATATACAGCTTTGTATAAGTATTACGCAGTATACGAAGCCCGTACATCTGGCAACAATGGGGACTATACGCTCGATGACTTTTTGATAGGATGGCGGGGAAAATAATGCGGGATTCTTAAATTTGTATCTACTGATTTTCAAAACAAATGTTATATTCCCAAAATTATGTTTTGTTCACTACATGGCGTGGATTAAAAGGCAATGTTTTGTTAAATACTTTCGTAATACACTTAATTTTAAAGAAATATTTATTTTTGAAATATTATTTGGAGTGCATTTTTCTTTGGGGCGGTTTTACAAGTTGTCGAGATATTTTACATAGTTTTAATTGGGGAAACAAGGGGATTTGTATATATTATTATTATTATTATTCAATGTTACATTTAAATAATTTAAATAAAATTAATTTTTAATTTATTTGAAACATTTCCAATTTTAATAAAAATAATTTTTAATTTATTTAAAAACTTTCCAATAGCGGTATGAAATAAATTAAAAATTATTTTTTATTAAATATCATTTTAATGTATACATGTTATAACATTGAATTGCAAAAACTGCTTTTTGACAGATAGCTTCTCATGGCAATTTGTCAATTAACATTCACAACTGGTCAATTTATTTATACATGGCAAACAACGACCAAACAACAATAAGAAATTGGGTTCTTTATTTGGATAGTGCTTATCTAAAAGGAACCAAAAACTTGTTCGGAGCTTAACAAACTTATTTGTATATACCTAACTCATTTTTAATGTTGCTCAAAAACTTAATTATAATTTGAAAGTCCTCTCAATAATTTAAAAGAAGTTCTAAATAATGAGAAACTTTTTGAGCATTATTAAAAATGAGTTATTTTACAAAAAATGTTGTTAAGTCCAAAAATAGTTTTTGGCGCTTGGTTTCTTTTAGATAAGGATTGTCCATTTATACTTACCATTACAATAATATTTTATCAACCGTTTTGATAAAGTAATATTTTATCTACGATTTTTATTGGATAAAAGGCAGCTTTAACTTTATAATGTAGCATAAAACAATATTTGGTTTGTAATACATTTTTCTTGTTTATAGGACTAAACTAAATAGCAATTTTCCCCACTTATTTTTTTTTATTTTTTAACTTTTAATTTGGTTTAGTTTTTCTAAATTTTCCCAACATTTATTAAAATGGATATAGCCGGTTTTCCACGGATGGTCCTCAACTATGGTCTAGGTCTTTTAAATCAAATTTGCCTATAATTATAAATTTAGACAATATTTTTAAATAATGACTTATAATTCATTCAATAATATAATAGTTTTTATTAAAATAATTATAAATAACACTATTTTTAAATACACTGCCCTACAAAATTATTGCATAATAAATAAAAAAAATTAACTCTAAAACGCCTTTACTAATCTTTATGAAATTTTGGATAAAAATACTTCAACTTATATCTCAATTTACGTGTTCAAGGGTTTTTCGAGAAAATATGTTTAAAGCCTTTTTATTTAATAATGAAAATAAGTTCGAAAAATCACTTCTAGGGAATTTTTTTAAATAAATAAAAAATATGCTCTTAAAGAGCGTATTTTTTTAGTATACCCTGAAAATTTTGTACAAATCAAGCGAACAGTAACGAAGATACAGCGCTTCAAAGTCGTGAAAAATGACCACTTTTCAGAAAAATAATCAAAAAGGCGTCATTTTTACCGACTTTGAAGCGCTGTATCTTCGTTAATGTTCAGGGTGTACTAAAAAAATACGCTCTTTAACAGCATATTTTTTATTTATTTAAAAAAATTCCGTAAAAGTTATATTTCGAACATTTTTTCATTATTAAATAAAAAGAGTAATTAAAGTAAATTGAGATATAAGTTGAAGTATTTTTATCAAAAATTTCATAAAGATTGGTAAAGGCGTTTTAGAGGTAATTTTTTTATATTTATTATGCGATAATTTTGTCGGGCAGTGTATTAAAGTATATGTCATTATTTAGATTTTTTAGAATTTTTGGTGTATTTAAATGTCTTTATAATTCATGAAAAAAATATTCAGTCAGTTTCACTTGTTTTGATTCCCATTTAAGTTTTACACAAAATTACCTAACCTCAACAATAATTCTTATAATAATTATAATTATTGATATATTTGTATATTTTTTATTAACATATGGAAATATATTTTTAAAGGCTTAACTTTTAAACAAAAACGAATCGCATCCATGTCATTTAAGAAAAAATGTTTATAATTAACCCAGCTATCATCTGACAAAGTTTGCCATAGAGCTTGTAGAGCACCCTGTATAAGATATTTAAACCTTTTCAAAATTATGATGTATAAACAAAATAAATGAAATGTTTATACCTATAGGTACCTAAATTCAACAATACTTTTAAATTATTATAATATAAATAATTATAATTTAACGATAATTATTATTATAATAATTATAATTCAACAATATTCTTAAATATTTAAGTATACCTACGTCATTATTTAAGAATATTGTTAAGTTTAAGTATCGTCTAGGTATTTTAAATCAAATTTGCCTATAATTATAAATTTAGACAATATTTTTAAATAATGACTTATAATTAATTTAATAATAATTATTATTATAATAATTTTTATTATAAAAATTATAATTCAACAATATTATTAAATATTTAAGTATACCTACGTCATTATTTAAAAATATAGGTTAAGTTTAGGTATAGTCTAGGTATTTTAAATCAAATTTGCCTATAATTATAAATTTAGACATTGGCAACACCGCAGGGCTTCTGATACACAGCAAAGTGTGTCTCTTGTTGTTTATGCACCAACGAACAGTTAACCGCCCCGTCCCGCATTACCGGGCTTCGACTAGCCAGTGTAATGCACCGGGCTTCGTATTAATAGCCGTGCATGTATATATATATATGTATATATGAGTAATTCCATTACATTTCGAATAATTTCTCGGGAGAGGTCAATCGATTTTGTTCAAACTTGGGAATCTTGGAGTACATCATAAAAGATCCCCACGAACCAAAATTCAACCGTCTAAGTGCCATAGGTCACGAAAAATGACTATTTAAAGGACTAAAATTCACTATTTTTAGCTTATTTTTGAAAATTTGACTCTCAATAACTTTAAGCCGGAATTAAATTATAATATAATTATAATAATAATATAATTATAATAATTATTTGTATCATGTTTTGTTTATTATATCTTTTAGTGTGTATAAAAAAATATTTTAGACCTAGACCATTTGACCTTTATTTGGGACGTAGTTAAAAAAAAATTTCAATAAAATGACCATTTTTAAATGGCTGCCAAAAATTCAATTTTTAACTGATCTGCTCTCGCTATAGTTCATTTTTTTCGTTGATGTATGCTCTTCAAGCGAGTAACTAAAAAAACTTTATTTGCCTGCAAGGATCGCTAATATTGCTTTTCAAAGAAAGTTGGTGTTTTTAAAAATATTGCAAATTTTGACCCTCCAGTACAGATTTCTATCAACTCCGAATCGCACAAAAATTTAGGAGGACCTAGTGTTCTATGTCTAGAATAAGCACTCGAAGAGATTTTCTTGGCCCGAACTTCTATGATTATTTATAATTAATTAAACATAAGTAAAATCGACCGAAATTTTAATAGTTAAATTTAATAATAAAACTGCTTTTTCGTCTCATTGTTTATTGCTTTCATCCGAATACTACAATATTAAAATATTATGGACACGTCAATACTTATACTCAAAAAAACGTCTTTTCAAAATAATTTTAATTTTTTAGTACTCCACATTGATCTATGATGATGCATTTTCTAATAAATCGTCGAAAGGTCAATTTGAGGATGCTGTCCAACTAGGGTTTTAAAATTTCCTGAAAAATTGAACCGGAGGAAAAAAACCGTTTTTTCGGAAAAAAATAAAAAATTGACATTTGCATTTTTTTATTTTATTCAAAGGGTAAAAGGAAAAAAATGCCAGTCAATTATACAAAAATGTCAAAATTTTTACTAATATTCGTACACTAATATCCAGAACAAAGTGAATATCCGACTCTGATTATGATCATATAATATTATAATTATAATATTTAATTTAATTTAGTAAGGATATTCTACCGGGCCTAAAAAAACATATTTGGTGCTGTATTAACACAATTATTATTTGAACATCGATTTATAAAATTATAATTTCGTAATTTTAGTTCATATATCATTCAATATGGTTATTTTCAAAGGACCCCCTTTTGCAAAAAGGGCCCAACCGATAATATATTTAACGTTTACGTTTATTTTATTTAAAAAAAACGTTAGATTTTGTTTAAATTCAATTTAATTTATAAATTTTAAAATTAAAAAAGGAAAAAAAAATATTTAAAAGGAGATTAAAGGTGGCTTAAGACTTTACCCAAATAATAAAAATGCAACTTATTTTAAAAAACAGGGTATTACAGTAAAAGCATTGTAAGGTATCACCGTTTTCTTTAGTTAACGATGATACCTTTGATCAGAGACTATGAAAAAAATCCATATTATTTGTAATATAATGTGTTGTGTAAAAAATGCATTAACCAAATAAAGTAAGTGTAATAATGTATAATGAGCGGAGCAAAGTCTCATTACGGGTCCAAAATCCCTTTTAGGCTCATCACCCCTGTAGCTAATAAAGACTATTATATAGGTACCACTAACAAGCATGGTCTGTTATTTAAGTGCATGCATGAAGCTACTTTTGAAGTATATTAAAGTAGCGATCAGTGCCGAGTTAGTTTACCAGGTGATTAATTTGGGGGCGCACCTGCCGTTGAGGTTACCCGCTGTGTAGTTCCTGAAGATTGCAGACATGCTCTCCGTTCCAGAAATGTTACCAATTGTGGAAGCATTTCTACGCATGTATTCCATTGCGTCGCGCATTGCTAATTTGGAGTATGTCTCCAAAATTTTTGGCTCTGCTCCTTGGTGGTTCCGTAGCAGGTACGGTCGTATAAATTTGTTATCAAAACGTTTGAATCTGAAAAAAAAAATTCTATATAATATTTATAGCGCGAAAGTTTTCCAGTGATTACATAAAAATGATTATATTGTGATATTATAGTTATTTTTTGCACATGTATAAAGATAAGTGTTTACTGTTTTAACTCTGATTTTTGTTAACATTTTGACGTCATCGCTGGAAAAGTTCCGGTGTATAATAATATTATTATTTATGAAGCTTAAAATGTACTTAAATCTTTATATACGGCGAAACATTTTTTTGCAATAAAATTGAAGAAATATGGTATTTATCATAAACAGTGTGTCACCCAGTGTCATTAATGTGTATAATACTTCTAAGGGATTTTTTTTATTTGAGGAGCTACAAGGTGGGTTAAATTATAGAAAAGTTGCGTAGTTACAAAGCTAATAAAATAAAATTTATAGATTGGAAAAATTGCCAGCGGTTCCTAAAATATTTGAAAAAAAATAAAAACCTTTCGAAACCAAATTAATTTTTTTTGTTATTCGTGTTCATCCTATAGGTATTAGTTATGGGGTACAAATAAATTTTCGCAACAATCTGAAGTAAAATTACCAAAATTAATTAATTACAATAGTAAAAATATTATTTTTTAATTTTAACTGTATTTTAAGTTAGTGCTATCTATTGAACGGAGTAAAGAAATTACCTCCAAGGCAATTGTGATTATTTTTGCAAGGCTAGCCGTAAAAACACTCACTTTCTCGCCCCTACTAAGACTACTAAGAATTTTTATTTTAACTATTTTTTGACATAACCTCACTTTTCAAATAAATTGAAATTATGAATTTGGTAATAATATTTATTAAAAATATTTTTTTATGAAAATTCAGTCCTTTAGCTTTAAAAGAAGTTTGTAGCTCAAATAGAACCAGAGTTATAAATTTTTGAAAATGATTCTCCAACTCAAAAAACTCGTTATTCTCAAATTTTCGATAGCTTGTATTATCGAAAATATGCGAGAGAAAAAAAATTCCTCGGACACGTATCTCTTATTTTTCGACATAGAATCCGTAAAAATAGTTTCAAGCAAATCTGAGATGTGTCGGTCAAAAGGTGTTCGGTTTATAAAAGAATTACTCATATATAATTCATCGACGTATCTCATTTTCCATAATGTCTATATATAGACATTATGGAAAATGAGATACGTCCATGAATTATGTCGCAAGAATAAGAAGAATAAATTTTATGCAAGAAAATGAGGAAGAAAAGTGTGTTGACGATTTGTGGTTTATTTCTAATGTAAACAAAAACAGTAAGGGTGTTTTAAACAATTTTAAGCCCAAGGTATTTATAAACAATAAACAATTTGAAATATTGTGCGATGCAGGCGCAAGTATAGGCGCAATTCTTTTTGATTCCTTTGAGTTATAATACTGTTGACCATGCTCCACCTAATATGAACCATCTACAACATAAAATTTCACATATTCAGTTTTATTACAACATAAAACAAGCAAATTAACAAATCCATTTGGTTTAAACAGAGAATAATTGTAAAATCTAAACATAGTATTGTCGGTTTTTAATCTTAATTTAATCTTATTTTTATAAATTATTTCATCCCAATAGCATCAGAGATACTCAAACCAAAATATAATTTATTGAGGAATGAAAAGCAGGTAGTATGAAACGAGGAATATGAAGATGCATTTAATGAAGTGAAAAAGATCTTAGTATATGATACGATCCAAATCTGCATGAAAAAAATGTTAAGTGTGATTTTCGCCTTTAGTGAGCCAAACTACACAAGAAAATCATTATGAGATATAGTGGGAAAAATGGCTGTAAACTAGTGTAATTAGTATAAATATGGTAGATTTAGCAGTAAGATTTAGTAACACTTCGCTTCTGAAGATGCCAACATCGTTGGCGAAAAGTACTTTAAACACTTTGTGTTTTGTTTTGGTATTGGGAAATATTTTAAAATATTAATATTAAAAAAAAACATATTACCAAAGTTGTCCTTTTTTAAGTATTTAAATTGCTCAGTAAAATTGTTAAATTTGACATACGTCCTTATATGATAATTTAGAAGATATATAAGAAGCTCAAAACTTCAAAACCCAGTTTCTGATAAAATTATTATTTGTTATTTGTAGCCGTATACTATAGTATTATATAAGGGATATTTAATAAAGCCCTTTTCTGCAGAAGTGACAGAAGAAGAGAAAGGATACGAACCTTTATGTCGTTGTTTTAAATTTGTTTTGTTTTTGTTGCGGTGCCTTGACGCCCAAGAAAAACTAACGCAATATTTCATTACAAAATTTATTTACCTACTACTTTAATTTAGCAGGAATATTAAATGGATCTTATATAAGACTTTTAATGAAAGATAAAGCATTCAAAAATACATTAAAAGTTGACGAGCTTGTCGCATATGGCAGTGTTAAAGCTGTCATTTAAAATGTTCTTGGTTCATATCGGGGAAGAAATACTCTCTGTTTTGTAAAGAATTAGCGTTAATATGTCATTTTCTTTTTTTTCATCCCGATAAATTTGCCGAACTGATGAACATGGAAAACGATTTCACCAAGTAACTGCAAATCTAGAGCATTGGTAGATATCTATGGTTATAGCGGAAATAAGTTGGATTTATTGCTAGGAGACATTTGCTGGAATTTGCAGCAAAGGATTTACGACGATGATGAGGATTAAGCACAATAATACTATAATTTAATTCGATATTTAAAACTATTTAATAAATTTAAGGTAGAAAAAAGCAAAATTATTCAATGCATTAAATTTTGTGGGCTTAATTTGGATAAAAAATACCAAAACTTGTTTACTTTGTTGCCCTTTTAATTCAATAATTAAAATAAACGACAAAAATGTCAAATAATGGTTGTTTTTTACATAAATTCGACAAAGTTGTAATGTTAGTGATAAAAAGAGCAGTCAATTTTTGTCATTTGCAGATTTATGTAATTTAGTACAATATAATGATGTTAAAAACAGTTTTGAACGAATTCTAGATCTTGTCTATGCTAATTTTAATTGCGATGTGGTGTATGATCATTGTCTTATGGTTAAGGTTGATTCATATCATCCAGCTTTGAATATATTTTTAAGTTTTAACTTGCAAAATAACTCAAACTTTGAAGAAAACAGCGCAAATATTCAATTCAACTTTAGAAAATCAAATTTTCCTCTTTTACATAATAGCGTTCTTGGCATTGATTGGACTTTTATTGAAAATATTAAAAATATAGATCTAGCCTGTGATGAGTTTTATAATACTATAAATGGAATATTTAGCGAATGTATTCCGAATAAATCTAATTCTAAACGTAAAATAAATTACCCTCCTTGGTTCAGCAAAACTATAATTTATAATATAAATAAAAAAAAGCATTATCACAAAAAATATAAACGCACTAAAATTTCAATATACCTAGAACTTTTTAAACATACAAGAACTATGCTAAAAAAACAAATATCTGACTCTTATAAAGAATATCGATTGAAAACTGAAAATAATATAAATCATCAATCAAAATAGTGAAACTTTTAAACAGTGTAGTTTATATTAAAATAAAACAATATAAATCATTCATTTTGGTCGTTTATACAGTTAAAGAAAGGAATATCTAGAAAACCAAACAATGTTTATTACAATATTACGTGTTATGATAAGCCACTAGACATAGTAAATAAGAAGGGGGAATATTTTTCTAATTTATACAAGAAATCTAACATAAATAATTTTGATAGAGACGTGCAATCCTATTATAATATATCTGTTGATCCCATTACCGAGGCTGATGGGGATGTAGATTTTGGATAGAAATAAACATGGATTAAGAGAGATTTGGGATTAAAATAAATACAATGTATAAAACTTATTTCTGTAATTAGGCCGTGCCTGTTGGATATAAATAAATAATAATAATAATAATAATAACAAGTTTTGCTTTCCGGCACCCAATCTTTTTTTTTTAATCAGAGGCAACCAGCCACTCTGGAGCTGAAGGCTTTAAGCGAAACAATGTACCTATCTTATTTTTTTCACCCAGGGAAAAAAATATATAATCATGTATATTCATTAGACTGGTCGTAAAAAATTTTTTTTCAACCGCCGGGCGAAAAAAGTTTTGTTTTGGCCTAAATATGTCTCATTTAAAATTTTGTAGTTATAAGATAATATTTAGTGGCCGCGCCCAGGCAGGTAAATATGAAAATACGGAAAATATTAATAAAAATAATATTTTTAAAACAAATTTAATTATGGCGTAGTAAACTTATTTTTTATGTATAAATTAGTATGTAGTTGCATTGCTAATAATTTGACTCAAAATGAAGAACAGAAGCAATTTGTCATCAGTTTGTTGAAGCATATCGCAAAAAGTTTCCTTCCTGTAACAAAACCGCACTTAGTAATTTAATGTAAAATATTCAAGAACCTTTTTTAAATTCTAACCGAATTTGGACATTAATAGCTTTTTGTGAATGTTGTTCTATTAACCATTTAACAGAATATTTATTTCTTTGATTAATTTAAGTTTTGTGCATGCATTCACTCATAAACAATCCAAATAAAAACAATTTTCTGAATATTTTGTATATTTAAATTTCCTCACCTGGGCGCGGCTATTAAATATTATCCGATCGTCACCAAAATTTAAATAGAAAAGTTTTAGGTTACAAAAAAACTTTTTTTGCCCGGCGGTTTAAAATCAGAAAAAAAAAATTGAATTACCAACCAGTCTAATATTCATGTATGCTCAAAAATAAATATACGACCTTTACTTGATGAAACTCCATATTATTATTATTATGTAGATATAAAAACTAGTAGTAACGATTTTGCCACAATCCACACAACATGTTGTGTGGATTGTGGATTTTGCCAATATATCCGGATCACTGTTTTCCCGACTTTGGAAAATACAAAAAACAATTATTGGTTTTTGTAGTACTCATTGATAGTAAAATATTCCCAAATTAAAAAAAATATATATAAACTATTATAAAAGTTATTTAAAAAAGAGCGTTCTTGACGATTTTTTTTCGAAAATCTCTCATGGAAATAAAGCCTTTTAATAAAATTTTACCTTTATTGAAAATTCTTTAAAACCTATAAAATTTTCATAAAAAATATATTTAAATTAAAAAAAGTTATTTTCATAAAAAAAAATTATTTATAATAAACATTTTTATAATTTTCTCAATGCTATTTTTACAAATCGTGTTAATTTATATTTTGCTTAAAGTCTTTTCAATGAAAAACTAAAAAAAAAATTGGATTCTTAATTAAACGATTAATGACATTTGATTTTGTGAGCCGGCGCGACTTTTCTGGCTCTGAAATTGAAATTTTTATAGCAATTATAATCATTTAAACATTTTTTCTAAATTATTTTGAACAATATTACTCTTCCGGTTTTAACAGAAGCGATATCAACTTTGTTATTTTAAATGAATCATCACATTGTTTTTACATTATCATTCCTTATAAAATGGCTATACCTAAACTTAATAGTTTTTGAGTTATTAATTTTTTTTGTAAAATTCGGTCAGTTTCACCCTCAACAAAAAACTTTCTTAATATTAGGTTTACTAATATTCGGTTGGATTTATTGGAATCCTGAAGCATTGTTTAATATTCCATGTTATTTATTGTAACATTTTTAAAAAGATACTTGATAAAAAACAATGTGAATGTAGCTAACTTAAAACAGCAATAACTTTTTATTCTCAATGGAACGCCCTGTATATATTTACATAATTAAATATGAAATTATAATACCTTTTCATTGATTGATATGTTGGTTTGTCATGTTTTAAGAGCCCTGTCAAAAGATCAGCACCATTAAAAAATTTTTAGGGGTCGCTCAAGATTTTTAAAAATTACCAAAATCGTCAAAAATTGGATTTTTTTTTATTTTAATTTTTTTTCTCTTTCCGATATTATTTTTTAATTTAAAAATAATAATGATTCTGAAAATTTCAAATCAATATTTTAATTTCTAAAGGTCGCTCAAGATTTTTTTAACTTTCAAAGTAGAGTATTTTGAATGTTTTCGAGCGACCTCTGAATATAAATATCAACGAACTTTTAGCGACCTTTAGAAATCAAAATATTGATTTGAAATTTACAGAATTTTCATTATTTTCAACCTAAAAAATAATATCGAGACGAGAAAAAGAATTAAAATAAAACAAAAATTCAATTTTTGACCATTTTGAAAATTTTTAAAAATCTTGAGCGACCCTTTACAAAATTTTTAATCGAGCTGATATTTTGAAAGGGCTCTCACAGCATGATAAACTAACATATTTTTACAAGAGACAAGAAAAAAAAATATATTCTTTTTTTTTGGGACACCCTAATTTATTTATATATATATATATTGATGTTTGGTAAGCAGTGACTTCCGATAGGTTGACGTGGCGCCCTGACCTCCGGTGTTACCAGTTATTTTAAACGTATATATTAGGGTGCGTTTGAAAGAGGGGAAGGTCTACAATTCGGTTGTCAAAAGAGGGGAAGCATTTTGTGAAGAATTAAAATGTATATATTTGGAAGCAACTAATATACGAAATCACTTCCGCATATATATGAAAGAGTTACGGTCACGTCGTACTAACTTCCAGCAGTGTTGCCAGATATCAGAAGTTAGATTTACAACTATATTTTGTTAACACACCATTTCATAGATACCCATCTTGCCACGTTAATTGTAGAAAAAAAGTTTAATAAATTATCGGGGAAGAAGGGGGTTATTAATATAATTTTTTAAATTGTAATTATTAAGACCTTTTTATAGATACCCATCTTGCTAGGTTTATTTGCAATAATAACATTAATAAATAGGGTGGCAATTATTTTGTTTTTAAATTGTTATTATTAAATCATTTTAATGATTCCCATCTACTTATGTTATTTTTGTAATGATTATTACCATAATATTATTATAGTTTAATAATAGAGAAATGTAATGTATAATCTAACATTATTAATGTTATTATAAATACCACTTTTTTATAAAATTTGCTAAATAAATATATACCATATATCAATAAAATAATTTTAAAAATTAACAATAATATTAAGGTATCTTTATAAAATTATAAAATTAATTTAATATAATTTTACAATTTATTAATTTAATAGGACTAAAAACTTATATTTATTTAATAAATATAAATTTTTAGCCCTATTAAAGAACCAGTATTAATAAATTACCAGTATTTAATTAATTATATCATCTGATAATTTCACTCTGATTTAATCACTGGGTTCCGAAAAGTATTAAATCTTAAATGAGCAATAATATAAATATTCTGAAATGATTAAATCTCAAAAGTAGCTAAACTATGGTTATCATTTAGAATATAAATCTTTTAGGTATTTAATCTTTAAAAGAGTAGAAGTGTTTTGATACTTTTGGGATTGAATCCTTAATGTATCGAATCACTACGAGAGCGGTATAATTTAACTCATCTGGAGAGTAATACTTCGCAGATCGAAATAGGTTTCGATCGCGAGTAAGTTGAGAGCTATTCAAAATCAGTGATTTAATCCTAGTCCCTGGAATAAAGGAAAAAAGCAGTGATTCAAAGCCAAAGGCGGCAGATCTTAAATGTCTCGCAGCGTCTCAGCGCTATGAGATATTAATATCACTCTACTATAGTAGATTATAATTAAAGGAATGAGAATAAAGATTTGGCAACGCCGACTTAACAAGAGAGAGTTAGGTATAGCGTGAACTGCAGGCACAACAAAGATAGTTATATTGTCATGCCCACGCGGAAGTCAAATCGTACAGTTTGTTAAATATTTGTAGCGACAACAGCGTCAGCGGTATATACCCGAACTAAAGGAAAGTTTTGTCACGCACTGACTTCCAACCTAAAATTTGAAATAACGCTTTTTTCGACCTCTATATGAAAATTGAACTGAAATTGAACTCCTTTAATAGTTATTCAAGGTTGAAATTAGACATATAATAAATGTAACGTTTAAATAACACAGGATTTTTTTTTACTTTTAATTTTATAACTTTTTTTTGAGTGGACATATTGGAATAAGCGATAATTTTTTTTTAAGAAACATAAAAAAATTAAAAAAGTTCACAAAAATCTGGATTCGAATTCACGTTAAGCAGTTTACAAGACAAGCTTTAAAAAAAGACTAGCGAACTTTTCCGCTGCTCTAGGGAGCTTCCAGATTTTTGTGAACTTGTTTATTTTTTTTTATGTTTCTTTAAAAAAAATTATCGCTCATTCCAATATGTCCACTCGAAAAAAAGGTATAAAATTAAAAGTAAAAAAAAATCCTGTGTTATTTAAACGTTACATTTATTATATGTCTAATTTCAACCTTGAATAACTATTAAAGGAGTGAATTTACGAAAAAATTATAAGAGACATTTTTTGTAGAACGTTCAATTTTCTTCAAAAATATATAGAGTTAATTCCAATATGTACACTCAAAAACGAGTTATAAAATTTCAAAGTTAAGAAAAAAGAATTCCTGTGTAATTTAAACGTAAAATAGAAATTCACGATGAGCGACCTCTAAATATTAATATTAAGAGCTACAATTTTCACAGGCTTCTTTTTTTACTACTAGGAAGATATTTCAATGCGGGCTTTGTGGTTTAAAAGTTATGAAGAGAAAACTATTTTTTTTGTAAACTTTGACGCCCTGTATTTCTCTTAGAAAACATTTTTAAGAAATGTTTTTTTTATGAAAGTCTACCTTATTTTTGATGCTTTATCACCTATTACAAACTGGACCATTAATTAAAACGTTAAATTTATTATATGTCTAATTTCAACCTTGAATAACTATATATAGTTATAGTTATATATAAAAGAAGTAAATTTATGAACAAATTATAAGAGACATTTTTTGTAGAGCGTTCAACTTTCTTTAAAAATATGTGTCGCTTATTCCAATATTTTCACTCAAAAACGAGTTATAAAATTTCAAAGTTAAGAAAAAAGAATTCCTGTGTTATTTAAACGTAAAATAGAAATTCACGGTCAGCGACCTCTAAATATTAATATTAAGAGCTACAATTTTCACAGGCTTCTTTTTTCACTACTAGGAAGATATTTCAATGCGGGCTTTGAAGAAAAAAAATATTCGATTTTTTTGAACCAGTCTAATATACAGGGTGTCCCAGAACCCGCGCCACAGAGAAAAAGGGGGCGTGCCGATAGCAATGGAGATACCAAATTTAAAAATAAAAAATTTCTAGGTAATAATGTAATCGAATGAGAGCAAAAAAGCGGCGGCCAATACCGAGAGATCTCGCCTAGGTTAAACGTAGGAGCTTTAAAAATTGCTAGGAGACGATAGAACATTGTTGTCTTAAAAACATTTAAAAATCTTTTGGCCAACTTTATTTACTAAGTTGTCAAAAGCTTTAAAAAAATGAGGTTATTAATCTGACTGATCCAGAACGCCAATGTTTTAAAGTAAAAAATCAAACTATAGTACTTTATTTAGCTTTTTTTGCGCCCACGCTTCCCATAAATAGTTCATTTCTTTATATATAAAGAAATGAACTATTATAATCATCTAAGGAAAACATTATTTATAATAACTTAATTTATAACCTAATATAATATTAATGACAAAAGTAAAGATTGACAGCAGTGTCAAAAATAACTTAATTTATAACCTAATATAATATTAATGACAGGAGTAAAGATTGACAGCAGTTTGACAATGAATTGAATTCCAGGGGACCAAATATTTTACATATTTTTTATTATCAACAATGCAACCTAAGTATCCTAGCAATTTAAAGAATTCCCTGTGGTGATTTATTGGGATTGGCTATCGTTTTTTATTGTTATCTCCCTTATCCTTTGCGTTGGACAATTTGAATTTTTAGTTTAAAGACTAAAACCAACATAATTTTTAAAAAGTGGAAGCCAATTATTGTGAAACAAACAATTTTTATAGAGTGCAAACTAAAATGGTGTAACGGTCAATGAGGAGTGAAGTGTTAAGTGATATGAATGAGTTAAGTGCCACCTGGCATTGGACGCTTTTCACTGGACAAACAAAGGAGGTCAAACAAGAGGGGAGGTGGCCATCCGCAAAAAAATTGATAAGTAACCTTAAGAATATGCATGACCTAACACAAAATCTGCAAATTAAACACGGCAGATATCTTTAAAACCCTAAGAAAGGCACACTGCGTAGGGCAATAAATCTTTCAACAACAAATGCGTAATGCAAACCCAAACGAGACCGAATATAAACACTAGGCACACAGAATAAACTAACACATTAATCATTATAACCCTAACATAGTAAAAAAAGCATAATAACCAAACTCTACTGGATTTGTAAACATTAGATAACAGAATAATTGCGCTTGTCATTTATTTAACTAATAAATAAATACAATACTTAATTTTGGGATTTAACAAAAAAAGACAAAACTCTACCACAAAACGTGCTTGGGACAAAAATTACGCAAACTTGAACGGAAGAGCATTACACTACTAACGACGACCTGCTAATGGACAAAACCATTACCAAAAGAGTAGGAGTAGCCCAATTAAAATACTGGGCCAATGTCACTCGTAGGCAACGCAACAACATACTACAAGCCACCCTTAAACTAGACCTTACAGACAAAAAAGTCGGGAGACCATGCTTCACATATCATGACACGTTAGCACAAAACATGCACTTCTCACAAATTAACAAGACCAGTTGGGAGCAACTAAACAACAATAAAAATAAAATAAAAAAAACAACTGACACACTTTACCAAGTGCAGGAACTATCTGACCAGGATACGGACAATGACAATAACGAACAAGACGAAGACCTCGACTAGGAAACTACACCCCTGCAGCGAAAAAAAAACTCCCCAACTCCAAATAGTAATCCCAAATATTTGGAGTAATACTAATCGACTGGTCTAGGGGGATTTCGCGTAGTACTTAGTTTTAAGTCGGCGTAATTGTCCCCCAAAAACCAACACCCTCCCGTCCCTCCTCCTCTATACCCTACTGGGCGTATAGCATCGGCTCGGCGAACCCGAGAATGGCTATTAAAACTATTCGCATATCGCTCTCGAGCCCCAAATAGGGGACAGTACGGAACGCAATGGACATTCGCACCCAGCAAACACGGGTGAAGCCGTGCAGTTGCTGGGGGCAAACAAAAATCGGCGTAAGTAAACATAGGCCTGTACGGGGTCCGAGAGTGATGAGTAAAGATGGGATATTTAGGTACTAAAAACTGAAAAATAGGTAACTAAAAAGATACTAAAAAAGCATTTTAGGTTAAAAAAAAAACAGCATTTTAGGTAAAAAAAAACATTAAAAGTTCAAGTTTCTTTTATTTTTATAACACAAAATATTATTTTAATAAACTGACCAATACTTAATTAAAGCTATAAGGAACTGAAAATATAACAGGAAATACCTTATATTTACCAAATTTACTACTAGAGTAACAAACAGATAGCTAAAATGTATACATATATATATATAAATTAAAGAAAGATGTTTTAACATAACCTCAAATTCCTTACAATTTTTTTATAATTTTGTTTAGCCGCATACCCAAACACAGAACATACCCACAATAAACTATTTCTATGCCATAAACTGTGTTTCACTGAGTGACACTCACTACACAGAAGTTCTATGACAGAACATAAGCTCACTACAAAGAAGGTAACTGCAAAGAAAGTTACTGTTACAGTCTGTGACCATAAGAAAAAATTCTATACCGTTGAGTTGCACGCCCTGGATAAAATATTGGCGCAAAATTTAAAAAGTATACAAAAAATAAAATAAGTAAAAATACGTAAAAATAGGTAACAAATAGGTGAAAATAAACTGACAAATTAAAAAATATGTAACAAAAGTATAAAAAGGTAGTTTAAAGCAAAAACCTCCAAAAAAGGTAAAAAAGGTGAAAACAAGTTAAAAAAAATAGGTAACAAAAGTATAAAAAAGGTAGTTTAAAGCAAAAACCTCCAAAAAAGGTAAAAAAAGGTGAAAATAAGTTAGGTTCATATAAAAGAAAATCTTTTAAAACACATTTTTGCATTATTGGTTTTCAAATAGTTACATCGGTTAAAAAAAGGTAAAATAACTAAAATCCCATCCCTAGTGATGAGGCAATGGGGCTGGTTATACGTCTCTTATACTCATACTTAGTGATAGGGATTCCGGGTCACTCTTTTAAACCGGATCACTGGATCTGGATCACATAAGTGAACCGATTCAGCGAACCGGTTCAAAAGAAACGTTTGAATCTCAGATAAATTAAAAATAACACTTAATGAAATCATTCGGATCTCATAAACTTTATGTTTATGTTAAAAATGTTTATCACTTTAATATTTAGGAGCCTTTATTATATTATATACTCACCGACAAAAAAAACCGGCACCTAAATTTTTTTGACAATTTTGTATTTTGTAGAAAATGGAGCGCTTAATGCTCATAGATATATTGAAGATATACTACATGAAGCTGTCATTCCATTTGACCCTTTCATTGGAGAAGAGTTTATACTTATGCAAGACAATGCCAGACCGCATGTTGCGCATGTAGTAAATGAATTTTTAGATAAAGTTGGATTTCGGAGGTTGGAATGGCCACCATGCAGCCCAGATCTCAACCCAATTGATCATTTGTGGGATGAATTAAAAAGACGCGTTCGTTACCGTCTCATCAAGCCTACAACATTAGCAGAGCTCAGGTTAGCATTAAATGAAGAAAACGAAGCTATTCCACAAGAAAAAATCTAATTGATTCGATGCCACGAAGAATGCAGGCTGTGATTGCGGCTAGAGGTGGACACACCCGTTATTAACTTTCAGTTTGTGCTCTAAACAACTTTTAATACAGCTTTAGTAAAAATATTTTTAAATGTGACGTTGTTTCATTTAAAAATGCGTAGCTTGTAAAAGAAACGAGATGGACAGATGATGTAAAAAACAAAAAACTCGGAACACATCCAGATTTATCGTAAAACAGTTTAGAAAAAGGTTGATTTGCATGTTTTTTCAACAGGGTGTTTTAAACGGATAAAAACAACATTTTTATTAACCCTGGTATATAAACCTTTAAATGAATTGATCTATAGTCTAGCGAAAAAATCATTGCAATAAAATCAAAAATAAAAAAGTTATGACATGTCAAAATTGTCAAAAAAATTTAGGTGCCGGTTTTTTTGTCGGTGAGTATATATATATATATATATATATATATATATATATATAATAAAGGCTATTTAATATTACATTGTACTGCATTAAATTAAAATTTTATAAAACAATAAAACTCTATTATTTTAATTTTACATGAAAAGTTACACAATTTGAATTAATTAATATTAAAAATATATTTTAATCGACATTGACATGAGGGAAATCATCTCATATTTCGGTGAGTTTGTAAAAAATTACCAAAAGTATAAATTTGCCTAACGTAGTAACGCGACACAGAAGACAGAACGCAAGAAGTTCGGTCCCGAACGATCCGACCGGCAGTCATGATCGAGCCGCGCCTAGAGAATCGAGATGTTTTGGTCAGATCTGGCTCACAAAAAACCAAACGTACTGCGAGCGCGAGTCGTTTTTAGCTCCAGGAAGCCATATCTCTCGCGACCCGCCGCTCGCCATTCGCTGGACTCCGACTCACTGCAGTGCATCGGAGCTTAAAACAGCTTGCGCGCGGCCGCTAGTCAAACGCAGTTATCTGCTTTGTAATTTCGGACCCGTGAGCCGGTTCGTTTAATTTTCGTGAACCGGTTCACGTAGATCACTTATAAGACCCGGTTCACAGCCGGTTCAGATCTGACCGACACATCTCTACTCATACTCATACTCATACTATTTTTATTTAATTAATGAATTTTTAACCTTATTAGTAAATAATATTATATTTTTAATGCATGTACCGGGCTTTCAATCAAACCGTTTATAAACATAGGTATGTACCTACATTAGGGTGTCCCTTATATTTATTTTTTTTACGCATACCCTCTAATTATGTTTATTACTTGTTTATATACTCCCAGTAAAAATTTCAGCTCATTCTATAAACGGGAACCCGTGCCGACTTGCATCTAAAATCTCCGTTAGCCAACGTTAGGCGCGCGCGGTATTTTGTAACACCAAACACTTTAAAAATAAGATATACTTTATGACTGTATTTTTCTAATGATTTTATTAAATATGATTACTAATTAATATTATTGCTTTTGTTTCTATCATTTGTATTATAACCAACTTGGGGTTATATGCTCCGGCAGCTCTCGTGTCTGGGAGCATAGGTCTGTGGGTTTTTATTCCTCATACTTACACTTTGGCCTGGGCGCCACCACAACTTTAAAGAGTACAATAACCTAAGGTTGTGGTCATTAAGTTAAACTCAAGGTTTAGTTACTTACTTTATATTTTAAATGAAAATTATATTAAATTTAATATTTAGGATGTTAAAATCAGTACCGAATAGCTCTCTCAGATTAATTATTTCGCTACAGTTATAAGCGAAGACCAGGATAACCTCTCCAGAAAATGTGCCCCCAAGAAAAAACCCTAAATGAATAATACTTCGAATAAAAAATGGGTTACCACAACAAAAAAATACTTACGGAGTTTCTCCGGTTTTTTCGATGAATTTCTAAAAATAAGACCTTCCCAGGCCGATGGAATATTTCCCAGGTACTTTAGATGGCTATTTAGCAAACTAGGAATTAGGATGACTTAGAAAAAGTTGGAATATACATTTGATTGCACTCACCACGCTGCTCGATTACAAAAAACTCAATTATTCAGGAGACCACGGCAACCACTAATTGCGCTAACTTGGTATTATAGGCAAACAACTAAATTTATTACTAAACGAATCGTAATTATACTTTAGTTAGATTTAACAAATCATCCAACTTGAAAACCGCCATTCGCCCGCGTCTACCCACAGAACATCAGCGTCTACCTGTTGATTCTCCCCTCTACTCGAACAAACCCTCATACGCAGTATCACCAAACAATGCTACCAACGTACAATTTAATTATTGTAATATTCTTAATGCAAAGCGCACTTCAGCAATATATAAAAAATTAAAGAATTAATGAGCAACGCAGTCAATACAAACAAACTTAAACCAACTTTAGAGCCATGGCCCTTCGTGAATGCATTCCTAAGAAACAGTTGCCAAGTACCGAAATTCCCTAAACCGGGTAAAACGTCAAAACAATTTGAAATAATTCAACTACCAAAATTGACAAACAAACCTTCCGAATATGAAACCCTACATGAAATAAAAGTAAGTAACGTTTTTTTATAAAAATAATAATTATAACTAACTTATTATAACCCCTTTTAACCTATTCTAAAGTACACTACTGTTGTAGGATTACCAGAGCCCCAGATAAACTTAAAACGCATAAATACTGTAAAGAAGACCCCGGAGCACCCACACCATTCACCTACACTCACCCACTCAACCATTCATACTATCTTATCACACATAATACATATCGAAACAATAACTAAAAGGTAAATTCAGTCGTAACCTAAAATATGTACCAAGATCTTCCTGGTTATCAATAAAACTAAAATAAACGTACTCTTTTAGGCATGGCAAATCAACACTATGAAGCCAGCGACCTAAAGACCCCAAAATTATAACCAAATCATAAAAATTAAGCCGATATGCGATATACAGTGTGAACAGGTGTGTACTCAATAAACTAAATTATACTTATACAGTGCTTAACTTATTTCTAATACATAAATCATGTAGCGTTACTATTTGTAACGTTACAGTATCACTAATTTAGTTGATTTTATCCCTTAAATATATTAATATACTAATTAGTATTGCTAAAATATAATGTTATATGAAATTTCAGCTTTTTATAAGCATTTCTTTTCTTGATTTCCTCCCAAAAATATTTCAGACAGTTCAATAAGTTTTCGGTAGTCATCTCTCACAATAGACTCTTTTAGTTATTTAGAGTAAAACCCATTAAGTTTATCAATTTCAGAGTTTACGGCCTATTCACCAGACCCTTCCGGATAACTAGCCACTCCCTGTGAAAATATACATATTTATCAAAGTATACACATAAATAAAATTATATTTTAACATTTGTCAATAATTTTCAAACACAAAATGACTTACGATCGAAGACCTCGCGACCAACCGTGTTACAAAATACCGCGCGCCTAACGTTGGCTAACGGAGGGTTCAGATGCAAGTCGGCACGGGTTCCCGTTTATAGAATGAGCTGAAATTTTTACTGGGAGTATATAAACACATAATAAATATAATTAGAGGTTATGCGTAAAAAAAATAAAAATAAGGGACACCCTAACCTACATAGCGACATATTTACTTTTTGTTTTGGTGCTTTTATGTACACCGGAAAAAAATATATTGTTTTTATTAATATATTCTTTTCTTGTCATATGAATACATACAGTTTTTGAAAACTCATTCGTAGATTCCACTTGTATTGTTTATTAATTTAAAACTAATATTTAAAAATTTGAAATATTAAATGATAGGAATTGTAAAATATCATTGTTATTATTAACTTTAGGTATAGGGAATAGTTATATTAATGAAAAGGTATTATAATTTTATATTTAATTATGTAAAAATATACAGGGCGTACCATTGAAAATAAAAAACTTATTGCTGTTTTAATTAACCTACATTCACATTGTTTTTTATCAAGTATCTTTTTAGAAATATTACAATAAATTACATGGAATATTTAAAACAATGCTTCAGGATTCCAATAAATTCAACCGAATATCAGTAAACCTAATATTAAAAAAGTTATAAGCTTTTTTGTTGAGGGTGAAACTGACCGAATTTTACAAAAAAAATTAATAACTCAAACACTATTAAGGAATAATAATGTAAAAAAAATGTGATGATTCATTTAAAATAACAAAGTTGATATAGCTTCTGTTAAAACCGGAAGAGTAATTTTGTTCAAAATAATTTAGAAAAATAGTTTAAATGATATTATAATTGCTATAAAAATTTCAATTCGATATCTTTTGCCGTTCTCCATAAAGTTCTCCATAAACGTCTAACCTACCTATATCCAGCCTGTGCGTTAGATTCAACAAGAGATATGTCAGCCTGCCCAATGCAGTCGACCTCGTTTCTCCCTGGTTTCTGATATACGCGACTACCGTCCTGGTGTCTGACTGTACCAGGACTCCTTTCTGTTTATGTGCCAACCTATTTGGGAAGGGAACCAGCTCCTTTTTATTGATATGTCCCCTACTAACGCCCCCCAACCTGTATCTGAGGCATCTGTGGTTAAAAATATCTGTGGAACGGGGCAGATCCTGCCAGATTCCTGAGCCACCAATTCGCCTCTTTTAATGCATGCGAAGGAAGAAGAAACCGTCTTTTCGGCATCGCTACTGGCAACAAGTTGCTGGCACGTTGCAACTGCCTGGAGTGAAGTCTTCCCAGCGGAATCACGAAAGCGGCAATTTCCCCAGGAGTTTTTTGCCAGCGCCCAATTCCAACGTTGAGTATTTATCAACACTTGTAAGTCGCTTCTTATAGAAACTACTTTCTTTTCTGGCAAAGATGTTCTGCTGTCGAAAGTGTTCCAGACCACTCCTAAGTATTCCAGCACCCTTCTTGGAACCAGTAAGGACTTTTCTTGGTTGAGTATCCATCCCAAATCCTCGAGGAAATGTATGGTCTCGGCAACTTCCCTTTCTAACTGATCTGAGTTTTGGTTGACCAAAAGAAAATCGTCCAGGTAAACTATGACTCTTAGACCTCTCTCTCGCAACTTGCTTGCCAGCCAATTTAAAACCCGCGCAAAAGCTAGCGGAGCACTTGTGAGGCCAAAAGGCAAGCTCGTCATCTGGTAAACAACACCTTTGTGAACCAAACATAGGAATCTTCGATGAGACGGCTTTATTGGAATATGAAAATACGCCTGAGAAATGTCTAGTTTTACCATAAAGTCCCCTTCCTGAAGAAAACCTGGGACTTTGAGGTGATTTAATAATCGAAATTTCTTGGGGCGCAAAAATTTGTTTATGCCCTTTAGATTGAGAATTGGTCTGGTTCTTCCGTCTGGCTTGGGTACTGTAAACATTTTTGACAAGAATCCTGTGGCTGAATTGGTTTTCTCCAACACTCCTTGGTCGATCAATTTCAGAATGTCGGAATCCTTTCCAGGGGTGACGAATTTGTTTAAAAGCGATATGTCTAGTATTGAGATCAGGGGTGGTGTTTAATCGTCAATTAAACAAATTTAATATCTTATACTTTCCAAAATTTTATATTTAATATTTTTTAATTTTTTATTATTTTTAATTTTTTATATTTAAATAATTTAATATTTCGAAGCGGTGACCGACCCAAAGGTGCTGAGCCTACAAAAACAGTACCAATTAATCGGTCATCGCCGTTAAAACTGCATATTTGCACATTGTTTAAATTATCTAGTTGCTAGGTCACATTAGAATTATGTATAAATAGGAATTAATTTAATAAAACTTTCTCTTTTTCAACCACAACCAGCCTATCATTCACATCTACCTAACTACCCTCAACATTCCCTAAACTCTACAAGAGTTTACATGGTCCTTCGAACTCAAAAATAATCAGTGAGCGGTAAGCAAGACCAGGGTTTTCTTCCCTGCACTCACTTACTGATTATAAAACAAGCCAACCAGGGTAACAAACCCTTAAATTCAGTGGGCGGTAAGCAAGACCAGGGGTTTCTTCCCTGCACTCACCCACTGAGGTTAGCTAAACAAGACCAAGCTCTATTAAGACGTGGGCAGTAAGCAAGACCAGGGCTTTCTTCCCTGCACTTACCCACAGACTAATAGTGCCAACTCACACCCTTCCTACCTGCACCCATCCTTAAACTTCCCTAAATTCTACAAGAAAACATCCCACAAAACAAAACAGCAACATCAAAACCCAGCACAATGGAGGAAACCAACAAAATAGTGGCCAAACAAGAAGAAATTGGGCAAGCCATCTCCAAGCTATTGTCAAATTCAAAAAAGGACTCGTCGATAAGAAAAACACCCCAATATATTACGGAAAGGACAGCCAAAATCGACGAATTAGTACAACAATGTGCAGAAAACAACAAGAAGTTAGAAGAATTGAAGTGTACCTCCCACGTATACTTTACTACTAAGTATTATGAACAAATACTAAACAAGGCAGAAGAAACTAGAAAATACCTATCGAGTTGTGCCAAACAAACAGAAGTACAAAGTGAAACAAACAACGAACAAATTATTAGACTCCGAAAACAAAAACTACGCCTAAACTCCTTAAAACGCAACTTAGAGAGTTTAGGAACAGAACTTATGGTAGATAAACCAAAGTACAGATATGAAAATCTGATGAAAAAACTGTCAAGCCAGTGGAGTTCACTGCAAGAACTTCACGAAGAGCTGATAGTTCACGAAGACGAATTTACTGACCAGTACTTCCAGGACGAACAATTTGAAGAAATAGAACTACTTTATGATGAATATGTGGAGAAACTAGAAGAAAAAATAGCAGAAAGCAACAATGAGAGTAAACCAAACCTCTCATTACCAAAAATACAACTTCCACACTTCAAAGGCGGATACGAAAACTGGGCAACATTTCATGACATATTTACTAAGGTCATTCATGAGAACAAGACAATCTCACGCATTGAAAAAATGCAATATCTAAAAGCGCATGTCCGAGAAGAAGCCAGCCGACTGATCCAACATCTTCATATTACCGATGGAAATTATGAAGCAGCCTGGGAACTTCTCAAAAAACGATACGAAAATACACGAATAATAGTCAGCAAACTAGTGGATCAAATCCTGGATCTTCCAAAAATTCAAGGTGAATCCACAAAACAATTACAAAGATTACATGATGTAACAAATGAATGTCTCAAAGCGATTGACAATTTGGGCATTTCAACAGAACCATGGGGTCCATTGATTGGAAGAATTATCAGTCGAAAATGGGATGAAGAAACGAACAGGCTCTACGAACAATCATTAGAAAACCCGACCCAAGTTCAAACACTAGCTTCGATAATGAGCTTCTTAGAAAGAAGATTCCAATCGTTAGAAGCAACAAAAAATTACACAAAACCAATGTTTCACAAAAACACGCTTAACACTTCCAACGTGAACTACAAGACAAAGGAAAAAACACTATCATGCACCATGTGCCAACAAACGCATACCCTAGTAAGATGTCCAAAATTCCTGTCGATGAATGTGGCAGAGCGAAACGAATTTGTCAAGTCACAGAAACTGTGCTACAATTGTCTTGGTCACAGTTCGGAAGAGACTTGCTACAGCAAATGGAGTTGCAGAACATGTAACAAACAGCACCACACATATTTACATACGGAAAAACAACCACAAAAATATGTAAACAAATCATTTGGATCAAAACAAGATAGTCAAACAAAAATAACAAACTATCAAACAACAACGAATAAACACCAAGAAGAACGTGCAGTTCTTTTGGCCACAGCTCTAGTCCGAGTCAAGGCAATAAATGGAAGCATGGAATATTTACGAGTTTTGATAGATTCAGGATCACAGGCTGCTCTTATAACAGAAGAAGCAGCTCAACTATTGGGATATCCTCGGCAGAAAATAACCGCAGAAGTCACTGGTTTGGGAGATAGTCCAAAACAATCCAAGTCAAAAATTCAGTGTGAGATCCAATCCCGATTCCCGAGCAATTTCTCACTATCAGTAAATTTCATAGTATTGCCAACCTTAACACAAAAACTACCGAGCGAACCAATGATGCCTGAAATTCCAACCAATTGGAAGAATTACCCACTTGCTGACCCAACATTTCATCATCCTGGACCAATTGATGCCATTCTAGGAGCAGAAGAAGTTAGCCACATTCTCCAAAAGGGCCTAGAGAGATCTAACGATGGATTACTTGGTCAAGAAACTACTTTGGGATGGATTTTATCAGGCAGCATAAGAAAAAGCCCAGCAGTAAAAATTTTAAGCATGGTTAGCCGCGTAGAAGAAGATAAACAACTGACAAAATTTTGGGACATTGAAGAGGTAACAAATTATCAACCCCGCCCATTGTCTCAGAATGACATAGATTGCGAAGCACAATACAACAAGACTATAAAACGAAACAAAGATGGGACTTACACAGTCAATACACCATTTAAAGAACATCCACCAAATCTAGGTGATTCGAAACCAAAAGCCATAGCCCGTTTAATGCAGCTCGAAAAGTCGAAGCTTAACAAGCCATCAAACCAGAACTTAAAAGAACAATACAACAACTTCATGCAAGAATACATTAACCTTGGTCACATGAAGCCAGTCAAACCAGAGAAAATAAATGAAGGAAGATATTATATCCCTCATCAGCCCGTCATACGAGAAAGCAGTTCAACAACAAAACTAAGAGTAGTATTCGATGCATCATCAAAGACCACAAATGGAAGGAGCCTTAACGAGACGATGCATATTGGCCCAAGACTTCAAGAAGAACTGACTGATATTTTACTACGATGGAGAAAACACAAGGTAGTATTTACCGCTGACGTCGAGAAAATGTATCGACAAATACATTTATCTGAAGATGATCAACACTACTATCGAATATTATGGAGATTCGATACAAACCAACCAATCACAGAGTATGCTTTAACAACCGTGACATACGGAACAGCAGCCGCGCCGTACCTAGCAATAAAAACACTGCAAAGGTTGGCAATTGACGAAGCATCAAAATTTCCGAAAGCATCAACCGTAGCTCTTCGAGACTTCTATGTAGATGATCTAATGACCGGATGCGATTCAATTGAAGCAGCCAAACACCTTCAAGACGAAATCATTACCTTGCTTCAATCTGGAGGATTCAATCTTAGAAAATGGTCAAGCAATAAAACAGAGCTAGTATCCCGTCTACCAAATGAACTTCAAGAACAAAAAAGCTCAGAAATAATGGAAGATGATGTGAAGAAAGCGCTCGGAGTACACTGGGCCCCTGCTGATGATACATTCCGATTTAAAGTAGAAGTAACAGAACAAACCAAAATAACAAAAAGAACAATACTCTCCGAAGTGGCAAAATTATATGACCCCTTGGGATGGATATCGCCAGTTGTGGTAAAAGCAAAACTACTTATTCAAGAACTATGGATTAACAATCTTGAATGGGATCAACAAGTACCTCCAAAGATAAAAGATAAATGGGATAACTTCTATAAACAACTGAAAAGTGTCGAAGATATTCATATTTTCCGATGGATTCACTACTCCCCAACAAACAAAGATCAAATTCAACTCCACGGCTTTTGTGACGCATCAGAAGTGGCATACGGAGGAGTTGTATATACAAGAACGACTAACAAATTTGGAAAAAGTCAGGTGACGCTCCTAGTCGCGAAATCAAAAATAGCACCTGCAAGAAGCAAACAGTCAATGCCACGGCTAGAATTATGTGCTGCACTATTACTAGCTAAACTAATGAAAAAAACGGTAGCTGCTCTAGGCATCACTGAAATAAGACAATTTGCCTGGACAGACTCCATGATTACGCTCGCTTGGATAAAAGGCGATCCAACAAGATGGAAGACCTTTGTTGCCAATAGAACATGCGAAATACAACAATTAATGCCGCCAGAACACTGGCAACACGTAAGAACAGAAGAAAATCCTGCAGATATAATCTCGAGAGGTTTAGAACCGGCAAAAATCAAGGATTCAGCACTTTGGTGGAATGGACCAGGCTGGCTAAATTCCGCAGAAAAATGGCCCAAGAATGAAATTCCAGAAACTCAAATAGAGCAAAAGACATGCCTTAAAGTAACCGTAGAAAAGGAAACTGATACTACCATAATAGATCGCTTCTCATCTCTCAAACGGATGATCCGAACTATATCGTATGCTCACCGATTTATCCAGAACTCCCAGAAAACAAAAGAAAAAAGAAAAGGAACACTTACTACCAAAGAAATGGAAAAAACAATAAATCAAACTATTAAAATGGTACAAGAGAAAGCAATGACAGATGATCTACGAGCGCTTAAAAACAAAACAAGCGTTAACAAAAGCAGCCGTATCGCCAACTTAAGTCCATTTTTGGACGGAAATGGTATCATTAGAGTTGGAGGACGACTAAGAAATTGTCTACTTCCATTCGAGCAAAAACATCCTATCATATTACCGTACGACAGTCATCTAACAACACTAATTATCAGAGATGCACACGAAGAAACCCTACACGGAGGAAACACATTGGTATTATCATATATACGTCAAAAGTACTGGATCATAAATGGAAAGAACAAAATTCGTTTTATGATCCACAAATGTCCAATCTGCATTCGACATAAAGCACAAACAGCAAAACAACTGATGGGCGATCTGCCGGGTCCAAGAATCACACCCTCACCACCGTTCTCACATACTGGAGTAGATTATGCTGGTCCAATCTCTGTTCGAGCCAGCAAAGGTCGCGGATACAAATCCTACAAAGGATACATCGCTGTATTTATATGCTTAGCTACAAAGGCAATACATCTGGAACTGGTCAGTGATATGACAACTGAAGCTTTCCTGGCCGCATTTCGAAGATTCTCCTCAAGACGTGGAAAAATTGCTCACATGTACAGCGACAATGGAACCAACTTTGTTGGTACCAGTAATATCTTCAGTAAGAACATGCTGCAAGAAGACGATTTCCAAAATGCAATGATTACACGTGGGACCGAGTGGCACTTCATCCCACCAGCATCACCACATTTTGGTGGACTATGGGAAGCAGGGGTGAAGTCAATGAAGTTTCACCTAAAACGTATTATTGGAGATTCAACACTCACATTCGAGGAACTGAGCACGCTTCTTTGTCAAATAGAAGCATGCCTCAATACAAGACCACTGTGTTCACTAAATAACGACATTAGTAACATGGAAATTCTCACCCCAGGCCATTTCCTAATTGGACGTGAGATAATATCCCCCAATCATCCAGCAATAAATGATTTTTCCACAAGCTTAACGACGCGATGGAAATCAATCCAGAAAATGAAAAGGGATTTCTGGAACGCATGGTCAAGCGACTATTTAAACAATTTACAACAACGATACAAATGGCAGAACAAAGAGAATAATATCAGCATTGGAGATGTTGTCATCATCAAGGACAACCAGGTGAATCCCAGCAGATGGCCGCTAGCAAAAGTGACCGAAATCTTTCCTGACAAATCTGGCGATGTTAGAGTGGCAACAGTTAAGAAATCAGATAGCCAGCCGATGAAAAGAAGTATTCATCAATTAATCCCATTACCAAACAAAAAAGATCCAGAAGCCGAAGTGAGACAGTCGACACAACGAAAATCCAGCATTTCCAAAGTTACAACAATAGTAACCCTGATGCTTTGTATGATGTTGTGCCCTTCTGTATACGCAAATTTCACTGTGAGAAATATGAAACCTGGTCTTTACATAGAACATCTTGGCCACTCGCGAATTGAAAAGGGCATTTTTAGAGTACAGATAGACTACAACCGACACAAAATGAAAGAAAATGTTGAAACCTCCGAAAATGTTTATAAAACTTTCGAAAATCTATGCGAGAAAACAACGGACATGACATATGACACTCAATGTTCTACACTATCTCATCATTTACACGAGGTATTCGAAGAACTAAAGTGGACAACCCAAGTAATAGATGAAACACATAAAAGACGAAAAAGAGGCATTTTGGGAAAACTGCTTACTTCAGTATTTGGCGTGAATGATGAAGTATACGAAGACATCGACAGCATTCAAAAGAACCAAGATGAACTACTTAAAGCTGAACATCACCAAACAAAATTTATGCTGTCAGCCTTAACCTCATTTAACGAAACAGAAGAAAGAATACAAAACAAATTGGAATTGTTCAGAAGAAAATTAAATCAAGCCTTATCAGCAATGAACGACATGAAAGGCTGGTTTAAAACCATTGACACGAACAAGCTGAACATTCACATCCTGACATCATATGAAGTAGCCAACGGGTTTATAACAGAAGTCCTGGACCACCACTCCAAGCTGCTTGCTGTACGTTTCCGGAGAGGCAACTTACACGAATTGATTTCACCAATACGTGTAAATAGGATCCTGAACGATGTTCGAAGAAAATTACCCCCAACACTGAATATATTGACGGAACCTGTATTAAAGACCACGATGAGGACGACAAACGAGTCTTTCCAAGTATTTAGTCATTTTTTACTAGTGGGAACCACAAACTTCACCTTGATGAAAGTGACCCCAATTCCTGTAAAAATATCTAACACATCATATTGGGAACCAGACGTCACCGTTCCATTTCTCAACGTCGACTACAACCGTCAATTATACTATGGATTGAACGAAAACGAGTTCAAGTCTTGCATATTGACCTCAGCAAACGAATATGTCTGTTCACCAACATCAGTTAAAAATATAGAAACGGCATCTAATTGTGTAATTGATGAAGTATACCAACGATTCGAGACAACCAAATGCAAACTGGTCCAGCGAAGTCTTATTGGAACAATATGGAAAGAACTCTCTACAACTAATGCATGGATGGCAGTTACAAGCAAACCCACCAGAATTGCGATAACTTGCAATGGCGTGAGAGAAGAAGTTACGCTGAACAAGACGAATATAATCCAAATTGCCCAGGACTGCATCATACAAACAAAATCCAACATCCTGACGCCAAGAAGGATTGATTCAATCCCAGTGATAGAATCCTTCACGAAAACCATATCATACAACTTCACAAATTTCAAACTGACAACCAACAACTCCTATCTCATGGAGCCCATTGAATCCGTGATTAGGGATTCCCAGAACTTGGAACATCTTCAGACCATGGAAAACAACATTCAGGAAAAGCTCGACGAGAACCAATGGAGAAAGATTCATCATCATTCCATATCAATCAGTATCCTCACGTCAACAACCCTGATCATCATTATGATAACTTTGACCGCAGGGTACCGGTTCTGTCAAAGATGCCGAAGGAAGTCTGCTGACCATAGAGCTTCAACAACCACCACATCATCACCTCAGGAGGGTCAACTGATGGAACTAATGCCACTATAATCCAGCATCCAGGAGACCTAAATGATGGAACTGATGACAAACCAGCAATCGAGAGGGGGCAGACTGTTTAATCGTCAATTAAACAAATTTAATATCTTATACTTTCCAAAATTTTATATTTAATATTTTTTAATTTTTTATTATTTTTAATTTTTTATATTTAAATAATTTAATATTTCGAAGCGGTGACCGACCCAAAGGTGCTGAGCCTACAAAAACAGTACCAATTAATCGGTCATCGCCGTTAAAACTGCATATTTTCACATTGTTTAAATTATCTAGTTGCTACGTCACATTAGAATTATGTATAAATAGGAATTAATTTAATAAAACTTTCTCTCTTTCAACCACAACCAGCCTATCATTCACATCTACTTAACTACCCTCAACATTCCCTAAACTCTACAAGAGTTTACAGGTGGTCTTAGCACAAAAGGTATCGCATAACCTTTTATAGTACTTAGAATACTGGCCGGTGCCCCGGCTTTTTCCCATTTGTGAGTAAAAAGGGCTAATCGACCTCCCCTGAAACCCTGTCTCCCTGAGTCACAACCTTTTATTGTCCCCACTAAACACCTTTTTCTTCTTATCAGGATATCCGCCTCCCCCTGTGTACTTGCGTTTGCGGTCCCCTCTTGGGGAACTTGTGGATTGAGACGAAGGCGTTTTATTGGAACGGGATGCTTCGGGCTTTTGAAAAAAACTGGGCATAGCCTTTGACCCAGTTGGTTGGTTTGATGGGGATAATCCCTAGATTAAATAAAGCCAGCTGGCGCCCTAGGCTTGGCTCGAGGGTACCCTCGCAAAAACCCCCCTTGTTGTTTGATTAGTTCCGCAAGAGGTTCCTCTTCGAAAAGGAAAGTACCGGCAGGTGAAGGTGGAATTGATTCTAGCAGCTGAGCTACATGATCACTCTGAGGTTTAATCAAAGACCTTCTTTGTTCTATTACTTCAGCCCTGCGACCACACACATTCTGAAGAAGATCATCAGAAATAGATCTAAATGACGAATGCGACCCCATTAACAGACTCTAAACATCTGACTTAATTTCCTGATGCTTAATAACCAGCTCCTTAACTCCTTCTGAAAAAGCCTCTCTTTGAAGCAGTAGCCCATGTACTACTGTCCCAAAAGTCAAGTCCATCTTAATCAACTGATCCTGCAAAGGACTTGTTTTGCACAAATTCGCTAATTGTGGATTGACACGCAAAGCGCTAAACACGGGAGCGGCCTGCAGCTTCTTTTGAACTTCTGCATAGCGAATTCGTGATGTTTTTCCCAACTTCTGGCATTCAACGCCCTGAGCTGCTATATGGGCTTTTGGCGCCGGCACGGATGGCTTCTGCCCCCTAGTTCTCGGGGTGAAGTCCAAATCCAGCAAAGTTTCCTTACCGATGGACGTTGCCACCCATGCGGACTCATCATCACTTAACTCCTGTTCTTGAAATAGAGGGCGATTCTCCTCTTCCTCATTCTCATTATCGGAAAAATCCCCATCTGATTCCTCTTCAGTTTCAAACCTTCTCATAAACGATTGCATAATCGCCAGCTGGCCTGAAGCCTCTTTTCGGGAAATTAACAATGGCTTCATATCACTTAATGCTGCCACAATTAGCTCATTTGCGGCTGCTCATTTGCGGCTGCTGAGCCTCGTATCCGAGCTGCAAGGACTGGCGGACCGATAATAAGACCCACGCAAAGGGGCCAGTCGAGCATCTTCACTTTTATGCTCCTGTAGACCTTCTCTGGTAAACTTGTCTTGTCTGGGGTAAACGCCTGAGCGATGTCTACTGTAGGAAATGCAAATCTTAACTAGTTTAAAACCTGTGGGTTCAATTCGCTTCCCTACAACTCATCCTTAGAGAGACGAGCTGCTTTCCAGTCTTGCCAACCTGCCGGTAAATGGGACAATTTCTTAAGCCTTTCGAGGATGGCCAAATCCTCCAAATTAACTCCGCAAGCGAGTGCACTTAGACACCATCTACAACAAAACAAGAGGTCAGACACTGTCTTATGATACGAGCCCTACCACCGCTCAAAACACGGCTCCTATAATAAGAAGAATGGCAAACAAATCAAGCCGCACGGCGGGTCAAATTGAGTCGCTTGGCTGGCTATATTGAGCCGGGCCGCTGGCCAAATTGAGCCGCACAGCTGGCCAAATTAAGCCGCACGACTGACCAAATTGAGCCAAACTGAGCCGCGCGGCTGGCCAATCTGAGACGCGCGGCTGGCCAAACTGAGCCAAATTGAGCCGCACGGCTGACCAAATTAAACCGCGCGGCTGGCCAAACTGAGCCGCACGGCTGGCCAAGTTGAGCCGCGCGGCTGGCCAAACTGAGCCGCACGGCTGGCCAACTTGAGCCGCACCGCTGGCTAATTGAGCCGCGCGGCTGACCAGATCGAGCAGAGCGGCTGCATAGAGCGAGCCGCCTGTATTTGGGAATAAACTTATGCCTGTTTCTATAGGATCGCAGACCCTAGCGGCATTTAGTCTTCAAAAGACATATTTTATTGACTCCCTTGTGGACGCAAGACATTGCACAAGAAAGTCACGTGAATTCTATAAGGGGAAATTGTTAATTTACTTACCGTAAATCACTCACTCACTAACTAAAAGGTCGTTTTGTATTTTACGTCAAAACTCGAACGGCACTCGCCGTTTGCTGCTGCACTTCAAGAAAACTAAAAGCGTACTGCAAGATCAGCGCGGAGCGCTGCTAGACGAGCGCGAGGGGTAGGAGACTACGGTTTGTGAGAGTGGGGGTTGAAGGAGAGAAGGGGAGCAGCTCGCGCGAGGGAAAACGGGGGGGGGGGTGTAATCTCATAAGGGTCAAGCCGACGGCACAGACATGAAATAACTATAAAACAATTTGTTTTGTGCTTTAAGAAACACAGGGATTTTAAAGATGTTTTCAATTAGGGAGACATTTAAAACAAATCAAATTTTGTAACAATAATGCTCATATTTAGTGCTCACTAAATTTTTTTTATTCCTAATTTTTGGAGAATATAATTAAGTGTCAAGCAAATTTTTGGACGATGAAGCAGAAGAACTCAAAATTTATAAAATAAACGATTACGATATTGTACGATTGATAAAGAATAATTGTTCCTTTGCAAACTTCTATTTAAATTCTGCTTGCGCAAAACTTGTTTATTTAGTGGCATTATAAACTAATATAAATTTGGTGTGGGTTCCATGTCTAATAACTAAGATATCGGTATACGCAAAATCCACCAGCCGGCTGCAGCTATGTAGGTATGTTTGTGGCATATTGTCTAGAAATCGTTTATACTGACCACAATTACTTCACTTGCAGACATTTTTTCTGCAATTTCTCTGCTGTTTCTTTAACAAAAAGTAGTGACAGGCAGAGAAAATTTCCGCAAGTGTTATTAAACACCAAGTTAAACCAAGAAGTAGTAAGAAAAGATTTACGAAATGTCATCGCAATGTTGATGAATTTGTGTACATATTTTATTTCCACCTAAATTAAACTTATAATATAAAGTTCCATACTCAAGCTTATGTTAAAATATTATTTTTTTTTGTTTTGGACAATTTAAATTAATTTTAATTATTTGATTATTTTTTATACGCGGAATACAAAATTTATTGTCGTCTATAAATCACCCTATTTTTTATAAACTTACCTATCTCTTATGTGATAATTTCCATGTTGTCCCAAAATATCCTCTATGGCAGCCATAAGATGATCCATTAACTTAAAAAATAATATATTGATTTAGTATCTAAAATACTTTAAATAATACTTCTGCCAAAAAGGCTTTTTCTTACTACCTCGACTCAAAATACGTTGTTTCGTCCCCGATTTCACGGCAGAAAGTTTACGTTTCTTGCATTGGTCAAGCTATACGCGCACACTCTAATAGCGGGAGTAAAAATTTTTTAGTCGCGTGCTTAACATTTAAATTTCGTACTGCCAACATGAGAAACACAAAAATATGACAGTTTTAAACCATAATTTTGCAATTATAACAACAAATAAACAATTTATGTTTTTACTTTTTTACTTTTTATGTTGTTTTAAGTGTTTAATGGTACTTTTATTTGTTATAAAGTAGTAATTTGTTAATTAAAATACAACCTTTTATTTTTACTGTATTGGCACCGCTGAATTACCATGACAACGCTACAGTTTGATTGATTTTGAATGTAAACGTCAGAATTAAATTAAACGTCAGATTTTAATTTTGACACAAATTTTTTTATATACATTTAATTTTTTCCCGTATTTTCTGCAGGGTAGTAAGAAAAATAGTATACACTACACGGGCAGAAAGTGTGAGAGTCCTGAACTGCGCGCCATGATGCCCTCGGCTTCGCCTCGGGCATCATGGCGCGCAGTGCAGGAATCTCACACTTTCTGCCCTTGTAGTGTAATATACTATTCATTATACCTTTTTAAAAATAATTAATAAGATTAGGTATAAAAAATACCTAAGATATTTTAACTTTATATTATTAAATATATATATATATAATAATAATTATAATTATTTAATATAACTATTAGATTAAGCCAGTAAAGTGTAAGATTTTAATCGAATGATCATGTATGCAATGCATATACACTAGGTTGTTTAAAAAAACAATTATTTTTTTAATGGTGTTGAAAACTTAATCGTATATTAAAAAACAAAACATCTGAAGGTCAAAGTTCTTCAGATCAACCGTTTCAAAGATATCAGCGATCAAAAATAACACTAATAAAAAATTTCAAATATTTTCAAATAAAATACAAAAAAATATCATATGCCATATTTATATTATACTTTATGTAAAATCACTTTAATTCTGTTAACCTGAGACTGTAGACTTTTTTTTTATTTATATATATATATATATATGTATGTATACCGGGTGTATCTGAGCTCAATCCTGTAACTTTTTTTATTAATAAAGATAGACACATGAAATTTAGCATGGTTAATTAGGATGTAAAATGCCACTTATAAGAGTACAAAATTAATTTTTTGAACTTCTGGTTTCGCCGGAAATGATAACATCTTTCGATTTTTAAATGGAATGCCCTATATTTTTCTCAAATAGTTCAAAGCACTTTAGATTGACCTTTATGATGATGCATATTCTGATGAGGAAACGTCGAAAGGTCAATTTGAGGATGCTGTCTGACTCAGAATTTCCTCAGGATTCCAAATATGTAAAAATATATAGGGCGTTCCGTTTAAAAATCGAAAGTTGATATCATTTTTGGCGAAAACGAAAGTTCAAAAAATTCATTTTGTACTCTTATAACTTATATAAGTTATAAGTGGAATTTTATATCCTAATTAACCATGCTAAATTTCATGTGTCTATCTTTATAAATAAATGGATGCGCCTATTCTCAGATACACCCGGTATATATATATATATATATACATATATATATATATATATATATATATATATACAGGGTGAATCGGAAGGATCGCACTAAACTCAACTGCATTCTACACATCAAAATAATAAAAAAAACTCAACTGTTCTTATCCTATTCATATTTGTTTACAAGTTATGGCGAAATTTAAAAAAAAATTAAATTTTAAAAAATAAATTATTATCTAAACAAAGTTTTTGTTTCCATAGTTACATATTGTTTACATTTAAAAGGCCTAACTGTCAGCGTCAGTGGAATTTTTGTAATTTTCCAGTTTAAATTTTTTTAAAATGCCAAAAGTTTATTTAAATTTAGAGTATGCTAATATGGTTTTGTAATTGCAATGCCACATCTGCTGTAGAAGAATATCGGCGACGTTTTCCACGTGAAAGGGCTCCTGACAAAAACTTGTTTATTCGAGTGTTTTTAACAAACTTTGCGAGACTGGAACTCTTCCAAGTGCTAAAATAACATCTGAAAAAGCTGATCGACAAACTTTAGAAGAAGTGGAAAATATTTTGTATCTAGTGGAAGAAGATGCAACGACTAGCACCAGAAGAATCGCCACTCAATTGGACATTTCACAAAAACGGGTAATACGCACACTTCACGAGCAAGGCTTATACCCATATCATTTACAAAGAGTACAGTTTCTACACCCGGAAGATTATGCTAAACGTGTGGAATTTTGTCGGTGGGTAACTAACAATCGTAGAGTTGTATCGCGTATACTTTTTACTGATGAAGCAACATTTACACGTGACGGTAATGACGAAAATCCCCATGCTATAGTCGAAACCTATTTTCAGCACAGGTTTTCAGTAGATGTGTGGTGTGCTATGATTGCTGGGTAATTAATTGGCCCTTTTATCATGGAGAATCGCCTCACAGGGAAACACTACCTTAATTTTTTAATAAATGAGTTGCCAGTAATACTAGAGAATGTCCCTTTAAACGTAAGAAGGCGAATGTTCTATCAGCATGATGGAGCCCCTGCACATTTCGCTCGTGAGGTCAAGCAACACTTAGATTAAATGTTTCCAGAGCCTTGGATTGGTCGCGGAGGTCCAATTAGTTGGCCTCCAGATCTAACACCACTAGATTTTTGTTTATGGGGTTGGTTTAAAACAGAAGTTAAAAAGTTAAAGTAAATAATCGAGAGGCACTAATTCAACGAATAATTAATACTGGCGCAGTTCTTAAAGAAAAACAAGAGTTAATAGGACAAGCAACAGGCGCTGTTAGCAGACGTAGCAGAGCATGTTTAGAACTTAATGAGTGTATTTTTGAACACCTTATAAAAAGTCATAACTATTAAACAAATGTTTCATTTTATTTATTTTTTAATTACGCTATAACTTCAAAACAAATGAGAATCGAATAAGAACATTTGAGTTTTTTAAATTATTTTAAAACAAAAACAAAAAACAAAATTTTAGGACTGCATTCTACACATTAAAATAATTTAAAAAAACTCAAATGTTCTTATTATATATACATATGAAATAACTTCTCTCGCGGTGTTGCGAAAACAAACCATTCCAAAATTATAAGAATTCAAAATTAAAAAAAAAATCCCGTGTTATTGAAATGGAAAAATAACAAATGAATTGAAGCAAAACTTAATATTAATATTAAGGGCTCAAATAGGCGCCAAAATTTTTGTTTTTAATGTAATAAAATAAAATAATTGATTTTTTTTAACACCCTAATAATAATAATAATAATAATAATGTATAAATTAATTACCACATATTCTGGCGCGCAGTAAATTTTAGTGGGCTGGACAATCTACAATATTTCGAGGCTTCTTGAAAAATACCATTTTATTTTTTTTTCAGCCTTATACAGGGTGTCCACAAAGGGTAGGGAATATTTGTAAGTTCAATAAAAATAAAACTACAAGTCAGAAAAAAATTATTTTTTTTTAAGTTTTTGACAAAGTTTTGGAAAATTAAGTCCCAAAGATTTTGTTGTCCAAATGTTGACCGAAAACGAAAATTAACTATCACGCGTCTACTCATAACTCTGAAAACAACGGCCATTTCGTTGCGGATGTTGTGCTTCAATTGCAGGAGAGTTCGTGGTCTATTTTCATAAACTTTCTCCTTTAAGGTATCCCCATAAAAATAATCAAGTGATGAAGGAATCATTGGGCCTTACATTTTTGAAAACCGACGAGGGCTAGCACTTACGGTAAACAGGTTAACCGTTCACTGCAGTGAACGGTATTGCGACATGTTTAAGAAACTTAAATCAGTCCCTTAAAGTTTTCAATCAAATTATCCCGAAAAAAGTGATATCTCGACGTGGCACCATTCCGAGAAGCGCCGATCTTACACCATTTAATTATTTTTTTATGAGGAAACCTTAAAGATAAAGTTTATAAAAACAGACGAATTTTCCTGCACAAGATCCGCACTGAAATGGCCGCTGTTTACAGAGATATGTGTAGAGGCGCAATAGTGAATTTCCGTTTTCGGTTAGAGGAATGCCAGCAGCGCGAGGGTCAACATTTGGACAAAAAAATCTTTGGCACTTAATTTTCTAAAACTTTGTCTAAAAATTAAAAAAAAATATTTTTTTCTGACTTGTAGTTTTATTTTTATTGAACTTACAAATACCCCCTACCCTTTGTGGACACCCTGTAGTTTGTTGGTAATAAGTTAAATTTATTTAAAAATATTTCTATTAAAAGCGCAATTTAATAGGAATTAAAACGGCGTAATATAGTTACTTACTTCTTTGTTAATGAATTGTTAATGCATTGCGTAAAATTAATTTTAAAGAAATAAATAGTCCACTCTGGATCAATTTACTTAACTTAAATAGTGCAATCATGATTTTATAGGAAATTTTTAAAGCTGCAAAATTTAAAGTGAGAATTAACAGCCCATAAGGAAGAAAGCCGATTTTCAAAAAATGTATTCTTAAAATTACAAGTATTTTAAAAGTTTGTTCGCATTTGTGCGATAAACGGTTCGTAAGTTAGTTTAAATAGAGTTTGTATTTTCAAAATGGCGGGTCATGGCTTCGCGGGGGATGGTCGTATCGATTCGACGACCAGAATATATAACATTCAATTTATGCTCTTTCGATTAATAAAATAAAATTTCAACCGGTCTTTAAGTATATCAATTAAGTATTTTCAACATTTTAGCAAATACTTTTTTAAGAAAAATTTATCCTTAAAAAGTATTCCGTCTTTTTAGTTTTGGTGTATACAGCGGACTTATCATAGCAGCATTCGGTTTTGCATTGCATTGTTTAATTATTAATTTACTTTTGAAGATGATTCAGTTATTTAAAAAGTTCGGATAAACTCGGTCTCTATAATTTTAACAACATTTTTTTTTAATAATTATAACATATCATACAAAAAGTATTTGTTTAATTATGTATTATTTATGAATTAATTCGCATACCGATATAATTTATAATTCAAATCTAGTTAAAAAACTTTCGCCATTAATTATAAATAAAAAATTCTGAAACTTACCCTTTCATGTATTCTTTCATTCATACTTGGTTTTCGTTTTTCTGCAGTTTTTACATTCAAAATTTTAACCAAAGGTTTTATTGTTATTCCTTGAAAAAATACCGTAAAATATACTACGGCAATTGTAGTCGTCATAAACATTGGTTGTAACTTTACAATTTTTGGGTCTATAAGAAGCACCAAAGCAAAAGCAACGGCACCACGTAAACCTCCATAAGACATAACAAACTTCTCCACTGTACTTAACTGATGAAGACGAAACCTATTTGCTATTGCTGTAAAAATTATTACACCTAAAAAAGGAGTATATTAGAGAAATATTTTTAGTAATTTAATAAATAAATATACTGATGGATAAACTCAAAGCACCGGTAAAGTTATATTGATTGAAATATTAAAGTGAGCATTTTTTTCGCAATTTAGGAAGTCGCAGCGCTAAAAGGGTTGAGAAATGATACTTTATTTCAACATCATATTTCTTTTCTTAACAATGCAAGCGGAGTCTTTTATTTTACCTTGTTCTCAATATTCTTCGACTTGGAAGCCTTCTCTCACAATGTTTTGTTTATTGTCGTTGTTTTTTGTTAGGGTAGCGTTAAGCTAAATTTGATCACTTACATATTAGTTAAATTCTTTAAACCAACCTAACGGTCAATAATTCCCTCTTTACCAGGCAGTAGTAGCAACAGTAGTATATTAACACCAAAATTTTCATGGATCGAACTTCAATATGTCCATCTGACTCTATCGCTGTAGAAGGATAACTGAATTTCTAGGTGCACAGAAAGAAAAACTGTACGTAAAATTAATAAACTGCTGTCGTCAATTTTTTGTACATTGTGATTATTACAATGCTTTTTCATCATAGATTAATAACTAAGTACATTGAAACAATAAACTAGTCAACATTAAACGATACATGCAAAACATCAAAAATTAATTATTTCCTTTATCAATATAATAAAAAAATTTATTAACGAACATAACCATTAACTCCTTAAAACGCGCCAAAATTAATGCTAACGTACGCTAATTCAATCAACATAAACATTATTACAACGAATCGCTGTCGTAGACCGAAGGTCATCGCACGACTTTTGGGCACAGTGCGCCTCTGTAAAGTTTAAGTTTTTTGAAAAGACCACCCAAATTTTTTTGTTGTTAATTATAGTGGACCATCCCCTTATTAAATACCACTAGTCACCTAAATCGCAGCTGATCCTTCTTGAAAGATTTTTAGCTCTTTAGATTTTTTTTTATTTTTTAAAGTATTTTTATAAAATTCAATTAAATGGAGACAAAAGAAAATTAAAAAATATATCAAATGCAGTGCACTTTAACAAAATCAAAATATATCAAATTTATTACACTTAAAATAATACAACAATTAATTAAACTTTAAAACAATTTCAAACAAGAGCAAAAATTCTTTATAACACTAGTGTCCGTATCGCAGGTCATTTATATCATTGATTTTGTAGTTCTTCCAAATTAACAAAAATTCTCGGTGAACAGACTCACCAGCTTGTTCCGACTCAGACCCAACCAAGTTTTCAAAAATTGGACCGTTTCGACAAGATGCTCCAAAGGGTCTGCGAGACTCCTGTGTCCTATAAAACTGCTTTCAAAAGTGACACATCAGCCTTCAGTTCACTTAAGGTACAAAGCAGCTTTGAACCAAAACACTTTTCAACAATACGATTCATTGTGTTGAAAGTCACAACAAAGGGTATAACATAAACTTCTTCCAGGTTGACTAATATCTCTTTTGACTTTAAATCTTCTGCATTTTTCAACAACTTTCTGCAGGCATTCCTTTCAAAAAGTTCTCCTTGATATTTTTTCATGACTTAATTTAGCTGTTTAGGCCATTTTAATGCATTTTCTTGGCTAACAGTGGTACAAGTCCTTTAAAAAATAAATGATTAACAAAAAGATAAAGTTCCGGAATAATACATTTCTTGAAAATTCTTTCATCTTCTTCTTTGAAAATGGCTTTATTGATAGTACCTACCAAAAGATTAATTTCCACGTTTTAAGTTTTTTTCAAAAATTAAGTCAAATTTATTAAAATGAAGTGTATTATCGCCATAGGAGCGCAACTCTTTGTGATATTCACTGTATGATCGAAGTTCTTTTAACGAAATGTAGCAATAAGGACATGGGTAGGACGATGTTGCTGTCTGTAAGCCATTAACCATTAGAATTATTTTTAAGTCAGAAAAAAATTTAAAGGATATCTTGTTTATTTTTAAAAAGTCAAAAAGTAAGTTTCTAAGATTTTCGTATGTTTCTTTGATGACAGGAACCATACAGAAGATGATCAGTCTCTTAACACCTATAAGTTTTCCTTTTTTTGCAGCGTTACCTCCATCTGAATTCCTCGAACGCAATGAAATTTCATTCTCTTTATTTTCTGGATCTTCTGGAAATAGGGACAGACATATTTTAAAAAATCTTGGCCTCCATCGCACAAAACCTTGACATTTGGTGTGCCAAACTTTTGTTTCCTTTCTAAAATTTCGTTTACTAGGTCACTTGCATCTGCATAAATAACTGTCCGTAGGAGTTTTCCCTCTATAGAGTTTCCAAAATTAAAGAACTTCTTTATAGTATTTAAACAAAATACGAGATCGACTTCTTCGCGAGGTTCTATATTGACTGGGTATTGAATTTTTTCCTGCCGATGTTCTGATAATATTTGTAATTTTATCCATCTGCCCGCCAGAAAAGCCAGCATTTGTTTGGAAATTAATTGAATTAAAAAAAAAATAAAAAAAATATAAAGAGCTAAAAAACTTTCAAGAAGGATCAGCTGCGATTTAGGTGACTAGTGGTATGTAATGAGGGGATGGTCCACTATAATCAACAAGAAAAAAATTTTGGTGGTCTTTTCAAAAAACTTAAACTTTACAGAGGCGCACTGTGTGGGTGTGGAATTTTTACATGCAATTTTTATCTTGTCAGTACTTTAAAGGTACGGATAGTTCCGCGCTTTATTAGTGAAATTGTCATAAATATACACTCAGAGAAATATCAAGTTATGAAAAGCATATGAAATTATATTAATTTAAATAATCGGGTAAATTTGATTCAAATAGAAAAAAATTTAGTTTTACATTCATTTACCAACAGTTTTACAATGTTTTGAAACACTTTTAAAGTGTACCCTCTTTAAAATATATATACAAAAAGAAATCCATTTATTTCATTGCCTTTCTCAAAGTTGTTTCAAAAAGATATGTATTATACAATTGTTATGCACCTATTAATTTAATGGGAAACACCAATGACGCCAAAACATATTTGAATCCCTAATAATTCAAAGGGATTCAAATATGTTTTGGCGTCATTGGTGTTTCTCATTAAATTAAAAGGTGTATAACAATTGTATAATACATATATTTTTAAAATAACGTTGAGAAAGGCAATGAAATAAATAGATTTCTTTTTGTATATATATTTTAAAAAGAGTACAATTTAACAGTGTTTAAAAACATTGTAAAACTGTTGGTAAATGAATATAAAACTACATTTTTTTCTATTTGAATCAAATTTACCCGATTATTTAAATTAATATCATTTCATATGCTTTTCATGACATGATATTTCTCTGAGTGTATGGAGCGAAGTCAAGGTGTGTAAACTTGGGAAGTTGTTTTAAAATTTTTTGACTTTTTGGATTATTTTTTAAGTTCTGTACCTAATATACGAAACCGAGGTGTGTGAGCTTGTGAAGTTATTTTAAACAGTTTTGACTTTTTTGGATATTTTTTTTTATTTTTAAGTTTTAAGTGAATGAGTTTTTAGTTTTTAAAATATACACTTTTGATATTTTAAATAAAATAATTTAGGATTTCATGTAATTAAGGCGGTCGATATATGTTTTAATATTATTTATATATTTAATCTTGACTTTTTACAGGAAAGCATGTTTTGGAATTTTTTAGATACTATCGCTAACAAAAAAAACTCATACAGATTAAAAATCTAGTGTTCCTGATTTTCTATCATTTCGTTGGAGTAATTGTGGCTTTTAACATAATACGTCACATTTGAAAGGTCTAAAATTAAATACAAAGTTAGGTTGAAGTTTGAAAAAAAAATTAATATTTCGTCATCCCTCTGTTTTTGTCAATTACTGCCCGCAAACGGCAAAGCATGGAAGTCGCCGTCTTGCTTTATCTCGTTCCAAATGGCTTCAATGGCTTGCCAGAGTTTGTCTGCATTGTTTGGTTAAAATGTTGTTAAAAAAGTCATAATGGATGTGACAAAGCTCGATGTCAGCTTGACATTGACGGAAAAGTTTTATTCACACAGCCACAATATAGCTGTATGAGTTTTTTTTGTTAGCGATAGTAGATCATTTTGTAAACCTCTTTAGAGCCCAAAGGTTCATATTATTTGTAATTTCTCTTTAAAAAAAAATTTTTTTTCACCAAAAACGTCTTTATTTTAAAGAAACCCCTTTTGTGATTGATTGCTGGGTAATGTATAAGATATTTTTTTCCTATTTATTTTTTTCCTATTTTTATGCTGCTAAAACGAAATGTACCCACGTACCCAGTAAACCTTTATTTTAAATAAAAAGGTAAGTAAATTTGGCAAATAATTTTAATTGGGTTTGTCTTGGATTTTATGTAAATTTAATTAAATCATAAACTAATGCCTTTTTGTTCGTAGTATTAATACTATAAGGGATCATAGATCTATGGTAATTGTTTATGGCTCGATCCATCTCAAATCACCCAGGCCATTTATGTCGAAAAAATTTTTTGCGGCGATACTTTCAGAAATGGTTGTTTAAACTATTTCAGAAAACACATGTATATGTATATTTTTTGTTTTTGCTCTTAAAGTCGGCGTTTTCGAAAAATTTAATTTTTTCTCTGAGCGCACAAATGCGGATTTTTCATTTTCCCATAAACATCATTTTTGCAAACGCTTATATCATTTGTAAAAATGCATGGATTTCAGTGCTTTTTTTTAATTTGTAGGTTATTGTTCAATCTACGAAGTGCATTAAAGAAAAAAAAAATTTTGCGCATAATTTTTTCAAAATTGTTAATTAAGTAAAAAATACATTTTTTTCAATATTTTTTTTTTTGATAATGCCACATTTTTTTTTCTTTTGATAATTTTTTATATCAATGTGTGATGTATGAACAACAATATATATAAAAGTCAATATGCTAAAATTCGTTTTTTTCGAGATATGATTTTTTGAGTTTTCACGATTTTTTTTATAAACATATCTATCATATGATATATATACTAGCGAAAACTGTAGACTTTATAAATATGATAGAATTTTAATAAGAGACAATGCGTCACCCTAATATTGCAAGGTTGTATGTTACATTTTTAAATTTTTTTGCTTTTTAGTATTACAAAGCCCTAGGGGACAAATACTGTATTTTAAGCGTGAAATAAATTCTCTAGCTCATAAAACCATTATGGTTCTATAAGCTGGAGAATTTATTCCACGCTTAAAATGCAGTATTTGTCCCATAGGGCTTTGTAATACTAAAAAGCAAAAAAAAAATAAAAATGTAACATACAACCTTGTAATATTATGGTTTAAGTTAAAAATAAGATTGTTTACGAATAATATTTATATATTATAGGTTTATATGTTTATAAACAATTTTAATTTTATTCAATAGCACAATCAATTTACAATTGTCCACTCATGGTCGCTCGTTTTCGCAAAGTAGGTAGGTTTTTCCGCCGCTTTCCTTTTTCCAAACGTGAGTTTGCCGGATTCCTTTCAATGATTTACAATTACCCCATTCTTTTTGTTTTTTGTTGCGAAATTTTTTCAATTTCTGATCATACAGTAAGCAGATCTTTACATTAGGCGTATAACCTTGTATTATTCCGGCAAACGTTTTGGCATCTTGAATACATTCAAGTGGTCCTTTTCGCAGATTGTGGTTGGTCGCAAAATGTTTAAGAAGTCCTCCGACCCCATCACAAGCTCGTTTGCCATGTCCAGAAACTGAAAATATCCATTTTCTCGAACCTGGAGATTTTCCGAATTCGGAAAATTGATACCGATTCTTGAAATGACTTGGAGCTCCATCGGATATAATTGTTATGTTTTTAGTTATAGCATTTTGGTATTTCTGATGAATATCATCGATAATAATGTTGATAGCTATGATAGCGTGTGCTGAGTCGTGATTGCGATCATCAGTAACAACTGCATAGCTCAAGGTATCTTTGTGATAATAACAAACCGCTGTAAAAATCGATACTTGATCATTTTTCCAATGATGACCTTGAATTTCATCTTTTAAAAATAACCGACCAATTCTCAGCAAAATCGACGTGAATGAATGAAATGATCAGATCGCAATTTACATGATTCTTTCTCGTTACGAATGGCTTTTTGTTGTATTTCTTTGAAGCGCAAGTGAGGACTCGTCTTTGTAACGCATTCAACCAGATGTTTTAAATAGTTTTTTATCGTTGTTGTTTTTTTAATTAGATTATTATCTTCCCAAGCAGCGTAAGTAATGTCATCGTTTTCATCAATATCTTCAGAAAATCCAAGAAGTTCTAATGTGATGACGCCGGGGCCCGGACACTTCTCACATTCTTGTAAAACGCACTTGTTATTTCTTGAACACACAATCGATAATAATATTGAATCCCGGATTCGGTCTACAGTTTTTTTATCATTGATAGCTTTTCAAAGTTGCAAGTAGCAAATCAAAATTGGCACAATAAATACATAGACAGACTTCTTGGGGAGAATTCAAGCTTACCCACTTTGGACGCAGAGTGTAAAATTTAGATATTCCCATTTTCACACCAGGATTGTTTTCTTTGAATATCTGATAAGTTTCTTTAATACTTCTTGTCATGAAACTCTTCACTTTTTTCATTTCTACCCCATTTTCTACGATTTTTTTGACATCGTTTTTATTGGGACTTTGTCGAGAACAGTCCAAGTCATCATTCAAGTAGTATTCTTGAGCAATATTTATCGACGTTTGATCAATATGATGACCGCAGTAAGGATCTGGATTGTGATATACTCCTTTCTCCTTCACTACTTTCTTTGCCTCTCTGATCATATATTCGGTAACAGAAGGAAATCTGATAAGCATATCACTTCTTGATAGTGAATTCAGCGGAATAGTAGTCAACAGACGTTCTTGGGTTGACGAGCAATTTTCCAAGGATCTGTTGAAACTCTCTGTCCAGTTGACACAAAAACCGCAGTCGTTTAGTTTTGAAAATGGAGCAGAGAACATTTCGTCTTCTGGAATATTCAACACTTAACGTATTTTCTCAGATACTTGTGAGTCGAAGTTGGTGGTTAATTGTTTTCGTTTAATAGATGCATATGTTTCACAATCGTTTATTTTTGATTTTTTTAATGGAGATACGTCCATCTGAAATTTTTCGATCTGCGAGTTAAAGTTGTCGAATTCTACTTCGGAATCATGAAAGTTTTCGGAAGAAGATGGAGACAGTGGACTGCAATTTGGCGTTGAGTCAAGTTCGTTATCTGTGACTTTTTCCAGAGGAGCTGAAAACCGTGAGCGTAATTTTTCATAGCAGGCAACACAAACTGTGTCTGAGGCGCTCAAAAATTTCCCGATGGGTAACGAAGGTTGAAGCAGCGTTGCTAATTCTTCCAGTTGACGCAGTGACACGTTCCAAGTCTATACACTTCTGTCGTCGAGGAAACCGTTCTGAACCCATTATGCAACAGAATATGCACTTTTGATAAAATACAATCTTTTCCTAAAAAAGCGAAATAACTTCGTAAGCATAAGCCCAATAAGAATTATCTCAAACATTCAATTAAAAAAAAAAGAGTTCATACTTAGACACAGTGGTCATGAACGAGTCATAGGTCACATAAAAATGACCACAAAAATGAATGCGATATCGGAATAAGGACCCTCTCTAGAGTTTAAAAGCATGTTTTTCAAAATTGTAGTTGATCCTTTTTTTAAATTTTGGACTATAATTCAAATATCAATTTAGTGACTTATTTAAGATTTTTTGCGAATTTCTTGTAAACTGAGCCCTTTAGGAAAAAATATTTAAATAAAGAATTAAAGACGACTAAATTTTCAATTAAATGATGCTTTAACAACCGCAATCATTGACGTAGATATGATTTTTTTAATTATAATATGTTTAAAACACAGCAGTTTGCACATTAATCGCCGAAAGCATATTTTACAAATAAAAAGGAAAGGACGACAGAAAATGGTCTATCTATTAAGAAAACTTTGTATTTAAAAAAAGCAGGGCCCTTAAATAAATTGAGTACCTAAGTAATGTATGTTCAGTTGAGGTATACGCTTACGCAATAATACCGCCACCAATTATTTATATTTAATTGCGAATTAAATAAGGAGTAAATAAAAAGATCTAGTTAGCCATCACCGTTCCAGGCAACACTAGTTTAATAAATAGCGATAAATAGTTATATATATTTAATATATTTGTCATAATTTTGGTTTAAATATAATTTCAAGAGTCTTTCAATTATTTTCTTATACTGCTAATTTAACTTCTTTGTTTTTTCTAAATATAATTATATTTCCACACCCTGAACATACTTTTCGTCTATTTTCTTCATGACTTATCTTAGATGCTGGTTTACTTTTCGTGTTTAAATAATGATTTTATTAATTGACTAGCTGACTAACAACGATAATTTATGAGAGACACAAAATCTGTCAAAACTATTTATTAAACAAAAGTGTTACCTAGCAACGGTGATGGCTAACTAGATCTTTTTATTTACTCCTCGTTAGCAATTAAATATAAAAAAACTGGTGGCGATATTATTGCGTGAGCGTGTACGTTAACTGAACACACATTACTTCGATACTTAATTTATTTAAGGGCCCTGCTTTTTTAAATACATAGTTTTATTAATAAATAGACCATTTTCTGTCCTTTCCTTTTTTATTTGTAAAATATGCTTTCGGCGATTAATGTGCAAAAACAATAAAGTATTAAACATTTTGTAATTAAAAAAATCATATCTCGAAAAAAACGAATTTTAGCATATTGAATTTTATATATATTGTTGTTCATACATCACACATTGATATAAAAAATTATCAAAAGAAAAAAAAATGTGGCATTATCAAAAAAAATTTTTTTGAAAAAAAAATTATTTTTTACTTAATTAACAATTTTGAAAAAATTATGCGCAAAATTTTTTTTCTTCAATGTACTTCGTAGATTGAACAATTACCTACAAATTAAAAAAAAGTACTCAAATCCATGCATTTTTACAAAAGTTATAAGCGTTCGCAAAAAAGTTGTTTATGGGGAAAATGAAAAATCCGCATTTGTGCGCTCAGAGAAAAAATTAAATTTTTCGAAAACACTGACTTAAAGAGCAAAAACAAAAAATATACATATGTTTTACACATGTGTTTTCTGAAATAGTTTAAACAACCATTTCTGAAAGTATCGCCGAAAAAAATTTTTTCGACATAAATGGCCTGGGTGATTTGAGATGGATCGAGCCTTATTGATTCAATGTAAAATAATCATAAACATGTCTACCGTTTATAATAATAATAACATGCTTTCATATATCTATGTTTGTTGTTTATTGATTTAACGTATTAATCATAAACTTATGTCAAACTGTCGTTATATTAACAACCGCTGTTGATAGATCCATGCTCATAGATTATTAATTTAACGTACAGCATTCATAAACTGATGTAAATCTGTTTATTGTATTAATTATAGTCAAACATAGATCCATGCTCCTCATTCATTGATTTAACGTACAGAAATCGTAACTTGATGAATAAGAAAATTTACGAACGACTGTTCATTGTAATAACAAGACCCGTCATCGGCTGAAAATTAATGTTGTCGTTCATTGATTTGATGTACTTTTTTATTAATATCACGTACCTTTTTTGTTCAGTGTGAAAAACCTAATATTGTTGAGACATTGGGCGGGCGTTGTTGTCAGAACCTACAGCGAATTACATTAATGTTGAGTTTGAGCTTTAAATTGAAATTAAATTAATATCGGTTAATTGCTTTGACTAAGGTTAATTGCCTTTTTATTCTGCCTAGTGCTCATAGATATCTGGGATAGTGCCGTCAGATCTTGTCAATTAACACTCTTCTCTTACTATGCAGCAACAAATTGAAAACTAAATTAAATTTAAAGCTCTATTACACCTGACAAAATTTTGTTGCGGATTGTGGGTTAAAGTAAAAAACTATTTAGTCTGACAAGTGTAAACTACATTCAAAAAGGTATAAAATAAAAAAGGAGATTTGGGTGTCAAAGTACCTCAAATATTAAAAAGGCAGTATCTGAAAATATACCGCTTAGCACGTAGAAGTCGAAGATCACCATTCTATAAGCTTTAAAAATGTAGGTACTCCTGCAATACAACTGGCAAAAATACTTGAAGATTCCGAGTTTAACTTAAAAAAGTGAAATGTCAAAGACTATAAAGAATCTTTTGTAAAATTCGTATGGAATACCAGTGTTGGTGTTGGAAAACAGGAGTTGATTAAATTAACAGGACATTCGAATAGGTATTATAATCTAGCTGATTATAATCACCATCGAAAACCTCAGAACATCCAATAAGTGTGTTCTGCCGCTTTTACTTCTCAACTGCTCCAGATAAACCAATAAACTTAAAAACCACGCTGTGGTAGAAAAAAAACGGACGAACCACTGCTAAACACTGGATATTTATTATAAATTATAAATAATAATGTCCGTACTTTCTTGAAAAAACATTTGGTTTTAATTGTTAAAGGTTTGGCTTGTTATAGTCGTATAGAATAGGCAACATATTTTTCCTGTTTTAATAATATCAAGTTTGTTGCTTCCTGGCAATTTTGTTCATTACATTTTTGACAAATATCGTTAATGTCATTTACGTAATTTCTTATCATATTTTAAGCGAAAAACACCCATTTAAGAAAAGCAGCAGTTTTTTCGCATCACCAAAACAAAATTAGGAACTTGAGGGTGTATCGTGGTAGTCACTTTGGCAGGGAGCTTTGCTAACATCCAACCCAAGAGGCTTTTGGCAAGAGCCCTGTTTTTTTATATTTGGATAAGACCGGCACCTTAGTAATACTCCAAAGCGTAATTTGTTACTTTTATAGTATATCAGCATAATAGTGAAATAAAAACTCTAGGATTCTTGGTAAACATTGTATACAGGAGGTAATCAGGACAATTTTCTTAGAATGTCCCGGTTGAAAATAATTGAATTAAAAGCCTTTTTCATATTAAACTTTACATATTTTCTTTATGACATGTTTATTTTCAGAGATCTCTTCCAAAGATAATACACCCCATAGATTGGAAACTCTCCCACCACTGCCCTCTAGAGCTACAATACCTGAACTATATCTATTTGTAAATTGCAGACATCTGTAGAAACGCTATTTGCAAATGTCAATGTCACTCATAATTATAATTATGAGTGACATTGACATTGAATAATTATTGATGTCGATCATAATTTTTGAATTATTAAATACATTTTTGCGCCTTAAAAGTGATAAAACGTGTTAATGGTTGTGAAATGTAACCAATTTGTAAGTATTGACTATCCTGCCGTCCTAAGCCAAAAAGACTCATCTCGTTATTATTAAATTATTCTCTTGGAAATAAGACGCATTTTAACTATACATACATTTTTAAGTACTATAGTTCCTAAAAATTTCTAATTAAATTGAACGTATCTTAGAAAAAAACAATAAAGCGCTATAATTTATAAAGTAAAAATGTGGAGTTGCGTCTTTTTGGCTAAGCACGGCAGTATCGCTCTAGCGTAAAAATACTGTTCGTTAATTATGAATTATTTAGGATTGCTTGTTTAATGGTAATTTAGTCCAGGCCAAGCCCAGGCTACTTATGGTTGTTTCAAAACCAATAGTTGGCAAGATGAATTTTTTACGGTTGGTTAGAACTTGCCAAAAGTTCACACTCAAACGCCTTGTACAAATTTCTATATGTATATGTATAAGTAGCCTGAACTAAATTACCAAACTTTGCAATATTCTCTTATTATTGAAGAATTAGGACTAATATTTTTTAGGTTTGCACTCCAAAAACAAAAACATATTCATGTATACCGATTATGTATTTAATATGTGCATATACAGGGTGTTATGTAATTAATTTTATATATTAAAATACTGAATACCTTTTGACATAAGGTGTAATGGAAAAATATTTTAAAAGATATTTTCCCAAAGATAAAAAAAATATATGCATTAGAAGTTTTTTATATTTTTTGTGATACGCCACTGGTTACACACTTGTGTTCTGTGAGTACATAGATACAAACCAACAAAATAGCTGCGCGTTGCCAGTTGTAAAAAATGGTTACTAAAAAATTTTCTTGCATAAAATAAATAAATACAAAAGTTTTAAGCCCTTAAAGTTCTAATACCATTCTGTATTTATTTACTCATCCAGCTATTAACTTAAGCAATGATAAGAAAAATTAGTACCTATTTAAAAACTCCATAAAATTAATTTTTTCCTTGGTTTTTTTCTTTCTGTTTACTCAGATGAAATTAGGACAAGTTCACAGGTTAATCGTTAAACATTCAATTTGTGTATATAAATCCAAACGCCCAAAAGCACTTCCCTTAGTTAAGATATTTACAATTTGAGCACATAACCTACAATTTTTTGACAGAATGTGTTACCAACCAACATAATAAATTAAACCAGATTAACTTAAAGTAAAGTAAATTGAAATATATTTTTTATAAGTATGTTTTTAAATCACAATGTTAAAACGATTTTTAAAAAATCATTAGTTTACAAATTTTTACAAGGTCTAATTAGTGATCTAGCGATTTTAGGTTTTTATTAGTAATAATAATAAGTAATTAGTACGAAAGATTTTATGCTATGGCGGTCGGGCGCTCACAAATATTCAATTAACAAATATGGTTTTGTGTTACGGGGAAGCGATGCAAAATGCTCGTCAAGCAAGAATTTTGTAGATAGGTATATTCAAAATTATCACAACGCCAATCACGGACATCCACCGCCCTCGGAGCAAAGTTTTGTACGTGCTGTGCAAAATTTAAGGGACCGCGGAAGATTTAGCGCATTTGTTGGTGATAGGGGTCGGGCTCAGGGACGTGAATTTGTGGCCCTTGAAGAACAAATTTTGGACGAAGTGGAAGCAAATCCGAGAATTAGTACAAGACGATTAACTGCCCAACTTGGACAAATGTCCAACTTTGTTACGTGGCGCACGATTCACGAAAATAGTTTGTACCCCTATCACCTACAAAAAGTTCAAGCTCTTCAGGATGGAGATTATGCACTGCGGTTGGAATTTTGCCATTGGTATATACAGAAAAATCAAGAAGATGCTGATTAGAGCCATAGTGTTTTGTATACCGATGAGGCCACATTACGAGAGACGGGATTTAGGCAGCAACTCAGGAACTTAATTGTAAATAGTCCAGACATTTTTACGCGGGTGCGCGAAAGCATGCTTCGCAGACTTTAAGCTTGAATTCTAAATAGTGAAATCATTTTGAGCATCTCAAATAAGGTAATACATTTTTAATTTTACATTTGGCAACACTGCATTAAAAAGTAATAGGTAAGGTTAATCCGCGGTTCCTAGTCGATCAGTGGCGTACTTTTTGGTAGGATAAAGGTTATTATAAACTATTTTTAGTCTTTGGAATTTAGAAAAAAAAGTTTCAGTTGCTTCTTTATGGACCCTAAGGAACTACCCATTTTAATATATAACCTTAATTACATCACACCCTGTAGACGTATTTTATTTTATATTATATTATTAATACAATAAATAAATCTTATATTCATACTTGTTTTATTTAAAATACAGCAGTAAATACAATATATAAAGGCACCCTACGAAGCATCAACATTCAAATATGGCGCCAATATACACTCACAGGCAAAATAATCGATCCACACAAATTTTCGATGAATTTCAATCGCAAATAACTTTTTTATTTGATTTCGGATTTAAACAAATATTAAGGAATATTGTAGATACATTAATGGAGAATCGCTCACATTTTAAAAATTACTAAAAAATACACGTACGTTTATAATATATAGGTTTAAACAAAAAGATGTTTTTTACCATAAGTTTAAAACACTCTGTAGAGTGGCAAAACCGTATATTGTTGTAAATTAAGTTTGTAAATTAATGTGTTAATTTTGAGGCGTCTTCATACTTTTAAAAATGTCTCCGACTGATGTTGCCCTTTGTACTTTACTTCTTGTGACGTTTAAAACACTTGCCACGTAATACTGTGACCGTCCATTCTGGATTAAATTAATGGCTTCTTTCAACATCAGTCGGGGACATATCCATTTTTTAAAGTAAGAAGACACCTCAAAATTTAAACATTAATTTGCAAAAAACAATTTGATAGCTTTTGAAAGCGGTGTATGACATGTCCAAGTATGGGATGATTCAACAAAACTGTCACTGTCATTCGCCATAGCCTATGGATGGACCATAGCAACCTTAGTTCTTCATACAGAAAAATATTGGAAATTGCAATGTTTTTTTAAAAAATCCATATTTTCCATAAAAATAAATATATCGAGGTGAACCAAAAACAAAACTATTAAGAATAGATGTGACTCGATAAATAAAACTTAATTTAGAACAATATACGGTTTTGCCACTCTACAGAGTGTCTTAAACTTATGGTAAAAAACATCTTTTTTTTTTAAACCTGTATATTATAAACGTACGTCTATTTTATAGTAATTTTTTAAAATGTGAGCGATTTTCCATTAATTTATCTACAATATTCTTTAATATTCGTTTAAATCCGACATCAAATAAACAAGTTATTTGCGATTGAAATTCATCGAAAATTTGTGTGGATCGATTATTTTGCCTGTGAGTGTATGTTACAGAAATCTACATCAATTTTTGGCATTGCTAATGGTATTGTAGACCTAGATGGCGTTAATTTACTTTAGCCTTTTGGCGCTAGCGCTAGTGGTTTTCAATCTATGGGGTGTATTATCTTTGATCTCTTCCTCTTAATAGTTTTTAGTTATATAAGTATTGGTTATAAATGTTTTTTATTTAATTAATTTGTATGTTTAACTATTTATGTGGGGCTTTAATTTTATCCATACATTTTTAAAACTTACCCAAAACTCTATACAATGAGCAAAATATTATGGTGAGTAGGACGAACCAAAAATTCCAGTCGTGTTTTCTATTTACAGTGGCTACTCCCAAAAACATAAATATTATAGTCTCCGATGAGCTACTCAACATTTTCATTGCATATTTTATTGTTGTGTGAGATTTGTGGGATATATTTGCTTCCACGTAATTTTTCATGGTAATTCCACAAAAGGTTATCCTAAAATAAATAACATTAATTATTTCAACTAAGACACAAAATAATGATATTATTCTATTATAATTATCTCTCTAAATACGTATATTATTATTTTCAAGATTATTTTATAGGTACATTAATATTGACGAGTAGTTTCTGACTGTGTAGTTTTTTGTGCCTGAATAAAGATTTTTTTCTACTTCTATTACGGAATATGACCGTTCTAATATCACTTTTTAATGTTAAATTAATTAATTTATCACCGGATCAAAAAATAACCACTGGTGGCGACATCTCCTTGTTTATTATCTAAAAACCTTTAGGGTAAGACGGGGGAATGACGGCCCCCTAAGCCTTTTTCACAATTACAACCTTAAAGTGCATCTATTTAATGCGAAAACTCGGCAAATGAAACTTTAAAGTATTCTGAATAGCTCCTTTATTAAGATAAAATTAAAATTTAAACATGACAATTTCTAAAAAATAAAACTGCATTGGCCGGTATTACCTCAGATCTTGGGGTAATGGAGGCCGTGCCGGCCTTACCCCGTTTTGGTGTCTACTCAAGCGCAGAAATGCACCAAAGTCGTTGTCGGTGCAAGCCTTATGTGCCCACTCATCACACTGAGAACATTTTATCCATAATTCTCTGTGTTTCCCAAATTCTACGCATATTATACATATATCCTCTCTTGTGTTTCTTGTGTTTCAGGCTGAGGAACTGTTTGCTTGCAACTTCTTTTTATATTTTTTCGAACTCTATATCATTGCTTATAATTGAACTGTAGTCCATGGATGTTGGGTTATCCAAATCAAAGATTTTTCGTTTGATTTTTTTAGTTTGAGATTGCATATTAACTTTCTTTTCCAACTTTTCTTTTTCTTTGTGCTCTTTGTTTTTTTTCTGCACTTGTTATGGCGCCTACTCTTTTTTGGCCCTTTTGTGTGAATATTTTAGCAGGTACCTGCACCGTTGTGATACCTGTCTCATCGGCATTAAAGACTCAGCTTGCGGTAAATTTATGTTTGTCTAGAAGGATGAATTATAAAAAAAATAGAGTTACTTCTGTTCTGTTAAAAGCAGTAGCGCGATTCATGCTTGTAGCCTCTGGTTTCCTCAGACGAATGCTTGGATTCCTTCGCAGAAAACCTCTTAGCCAATCCTGACCAGCAGATTCTTTTTCATTTGAAAATGGATTATTTAAGTTATTTTTTGTAGCATATGTGAATGCACGCTTCTTTATTTCTTCAGCCGATATTCCATAAAAAACTTTGGATAGCTTAATAATCTGCTGAGCAAGAACTACTTCTTATTCTTTTTTGAACACAGGAGGACGACCAAGTAAGGGTCCAGAGCTGTCGCCACTCTTCAATCGGTCTTGTATGGTACGCCTAGGAATGGAAAATGTGCTAGAAGCTTGTCGTTCACTTCCCTTATTCCGCACAAACTGTAAAGCCGCTTCCAATTGCTGAGAAGGCCATGCAGTCTTTACCGTTTTGCGGGTGTATTTACGTGGCATCTAAAATAGAGAAAAAACAACAAATGGTAATGGCGGCCGGCCGTTATTACCCCCGAACCGGTGGCTGTGATTTCACCAAAAACCACAAGTCCGTATTAATATTTACGACGTAAATATTTTCGAGGTTATGGAAAAAATGGAAACATTATTTAAAACTACATTATACCGATTGTACTAGTATAATTTATAAAAGCATACTAACAAAAAACTACGTACTGTCAAACTTTTTTATTTCTTATAAGAAACCAAGCAAAAACACATTTTCCGACATGGTATATCACAACACTGGTACACAGAAGTTTTTTCACGACTACAAGTTAAGCATCGCTCTGGTAGATGGAGCATGGTGTCTAAACCGCTAAAAGTTGTTTCATAACCCGATAATTTGCCGGCGGGTATTACCCACCACCACTGGCTGTCATTCCCCCGTCTTACCCTATACCAATCCAAACTTACTTTCTCCCAATTAAATTAATTTTTTCATGGAATTTTTTGGAAACGTAAAAAAAGTATAGTTACACACATTTGGAATTGCATATTCCGCTCTAGTAAAACCGTCAAACTCGCCTCCGGCTCGTGTGACAAACTTGTTACAGAATATACTATTTTACGGCTATATATAAAAATAAGCTGTTGAAACAACAACAAAAATATTAATTCAACTCTTTATGCACTTTAAATACAAGCAATGGTTTTTGCACGTTTACTTAACCATCTAAAAATGTCAAATTGTATTGTTTAATTGAACAACAAATAACAGTCAAATGAACAAAATAAGAATATTTGTTCTAATCTGCTAATTTGGTTAATTTAACATTCTTACACGGAGAAAAAAGTTTATTGCTCCCAAATAAAAAAAATATTTAAATATGGGACAAGGGTACAGTTTATTTATCCTAAATATATTTTTATTCCCGACATATAAAGTTTTACTAAAGTATATTTATCGTTATTATTTCGACTATTTAGAGGTAATAAACAATATATTCACTACAAATAAAAGTATTAGGTAAACAGTTTATTTGTCCCATTTTTTTCTCAGTGTAGGGTGCTAAGGTGAATTTCTTGAAATGTCCAGGTAACCTTTTTAGCATATTCACACCAATAAAATGTTAAATTAAAATAATTTGCGCTAATGTTCCAAAACGGTTGGGTTAACATTATGAAAATGTAAAAGTAAAATTCTATATAAAGAGAAAGAATTGAACCCTCACCTCGCCAGAGTTTTTGTTTTGAGTGCGTTCCACCTACTATAAATACCGACAGACAGCTGTTTCGACCTATATTGGGGTCTTATCAGTGTCGGGCAATTTGGTGTAGTCGAAGTTCCACTGTGGAACACACCCAAAACAAACGGCTACCTGAGCTTCACTGCAAATGAAAAAATATTGGCCGTATTCAAAGCACTGTGCAGTGAATTGAAGATTTGAACTCTTTTGGGAAGTATAGACTTTATTCAATGTTATGATAAATGAATTTTTGTTGACGGTATTAAGCACGTTGTCAGAAGTATTCAAAACAAGTGATTGTGTATGTTAATCTAAACATTCGAGTTACTACTGCAGTACCACTTCGCATACTGTTCCTTGGACTTTTTGGAAACAACTTGGTAGCTTACTAACTGTTTCATTTATTTACACATTTGGATAGTTTTCTTCTAGATTATCCATCGAAAATCGTAAATTTTTTATAAGTTATTGACAGCGTCTTTTCGTAACTAACAACAATACACATTGGTTTCCACGTAACTAAGAACAAAGAGTTACTTGATCTTAGATTTGTATGGCTTTAATTTTGAATTTATTAATTATTGTTTATTTAAGTGTCTCTTTAATAGTGTTTGTAGATAAAATATTATTTGATGTAAATGTAAAAAATGTTTTTATTTTGTTCGAATGGTTGGATCACTTGCCCCGCTCGTCATCCAATTTCCCTTTTCACAAAATAAAATGACTTTTAACACTTACTATGCTCCACACAAGTTCCACCACGTGACTTTGATAGAAATAATTAAGGTTAATTTTCAGTATCAAGCTTTGTCCTGTTTTCTGAAAATATATATTTTTTCTGTATAAAGGTCTTAATTTAGAACACAAAAAATACATTTATTGCATTATTTTCAGAAAATAGATTAAAATTAGCTTGACACTGACAGAAAATTAACCTTAATTATTTCTATCAAAGTCACGTGGTGGCTCTTTGCTGTGAGAGCATAGTAGGTACTATTGCGGCCGATAAAAAGTAATCGATTCTTTATCAAGTTGCATGTTTTTCTTAAAAATTGGCTATTGTAAGTAGGGTTTTTTACGTCAGTCATGTCAATTAAATTATTTTGACAAGAAATCATAGGTGTATGGCATATTTAATTTTTTAATAAAAAAAACTTAAATTATATAAAGCATGTTTATTCGTAATACAAACAAAAAAAACAAATTATTTATTGGGCGACCAAAATAAATAAATTAAAACTTAAAAAGAAATAGTATACTACGACTATAACAATTATAAAAGATGAGCCAACCAGGGTTGGATGGGCTCAGAAAAACCAGCCCTGGCAATTTTTTCATTCAGCCCTCCCTCGGGCATTATCTTACACATTTGTAATGCTATAAAAACTCCATTTAAAAAAATAATTAATACTTGGTAGAACCACCATTCTTCTCTATTCCTCTCTTTTGTAATCTCCTAGGCATGGAACTAATTAAATTTTGCATATCGTAATTTTCTTCCAAATTGTTCCACTCATTTTGAATTGCATTAATAAGGTCTTCCCTATTTCTTGGTCTAAATTCATATTTATATATTTTTTTTACGAGATATCCCCAAATATTTTCGATTGGGTTTAAATCGGGGCTTCTTGACGGCCAAGGAAGCGTTGTAATGTGATTTTCTTCTTGCCAATTATGAACCACATGAGCAGTGTGAACTGGCGAGTTATCCTTAAAATGAAAAAAAAATATTTTTTTGATCAGGAAAGATAAATCATAAAGTGTTACGTGTTGAAACACAAAATCATTATCAAATCTTTCTTGCACTGACGGGAGCATTACATCGTTTAAAATTTCCACGTATCGGTTCCCAGCTAATCGGCCTTTTACAATATGAATTATACCAGCCCCTGAAGATGATATCCACGCCCACACGTGGACAGAAAATCTTCCGCTGTTGTCAGTTTTGTGGAGGTATTCTTCATCAAACTTATGGTTTCTGGGACGATAAACTCGCAGTTGCCCATTGTAGCAGGATTGAAATATTTTTAAAAAATTATTTGCAAACTCCACTCTTGCCTCTTTATTAACATCCGTCAAGCGAGGCTTTTTAGCACTCACGCAGTTAAATAAACCTTGTTCTCGCAACCGTTTTCTTGCCGTCCTAACAGATGCTGGGAAGTTGGTTTCCTCTTTGGCTTGAATGGAGTTAGAAAATGGGTTTTGCCTCATATATTCAACCAACTCGTTGTCGTTTACTGGAGTTGTCTTTCTTGGACGCCCAGAACCCATTACCCTACTCAGGTCACCAGTTTCCACACACTTTTTGTTTAATTTTTGAATAGCGCTTTTGCTGCAGTTTATTTCATCTGCTATTTGTTGTTGAGACCATCCTTCTCCAATTTTGGCGATAATATAGCCTTACTCTACTTTACTTAAAGTAAGGTATATACATAATTAAATAATGACTTTACTTATTTTAAGATTTACTTAATTTAAGATGACGTTACTTAATTTTATAAAATTATTTTTGAAATGCCACTGGTGACAACCATATTTACAACGGGAAAATTAGTCGATTACTTTTTATCGGCCGCAATAGTACATAATAATTATTTGTTCTACTCACGTGCGCAAAGTAATACTTATCCGCACGCATTTAATTTCCGCACTTTCGTGCGTGCGGAAAGTAAGCGACCGGAAAAGTGCAACTTTCGGCCCGCTTGTAGAAAATTTGGTGAAAAACAAAATAAACCGTAACATTAAATTATTATTTTGTGGCTTTACGCTTTAGTCACGGGCTGAAGTTAGTTTTAAGTTAGTTGACAGTTGTCAAATGTCATACAATCGTTAAAATAAAGTGCCTTTCTTGTAAAATAATACTAAATGTGAAAATTATTTTATTATCTCAATACAAAAATACAAAAATATTAAATAGTTTCTCAACGCCAATATTTGAAAAGTTTATATGAACATTGTACTGACCTTTTAATTTCGCCGGCAGTAAACTATAACTTAAATTCAGGCACGGACTCTACTGTGAAGTCCTCATAAAACATTTCCTTTACTTTCACTGTGAAAAACTGTCAATTTTCAATATACATTTCGATTTATAACCTTTATAATTGTGTTTATAAAATGTAAAAATGTGACATTTGACAGTTTCCCCTGTTGTTTCATAGATGGCGCTCTATACAATTTTTTGATTTAAATCATTTTAAGATAATAATAAGTATTTGTCGTAGAAAAAGTATAGTATGCACCTCGTTTATAAACTTTTTTATACACTCATTAACTTAAGCACTCGCTCGCAAGCTCGCTCGTGCTTAAATTCGTGTATAAAATTTCGTTTATTAAACTTGATACATAATGTACTATTAAGTGTTATTTACCTATTACTTTGCTTTTTATGTGAGTTTTAAATTTAAAAAATCTGTCATTTGTCACTTATCATCTGTCACCTGTCACCTGTCAAAGTATTGAGTATACCTATGATTTGCAAAAAAAAAATATTTTTTTATTCTGGTAATTTTGACAAAATCTGTCAACATTGCAAATGTGGCAATGTCGCATTATATTTGATTTTTTTCCCTCTGTATATGACGTCACTTCCGTCTCGTGTCGTGTCTCTTCCACTTAATCCTTGAAATTGAATCCTCGACTCAAGTATAGAGCATATAATATTACATGGCCCTAACACCTCCACGGAAATAAAATGAATAACATTCATAAGCACAAAATTTGAACGCTAGACTCAAGTGTAGATTTCAGAACATACATGAACTATGACTGCGAATACTTCAGAGAGGTATTGAGAACTTGACCTGTTGAGAAGTATTCAGCACCTTAAATTTCCTATTTCAAATTCCTATTCATCACAAAATATTCAAAGACTATGAAGGTAAAAACCAGGGGGGTAGAAGGGGAATTTGACAACAGGCAACAGTAAAATAAATCTAGCATGCGTTGAAACCCAAGTTGTTTTTGACAAACCCCAGTTATTAACCACGTGATTCTTACTTTGTTGTGATTGGTCTTTTCCAACTTGTTCGTTGATGTTCGGTTTGAGAAATTACAAATGGCCGACAGCGTTGTTGAAGTGGTGTTTACGAAGTTTTATAATCCAAATTTTCTTTGTTTTAGGTAAGTAAACTTGTTAATTTCGGCTTTAACATTTTATTAGGTGTTTTTAATCAAGTTTGAGTTAGTTGTAGCATCATTACCGCGTTTAAAATAAGAAAATACGTGTGATAAACCGTATCGGTTTTTTTCTCTATGTTTACCGAAAACACATGTAGTTAATAAAATTCTTTTTATGTAATGAAACCTATGGCAAAGAGTAAAGACTCTTACTCTTTGCTTATGGGTTGTTTAACTAATGCAAGTTTTGATAGAATTTAAATAGTTTTAAAGCGTTTTGGTTCAAAACTTTCAATCAAAACAGTTTTTTACGTTTTTTTCTCGACACTAGTTGCTGTTATACAAAATGTTAAATATACCTATAATCTTTGTCAAAATGTATGTTTTTGTTAAAATTATTTGATGTAGCTACGCGAAAACTGGACCTGGGTCCAGGGCCCCACTACATTGGCATTTGGTGGAGCGGAGGTTATTGAACGAACAGCCCCCTCATCGGTGGATCGGACGTAAAGGGCCCCACAATTTGGCACTTTATGTATGGTCAACACATTCAACCGATCTCACAGTGTGCAACTTCTTTCTCTGGGGCTTTATAAAAGATAACGTTTATGAGCCCCAAGATTTGTAAAAGCTAAATACACGAATTGGAACTGCCGAGTATCTACAAGATGTTTGCAGCTGGAAGAGGTCATATTAAACACTTGTAAGCATACAGTTCAAAACTTGATTATATTAAAAATGTTTTATGCTTTCCATGTTTTTTTTACATAAATATAGCATTTTGAACTACAGGGTGATAATCTTTTACAGTATTTTTATAGTTATTTTATTTGAAGGGGTAAATGCAAGAAGTGTCTAAGTCACATTTTCAATTAAATTGTTATTGTGGCTTCATCCAAGAGTTTTCACATAAGTTGAAAACCAGGCAAACTCCCATTGAAGTAAATGCAAACTAAGGCACTTGGGCACATATTTCTGCCACTTTGAAAATACCACCTGAAACCTTACATGAAACACTCTTAGATGAAGCCACAATGTAAATTTAATTGAAAATGCGACTTAGGCAATTAAGTGCAAGAATTCTTGCATTCACCCCTTCATTTGTTCTATCTGAAAGTCTGACATTTTTAATGTACATAAATAACTAGACAATTCATAAGCAAACCTTTTAAAGAATTATTTTTAAAGTTTTTAATTCAATTATTTTTTGCTACAATATAAATTGATTTTAATTTAATATAATTAATTTTAGCTTCTGCAATAATGGAACAATTAGACAAGATTTATCCTGCATGAAGAAAAAGAATGAAAGCTTTACTCGTCAATCCCAAACAGAAATATTTGGCCAATTTTTTTTAATAATAGGTAGATATATTTTTTTTTATTTAGAATACATTTTTAGTTACAATTGGTGGTGTGTGAATATTTTTACCAAATAAATTAAGTAGTAATATTTAATTCAAACTTAAAATTAAATATTTAAACTACATAAATAGTTTGAATTATTTGAATAGTTCAATAATTACAATCATAATCTATTCAAATAAGTTAATTAAGGGTTAATGACAAGTAAATAACATTCTTTTTATTTCAAAATAAATTTTAAATTACAATTCCAATGTTCCATTTCTTCAATTACTATTGGAAAATTTTAATTTTCTAATTGAACCATTTCAAAATTTGAAACATTCAAACTATTCAAATAATTCTTGAATTCAATATTCACACATCCATAGTTATAATCCAAATATAAAAAAAGTAAAAGCCTGACCATTAAAGAAAGTACACTTTTAGTATTTACTCCAAATATAATTAAATTGTTTATTGTTAAAACAAGCAATCTTACATTTTTATATTACATACACTTCTGCTTTAAATTATTATTTTGAGGCAGAAATATTTTATTTAGGATTTTTATTAGGATATTAAAAAAGGATATTTTCATGTTAAAACAGCACAAGTTAACCATTATTAGTTTTTATAAGATTTTTAAATTAAAAAATAAACAAAATCATATTTAGTTAGTTACTTAGCTTGTTTTTACAATAAACCATTCAATTTTTATGCTGGTAAAACAATTACCTTTAGCATAAATAAGTAGCATAAATATTGATACATTATTTTTATTTAATTTTAAAAATTATTAGGTAATATCAATTGTTTTACAATTTAAATTGATTTTAAAATTGGTATTGATTTCAGGTTTGGGTTTGTGTTAATGGAAGAAGCAGACAGGACTTGAATTTATCAAACTTCTTTGCAAAAGAACATAGAAAATATTAATTGCAGTTGAATATTCTTCATTGAATCAAGAAAAAGACGCAGGTTCAATTCATGAATCATGAACAAGATAAAAGACAATTAATACTTAATATTGACCAGAAAGTTAAATCATACATAAAGATTTTAATTTTGCCAAATACATACATAATAACAATATTTTTAACATTGAGATTTAAGTGGTTCTATTGATTATTAATTTTAATTAAACCAATTTTACTAAAAATTAAATATTCCAAAGAATGTAATTTAATTTTTGGATAAGTAGGAATTCCTTTTTGCCAAAAATTCTATATTTTACAAAACTACAGTATTGTGCTTATTTTAAAAACAAATTATAATCATAATTCCTAAAAATTATAAGACTATGGTTTGTAATAAGTCTAATTATTGCATTAAACCAGTGGCGGATTTACCAGCAGGCTGAGTAGGCTCGAGCCTAGGGCGGCAGATTTTGGGGGCGGCAAATTTTGGGAACGATTTTTTTTTACCTCATAGAAATCAAGATTTTTCTATGACGGTTTTCTGATGTCTTACAGATAGAAGTCTGTAACAAATTTTGTCGATGACTTTTCTCTCTCACTTGTCACATTCCGAGAGTAGCAAACTTTCATATTCTAGACTCTAGAATCTAGAGTAAAACAGCTAGTTCGCCGCCCCTCAACCAGTAATCGGCCTCTCGCCTCTGCGCCCTTTGCCCACACTTCTTATGAGTGAAAAGAGCAAAATTGTAAAAAATATGACTGAGTCGATTATTTTTAACTGTTTAAAAGCGCAATAAAGATTATTTATTCACGTTTACCAAATGTTCATTATTGTGTAAATAGCATACATTATAGCTCAATCATGTATGGGCGGGGTATACCCCGCCCATACATGATTGAGCTTCGATTAGCTCAAAAAAATACCGAAAAATTATTTTACGTGCAATTTCAACGAAATTGTTGCATTGTAAAAATAATGTATATGATATGTTTAGGCAAGGGCGGCAAAAACTATTCAGCCTATACCTTGAAAATGTGTAAATCCGCCACTGCATTAAACATTTTAGGCATTAACCTTTTGGTTTATTCCAATAAAGAAATTTGGAAATACCTATAGGTATACAATAAGTCAGTATGTATTACAAAATTATTTATTTTTATGAATTACATATTCAAAGTTAAAATAATTTTAATTATATAATATACTCGAACTGTTTTAAAAGGTTGTTTTCTAATAAGGACCAATAAGTATTGAACTATTGTTTATCAAGAATTTATCAAATATTTTGATGCTTTGTAATATGTTTTAGAGTTAATTTGTTTATAAACCTTTGCATTTTTATTAAAAAATCTTAAAAAACCTATAAAAATTGTTATTATGTGACACAAAATTAAAATTTCTGAACATTATCGCTGTAATCAAGCGATAATTGTCTTGTAGGCATATATATTATATAAGAGGGTAATTATCAATTTAATGTCATACTTTTTGATAAATTATACCTAAATAATTATAAATTATTATACATGTTTGTAATATGTTTTAGAGTTAATTTGTTTATAAACCTTTGCATTTTTATTAAAAAATCTTAAAAAACCTATAAAAATTGTTATTATGTGACACAAAATTAAAATTTCTGAACATTATCGCTGTAATCAAGCGATAATTGTCTTGTAGGCATATATATTATATAAGAGGGTAATTATCAATTTAATGTCATACTTTTTGATAAATTATACCTAAATAATTATAAATTATTATACATGTTTGATAAACCTTTTTTTAAATATCACTAAAAGTTATAGAATAATTAACTTTGAATTTCTCCTCATTTAAATATTATTTGTTGGTTATACTTTAATTTAAAATTGAATTAAGTGTATATTTTGTTAAATATATTTATTAAAAAAACAAAAATGTGTGTTTTTCCACTTAATTAGTGGAAAATAAACCGAAAATTGTCGAAATTTTATATTTTTTGATTTTTAATGGACAATATTACGTATATAATCCTTTTAAAATCAAAAAAATATAAAATTTAAACAATTTTCGGTTATATTTTCTTGTTTTAAATAAAAATTCAAATAGCCAAACATTCAAATTTCCCGCCGAAAAAAACAACTCGGATTTCCAAGCCTGCTAGATTTAAAAATCAACCAATGCTTGTTGCCACTTTTGACTACAGCGCTTTTAATTCTCTTATGTTCTGTGGTAAAAACGTCGACAAAGTATAAGAGCCGAAAATTATTCGGGCACATGAGCTGCGAATATAAAAGGTCAAATCTTGAATAGAACCAGATTCAGGTCCATAGAACTTGAATACAGACAATATTTTTTCATTTCCAGTGTTATATACCTTATATCGTAAGCCAACTATGGCGAGATGTAAGAACACGTGATCAACACCGTCTAATGACGTGGCGTGGGTGTTCGAAGCGCCCTTTACGGCAATTTTATGAATGCAAATTGAACATTTTAAAGTAACATTTACAATTTGTTAAATGAACAAATTTAATATTTTTGATTAAAGAGAAACTAAACGTTAATTTAATATATTTTTTTAAGTAATCCTAAAAATTTCAGTATTTGATTCAACCAATTCCAGCTATCAAATCAAAATAGGATAAACATTTTAATTCAAAAAGTTAGTTTATGTTAAATCCACAATCCAATATTTTAACTGTCAATTAAACAAATAAAGTTTGACAAACTCTGACTATTGCTTTGACATCAAAATATAGATTAATCCAATAGGTTTTTTGATGAAACAACATTTTCAAAAATGACATTCAGGTAAACGTTAACTCAACTACATTATTTTTTTCGGTGTACGTTCCACATTTATTTTTAATTTTTTTTAATCAAATTAAATCATATAGGTACATTTATTTTACACATGCAGGTAATGATAGTGTGTATTATCACTAAGGATGGGATTTTAGTTATTTTACCTTTTTTCAACTGATGTAACTATTTGAAAACCAATAATGCCAAAATGTGTTTTAAAAGATTTTCTTTTATATGAACCTAACTCGTTTTCACCTTTTTTACCTTTTATGGAGGTTTTTGCTTTAAACTACCTTTTTTATACTTTTGTTACCTATTTTTTTAACTTGTTTTCAACTTTTTTACCTTTTTTGAGGTTAATGTTTTTTTAACCTAAAAATTTTAGGTTAAAATGCTATTTTTTTTAACCTAAAATGCTTTTTTTAGTACCTTTTTAGTTACCTATTTTTCAGTTTTTAGTACCTAAATATCCCATCTTTAATTATCACAGAATGTTGCTGTTGGTTAGGATATGTTGCAATAGCTAATTATAATTAAAATACACATTATACAATTTTAATATGTATCTGTCCAGGGGTGTAGCAGTCCATGGTGTTGCAGGCAGGTGTAATAAACATCTGTGATATACCGCCGCTTTTTCTGGTTAAAGATAGCATAGCAAAAATCAAAACAAATAATGTCTCTATCATTATTTGTTTTGATTTTTCTTCGAATTTGGTTTGCAGGCTTTTAGAGATTGTGGTTTTGGGGTCTTACAGAAAAAATAAGTTAAAAAACCTGTTTTAAAGATTTTTAATTTTTTATGTTTCTCACATCATATTTTGCAGGTAGTGTTGGTGTCGATACTTTTGATAGCTTTAAAACAATGAGAAAAAAGTTTCGTGTTTTGATGAAACACTGTTTTTGATTAGGTACTTAATAGGATTTATGGCACCCCATCCTCAGGTAAATCATCAATCATTGATAAGTATGATAAATTTAAACGTGCTCATACGAGCACGAGTGATGCTGAACAAAGTGGTCGTTCTTACTCAGAAATTATTTTAAAAATCCACAAAATTGTTTTTTGAAGACTTTAAATAAAGATGCCTAGTAAGCTGACATCGCAAACATCAGATCAGGAAATAAATAAACTATATTGCCCGAAAACTCCTATTAGAATTAAGGGCATATTTTTCTGTAACCTATGAGGCAGGCCCTTTAATCTCCATTTTTTTAAATTTTTTAGGCTTACTACCGTCCAAAGGATAACTTTTGTACTGTGATACTACTGTCGTTTATCCTGCTGTCTATAAAGCGGATGATGGCAGGTTGTACAGATGTGTTTTACACCACAAGGTAACCCAATACTGATGAGGTCCAAAATTAATAAAATTAAGAACAGTACCTTGTAACGTTTAAAACCACCGTGGGTGATTACGTTACTTTTACACGCGGCGGTTTTACAAAATGCTATAGAAGACCGGGTACGGTGCCCCTCACTCAGTCGAAGACGGGGTGGGTATGAAAGTATGTTTTTTTAGGCGCCACGTGATTTTGCCGTACCAAGCCTATGCTAATTATGTAACTACTAGAATAAAACCACGAAACTAGATTTAGTAAATAATGTATATATATTAACAAAATAGTATCTCTGTTATAGTGTAATATTTTACAAATGGTAAATAAATATTTAATATCTAACGATATTAATCTATGCGTGATCACGTAAGGCGAACGATAGTTGAAATAATGATTATAATATATATACTACAAACGGTTCAAGACAACGTACGTTATACTTATATACTAATATTGGGACGTCACAATAATAATAATAATAATAATATTTATTGTGTAAAAATATGTATACAAAAAAAATTAATACATTTTTCCACAAAAGGAAGAGGTTAGCACAGCTATCTTACACCCCTCCTATATAAAAATGAGCAAAACATCAAATCCCTTTACTTTTTAAAACAATAGTTATTAATAATTATACATATGTATATAATAAATCAGAAAAATAAATAGTAAACAAATCAAGAATGAAAAAAAAGAGAAAATAAAAAATAAAAATACAATTTTATAAATCAAAATTAAATACGTCTATCATTAATAATTTTTAATTTTAATGAATTTTTAAATTTGTTAGAAGAAAAGTTAATTATTCACAAAATATCGTTTAAATAATATGGTATCAGATAATTAAAGCATCCTTTAAATTTGGTTGTTCTATGTAGAGGTATAGTAAATAAATTCAAATTGACACTATGTACATCTGAACTCCTGTTATAAAGTGCATACAAATATGTTGGTTTTTACTCGTGAAGTAACTTATGTAGAAATACACAAATTAAAAATCTTATTCTTTCATAAATCTTAAACTCATTTAATTCGATAATAAATGGTGTAACGTGTTCTCTGTATGGAATACAACAAGTAAATCTAAAACATGCATTTTGAATGCGCTGTATCTTTACCTTATCATATCCATTAAGAAAATTGTAGTATACTGTGCAACAGTAATCTATATGCGGATAAATTAGACTTTTTATTAATTTTAGCTTCGTTGAGGTATCAAACTGGTGTTTAAATTTATATAAACTTTTTAATTTAAAATAACAATTTTTTAAAATACTATTAACATGAAATGAAAATGAAAGGTTTTTATCAAAAATAATTCCTAGATTCTTAGCAAATTCCACCCATTCAATATCGCTATCATTAATTTTTAGCATACCAAAATCTTCCACCGTGTCCCTTCGGTTACTCGGACCAATACAAATAGCCTTTAATTTACTAGGATTTATTTTAAGGCCATGTTTATAACAATAATCATATAAAGAATTTAAATCCTTGTTGATTAAGTTGAAATAAGTTTCTATAGGCATACCTTTAGGTAGAGATGCATATACTTGCAAATCATCAGCGTACATATGAACCGAGCAGTGTGAAAAAGAATTTTGTAAGTCAAATACATAAAGAGAAAAAAACAGAGGACCAAGAATGCTACCTTGAGGCACACCGCAATATGTTTTTTTAAATGAAGAATATACATCTTTATTTATACATACCCGTTGTTGCCTTTCAGTCATATAACTTTTTACAAGATTTAAAGAATTGGGTTGGAAGCCAATATAATGTAACTTCGCGAAAAGAAGTTCAAAATTAACAAGGTCAAAGGCTTTACTTTGATCTAAAAGTATTAATGGTGTCGGAGAGCCACTGTCGAAAGATTTTGCTATGTCGTTTGATACCTTAATTAACGCTGTATTAGTACTATGTTTTTGTCTAAAACCGGATTGTATGTTAGGTAAAATATTGTATTTATCCAAAAATTCAACAATTTGATTGTAAATAAGTTTTTCAAATATTTTTGATAATGTTGGGAGGATTGATATTGGTCATTAAATGTAGTTGGTAGACTAACTTTAGAAATGGGTAATAAATGGGAAGTTTTCCAAACATTAGGAAATTTACCTTGGTCAATACATTCATTAATTATATTTTGCAACTCGTTTATACAGTAAGGCATCACTATTGATAACATTTTAATATTTATTTCATCCACTCCGGTTGCTTTTGATTGTATAGTTTTCATAACTTTTAAAATATCGTTAATTGAGACAGGCTCAAACAAAAAATTTAAATTATTGTCTAGCTTATTTGAATAATAAAAGTTCAACAGATTTGCATCTATCATTGCTTGATTTGAAACTGACAAAAAGTAATCGTTTAATTATTCAGGTTTTTGTAATGTAAGTGGAATAGTTTGTTTTTTTGATTTTTTTGTATTTACACCTAGTTTTAATAAATGAGTCCACATATCTTTAGGTTTATTAAAATTATTATGCAATAAAAAATTCATAAAGGCTAATTTTTAATTTTTAATGGCTTCAGAAACATGATTTCTTAAGTTAACGTAATATTGCCTATCACGATCAAGCTTAGTTTTTAAATATTTATTATGAGCTTTATTTCTTAGTTTAATCATCTGTTTTATGTTAAAAGTTATATAGGGTAAGTTATTTTTCTTAGTTTTGTTTAATTTATGCGATAAAACAGGAGCATGTCTATTAAAAAGTTCAAGAATATTATTATTTAATAAAGAAACCTTTAAATTTATATCCTGCACTTCCTGAATTTCGTACCACCGTATATTGTGGACGGCATCCAAGGCAAAACTATTTAAATTTATTTTATTAAGATTTCTAAAAGATATTGTTTCTTTGCTTACCGGTAGTTCGTCTAGCAGGACTTCACAATACACTAGTAAATGATCAGTAATATTTAACATATCTATTGTGTCACTATTCAATATTTTAAGATTATTGCTGGTACATATAAGGTCAATTAAGGTCTCTGTATATTCACTTAACCGTGTAAGTTGCTTAATTATCTGAACCAACTGAAACTGATACAACATATCGCTTAAGCACTTAAAGTCCCTAGAATCTTTATTTAAAAAGTTAATATTAAAATCTCCTAGCATTATTACTGAATTTACTTCAAAATATATACGATCCATTACACTTATAAGTTCTTCGATGCAATCTTTAACATTTCCCTGTGGCGGCCTATAAGTCACACCCACACCCAGTTTTTCACTCGGTAAATTGATCACAATCCATAGTTGTTCAAGATTTGCTGATGTTGATGAAAAATAATGCTTAAATTTTAGCATGTCTTTAAGATAACACAATACTCCACCTCCTCTGAGTTCACGATCACTTCGTATTACATTGTAGTTTGGTAAAGTAATATACGTATCTGGGTAGTCTTTAGTTAACCAGGTCTCGGTAACGCCTATGATAGAAAAGTCTTTATCCATAATAATGTCTTTAAACTTAACAAATAGGTGGCAGTTCTGGGTTCCTCGGGACTTAATGAAGACGTCGCGACGCCGGGAATGTCAGGCTGATGATCTGAACGCGTTACAAGGCTGGTAACAGATCCAGAAGCATCTTCGGGTAATGGCTGACGATGGCGGCTAGGGATAGGACGCCTAGATATGGGTCTAGGGCAGAAATCTAGATCTCTACTTGAGGTGTTGAAGTCGAGGTAGGGTAGAGCCCTTAAATAGTAATGGCTGCCATTAGTGGCGCATTATTTAAAGATAAATCACTTACGATTTGGGCGATGTTACAAAATATTAGTTGGATCTGATCAGTGTGTCTGCAGGAAAGCAGGGCCCAAAAGATGGTGGGTCGGCTCTTGGTGATGCTTAGGATATTTCCAGAAAGCGGTAGCGTCCCGTAAGCTTTAATCCGGAACAATCCGATATGTGTGTGTGTTTCAACAATAACTAACTAAACAATACACTACACAATTTAGTAGTGCAATGGTGCCTGTAATACTCCAGTTTATAACTGAGCGGCTAATTTCAATCCGCAAACAGGGCAGCACTTTGCTTAAGCAGGACGAGCAGGAATTCAACTTTTCTACACACCTTAAATCTGCATCTGACTGGAGTTAAAAACCAGCCAACCACTAGCGCTTGATTTGAGACCAGGACTAAGTAGGGGTGCGCAAAACCCACATTACATATTGCCCTATTTATAAAAACGCTAAGATGGATTCGATTTCCTAGCAAGGTTGCCAACTGACAATAACGAAGCCAACATAAATTGTGCCCAAACGATATGAGAAGTGCCACCAGGATACAACGAGACTACCAAACGAACACAAACAAGGTAGGTACAAATACATTATTTAATTATTTACAATTCAACAAAACAATTATTAATCTTTATTTTAAGTTTCAAAATTTGATGTCTGTATACAGTGCGTCCCCCAAAATTATTTAAACAGTACCTAATAAAAAATGTATATAGCTACTTACTTTAAATAAATGTTTTTGATCATTATTTGAGCTTTATTAACCACGTTACAACCTACAAGTCCAAAAATTTTCTTTTGACAAATCATTTTCTAAAATTAATGTAAAAGTTTTAAAGGCATTTTTAGAAGATTATATAAATCATTTTACAAAATATAGTTATCACAAAAATGCATTTTAATCTATAAAACTGATTTTTAAAATAATTTGTCAAAATTTTAACTTTGGAACTTGTACTGTTCTTAATTTTCCCGATCCAATTAAATACCCTTCCTACACTTTTTCTGAAATTTCTTCATTATGTCAGCGTTTCTAATTGTTAAATATGCACCTTTAACTAACATTTAAATCAGCAGCTACTTGACCAATTTTTTGTGTTTCCATGTAAATATAATTTTTAAATAAGTGATAGTTTTATTTTATTTTATTTAATTTCTTTTAAACATTCAATCATTAAATTTAAAAAAACGATAATAATAATAATAATAATAATAATAATAATAATAATAATAATATTAATAATAATAATAATAATAATAATAATAATAATAATAATAATAATAATAATAATAATAATAATAATAATAATAATAATAATAATTATAATAATAATAATAATTTATTTGCCCAACAGATAATACATTTCCAATAAAAGGACAAAATAATAAATGTAAAGGATATATCAAAACATTTCTTTAGCAACAGCTAATATACAAGATAAATTAGAAAAAAACATATCACATACATGGCTTATCTAGTTATAGTTATTAGATATATCATGCACTGGTGAGTTAGCTAATATTACAGTACGAGCATTATCGCAGTAGAAAATATAGTTATTACGAGAGTTTAGTCTAGGAACATATAGATTAAACATTAATAAAATATTACATCAGTCAATTTCATTGTGAAGAATTTTAAACCAGAACAAACTCTTCTAAACTGAAGTGAATCAACATCAAATCGATCAAGCAGTAACTGATGTTCAATACCTCTGGTTGGGTAGATATTATCTAGCCTGAATGATAATAGTTTTAAAAATTTACGTTGAACATTCTCAATCATTATTAATTATGGATCAATATTTAATTTTAGATCTTATCAAGCAAAAATATAAAGATTTTAACGCTGTTTCATTTTTAAATCCTCGAGAGTTCCTGCTTATAAAGCCCAATACTTTAAATGCCTGGGAAACTAAATTTTGTATATGAGTAGAGAATGACAATTTATTGTCAAAGTAGACACCGAAATCATTAATACCATCACAAGAAGAAAGAACATTATTGTTTAAGGAGTATTGAAAAACTGTTGGATATTTCTTAATGAAAAGGTACAGGGTGGTCCACGTAAGGTGACCCATATACTTATCTCAGAAACTACTGGAGTCACAAAAAATTTGCAAGGAAAAAATATTCACGTAGAAAAAAATATTTTTTAAATATTATATTTTCATTAATACAGGGTGTTCAGTTTTCCATGGGACGATACCTCGGACGATACCAACTTTCTTATTTTCAATGGAACACCCTGTATTTTTTTGCATTTTTAGATTCTACACACTATTTTAGGTATACTTTGTAAATATATTAATTAGAAAAATGTTAATACTTTTTGAGTAAAATTAAAATTTATCAAAATTTCTCTAAATGTAGACATTCGCTAAAAGTTAAAAATAACCAACTAAAACTTATTATTTTTTATATTATGTGGTATTCATCTCTTTAATAATGACCAAGCTATAAGTTAAATCTTTTTTTTTTTAATATTATACAGGGTGTTTTCTATGCTCCGTTGAAAATAGCAATTTTAAAAGTTCAAAATCTTGTTTTTTTTCAATGGAACACCCTATATATTTTTACATAATTGGATAAAATATGTAATTTCCTTTCTTTTTATATATATATGTCCTATACCCAAACCCAACAGAAAAAAAAATATTCGCATTTTTCGCAATTAGTAGCTTTGTGCGTATGGTAATTATTATTATAATAATATATATTTAATAAATATATATTATTATAATAATAATTACCATACGCACAAAGCTACTAATTGCGAAAAATGCGAATATTTTTTTTTCTGTTGGGTTTGGGTATAGGACATATATATATATATATATATATATATATATATATATATATATATATATATATATATATATAAATATTATTTATACAGTGAGGATGCGTGGGTTGGAACGAATTCATTTAAAATTCAGGGATTTGTTTTTCGAAAAAACGCTCGGACACGTCGATTTTTATTTTTGATGCGTTTTTTTTTTAAGTAAACTCACGTATACAGGATTACCCAAAAATAAGTTACTACCATCACCTTCATTTTTTTAAATGGAAACCCCTATTTTTATTTTATTTTTGAATTTTGCATCAAATTTTAAGTATGTTTTATGTACCATGTCCTATACCTAAACTCAACAGTTATCGAGAATTAAGATTAAACGTAATAAAAGACAGTATTCTAAGGATTTTTTATTTTGGTAAAAAACAGAACAACAAATCAAATTAAATGTTCAAATTGATGACCATTAACTTCCTGACAATTGGCAAGTCGATCTTCAAATTCTCGTACCACTTCAGTTAACGTTTGTGGCTGGATTTGTTGTATTTCGGCTCTTATTCTATTCTTCAATTCTTCAATATTTTCGGGTTTATTGAAGTGGACTTTGGATTTAAGATAACCCCACAGATAAAAATCTAATGGGGTTAGATCTGGAGACCTAGCTTGCCATTCGATAAACCCTCTCCTTCCAATATATTTATTTTGGAAAATATTGTTAGATAATCACGTACTGTTCGCGAATAGTGAGGGGGCGCTCCATCCTGTTGGAACCATATTGAATCTGCCGGTATATTTGGGTTTTCATCATTCGGGTAAAGTACATTTAAACTGGGTACTATGTAATTTTGTAGTAGGTCTAAATACTTTTCTGAATTAAGTGTTCCCTCAATAAAAAAGGGACCCACAATTGAGGTACCCACAATTCCGGCCCATACGTTTAATTTCTGGGGGAACTGTGTACGACATTCCATACTCCTATGTGGGTTTTCTAGTGCCCAATATCGAAAATTTTGTTTGTTTACCGAACCATTTAAGTAAAATGTTGCCTCGTCGGAAAAAACTATCTTCCTTGAAAATTGCTGGTTGGCATTGCATCTATCCATCATAATTTCACAAAATTCTAATCTTCGGTCAAAATCATCTTCAATAAGTTCCTGAACTAAATGTACTTTATATGGGTGCCATTTGTTCTTGTGTAAATAATTTACAACAGAAGATTTACTTATTGACTGTTCTACAGCTACTTGTCGAGTTGATTTATGATGATTTTCTTGTAAATCGAGCAAAACATCCAATTGTTTGTTTTCTGGAACTGGAAGATGGTTGGTTTTATAATTGTCTCTTACGTGGCCAAAGTTTCTAACTTTTTTTTCTATCTTACTAACTACCGATCGTGTAATGGGCCTTTCCGGGTATTTGTTATTAAACATTTCGCAAGTTTTACCTTGTGTTCGAGTCCTGTCGCCATATCCTACCATCATCAAAATTTCTATTCTCTGCTTCTCAGTTAAACGCGCCATTATTTAAAACCTTTTAACTGCACTTGAAAATTACTTATTTGAAGTAAAATTATCATACAGTCGACAATAAAAAGTACCAGAATTAAAAAAGCAATTAAAATAAACTTAAAATTAAATGTTTTGCTCGATACAAAAAAATCCTCAGAAAAACGGTATTTTATTATGTTCACTCGTAATTCTCGATTTAGGTATAGGACAAATGATCTCATCAAGAACTCAGGATGAGCTCAGCAATGATTCAGCTAATGAGCTCCAGGTGAGGTCCAGGTGATTTCACAAAAATGCATTTGATGTCATAGTGCCATAATTTAAATTTATAACCTTAAGGTTTTTCTCTGAACTATGCAAGTGCATAACAGTGTTGCCATGGTATCAGAGCTGTGCGGTACTCGAGTACTTGTACTCAAATTTTGTACTTTAAGTACTTTTGATGTACTCGGTACTCAGTCCAGAGTACATTTCAAAAAAAGTTCTTGTACTTGTACTTATTTAAATTAAAAATTTAAAAATGGACACGAGTACATTGGTTGTACTCGAGTACATTTTTTGTACTCGAGTACTTTTGTTGTACTCGAGTACATTTGTTGTACTCGAGTACATTTAATGTACTGGAGTACTTTTTGTACTCGGCATCTTTGTGTTAAGTTAACATAACCACTACTACATATTACATATTATATATATATAATATATTATATATATATATTATATTACATATTACAAGAGGTAGTGCCCTTTTTTATCTCTGGTAGTGCTGTCATAATGTCGTATGTAACGGTTTTTTTAAATAAATTTGATATTATTCTACAATACAGAATGTGCATTAGTATTATTTTAAGTGTTTTGGTTATTGTTATACTGGGGTAAGTAGAATTTTAAATTTTATTTTATATTTGATTACCTACTCGATTATGTTTTTGTTATATTTGGTACCTACGCTTAAAAAGTTAGGATATATTTTTGCATTCAATCTTATTTTTTTGCAGTGTAAATGCATGTTACTTTAATTTAATTTCGTGCTTGCAGTTAAATAATGTTTAGGCTATTTATTAAATAAAATATATAATAAATTACTTGCATGAATAGGTATACCTATAGGTAATAAAAGTTATGTAAAAGAATAGTTAATCTATTTTAATATTATTTTTTTCTGTTTAAAATCGAAATAATTGGTTATTTGGAAAAAAAATATTCAAAACATAAATAAATACGTGTATTAAATAAATATAAAAATGCAGTTTTTTTAAATATCCCTAAGTGACCTAAACCTGATATTTTGTTATGTTTAACTTTTAACAACTTTTTTTGCTAGATACTGAAACCTAGTTTTTGGAAAAAGTACTTTTTACAGTACTCGTGAATACTTTTGGATTTTTTTGTACTTTGTACTCAAGTACATTTTTTTCAAAGTACTTGTACTTTTACTCAAATACTTTTTTCTTGTACAGCTCTGCATAGTATATACCATAAGTGTTGCCAAGTTTTGGGAATGGATTTATCTTACCAAGGCTTAAAAATTATCGTATTTTTAAATATATTTTTATAATTAATTTATAAATTATACTTAGCACGTGCTAGGTACTATTGCGGCCAATAAAAAGTAATCGATTCTTTATCAAGTTGCATGTTTTTCTTAAAAATTGGCTATTGTAAGTAGGGTTTTTTACGTCAGTCATGTCAATTAAATTATTTTGACAAGAAATCATAGGTGTATGACATATTTAATTTTTTAATAAAAAAAACTTAAATTATATAAAGCATGTTTATTTGTAATACAAACAAAAAGAACAAATTATTTATTGGGTAACCAAAATAAATAAATTTAAACTTAAAAAGAAATAGTATACTACGACTATAACAATTATAAAAGATGAGCCAACCAGGGTTGGATGGGCTCAGAAAAACCGGCCCTGGCAATTTTTTCATTCAGCCCTCCCTCAGGCATTATCTTACATAATCTTACACATTTGTAATGCTAAAAAAACTCCATTTTAAAAAAATAATTAATATTTGGTAGAACCATGGAACTAATTAAATTTTGAATATCGTAATTTTCTTCCAAATTGTGCCACTCATTTTGAATTGCATTAATAAGGTCTTCTCTATTTCTTGGTCTAAATTCATATTTATATATTTTTTTACGAGATATCCCCAAATATTTTCGATTGGGTTTAAATCGGGGCTTCTTAACGGCCAAGGAAGCGTTGTAATGTGATTTTCTTCTAGCCAATTATGAACCACATGAGCAGTGTAAACTGGCGAGATATCCTTAAAATGAAAAAAAATATTTTTTTGATCAGGAAAGATAAATCATAAAGTGTTACGTGTTGAAACACAAAATCATTATCAAATCTTTCTTGCATTGACGGGAGAATTACATCGTTTAAAATTTCCACGTATCGGTTCCCAGTTAATCGGCCTTCTACAATATGAATTATACCAGCCCCTGAAGATGATATCCACGCCCACAGGTGGACAGAAAATCTTCCGCTGTTGTCAGTTTTGTGGAGGTATTCTTCATCATGATGCAAACTTATGGTTTCTGGGACGATAAACTCGCAGTTGCCCATTGTAGCAGGATTGAAATATTTTTTCATTTGAAAAGACTACTCGCTCCCAATATTCAGCGTTTTGATTTAAAAAATTATTTGCAAACTCCACTTTTGCCTCTTTATTAACATCCGTCAAGCGAGGCTTTTTAGCACTCACGCAGTTAATTAAACCTTGTTCTCGCAACCGTTTTCTTGCCGTCCTAAAGTGTTACGTGTTGAAACACAAAATCATTATCAAATCTTTCTTGCATTGACGGGAGCATTACATCGTTTAAAATTTCCACGTATCCGTTCCCAGTTAATCGGCCTTCTACAATATGAATTATACCAGCCCCTGTAGATGATATCCACGCCCACAGGTGGACAGAAAATCTTCGGCTGTTGTCAGTTTTGTGGAGGTATTCTTCATCATGATGCAAACTTATGGTTTCTGGGACGATAAACTCGCAGTTGGCCATTGTAGCAGGATTGAAATATTTTTTCATCTGAAAAGACTACTCACTCCCAATATTCAGCGTTTTGATTTAAAAAATTATTTGCAAACTCCACTCTTGACTCTTTATTAATATCCGTAAGCGAGGCTTTTTAGCACTCACGCAGTGGGAATTCCCAAAGAGTAATGTAATTTATTAATAACAATAAGGTAGAAAATTAATTTTGTGGATTTTCCAATTACCTTAGTTATATTTCCATTATTAAATAAATAAATTAAAATAAAAATGTTCTTATATATAAATATATATTATTTTAATAATAATTACCATACGCATAAAGCTACTAATTGTGAAAAATGCGAATATTTTTTTTCTGTTGGGTCTAGATATAGGACATATATATATAAAAAGAAAGGAAATTACATATTTTATCCAATTATGTAAAAATATATTGGGTGTTCCATTGAAAAAAAACAAGATTTTAAACCTTTAAAATCGCTATTTTCAACGGAGCATAGAACTGTATAATATTTTATAAAAAAAGATTTAACTTATAGCTTGGTTATTATTAAAGAGATGAATACTACATAATATAAAAAATAATAAGTTTTAGTTGGTTATTTTTAACTTTTAGCGAATGTCTACATTTAGAGAAATTTTGATAAATTTTAATTTTACTCAAAAAGTATTAACATTTTCCTAATTAATATATTTACAAAGTATACCTAAAATAGTGGTGTAGAATCTAAAAATGCAAAAAAATACAGGGTGTTCCATTGATAATAAGAAAGTTGGTATCGTCCCACGGAAAACCGAACGAATATTTTTTACTACGTGAATATTTCTCCCTTACAAATTTTTTGTGACTCCAGTAGTTTCTGAGATAAGTATATGGGTCACCTTACGTGGACCACCCTGTACATGTTTTGCTTTTTTTATGATTAAAACTAGCTAATTTGCATCATTGATGTACTACATTCAGCTGATTCTGCAGCTCTAAACAATCATCAACATTTGATATTTTGGAAAATAACTTTAAATCATCTGCAAACAATAGATGTTTATATGTTAGAGAAAATGATAAATCGTTTAAGAATATATTAAACAACAACGGACCCAAGTTTGATCCTTGAGGTACGCATGATGTAGGAACAAAACAATTGGACTTAAAGCCATTAAAACAAACATAAAGTAAGAGCGTATAAGTTCAACTAGGGGTTCATATAGACCAATAGCCTTAAGTTTAACAAGCAAAATATTATGGTCAACCTTGTCAAAGGCCTTCGAGAAGTCAGTATATATCACACCCACTTGGCCCTTTTGGTCCAAGACATTGGAAACATATTGAGTAAAATCAAACAGATTAGTAACAGTAGACCTTTTATGTATAAAACCATGTTGATAAGGTGAGATACATTGCGAAATGCCATTGTAGACGTGGAGATGTAAAGATTTCTCAAAAACCTTGGACAAGTTTGACAGAATTGCAATTGGTCTATAATTACCAATGTCATGTCAATTACCAGTTTTAAAAATCGGAGTAAAACGGGTTACTTTCCATTTTTCAGGAAAGTTTGTGCTTAAATTGATGTTAAATATAGTAAGAAGGGGTGAAGTTAACAAATGTTGAAAATCCTTAATAAAGAAACTGGGAATTTGATCATGACCACAGGTCAAGCTATTTTTTAGAGATTTAATAGCCTTGGATATGTCTTTTTGATGAAAACAATTTAAGTGAATGTGGTTTGAACTTTGGTTAAAACTGTTTAAAATAATTTGGTTTCCAGTCTCATAAATACTCTTGAAGTAGTTTGCAAAACCAGCAACTATATCCTCAGCACACTCAAATTCATCATCTTCAAGAAACATATTAGAAGGAATTCGCGACCCACCTTTTTTTGTTTGAATGTAGTGCCAGAAACTCTTAGGATCAGATTTAAAACTCGACTCAACTTTAGCTAGAAAATCATTATAAGCTAACTTTACTTGCTTTTTAATAATTTTTCTTAAAGTTTTGAAATCATTTAAAGCATTTATATTTTAGAGCGTTTAAATTTTTTTTTAGAGTGGTTTTTTAATTGTATGTTATTTATTTCATTTGTATACCATGCTGGGTATTTCCGTTTAAAATTCGTATATAGAGGTACAAACTGATTAAATAATGAGTAGGTAGATGATTTTATAAAATTCTTCAACAGCATAGTCAAGAATCAAGAATCAGTAAAGTCCTCAAGAAAATCCCAATCAATATTACAAAGTGCTTCATATAAGCCAATAAAATTAGCTTTTTTAAAATTGTATGATTTATTTAGGCTATTAATTGGGATCCTAGAAGACCTCTCTTTTAACTCAATACTTATTAATAATGCAGGGTGATACTCATCTTCAGGTACAATAGGCAAAAACTCCCTGGTTATATCACAGTGTAAATTAGAAATACATAAATCGAGAAGTTTGTTGTTACTATTTAATATGTCATTATACTGAGTAAATAAATTAATTTGCATAAAATTTGAAATCATGCGAGTTTTAAAATCAGTTAGATTATGGCTTACAAAGTTAGATGCATAAAATCGCCCAGTATAACTACATTTACAACATATAGAAGACTAGTTTCAAAGTAATCAATAAACGACTGAAATTCTGCATAGCTTACTTGAGGAGGAATATAAATATTGTATAAGTGTAAACTTAAACTTATCACAGTTTAAATCAGTTACATTAAATTCATCTCTAAATGCAAATAAAACTCCTCCACCTTTAGATTTTTGAGTTTGCCTTAGATTTCTATCACATCTATAAACTAAATAACTATCCGAAAATAACTCACAACTTAATACATCACTGGGTAACCAAGTCTTAACAAAAGCAATACAGTCATAGTCTAAATTAGAAACAGCCGAAAACACCACATCAGTTTTTAAATTTAAACCTCTAACATTCTGAAAATATACACTAAAATAAAATTTTCTATTGGGTAATGCTAGTTTAAACTACCTAACTATTTGTGGACTTCCTTGAATATATTTTATTTTCAGGTTGGACTCGCCTCTTTCAGTTCTTATATTTAATATTCTTCTTTTGTTTTTTTTGTATTGTTCCTGTTGCCTGGGAGTTTTGTCAAATGAAATGGATAATACCTTAAATTGATCATTTTCCTTTAACTTATTGGCATTACGAATCAATAAATGTGGCGTATCATTACATGAAAATGGGTCTATGAGAAGTTTTATTCGGATCCAACTTGCCCAGTCTAAATTTTTGACGTATCTCAATGTTATTGTTTGGTATTCAATAGTTTAAAACATTATTAACATTATTGTTATCTTGAAGAGCTGGGCAAAGCACTCAAAAAAAGTGCTTCGAGCACCAAGCACCAAGCCCTTTGGAAAAGTAATTGCCAGCACCAAGCATCAAGTACTTTGAAAACTTTAAGTGCTTGCAATTACCAATTACCGAGAAAAGTAATTGAAAAATTCAATTACCAAGCACCAATTACTCAAAAAGTGCTTGCAAGCACTTTTTTCTTAAATAAATTACCAATTACCAAGCACTTTTTAGTTTTCCAATTGCTTCCTACCCAATTAATTAACATTTTTATTTTAAAAATAAGAAACATTTTTGGATGATCGTTATATTAAAATAGAGACCCTGTTAAAACCGATAGATATTTGTATCGGAATGTATGGTGTTTCTATAGGGTGTATCGGTATGTATAGGACCCATAGTTGGGATTTATGGTTGTTCTATAGGGATATCCACCCTTGATTTATTTGATATTGGTTTTAATGGGGAAAATACACATAAATATAAAAATTAGTATTTCCCCCATAGGATCCCATAGGTTTTAATAAAATTTTGTCAAATGTTTTATGATTGTTCTATAGGGATATTCCTATATATCCTTCATTGAATTATTTTCTATCGGTCTCTATAGGGAAAATGTAAAAGTTATGGTGTGCCTATAGGTAATTTCCTATAAATTTTCTATCGGGCCGTATCCGGAAAAAACCATGGACAAATGCACATATTGAATCCGGTAGCGCCCGATAGATTATTTTGTATAGGTCTCTATGGGGTATTTTAAGCAGGGAATTAAAGTGAAGAAATCATCAAAAAATAAGTACAAATTATCTGCAAGAAGGAGAAAGGTACTGGCCAAGTCGGCCTTCAACCAACCAATCACATTAAAGCTTATGCTGCACCGCACACCGCATTAGATGATGATGATGAAACCACAGGGTTGTTACTAAGGGCATTTCCCTCTAGAGTCTAAAGTGCTCGGGAGCACTTTAAATGCTTGCAAGCCCTCAAATCTGATAGTGCTTGCAAGCCCTTTAGTGCTTGCAAGCCCTTTAAAGTGCTTGCAAGCCTTTTAAGTGCTTGCAAGCACTCAAATGGCTTGAAATGCGAAATTCAATTACCAATTACCAAGCACTTTTTATAAAGGGCTTCAATTACCAATTACCAAGCACTGTATTTTAAAAGTGCTTGCAAGCACTGTGCTCGAAGCACTATTGTGCTTGAAGCACTTTTTCAAGCACTTTCAAGTCAATTACTGCCCAGCTCTGTTATCTTCTTCATGGCGCTCTTTGGCAGATTTCTTCACGTCTTCCTTAAGACCAAAAATGATAATGTTACCCTTTCAAAAGTGCCTATTTTCAATTTCGCTGACGACTTCATCGAAAGTAAAAACAGCAGTTTGTTCAGTGCTAGCATGCTATTCGTTGATATTTTATTTTTGAGACTCTCAATTTCTTTTTGTAAAGAAATTATAAGAGATTTGAGTTCCAGAATACTATTGGATTGATTTGAACATGTTGTGCAAGTCCAGTTAAGATTTTTTTTTGTTGTTTTTAATTATGTTAAATTCAGTCAACGTAAGACCAACGCATTTGTGTAAATATGTTTCTTTACATATAAAGCATGTGACAATTTTTTGCTCATCAGCAGTTTTGTTACAGCACACACAAGTTAAAATTTTATTTCGTTGTGATAAAAAACGAAACAGTGGCAACGTCGCAAATGAATCAAGTGCAACTCTAACCTTCAACAGGTTGTGGTTCTATGCGATATTGCAACGTAATTACTTACATAACTAATTCTAGTCGTAAAAGAATAACTAAGTTCACTTACTGAAATAATAATTAAAGTAAAATTTTTCAGTTATTTATATTCTACTGTTATGCCACTGGGAAAAGCCAGACATAAAGGTATTAATGTGTTTTAAAAAATTCATGACAATACAAAATTATTCACATCTGGATTCACGGTTTTGGCTGGATAAAGTCTTGTAGGTGCTGAAGTAGTACTCTATCTATAATGTTAAAATGAAGTGTCTGCCAAAACACATATAGTTGTCGCGGCGAATGTTTCAAATTGCGTCATCAAATTCTGAACCAAGCACAGACATTACAATTATTGTTGTTGTTTTCTTTTACGTAGTAATCCAAGAAACCGTTGGAAATATGTCAAGAAATATGTCAAGAAATCGGTTTTTGACATTCGACATTGATGACGCAATTTGAAACATTCGCCGCAACGACTATAGACAAGCCACATCCTTAAAGCCGGGTCTACAATTGTCGCAGGGGTCCGATCGCAGAACATAAGCTTGCGCAAAGCACCCCGAGACGTGGCGATGGAGCAACATTCTTTTGTCAGCTAGGTGCTTTGCGCAAGCTTATGTACTGCGATCTGCCGGGTCTACAATTGTCGCAGGTCGCAGAACATAAGCCTGCGCAAAGCACCCAGCGACGTGGCGATGCAGCAAGGTTATTATGTCAGCTGTCTACAATTGTCGCGCGATGAGCATTCGTTGTCCACAGTGTTGCCGTTTTCAAGTATGCATAACGGATCTTTTTAGCAGCCCAGTTATCATTTTCCTTTTTTGAATAGAGCAAACTTTTACTATTTTTATTAACTTTCGTCTATAAATAGCAGGCCATATTTGTTATTCTTAATTATTTTATAACAACCCAAAATTACAAGGTAATTTCAGAAAATTTAATATAAGAATTAGGTAGGTAGTATTTTACCTGAGAATAAATGATGTTAAAGCAAAAATTAGTTTGTTTTCATAATATATACTTTTAAGAAAACAAGTTGGATTGAAAAAATAGTTAAGATAATACTAAAATCATTTAAAATAAAATAAAATAAATAAATATAAATATAAAGTATATTTTTTGGAAATAATTTATGAGAATGACACTAAAAAGTTTAAAAATAACCCCAAAATATGAAAAGAAACTAAATAAAATAAAAGGGAATAGGGAGGGAAAGCAGAAAGACAAATAGGTTCTGCAGTGCATGATAGTTTCATACTGATGCTAATAGTTTCAACTTGAGATTAGATTTTTGTGTGTGCAGAATCTGCACACACAAAAATCTAATCTCAAGTTGAAACTATTAGCATCAGTATGAAACTATCATAGTCATGAATAGGAGCAAGATTAGTGTATGCTATAGTTAAAATTACCTTTTCTTTAACATTTATACCATATGTATACCAACTTTGTATTTAACTTGAGAGTACTTATGTTATATATAGGTGTAAATTTAAATTTAAACTCGATTTAATATTAGCCTTAACTTCAATGTAAAACTATCTTATGGATCTATTTAGAATTGGTTTTATTTAGATTAAATATAGTTTAAGTTCAAATTGAAAATAATTATTATATATGTTAATATAGCTTGTCTTTTATCGGAGTAAAACTATTTTTTAATTGAGACATATGTAGTTTAAGGTTTAAATAAGAATATGCTGGGCAGCCCAATTTCAATATTAACATATATATAAATATATTGAAATTAGGTCTTGTTTTAGGTTAAATTGAATTATACTTACTGTAAGTGTAACACTTATCATACTTATCTTTTTTTTTAATTTCTTTATTTTTAGATTACTATATTTATTTTTAAATGAACATTAAAAATTACCAGTAATTCGTTTGAATAATAAAAAAATTGCAGGGCTCCCACGGAAAAATTACAAATTTTATTTAGGAATTTAGGAGGTTTTTTTGTAAAATTTTAGGAGAAATAAAGTATGGAAATGAATTTCTTTAATTAAATAAAAACAACTCTATACCTACTACTTCAAAAATAAGGAAAAAATTAATACTTGTTTTGTAAAAATAAGTTATATTGACTAGTTTTTTTAGCCCCATCGCTCGACGAGTTTTTTTTAAATAAAATTAAAAGTGAGGTAAAATTACTACTTTTGTATATATCTGAGGTACATACATATATATACAAGTATAAATTTCACCACACTTTTAATTTTATTTTAAAAAAAGCGTCGATAGATTTGGTTTAAAAACTATGCCAAAATCATATGATGTTATATTTATATTTTAAGAAAAAATATGTTAACCGTTTAGTTAATAACTAACAGTAATTAAATCGGTAAGATTAATAATAGTACAAGTCCAAAAGTAAAATGTTTGATAAAATATTTTAAAAAATCAGTTTTATAGTTCTAAATGCATTTTTGTTAGACTATTTTATGAAATATAATATTCATATTCTGTAAAATATTTTTTTTTTCAAGCGGCCATGATATACAACCTTGTATGCCTATATAGAGATAGTTGAAGTGCGTCTTTTTCATTAGCGGCAGACAAAAAACTCAAAAAAGCCTAGGGATAGAAGTAAATCCATAGGTGTCTCAATAGACGTCAAATATTAAAATTAATTTAGCATTTCATACAAAGCAATCACGATGTATTAATTATATTAATTATAATCGCACGGAATATTTAGTGATTATTTATTAAATTTTAATTGAACGAAACAAAGAACAACTGGTTTATTAGTATAATATTATGATGATAGACGAGTCGCCAATGTCGGAACTCCAAACAAATGTCAGTACGTCAAAATTAATTCAAGCGCAGCATTTTGACAGAGCAGTGTTTATTTTTAGTTAAAGGCTTTGTTATCTATGGTTTAGGATATTTATCGGCATTGTAAGTAAGGGTTATAAGTTTTTTTAGTTTTTAACAATAATTTATAATGCTTTTAGCCAAAATTTTATACCACATAAATTATGAGTAAATAAAATAATTCTATTGCTTATCCTATTTATATTACGCCCTTGAAAAAAAAATTGTATATGTTATTTGGAGTAGAAGCTCTTTTTGTGCTTCGTACAGTTGCCTGCCTCAGCTACGCTTCGGCCGCCAATCTCTGTACTCACCACAAAAAGAGTCACTTCTACTCCTTATGACATAATCTACTATTGTCTTCTCACAAAAATGTATTTTAAACCTTAAAATTGATTTTAGAAAATAAATTGTCAAAATTAAATTTTTGGACTTGTACTGTTCTTATTCTCACCGATTCAATTGTAATGTGTATCTTAATACTTAAAAATCTCATAACAAAATATGAAGTTTGCAAAATACAGCAAAACATTTTTTAGATTGTTTACTATTTTAGCTGTAATTTAAAATAAATTTAAAAATCCTTTTGTTTGATATACCTACACGTTTGTATAACACGGTATATTTTTGACTAAAAAACGAAATATCGTTGTTGTTTTTTAAGAAAAATTTTGGTTGTGGTATTATATCATTTTAAAAAGAGTTTAATAGAATAGAACCTAAAAATATATATTTTTAAATTACTTTTTAAAACAGAATTTTTTTTAGCACTACCTTAATTAAACGCAAGTCAGGTTGGAATATTTAAATTTAATTTTTAGGATTTTAGGAGTTTTAGGAGATTGATTGCCATTTTAGGAGAATTTTAGGAGTTTTCAAGATTTAAGTAAAATTTTAGGAATTTTATGAGTTTTAGGAGTTGTGGGAGCCCTGAAATTGTAAAAAGGATTTGTTCAACATTTTCTTTAGATATTTTTCTCTATTTAAAGAAAATAATCATTTAACAATTATTAAAATTAAATATTAACAACGTTGATAAATTCGTCATATTGACAGCATAGAAAAAGGTTGACAGCTTGTTGTTTTGTGTTTTATAATCTGTGGTTTTCGTTAGTGTATTTCTATCGTGTTTTATTGAGTTTAAATACATTATTTTTTACTAAAAATGGTGCGACAGTGTACTGTTTGTAAAAAAACAAACCAAAGAAATCCAAATCTATCCTTTCATAGGTAAGTAAGCAATGTTTACATATCATACGTCACTGGAAGAAAACATAAAATTCTATATCCAATTTAACGCTTAGACTGTGACCGTTTGTTGACGTCACTGGAAGAAAACATAAAATTCTACAGAAAATTTAAAAGTAAACGACGTACACTAAATGTATAAAACGAAGTCTGTAATTGAATATTTTAATGCATTTTAACCAAATTAAGTTGGCAGGAATTGTACGAGAAACAATTATAATATCGTTCATATAAACAAGAACAAAAGAATAAGCAAAATTCTTTTATAACAGCTAGTTTGCAAACAGATGGTGCATACTTTAAACAGAATGGTTAGATACTGCTATTGCCCATCTGGGGTGACAAACACGGTAGGGCGCCACAAAGTCTACCAATTTGATCGGCAATAAGAGGCAGTACTGTATTATTGTTTAATTCGCGATAATTTATGTAAAAACGATCAGATCTATGTTTCTCTTTAACTAATAAGATTTGGCTAGCAAAAGTAAATACTGGTCCGAATAATAATTACGAGCCTTTTATAATTTGTTTATTTTATTCTTTACTATTTGTCGCTTATCTGAACTTAAACAATATGACCGTCTCTGAAAAGTTATAATAGTATTAATTAGAAGTATTTTAATCTCATCGGTGGCGATCTTAGTAAATTATAGACAATAAAAACAATACATCCAAAAGACAAAACCTTAGTAAAACTACAAATCTAGGATATTATTCCAATTAATTTTAAAACTATTGGACGTCAGGTTAACATGAAAACCTTGACAAATAATTTCACAGCCAATCGTAGATGAAATGACATTACAATATCACTTTGCAATTAAGCAGGGTATTACATGGAATATAGTTTCTAAGGTATAATTGTTATTGACTATTTTAAACAGTATTTGTAGAGTGCTATAAATAGTAGTGTTCCCAATGCCTCTCAAAACAATAAAATTCTTAACTCTTTTACCTGAGAACTTGGAGGTTACAATTTCTTTAATAAGCGAATATCGGTAAACAAGTCAAAACAGAATAAATACGACTCACCAGATTGAATAAGCGAGCCGGTTGGTTTGACCACTCTTACCCTTTTCTCTCCGGTCGTATTTTCTTAAATACCTTTAAAATATGACCCACTGGTGGCCAAAGGGCACTTTAACGCAATATAACCGGAAGCACAACACCTGATGCACCTTACAACAGATTTATTTAAGGTAAGGCGATGCACTAGCACTGGACTGATGGATTCCAGATGTGTTTTCGCTTTCGTTAATTCTAAAACGGCATTCACTTATTTTATAACCCACTTTTCCACAAAACTGACACTTTATTGTAGTTGATGATTTATGTCCTTTTGCATAAGATGAGGTAGAATCCTCTTAAGTTAAAGCGGCTTTCCGCTTACCATACGAGAATGCCTTTAACTCACTTTGCAATTGAGCCCTGTTTTTTATACTGGTGGTGAATAATAATCGCTTCAGTCGATTATCAAATTGGGCCATGTGTGCTAATACGGCCGACACCGTTATTTTTTCGATGCTCATTGACTTCCATCTGGACGTAAGATATGTCATGAGGCGGCTATTATAGGACAAAAGACATTCACTTTCTTTAGGACGACCGTTGAACATATTAATTAAAGTGGCAGCCAATGGATTTTTGGATAAACACATATCAACAGTAGAACACCAGGAAATAAGGTCAGCACTTGGATCCTCCGGGTTAAACTTCTGTAATGATACTCTGGGTACACTAGCTGGTGTAGTTTTAATTGCACTTATTAATTCCATCATATTTTGGTTTTTTGATGTTCCAAAAAAAGGCACTATTGTTTCTGTGATACTCCAGGCTCTGGAGTCGATCCCGCTTCTGAGGTCGAATCGGTGTTTTTCGGAGCCGCGTTACTTGGACTTGGACATCATTCACAACAATCAAACACTAATAATATATCTAACTAGACAAAACGATAGACGCTAAAGATTATACGCACAAAGTAAATTAAAGTATGAAACTAACGATTATAACGAATCTGCGGTCTCCGGGTTTACACGCGTCTTTACTGTCTTATTGCCCGATTAAGAATGACCATCCAACCCCCCCGAGGGTTGGTACATATCCACCTTTTTGGATCTTTATCTCTACGTTCCCACGAGACCGTGGCTACGTATGGTGATCGTTAGTCATCACCTTCACTAATGCATCCTTATCGGACTGCAGACATAATAACTGTTCCTCTAAAATCTATTTCTTAAGTCTTATTTATGATAAACAGCATTGCTTATTTTACCAAATTGTTATCTATAAACATGCCATACAAATTAATGTCTATTCTCCGACATATACATTGCTTCAAAATCTATAGTGGTATCACAACCTAAAAAACACCACTTGATATAGGTATTTCGTAAATGTGCGACACCCTGTATAAAATTAAAATAATTTTAAATTGTAGCTTTAATGGTTGTCCTTTTATTCATTAAATAAAATTTTTTAAAAACTATAAATTTAGCTGTCAGTACAACATCATCGCTCCTACGGGCGACACGTGCGTTTCTCCGCTCTGAACTAAAAGTATACAGTGCATAAGCAGTGCATTTAAAACCTATATATCTAAAAGTTTAAAAGTGTACAGTGAATTGCCACCCCACCTGTCGGAGTCACGGATCCACCCACCTGAACAGGTGGTTCACCGCGGCATGAACCTGGCAGAGAACCTGGAAGAGACATCTGCCATATTCAGATAAGTTTTTTAATATTTGCACGTCGCTAATTGCGTCCCGCTTTCCACTAGCCTAAACTGGGCTTATGGCCAGACCCGGCGACAAAAATCCGGGAGTGGGCTTAACCATCGACATTGTCATCCACAACCTCCTAGGGTAGATCTACCAGACGGCGTAAAAATTCGGATCCAACAAACACAGGTAATGCTGTGCAGTGCGGGATACGTACACTGTTCAAAATTTCATGACCATTTTAACACCAAATTAACACCAAACATGGTCTATATCGATACAAACCAAAATGGTGTTAAATAAGGTCCGTTGGCCGGTGTAAATTCAAATACTAAAATGGTGTTCATTTTAACTTTCACACAGTATTAAAATAAATTTTATTTGGTGTAAATTGAACTCCTTTTCAGTGTTAAATATTATGTGTTTGTGGACAAATTAAATCATACTACACAGAAAAAAGGGAAAAAAAAGGAAACAGGAAATTCCTTGACGCATTACTAGTATATTACCAGTGGTATTATTCCAGAAAATGGAACCTTCAACTCGCTAGAGATAATGTTTTTAGTGCGTTGCACTAACTTAAAATACTTTAAGTATTGACAGCTGTTTCCACCTATTTAAGGTCTCTTTAGTATCGAACAACTTGTAGTGTCACACCAAAGCAAAGGATTACCTCAGTTTATATATTCTTCATGTAAGTCAACAGACGCGAGATTTAAGAACATCACGTGATCCACACCGCCTTTGCCGCGATCGGTACACATTTTCAACCATAATTTATGGTGTTAAATTAACACCACTTGGTGTTGGATTTTTACACCATTTTAAGATTACTTTTTACACCACAGATATTTTAAACAGTGTAGGAGAACGAAAAGGTGGTAAAATAACCCTGGGAGATTAGTGTAAGGTGTTATCGATGGGGCCTGCCATACGTCCCCATACTCATACTCACACATTTAGCTGTTATTGACGCCGTCATCTGAAAAAACACCGAGCCTATTTTCAAAATCTGTAGAATTTTTTTATTGGAAAGAAAAATATTTAAATTTTGTCGTACGAGTACGAGGAACTTCATATAGGTTGCTGGCCATTGATAGATTCATGCCATTTTGTACCGTATTCTTCTGAATATGTAAGTATTTTGTTGTCCATTTTTTTCTAAAATTAACAAATACATAAAATATATATTATAATTATATATTTTATTTATTTGTTATTTATTTGTTTATATATTCAGAAGAATCGATGAAAATGGCTCTTCAGGTGGTAAAAAATGGCATGAATCTATCAATAATTATAATTTTATTTTTTAAAAGAAAATATTCCAAAAATTTAAAACCAATATTGTCAGCTACTGGAGCATTATAATACTGAAGTATTGAACCAGGGCCTGATAACTTGTCAGCTTTAAGAAAAATTAATTTTGAGAGTCCCAGTACCTGTCATTATTAAATATAACCTTAAAATATCAAAAATATCGACAAAAAAATAATAATTATGTTAAAAATATACTAATGCTTAAGTTAAAATAAATATTTACCTTTCATATAAACTTGGACGGTAACTTGCGCTTTTAAATATCACCACTTTCTTAACGAAACATTTAACAATTGACACACCGTTGATAGTATCAACTTGATACTATCCCCAAATGGCGCCGTTTAAAAGAACTGTCAAAATACAGTTTCCTTTTTTATAAAATAATGTATATGAGTCAAATCACGGATTTTGAAAATAATCACATTATTGTGTAGTAGGCATGACTCATATGTCACAGTAAAAAAATTGTTTTAAAATTCGTTTTTTTGGTAATGTTATTAAGGTTGACAATTTTGTCAAACTTTAGAGCACGGTAAAATTGAAAAAATAGAATCTCTGGGACCACTCTGTATAATTGAATTAAATTTTACACACTATTGTAGAAATGTTTAGAGTATATGAGTACCTTAGATGCAAAACTCGGTTTTTGCAAATTAAAAAATAAAATAAAATTGACTTTAAATTCTGTTTAGTGTTCGTCCTAGATAAATGGCGTTCATAAAACTTGATACATAATAATATTATATTATATATATTATTATGTATCAAGTTTTATAAACGCCATTTATCTAGGACGAACACCAAACAGAATTTAAAGCCAATTTTTTTTTTTTTTTAAATTTGCAAAAACCGAGTTTTGCATCTAATGTACTCATATAATGATCATTTAATTAAGGTTAATTTGTTTAAATTAAAGAATTTTGCATACATTTATTATAAACAATTGAAATTTTGTATGTGTTCTTCACGCTGAAAAAAAATTAATCTTGTGTCATAATATGCGGCAAACGTTTCCGTTTAATAAGATGTACTCAAAAATTTGCCTTTCATATGTCATTCCGGAGATATTAATTTTTTTGTCCCGCTGTGCGCTTGATCAGTACGCGGCGCGCTTCGCTGCTAGCTCGTCAGCACACGGTGTGCCTGAACGAAGTTTAAGTCACATAAAAATTCCGCAGTTTCTTGTTCGGGACCCTTTGGTGACTTAAAAATGATATTTACCAAAATCCTAGCTGCTCCTCTTTTCGAAATTTTTTGAAAAATCTTTTTTCTGCATTATGCTTTTTATTATATAAAAAAGTGATTTTTGTCTAACCCTGTATAAATCTAAGCATATATATAAAAACAGTTTCTCTCGTTTACAATATCGGTGTACAAATTTGTACTCTGGCAAAGGTAGACTTTGCTATAAACAAATAATTTTTAAAAAATTGAATTTTTTACAAATTAAAAAAAACAGTTAGAATTTTGGTAAATATATTTTTTAACTTCAACCAATTTTTCGTTCAAAATTGAAAACTACTAAAAAGCCTAAATTAAACAACATTTTAAATACTCTCTAAGCGTTATTTTATTAAATGTGATTACAAATGTATTTTTCTTGTAAAAGGTTAATAATAATGCCATTTTGTAACCTGATAGACCTAGAAATATCTAAAAAAATTGGGAATAAATATTTTTCGCGTGTTATGCTAAAATCATGAATTTACGCTTTTGCATTATTAAAAATAAGTGATTTTTGGCTAACCCTGTATATATGCCATCGCATAAATATTTATAGAGTTCAAAGAAGATTCTTAAAATACATGTATCTCTTAATTTATGGAACGTACCCAGAACAAAATGCTAACCTGGACAGTATTATGAATGAATACAAAATAATGCACTTGGACACAAGGCGAGATTTGCAAAGTGCACTTTTTTTAACGAAATTGGTAAGGGGTACAGTTGACTGCGAATACTTACTATCGAAGATTCAGTTTCATGTTCCGAGGAACAACTCAAGAACTTCTGTCTCCTTTCAAATTCCCACTGCCAGAACAAATATTTTATCAAAAGCACCAATAACAACCATGTGCAAAAATGGAAATGAGTTATTAGTTGATATATTTAAATAATAAGGATATTGTTTTTTTTATTATTTTATTTCTTAAGTTTTTGTATTGTATGTTCGATATATTTGTTTTAAATATGTGTTATACAGGGTGTCCCAGAACTCGCGCCACATAGAAAACCGGAACGTGCCGAAAGTAACGTGAAACACATATTTGAAAATTAAAATTGTCTAACGCAAAGGATAAGCGAGATAAGAATAAAAAACGATAGCCAATCCCAATAGATGGCCATAGGGAATTCTTTAAATTGCTAGGATACTTAGGTTGCATTGTTGATAATAAAAAATATGTAAAATATTTGGTCCACTGGAATCCAATTCATTGTGACACTGCTGTCAAACTCCTGTCATTAATATTATATTAGGTTATAAATTAAGTTATTATAAATAATGTTTTCCTTAGATGATTATACTGAAATGATAATTATTTATTTATTTAGTGTGGGCGCAACGCCAGGGAGACAACGCGAGTTTTTTCCCAGCCCTTTCCTAATCGTTATTTTAGAACATTGTCGTTCTGAAGTATAAGTCATAGATTAATAACCTCATTTTTGAAAGCTTTTGACAACTTAGTAAATACAGTTGGCCAAAAGATTTTTAAATGTTTTTAATACAACAATGTTCTATCGTCTCCTAGCAATTTTTAAAGCTCTTACGTTTAACCTAGGCCGCCTAGGCTAGGCGAGAGCTCTCGGTATTGGCTGCCGCTTTTTTGCTCTCATTCGATTACACTATTACCTAGAAATTTTTTATTTTTAAATTTGGCATCTCCATTGCTATCGGCACGCCCCCTTTTTCTCTGTGGCGCGAGTTCTGGGACACCCTGTATATATATTTGTTATATATATTTATACCATTGTCCTGTAATTGGGAGAATCCTGTTGGGCAATAAAGATTATTATTATTATTATTATTATTATTATTATTATTATTATTATTATTATTATTATTATTATTATTATTATTATTATTATTATTATTATTATTATATATCAAATGATGTGAACAGTATTAAAAAATATTCTCTAAGTCTCCTAAATAATATACTCCAATTTTATAAAAATCCGTGTGCAAATGTGTACTCTGTCAAAGAGATAAACAAAAATTTAAAAAAAAATCATGAATTTTCGAACAATTTCGAAAAAAGGAGCATCTAGAACTTTGGTAAATATCATTTTTAAGTCACCAAAGGGTCCCGAACAAGAAACTACAATCAGTTTTTGGCGGCATTTTTATGTGACTTAAACTTCGTTTAGGCACACCGTTAAACCGTTCGAACGGACGAGCTATCAGCGAAGCGCGCCGCGTACTGATCAAGCGCACAGCCGGACAAAAAAATTAATATCTCCGGAATGACATATGAAAGGCAAATTTTTGAGTACATCTTATTAAACGGAAACGTTCGCCGCATATTATGACACAAGATTAATTTTTTTTCAGCGTGAAGAACACATACAAAATTTCAATTGTTTATAATAAATTTATGCAAAATTCTTTTATTTAAACAAATTAACCTTAATTAAATGATCATTATATACTCTAAACATTTCTACAATAGTGTGTAAAATTTAATTCAATTATACAGAGTGGTCCCAGAGATTCTATTTTTTCAATTTTACCGTGCTCTAAAGTTTGACAAAATTGTCAACCTTAATAACATTACCAAAAAAACGAATTTTAAAACAATTTTTTTACTGTGACATATGAGTCATGCCTACTACACAATAATGTGATTATTTTCAAAATCGGTGATTTCGTGAAATTTTCTGGTCCCACTTGACGTGGTTTGACTCATATATGAAAATACTTAAAATTAATTAAAGATGTCTCTACAGTATCGACATTAGATCTCAACCTAACGGTATTTTTATTTTTTGGGAATTACCTATTACCTTATTACCTATTACCACATTATCAGCTTTTGGGGCGGTGGTACATTTACCTTAAGTCTTTACTGATACTACTTACACCTATTCTAAATCTTTTCCTGATCCCAGAAAAATAGCAAAAATTGTTCAAATTCACAAAAAAGGAGCACTTTAGACCACTTATAAGTAAAATTTTTAAAAAATTACAAAAAAACAATTAACTCCCACTTTGAAAGTAATAATCTATTTAATGAACACATTATTCACGTTGTTAGGCATTAGTGATTGGCTGATTTCAATATTCACGATGGTTTGAACCCTATAGGGTTTTAAATTGGGAAAAAGAAAGGTTGGAACTTTCATCAGATGTCAGTTTTTTTTATATATACGAGGTAGTCGCCCTCGTATACATAAAAAAACTGACACCTGATAGAAAGTTAAAATGATCATTAAAATCGAAAGAACCCATAGAGCACAAAGTCGTCCATATAGTGTCCATAGGACATCCATCTCTGTACAAATGGATATCCGTAGTATGTCCAAGAATATTATATGGACGTTCCATGTACGTACATATAACGTTACTTTGGCACACTATAGGATGTCCATGTTATGTAATAAATGTACATACAATGTACGTTGGACTTCCATATGATGTCAAAATGAGCCTTGGAACGAAAATTGTAGAAAAATTTTGGTTTACTTGTTTATTTTGAGTTATGTATACATTTGTTTATTCTAATCAAATTACAAACATATACGGTTTAGGATAAAAAAGGTTTAGACTGTGGCGGCTGGTGGATTTTTGGGTATACCAATATCTCAGTTATTAGACATGAGGCCCATATAAAACATATATAAGTTTATATTGACATTGAATAGACAATTTCTGCAAAAGCATAATTTAAATTAAAGTTTGCGAAAAAAAAATAGTTTTTCAGCGCGCCTCCCCAGCCCCCTACACCCAATTAAGATTATTCAAGTGGTGCAATTCATAATTCACTAAAGTTTAACAACAAAATAAAAATCCAAGAATTATAGATTTTATACCATTTTTAATTTTTATTATTTTTTTAACTAAATTTAAAATGGTATAAAATCTGTAAGTCTTGGATTTTTTTAATACATTTTTAATTTTGTCGATAAACTTTAGTGAATTATGAATTGCACCACTTTATTTTGAATAATCTTAATTTTGGGGGTAGGGGGCTGGTAAGGCGGGATGAAAACTAACTTTTTTTCGCAAATTTCAATTTAAACTCTGCTTGCGCACTAATGTTCTATTCAGTGTCATTATAAACTCATATATGTTTTATATGGGCCTCATGTCTAATAACTGAGATATTGGTATACCCAAAATCCACCAGCCGCCACTGTCTAAACCTTTTTTATCCTAAATCCTATATGTTTGTAATTTTATTAGAATAAACAAATGTATACATAACTCAGAATAAACAAGTAAACCAACATTTTTCTACAATTTTCGTTCCTAGGCTCATTTTGACATCATATGGAAGTCCACTTCCAACGTACATTGTATGTATATTTATTACATAACATGGACATCCTATAGTGTGCCAAAGTAACGTTATTAAGAATTTTATGAGGAATTTAAAAATAAAAAAAATTACAGGGTGTTCCATTGGAAATAAGTTGATGTTGCTTCCGGTTAAACCGGAAGAGAAATTTTATTCAATATAATTTTAAAAGGTAGATTAAATTGTACAATAATTGCTATAAAAATTTCAAATTGATATCCTCAGCCGTTCTCCGTAAACGTCTACCATCGCTGGTGAGACACCCTGTATATATATAATTATAATTAAGTAATTATTTCTGGGTTTAATTTTTTATTTATTTATTTATTTATTTACATACATCATCTAACGGGCATAAGACCAATTACACGATGAGAAAAGTTAATGGCTACTATTTACATACTATAAAAAATATATAAGGTTAATAAAATAAGAGAATTCTATCTATCATATATAATATCACCTACCTATGGCAAAAAAAGTTCATCATAGGTATAAATAAAAAAAAATTAAAATTAAGAGCTTATGATGATATTTTTAATTGTTTTAACATTGCATGAAAAAATTTCAAACTTGTCCTGCAAATCGTTATACCTTCCACACATACAATGCACTGGAGAAAATTTTAGTAAACAAATAAAACGTAAAATTGTTTCTTGACGTAACACTAGGAACTCTAAAATATATGTAATTATATGATTTTTTTTAATAAAACAACGGATTAGAATCTATAGTGGTATCACAACATATACCACATGATATACAGGGTGTTTCAAATTCGTGGTCCATTGGAAGTTTCTGGGGAACGGAAAAAGATATTAATTTGAAATTTAAAAGAGTTTATTATCCATTTAAGTATATTTTTTTAATATTTTGAATAAAATGACACTTCCGGTTTGACAGAAAGTGAAATACACTTTGTTATTTCAAATATATCACACCCATATGTTTTTAAATTTTTAAATTCTACATAAAATTCTGAGTAAAATGTAGTTTTCTAGTTATTAACTATTTTCGTTAAAATTTGACAAATTCGCGTCAAAAATAGCCTATAACTTGTTTGCTATTGGATTTAGTCCTTCGGATGCGACTTTAAGCCCGCGGTTCGTTCCTACCCCTAACCCGAACAAGCCATTCAGTTGGCTTATGGGACTTCTTAAGAAGTAAGGGTGGAACTAAAATAGCACTTTTTTTGTATTTATAGATATGGGGGCAACATTGTTTAAAAGATTCCATGTCAATTCATTAACATTTTTTCAACAAATTACCCGAAAAAACCCAGGGCAAATTGGACCCACTTGAAACGTTAATAATTTTTTTATTTTAAATATAACACCCGTTATGGTTTAACCTAATCAAACATTTCGATTAATGTAACTATTCCCTATAACTTAAGTTAAAATTCTAGAGATATTTAAAAATTTCTAAAATTTTAAATATTATTTTCTATCAAGAAACCAGTGACGGGTAAGTTGACGGTATCTGTGGTTACCACATCATTTTTCATTGTTCAAAATTTTATTGGCGTCAAATTTTTAGGTTGTTATAAACAATTTGTGTGTTTTGTAAACAAAATTACTGATAAAAAGCAGTCAGTGAATTTTAAAAAACATTGACAAGCCAAACGTTTTTATAATTTAAAAGTAATACAATCAGTATTTGCTAATTTAGAAAAAAAAATCAAAAAAGCTGTAGAATGTCAACTAGATACGTATTTCGAGACAATAAAATATAAAATTTATTTTATAAAATATTTTAATAACAAAAAGAATGCGTAATTGTTAATTTAATAAACCAACAATATTTTAAGTAACAATTTTTACTACTAATTTATTACTAAATGTTCAAAGTGTCCTTTATTTACATTTAAGCATTTCTTATTTCTTCTTGTCTATTCTGGGTCTAATATAAGAAATTGTTAAATGTCTCTAAAATTATTAAATTTATTTATAGGAAATAATTACATCAATCGAAATGTTTTTTAATTTTCTATTTGATTATAAATGTAAAAACATAGAGGATGTTTAATTTAAAATAAAAAAGTTATTAACGTTTCAAGTTAGCCTAATTTGCCCTGGGTTTTTTTGGGTAATTTGTTAAAAAAATGTTAAAAAATTCACATGAACTCTTTTAAACAATGTTTTAAGATTCCAAAAATTCCACCCCCATTTTCGCAAACCTAATAGCAAAAAAGTTAAAGGCTATTTTAGATTGCCGCGCATTTGTCATATTTTAACGAAAAAAAAATGTATAATTCGAAAACTTTTTACTTTAGGTATAGGGCATGGAACAGTAATTTTCCCAAAATTTTATGTAGAATTTAAAAATGTAAATATATATGGGGTGTTCCATTTAAAATAAAAAAGTTGATGTCATTTTCGGTCAAACCAGAAGTGGCATTTTGTTTAAAATATTTTAGAAAAATCAACCTAATTGGATTATAAACGCTTTAAAAATTTCATGGTATACAACGCTATTCCATGATCTACCATGGTATAAGTAAAAAAGCAGCCACTAATAACTGTAGTAATTAGTCATTTTTTACTAATTCATTTTTAGATAGTACAGGAATTTTTAAGTTAAGAGAATAGGAATTTGGAACATACCAAAAAAAAATTATTTGAAAAATATTTTTCCCCCATGTTATTTGCATAAATTTACTTATAAAAATATTGTATACACTTCCTTTACTTTATTATGGGTCTGAGGTAGTCTTTTAGTTATATCGGGTCTGGTATCGCCTGTTTTATCAATATATAATTATATATATTTACATTTATATATAATGTATATAAAATTATAAATAAGTTCTTTAAAATTTTATATAATTATTAATAATTGTATAAAATTATATATAGTTGTACATAATTCATTATACATGGTGTCCCAAAAGTCAACGATATCCTTTGGAGGACTGATAGACCAACCTATGAGAAAGCAGAAAATTAAAATATGACCTTAGTAAAATATCGTTAGTTTTTGAGATATAGTCATTTTTATGAATTTTGTAAAACTTGACACCTTAGATCAGATTTGTATGTTTTTGTATGTAATGAAATGGCCTCTTTAGTAGAGTATTACATATAATTGTATATAATTTATATAAAATTATATAGAATTATTTAAAATGTTATAGAATTTTATAGGGCCTTACAAGAGACCTGTATATAATTTTATATAGAATTAGTCTTAATTCTATATAATTTTATGTACATTGTATATAAATGTATATAAAATATATATAATTAAATATCCGTCGACGGTGGACTAGTGGTCAGTGCTGATGACTACAAAGCAAGAGGTCGTGGGTTTAAGTCCTACAGTGGTATGGTTGTTTATTTTTGTTTTTCCATTGTGTATTGGTCCTTCGGAGAGGACTTTAAGGCCCGCGGTCCGTTCCTACCCCTAACCCGCTCAAGCCATTCAGTTTGCTTCTGGGACTTCTTAGGAAGTAAGGGTGAAACTAAAAAAGCACTTTTTTATTTACTTATACTTGTATTTACAAATATATAAAATCTTTTTTTATCAGGTTACTGAAGAAGAAGTTTTAAATCTTCTCTGTAGTTTATCCATTAGAAAAGCACCTGGTCCTGACAATGTTTTTCCAATTATTCTTCGTACTGTTGCTCCAGTAATTGCTAAATTTCTTGCTAATATATATAATGACTGTTTGAAATTCAATTATTTTCCTAAGATTTGGAAAGAGGGTAAATTGATTTTAATTCCTAAAGGAGGTTCTGTTTCTAGATCAGATCCTCTTAAAGGTTTGAGACCAATTACTTTATTGCCTATTCTTGGTAAACTTTTGGAAAATCTAATTAAAAATCACATGTTTTCTGAAATACCAGAAAGTGTATTTCATAATACCAATTTGGCTTAGAATAGGTCGTTCGACCTCTGATGCTATAACTGGGTTGACTAAAGATATTGATTCATGTAAATCTACTTTCTTAGCTATTTGCTTTTTAGATTTCAAGGGTGCTTTTGATAATGTATGGTGGCCAACTATTATACACTCTTTAATAAACAAAGGTTTATCTTCTGACATAATTAATATGATTAAAAGTTACTTATCAAATAGAATTTTATCTCTTTCTCTTGGTTCTGCTCAAGTTTCAAAATCTTTAACAAGAGGTTGCCCTCAAGGTTCAGTTCTTGGTCCTTTATTGTGGAATACCGCACTGGATTCCTTATTAAAAATTCCTATTGGTAAAAATATTAAAAAATTTGCTTATGCAGATGATCTTGCTATTGTGGTGTCTGCTAATAATAGAACTCATTTACAATCCTCCATGAATAATGCACTTATAATTATTAATTCTTGGTCTGGCGAAAATAAATTGAGTTTTTCTCATGATAACTGTTGTGATGATCTTTAAGGGTAAGCATAAAACAAGACCAAGTATTAAATTAAATAATAAATCTGTACGGTTTGTTCAATCAACAAAATATTTGGGAATTACTTTAGACATTCTTCTAAATTATCAACTTTATATTAAAAATGTTTGTTTTAAAGCTAAAAGTTTATTCTCTAACAGTGCCGGCGTGAGGCATGTGCAAACGGTGCGGTTGCACCCGGCCCCGCGTTTTATAGGCCCCGCGCGCATCAAGTCGTCTTAACGAAATTATTGTACATTTTAGCAACATGACAAGCTGTAAGCACAGCGTGACAAAATAATATCTGGTCATTGCCAGAGATAATATCTTTAGTAAGTATCGTCATCTATTATCATATTGCTAAATGTGTATTTGAAGTTGCCTGTATCCGTTTAAAACAATTATTATTACGCCGGGAAAGAAGTTTTTCAAAATTAAAATTTATAAAAAAATATTTAAGATCAAGAAGGTATGTGCCAAGAACGACTAGTGGGTTTGGCTATATAGTCAATAGAGAAGGATGTTGGAAAAGAGCTTCCGCTAAAGCAGGGAAAAATTATGTGTGATTTTTTCTTAAATGTTAATTTCTATATTAATTGAAGAGTAAAGCTGAACCACCCAAGTGCATTTTTAAGTCAAAATTTTCTACTATCCGGTAACACGCTTAAACAATTTTGACTTAAAAATGCACTTGGGCGGTTTCAGCTCTAATCCCTTTAATTGGTTTTTCGTTAATGTTTTATTGGTTTATTTCCGCTAAGCGCTATGTTAATTTTCAAGAGTAAATTTTTAGTCCCGCATTTTTCTTTTGCACCTGGCCTCTAATAAGCTAACGCCGGCCCTGTTCTCTAATCTTAGAAGACATATCACCCATGTATGGTCTCCACCATCTGATAGTTTGAAAATTATTTATAAAATGGCTGTTATTCCCATTGTTGGATACTCATTTGATATATGGTCAAATAAAGCTAATTATTGCCGTGCTGAAAGATTTCTAAATTCTTGTAGAGCGATGTGTGCTCGTGTTATTTCTGGATGTTATAGAGATGTAGCCGCTGAAGCAGCTGGTGTTATTGCTAATATAAAACCACTATATATTGCACTTTCTGAAAAATCTGCCCTATCAAAATTAAGAAGAAAAATTCCTGCTAAACATTTAAACCTATCTTGGCCTGATTATAACAATTTACCCAAATTAAGAGTAGCTAAAACTCTAATTGAATCAGCAAGTATTGAATATTGGCAAACTATATGGGATGATTGCCCAGTAGGTCGTTTAACATATAAATTTTTACCCTCTATAATTAATAGACAAAATTTTAATATCCCTCATTCTCGTGGATTAGCTGCAATTCTTTCTGGTCACGGAAGATTTAAAAGACATTTTCATCTTCGTGGTGGTGCTGATGACCCATATTGTATGGAATGTGGAACAATTGATGATCCTACTCACAGAATTTTTGACTGTCCTTTATTTGATTTATCAAGAAATGACCTAATCGATGCTTTGCCGAATTGGCCTATTTCACATGAAAGATTATTTGAATTACTTTTAGATTTAAATTTAACTGGTCTTCTTTTACCTTTTACTAAATGTGATGATCTACCGAATGAATAATAATTGTAATCGCCATCCTATGAATTTTATGTTTCATTGTCTGTTGATATTTGAATATATTTACTCTTAATCAGTGTGATTATTTAATTAATATATATACTTATATATATACTTGTATATACTTTGAATTAAGATACTTGTTAGGCTTATATATGCCAAAATTACTCTATTATTTTATCTTTACCTGTACAACTGTGCAATTCATCAATTTCATTTATTTTTATTTATTACTAAATTAACAATTTATTTTTTTTAAAATTTTTTATTCTATCTATAAATACAACATTGTATCTACATTAAAAAATATTTTTACCAATCCAAGGGTTATTGGTACCTTGGACACCATTGGTGTAAGCTTGAGAGGGGCCCTTATTATTTTTTTTATTATTACTATTATTATTACCTATCTCAGCTTATAGATATTCTTCTTAAATCATTACCGATCCATTTTCAAATTTAATAATAATATTATTTTCCAATTATTTTGGAGTATATTCGTCATATAAAGGTTATATATACTTTTAATGTAAATTATATCAATAACGTTTGTGGATTGGGAAGATGAGAGAGAGGTATGACATGGGCTTGGGGTTGTGAGATTTGTTATGTTGTTGTCACTCGTGTTCCTTTACGCGGATGACAGCATCGTGGCAATTCTTACTTTAGGGGTCTCCCCCTCTCTCTCTTCTTCTTCTTCTTCTTATCAGGTGGGTAACAATCTCTATGGTATATGGCATTATTTACAAAGAAACATTTATCAAACACCCTAATAATTTTACATTTTACAAAAAGCTAGGGAATTAATAAATTATAATCTTATGCTAGATTTTTCTTCGAGCAAGGAACCCACGGTTATTATACATCACTGTATCATTTAATACAATAAAAAAATTGAATATATTGTTTTGATTGGTTTGAAATTTAAGACGTTTTTATGTTTTTATTTTTGAAATAAGTAATTATCATGTTTTAATGTTGATTGGAGCGTTTTAGTAATTTGTCAACATGGAACGAATGCACTTGCCTATCGCAAACGCTAGTGCTATGGCTATGGCATGTTGCAAGCTGGTATGAGCCCAGTTGGAAATGCACTAGGTGTGTCTAAAAGAATCATTAGTAGACTGTATAGTAGATATCGGGGTAAATGTTTACTTTACCGACAGAAAAGTTGCCAAAATGTAAAAAATAGGTGTGGAGGGATGTAAAAGTGCATAAACAATCGGCGCAGGGTGAAAAAGTTGTATAATTATCGCGTAATTAATAAGAAAAGGGGCTGATAATTGAAGATTTATAATTATATTTTTTCATCTTCGTTACAAATTAGAAATTATTGTTTAAGGTTGTTTAGGTAAATATTGAACTATTATAAATATAAATAATATATTTTGTTTTAAAAATAAATATCCCTAACTTACATACGGCAGTCTAGTATGGTGAAATGCGCTAAGCAAACCCAGCTACAAGCTTCAACGTCTTGCCTGCATGGGCATGATTTGAGCTTTTAGAACCACTCCAACACTGGCAATGAAGGCCATACTGGGACTAACGCATTTACATCTATTTGTAAAGACTTGATCTCAGGAGACCTCGGTCAAACTCAACGATTATGGACAATTCACAAAGAATAGAACTCTGGGCATGCAAGGGTCTGGACAAATACTATATGAATAAATGAAGGTGAGGAGCTGTTATACATGAAGAGCGACCTGAGGCAAGAATAGGCCTTGTACTAGGTCGATACTCAACGGTACACCGCAATAAGATATAGGCTTTCCTGATCTGCGCCCAAGAGAATCTCCAGAGAGGTTACTCTGGTAAACATATCTACATATATAGCGACAGTCAAGCAGCACTTCGAGATCTTTTCTGGGTAAGGGTCAACTCGAAACTTACGCTGGACTGCTTGAAAACCCTAGATTTACTTAGTGTGCGTAACAAGGACACCCTTGTCTAGATACCGGGTCATTAAAGTATTAAAGCAAACTAGGAATCAGACCGGTGTCTGGTAAAAGCCAAGATTAGGAACTGGACTAACAACCAGTTTCAGAAGGAATGGCGAGAACAACGAAGCCTCAGACAGTCAGGGGGTTTAAACAATGTATAATATACATTAGGGTGGACCTTATTTTCGGACATTCGGTTTTTTTTCACGCCGCCCTCTAAACTTTTTTCATTTTGTGAAAAAATATCCTCTTTCAAATTTCAGATCAATCGGAGAACGAAAAGACGTGGCACATCGAATTTGAAATTTCGAATTTTCCGCTAATAGAAGAGGTAACTTATTTCTCAAATTTATGATGAATTTGTTGATATTATTAATAATTATTTATTGATAGTAAATTTTATCCATAAGAAGAATAAATGTCATGATGTTTTTCAATTCTATTTCCTAATATATTGGTTTTATACAGCATAACAGACAATGTAGGATTGTATGCGAGCCTACTTATTGTTACAAGCTGAGAACCAATAAATTTTAGCATGCTGACAAGAAACCTAGTAGAAAAAGGTAATTACTTGGGTTACCCCTTTCCTGATATTTTGTCGAGAAATGAAGACGACAAACAGTTCATCCTTCCAGTTGTTTCGGAGTATCGACGTCAGTATCCAGGTGTAAAAAAGTAGGTATAAGTTGATGAAAAATTCATTTTAATTTTGTTTGTATAATTGTTCTAATTTTTTGTTTGCGAATTAATATTTATATTTCTGTTTCTGTAGTCTTATAAATTATAAGACTACAGAAACAGAAATATAAATATTAATTCGCAAACAAAAAATTAGAACAATAGACCTATCCCATAAAACAGACTTTTGGATAGCGCGTGCCTGAAGAAGAGTGGTATCTCTTTCTCTTTTATATAATTAAAAAAAGACGACGTGCCTTTTCACGCACGCGTTATCCAAAAATCCGTTTAATGGAATAGGTCTATTATACAAACAAAATTAAAATGAATTTTTCATCAACTTATACCTACTTTTTCACACCTGGATACTGACGTCGATACTCCGAAACAACTTGAAGGATGAACTGTTTGTCGTCTTCATTTCTCGACAAAATATCAGGAAAGGGGTAACCCAAGTAATAAGTTATATTCTTACAACACAAGAAAATCGATTTATTTTAATAGAATATTTTATGTTGGTCTAATTTTTAAGGTTAAATATATTAATTTTAATTATTATTGACTTTATTACTGAGAAACAAAATATATTTTGGGTCTTGTGTGACAAGATTTAGTACCTAAAACAGAATACTTGGCTAAATTGTACTACTTGGTAGGTATTTTTCAATTTTTACAAAAGTATTATTTTCTTATATATATAATATATATATGAGCGATGTGCCACGTCTTTCCGTTATGTGATGGATTCCAGATTTTATAGAAATTAATTTTTCAATAAATGGAACAAATTTACGGGGCGGCGTGAGAAAAAAAATGTCATTTATTTTTTCATATTATAGTTAAGGTCCACCCTAATATACATGCATGTCCTACATGGTCCTACAAACTGCAAAGAGGCAAATTAATTTCTAAAACTAAACAGGAACCAACTAAAAGCCATCACAGGAGTCCTTACAGGGCACTGGGTAATCAAATATTACCTGCACACAATGAGACGGATTTTAGGTATTGCAGCGAATTAGACAAAACTACCTAGCATATATTCTGCGAATGCGACGCTCTAGTCATGTGCAGACTAAGACACCTTGGGGAGAGATATCTGGAACCTGACCAGAGCGGGTCTGCACTTTTATTAAAAGCTGGGGGCTTTTGATGTAAGGCAGGGCTCCACCAAAAAGGGGGTTTGCACGGGCCGTTTGTGTGCCTACGTGCTGCCTGCAGAGGCTTCTCTTCAAATTAATCAAAAAATACCCCCGAAAAAATGTATCCTCTACTCGGCCAACTAGGAAACTCCGGGTCACAAATGCCTAGTTAATTAACCTGTATAACTTCCTCTTTCCTGCAATATTTTGCGAAACTCAACCAGGCGATATGCGCAATGGGATCTGATTTTATTTTAAATATTATCTTTAATAGCGGAATATAAAATTGAAAACCTTAAAATTCATATTTTTTAATGTAAGCCACCTAAGAATATAAATTAGTTTTTATTTAGTTTTTAACTTCAAAGAATATCATTTTTATTAATTATATATTTAAATTATCAGCATGTATAATAAAACAGAAAAAACAACAAAAACTATATGTAAAAAATAAGTAAAAATCTACTTACGATAATATTCCAGACATGTGAAATATCTCCGCATGCAGATATGCCAAATAGGCCATCACAAATATAAAAATTGGTTCTATAACACGAACTTCATTCGTAAACCGAGTAACGAAACCCGTTGCGAATCCCCATATCACACCGATCACAGCACCACCAAAAGCTACTACAAAAAAGTTTGCGAACCCCGCCAATAAATCCGTGTATATTATGTTGTCGAGGCCCATTTCCGTGTATGACTCAAACAGATGATAGAGCACGACCGTTACGGCATCGTTAAGCAACGATTCCCCAAACACTACTATGTACAAAATTTCGTTCACTTGAATTTCTTCGAATACAGCTAACACAGCCACTGGATCCACTGCGGATATCAGGGATCCGAAAAGGAACATATCCAGCAGAGGAGTATCATGGGAAAATAGTCCTGTCAGTCCTACTGCCCACAAGGAAGCACCTAAAAATAATTAAAATTAGCTCCACACATATGGTATACTAAACTGCTCGTCATAAAAAACGACGCACCTAGTTTTTTGGAAAATATTGGAAAGCTCGTTATTGGAAAATTACTGAATCGATTTTGAAAATCTTTGAAAATTCTGAATAGCTGATTCTTTGACTCTTATGTCTAATTTTGGGAATACGATATTTTGCACATAGCATTATACTACAGGTTGTTAAACGAAGAGATGCATTTTTTTCGAAATTTCAAGTTATTCCCATTCATAGGGCAGTTGACTTTGATAGTCGTAATAACCCTCCTTGATATAAGTTGGGTAATCCCTCGGAACGTTTTCGAGATTTTGTGGATATCTTGGCTAATTACGATTATATGCCAATTTTTTGAAAATTGTCCTTATTCCCCAGTTTAGTCCAAAAAATGAGCAATAGTGGATTCTTTGACTTACGTCTAATTTTGGGAATACGATATTGTGTACATGACATTATACTACAGGGTGTTAAAAAAAGAGATGTTTTTTTCCAAAATTCCAAATCCCCATTCACAGGGCAGTTGAGCTTGATAAACGTAATACCCCTCCCTAATAACAGTTACTTAATCCCTCGGGACGTTTTCGAGATTTTTGGGGATATCTTGGCTAACTACGATTATATGGCAATTTTTTGAAAATTGTTGTTATTCTCCATTTTAGTCCAAATAATGAGCAATAGTTGATTCTTTGACCCTTATGTCTAAGTTTGGGAATACAATATTGTGCACATAGCATGCTACTACAGGGTGTTAATAAAAGGGATGTTTTTTTCCAAAATTCCAAATCCCCATTCACAGGGCAGTTAAGCTTGATAGTCCTAATACCCCTCCCTAATAACAGTTAGATAATCCCTCGGAACGTTTTCGAAATTTTGTGGATATCTTGGCTAACTACGATTATATGGCAATTTTTCGAAAATTCGCGTTATTTTCCTCTTAAGTCACAAAAATGAGCAAACTACGGAAGGTATCTATTAGTTATCAACACAGAGTTTTAAGGTGGGTAACGTGCTTTCAATTTATGTATGAAAGTATAAATGCGAATAGATATAGAGATATGTGTGTGAATGAGATTATTATTCCTTTTGCTCAAAACTTCGGGAATGACTTTATACTGGTAGATGATAATGCTCGTCCGCACAGGGCCAGAGTCGTTCAAGAAGTTTTGAGGGAGAATAACATCGAACGAATGGATTGGCCTGCTAGATCTCCCGATATGAATGTAATAGAGCATGTATGGAGTAAAATGAAACTTAGGATGAATGCTGGTGAGTATGTATTAAATAATTTGAACGATTTGGTAAATGCAGTAAGATTTGAATGGGAGGCTATTCCCCAAGCATTTATTGCAGACTTGGTCAATAGTATGCCAAGTAGGGCAGCGGACGTTATACGTGTCGGCGGTGGGCCAACAAAATATTAAAATTGTTGATTCGCGTAAATGAATGTTTTTCTTAATTTACGCACTTATTGTAGTTAGTTCATGAGATTAAAACCTATCTATTCTGCATTTTAATAATTTTGTATGTGAAGATTATAAAATTTCTTGATTTATTTATTTTATTTGTTCTTTTAATTTTGTTTATTGTAAATTAAGAGCAAAATAATTTTCTAAAACTTTAAATCTTGTTTTAATGTATTGCTAACGTCAGTTTAATTTCACTTTGCATACCTTACATCCGTCATTTTATTTTTTTAATGTGTTTGGCTGTTTGAAAAATATTTTCATATTCGACGAAAAAAATGACAACAATAATTGAAGCGATGAAAGTCAAAACCAGATATGCACCATATTTTTTAAACTTTCATGCATGAAAGTTGACCATGGTCAACCGTTTGTAGAAAATTGCATGAATATAGCCTGCATAAGTTTACGAGAATAATGCTGTTTGGTTTGCGTTTTTATTTTAAATTTCACCAAAAAAAATTGCTTTCGTGTAAAAAATTTCAGATTTAATTAATCACGCAACGTACATAAACTGAAAGCACGTTACCTACCTTAAAACTCTGTGTTGATAACTAATAGATACCTTCCGTAGTTTGCTCATTTTTGTGACTTAAGAGGAGAATAACGTGAATTTTCGAAAAATTGCCATATAAACGTAGTTAGCCAAGATATCCACAAAATTTCGAAAACGTTCCGAGGGATTATCTAACTGTTATTAGGGAGGGGTATTAGGACTATCAAGCGTAACTGCCCTATGAATGGGGATTTGGAATTTTGGAAAAAAAACATCCCTGTAGTAGCATGCTATGTGCACAATATTATATTCCCAAACTTAGACATAAGGGTCAAAGAATCAACTATTGCTCATTATTTGGACTAAAATGGAGAATAACGACAATTTTCAAAAAATTGCCATATAATCGTAGTTAGCCAAGATATCCCCAAAATCTCGAAAACGTCCCGAGGGATTAAGTAACTGTTATTAGGGAGGGGTATTACGACTATCAAGCTCAACTACCCTGTGAATGAGGATTTGGAATTTTGAAAAAAAAACATCTCTTTTTTTAACACCCTGTAGTATGTAGCTAAGTGCACAATATCATATTCCCAAAATTAGACATAAGAGTCAAAGAATCAACTATTGCTCATTTTTTGGACTAAAATGGAGAATAACGACAATTTTCGAAAAATTGCCATATAATCGTAGTTAGCCATGATATCCACAAAATCTTGAAAATGTCCGGAGGGATTACCTAACTGTTACTAGGGAGGGGTATTACGACTATCAAGCACAACTGCCCTGTGAATGGGGATTTGGAATTTTGGAAAAAAACATCTCTTTTTTTAACACCCTGTAGTATATTGTCATGTACACAATATCGTATTCCCAAAATTAGACTTAAGTCGAAGAATCCACTATTGCTCATTTTTTGGACTAAACTGGGGAATAAGGACAATTTTTAAAAAATTGGCATATAATCGTAGTTAGCCGAGATATCCACAAAATCTCGAAAACGTTCCGAGGGATTACCCAACTTATATCAGGGAGGGGTATTTCGACTATCAAAGTCAAATGCCCTATGAATGGGAATAACTTGAAATTTCGAAAAAAATGCATCTCTTCGTTTAACACCCTGTAGTATAATGCTATGTGCAAAATATCGTATTCCCAAAATTAGGCATAAGAGTCAAAGAATCAGCTATTCAGAATTTTCAAAGATTTTCAAAATCGATTCAGTAATTTTCCAATAACGAGCTTTCAAATATTTTCCAAAAAACTAGGTGCTTTGTTTTTTATGACGAGCAGTTTATTTATTTTATGTAAAAATGCCTTTAAAATTTGTCTAAATCGTAAAATTGGGAAAACGTATTAATTATAAAAAACTAATTGTATGTCTATGGTTTGACCTTTACTTGTAAATAGGATTGACCAACGAAAACAAAGCAAAGGAGTTTTTGGGTAGTAACCAGTGAATTAAAAAAAAGCAAAGACACGTTAACTTCAATTTCAGGGGGAACATCTTTTGCAATATTTCACTTTCAAATCGCTTCCGAGGGGGGCCTCCTGTAGTGGTCACGTGCCCTAAAATTTTGAATGGCATTATCTATCCATTGGTTTTCTATATATTTTCTATTGCAACAGCGCACTTCGTTTTATTCAAATAAAAAGTACAGATAAAGGAATTTGAGAAAAAATCGTGGGGAAAACTATAGAACCATTAGTTCGGAAATCGTGCAGCAGATTTATTTAATAAACACCATCCGGGTGGCCTCAATAGAAAATTTGTTTTGATTTTGACCAGCGCGCTGCAGCGACTGGAGTTTTGGGAAACTTTTTAACATCTATTTTTTAGACGAGTGTAAAATGTTTCTTAGTTTAACTGTCAATCGCCATAGTTCTCGCTACCGTTCAGATATAAATTCAAGGGATTTCCGTAAAGTTCATACTCTAACTCCTCAAAAATTTGTGTGAGGAGGTATTTTTGGAGATCGTCCCTTACTTATTGAAATTGTTAAAAACGTTGACTGCTACTTGAAAGACCAGCACATTATGCACTGCGTGCTAGAGATTTTTTGGACCGATTGTTTCCTGAACAATGGATTGGACGAAGAGGAGCTCTGGATTAGGCGGCTAGATCTTTAGATTTGACTTGTCCAGACTTTTTCCCGTGGGGCTATTGAAAAAGTAAAATTTACGCAACACAGCCAGGGTCTCCACATGGATGCCGTAAAAATTATCCCCAAATACTTTAAAATATTAGAAGGCCTTTAGAACAACATTCGTATTTTTGTATGAAAGTTGGTGGCAGATATGTTTTACTACTCTTAATGTTTTTCTAAAAAAAACCTTCGTCTCTACTTTTTTATTTGAATAAAAATCAAAGTGCGCTGTTGCACCAATTTTAAATATTTGGAAAAGAAATTCATAGAATTTAAATGATACTCAGAGGAGCACCTTTTAAATTAGCCTTCATGCTATTTAAAATTTTATTGGTTGTGACCACTGCCCGAAGGGGTGAAGCAATTTAAAAGTGAAATCTATTGCAAAAAGATGTCCTCTACAGGAAAACTCACCTGTTTCTTTTTCGGTGAGCCACTGAAAACTGTCAATGGTCCATTAAAATTGCTCGTATCTTATTATTATTTGAAAAGTATAGATAAGAAATTTTTCGGAAAAAATCAATGAGAATAGTAGAACATTGAAACAAAGTTTAAAATATCTGCCACCAACTTGTATACAAAAAACAAACTTTGTTCAAAGCCTTCTAAAATTATAAAGTAATTGTGGAGGCTCTATTGCATAAATTTAAATTTGTAAATCACCCCACAGAAAAGTCTAGGCTAGTTAAATCTAGAGGTATGGCCGGCCAGAAAACACTTAGTCCAAAAACCCTCTAACGCGCAGTACACACACTGCAAAATCAGGGCCGTTGCTACGGGTGGGCCTGGGTGGTCACGTGTCCATCGTTAAAACTGCATAAAATGGAGTAACCGAAACAGTTAATTCTAAGCGCTATTGTGATGCAATGCCACGAGTACAAGAAAGGGAATATTAGTAAGTAAGTAATATTTTAACAAGAAGCATGAGTGCTGGTGGCAACAAAAATCCGAGTCGAAGACGAGGATTTTTGCCCCTTTACGAATGCATTTTGTTAAAAATATTACTTGGCATTGTATTTTTTCGATTTTTTTCACAGGAAAAATTAGATGCCCGAATGGTATTTGACAAGACTATTTCATGAGTAACAGTTAACAATAAAATATAAATTGCAATTTTTGGTGACAACAGCTGTCAAGTTTTGCCGCGGGTAAACTGTTTACAGGTGCTGTCATACAGTTTTTCCACCTAGAAAGCATTTGTAAATCAAAATTGCGCGTTTCTGATTGGTGGAAATTAAGACTAGGGAAATAGTCATTAGAATAGACAAATGCAAAGATCTAATTATATATCCAATGGACCTAAGGAATACCACAAAGAATCCCTTTTTACCCTATATATTCTGTGATACAATAGATTTTGATAAGATTATCTAGACCCCAAAAGCTTTTTCACTATCAGAAGTTCATACCAAAAAATAAAGATTTTTTTTTACATAACCTTGATAATTTTACAGAATAAATTAAAACGTGGATAAAACTGTGTAAAACAATTTTTTTTACGAAAACCTAAAGTTTCAAGACATTTTCGTCAAATCCCATCAATAAAAAAGGCTATACATATTTTTTATCATTACCACCCACCAGCGTCATCATTGAAAGATCATTTAACACATTGCGACGTGTTAAAACTTTGCTGCGATCAAGCATATCTATGATAAAGATGAATTGTCTGGGTTGTTAAGTGTTATTCCGTACATTTAGACAGCGCCTACTACTTATTATAAAATATAGAAAAAAACTTTATTTACAAAAGTTGTAGGGTTTGTCCTAAAACGCCAGTAAATGTTAAAAATAACAAATGAATATCGCAAAGTAATGAAAAAATACAAACTTTCAAAATCTTCAAAGGAACCTGTATGTTATAACAAAAATTAATATATCTTTTTTCCTGAATTCAAAAAATTATAATGTTGACATTTAAAACACACAATATGTTATTAAAAAATAAAACAATGTATTTACTTTTAACAAACAAACAACAATATAGAAAATTGTAATTAGAATGATTATTTTAAAGAAACAAACAAATTTATAAAAAATTGTAATTAGAATAATTGTTTTAAAATTTCTTTAAGGTCATAAAAGCATTTTTTTATTAACATTTCTTTTAAAAGGAATTTAAATGTATTAAAGCTTTTAGCATCTTTTATATATTATGGGATATTATTAGGTATACAATTTTATACCAGAAAATAATGGTGATTTTTCAGATAATTTTAAATTATGTTTTAGTATACTGAGCATATTAGCATTTTTGGTGCTGTAACTATGGTAGCTGCCATTTGTTTTCAAAAGATGCCAGATTTTTTTTTACATAATAGGCTTTTCAGTGAAAAAAACAAAAATAGTTTATGTCTATTGGATATTTTGATATGGCGCGAAACTTGATTTTTTTTATTATATTTTTTTGAAAAACAATTACTCTGTCCTTAATATATATTTTATAATATTTAAATGATTTTATTACATATCTTCACTTAATAATAAATCCAATGCTTCGTCCAGGGGCTTATGTTTAGTTTGTATATAACTCAGTATATAATCATTGGATCCGATGTTGTTAGGAGCATATGCATTAAATCCTCATTTGTGTATTTTCGGTCAAATTTCCTTGTATGAAATTCTCATATTTTTTTGTAATCCTTATTCCTTGCTTCCTGTGCCTCTTCCGACAACTGCCCTATCGGAAGAGAAAAGTTGTTTATTATATCCGATCCGTGCATAAGAATTCTATGCACGGAAGCGGGCTTGTAATACCAAGGATATAAGGATACATATAATTCAGCTGTTTTCCGTGAATATTCTTTAAACTTTTCAATGTTAATATATTCTCCACATGCCAAAGTTTGTAATATAATGCAGAACCTTTTTATTAAATCGTAGTCAATTCCAGTTATTTTAGAAGACTTTACTGCATCTTGAAAAAATCTTCTTGCCGTATTCCCATCATTAGAATTTCCACTCCCTTGTTTGGGAAAATCTATTAACAATCCCATTTCTTGGCGGAATTCCTCCTGTATGCGTTTTTTTCTTTTTGTTTTAATTCCTTTTGTTTATCAGTTCTCGCAGACCAACACTTAAAAGATATATTATAGGCAATATGAATAATGCACTCCATAAAGCGAATCCAAGCATGGAGACTCGATAATCCATACTTGAAGGAATCTATTCTTAAAGATTTTGCTTTAAGGTCCAAATTATTCATTTCTTTGGGTGTTGCTCCACAATTGATGCAGGTTTGCGATGAAGGGGTACTAGTAAGAACTTGTCCAACTTTTCCATCCAGCATTGTGGAAAGCATCGTGTACTTTATGTTACATTTTTTATATATAGTTGGAATTAACTTGCCAATCTGTGCATTAACTTTTTCCACCTCTCTTGTTATTACTTCTGAAGACTCTTTTATGTATTCGAACTTGATGGACCTACAATACTTCGTAGATGAAGGTTGAGGGTTCTCCCAAAACTTCGTATTCACTTCATTCTTTAGTAATATTGGTACCATTGAATATCATAAATACGCTAGAATCGGTCGCAGTAGAAGAGCTTAAAAATTTTTGTTTATATTCGCCTTGTCCGGATGCTCCATCACAACCCCATTTAACCATTAATTCCAGATCCCTATTACCGAAAATCATATTCAACAGATTCCAGCAAACGTTTTGAAGTGTAATCTAAAAGTGATTGCAGACCTATTTCAGAACCCATTTCGGTTGTAGTTATATCACCGGGATAACATTCATTCTTGGATTTTTTAATGTGCTCATACGAATGAAATAAATTTGAATTATGCAATTTTGCAATTTTCCGTAATTTCATGTAGCCTGCTTTGGACAAATTTAAATCCAGAAGTAATGCCAGTGCTTCGTCATCTGATAGTGGAATTTCTCTTAATTCGCTGGTAGACGGTAAATTTTCATTACTACTATTTAATGTATTTTTATACACAAAATTAACTCCATCCATACCAATACTTTCCCTTATTTTCAAAGATTTGCGTCTTTTTGACCTCTAACTAGATTCCATAAATGGCTTGCTAGGTCTTCCAGTGCATTGTTTCTTTGGTGTATTTTCAGTTTCTTCGGATTTAAAAAAAGTATTTTCCAACCAACTCTCATATTCTATAATAAATTTTTTCTTGTTGTACTTTACTTTGCGAAGTCGATCCTTAACAAGACTAGTAAAGGTTTTTAATCTCAAGTTCGTTTTGTCTTCATCTTGATTAAGTTAGTATTTTTCTTTTATAAACTGAAGTTATTCTTTGTTATCGTAATCATTTTTAAATATTAAATTGACTAAATCTAAATATTTAATTTCTTCCATATTAAGCTCGGTAAATCACTGACAACATTAATAATGATTGAATATAAATTTAGTTTGATTTTATGATGTAATATATATACATATATATATATATTAGACTGGTTCAAAAAAATCGAATATTTTTTTTTCTTTAAAACCCGCATTAAAATACCTTCCTAGTAGTGAAAAAAGAAGCCTGTGAAAATTGTAGCTCTTAATATTAATATTTAGAGGTCGCTCATCGTGAATTTCTATTTTACGTTTAAATAACACAGGAATTCTTTTTTCTTAACTTTGAAATTTTTTAACTCGTTTTTGAGTGAACATATTGGAATGAACTTTATATATTTTTGAAGAAAATTGAACGTTCTACAAAAAATGTCTCTTATAATTTTTTCGTAAATTCACTCCTTTAATAGTTATTCAAGGTTGAAATTAGACATATAATAAATGTAACGTTTAAATAACACAGGAATTTTTTTTTTACTTTTAATTTTATAACTTTTTTTTGAGTGGACATATTGGAATGAGCGATAATTTTTTTTAAAGAAACATAAAAAAAATTAAAAAAAGTTCACAAAAATCTGGAAGCGCCCTAGAGCAGCGGAATAGTTCGCTAGTCTTTTTTTAAAGCTTGTCTTGTAACCTGCTTAGCGTGAATTCGAATCCAGATTTTTGTGAACTTTTTTTAGTTTTTTTTATGTTTCTTTAAAAAAAATTATCGCTTATTCCAATATGTCCACTCAAAAAGTAAAAAAAAAATCCTGTGTTATTTAAACGTTACATTTATTATATGTCTAATTTTAACCTTGAATAACTATTAAAGGAGTGAATTTACGAAAAAATTATAAGAGACATTTTTTGTAGAACGTTCAATTTTCTTCAAAAATATATAGAGGTCATTCCAATATGTTCACTCAAAAACGAGTTATAAAATTTCAAAGTTAAGAAAAAAGAATTCCTGTGTTATTTAAACGTAAAATAGAAATTCACGATGAGCGACCTCTAAATATTAATATTAAGAGCTACAATTTTCACAGGCTTCTTTTTTCACTACTAGGAAGGTATTTTAATGCGGGTTTTAAAGAAAAAAAAATATTCGATTTTTTTTAACCAGTCTAATATATATATATATATATAAAATTATACCTAAAAACATATACCAACAAAGGTACATTACCTGAAATGTTTATCATTTGGTTCATCACTATTTTTACCTAGGTAGAACAATGTACAGGATTACAAATAGTTACATGATTTGTTTTAGGAAACTAATAATTTAGTTTGGCTTCTGATGGGAGAGCTGCTTCGTTACCAGATAGAAGATACTTCTGTTGCCTATCTGCTCATTATTTACAATTTCAAGCAACTCTCCAACTTTGGGATTCTGCCTTCGTAGCTCGTCGATCCGTCCAAACTTGTTTTTAAAAACAACCGCTATTCCCCTGGACATCCTTAGGTCTTCTGCAACACAGTGAGCCAAGGAGTAATCGGCCGAAACCGTGAATAGATCTTGTTGTTCTTCTCGAGTGACACCATAGCGAGCTTTTGCGAGCTTTTGAAAGTGTACCCTCTTTAAAATATATATACAAAAAGAAATCCATTTATTTCATTGCCTTTCTCAAAGTTGTTTCAAAAAGATATGTATTATACAATTGTTATGCACCTATTAATTTAATGGGAAACCCCAATGACGCCAAAACAAATATTCAAATATGTTTTGGCGTCATTGGTGTTTCTCATTAAATTAAAAGGTGTATAACAATTGTATAATACATATATTTTTAAAATAACGTTGAGAAAGGCAATGAAATAAATAGATTTCTATTTGTATATATATTTTAAAAAGAGTACACTTTAAAAGTGTTTAAAAACATTGTAAAACTGTTGGTAAATGAATATAAAACTACATTTTTTTCTATTTGAATCAAATTTACCCGATTATTTAAATTAATATCATTTCATATGCTTTTCATGACATGATATTTCTCTGAGTGTAGGTCTCCAGGTTGAAATCCTCCATTTTCCGCCTTGATGTCGTATGCCTCTTTCATTCTATCACTGGCACTATGGATGTTTAAATGAACTCGGTTATGAATGTCGCTCATTTTTCTACGTAAATTGCTGACATAATCTTCTCCAGCAATATCTTCCCCTAGTAGGCAACCAAACCTCAGGTCACAAGGTAGACGAAGTTCACGTCCCATAACAATGCTAGCGGGTGTCTGGCCGGTTGTATCGTGGATAGAAGAACAGTACGCCAACAGGAACAGATGGAGGAAGCGGTCCCAGTCTCTTTGGTGATCAGAGACTACCTTGAACAGATACCGGTTTATCGTTCGATTCATTCGTTCTACCATTCCATCAGACTGCGGATGTAATGCAGTCGTCCTCGTCTTTCGAATGTTAAGAATCTTACAGACATTCTGGAACAGTATAGATTCAAAGTTCCTGCCTTGGTCTGAATGCATCTCCATTGGCACACCAAAACGACAAATCCACTCCTTAATAAGGGCATCGGCCACTGTGGCAACTTCCTGGTTTGGCAAGGCGTACGCTTCCGCCCACTTGCTGAAGTAGTCCATTACAACGATGATGTATATTTCCAGATTCTGTTTCCGGAAATGGACCCGCCACGTCGATTGCAATTCTCTCAAATGGGCTGCCCACATTGTACTGTCGCATTGGGGCTTTTGGGAGCTTCTGGGGTCCATTGCTTGCCGCGCAAACGGCGCACTTCTTACACCATTCCTTCACATCTCGTTGGCTGTTGACCCAATAAAACCGTTCTTCCGAGCGTCCTGGTCACCCCAAGATGTCCTCCAGTAGTTTCATCATGGATTTCATGCAGCACTTCTGGTATCCTGTTTCTGGGGATTATTATCTGCTTCCGGTCTTCCCCCCCTTCTGGCATCTCCAGAACGCGCTTTAGAAGCCCGTCACTTAAGATGATGGAATTCCATTGGGCCCAGTACGATTTTACATTCGGCGAATATTGGGCGACTTCCTGCCACGTTGGTTTACGGTCGTTCTTCTTCCAATCGATGATAAGCTTCAAATCCGGATCCCTTTCCTGGTCTTGTTGAATCTCAGTGGATTGCCAATGATCATCCACGATTGTAGTCCTGCGAATACACACATCTTTTTCTTCAGTGTTATTTATTTTTCTAAATAAAGTCGGCGCCACCTGGCTTCCTCTGCAACGACTTTGTATATGTCCCAGCTTTCCACATCTCCAACACCGGATTTCCTTCTTATCTGGTAGATTCTCTTTAAGGACTCGTCTGATTGCTTCAATTATATTGGGCTTCTTCTCCTTCTCTTCTTCGACTCTCCTAATTCTAGGCTGGCTCCTGCAGCTCTGCTTTGCCGCCTCGAATTCCAAAGCTCGAGCCAATGCATCAACCAGTTGGCTCGGACGAGCCAACGTCAGAGCCTGTCTTGTTTCGTTGTCCCGAAGCCCATTCAAAAAGGCTTGAACCGCTAATCGTTCCATAACGGTCGTTGGAGTAGCTGGATATGCTAGCCGGACCAAGCGTGCAATATCAGCCTCAAATTCTTGCAAAGTCTCGTTAGATTTCTGGCAGCGATTCTTCAGTTGGGAATGGTACACATGTTCCAGATGTGTCTGCCCATATCGCAGTTCCAGATGTTTAACCAACGCTTCGTAATCTTCTTGTTCGTTGGGAGAGAGTGTCTGCAAGATGTCCGTTGCATCTCCGCGTAAAGTCAATGCTGTAGCTTTTTCTTCTGGTAGCCAGCCATTTGCTTTTGCTGCTGCCTCAAACTGACGGATGTAATTTGTCCAAGAAGTTTTCCCATAGAACTGAGGTGGTTTCATCCGTACTCGGCTTCCCTCCTGCACTGTTCCTGGTTCTGCCAGCATCATGGGTAGATTTACAGCTATCAGTTTACTATTTATTTCTTTAATTTTGACTTCCAATTTCTCATTCAGTTCCGTCCTTATGTCGTCAACTTTCTGCACCACTTTCTCTTCTAATTCCATCCTTACGTCATTCAATTTCATCCTTACATTGTCAACTTTCTGTCCTACTTTCTCTTCTAATTCATTGGTATTTTCTAGAATCTTCTGTTCCAAATATTCTTTTAAATGTTTGGAATTTTCTAGCATTTTCTATTGAAAATCGTTGGAATTTTCCAGCATTTTCTGTTGCAAATCATCATTTAAATCATTGACATTTTCCAGAATCTTCTGTTGTAAATCGACTTTTAAATCGCTAGAATTTTCTACCATTTTCTGTTGCAGATCGTCCTTTAAATCGTTTAAATCAACTTTCAAACTGTTAGAATTCTCCAACAGTTTTTCGTTTAAATTTTGCAACATTAAATGCATATTACACTGGTTTTCAAATAAATACGTATCTGGATTTTCACCTTCCTGCTCCAACGCTTCTCGAAGCCGCTGCTGCAACACATTCTTTTTTCCAGTTGGATCACATTCCCTTTCTTCTAGCTCCCGCTTAAGGTCCGCCACTTTTAAGTCCATTAACGAAACCATTTTCCCGATGTTTCACACTAACCGCACTCCTGATAACAATTGTAACGTTTTTAACTGTTCATAGTGTGAATTAAAACACGCACTGGTTTATTAACGAACTAAACTATTTATTTTATAACTTAACTACACTTAAAACACTAACTAAACTTAACTACTAATTATTTATATATCACTACTGTACTAGAGTCTATTTATTTGCACGTATATTTATTTATTTCGATGCGAGTACCAAAACTGGACTGACTGCTTTATGCTGCTCCGTTCCTTATATATTCAGCGCCTATGTCTTCTGGAACATTCCAGCGAGCTCCACACTCTCTATTGTTCGAACGCTGACTCACCGGCGATGACTCACCGGCGATGACTCATCGGCGATAACTCATCACTTCGATATCCAGAGCGGTACTCGCTACAATATGAATAAAATTCTCGTCTTCGCGTCATATGCTTTTTATGTGTGTGTATTACATCCCACCCTCTCAAGGCACAGACAGACCCCACTCTCTTCAAACTCCAACTCTGTCCCTCCAAGCCCATCAAACAAGGTAAACATCCCCATTCCTCCGGCATATCCAAAACCAAAAGAGGCTGGAATTTCTCAAAAGCTGTAAACACGGCTGACGGTATCAAGTTTTTCCCCTTAAGTTTCGATGACTATCGTGGTATTACAAAGTTCTTGACAAGTAAAAATGAGGAATATCACACATTTAGGCTTCCGGAGGAAAGGGAGCTACAGGTTGTCTTTAGAGGAATCCCATGCGAAATACCCACGAAAGAAATTAAATACGACCTCTCTCAGCACGGATATCATCCTTCGTCGGTTACCAGAATGAAGAGAGGCCCCCATAAAGTCGAAATGCCACTGATACTGGCCAAATTTCCGTTAAACGAAGACCGTATTTTTGCTATGGAGTACCTATGCCGCATAAGGGTCAGGGTCGAGGCGCTGGAGCGGAAATCAAATATAGGGCAATGGTTCCGCAGCCAAAAGTTTGGCCATTCCCAAACTAAATGCTCGGCAGCACTGCGCTGCGTTAAACTACCCCACCACTACTTCTTTCGGCTCCGTCCACCCTGGGCAAGTCATACAGCCGGGCAATAAAAAACGACATAACGTATCCACCTCAACAATCGCCGACTCCTGACCTTACAAACCTTATGTCAACTCTAATAGCCACCGTAAACTAAGAAACTCGCTTCACAAGATCAAGCCATAATTGCACTGACCAGGGCCATCTCACCAAAAACCAATTGATGATGAGAAACCACAAAGCATCTCAAATCCGGGCCATACTTTGGAACACAAATGGCTTAAGACACAGAAAACTCGAGCTCGAGGCCCTGCTGGCCTCCGAGGTAGTACACATCACCGATTAAGACCGGATTGAACCTTCAAGCTTTCCAACTTCGCAGTCTACAACCACCGGCCGGTGCAAAATGGTGGCGGTTGCGCCACCTCTTACCAGCCAAACAGCGTGCTGGAAGCCGGAGCAGTCTACATCGACACGATTTTTGCAAACCGTATCAAGATTATGGTCGGCTACCTCCCGCCGGGGCACCCTTTTCCTACCCATGGTTTCCAGGCTGATCTTGACGAGGACTTCCCTACAATATTTGCGGGAGACTTCAACGCTAAGCACCCCACGTGGAAAAGCCGTACCACAAATACAAATGGCAGTACACTAGCGGAGGACTCAGATTGGGATGTGTCGGGGCCACTAGAGCCCACCTACTCAAGAATAAATCACCCGCCTGACGTGCTGGATGTGGTGATACATAAAAATTACCTTCAAGACATCTCAGTCAAGACGCGTCATCAGACCAGGTGCTGATTCAACTAGGTCGCCACACTCCATCCCAAGATAATCACTGAATGGCACCTTTTCTCTAACCTGCTAGCCACTCACCCACCACCGCCTAACACCCCGCAGGAAGTGAAGTCCGCCGCAGTAGCTATCTTCTCTTAAATCCAGGATACCCTGCGCCGCACCACCTAGGTGAAGAAACGAAAGAGAATGGCCAAACGTAAGGCTGAGCGCTCCCTTGATCCCAGGGATAGGAACGCGTTGGCGTCGGAAGTAAAGACCTCACTAAAAGCCCTAAGAAACGGAAAATGGGAAGAAACCCTCAAAAACCTGGACACTGCTGATAAAAACCTCTGGAAAATTATCAAGGGATTAAAAACCAAAGAACCGTCACAGATCTATCCTATTCAGAGTAAAAATAGTCCAGTTAACCTGAACCACGAAAAGGCAGACCTCTTCTCCGAAATATTGGAGGACCAATTCTCCCCCAACCCCACACTTGGAAGAAGACATAGTCATGACTGAATTCGTCCAGACGAAGAAGACATTACTCCGTTCACCACCAGTGAGATCATGGAGATAATCGCTAGTCTTAGAACAAAGTCTGCGGCAGGAGAGGATCAAATCTCAAACCGGGCTCTGAAAAACCTCTCGGAGCCAATCATTAAACAGCTTTGCACGCTTTCAACGCCGTTCTCACCACAAAGCACTTTTCTACCTGCTGGAAGAAGGCAAGCGTCATTATGATTCCAAAAGCGGGTAAAAGTCGCTCCTCGTCGAGGCCTATATCCCTCCTCTCTTCTCTGGCCATAAAGATTCGATTAGACGATGCGATCAGCATAAAAATCTGTTGCCTGAAGAGCAATTCAGCTTTAGGAAGCAGCTTTTAACTGAGCTCCAAATTTTGAGGATATCCGAGAATGTAAACTAGGCCATGGACCTCAAACTCAAAACTGGCATGGAACTCCTCGATGTCAGCAAAGCATTCGACCGCGTCTGGCACGTGGGCCTGTTTATCAAAATGATAAATATAGAGTTGCCGACCCCCCTGATCAAGCTGCTAATCTCATATCTCGACGGCAGAACGTTCTCCACCAAGATCGGGCAACTCTATTTAACCTTTTCTTGACGCACCTCCCTCACACCCCTGGAATCGAACTCGCATTGTATGCCTACGATACGGCTAATATTGCTGAAGTACCAACTCAGAAGAGAACTAGCCCTTGATCCTATCCGGACTACCATGGCAAACCTGACCAAAGGGCTAAACTGATTGAAAACTCCCTACTATGCGCCTCACTCGACTACAACCCCGAAGACAGGCGTATGCACAGGGGAGTCAGAGGCGCACTTGAAACGCATGACAACATGCCACCCCCAAATAAATTTTCTGTTTGCTACTTAATATTGTACACGATGTCTTCTTGGAAAAGATGGAGATGGGTTGCAAAAAATATGTAGTTAAAAGTTTTTGGAGAAAAAATACAGGAACAAAATCTACAAAAAAAAATCTAACTTCTCTTATCCTTCAAATCTACTTAAGATTACACACAAAACAAAACAAAATAATAAAAGAGCCAATTCCAAAACAAACAGTTATAGAATACAAATTCTACTAATTATGACAAAATATCTTAACTAAGCACCCATCTCCCACATACAAACACATAATATACATAACTTTTTATACAGTAGTCTCAGTTTAGTTTAGGCTCTTTAAGGTTTTTAAATTGTTTTTAATCAGGCTAGCCTTGCCAACTTGTATTGTTTTGTATTCATGCCATCTCTTCTCTGCTTGAACCATGCCTTAGCTCTGTTTCAGCTACTACTTCTGCCAGGAGCCACTCATGAAGCTCCAAGAAAGACACAAGGTAAATTCCACACGCAGACGACTGGAGAGCAGTGACTTATTATAGACACTGAGGCTCCCGTTCCTCTGCCATATAATAGTTAGTCCGCTGGCTGCCCAAATACCTATCAACTCCCGACTCACTTCTCCAACTCCACATTGTGTAAGCAAACACTTCCTCCCAACTTCATGCCCAAATCCAAACCAAGAGAAAGGAAAACAGGTCTTATGACCTACCCTTGCTCAGGTCTATGCCCAGGATACAATTGTTAAAGCTCAATTTTAGATGTTGTTAAAAAAAGATTCTGCAATAGACTGTGAATCTTTTAGTACCTATGATATTGTTATTATTATTTATTGGGCTGTTATATTTCCTTTATTTAACCCGTAAAATGGGTTACACACAATTTTGTTTGATTTTTTTGTCAACTACGATTTGGTAAGGCAATATAATTACGTTTTTTAAATGCATTTACTTTAATGGTTCCGTAAAAATACCCCATTATAAATTTATTATAATACATGTTTATAAATATATTTTATTTTTAATTTTAAAATAGGATTATGTTAAAAAAATAGGCAAATAAAAATTCAATTTAGGTAGAATATTAGCCTAGCAAACAATACAGGTAAAAAGGAAATTACAAGTTTTTCGGAATTTGCATAAAAATCTGATGTTTACATGGTACTAGAAACGATTGTCCAGGTACACGAAGCAAGTAAAAAAAAAGCAAGAAAACAGAGAGAAGCGTTTTAAACTTGGTACCGTACAGATCGTTTTCTTTGATAAAATTGTTAAACCAACTTATTATTCTAAAATCATTGTTAATTAACTTTTAAAAGTGTTGTTTGTGTATTCTACAAGGTTAGTTCTAAATATTTAATATATCTAATGTGTAGTAAAATAAACAACGTAAAATTATGCATATTTAAATTATTAATATTATTATTATATGATTATTACTGTTATGAGTATATTTATCCTTTATTACGTTTAGCTGGATTTTACGTTATTTTTAACCCTTCTCTTTTAGCTATTACCACACCAATTTTCGCTTTTACTGTTATCACTATAATTTTAATAATTTGCTATGCTCAATGCATGTACTGCTTAAATGTAACATTGTAACTTTTTGTGATTAACCCAACATTTTGTACCTTTTCTATAACCCGATTAAGCATTGTTTTATGATCAGTAGGGTGAGCCAAAAAAACTAACCTATCGGATTTATGGGTTAAAATGAACCTACATACCCAGCAAAAAATTTCCCTGCAAGGAAAAATTTTTTGCTCAATTTTAAAAGGTGTCGGTGAGCATTCTAAGTTTTCCATTGAAATAACACGTAAAAAAATCTTTTTTCATTAAAAAGACTAAAACTGCAGTTTTACTGATTTTTTACACTTTTCAAAGCTTTCAAACATACGAATTTTTGAATTAAAAAAATAATCCTAGTATAGATTCTTTGGGAAATTTTATGCTCTACAAGAATCCGCGACGTAAAAAAATTTATCTCAAACGGTCTTTTTAATGAAAAAAGATTTTTTTACGTGTTATTATAATGGAAAATTTAGAATGCTCACCGACACCTTTTAAAATTGAGCAAAAAATTTTTCCTTGCAGGGAAATTTTTTGCTCGGTATGTAGGTTCATTTTAACCCATAAATCCGATAGGTTAGTTTTTTTGGCTCACCCTAATGATCAGTCTAAATTTATTGATGGATTGCTATATGACTCGGTGCTTAAAAAGGAGTTCTGTCCGTTAACGTAAAACTTTGAGTAGGTACCTACTCTTTGTATGTGTGCGTGGGCCTTTGTTGTATGAACTAATATTTTCTCCCGTGAGGAGAACAGGTTGTCCTAGGCTCTCTAGGGCTGCATCGCTTTTCCCCGTCCCTTGAACCAAATTACGAGAGTTGCCTCCAGTGCGGACCTCGTTACCTACTGAGCCTAGCCCGGTTAACTAACACCAATATTCTTCAGTTTTAAATCTTTGTTGAATGCAGGTATCGAGCCATATCGCCAATACATTAATTTGCGTAAATTTTCAAGTACAATGCCTGAACGCGTATTCCTTTGCTACTTCATAGCCGACCAGTGTTTTTTCTCAGTCTCTTTTTCCCTGGCCGAACCCTCCTAAGAGCCACCCCTCCCTGTTCCATTGAAGAGCCAACTTTTTACTAACTTTGCGATATTCATTTGTTATTTTACGTAACATTTTCTGTCGATTTAGAAATATATTAAATTAAAAATTTGTTTAGATCGATAAATAATTATTTTTAAGTATAATTTTTTGCTCATAACAAATCGGAATGTCATAACAAATTGAAATGTTTGTAAAAATAGTAATTGAAAATGTTTGTAAAAATAGTAATTGATTGAATTTTTGAGTGTATATAATTTGTGGAAATAAAAGAAAACATTTTGTATATTTTGTATGTTGGTAGTTTATTCTATTAAAATTATATTTAACCCGGAAAGTCAAAATAAGCAAAAAAAGTCTAGTTTGCTATTGGTTACAGCTCGCAAAATAATCGTGTACCTATTAACCTAAAAAAAAATGCATGTTTATGACGCCTTTCAAATATTTGTAAGCGGTTACACTTTCTAATATTCGTCTTTTTCTCGAAATCATTACTCTGCAAATAAGCCTATTTTGTTATTCCGGGTCAAATGATTTTAGGTACATAAAATTTATTACTAGCTTACCTATTGTTAAAGTATTAAATATAGTTCCAATTACGGCAAACAACAAAATGGTTCCAAGGTGATCAAAAAACAATCTATTGGGCATAAAATACCCAGCGTCTAAAATAATTGGTGGAAGCATGTAAAAGAAGAAGGTATCTGGTGTCAGCGGGGACATGTGCACACTATCTGTGACGTAAACAAGGATCACTCCAATAGCAACCCCCACAAATATAAGCAGACATGACTCGGGAAAGATTTCGCTTAGTCGAGGAGCCATATGAAAACCTAAAACAAAGATAAATATTTAAGTTAATTAAATTCAAATCATTACAATGTACATATTTAAAAACTATGGCAAATGTAATATTGTTTTACATACGTTAGGGTGGCAATATTTTGTTGACTTTTTATTGAAGCTCAGATTAAAAAATGTAAGTTTAAAGTATTTGAATAAACCTTTACAAGTTTCTACTCAAACAAATTTTTTTTAGGTTTCGCTCAATTTTTTTTTAAATTTTTGCCTCCTAGTTTAATCTTCTTGATGTAGGTTGTTCAGGTTTTAATCGACAAACTTTCAGGATCGATAGAACTCCAAACAATAAGACGATTTAATCCAGGGCATGTTAAACGAATAGTAAGTTATTATTATAATTATTAATAACACAGATATACCTATGCCGTCAAAGTTGGAACAAAAAATCCTTTTTCTCATAACTTTTGAAAACAGGTGATCTATGTTTCTTGACGTTTGTGGAATGCATTTCAAACATTTGTTATGAATTTGTTAAAGACAATCCAATCAAACGTATTTGCTTAATTTTAAATTAGCTTAAGCTAATTATTATTATAATAATAATTTTATTTAATAATTTAATTATTTATAATTTATTCTTAAAGATTGTTTCAGATATATTCCCAAAAAATGCTCTTGAAATGCGCCGGATTATTCCAGTGAAGTAGAGAATATTCCTGAAGGATTCTTAAAAATTGTTTCAGACATATTCCCAAAGAATGCTCCGGGAATGTACCGGATTATTTCAGATAAGCAGAGAATATTCCTAAAGGATTTTTAAGGATTGTTTCAGACATATTCCCAAAGAATGCTCCGGGAATGTGCCGGATCATTCAAGATAAGCTGGGAATATTCCTGAAGCATTGAGAAGATTGATTGCGGTCTGGGTTAATTTCATTTTCGATTAAAAACATGTTTTTAAAGTTTTAAACCAAAATATATAGAAAACGAAGCCTTTAAGCAAAATTTTCCAGGAGTATCTTTTTCTTTCAAATTATACTTTAATTTAATGTGATAATTTTTTAAAAATAACCGTGACCAAAAAAGAGAAGAAAGTGAGTCTTAGATAATGGGTGCCTTCCCCTATTATCTAAATGCCCTATAGAAAATGATAAAACGCGTCATTATTTTTCGATATAGACTAAATTTTAAAGAACTTTGGAAAATTTAAACAAGTGTTTCAAAAGTTATAAGAAATAAACGATTTTTTTATTCCAACTCTGGCAGATTATATCTCCGTTATAATGCTTTTGGGATGTATGTTTCTTATTTTTTAGAGATCTATTGATCCTCGAATGTTGGTGATATATAATATATTATACTAAAATTTTAAGTCAAAATATTAATATTTGAAGGTAAATTGGTAACGAGATCAAGTAATATTTAAAAGTCGCTCAAACGATTCAAGAAATTTATTATCAAAAATATTGAGCGCCCTTTAAATATTAATATTTTGACTTCAAATTTAAGTAGGTATGTTCCTATAGGACCTACATTGGAAAATTATTGAGACTAAAAAAGTTTTGTTTGAATTTAAACCTGGAAAACACTTTTAAAATAATTAATTTGAACTAACTTTTTTATGTGATCTCCAACTCAAAAAAAATAAAAAATAATGCCAGCCTGTTTGTGTGCAGGGCAGTCAAAAAATAGGTCCAACTAAAATTTATTTAAAAAATTTACCATATTTTTTTAAATATTTTTTTAAAACTAAAACCGCCTTTAAAATACATAATGCATTGTAAATTACATTTAAATCAGTTATGAAATTTAAATTTATTATTTAATAATTATTTAAGCCTATTTCAATATGCCAAATTTAAGAAAAAAATTACTTTTTAATCTATTTATTTTTATTTTAAGAAAAACATTTAAGGTAGAATTTAATATATGATATTGTGAGGCATCGCACACATTCACAAATATTTTCAGATTTTTTTACAGCACAGATTCCAAGAAAATAATTTGTAACATTTATTTTCATACGCCACAGTGTATTTTGTCTTACGAGCTCGCTCATGAGATTTTCGTAAAAAACTATAATAATTACATTTTAAGATATAAACATGATCCTTTTTTGTTTCCTAAGTTTGAAAACGAATTTTTAAAATAATTTATGGTAAATCTGTAAAAAATAACACTACTGCATGCATATAGACTCTTTCAAAAATTCGTTTCAAAACTCAAGCAAAAAAAGAGGATCATGAATGTTGATGGCTTAGAAATTAATTCTTACGGTATATCTTTTATGAAAATGTAGGTACAACAAAATTGTTAGCACTTTTTAACATTCTAACCAGTACCAATACAGACGGGCAGTCGAACAGATGTGAACTCGAACGCTCTTAAGTGTACCTAATCATCAGGGCCGGATTAAGACAATTTGTCGCCCTAGACCAGTAATAATGGCGCCTATAATTACATGGTATTAATATAACACAATACCTGTTAGCCGACAGGGGTGCTCATAGAGGGACAAGTAGGGTTTTAATAAACCGTTTTATAAAAAAATTTACAAAAAAATAAATAAAAAAATAATTAATTTTTATATAGAAAAACAAAACAATGAACTTAATTTTTACAGTTTTTAAATAACCTAAAACAGAATTTTACATATAACATTTCGTCGTTGATACTGCAAAAGGTCACTTTGATGCCTTTTTGCACAAAAATAAAAAAAACGATTTTTTTTATTATTGTGGGATATTTCTCTTCTGCAGAAAGGCGTTCAAGTGAAACGACTTTTGGCATTATCAACGACGATTTACAATTTTTTTTTCTGCATTTAAAATCTGAAAAGGACTGAAAAATATTTTCAAAATTTATTTTATTGACTTATTTTGCTTCTATAGATAGAATAGCTAGATTCGCAGTTTCCTCGTCTACTAGGCAACTGCTTTGAACATTTTTAGAAAAAGATCTGTGCTTTTAAAATAAAAATGGTATTACACGTTTAATAATTATAATTATTTATTTTAATTGATTAATTTTAAAACTCAACCTACTTAAAAAAAATTGAGCCTTCGGCCTGGGCGCCTATTGGCTTCGCGGCGCCCTAGGCCATGGCCTAGGTTGGCTTATGGGTTAATCCAGCACTGCTAATCATAATAAAAGTAATAAAGAAACAAAAAATTCCTTATATATAGTGTTCAACGAAAATACTGTGCGAAATTAGTGCCAAGATTTACTACCTGTGCATGTTAAATCACTGTACCTGTGTACTAGGGTGCTTCAAAAAATAAAATTTAATTTTTTTTCGCTCTTACCCTCTCAAATGTTTCTATTTAATATAAAAAAAATCCTTACCAAATATGGGCAATTTTATACCTCTGTATCAAAGTAACTTATGGCAATGATCATTGCAATGTAACGCTCTACAAACTTGATTAACATCAAATCTTCTGTTTTTTTAAATTTTATGGTACAATTTGCAGACGGAAGGTGAAAGGGGGCAAAACAAGGCAGCGGGGGTACCCAAAAAATTTCGTAAAAAAAATTTTGATTGTTTTTTTGTTTTTTTTTTTGGTAAATTATTTGAAAATATATTGACGCACAAGTTCACGCTTTTAATCGAAAATAATTATTCTGAGCCTGTAGAGCGAGAAAAAGGATGGTACAATTTTGGAAAACTTTTCATATGCTCATTTTTTGGGTACCCCATTTTGCCCCCCCCCCCCGCTGCCTTGTTTTGCCCTTTTTTACCTCCCATCTGTCAATTGTACCATAAAATTAAAAAAAAAACAGAAAATTTGATGTTAATCAAACTTTGACCTCGAATAACTCTAGAAGAAATCAATTTATCAAAAAATAATAAGCTAGATTTTTTGTAGAGCGTTACATTTTATATAAGAATCTGCAATGATCATTGCCATAAGTTAATTTGATACAGAGGTATAAAATTCCAAACATAAAATTATTTTTTTCCATGTTAATTAAATGGGAAACTAAAATAAAAACAGCGACCTCTCAGAGTTGAGCTGGAACGCCCATATTTGGTGAGGATTTTTTTTATATTAAATAGAAACATTTGAGAGGGTAAGAGCGAAAAAAAATTAAATTTTATTTTTTGAAGCACCCTACTGTGTACACTGTATCTCTTAAAAAGTAACACCATACCTACCGGACTAACCACAGGCCAATATAAATCATCCTATGAACAAACGAGACTAACCAAGAGTGGCCATCATCCAAAAAACCCGATAAGTACTAATTAACAGCACCAGCAAATTTGCGACCGGAATCCGACTCGGACAGAGACACGGACACAGACGAAAGCAGCGTACTAACCAACCAACCAGCCTCATTCATGAATCCCAATTGAATGGGGTTATTACTAAATCCCTGGTTGAGGGGGACTCCAGACTGTACTTGGTTTTGGGTCAGTTTAATGTCCCCCAAAAACCAAAATGTTTTCTGTCCTTGTCCCGCACTTCACTAGCCTAAATCGGGCATATGGCCAAGCCCGGCGACAAAATTCGAGGAGAGGCCTTAACCATCGACACTGTCATCCACGACCTGATATGGGAGAGTTACTAGTCGAGGTGAAAATTTGGCTCCATAAAACACAGGTAATACTGTGCAGATGCAGGATACGTAGGAGAACTAAAAGGGAGTAAAATAACCCTGGTTGATCAGTGTGAGGCTAAGCCATACGTTCCTTATACTCATACACATGCTCAAAATTGTTATTTTAAATTTCGTGCTACCAGTTTAAAAAACACAAAACATACAGTTTAAAACCTTAATTTTGTCATTATAACAATAAATTAACAATTTATATTGTTACTCATTTACTTTTTATGTTGTTTTTAGTTTTTAATAATACTTTAATTTATAATAAGGTAGTAATTTGTTAATTAAAATACATAGTTTTATTTTTACAACATTGGCACAGCTGAATTTTCTGTCGCGGCCTACTGTTGTTTATTTATTAAACTCTTCAAATGGAGAAACTACCTTAAAATCTAAAAATTTACGAAAGATCATTTTTCAAATTTTAAAATAAAAAATTTGGGAAAACTTTTGTAGGCGTGTCCACTGAGTATTATAAATATCTAATAGAAATTAAAAAGCTCCTTAGATGTGTAACATACCCAAACAGGCCTGTAGTCAGCTTGACATTTTAGATGGGGCTCAGTGAATTCTAGGGGAGGCTTAACATGTTTCTTCATTTTTGAACAGGTGTATAAAAGTGGTAAAAATATATTAGTTTTGTTACAAGTAAAGAAACAAAAGTTCCACATAAATGTAATGTCTTGTAAAATGTTATAAAAAATATAGTTTAGTATAAAAGTACGCCAAATAAAAGATAAATTGATTTATACGTTTTTTTTTGTCGTTAAACTTCCTTAACAGTCAACGTTAATTTTTTGGTTCTTTTATGATCAAATCAAATGACAAAAGTGTAGGTCTGTCAATTCTTGTCAATAGTAAAATTTGATTCCCAAAGTGCTGTACTGCAGGCAAAAGTTGTTTTTTCGAAAATTATTTTGTTAAATATCTGAAAATGAATTCGGATCCTCATTTTCGAAAGTTTTATTAGCAGCTGCCGACTTTAGCTGCAGCTAATAGTTTCAATAGGTTTAATTTAAGTGCTCTCTTAAAAGTCTTAATTCCACTATTTAAATAAGTAAAAGCATTGTTTACTAATAAAATGGTTATTTTTATTTAAAATAAATACTTTTAAATAGTTACGTTTTACTATTTACAACTCGACAAATCTAGCTAGAGACTTTAAAAACTTTAAAGAGAGAACGCATTCGGAAGAAAAGAGATGCATGATCTTGGCCGCACAGAAGTTTAAATATCAACATTATTAAATTTATTTAAGAGTAAAAAATAGTAAATTTTATAAAGTGAAGGTAAAAAAGAATTTCTTATAATGTTAAGGTATGTATAAAAGAGGTAACATTAATGCAAATAAAAATAGGTTATAATCCTTTTGAAAATTGGTGTTAGGGACGTTTTTATTGATATAAGTATTAACAAATGATGGTAAATTGACAATTATTTTTAAAGAGCCTAGTACTGAGTAGCCGCTTTTATTGATAATGAATTTTAAATCAAAAAATCAAAGTATATAAGTAGTATACTTATGTCAGGTTATAGCTAATGTAATTTTCTTTATGAAGCGAGATTTAAATCCTATCGAGAAGCCTGAAAAAAATATGTTGCTGAGAGAAATGTAAACTTTAACTTTACACAAGTAATTAGATTGTGTGAGAATTTTTTTCCACATTTTTCCAGGAAGAATGGTAGAAGCGATGTCAGCACGCTATAAAGTTTGAGAATTATTTTGGATTTAGTCGTGGATGATTTAATTATTAATTTTCAAGGGAATAGTGACAGCGAGGTAACCAGTAAAGACAACAGTTCGTACGAATTTGATCCGTTTTTATTTAATATATACCTACAGGATAATATTAATAAATTTATTAATAATATTATAATAATAATATTATTAATTAATAAATTTTTTATACTTTATTTTCTTTCATTTTAATCTCCTGTGCGGAGGACACTAAGGCAAACTCAATGCATATGACGATTTCAAGAGCTGGCATCTGCGCATCGATGGGCTTGTACATACATACGCCTATAGCTAGATTTGCCTAGCTGTAAATAGTCAAAGTTTAAATAATTTTAGATTAGTTACCAACTTTTACTGAATGCAAAATGTTTAGCTCGTAAAAGTATCACAAAAAATATATTCAACTTTAAAATAATGGGATCTAGGCCAGGTCTCTAACTTCCCTGTCAAATAAATTATATTTTAGATTAATTAAATTCGTCTGACCTTTAAATTCTTTTTGTACTAAACTTTACAACATAGTAAGGTGATTTAACAAAATTTGTAATATTAACAATTTAAATAAAATTATTTTGGACCGTGAGCCGAGTTCAAACCTCAGCACGGCCACAGGCTGTGACTCACAGCTTTTTTAAATTTAAATCTACTAATTTGACTATTCGGTTAAATTACTAATTATAAGTGACCGCTTTTTTGCTATGACATCTAGTCAAATAAGACTTACAATTTGTAATTTTTTAATATTTCAATATAGTGTAATTCATTATAATATAATTTTTCTTCAATCTTGGACCTATACAAAATGGCTGCAGCCGGCAAAATAGAAACGAATTGAGCAATAACATTAATCCGCGCATTTGCCCTTTTCAAGCCTTTTAAACCATCGCGATGCATCGGCCGTAAATTTTCTTTATAAAAGTAACAGTTTTTAAAATTTGTGTCCCTATATTTTACAATATAAATTATTTAAAAAACAAAGTGTAGGTATAAGGCATGCAACATTTTTTTTATTGGGTTTAATTTAACCTTTTAGAAAAGCAGGGATTCTTGCCCCATTTCCAGCAAGAGTGTAGCCAGGATTTTGGTCAGGGGGGCAGACAAGGGTAAACTATATGCATGCTAAAAAAAGTTTCGAGACTCCACCTCCCATTCCTTTTTCCCATTTTCTAGCACAATTTTTCTGGACACAAAGTTTATTCTGAAGCCATAATTTATGTAGGTATATCAAGCATTAATTAACATATGTTTACCTCTAGAGTTTGTTTCTTAATTTTTGTTATATTCTTGTCACAAATTTTAACTGTCTTTTTTCCCTCTCGATGTCATTGCATTTGTTTTCAAAACATTTGCCTAAATGCCTAAAAAGGTGTTATTGGTACCTGTAAAAGAATAGGTAAAAGAGCATTGCCTTTTGCAAACAGGTCTAGTAGGTATTCCTATAACTATAATATAATTATTATAATTATATATAATTATTATAATTATTATAATTATAATATAATTAATAATCTTTTAAAAGTACAAATACGTGAATAACATTTTCACCAACTTCAACAAAATTTATTTGTTCTTTTCAGAGGCTTTAAGCCGTAATTTTCGTTTTTCATACCTTCTAAAGTAAATTTAGGTACTTGACAAGTACTACTTGTAACAAAACACATTGCAAACCATGATACTACATAAGACTGGTAATGTAACGCGCCGTATTAAGCGGCTGAAAAGTGGATCTAAACTTGGGTCACTGTTTGACAGAGAGGTCGAGAGACAACGCGAGAAAGGGCTATGCGTTCGGTTCTCTGCGAAATTAAGGAGACGCCGGTAATTTTTAAGAATTTATTTAGTGTCCGAGACTATTTTATTATTAAAATGGTTAAGATTTGTTTTGTGCCTAAGTGTAATGGTGGGTAAAAAAGTTGTTTAAAGAAAGTGTCTCTATTTAAAGTGTCAGAAAACAGATTAATTTTTTGGCAAAAGAAAATACCGCGAAGAAAGATTTTATTTGTAAAAAACATTTTAATAAACAACTTATAATTAGAGAAGTTAAAACTGAATTGTATACGGTAAGTATCAGGTTATTATATTTATTGTATAATTAGTGGATATTTTAATTTACAAATAATATGTATAATATACAAAATATTTATTATTAAATTAAACTTTATTACAATTTGTTTATAAAATTCAAATGATATTAATCATAAGATAGATATTATTTATATTATATTTATTATTTTACTAGGTAAATATTTTAATTTATATCTACATAATAGTTTAATATACAAATTATTTATTTCTAAATTAAACTTTTTTATATTTTAGAAAATTAAAATGATAAAATTATAAATTAAAAAACTTCAGTACCCCTTGAAAATCCCTAGTTTGCCTGATAATGCATGTAATGCCCACTATATTCCCAGGATGTCTCACCTATCTCTATAAAGCGATCAAAAATCGAAGGATAAATATTAAACAGCCTTCATTTGTGAAAAAGCGTTAAAAAATAGATAAAAATCTAAGCCAAAATCATCAATGTAAGTAATCAAGGTATCCGTTCTTTCTTAAGTCGGCTTATTCACTAGGGTATCATCTAAATTATTTTTTTACAATCTAAAAACAATTTTGGTAAAAAAATATTTTTCGATGTCCTTCACCAAAATTGTAAGTTTAAATTATAAGAAAACATTTATAACTTGCTAATAAATGGGAAAATGCAAAAAAACGTGGACAATTTTAAGCTTTACAAAAAATAAAAAGTATTATATTTTTCTGTTTTTCCAAAATTGTGGTAAGACTAAACAAATAAACAAATAAGTTAGGTGATACTACCAAAGTGAAAAAAGCAAACTTGGAAAATACTTGGTCATATATTCCTTCGTATATTTTCTAGCTCCTTATATGAATTTTATGGATGTTAATATTTTTGAAAGTCATCAACGTCTTTTTAACGACCTTTTACATATCCTGAAGTGCCTTAAATTTTGTATTCCAAATTATTTTGTGTAAAAATAATAATCATTGAGATAAAAATGTTGTCCTAAAATTGTTTGTTTTCAAATAATTTTTTTACCTAAAAGATTATTATTTTTGCCATTACCAAATTAATTTTGAAAAAAGACGTATATTTGACTCAATCTATTTATCAGTTTAAATTTAATTTGCTTTTTATAATTTTTATTACCTCATGCAAATAAATAAAATTTAGAAATGTTTATCGTTTCACTGTCCCATCCTCTTTTATAAGTTTTGTTGGTAAATTAGTATTGATAGGTAATTGTGCATAAAGTAGATTAACTCCTATTAAATCATTGTTTTAATAATTTTTTTTCTTTTATAAGTTTTCTGATATTAATTATGCATAAAGTAATTTATTAAATCTATTTAACGGATTTTAGGATAATATTATCAAAAAATATTAATGCAGTCCATGTTTTTTTAAAAATGATCAATAAACGTTCAAATCAAGCTTGTAACTATAAAGATATATGGATTTCAGTCCGCCACCAGCCCTCTCTATCCAGTGGCGGCTGGTGGATTTTGGGTATACCGATATCTCAATTATTAGATATGGGACCCACACCAAATTTATAAATATAATATAAATTTAATTGGTGCAATTTATTATTTACCGTAGTTTATCGACAAATTTCAAATTAAATTTAAAAAATACAATTTATAATTACAGATATTATCCCATTTTAAATTTTTATTATTTCTTTTCAAATAAATAATAATATAATATTAAAATAAATAAATATAATGATATAATTATATATTAATATTAAACTATTACTATGTATAAATTCAAATATTTACCTAGTAATATAATAAATATAATATAAATAATATCTATCTTATGATTAATATCATTTGAATTTTACAAACAAATTGTAAAAAAGTTTAATTTAATAATAAATATTATGTATATTATACATATTATTTGTAAATTAAAATATCCACCTAATTATACAATAAATATAATATAAATAATATCTAATATTTTACCTAATATTGTGTTTATGTTAATTTTATCATGATAATACATTATTATGCAATTATACAATTATTATGTAGTATCATAATTTTTATTTACAATGCCAATAAAATAATTTTACCCATTTTACCTGATACTTGCCGTATACAATTCAGTTTAAACTTCTCTAATTAAAAGTTGTTTATTACTTGTCCTAACGCGGTATTTTCTTTTGCCAAAAAATTAATCTGTTCTCTGGCACTTTAAATAGAGACACTTTCCTCAAACAACTTTTTTACTCACCATTACACTTAGGCACAAAACAAGTCTTAACCATTTGTTATGTTATCAAATACATAATTTTTATTCAAGGTTTCTACTTTTGTAATCATTTTCATTTCAGTTATTGAATCTAGTCCTAATATAGGAGAACCATTTTCTACTACCACAAACTCTACATCAAAAACTTTATCTTTATACTTTATTTTTAAAGTTATTTTACCAAAAACCTTAATTTGGGTCCCTGTATAATTAGTTAACTTGTATGAGCAAGGTTTTAATTTAAAATTTAGATTAAAACAATTAAAGATATTTCTGGGGATTGCATTTATTTGAGCCCCTGTATCTAATTTAACCTTTAAAAATTTATTTAACTCAGTTATAAATATGTTTTCAAACCATTCACTCCCCTTTTTACACGAATCTGAATCTAATGTCCCCAATACAAATGTTTGATTATCAGTATTATTATCAGAATTAACTAAATTAACAGTCTTTTTATTTTGACATACCTGTGCAAAATGATTTTGTTTCTTACAGTATGCACAACTCTTACCATAAGCTGGACAGCTTCGGTGACTTCTATCGTACCCACAATATCTGCATATTGAGGTTGTGTTGGGCTGTGGTCTTCTTTGATGTTGATATTCCATATTTTTCTTATTCTTGTCCTCTTGGTTGGTTCTTGTCGTGGGTTGGGTTGTCTGGTCTCGTGCTGGTAACTGTCCCTCCCTTGTCTTCTTGAAACTATCCCTTGTATTCTTAAAATTCTTTCTCGGCTGGTTTTTAATCTCGCACACACTTTTATCTTCTAACAAGTTTTGTATGTGTTTATCGGCTTGTTCTGCTGCCTTGCAAACAGTTATGGCTTTATCCAAGGTTAAATCGTCTTCTCTTAGCAATCTGTCCTTGGTTCTTTTATCGTATAGTCCACAAACTATTCGATCTTTGATCAGGCTGTCTTTTAGTTCACCAAAATTACAGGAGGCTGCAATGCTTCTTAAATCTTTGACATAAGCATCAAAATTTTCGGTGGACAATTGTGTTCGGGTATTAAATTTATGTCTTTCTACACTTACATTTGTTTTGGGTATAAAATATCTTTCCAACTCTTCTATGATCTTCTCCTTATTTTGTTTATCTGCTTCTGACATATTTAAAGTGTCCAATATCTCACATACATTCTCTCCGATTGTATGTAACAGAATTGCTGCCTGTACTTTTGCTTCTTTCTGGTCTGCCGCGGTGGCTGTCATGTATAGGTTAAACGTTTTTTTAAATTTCTTCCAATTAAGGGCCAAGTCACCCTCCATACTCATGGGTTTGGGCTGTTTTAAAAATTCCATGCTTTTAACCTTACTTTTCTTTTATTTTTCTATCAGGTTACTTTTTTGATTCACTAATCACTAATAACTATCTTCAAAGTTTCTATTACTAAGACTGCGCTCTGGGCCTCTATCTCTTAACTTACATTTCAAAATTTTTACCAAACTTGTCCCAACATACAGCAAACTTAAGAGAAATAATGAAAAAAGAAAATATTTTTATATGGACCAATCTGCACCAAGAAGAATTTGAAAAAGTGAAAGGTTTAATGATGGTAGCTCCTATATTACAATTTTTCAATGAAAGAGTACCAATAACACTTTCAGTAGACAGTTCCAAAGATGGAATGGGTGCAGTTATTTTGCAGAATAATGGACCAGTGGCTTATGCATCAAAAACGCTGACGCAAGCGCAGAAGAACTATGCGCAAATAGAAAAGGAGATGCTAGCTATTACGTTTGGTTGTCAAAGATTCCACCAATATATATATGGAAAAAGATTCCTTGTTGAAAGTGACCATAAGCCGCTAGAAATGATTTTTAAGAAACCAGTTAACAAATGTCCGTTAAGACTTCAAAGAATGAGAGTAATCTTACAAGCGTACGATTTTGAGGTTAGGTACAAACCAGGTAACCAATTGTATTTAGCAGATGCTCTGTCTAGAACCAGTTATGATGATAAAAACTTTGAAGTAAGTGAAGAGATAGAGGCCCAGATTAATTTAATAAATTTTGAAAATACAGTGAGTCCAGAAAAGTTTCAAAAAATAGCTGAAGAAACAAAAAAAGATGAAGAACTACAACTTTTAAATAAGTACATTAAGAAAGGATGGCCGAATCACAGAAATAGAGTACAGGAAAATGTAAGAAAATACTGGAACTACAGAGAAGAATTAGTAGAAGTTAAAGGAGTAATTTATAAAGCAAATCAAATTGTGATACCAAGAAGTCTAAGAGCAGAAATGTTGAGAAGACTACATTATCACCACATGGGAATAGAAAAAACAAAACTTAGAGCAAAAGAAGTAATTTATTGGCCGTTTTTAACCAAAGAAATAGAAGATCTAGTAGGAAATTGCCCTGCATGTTTGGTATATCAAAGAAGTCAACAAAAAGAGTCAATGATAACCCGAGAAATCCCGAACAGACCATGGCAATACATAGCAGGTGACGTATATAATTTTAATGATGTTAACTATCTTCTGGTAGTCGACTTCTACTCGAAATATCCAGAAATTTACAAGTTAGAAAATATGACAAGTCACGCTTTAATTCGAGCACTAAAAGATATGTTTGCAAGACACGGAAAGCCAGAAATGTTTTACAGCGACAATGGAACAAATTTTGCCAGCGCAGAATTTAGGAAGTTTACACATGATTGGGAATTTATACACAGAACCTCTTCGCCAACGTATGCTCAAAGTAATGGCCTAATAGAGAGACACGTACAGACAATAAAAAATCTTCTTAAGAAAGCAGACTATGATGGGAGAGATATTTATCTGGCACTGTTAGAATACAGAAACACACCAGTTGGAAGAAACCTACCAAGTCCTGCACAGCTGTTATTTGGAAGGAGAATCAATGGATATTTACCTATTAAAGATAATTTGTTAAAACCAAAAATACCAATAAAAAATTTTGAGAAAATACTTGTAAATCGTCAAACCCAGAGCAAACAATTTTATAACAAACATTGTCATGACATTCCAAAGCTACAGATTAATGACAAAGTAATGGTAAACTTAGACAAAAAATGGGAACCAGGTATAGTAATAGATACAGACAAAAATAGACCAAGAGCGTATTATGTTAAAATTTTTAAAACCGGGAATGTTCTGTTAAGAAACCGCAAATACTTAAAAAAATTTACAGAAAACAAGTTTAATGCCAATCAAGGTTTGTTTGATAAAGTTATAAATCAGTTTATTGAAGGGGAAAGGGATGATACGGAAAAGAAAAATATTGAAACTGAATCTAATGACTTTAATTTGAATAATAAAGTTAATGATTTAGATTTGAAAATTAAAGATAATACTAATGTTAAGAGTAGAGCAGGTAGAGTTTATAAAAAACCTACCTATTTAAATGATTATGTTTAAGTTATTAAAATGATTGTTTCACTTTATTTATGTTCATAGATTTAAGTAATGACTTTTGTAGTAATTATTTTAGTATTAGAAAATAGAGTTAGGATTGTAATGAGAGAAGAATTTTAGAGTTGGCTTAGGAAAAAAGGGAGATGTTATAGTGTTGAGTTTATATAATGATAATTTATGTAATGAGAATTTAACTAATAAGATGTAGTGTAGCTAACCTTTGCCCCGAGAGCCAACTTCACTGCTGTCAAAAAGAACGACATGCAATTGTATCAATTGTAAAGTAAAAGAATAAAATCCATCTGCATCCTAGAAATATTGTTTATAATGAACAACCTGATAACATAACACCATTGTAATAATAAAATAGTCTCGGACACTGAATAAATTATTAATAATTAGCGGCGTCTCCTTAATTTCGCAGAAAACCGAACGATTCGCATAGCCCTTTCTCGCTTTGTCTCTCTGTCGAACAGTGACCCAAGTTTAGATCCACTTTTCAGCCGCTTAATATATTACAAGTCTTATGTAGTATTATGATCGCTATCTCTCTCACCGGCCGCAGTGTCTTAAAAGCGGTCCGCTCCAAGCGGTGCGACGGATTACCAGTGACTGGTAACCAGTCTTATGTAGTATCATCATGATACTACATAAGACTGGATACTATCATGTTGCAAACTGCGAACATAACCCAATTGTTGTGTTTTATATTATCGCAATTCTCTCGCAACTAAGTTTTTATAATAATAAAGTTTAGTCAGTTATAAATGTATTTATGTGTATATTTAATAATACATTTTAAAAATGTATCACTCTTGTAATGTAATAAACACATATTTAAGTATATGTAAGATAACCCACAAATCTTTACCTACTGTGCTTTACTGTCATTTAAAAATGTTTCCAAATTGGTTCGAACTTAAATCAGTGGATATGCGTAAATCAGTTGATTAAAATAAATTAACGTTTCTGCATACGGCCCTAAGTGTTAGCGATTAAAATTTAAATAAAGTTATAACGGAAGAATTTTATAATAAACAAAGTTTTTTGGACCCGCAAACTACTTTTTTTTAGTTTAACACATTTAATAGATACAATTAAAACACATTACCTACATCCTGAAGTTGTTTGGTTTTGAACATTTATCATTGCAATAATAATAATATTTGTTTAATTTTGATTAATTTGGTTCAGTAAGCAAATGGGGATTATAAAAAACAATTATAGGGTACATTTAAATTAACAATAAATTTAACTATACCTACTAGTTTAAAATTAGTTTCATAAGTTTTTAATTTTATTTTTTTTTAATTTTTAAAAATATTATCTGACATTTTAATTAAAACTATGTCTATAACTACAAAATATGAAAATATTTTAAATGTTTTAAAAAAGGAATTCTACCTAAGTAATTATTATAAACCAGTAAACAAAATATATATCATTAAAACTAACTTTTTTCATTAACTTTAGAAAATAGGTCTAATAGGTACATTAAAAAAATAATTATATTTTGTCTTTAAAAAAACTTAAATACTCTCCTAAATTATGTTCGTATTGTATAAACTTTATTTTTATGATTATGTTTGCCCAAAATGTCTCGTTCATGTGAATATAAAGGTTTCTCCTCACTGCAGAGTTTGGGGTCAGGGAATATCGATTGCTGAGTCGCAGCGTCCTTGCAAACTCGAACCCCATTTCGTTACACGAGCCATATGATTTACAAACTCTTTCAGTCAATATGATTTATTTCTTTATTTATGTAACATTACTCATACTCATTTAAATATATAAATCGTTGTATATTATATCTGAATAGGTATTAGAAAATTAATATTTATTTAAAAGTATTATATAAAATTCATTTAGAAACGAGATGTTGTCAAATATTATAAAAATTTTTGTTCTATTTAATGAAAATGTATATTACATAATTGTTCTAATATTTAAAAAAAATACAATAATATAATACTTATTTTTTATTAAAATTTAAAAATAATAAACTTTATATATTATTTTTTTATTTTAAAATATATTTGTTTGTATTATTTGTTCTTAATTTTACCTAACTGTATTAAAGTTATGTTAACATTTTCAAATATAAACACTAAATCAAATTTCATATAAATCATACCGCTGCGTCACACAGTGGTCTGAGAGGCAAATTTACGCGGCAAAAATACAATTTTTAAAACACTTTAAAAACGCATTTTGATGCCTTTTTATTGTTATGATTATTAACCAAGATTTTAAACTGCGAAGTAGAATTTACTGCTTATGCGTTGCGTTATAACAAATACATGAAATTGTCAAAAATATTCTTACTTTCGGAATCTTGTCTTTTTCGTGTAAAAATGGTGTTGCGTAAATATAATAGTGAAAATTAGTGTCAAAAATGTATAGTAGGAATAAAGTTAAGTACAAATACAACTTTAAAATGTCTTTTTTGAATTTTTTGTCAAAAATATAGCGTTTTTTAACCTACAAATTTTCAAGTCTTTTACAATTACAAATAATAAATGAAATGTAAGTAAAAATTTATAATTGCTTGCCCAGAACCACATAGTGCATTCGAAAATATGAACCTTCAGCTCCGACTTTATAAAAATTCATCTGCCTATATGCGCCTATAAGAGAGTTATGCAAAAATGAAAAATGGCCTACTCTCTAAAAATGAATTAGTCAAAAATGACTAATTTAACAGTTATTAGTGGATTCAGGGGACAATTTTTCATAAGAATTGGCTGTTAAATGTTGGTATACCATGGTATTCCATGGTTAACCATGGTACAAGTGAAAAAGCAGCCACATGAAAAAAAACAAAAAATACACAAATATAAAAAAATCATTTTATATCATTTGACTAGACTTAGCCCCTTCAATCCCAAATATTTTTGAAAAAATTTTATATCAGTAGTAAATTGAGCACCCTTAAAAACATACAAAACACACCTCTCAGACCACTGTGCGACGATTTAAAAATAAATGTACCATTTAATTCACAAAAAAGCTACGGGGTGTCTGGTTTTCTGCAATATTTTGTTTGTTTAATAATGTTTATAAAAATTAATTTAAACAAAGTTTAAAAATAATGTTTTAAAAATTAAGAAGTTTAGAACTTTTTTTCACTTTTAAGAACAAATTTTAAGAATTTTTCATTATTTATTAATATTTATTATTAATTTTATAAAAATGTTTTCTCAATGTCTTTAACACATTAAAATATAAAAACTTCGCCATTTTAGATCCTTAATTATTAAGTAGTTATTTAAATCGTACTTTGTAATTCCTGGAATAATTTTTGTTTACAACAGAGTTATTATTTTATGCAGATAGTGATGTTAAGTAATGTACCTACCTATTTTAGCTAGACTGGCACTTAAAATCCACAATCCTATAATAAAAGGAGTCTCTACCCGGTGGAAAGAGACGGAGGCCACAGGGTACCTTTCCACCGGTTTTTTGGTTGGTTTGGTGGTCGTCCATATTGGTAATTCCGTAGTGCTGGCGTCCATAGGTACCTCATTGGTTTGAGTTCGTACCGGTGGTGTCGGGATTCCCTTGTAAAGGCTGCTGATGTCGTGCGAATTGGTGTCAAGATTGATAGGGGGGTGTTGAACAGTATCCGAGGCATGGTTGGGCGGTTTGGACTCACAGACAACAAACAGAGTTGCAACCGTTACAAACAGGACAAATCTGCAGGCCCGCCGCGATAAGTTAACACCGTGTTGAAGTGAATACATTACATATGGTTTAGGGTATCGCGAGGACTGCCATTTGGGCAGCCGGTTGCAGGCACCGTGCACCTGCCGAGACTGGGCGTCAGATACAGCTGATGGCGGCGCCACGACGCTTTGCCTTGCGCAAAGCTTACCCTCTTCCTTATCCTGCGCCGCTGTTCGGCACATCATTTACAAACTTTATTCTCAAATTAAAAAACTTTATTTTATAATTAAGATTTATTGCATATTTTTTTATTTTGAAGTAAATAGGTATATTTCTGACTATGCATTTAATATTATTTGGTGAATTTGAACCTAAAATGATAAGCATGGATTATAGTATAGTAAATATTTATATATGTAATTAAATGCGTCACTACTTTTATTCTTAACAAATCTGTAAATCTTTAGGGTTTATAATATTAAATATATATTATTTGAGATAATTAATATTCCTAATAAAACAGTGGATTAGCTACAAATTGTGACTAGGTACTTATTATTTAATTAAACAAATGTTTGGTCTACAATTATGGAATTTTAATTTTTTATGAAAACATACCTTATATACGGAATGCCGTAAAAATGTCGCAATAACAAAATACCACACAATAGTTATTTAGTATAAAAATCTGTTAAGGGGTCGTCCATAAAGAACGTCATACATTTTTGAAGATTTTAGTTTCCCCTTTCCCTCCCCATTTCACAGGTTGTCTTAAAGTCTTGACCCAAAGTCACGTCACACTTATTTTCTGTTTTTTACATCCAGGGCCGGATTTAGGAGAGGGCAACCGGGGCTACAGCCCCGGGGCCTCCACAAAAGAGGGGCCCCCACAATAGAGACTTCTGGAAAAAAATTCAAATTTAGACTAGTAAACACTAGTAAACGAGTCAATTTTGTAGAATAAGTCGCATAATACAATTTTTATTTACAATGTAAATAAAAATTATATTATTGTATTAAATTTTACACTGGATATCCTATATAGCTAAATGAATCGAAAAAAATGTACTCCTGCATTACCAGGAAGCCCCCTGCTTAGGGGGAATGCGGGTTTCTCGAAGTGATATTTATTTATTTCAAGAATTCTTTGAAATAACAATTTTTTTGGCTTGTTTTTTACTAATCAGTCTAAAGCCGGGTCTACAATTGTAGCAGGGTCTGATCGCAGAACATAAGCTTGCGCAAAGCACCCCGCGACGCGTAGCGACGTGGCGATGGGGGATTGTCAGCTGGGTGCATTGCTCAAGCTTATGTTCTGCGATCTGCATAATACTTATTTAGTACCATGGTCTAAAGTGATGCGATATGGATCATGATGCTATGGAAGGTATGTACAGGGTGATCCCCTATAATGTCGCCCCCCTTTAACTTTTTTATTTTAAGTGTCCCAAAAAAATTAAAAGTGTGGTTATGTAGGAACTAAAAAATACTTTTTTTCTACGTCTAAAGAAAATTGGAAAATTGATCAGTATACAGGGAAAAACAAAAAGTTTATTTTTTTTTCAATGGATCACCCTATATATGAATTTATTTTTCGATTCCTTGTAAAATTCTAAGCATATTTCATATATCATACCATATACCTAAATTCAACCGTTTCTGAAATATTTAAATTATTTTTAAAATAATAAGTTGAAATAGTTAGTCTTTCTCTGTCTGAGTACGCCATTTTTACTTATTTAACAACACTTATTGACATAATGTCACTATAGTAATTAATTTTCAATAAAAATTTTGGTATACTGAGGCTTCTTGATTTTTAACAGTTTAAAAAAACATTTAATCATGACATTTTGAATGCGAATATTTCAGAAACGGTTGAGTTTAGGTATATGGTTTGTATATAAATTATGCTCAGAATTTTACAAGGAATCGAAAAATAAATTCCAATATAGGGTGATCCATTGAAAAAAAATAAACTTTTTGTTTTTCCCTGTATATTGATCAATTTTCCATTTTTCTTTATACGTAGAAAAAAAGTATTTTTTAGTTCCTACATAACCACACTTTTAAATTTTTTGGGACACTTAAAATAAAAAAGTTAAAGGGGGGCGACATTATAGGGGATCACCCTGTACAACGTATTTTATTACTTTTACCTATGGTAAACTAGTTTTATTATAAAAGAAAAGCTTTTAATAAATTTATATTTATATGAAATAATATTATTTTTAAAAATAAAATATAAAATTTTTGTAGTTTTAAAATACTTCCAGGTGCGTCCCGGTTTTAATTTAATTATTATTTACCGAAAGTTTGAATTTCGTCCCACATTGCCTCCCAGCTTAAAAAATTATTTAAAAAATGACAATCGCTATCTTTCCTCCCGGATTAAAATAAAATCGGGTAATTTTCGCTCTCGGCTGTCAAAATTCTTTGACAAATATTGAGCATAACCCAAAGAAGTCAACAACGTGTTTACAAAGTCAGACATGCATATTAGGGTGGTTCTTATTTGGCCGATGTCAAAATTTTAATCGTGCCGCCCCCTCATTTGTTTTTAAAAAATATAAAAAAATGTATGCCAAATTTGAATGTCCTAACTTATTTTCTTCTATTGCCTGTAACAACGAGAAGTTTTCCAGATAGAGGATTTTTGCATTTAATGTAGGTATTAATTTTTTAAAATTACCTACTATTAATCTATGAAAAAGTATAATTTTTTAGGAAAATGTAGAGGATATTAGTTAATTTAAAACAAAAAAATAGAAATCATGTATTTGTATCCTAAGGTCGTTTTTACTTCGCTCGATTATTACTACAGTTTTTCAAATAGGGGATTTTTGCTTTAAAACCCAATAATTTTATAAAACCCAATAATAATAATTTTATAAAATAAAAAATAATTATAAAATAATAATAATTTTATAAAACCCAATAATTTTATAAAATCATTAATAATTATTAATTAATTATAATTAATGAACAATTCTAATTTTTTGAGAAAATGAAGGGAAAATATGGTAGTTTTAAACAAAAAAAAATAATTCATGTATGTCCATAGTAAGGTCTTTTTTACTTCATTCAATTATTACTATTATTGTTATTTTATTGAAAATGGCATAAAAAACAAAATATCAGTGATATATAGCATTTAATGCATAATTAGTGTGTTTTGAAACGTAATTTTGTACTTTTCTTTTATAAAACAAATAATTTAAGATTGCCTAAAAGAAAATTACAATTATATAAATAATGGAATTGATTTTTAGTTAAAAAGCATTTAAGAAACTTTATTAAATTACTCATTTAAAAATAACATTATTAAGATGTCTTCCATTTCGTTCGATGCATTCTTGAAGGCGATCTCTAAAATGGTTCATTACATCACGCAGCATCTGCTGGGGGATTATTTCGATTTCCTGACGGATTCTCGCATTCAGTTCCTCAATAGTGCGAGGCTGGGGTTCTTTAAAAACTTTGCTTTTTAGGTAGCCCCACAGGAAAAAATCACATTCAGTGAGGTCGGGTAAACGGGCGGGTCAAGAAATGGTTCCGTTCCGGGATATCACCCGATTTGGAAAAACTTCGTTGAGGAGAGTCATGCTCACACGGGCCGTGTGGCTTGTGGCTCCATCTTGTTAAAATAACGCGTCATCATTCAGTCCATGTTCGCGAAGACGAGGAATAAAGAATGTCCGTAACATTTCGGAGTAGCGCTCCGCATGAATTTAAGGTAACAGCTATTTTCAAAAAAGAAGGCCTTCACGGCGAAGGAGCATTCTTGCTTAGACCACTGTTCCATCATCCTTGTCTCTGTGTTCCATGGCTACTGAAATGCTTTTAACCGGGGAGCACAACGGTAACCTTGACAACTCGCTCCACCCACTTTCTTGGCTGAGGCACTTCTTTCAAAATTGCAGGTTTGACTGCCGCACTCTATATATATATATATATATATATATATATATATATATATATATATATATATATATATATATATATATATATATATACATATATATATATACATATATATATATACATATATATATATACATATATATATATCTATATACGTAGTTGCCAAAATAAAATAATTTCGTATACAAAAATAATAAATCCAAGTAAGCTTGCTTTTGTTTCCAAGATTTGACTGATACATGATTTTATTTGGAGACATGTCGTAATATCTTTTGGAAATAAAATATTAATTTTGAGGAGATTGAGGACATGCAACGAAACATTCGTTGATGTATAACTATAGTGGAGATTATTATTAAGTGGATTATAAATGATATATATATATAACAGATTTTTGATAATTACCTACCGATTATTTTTGATAAAAGAATAATAATTATTCATTATTCGCCTTAATGCAGAACTAGTGTATGTCCAAATCTTCCAGTTTTCGGTTTATAGCGGGAATATATAGTTAATAGTTAATAGCTTGTATACAACATATTAAAAACCTAAGCTGTCATCGAATATAAAACAGACTGCAGACAAGAAAATTGAAACGATACGTAAAACTACACGTTCTGCAGCAGCAAACTTAAGCAAAATAAAATAATATATTATATGTATACATTTCTATTATAGTAAATTTTGTCTCATCTACTGCATGTACTCGTATATATTAATTTAAATTTTGATTTATAGAAATTAGTCTCTTTAAATTTTAAATTTTGTTTTGTTTCGGTATTTGTTACATTTTTAGTTAATATTTTAGATTTTAGTCAGGAGGGAAGCTACTTATTGTTAAATTAATATTTTAAATTTTGTTTTGTGTCTGTATTACATTTTTAGATCAGATTTTAGGTTTTAGTCAGGAGTAAGATAGTTATTGTTAAATTATTTTTGTTAAATTATTATTTTTAAATTGAAAGCTAAAAGGAGGTTTTAAATTTAATACTTGTATATTTTAAACTCCAAATGGACATATTTCCGGAGGATTTTATTGAAAACAGCGAATTACAAACTTTCATACTTGATAGCGCTTACCAATGTAATCAAGTTTTTAAAATAAATTCCGAAACACTAAATTTTAAAGTAATACATTTAAATATTAGAATTATTAGAAAGAATCTACCGAAGTTAGAAATTTTTTTGGAACAATTTACACCTAAATTTGAATGTATAGTACTGACAGAAACTCGACAAACTAATATAGACTATATAAAACTAGATGGGTATAACATAATTTATAACGAAGGCAATTACAATCAAAACGATGGGGTTATTGCATTTATAAGAGAGGATCTTGATTTTTCTTATAAAATTGATAAAGTGGGAGAATGCAAAATTATAAATAATTTTTTACCATACAACAGTAAATGTAATGGGTATATATAGATTACACGGGATTGATTTAACAATATTTTTGATAAATTTAGATTTTTACTTTGAATCAAATTTAACAAATAAAGGGATATCTGTATTTGTGGGCGACTTAAATATACTCTCTAAAAATGAAACAGTGGATTTTCACTGATTGACAGTGCATATTAACTATTTGCCGCAGTGATAAGTATACCACTAGCAATTAGTGAATACTCACTTTTTCATGTAGCGATTTCTTTGCACTAATTTATTTAGTGGAAATTACACTGTACAAATTAGTGAAATAGGTTTAGTAGTTATGATAACTAAGTTCAAAAAAGTTAAAATTTCACTAATTTATATTAAAAAACACTAATTTTACAGTGATTAATAACTCAATGACGAAAATAGTGAAAATTTCACTGTTTCCCTTTTAGAGAGTAAATATACTTAATCCCTTAGTGAATACCTAAACATCATGGGGGAATATGGTTTTAAGTCAATCATAAATGAAATTACAAGGGAACAAAATAATGAAACTTCATGCAATGATCACATATTTATTAAAGCAAAAAATCATATAGATGATTATACCTTGCCGATAATTGTTAAATAACGTATCACTATTCAATCATGGCCCAAATCATATTAAGCAACAAACAATTAAACAAAAGTGAAGGCAGTAAATATATTAAGCAAATTAACTATAGTTATTATATAGTTATAGTTATTAACTATATATAGGGACTTAAATAGAGATTTACATAATATGGACTGGATAACGGTGTTAAACGATGAAGTAGAACCTGCAACCGAAAAACTTATAAATATACTAAAACTGAATATAAATTAAAACACAATTTATTAAAAGATTAAAACAAAAAACAAAAAAAGAAAAGGGTGGATATCACAAGGTATCATAAACTCTATACATTACAGAGATAAATTATACAAGTATTATAAAGAAACAGGAGACCTGAATATTAGACAAAAATATACAACATACAGAAACAAGTTAAATAGTCTGATAGCCAAAACAAAAAGCAATTTCTACAAACAAAAAATAAATAAAAACCCTAACAATAAAGAATTATGGAAAACAATAAACAGTCTAAGAAATAATAACGAAATATCTAATGAAATTAAAGAAATAATGGATGGAGATGAAGTAACAAAATATTTGGCAAAAATAAGTAACATATTTAACGAACACTATATAAACATGGGAAGTAACCTAGCTAAAAAGTTAAATCCACCTATAAATTACAATGAAAATTACCTTAAACTAAATAATTCAATGTTTTTGATGCCAACCCACGATGCAGAAGTCAAACTAACAATTAAAAGACTAAAAAACAAAAAATCCGTTGGAATTGACGAAATAAGTAGTCACACAATAAAAAATATTTCTGACTCAACAGCAAAACCACTTTCAATAGTTATAAATAAGATTTTTCAAGCGGGGATATGCCCCTCTACATTTACAACATCTATTGTAATACCCATATATAAAAAAGGTGACAAAAATTTTTGAAATGCTATTAAAAGATCGTTTGGAAAGTTATATAAAAAAATATAATATAATTTCAGATAGTCAGTTTGGGTTTCAAAAGGGCAAATCTACTCAAAGTGCTATAATATCACTAACTAAACAAATATACGATACTATTGATAAAGGTACACCTGCAATTGGCATTTTTATCGACCTTGCCAAAGCGTTTGATACGGTAAGTGATGAAAAGCTAATTAATGTTCTAGATAACATAGGTGTTAGGGGAGTTCTTTTGAGACTCTTGACTGGCTATCTGAAAAACCGAAAACAAATGGTCAAGATAGGTAAAAGCTTTAGTGATATAAGGATACCAAAATACGGAGTACCACAAGGAACTATTTTAGGATCACTTCTTTTTATACTTTATATGAACAACTTATTTAGGGTGGATATTAAGGGCACTATTACGAGTTTTGCGGATGATACTACAATATTTTATAAAAGTCATAGCTGGGAATCCTTACAAAAAATAATAGAAAAAGACTTTATCAAGATTAAAAAATGGTTCGACTATAATTTACTTTCACTGAATGAAGAAAAAACAAATTTTATGTGTTTTGGATCATATTTGAATAGTGTACCAAAAATAAACACCCTTAACTTTTCTACAGGCGGCGAGAAGTTTTGTATTAGCTCTTCCAAATCGCTAAAATTTCTTGGTTTAACACTAGATCCACACCTGAGATGGGATCTGCAAGTTAGAGAAATAAACAAAAAACTAGGGAGTCTTATACATTATTTTAAATTACTTAAACCTATCCAATTAAACATAGTCTACGACGCACTTGTAGAGTCGCATCTTAGGTATGGAATCCTTGGATGGGGAGGTCTATAGTATAGACTCTATACAGTAATCACTTAAAGGATGTGGAAATGCTACAAAAAATAATTTTCAAAATAATACATGGTGTAAAAATTACTTACCCAACGGATGATTTATTTCTTATTTCTGGTAAGATGGATTGTAGGCAACTGTATTATCTAAATCTCTTAACGTACACACATGCTGAAAAAAAGTCACTTCAATTAGCAAATAGTAGATATACAAGGCAAAAAGAACATTTACCTGTCCCAAAAATTTATAAAACCATCGGTCAGAGATGTTTAACCTACCTTGGTCCGAAATTATATAACAGCATCCCTGAAAATATGAAAAATATAATTATCCCAAATTCGTTTAAAAGTATATGCAAAAGTTATATATTGCAAAAATCTCGTCAGTTTGTGTCTAATCAAATTGATTTAAAAAACTCCTCGTAACACTACTTACAGTTAAAAAAAAATAAAAAAACAAAATTCTCAGGATAACTAAGGAACTTAAAATGTGTACCTGGACTTATTGTTTGCGATAATCCTCCTTTTAGTTTTAGTTTTTACTTATAGATCTAGTTCTATTTTTAGTTTCTGTTTTAGTATAGTTTTAAGTTTAGTCTATGTTTACATCCAGTCTTAATATAGTTATTGATATCTTTAAGCTAATAAAATAACACTGTATTGTTAAATTTTTAATTTGATGTTTTCTGTCTTTTTCATTGTTTCCACATTTTTTATTATGGTCTATATATGCACGCACAAATGTTTTTTAAACATTTACTGTGTAGAATATTAGCATATTTATTGCAAACTTATTGTAAATTGTAAAGCTATTTGTAATTTTTTTTTATAATGCAATAAATGTTTTAATTATTATTATTATTATTATTCTAGAGAAATAAAAAAGTGGGGGAAGCCCATCGTTTGGACTTCTGCATACTTCAATACTTCTGCATGTAATAAAGTTCACTATTAACTATATATATCCCGCTATAAACCGAAAACTGGAGGATTTGGACACTAGTTCTGCATTAAGGCGACGAATTATGGAGTGGCGAGCGGAATGTTGAGTAATATTTGTTTAACAATTTTGTTTAGAGAAAACTCTTAATTCATTATCATGAACTTGGGGATTTTCCCGGTATCAATTTTGAAAAAAAAAATTTTTTAGATTTTACCTAAATAATTAGATATGTATATTATTGCATATATGTATCAGTAACCCGAATACTCTAAGCTTGAAAAAAAAATCTAAGAAAATATCTGTAAAAACTTAAATTTGATATTAACGGATTAGTGAATTAAGAAAATTTGTTCTTTAATATACTATTTTACTGCACAGTTTAACTACCACAAAATCATCGATCGGTTATCCTTGTCACTGATTGCTAACCCATGAATATATAGGTAAACCGTCAGAGTACTTATACAGGGATGGTAATGTGCTCTTAGGCCGTTTAATAAATAAAGACAAATGTATTATGAGACGTGGGAGTGGTGGAGTGACGAAATAGTGGTGGGGCAGGCCAGACCGCGCCGCGCCAAGGCTGGATGCTCCCGTGTACGAGTTTTGGTTCATGACGCGCATATACACGAATAAAAGTAATATTATTAAAGAAAATAGAGAAATATCTGGACATAGTGCGTTTTTATTAAACTTAATATTGAAGAAATTGTTATAATATGGATAATAGATGCTTTTAGTCCTTGATAACATTTAGGGCTGTAGTTTAAGCCTTGGTGTTTTAAATTAACCTTATAGCCACTGTCCAGAAAATGTTTATAGGAAACAGAAGCGGTCTTAACGTTAATATTGCCTATTCTTTTTTTGGCATTTAACCACTGTTTCCACAAATCAAAGTTTTTCGGGAATCGATTAAATTTAATGTTTTTATTTAAAGGGTTTTTCTTGGACTGGTTGTCTGAATTGCATCCAAATATGCCACACCGCATTTTAATAAATTCAAATGGTACGACACAAACAAAACAAGTTAACGCAACACAAAAACAATAATAAACAAACAAAACAGGTTAACACAACGCAATAACAATAATTTGAACACTGAAAAGTATTTCGAACCTTACCGAAATCAAAAACAACAAGTTAAACAAAAAATAGAGCAAGTTAACATCCAACAGCATCGCAAAAACAAGAATTTTAGCAGCAGATAATTAAAAAGCACGTTAAAGATTTAAAAAAACTCATAAAGTGACATATTTAAGCCCCGCCCAACATGCGCACCATCCTATCTTAAGGTGTATGTATCTTGGTGGGATTGTAAAGCAGTTAGAGGAGGGGAAGTAAAACATTGGCGGACGTTTAATTGTTTTGATTTAATCGTTTTAAAATCTTGTACTGCACGCTTATGGCAGAGGGGAAATAAGTATTTTGTTATCCTATTCGTTCAACAATGGTTGTTTGTCTCTCTTATTTATACGTTTATCTCACTTATTCGTACGTTTCATTTAGCATGCATCTTTGTTTATTAAACGGCCTAAGAGCCCATTACCATCCCTGTATAATAATGAAGACCCCATCAGGCCTTTGTTGACTGCTGAATATTTTTCAGGTGTTAGGAACTGAAAATTTCAGATTAATTTAACAGAAAACGTTAACGCACTCCTTATTATACAAATATACCAGAATAGGTACTATAAAACCTCACTTACGTAAACATGTCTCACCTTCGTTATAAAAGCTTTTAACAGCAGTGAGATTAACGGGTGTGAGGTTTTTATTGAAATTTTCGGATATTGACCTGTCTACTGGTTATAAAGACCCCGGTCCCAGCATGCTATGCTCACTCCCCCTTCCTTTTCAGACCTTAAAATTAGTTGCGGATAGGATCGACTATAGCGCTGAAGCAGCAGAATTTAAATAGCACGTTTTTTTAGGTGGCATCTTTGTCAATTTGACAATTTGTCAATTTTTCGTTTAAACTTTAGAGACCCCATTATTGTTGTGTTCATAGATGACCGAAGGTTTTGTTCCAGCTTTGTTCTAGACAAACAAGTTTTCCTTTTGTGCGATTTTGTTAGTTTAACTTTTTTACAATGGTGTTTAAATGTGCTGTTGTTAATTGTAGAAATACAAGTAACGAGGCAGTATTACACTCGTTTCCTAAGGATCCTGACGTAAGTTAGTTAACTTTAGAAATAACCAATACAATATATAAAAAAATGCCTTATAAATAGGTAAAAAATGAGTCCAAGAAGAAGAAGGAGGCTATTAAAAATTTAAAAAAGATTGTTAACTAAATTAGTAATTTTTTTTAGTTTAGATATTAATGCTTATTTGCTTTGTTTTATAATTGTTAACTTTATTTTTATATACTTTATTAAAAAAATATATAAAATCATAATTTGTTTGTTTTATTACATTTTCCTAATTCAAGGATTTTTCAAACTCATTATTAATTAATACAGTTATTGTATATCGCCTCCTGTAATCTACAATGTTACATTTAGTGATTAATATGAGAACTTTTAAATTGCCTTAAATATTGTAATTGTAAACTGTGAAAAGTTTGTTTAAAATACAAATTTGATTAGTATGAAACTTACCAATAAGTATTTCTATTGGATTTGATAGAATTCATTATAAAATGCAAACATCTTCAAGCCTTAGTAATATTATATTAAATTTTGTTTTCTTTTAAAATGGGTGAATTTTATAATAAAGCTTACCAAATCTTATTGGACATCTGAAAATACAACATATTTAAATATGTTTGTTTAAAATTTCTAGACAATGGTTTTAATATTAAATTTTTTTTATAAGGACTCATTGTCTCACAATATAATAATTAATTTCTAAAAGTCTTGAATAAAAATTAACCGATTTAAATATATTTGTTAGTCAGTTTCATTCGAGCCAGATTTGTATTTAAAACAAAATTTTTACGGTTTACAATTTTAAAATTCAAGCAGATTTAAGTTAGTACAGATATCACACACTAGATGTCGCACTGTAGATTCCAGGCGGTTTAAACTGTTAGTAAAGCTCTTGGACAATAGATGTCGCTATATAGAATGGATCTGCTTGCAGCGCCACGGGCGGTGATATCCGCTGTTAAATTAACTTTGTTTCGATTTTCTAACGAGAGTCGGCTATCTATACCTTCGGTCATCTATGGGTCCCAGACAATATAAACTCTTGCCTATTCATATTATTTAAATATGTAATAATATTTATTAATATCTAATTGCTTACCACGGTAGGCCTGAAACCAGTCTAAATTGACAGGATTAGCACCACGTTTTTTATGACAGATTTTGAAAATATATATTTAAATAAGCTCAAACACCCGTTTATAGCAAAATTGCCCGAGCTGTTTCGTCGGAAATCGAAATTTAGAGCAAAAAATTATAAAAATGAATAATTTTACTTGCAAATCAATCAGGTTTACTAAATAAGAGTCATTATGACATTCACGGTGGACCTGAAACCAGTCCACGTTTTTTTTGACGAATTTTGAATAAATATATAAAAATTAGCCCAAATCCACGTTTATAGTAAAATCGCTCGAGCCGTTTCAACAAAATCAAAATTTAGAGCAAAAAATAACGAAAATAAATGATTTTAGTTTACAAGCAGTTTATAAATGGAAAAGTTCCTTAATTTCAGGCAGTTACTTATTGACATGATTTTTCTCACGATATGACGGGTACGCAAAACTGTAGATGAAGTCTTCAGTTTTTTTTCATATATAAATGTGTATTTAGTAAATGAATTAATATTTAAACTGTGATTATATAAATGTTTATTAAGTATTCTTTTTAATATTTCAACATTTTTTAATGTACATTTTCTATATACATATGTCATTCTTTAAATGTCATATGGTTTAAGTAACTATAAATAATTATTATGGAAAGAATATGTGATATACTTACTACAATCTAAACAAATATTATTTATAATAATCAATGAAAATAAGTTGTTAATATTATCTCAAAAATATAAACAAACATTTTACGGATCATACTGAACCTATTTGCATAATTTTAATATTTGCAATTAAAAAAAGGAAATAAAAAGTTTATTTTTTATAATGTAATAATCATAAGTGTCTAGAATTATACTCTTGCACTGCTCGCAAGAGCCTACTTGCATATTCTGGATGCGTGTTTGATACCTTATATTTTATCCACGTTTTTTTAAAATCGGCATGTACGGATTCCATAGCTTGTTCACTATAAAAGCCTAGGCCTTGATTTGTTTTTAAACAAAAGTATCCTACATGAAAAAAGACTGCATGGATCTTGGGAGTGATGGAAATTCCCAGATCACGATAGCTTTTTTCAAACCTTGCGATGTCTTCCAAGTAAGTCGGTTCTAATTTTGTGGAAAAACAGGAATTCACTACATTTCGAAAATCTTCAAAGCATTGAACATATTTTAAGCACTCCAAACTACATAATCTGCGCAAGCGGTCGACTTTTCCTAATAATGATTTACATGCATTTCCTACAAACGCAGGGCATCCGTGAACAAAGTCTTGAATTACATTACACTCTTTTGCCCAATTTAGAGCATCTATTTCAAAATCTTTGAGCATATGATTGAATAGTGTATTTACGACTCCTAACATTAAATGTAACTCAGGTGGGGGAATAATATCAATAATCATTGTATTATCATTTTTTGCAATAATCGGTAAATGCATACAGTTTTCAAACTCTTTGGCTCTTGTCTTATTGCTTCCACTTTGTTTCCAAGCGTGATACTTAGCTGCGCAGATCGCTAAACTTCTGTACTCTCCGCAACTCCCCAGTTGATGTTTCGCCGCTGAGCACCACGTACAAGGAAAACAGCTTGAATGAGACATGATACCTGCATAAAAATTGTGGAATATAAGCGTATATGCCCACGCCGATGACTGTAGTCATCGGTGTGGACATGTATTTATTTAAAATAAGAAGTACCTGTAAGAATATTCGCTAGCTTTAAGTCTGTGGCTATCGTTGCATTAAATTTGTTTATATTCAGGAGTGACCATAACATCAACACATTTTCATAATTTTCCTTCGTATTAGCAATTATTCCCAGTAAAAATAACTTTTTAACACCACTGTCCTTGAACTTGGTTGTTGCATTAGAATCCTTATAGGAGAATCTGTGTTTAGGTCCATCAATGGCGTTCGTTTTTTGCACTGAGAGACAGATTTTCAAAAATCCTCCTCCCCCGTCAATGCCAAATTTTAAATGGGTTTCATTTACATCTCTTTTATTTTTAATGCGTTTCAAAAGTCCATCGATGTTACTGCAATAAACCAAGGTTTCCGTAGCGATATTCTCCTTATTCTTCTTCTCGGTGCAAATTACTTTACACTCCTTGGAAGTAAAATAGCTATCCAAAGCATGATTAAGATTCTGCATTTTTTCTTTCAAATATGGCTCAAACAATTTTCTGTTTTTTGTAGAAGTACGAAGAGCCGCAGCTACACCCACCACAGTGTTTGTTGAAAGTCCAAAATCTGTACCAATCTTTAAAACATCTTCTGCACGAATTTGTTTATCTCGTTTTTCTATATTCAAATTCAAATTCAAATTCAAATATTTTTATTGTGTAAAATTATTATATACAATAACAACAGTATAAAATCTACACAATAGGAAGGGGTTCAAGTATAAACTCAATCTTCCACCCCACCTTATTACAGCTGATATACCTACCTAAAACTAAGTACTTAATGCTAAATTACAATAATTAATATGAGATTTGATTCTTTTGATCTGTGAACATTATTTCACATATTACATTTTTAAATGTAGGTTTGGACAAAGAGAGGTAGTTAAAAAATTTATTCAGGAAATATGCGGCAGTGTACCTAAAGCACCCCTTAAATTTTTCAGTTAAGTGCTGTGGTATTGTAAAGCCTTTCTGACGAAGATTTATACTATGTACATCTGATCTTCTGACAAGAAGATTTAATAAGTAAGATGGGCAGTTACACTGCAGCATATTTCTTAAGAATTGACAATAAAGCAAAGTGATTCTTTTTTCAATATTTAAAATATTATTGGTTACCAGGATAGGTGATATATGTTCACGCCGATTAATATTATGAGTAAAACGAATACAGGAATTTTGAATTTTCTGTAGTTTATTTTTGTTTTGGTTTGACAAAAAATAATAAAACGCACTTGAGGCGTAGTCAAAGCTGGGAAAAATTAATGAAGATACAAGTGTAAATTTTAAGTCAGTTGGAAACTCGTATTTAAATCTGTAAAGTGTTTTAAGTTTGTAATGAGTGGTTTGAGATAAGAAATTAACATGATCAGTGAAGTTAAAATCTTCATCATAAAAGATACCTAGGTTTTTTGCTTTGTGTTTAAATTGAATTATTTCATTGTTTAGAATTAGTGGTTCTGCATTTAGATTAATAGATGTTCTAAGATATTTATTTCCAATTAGTAATGCTACACTCTTTCTAGGGTTAAGCAACAGTCCATTGCTTGTACACCACTCTGATAAGCGTCTCAAGTCAGCGTTTACAAGTTGTGAGCTTTTCGCGTAATCGTTTTTATTAAAGCTTAGGTACAGTTGAATATCATCTGCATATAAATGTGCTGTTGAATGTTTTATACAGTTCAAGATGTCAAATATAAATATAGAGAAGAGCAGGGGGCCAAGGACACTTCCTTGGGGCACTCCGCGATTACCAACCAATTTATCAGAGAGGACATTATTGCATCTAACCAGTTGTGTGCGATTGCATAGATAAGATTCTAGAAGATTGGTTGCCGTGACGGAGAAGCCCAAGTGAGACAATTTTGCTAACAGTAATTTTAAATTTACTACATCAAAGGCTTTACTTTGATCTAATAAAACAAGAAAAGTCAAAAGATTGTTGTCCATTGCGCTGGCAATATCCGAATTCACCTTTAAAAGAGCTGTGGTAGTACTGTGCATACTACGAAAACCTGACTGTACAGATGGTAGTATTTGTCTTTCTGTTAGATAATTTTTTATTTGAGCAGAAAGAATTTTTTCGAAAAGTTTGGCCAAAATACAGAGGATATGAATGGGACGCAATTGATTTAGTTCTTTAACATTGTTAGATTTAGGTAGAGGCAAAATTATTGACGTTTTCCAAGTATCAGGAAATACACCTTGACTAATACAATAGTTGAATATATGTTTGAGAGATTCTACGCAATAAGGCATGATTGTTAGGAGCATATTTATATCTATTTCATCGTGTCCGCAAGAGTTCGACTTAATTGCTTTGAGATTGCGTTCAATGTCTGCACATGAAATTTTATGAAAACTGAACGGATCGGACGTAAATTTTTTAGAGGATTTGTAAAACTGCAATGCTTGATCTGAGATATTCAAGTCTTTAGATACATTTAGAAAAAAAGTATTTATTATATCTGGGTCGGATAAGCACTCTGGAACCTTATTTTGCAAATTTTTGTCTGGATGTGCCCCCAATTTATGGATGTTTTTCCAGAGGCCTTTTGCATTTTGTTTATTTTTATCACAAATAAACTTAGTGTATGCTTGTATTTCATTTGAAATGGCAATCTTTACAATTTTTTTTAGTTCTAAATAAAAGCGTTTGTGAGCAATAGTTTTATTTTTTAGATACCGTTTGTGAGCTTTATTTTTTTGTTGTATTAATTTCTTTATGTTATAGGTAATATAAGGTTTGCCTTTTTTTAAAGTAGTTAATTTGCTTTTTTTTGGCGCATGCTTATCAAACAAGCTAGTGATAATTACATTGAGATTGTTAAGTTTGTTATTGATGTTATCTGCAATTTCTACTTGACTCCAGTCAGCCAGATGAGCATCCACTGCAAAGTCTTCAAAATTAATGCGTTTGTAATCTCTATAGTAAAACAATGACTTACTAGGCTTCTTGATGTCAAGTAAAATGTTGCATTTTACTAACATGTGGTCAGTTATTCCATTCATATCTAAAGTTGTACAAGATTCATGATTTAGTGAGTTACTGATACAAATTACATCAATAAGTGTTTCGCTAGTGATGGTAACCCTGGTGGGTTCATCTACTATTTGTATTAAATTGAACATATCCAAGATATCAAGAAAAGTCTTACAATTGGTATTGTTGGTATCTAACATATTTATGTTGAGGTCACCAACCAGGATTAATTCATCACAGGACATGTTGATTTCCTCCAAGGCATCGGCAACTTCCCTCAGGTGTGCAATTGGTGTGCTTGGGGGTCGGTACACTACCCCAAAACCCACGGATTTTCTTTTTAGTTGAATAATAACCCATAGTTGTTCTATGCCATTGCATATTTTAGAATAGTTTGAAATCAGTTTGTATTTGAGGTTGTTCTTGAGATACATTGCAACCCCGCCGCCGCGCCCGCTGCGATCCACTCTTTCCAGATTATAACCATTTAAAGCTACGTAGTTAGATGGAAATCCATCAACTAACCATGTTTCGGAAACACCTAAGCAGTCCACATCTAATTCACAAATTGAGTCGACAAAACTGTTGAAACATGAGGTTAAAGAACGTATGTTTATATGCGCTGCACTAAAAATGTTAGTATCACAACTAGAGTCACTTTGTGAACGAGTTTTACTATTGCTAGCTAATTCTTTGCAGGAGGCTAGCTTCCTGTCGCAACGGTTGCCGCACGTGGAAAATTTGTGTCGTTTTCGCTGTGAGGGGTTGCTTTATCATCTATGACAGAGTTACCATTAGTTTGTGAAGGCGTTGGAATTGTATTTTGATTGGCTTCAGTCGATTTTAGAGCTGTATTGTTACTTGTATCATTTTTTGGAAAATAAAAACGTTTGACAAGTGTGCCCGAAGGCCAGAATTCACGATCCAGGATAGTATTTTCGAGTTCGTAAGGTATCTTTGCTTTAAACGAAACGAATCTTGCATTTTCGTATTTAGGAATTAATTTAATGCACTCAAAAGTGGTACAGTTTGGGTTTGCCTCCTTCAAACATTCCATAATATCTTCTTCAGTATTATCCGGAGACAATCTAGAAAGAAATATCCATGTAAACTGACGTCCTTGCACAGTCTTTAGTTTTAAACGGGCCGCCGACGTAATATTAGTATTTGTAGACACATACATAGCATTAATTCTGCGTATTACCTGTTGGGATTTCGTAGATGGTGCACTATTACTGTTTTTATTACTAGAGGTTTGTTTTAACAAAGAAGAGTAAGACGTAGTTTCAGCCAGAGGAGCTACAACATTGTTTACCATATGATTATTCTCCATGTTGTTGGCATTTTGTGGGACATTTGCACTACTGGCCATTACATTTTTATTTACCGACTCAGCTTGTAGGGATTGCGGTACCGTAATCGATAGTTCGGGGCGCTGTTTTCTAGATGGCGCTCCAGTATTCTTCTTTAATAACTCGATTATCTCATAAAGAAGTTTATTGTTTTCTTTTTGCGTTTGTAATTCACTAACTACAGATTTATGCAACTCACGAAGAAGTACATTTTCTTTTTTGAGGGCATCCATTTCATTATGTTTTTCAGCACTATTTTCATTTGGCCAATTAAATGGAGATAGCAGTGAAGCGTTAGAAGGAGATGCTAAACTGGTATTTGTAACCTCACTTGAGGAGCAGCAGACATTTCTGGTTGAATCAATAGCAGAAACTCTATATTTCGCGGCACATCCATTATGATAGACAGCCCCGCACTTAACACAAGTGGTTGATTTTACACTACACTTTTTACAGCATTTATATGCACACATTTGTTGCGATTTTGTTTTACCAAACTCGTCGCCATCGTCATCATCTGACGCCATCTCGATACTTATTATTTAGTGTGATTCTCAGAGGTTTACCATGGCGTCGAGATAAGTGCATTTCAGCACCGGGTTCTTGAATATTGATATTGCTTATATTTGTAATCAGATCAGTTACTAAATGTTCTTGTACTTTTGGAGGCAATTCTGATTGAATTGACTCGACTAGATTTGCATAATTGTGCATTTTAAAACAAAAATGTGCTACTCCTTTTTGCAAAGATTTTTTACACTTTGCACATTGCTTGTCAATTTTTTTTTGGCACTGATGTTTTTCTGTATAAAATTCTGATGTCCCGGTGTTCGTATAAACTCGCATAATTTGCACTTACATTTTATTTTATCTTGTTTCCTTGTATGTTTTGGTAAAGAAGGAAATGTAGAGTAATCGGGTATCCGAACAGCAGACGAATTCGGATCCTTTTTTTTCGATAAATAAGTATTTTGCAACCACTGCATATGACCCGTGGAAGACGGTTGTCTTCTGGATTAAAAGGAAAAATGTCCTAAACCGCACTCTGAAGAGCTCCAGTAATTTTTCGCATATCCGCCTTCTTTTTTAAACATAACAAGCAAACTCTTTCGCGATTTTCTTCATGGGTCCCAGCATGACTTTTCAAAGACAATATTTTAACGTTTATTATTATAAGGTACAGAATTTGACAATAAACTATTCTGCAGCGTATAAGCTCAATGTGTAATTTAGCGTAAAGTAGACAGTTTGACAGATGACCTTTCGTTGTGGCGCCACCTGACGGAAAAAAAATAAAATCTCCACGCGCGGAGGACTCGATTATGATTGTTATAATGTCATTATGACTCTTATTTATTAAACAACTAATGGTAAAATGTTGAATATTTGCTTTGCAAGCAAAATTAATCATTTTCGTAATTTTTTGCCCTAAATTTCGATTTCCGACAAAACGGCTCGGGCAATTTTGCTATAAACGGGTATTTAAGTTTATTTTAATATATTTTTTCGAAATCTGTCATAAAAAACGTGGTGCTAATCCTGTCAATTTAGACTGGTTTCAGGCCTACCGTGTTACCTTTTGATAACCACAAACAACAGTGAGAATTATGCTCCTCGTTAGAACACTTAATACTTGATATTCTCGAAAATGTTTCAAAAAACCTAAAAATAATATGTCACGCACCAAGAATCAAACTAAAAATAACTATTTTTTAGGTTAACAAATACCTGGCAACGTAAGAGCCATCTATGATATTTTATTACAATTTATGTCCATATTAACGGAGGTGAGAAAGTCATTTCATTTTTATTTTCATTTTTTATTTACTATTTTAACAATACATTTTTTTGACAATTTGTAGTTTTAATCCGCCTAAGCTTATTTAGCTGGTTTTGCAGATGTATAACTTAATGTTTATTTATTACTTACTTATACATAATACTTAAATTTCAATAAAAAAAGTATAACTTAATTATTAAAATGCCTAATCTTAAACTAAATTAACCAATTGATAGCTAATCCTAAACAAAAATAAAAATAAAATGAACCATTAACCCTAACTCAGACAAAAAGAGGATGAGAGTGATCCATTCATATTTAATTACCTGGGTTTTTAATTGCATTTCTAATCATCACGGAATTTTCCTTAATAACAATTTTTAATTTACTTTTTAGCAGCGATTTTGAATTTAAATTTTTTATTTCCTTTGGTAGCATATTATAAAGTTTTGGGGCATAGAAAAATAGAGACCTTTGAAGGTGAGACTTATTCAATCTAGGTGTTAATAAAGAATCATTTTTTACGAATCTTGTTTCTTTATTGTGTTGTGGTTTCGAGAATTTATTTTGGTTTTGGCATACCCATAGTAATGTTTCGTAGGCATACAGGTTTCTAATGGAAAAAATATCAAGTTCAGAATATAGCTCATCTGTACTAAATCTTTTAGATTTCCTAAATAGAATTTTTAATAATGTGTTTTGTGTAACTTCCAGGTCATGTAATAGATTATCGTATAGCCCACCCCATATTAAAATACAGTATCTTATAAGTGATTGGATTAAGGCATCGTAGACTATTTTTAAAACTTTATTGTTAAGAATATCTCTTAATTGATAGAATGAATACATACATTTTCTAAGTTTTGTTTTTAGATATTGAATGTGATCTGACCATTTTAGATGTTGATCAACTATTAAACCAAGGTATTTAATTTTTGTGGTTTTTGTAATGATTTTACAATCGCAGTTTTGAGTTTGACAATTTTCTTTATGTATTTTTATAATATCGATTTCTGGTTGATCAGCCACTGAAATAGAAAATGTTATAAATTTTGTTTTTTCAACGTTTAGACTTAGTAAGCTAAAATCAAGCCATTCTTTAATTTTAGACATGCCTTTTTCTGCTTTTTTTAAAACATTTTTTCATGAGTTATCAACAAAAATTACTGTAGTATCGTCCGCATATGATATTATAAACCTATCTGGGCAGACACTGTAAATACTGTTTATGTATACAAGGAATAAAATTGGCCCGAGTACTGTTCCTTGGGGCACACCTCTAGTAACTAACAATGGCTCACTTAAAATGTTATTGATTTTAGTTTTTTGTTGGCGATTTTCTAAGTAATTTTTAAAGAGTTCTAAAGCAATGCCCCTAACACCAATTGATTTCAATCTATTAATAAGTAAATTGTGGTCAACAGTGTCAAAGGCTTTTGCCAGATCCAGAAAAACTGCTAGGATTTTTTTGTTTTTATTTAGATTTTCAGTAACTATTTTATTAAATTCTATTAATGCGTCTTGGGTACTTATATTTTTCTGAAACCCATATTGGTCTTTACTAAGTAAATTTGTTTTTAATAAAAAGTTCATAAGTCGAGTTTTAATACATTGCTCTAGAAGTTTTGCAAAGTTGTTAATTACCGATATTGGCCTATAATTTGTAGTGTTGGATTTATCACCGGATTTAAAAACAGGCGTTATAATAGAATCTTTCATTGCTGTTGGTATATTTCCATTTATAAGTATTAAATTAAAAATATGAAGTAACGGTGCTATAATATAATTGTGAATGTTTTTTATAGTTCTAGTGGAGATGCCATCAGAACCGCTTGCCGATTTTGTTTTTAATTTTGATATAAACCCAATTATTTCTTTTTTATCAATTGGATTTAAAAACAACGAATTTCTAGGCATGTTTGTGTTTTCATATTCATTTTTATGTTTGATATGCTTTATTTTTTTTACCATATTTTCACCAATATTACTAAAAAATATATTAAAATAATCAGCTATACTCTTATTTGATGTTACAATTTTATTTTGTTTATTTAGAATATTAAAATTCTGTATTTTATTTTTTTTATGAATATTTGAAATTTTATTTATTATTTGCCAGGTTTTTTTATAATCATTGTTTACATTAATTAGGTAATTCATTTTTGTAATAATCTTGTTTAGTTTTATTTAGTAATTTACTTAAATAATTTCTATAAACTTTAAGTTCATTATGCCGTACTTTACTATAATTTTTTATTATTTTTTTTTTAATTTATCTCTATGTTTTATTTATATCCAAGGTTTCAGTTTTATATTATTCTTTTTATTTTGAGTAGTGTTTGTATTTTTTTGTAAATAGTACTGTAGTTTTTTTAAGAAATTATTGTAAGCAAATTCTGGATTATTTTCTTGTAAAATGTTGATCCAAGTTTCTGTAGCAAGGTCTTTATTTAAACTTTCATAGTTGATTTTTTTGAATTCTTGTTTGAGAGGTAAATTGTTTTTTTTGTTATGACTTTCTTGAGATTTTATTTTGAGATAAATACCGTAATGATCCGTAAATGCACTTTCAAGTACGTAACCTTTAAAATTAATTTTCCTTTTGAGACTGGCGTTTTTTACACCTACAAAAAAATGATCAATTAAAGATGAGTTAATACCGTCTTTCCTAGTTGGTATGTCTATATAAGAGAACATCATATTCTGGTTTAGTGTATTTATATAATTATTTACGTCTAGATTTGTTGTTTCTAATATATTATAATTAATATCTCCTCCAAAAAGATAGATAATTTTCAATATCCAAAATAAACTGTCTACGATCACTACCATGGGGCCTATAGCATGCTGTTATTCCGTAACCTATATTATTTATGTTGAACGTCACTCTTAAAAGGATAATTTGACTAATTTTAACTAAGTTAACAGTTGTGTTTATATTGTCTTTTATATAGATAATAGTGCCATCGTTTTGGTTGAAGTAAGAATTGTTGTAAAAAATAGTAAAATTTGGTATTTGAAAGTTCTCTATTTCATCTACGCGCCACGTTTCTGATAGAATTATGATATCTATATTTTTTATGTTTAAAAAGTCTATGTATGTTAAGAACTCCTCAAAATTTTTATTGATTGATCTTATGTTAAAATGCAATATATTAAGTAATCTATTTTCATTTAAAATCGTACCACACTGGTCTATAGTTAAGTATTCTGTTAAAAATCTCTCATCCCCCTCTATATCCCCTATAAAATCAATGGTCCTAAAGTGTTTACCTAATTCAAAATAAAAAGTTTAGATAATTTTTATCGTATATACATATGTATATTACAGTACAAACACACATCCCAAATTTAATACATAATAAGTGAAAATTAACATTAGAAGAGTTCCCATTTAAAATAAATAAATTTAATTCATTTCAAGTAAAATTTAACTGTAGAAAAATTTATAATAATCAAATTTTATTACCTGAATAAAGGAAAAAAAATTTACATTCTGTTAAGGTGTTCAATATCTTGTACTAAAATTATTTTATTGTCTATTTTCACTAAAATTTTTCCATTTGTGGACCAAACATCTTTTCCAAATTTTTCTCTAGTTGCACTTAACAATTCGAGTTTAAGTTAAGTTAGATCTTCGCATACAAATATGTTTTTATTTTTAAACTTCTTGCAGTTTTTTATAATAAATTTTTTATCTTCATAGTTGTGTAGTTTTAAGATGATTGGACGATGTTTTCCGTTTTCACTAATCTTTCCTATTCTGTACAAAGATCTAATTCTTTCCTTCGGTAGGGGTAAGTTTGCTTTTTCAAATATCCCTGTAAGTTTTTCCACGGTGTTTTCATCTTTTTCTTCCGCGATCCCGTAGATACAAAGGTTATTTGCTTTTTCAATTTGTTGAATGCCGTCAATTTTTTTTTCTAAATTGTTTATTTGTTTTTCGAAGTTTTTTAAGGTGCCGGCAGAAAGTCATCCAGGGACACTTATAAAACAATTTTCTGTGGGGATATAAAAAACATTTACTAATATTTTTTAATAAGATAAAAAAACTTGTGGTATTTTCGTCCTGTTTATTATTTTTTTGGTTAAAACTTTAATTTTATAAATGAGAAAATTGAAATTGAAATATAGTGACTCTGTCGGGGGACAACTAACAAACGTGAGATCTCACGTACTGTTAACTAAAGATTTTAATAATATTTGTCAAAATGCATGTGGACTAGCGTTAAGGCAGTAATATTCTTTAATTTTACTACAAAAAATATATATTTTGCCGTAAGTATGTAAATTATTAATAAGGAACAGTAAATTGAACATTTTCGTGAGAATGAGGGTTTTTGTTTATGTAGAATAAGGGTTTTTGTTTATGTAGATTTTATTCTGGTAAACCTATAAAACATTGTGTGGAATAGGCCAGACTTATATGTATGAATATGGAACTGTGAGATAATTGTTTTTTTGAACAAACCAGATTCTTATGAACATTTACTGTTAAAAAAATAGATATCTACCAAGTAATAAGAACAATAGTCGGGTTAATTTTATTTAGTTAAATTTATTTTAAACTAATTTCAGTCAAAATTGTGTATGTAAACTGAACGTGATCACGCAAAGTATTCATTTAAAGAAAAATATTATCTCCCTGCTTAAAACACCCCATAGAGACCTATACAAAATAATCTATCGGGCGCTACCGGCTTCAATATGTGCATTTGTCTATGTTTTTTTTCGGATACGGCCCGATAGAAAATTTATAGGAAATTACCTATAGGCACACCATATCTTTTACATTTTCCCTATAGAGACCGATAGAAAATAATTCAATGAAGGATATATAGGGATATCCCTATAGAACAACCATAAAACATTTGACAAAATTTTATTAAAACCTATGGGGTCCTATGGGGGAAATACTAATTTCTATATTTATGTGTATTTTTCCCATTGAAACCAATAGCAAATAAATCAAGGGTGGATATCCCTATAGAACAACCATAAATCCCAACTATGGGTCCTATAGGACCCATAGTTGGGATTTATGGTTGTTCTATATATACATACCGATACACCCTATAGAAACACCATACATTCCGATACAAATATCTATCGGTTTTAACAGGGTCTCTATGGGGTATTTTAGGCAGGGCTGTCAAAATAAAATTAGTAATTGTTTTTTTTAAGTGTTCGTTACTATATTACACATACACATATAAACGGTCATTGTGCAGCCCATTCTATATACAAGCTATACTCTGTGTAGCCCGAAATGACTTTGTGTGGCCCACTCCCGGGCTGAACAACGTTTGACGTTATTTCAACGCTAATCGATTAATCACGGTGTTGGGAACCCCAGGTTAAATTTTTGGCAGTGCTTAACAACGACCGGTTTAGCCATAGTTACATACAGAATAGTTCATTGAATTTAACTGTAGGTGGCGCGCTGTAGTAAGTGTATCTAGAATAGGAATCCTAGATATCTTACGGTTCCTGTGTAGCCCTAAATCCGGCAACACTGCAAACACAAATTTTTCGTAGGAAGATATTATTTAATATCAAGCAGTGAGCAGAGTTTTAACGCTGCCGCGCGCTGTAAGTTCGATACCGCGACTTAGTCAGAGATTTATTCGAATACTTTTAATTGTTTTTATTACTTAATGTATTATAGAATGTGCACAATGAGCTTTATTTTTTATTAAAAATTCTTTTTAAAAATATAAAAGGCATAAAACATTAATTGTAAAAATTATTCAAAAGCTTTTACTGGTAGAACATACATACTTTATTAAGTTGTAATAAGCGGTTTAAATTTAATCACTTAATCAGACTTTATAACTTTTTTAGTTGAATGTTTTAAAAATAGAAATATTAAAATATTTGACTAAAATTGGGCATATTTTTAATTAGAAATAATCCATAAGTGCACGATTTTTTTCACTAGTGTAATACGATCTTTTATGTGTCATATTTATGTGTCAAATGTCAATTTGAAATTTATTTATCAATTCAAAATGCCGCGGTTATCTGAACCCGAAAAAATGCGAGCTATTGCCCTTCTGGAAAATGGTTGGTCGTTGCTAGCAGTGGGAGATGACCTGAACGTTAGTAAAAGCTAAATTTTTAAATTAAAACAAAAATGGAATGTGGAAGGAAACGTTCGGTTTGTTCACGGCGGCGGCCGTGCTAAAGTAAGCAATTCACAGGAACACTACCTCCTTGTCAATCATTTAAGAGGAAATCCCTTTGATTCGGCAGCAAAGGCCCGTTTTGAAACACAGTTCCCTGGATGTGTGTCTACTGCAAGAAGGCGGATAAATAGCTCAGAGTTAAAGTGCTATAGAGCAGCAAATAAAGTGTCTCTGGAACCTAGACACAAAATACTACGAGTGAATTTTGCGAACCAGTTTGTCGGTAGACCGGATCCCTTTTGGGAGAATGTCATTTTTTCGGACGAAAAAGATTTTCTATCGTGCTACGACGGTTCCGTCCGTGTCTACCGACCTCAAAATTCTAGGTATGCAGAGCCATACGTTAACCCTACAGCTTATGTTCTGTGCCCTACAGGTCGCAGTCCCGGTGTCTGTTGGAGGGTAGAAGATCGCTTGAATGGAGAACATTATAAAAGCATTTTAGAAAATGTTATGCTACCCTCTGTCAGAATACTGCATCCGCAGAATTTTATTTTCCAGCAGGCAATAACAACTATTTATTTTACAATATAAAAAACAATTAAAATTTTAGGATAATTGTGCAGTTCATACTGCAAGAACCGTTAGCGAATGGTTCCATATAAACCAAATTCAAGTTTTACCTTGGGCCGCAAAGTCGCCTGACCTAAATACAATTGAAAATGTATGGGGAATCCTCGTGAAAAAAATGTATGAGACATTTTCGCTCGGCCAATGCCGAAGAATTGTGGAAAGCAATACAAAATGCTTGGGAAAGCTTGGACGATGAGTGCATCAAAACACTTATTATGTCCATGCCGAGACGTTTACAAAGCGTAATAAACGCAAATGGTGCGTGGACAAAATATTAATTTTTAACAATTATAATAAATTAATTTAATCACTATTACCTAACTACTTTTATTAATATATATTATTTTGGTTTGGAAACATAATATTTCTTGGTATAATCTGTGAAAGCAAACATAAAATATTACCTGGTCATGCGAGCAGCTCGCAGCGAGCTATCAATAATATTTTTTTAACCACCTGTCAAGATGACACTTCACTTCACTTCGTTAACCTTAAATTTTAAAGTCAGTATTACAAAACTCAATTATACGCAAATTCGGCACAAGAGTCGTGCACTTTCAAATGATTGGCACTGTACACACTCTAATAATCCAAAATTTGAAGATAATTTTTTTTAAACATTCAATTTTCTTAGTTTCTTTAAGAAACTTTCTTGACCCATCACTGGTAATATTTATAAGAATATAAGAAAAAATTGAACCTACACCTCGCCAAAGTTTTTTGTTTCGAATGCGTTCCACCAACTTCAAATACCGACAGACAGCTGTTTCGACCTTTATTGGGTCTCATCAGTTCTTACATCTCGCCTCTGTTGACTTAACAACCGAGCATATAAGCTGAGGGAGTAATTTGTTTTGATTGTGTTCCACTACACCAAGTTGCCCGACACTGATGAGACCCAATAAAGGTCGAAACAGCTGTCTGTCGGTATTTGAAGTTGGTGGAACGCATTCGAAACAAAAAACTTTGGCGAGGTGTAGGTTCAATTTTTTCTTATAATTTTTTTTATTATGTTGTAATAAGTGGATCAAATTTCAACACAAGTTAAATAATACAAACAAATTAAATTGTATTATTGTATTAAAAGTATTATATTACCAGTACTAGTACCTTGAGGTACTACAGACACAAAATAAATTAATATACAAAAGACAATTTACGGCAAACAATAAAGAAAACTTTAGAAACAAGCTGAAAGATTGCTCTTGGTTACCTCTTTACTCAATTAATATAACAAACATTGATGAACAGTGGTCAAGTTTTATTAATATTTTTTTACCTTTGTTTAATGAATGCTTTCCAAAAAAACTACTAAAAATTGGTAAACATAACTCTGTAAAATATGGTAATGATCAAACTGTGATAAATTTAAAAAATAGGCTAGATATATTGTATGTACTCAGTAACTGTGATATTAACTATAAGGAAGAATATAACCTCACGAAAAAAAATTACAATAATGCTTTAATTAATGCTAAGAAAAAACATTTAAGTCAAAAAATAATAAATTCAGACAACAAAAGTAAAGAGGTGTTTTAACAGGGTCTCTATGGGGTATTTTAGGCAGGGCTGTCAAAATAAAATTAGTAATTGTTTTTTTTAAGTGTTCGTTACTATATTACACATACACATATAAACGGTCATTGTGCAGCCCATTCTATATACAAGCTATACTCTGTGTAGCCCGAAATGACTTTGTGTGGCCCACTCCCGGGCTGAACAACGTTTGACGTTATTTCAACGCTAATCGATTAATCACGGTGTTGGGAACCCCAGGTTAAATTTTTGGCAGTGCTTAACAACGACCGGTTTAGCCATAGTTACATACAGAATAGTTCATTGAATTTAACTGTAGGTGGCGCGCTGTAGTAAGTGTATCTAGAATAGGAATCCTAGATATCTTACGGTTCCTGTGTAGCCCTAAATCCGGCAACACTGCAAACACAAATTTTTCGTAGGAAAGGAAATGTTCTTACATCTCGCCTCTGTTGACTTAACAACCGAGCATATAAGCTGAGGGAGTAATTTGTTTTGATTGTGTTCCACTACACCAAGTTGCCCGACACTGATGAGACCCAATAAAGGTCGAAACAGCTGTCTGTCGGTATTTGAAGTTGGTGGAACGCATTCGAAACAAAAAACTTTGGCGAGGTGTAGGTTCAATTTTTTCTTATAATTTTTTTTATTATGTTGTAATAAGTGGATCAAATTTCAACACAAGTTAAATAATACAAACAAATTAAATTGTATTATTGTATTAAAAGTATTATATTACCAGTACTAGTACCTTGAGGTACTACAGACACAAAATAAATTAATATACAAAAGACAATTTACGGCAAACAATAAAGAAAACTTTAGAAACAAGCTGAAAGATTGCTCTTGGTTACCTCTTTACTCAATTAATATAACAAACATTGATGAACAGTGGTCAAGTTTTATTAATATTTTTTTACCTTTGTTTAATGAATGCTTTCCAAAAAAACTACTAAAAATTGGTAAACATAACTCTGTAAAATATGGTAATGATCAAACTGTGATAAATTTAAAAAATAGGCTAGATATATTGTATGTACTCAGTAACTGTGATATTAACTATAAGGAAGAATATAACCTCACGAAAAAAAATTACAATAATGCTTTAATTAATGCTAAGAAAAAACATTTAAGTCAAAAAATAATAAATTCAGACAACAAAAGTAAAGAGGTGTGGAACGTTGTAAAAAGTATTAAGGGATCCAATAATAGGGCATTTGGAATTAAAGGTGAACCAGGAAAAATTTGTAATGATTTTAACAATTTTGTATTGGAAGCGGCTCCAAATTTATTAAATGATATAAAGAATACAAATTACAACTGTGATATTGGTGTAAATGTTCGCTCTATGTTTGTTAGTTCTGTATCTGAATTTGAAATCATAAACATTATCAGAAATTTAAAAAATAAAAATAGCAGTGGTATTGATGAAATACCCAATAACATCATTAAATATTGTGTTTTTGAATTGTGCGAGCCTTTGTTGTATATTTTGAATAATTCATTAAAATCTGGTATTTTACCAAGTCAACTGAAAGTAGCTATAGTTAACCCATTGTTTAAAAAAGGTGATGAATAATTATAGACCAATTAGTTTGCTTTCATCATTCTCTAAGATATTTGAAGCCTCTACGATTTTTTTATTTCAAACAAGCTTATAAATAATAATCAACATGGCTATATTAAAGGTAAATCTGTTGATACTGCAGTGTACAGCTTTTTGCAGCGTATTTTTGACGATTACGAAAGAAAGTATCTGTCATTAGGACTTTTTATTGATTTATCCAAAGCATATGATTGCTTACAGCATGGAATACTTTTCGAAAAGTTAAGTCATTACGGGGTAAGGGGTTGTGCACTGCAGTGGATACAGTCATACTTAACGAATCGTTGCCAAATAGTAAGAATCTCTGAGAATGGTGTGGTACATCAGTCATCGCTAAAAAACGTCAGTATTGGAATTCCGCAAGGAAGTACAATGGGACCCTTATTATTTGTGATATTTGTAAATGATTTAGCAAATTCTGTGAAAAGTGTAAATTATGGGTTGATAAGCTTTGCAGATGATACAAATATATTGATAAGCGGAAAAACGTACCCAGATATTTTAACAGAGATTGGGGATGTAGAAGATAGGGTAAAAGACTGGTTTATTTTTAATAAGTTAATTGTAAATCAAGAAAAAACCAGCTGTATTTTATTTAAAAAGACACAAGATCGAATGGAGACACCTCAGTATATTAATTTAAATAATAAAATAATAAATTTTTCACCACAAACGAAGTTTTTTGGATTATACATTGATGAGTTTTTGAATTGGTCCTATCAGATTGAACATCTATGTAAAAAATTAAATCAAGTCTCTTACTTTATCCGTGTATTAAGTACTTATGTTGAAAAAAATACATTAAAAACAGTGTATTTTGCTTGTTTTCAATCTTTGTTGCGATATGGAATAATATTTTGGGGACGTTGTACGACAGTTGAAAGAGTTTTTACCATTCAAAAAAGAATGGTGCGAGTATTGTGTAATAAGAAATATAAAGACACATGTAGAGGACTTTTCAAATCAAACAAACTACTGACACTTGCAGGAATTTATATTTATGAATTGCTAATTTTTATGTTTAAAAATAGAACCAAATTTGAGTACCTGAAATCTAAAAGTAGTAGATCTTTAGATTATATTTATCCGAGACATCGTTTAATGAGTTATGAAAAGTCTTGTTTTTATTCATGTATAAAATGTTTTAACAAATTACCTTATAGCATTAAGTCATTAAATACTTTCAGTCTTTTTAAAAAACGTGTTTTTGAATATTTGTTGTCAATTGAGCCGTACACTTTCAATGAGTTTTTACTTCATTAAATTATTTTCGCCCTTTTAATGTTATAATATAGGTAATTTATTATTTGTATTGAAATTTTTTTGTTTGAAGAGTGCTGAATTTGACATATATTTCTTTTAATTGTTGTAAATTTATATGTATTAAATGTATAACATTACTTTGAAATAAATATTATTATTATTATTATTATTGCTTTTGGGATTTAATCGTTCTTATCAAAATTACTTTAAACCATTTAGGGAAGTCTTTTTTGTTCGTATAAATTTTATTTTTGTAGCCATTTTATTTAATTGGTATGTACATCTGTATCTATAAAACCCTCGTTTCTGTATTTAAATGTTTATAAATTGTATGTAATAATCTGATTAAAATATTTTGACTTATGGCACATATTATTTATATAGTAACCATAGAGAAAGGATGGTAACCCCAAAGATATTAAGTTAATTTGTTTGTATTATTTAACTTGTTAATATAAATCATGAAACACATTCTTTTTAGGTAACCCTTTTATTGTAAGCAAAATTATATACTTACGTTAAGTAACTTAACCACTCACCTTAGGTTTAGTTTTGTGCGGTGGAGCTTAATATTATCCGCGTATAATTATGAAATTCAATATAAAAAGTGTAGTGAAATGTTCGAAGCTGATATGCTTTCAAGATTACCGTTAGCAGAACCGACTGAGGTTGAAAGTGGTATAAATTCTTTTAATCTATCAGACGAACTTCCGTTAACTTATGATGACATAGCAAACGCTACGTCAAAAGATCAGGTATTGATGAAAATCATTGATTTTGTTAAAACAGGTTGGCCAAAACAAGTTGAACCTTTATACAAACCATATTACCTGAAACTAAACGAATTATCGGTCGAAAATGCTTGTTTGTTAATAGGTATTCGTGTTATTATACCTAAAGTATTACAAAGAAAGGTGTTAGAATTAATACATAGTGACCACATAGGTATTGTGAGATTTAAAATGATCGTACGTTCAATATTATGGTGGCCTAGTTTGCAGTCGGATTTAGAGACCTTAATAAATTCGTGTAGTATATGTCAAAGATTCAAAAATAATAGTGAGAATTTCTTGGTTTCGTGGCCCAAGTCAGAAAATGTTTTTGATCGCGTACATATAGATTTCTTGTATTTGAACGGCAAAACTATGTTATAAATAGTGGATAATAAATCCAAATGGTTAGATATACACTGTATGAATAAAGGTACGGATGTAAATCAAACCATAGAAAAGTTGAAAATTACTTTTGCGTATATGGGTTTACCAGGTATCATTGTAAGTGACAATGGTCCACCTTTTAATTTGAGTGGGTTCATTAGATTTTGTCATTTAAATGGAATAAATGTATTAAAGTCACCTCCCTATCACCCACAATCAAATGGTATTGCTGAGCGTAACGTTCAGACAGTAAAAAAAGCCTTGAAAAAGTAGCTTATGCAAAATTCTACATTAACAACGGAGCAACAAAGTGTTAATTTTTTGTTTACAACTAGAAATACACCTAGTACTGTAACTGGTTTTAGTCCAAATGAAGTAGTTTTTAAGAAAAAGCCTAAGACAGTGCTTGATTTGTTAAAACCTAAAGGAGGAAAAAAGGTGTGTTTTAAGGAAATGGAAGATTTTGTTAGGGCACCAGTGTTTAATGTAGGAGATAAAGTTTTGGTAGGAAAATTAGGTCAACATAATAAGGAACAATGGAAAGAGGGTATAATTGTTAAACATGTAAGCGCAGTGACGTACTTAGTAAATGTAGATGATATTATTATGTATAAGCATGTAAATAGTTTGCAAAAATATGTTGATACTACTTTAAAGTATAAGTATGTTGTTCCATGTATTGTTGAACCAAAACTTTTTGTGACTGAAGGTACTTCCACGGTTGAAAGTCCAAAAACAAATCTCAGCAATAATCAATTGTTAAATCAACCAGTGACTGAGGACGTACCTCCTGTTCAACATGAGCCTACTCAGGTATTGAGGCGTAGTGAGCGAATTCGTCGCACTCCTCAACGATTAGGTCTTTGTTAAGAAGGGAAAAATGTTATGTATATTGTAATAGTAGTTATTAGTTCCTTTATGTAAGCCGTGTGGCATTACTGTTAGTGTCAGCTCTGGTCTGTCAGAGTCAGTCAAATGTACTGTCTGTCCACTCTAAGTTGGCTGAACTAAGGAATTTTGTTGTTTAGATATTAAAGAATTGTCGTACTGTGTGCTTTTAAAACAGATTTTATATTATAAATAATACTAGTATATAATATGTACTAGTATTATTTATAATATAAAATCTGTTTTAAAAGCACACAGTACGACAATTCTTTATTATCTAAACTACAAAATTCCTCAGTTCCGCCAACTTAGAGTGGACAGACAGTACTTTGTTATATTGTAATTAAAAAGTTATATAGTTCAATAAACTACTTGAAGAACCTACCAGTGTTTCGTTCAGTACAAACACAACATTATTTGTTGTGATGATTAGGGTGACCGCAACTCATAGGGGGTGGAAAAAAATGTCGGAGTTTTGTTCGTCTGGACCCCACAAAACGATTCTCCTTTCCAGATATTGAGTTAGCCGAAATTTGAGCTCGATTAAACGACGTTAACCCGTGCCGCTCGTTTATTTTAAAATATAAAAATTAGGTATATAAATTATATAATATAATACATACAAAACAGACACAGAAAAGATACAGACGTAGTAACTACATGAGTTGATTTTACATAGTTATCTAATCTATTCTAGAGCTTTTGTTAAAGTAGTTTTTGAAACATCGGATATAATGCTCGGCATTTGCTTACAACTTGCAGGACATATTGCTTTTGGCCTTCATCTTTAGTCAGAAGGTTGTTAAAGTCGGTTATTAATTTAACACCACGCTCAGCCATATCATTAACTACCTTTAATGTTTTGACAATTTTCAATCCTTCTTGGAAGTCATTATTTTGAGGCCAGGTGTTTGGATGTTGTCTTAGGAAATCTGTTTTTATATTAAATCGGTTAAAGAATGTAAATGTTTCTTTGGTAAGTAAATTTACCAATCCTCCATCAAACTACCTCTTTTAATTTTTCTTTCCTAACTTTTGGATTTACAACCCTAGCGTGCTCTGATGGTTCATCTGTGCTACTGACCAATTTATTAGCCATTAACAACTTTTCATCGTCTGTAATGGTGGGATCAAAAAAAGATAATTTCACCAACTCTGCATTCAAATACCTTCTTGGATTTGTCGGTTCATTTTTGCAAGTTCCTTTTGCCCCTTGATTTCTTCAGCTCGAGACAACTTGAGATCCACTCCAGTCATGGAACCTGGGCGGCCCTTCTGCCTCTGTTTCACGAGAAACGCCTTATCTTCTTCCGATTTCATCAGAGCCAAGGCATCTTGCTGAGCAATATCAAAGAAATCTTCCAACTTTTCAACGAACTGTTTAAATTTGTTCTTAGCCGTTTCCGATGTTTTCTTCCGGTCTTTTTGAAGAGTTCTCCACTCGGCGTAAAGTTTTTCCAGCTTAGTAATTGCATCTTGCTCATGTTTAGTCGGAATTCGAGCTTTCTCCCAAAAAATGAACACTTCTCGTATGGCAAGTTTTGCTGATTCTCTTACAGTTAATTTTACAGCACGTAAATTATAAAATAAAACACACAAAACTTGACGATTTGAGGTTAGTTTACAACCGGTGAATGGGATAGCCCACAAGAAATATTTTATCCTTGGTTCGGCTTTGTACACCTGATGTGGATGCCATTTTATCCGTAAAACATAAGCATACCACTCTATAGGCCGTCTTATATTTTCCTAAAAGGATTAATGCAAATAATTGTATAAATTAAATATAATTACCTACCTGATTTTTTGTTAAAACTTAACCTTTACCTTTATTTAGTAAAATACACACAGGTAAAACTAAATAATAATTTTTGGAGCAAATAGTAAAAATAATTTTAAAGAGCCTTTTGTTTAAATTTAATCTTTTATTATATGGGGATTACCTGACTATTACTCTGACTATATTTGAAAAAAAAGGATCTTTTTGTTTGAAAATTAAGTTCCAAAATAGTTTTTAATAAAAAATGTTAATTCCGAGACACATTATGTAAAAACCCGTAAAACTCTTAGAATACACCCAAACTGGCTCCTAATGCTGCCAGGGCACGTTTTTGGGGTCAAAGGCTGTTGTAACTCTGTTTACAACAAAATAACAACAATTATGTATAGAATATAAATTTTGAAGAACAACATTAGCTTCCTTTTGAGATATTAAGCGTGTTTTTATTATTTACCGTTCTGGAGTTATGGCTCCATATGTCAGCTTTTTGACCAAAAATTTGGATTTTTTCAAACTTTGAGCGACGAGCGGCACGGGTTAACGTCGTTTAATCGAGCTCAAATTTCGTCTATCTCAATATCTGGAAAGGGGAATCGTTTTGTGGGGTCCAGACGAACAAAATTCCGACATCGATTTTTTGCGGTCACCCTAGTGATGATAGCTGGCAATTGTTAAGGGTAAGTTTTTATAATAATTATACATCATGATAGGAGCATAAGCCTTAGTTTAATAAAGTTGTATGCCTTGATCTTGGAACAGCACAACGAGCTGAGCACGTGGACGCAGGTGCAGGTACACGAAAACTGTTTTTATTGATTCCCATTATAATAATTTATTAATTTTTTATTATATAATATACGTAAATGTACAGGGTAAACTACGTAAGGTGACCCATATACTTATAAGTATAATATATTAAAAGGGTCACTTTACGTGGTTTACAAGGATATACTTAGATAACTTAGAAACTACTGGAGTCACAAAAAATAATAGCAACATTTCTAAAAATTAACCAATCAAGATATTAATATATAATAACAATGTTAATATAGTATTAAAAATATACTACCTACATAAATTTTTGTTTTCTACACATTTTTTGGGGCAGTAGTTTCTGAGATAAGTATATATAGGTCCCCTTACTTGGTTCATCTAATTCCTCAAAAATGTATTATATGGCACGTACATACATAACATACATTTATAAGGTTGAGATTTTAATTTAATTTGTTGATTAAAATTTACGATTTAAATCATGATATTAAAAAATTAAAATTATTAAAAAATAGCCCCCAAAACAAAAACAAACGATTTTACTAAATATTAAAAGAATACATTTTCCAAATAATAATTTAAAAAAATTGCAGGTGACACGCTGTGGGGTTTTTGTAAGTAGGGATATTTTTACGCTTATTTTATTTTCTCCCTTGGCATTCTTTGTAAGTTTCGACATGCAAAATTTTGATTTACTTCTGTACTATTATATACCTAATTATGTTTATTTATATTTTATTTATTTCTTGTACCTGTTTTTTATAATAAATGAATAAAATTTATAAGAGTTAAACTTTTTATATAACGACCCTTATCCTGTCAGCCACTAAGTATAATAATTCTTATGAAAAATTCATAAATTCGTATATAAGACATATTTTATTAAATTAACTAAATTACTAATAAAGAGAATAAACAGAGTTTGTAAAAAGTATTAGCTACTACATAAAATTAATAAGAATTTTCAAATACACATAGCAATCTGAAGTTATACTGGCTAAAAAAAATTTAATACTCGATATAAAGCGGGTTTATAGTATTTAAGATTTTGATTATATACACTACAACATAATTTTATGGTGGCAGCATATCGATTTTATAAGGCATAATAGTATGTCTAATAACTGTTACAAGATGTTTTAACAAAACCGAGTTCATACTGTCTATGAACTAGTTGGCTGTCCTAATACTAATAGAGAAATCTTACAAGGAGTATTATATTTTTCATAACAGGTATTAGATTTTTCCCTCAGTGCAATTACTTCATAAACCTTAAAGTGTAGACCTTGGTTAACGCCATCGAAGACACCTCCACTATTACCTGCCTGGGCAATAATTACCTCTTCTTTAGAAACTGTTTTCCCCATGTTTAAAACATTAAATGTTTAACATTTACAATTTAAATCTCCAACTGCTACTGCGAGAATACACTCCGTTATGGTAAATTCGTCACTTTTCCTAGGCGAGACCCCTCCGAATTGGCAGGATCGCCATGTAATGTGTGAAGGGTGTTTGATGATAAAACACTACCAGTTCCCATTAACTTCTTTATTTACGACCGATCATGTCTACATTATTCTATAAAACTAATTAAACTTTATTTAAACTAAAACTATATTACTTATTATATTATAAACTAATTCTATAGGTTCGTTGCCATTTGACTGGCAGCAGGAAGTGTATTGGACTATTGCAATCCAAACACATTCTTTAGTATTTGCAAAATTAATCCATTACAATAGGAATTAATAAATTTATATTTTTGCGATTCGTTTAAGCCACAGAATAACTACAGAAAAACTTTTGAAGCAATTACTGCCAACATAAAACAATCCTGAATACATAAATAAACTGCAGTCAACATAAATATTAAAACAAACTTAAAAATAAAAGTTATATGCAGTCAAAAGCAACTCGGCTGATGTCGGTTTCAGTGCGGTGGTGTAACGCTTTTCGTTACGGCCTGATATTCTTTTCCGATATTAGCCAATATCCTTTGCCGATATTTATATCGGCTTATAAGCCGACATCCTTTGCCGTTCCAATTGCAAGGGTCAAAATCGTTTAATTATCAAAATAAAAATACCATTTGATTTCTAATGAAAATTTGTTTATTATTATTATAAAGATATCGCATTATAATGTACCTATACTTAAAACATATTTTATGCAGCCTGATCGTAATTTTTTTTATCACTATTAAGCAATAAATCTTCTGTAGCTGCTAGGCTAGCATCAGGAAGTTCATCGATATCTTTAAACAGACAGTAAATGTTACCAATTGGTATTAATAAATTATGATGTCGAAACCAAAAATCTTAATTTGGGAATTTTAAAGACTGTATCATATTCTAATAATTTAGTTTTTATTTGACAAGTAAACGTCTATAATATTTTATATTATTTTGGTTTACTTTTTCGGAACGGGTTCTGGAGCATTGTATATTGGGCATGTTATATTATACAGTGTTTTATTAATTTGACTGATGTGTGTATATTGAGTATTTAATTTAATTGATTCCTGTTTTAAAATTTCCAATAACTTAATATTTCTTATTTCATCTTCAACAGCAGCTTTTCTTTTAAATAATGTTTTTAGGAAATCCTCAAACTTTTGGATTTTTATATTTTCTTGTTTTTCCTTCTAAAACAATTATATGTAAACAATTATTATACGATTATTCAATTAATATTCTAAAAAGATTAAATTCCTTGCATAAAAATAATCTTCCTATTTACTTAAAAGTAACAAATTTTGGGAAACAATTAGTTTCCGAGATACAGTGTTGCAATTTTTAAAAAATATCTGATTTTGTCTAATATTTTAAAAAACATTGATTTATAAGAATATTGGTCAGCTTTATTTGTATTAATATTTAATTTATTTATTCCAATAGCATCCCGGGGGCATCTCAGCTGTTATTTTTTATTTGTATATGTACGTAGACCTATGATCTGTGTTGGTTTTAGATTTAAAAACAATTTTTTTATCTTTTTAATTTCTCTTCGAATAAACAAGTGAAAAATACACACATGCTCAAAATGTTAGGATATTTAAGAATGTACATTAAAAAGTATATTGTGCAACAAGTAAAGAAAATGGTCGATTATGAACGAGCTTTTGTATGACTCTCAAGCGAAGCGAGCGTAACCAGAATGCGAGTTTCACATATTATTTTGTCAATCATCAAAAATTAAATAAAAATTAATACTTTATAACCTAAACTTAATATAAGAGTAAGAAAATATTAAGTAATAATAACATGTAATTTATTTAAATTATATTATATTATATATTATATTTAAATAATATTATAACAATTAATTAAATACCAGTCACGTTCCAGCACTTGACACAGAAAGGCGCATTGTAGCAGCGAGAGCTCTTAAAACGTAAAAGCCAAAACCAACAAATAATTTTTCATAAAGTGCAAACAAATTATAATGTAACAAGTTGTTACTAAAAACTACAGTGGGTATAGACTACCCTACGGTCAAGAATGAGTTAAGTGATAAGAAAGAGGTCCTACCACCCCTCAACTGGACGCTTTTCACTGGACAAACAAAAGAGGGCAAAACCAACAAACAATTTTCATTTCAAGTGCAAACCAATAAAGTGTAAGGGTCAATAAAGAGTAAAGTGTTAAGTGATAAGTGATAAGAAAGAGTTAAGTGACAAGTGTCAGCTTCTGGGCGGTCCTACCATCTGTCATTGGACGCTAGACAAACAAAAAAAGTTAAACAAGAGGGAAAGAGGCCATCCGCAGAAATTGATAAGTAGGTATCCTCAACAATATGCTTATCCTAACACATAATTTGCAAAGTTAAACACAACAGATATCTTTAAAACCATAAGAGAGGCACATTGTTTAAACAAAAACAATAAACATCAGTAACAATAGAAACATCAGAAAGACAATACTAACCAAACACATAAACTAATAAAAAGACAAACAATAAAAAAAACTTCCCATTCGATCGATTCGGTCATACACCAAAGCTGAGTAGGACAATAAATGCTTTCAACAACAAATGCGTAAGGCACACCCAGTAACTTAAACAACGGCCCCAACAAAAAAATTTTAACTTAAACGAGACCACTAATAAACATTTGACATTAAGAACATAAACTAACAATCAATAAATCAAGAAAACCTAAACATAGTAAAACAGCACACTAATCAAACTGTAATGGAAAAAAAGTTGAACAGGGAACAACAAACCAACATAGTAATATATATGCACCACTAAAAATTTGCCTCAATTTTAAAGTTGATTTTCTCGCGAACCGTCAAACCGAATTTGGTAGTTTTTGTTTTAAATTGTAGGTTTATTCTTAGGTTATTATCCCCTTATTAAAATATTTTTTTAAATTTACGTTTACCTAGCGGCAGTCAAACCTGCATTCTTAAAATAACTATAAAAAAAGCACGGTGGCCTTTTCAAAATTTTATTGATACCATGTTAATTTACGTTAAAAAGTATTTAAGAAACTTTACTCATTTAAAAATAACATTATTAAGATGTCTTCCATTTCGTTCGATGCATTCTTGAAGGCGATCTCTAAAATTGTTCATTACATCACGCAGCATCTGCTTGGGAATTATTTCGATTTCCTGACGGATTCTCGCCTTCAGTTCCTCAATAGTACGAGGCTGGGGTTCTTCAAAAACTTTGCTTTTTAGGTTGCCCCACAGGAAAAAATCACATGCAGTGAGGTCGGGTGAACGGGCGGGCCAAGAAATGGTTCCGTTCTGGGATATCACCCGATTTGGGAAAACTTCGTTGAGGAGAGTCATGCTCACACGGGCCGTGTGGCTTGTGGCTCCATCTAAAGAATGTCCGTAACATTTCGGAGTAGCGCTCCGCATTCACGGTAACAGCTTGTCCCCTATATTTTCAAAAAAGAATGCCTTCACGGCGAAGGAGCGTTCTTGCTTAGACCACTGTTCCATGGCTACTGAAATGCTTTTAACCGGGGAGCACAACGGTAACCTTGACAAATCGCCCCACCCACTTTCTTGGCTGAGGCGCTTCTTTCAAAATTGCAGATTTGACTGCCGCATATGTCTCTTATATTCAAACTATAGCCCCATCTTCTCTTAACATTTCGTTTTTTAATTCACCAAGTTATCTTTATTTTTAAAAGAAATATACTGTAACAGTATTACTGTTAAATATTAAAGAACTCCAGTTGTAGGTGCGTTAAATTTGGCGCAAAGTGTATATGCCTATAAAGCAAATTCGACTTAAAAATTAATAAACAAGCATACCCGAACGAAGGACGTGACTCGAAAGTCAATAAACCCACAAGTCTTAGGTGGGTAACACACGAAACCAATTACTGACCGACTAACATAAACATAAACAAATAAACACTAATCGTTTTCTGCGTGCCTAAAATAGTATAACAGAATAATTGGGCTTGCCATTTCTTTAACTAATAAATAAATGCAATACTTAATTTTGAAAATTAAGAAAAAAAGACAAAATACAATTCTACCACAAAACGTGCTAGGAAAACACAATAACTAAAAATTGTTAGAAATTTCGCACTACTACGGTAATAAACATTAAAAAAAAAACATCAGAAGCTACAAGTTACATGGCCGACTACTGAACTAACTAGTGATGGTTTTCGGCCTCAAGACTGAAGAATTGCTTCGCACAGTGGGGCAGAAAATCGACGTACAGCGGTTCTCGAATTTTCAGCTACGTAATTTTTAGCAGACACGGCCCGACCCGGTGACACATGTGCAGGAATAATAATAGGGCAATCCTTGGACACGGACACGAACAATAACAACAAAAACGTAGACCAAGACGTAGGCTCCTGCAGCAAAATAACAACTCCTGAATTCCATACAGTAATCCAAAATGTTTGGAGTAATACTAACTGCCTGGTCTAGGGGGGGTACCGCCTTGTAATTAGATTTGAGTAGGCGTAATTGTCCCCCAAACACCAAAATATCTATCCCTCCTGTCCTACCTCCTCCATGACCCTACTGGGCGTATAGCATCGGCTCGGCGAACCCGGGAATGGCTACTAAAACTATTGGCATTTCGCTCTCGAGCCCTAATTACGGGACAGTACGGGACGCAATGGACATTCGTAACCAGCAAACACGGGTGAAGCCGTGCCGTTGCTGGTGGCGAAAGAAAATCGGCGCAAGGAAACAGAAGCCTATGCGGGGCCCGGGAGCTATGAGGCAATGGGGCCGGTTATACGTCTCTTATACTCATACGTATACTCATTATAACAATTAATTAAATATAAATATAACAATGTAATATACTGTAACTCTGGGACCTATAAAGGGCAAGGTATTTCTGCTTTCATTTTAATTATAATTTAGCTCATATTCTTTAATAATATAGAAATATATGTACCTTTGTATAAGCCAGTTCATGTTATTGTTCATAGATAAACATAGTTTTCACTATTGTTACCAATACCTGATGTACTAATAATATTAGTGAACTTACTCATCATATTATAGGTAAATAGTATATTTTACCTATGTGACAATATTATTGAGAGATGTGTTTTGGTTTTAAGGTTAAGTTTACTAACATTGTTTTCCATATTTCTTTCGAAGTGACTAGGTGCACGTTAGAGTGCTTGCAATTTATTTTTTACGGGCACGCTAGTGACGTAATAGATAGCGTGCCCCGATTCAAAATGTTACAGGCATGTCAGTTACGTCATAATAATAATCCGGTTTAGTTCCCCGAACTTATAATATTTGTTGTCAAGCTAGATAGCTTAGATGGTAGGGCGGTTGCTTGGCATGATATACCCCTATTGACGACATGCATGAAACAGCAAGCCTGCCTTATCTAAAAGAGCATGTCATGGATCGGGCAAATAAATTTTACACTAAGAAACTACACCGTCACCCGTTAACACACCATATAACTACGCTCAGACAACACCACAATGCGCGCTATAAACATGGCCTGATCTATGGCAGATTGCCGATATTTCGCGACCCCCCGGTGCATCACTGACACCGCGGTAGCTTAACCTTCAGAACAATACGCGACGTGGGAGATGTCTGATGATTTAGAACTTTAGGGTTCTCGACCTTGAGACATCTCCAACCAGACTTTCAACATCCCCTTCAAATCTAACCGTAGTACCATGGTGCTGCAGGTCTTTTTCTTAACTCTTTTCTATCTTTTGTGTATTTTTTCCAAATTTTTTAAGAGGGTTTTTTGAATTATTTTTCCCTCGAAATCATTCTTTTAACTCTTCAACATCATCATTCTTTTTCGGCCAATTTTCTAGACTTTTATTCTTCTACCCGGATCTAGCTGGCCTCACATTCGCTCTGCGAGAAAAGGCCAGATAAGCTCCATGTCAATAAAAAGAGCTTCGTACAAGGGACAAAGACCGTCGGAAGACTGCGCTGCTACCACCCGTACCACGCATCTTCACCGCAGGGAGGCTCAAGAGGTGGAACCACACTTCCACGCGCCTCTTTACAGCCAACCACATCACCACATTGCGGCCTTTATTATTTACCCTATTTATGATTTGTAATTATTTTAATTGAGAAATATATTGATTTTGATTTTGATTTTTGCGGTTGCTTGGCATGCGAGAGGTACCGGGTTCGATACTCAGAAGTTGTCGTAATTTTTTTATTTCATAAATTTGTTGCTTTTATGTTAAAAAGTGTTCGGTTGGGTTGGGTTTGTTGGTTTGTTTTGGTTTTATCGTAACATAGAATCTACTAGAAGTTGTCGGACTCTTTTTATTTTTTTATTTCATAAATTTGTTGTTCCTTTGTTAAAAAGTGTTTTATTTTTATCGTAACATAAATTTGCCCATTTAAGTTGGGTTTTTTGCTCAATGGGGCGGGGGGGGCCAATGGGGCGGGGTCGGTTGGGTTGTGTTGTTGAGTTTGGGTTGGTTTGGTTTTATGACGTAACTAACGTGCCCTTAACATGTATACAGGTACAATTTATTATTATATTATTGTTGTGCCGCCAATTTTAAATTAAGCGGCACGGCAGTGATGACGTTTTTTATCTATTACGTCACTAGCGTGCCCGTAAAAAATAAATTGCGGGCACTCTAACGTACACCTAGTCACTTCATATTTCTTTTTGGATTATTTGACTTTATATATTCATATAAGTATGTATCACCTGCATGGCTCCAATTTATTATTTACAATAATTGTCTTCTATTTCTTCTTCTTCTTTTTTATAGTTCCACTAGTGTAACAATAGCTTGTTAATGTCTTAAGTTCACGTGAGTATGGGACAATAGTATCTATATGGTGAATTCTAAACGAGCATTCGTGGATGAGCAAGCAAAGGGAGTTTAGAATGGACCATGCATCACGAGTGTACACATATTATTTTGTCCCACAATCAAATAAACATTATACATTGTTAACATTGCCAATAACAAACAGCTAATTAATAGCAAATCAATAGTCGCCTGTTGTATACTACCTTTATATCTCTACATTTATTAAAAGAAATTAACCTTACTTTTCCAATTAAATTATTTCTTTATTTCCTTTAATGACAATTACTTATTTAATAGAAGTACAATTTTGTTCTAAATATTTATGTATTTATCATTAGTATGTAAAAATAATTTTACTCCTATTAAATAAGTAATTGTTATTGTAATATTTATTGTCTTCTATTTCTTCTTCTTCTTTTTTATTGTTTTACTAGTGGAACAAAATGTTCATTGCTTAACTAGTTTATTATTAGCTTACTTTCGTATATTTATTATGTTAAGGTTTTTTAGATACCTATCAGAAACATCAGATATTTTTTATTTTACTCGTATCAGAAACATCAGATATTTTTTATTTTACTCGTATATAGCATCACTATGTAACTAGGAAACAAAAAGCTTTTAAAAACTAGTAAATAGTTTTTATTTAACAAGCATTTCATTTCTTGACTTTAACCGGCGGGCTAAATTTTACTTTGCCCACGGGTGAGGTAAGCTTTAAGTTAAAATTGAAAAAACTAGGGTAAAAACTGCTTGACAGCTGTCAGATGTCGGATAAAATATCAAATTTTAAATTCCTTGTGGTATACCACTATAGTTAAATAAAATATTGTATACCAGGAATCTAGTCTTTCAAACCTATATATATATATATTTATATATATATATATATATATATATATATATATATATATATATATATATATATATATATATAGGTTTGAAAGACTAGATATATGTTTACAATATTAATAATTGTAAATTAATTATAATTTGCACTACTCCTGGAATGAAATTAATCTAATAAATTTATTTTTATTTGAATATTCTTACCTCTTTTATTAAATCATTTTCTATAGAATTAATTTTTTCCAATTTTAATTTAAGGTTTTTTAATTCAGAAATAAGTTTATCCGCATCGGATAAATTGGAATTTCCGATAGAAGAATATTCAGTTCTTACCAACTCCTTATAATTGTTGAGTAGTTTCTTGTTAGTAAAAAAATCTTTTAATTGCTTCATATTCAATTTAAAAAAGGCTAAAAAATAATTTAGTTTTAGTGCTGCTCCTTAATTGGTTGAATGTGAATGTACATTTGGGTCTAGTACCACAATTTTTTTAGAATTCAAAACCTATACTAGGCTGCGCGACGAGGTTTTAAAATTTTGGCTAAATACCGCGCACATTGCCTCCAGGGCATCGAAATCCAACAATGTGGTGAATGCTTATAAGTAGGTAAACTTTGGTGACTTATGATTTGCACCTCTTTAATTTGAATAATCTTAAATAGGGGGACAGGGGGCTGGTACGGCCAGTTTTGGGCAAACTTCAATTTAAATTCTGCTTGTGCAGATCTTGTTTATCCAATATCATTATAAACTCGTATAAGTTAGGAGTGGATCCCATGTCTAATAACTAAGATATCTGTATACCCAAAATCCACCAGCTGCCACTGCTCAATATGTGTATTGGTACCGAATTTTTATCATATATGATATCAATCGGTTTTAAAGGCTAAATAGGAATTACCCATTCAAACCAATTAAAGTCAATTCTATTTCCAATTGATACCAATACACCAGATTCAAACCCATACATTAAAACATAAATTTCTATTGGTTTATATTGTTCTTAAAGGGGCATTTTCGGCAGGGTATACATTATAATTCTTATTGGCTTTAACAAAATACCTATTCACCATTGGACAACATTTACGTTCACAAAAAATTTTAATTTCTTTTATACAGGGTGTCCGGGAAAATGTGGGAAATCTCTCGGATTCAGATAGAACATGAAAAAATAAGATGACACGATCCTATAATTTTTTTTCCTACTGGCCATCCTTACGGAGACATGGGCCCCGAAAGGACTCCCCTACAAATTGGTTTTCCTTGAATAACTTTTAAAGTACTAAATATAATTTAATAAAAATTTAAAATGATGGACCCTGGTAAGGACCTCTTAAAATAGTGTCATTGAAACATGTTTTGCTTTTTTTGTTTACCAGGGGCGGACTAAGTTTTACATTTTAATGCTTAAATTTTGAACACCCCGTATGACAAAGACTTATAAAAACTAAATCTGCATAGCTTGAACCTTAAACTAAAATAAAGGTACTCTTGTTTATTGTCAATAAAATGAACCGTTTTCGAGAAAAAGAATAATAAACAAATTCATGTTTTATTTTTTAATAAAATGGACCATAAAAAAATAATATAACGTATTGTTGCAAACCTTAAATTGAAGGACGATAATTCGAAACAATTAATTAAAAACTTTATAAGAGGGTTCAACATGGGTTCCGTAAACTCTGATATATTCGCGGGCATGACGAATTGAGGCCTGCTGTACCCGCCAGAATAACCCAGAATTGTTTCTTGTCATATCACAATAAAACGTAATTATCTGTAGAAGTTCCTCCCTAGTATCTATCGGAGTGGAATAAACCAAGTTTTTTTAGGTAGGGAAATCGAGGAGGCCAGTCAATAGGTCCTCCTCTACCTATCCAACGGTTTGGATAAACGTTATTCAAGTGCTCCCGCACAGCAACGCTGAAATGAGGTGGTGCCCCATCGTGCTTAAGTACACGTTTAGGCGGGTTTCAAGTGGTAAGGGCTATATTAAATCCCGAAAAGCGTTTTGGAGAAACTCCAAAAAAGTTGTCCATTCAATCGTGCCAGCAATACGAATCGTCTAATCAAAATATTGCCAATGATTCCTGCCCACGTATTAATTGGTTGGAACTGATGTTGAAAATGCGAAACAATAGTGGCATGAGGATTTTCATCAGCCCATACATGTGTGTTACCATTTTTGGTAAATCCTGCTTCATCCGTGAAAAGAAAACTTTTTTTACAAACGTAGGTACCTAAAATTATGAAGGAAGTCAATAATATTACTTTAATAAATGAAATTGTTCACCATTCTCTTCTTAATATTCGAAATCAGAAGACATTTTAACGAATTGACCAACGTCTTAGAGAGAATGGTGGACAATTTCAGTTATTAAAGTAATATTATTGACTTCCTTTATAATTTTAGGAAAGTTTGAAAAATATTTTAAATGCTGTAGATGACACTCCTTCAACGAGCACTCGAAAATTATCAGCACAGTTTAATACGTCGAAAACAGTAGTGCATGATGTTCTTTAAGAACAGCTGTTATATCCTTATCATATGCAAAAAGTGCATAAACTTATTTCTGAAGATTTTCCTTGTAGAATGCAGTTTGCAAACTGGCTATTGGATCAGCAACAAAATAATGTAAACTTCATTAGCACTATTCTTTCCAGCCCTTACCACTTAAAACCCGCCTAAACATGTACTTCTTGCTGAGATGGGGCACCACCTCATTTCAGCGTTGCTGTGCGGGAGCCCTTGAATAACGTTTATCCAAACCGTTGGACAGGTAGAGGAGGACCTATTGACTGGCCTCCTCGATTTCCCGACCTTAGGCTGATGGATTTTTTCCTGTGGCGATACCTAAAAAAACTTGGTGTATTCCACTCCGATAGAGGAACTTCTACAGATAATCACGTTTTATTGTGATATGATAAGAAACAATTCTGGGTTATTCTGGCGGGTACAGCAGTCCTCAATTCGTCGTGCCCGCGAATGTATCAGAGTTCACGGAACCCATTTTGAACCCTCTTTAAGTTTTTAATTAATTGTTTTGAATTATCGTCCTTCAATTTAAGGTTTGCAACAATACGTTATATTATTTTTTATGGTCCTTTTTATTAAAAAATAAAACATGAATTTGTTTATTATTCTTTTTCTCGAAAACGGTTCATTTTATTGACAATAAACAAGAGTACCTTTATTTTAGTTTAAGGTTCAAGCTATGCAGATTTAGTTTTTTTAAGTCTTTGTCATACGGGGTGTTCAAAATTTAAGCATTAAAAAGTAAAACTTAGTCCGCCCCTGGTAAACAAAAAAAGCAAAACATGTTTCAATGACACTATTTTAAGAGGTCCTTACCAGTGTCCATCATATTAAATTTTTATTAAATTATATTTAGTACTTTAAAAGTTATTCAAGGAAAACCAAATTGCAGGGGAGTCCTTTCGGGGCCCATGTCTCCGTAAGGAAGGCCAGTAGGAAAAAAATGTATAGGAACGTGTCATATTATTTTTTAATGTTCTATCTGAATCCGAGAGATTTCCCACATTTTCCCGGACACCCTGTATAAATTTTTTTCAAAACGAAGATTATTATCCGCTAGGAATACTTTCTCTTCTGGGCCGTAAAGCAACCTTTATTTAACTACTTTTTTATAGGATTTTACTCATCCAAGCACCACCAAAGTCAAATTAATTGCATTTTTAACTACGAATTTCGACAACTCAACTTGACAACTGCACAATGTAACCTACAATAATTTATACATAACCACAATTATATTTATAACTAGCTTAGTTTGTTTTAATCAATGCAACCAATTTTGGTTCTGTATTTACCAATCAAAACCCTAAATTTGCAACGTTGCCGCAGTCCAGATAAAAAAAAATGAACTTTATTTTTTGGTGAAAACTGCTCTTTTTAACGACTCTTTGAAGTTAGGATGTGCCATGTTGTCTATCTTGTATTTATTTCAAAAATTGTATAAACTCGCGGTGGTTCTTCCAAGTGATTGATTAGCACATGAATTTTTAAAGTTTGAGATACATCAGCAGCTTTAAACTTAACTACTAATGTTTGTATGTGAATTTTTATTTAGTCTAAATGTCGTTTTGGTGGAAAAATAATTCTCAACTAATTTATCCATAGTCACGTATGGTAAAATGACCAAGGACTAACTTTTGTTAGAAGAGTGTCAGGATGTTTCAGAAGCATTTAACAACAATTTCCCTAAAAAATTTTACCTTGGTAGTTCTTAGAGACCAAATTCAGTGTTTTGGGCCATCTCAACGCCTGTTCTATTCCCAAAAGTTTCACTAGTCCGTTCCAAAATACGTAGGCAAAATTGTTGCCTGGCAAAGATGATGGCTAACTAGATTTCTTTATTTACTCCTTGTTGGCAATTTAATGTAAGCAACGTAGTGTTATTGCGTGAGCATATATTTACATTACCTACAGGGGCGTGCTGGGCCGCCGGGACACCGGGCGAATGCCCGGTGGCCTGCACCACTTGGTGGCCTGCTGGACTGCTTATCTTCCCTTTTAAAATGACAAATTTTAACACAGCTTGGGCATAATTAATCATTAATTATTAATGTTCACTACGAACAACGAAATTATACATTAAAGAACATTGAATTTGACAATCTAGCTTTATTACAATTTATAGTAAATTTTATTCATTGACACATGCAAATATTGTTTAAAAACATATGCGTTTGCTTTAAAACTGTTAAATCTTATATTTAAAAACATTTGCGTTTACTTTAGAACTTAAAACGACTATTTTTAATTCTTACATGCCTGCATTTATTATACAGAACTTACCATAAACCAAAACAAAACATATGAGAACCACTGCCTATTTCGGGGAATTTAAATTAACGCGGCAAATACCTAAATCAAAGATTGCTCACGTGGTGCGCAAAGCAGTTGATTTTTGTTCGCATTCTAAAGAGATTGACTTTTTTTTGTAAAGATTGTGGGTATAATATATAAAAAACATATCTATAACCGCGTTTCAAATCGCGTATGTGCCTTTAGTGTTCGGTTATAATTATAATATTATAATAATTAATGTCATTAAAATTTATAAAAAATCGTTTAAGAAGTACACTTAGTGACGCAAATTTGGAAGCTTTCATTCTTATGTCTGTGGAAAAAAAGTGCTAAATGACTTAGACAGTGACATAATAATTGATAAACTACCTGAAAAAAGAGAGTTATCTCGCGACGTTTTATCAGCCGAGGTGTCATCGAAATATCTAATCTTGTAAGTATTTTTTATAATAGGTAGGTGAATGTGGTTTTATTTTATAGGTATTAAATTTTTTACTAGCTATAGGAAGTATATGAAACTGGCTTGAGTCTGGACTGCTCTACTATCCAGTCCAGGCCTGCATTGGACTGCCAGCACGCCCCTGATTACCTAGGGTCTTGCTTTTTTTAAATACGTAGTTTTTTTAATAGATAAACCATTTTCTGAATTCCTGTGTAAAATATGGTTTTGGCGATAAATGTTTAAAAACATCAAGTTTTTAAACATTTTTTAATTAAAAAAAATTATATCTACGCCAATGGTTGCGGTTGTTGAAGCATTATTTAATAGATAATTTTGTCGTCTTTAATTCTTTATTTTAATTTTTTTCTAAAGGGCTGTTTTAAAGAAATTCGCAAAAAATCTTAAATAAGTCACTAAATTACAGTTGGTATTTAAATTAACTTTCAAAGTTAAAAAAAGGATCACCTACAATTTTGAAAAACATGCTTTTAAACTCTAGAGAGGGTCCTTATTCCGATAGCGCATTCAGTTTTTGGCGACATTTTTATGTGACCTATGACTCATTCATAAACTCATTAATAAAGGTGTGTTCGTCAGGATGAATGCAGATGTTATAATAATAGCGGCTGGTGCTTTTTCTATTATAAGTGCTTTAATTAGCAATAAAAGAAAAAAAGAGTGGTCAAGACGTCTCTTTTTGCGTCTTAGAAATTTTGAACTACTCAGGATCACATTCATTTACAAAATTTTACGAGAATATCTGCAGATTATTTTGAGAACCTGATACGTCTTGTGGGTCCAAAAATAGCAAAGAAAGATACACCACTTCGAAAGGCACTACCTGCTCAAGATTGCTTATCTATAATAATAATAGTAATAACTAACTTTTTAACTACAGAAAAAAATTTCTAAACAACGAATCAGTTTTATAATTAAAGAAACCACTTATTTAAAGATGTAAGAATCAAAGAAAGGTACACAAATAAAATTTTCGCAAAGCATTCCCAAGCGTCAAACTTTTTATTTTTATTAAAATACAGCCCATTTTTAGCATCCCCTAATAAAGGGTGCTTTTCATATTCATCTATCAATTGGAGGCAATTTTCCCTGCTCCATTCTATCTTTGCATTTTCATATAGGTAATAATTATAATTATTATATTATAATCAATAAAAATAAAGATTTAAAACCAACAAACAGGCCAAACACGGCAAACACACGTTCCCATTGAGAAGTGGCGAACGAGTAATTCGGCGAAAATTCCTTTGCGCAAATCCGATTTACCGACAATCATCCGAAAAAGTTTGGCGCGTTCCGTTCTGTTTGCGCGACGCGTCGCGACGTGCTCACTAGCGCAATTTGTTCGGAGTAATTTGTACGCAGTACGCACCTTAATAATTGTAATTTTCAAAAAGTACCTTATTTTTACAAATCTTTTTGTAGACCCAGTAAGTATTTGTTGGAAATTGGAAACTTAAATGAAAAGAATTTTGATAAGAAATGTTGCTTTATTAATCAATTTTCTAAACAAAAAAAATAACAAATATCTACATAAATGAACACAAAAACATGGTTTAATTTAATTGTGTAAATAACGCACCATTCTAAAATCTTCTACTACAACACTTACTGATGTATTTCGTTACTTTAACCCACTTTACTGTATCCCCTTATTTTAGTTTGAAAACCAGTGATGGCATCTTTTTTCGGATACTTCGCACACTCGTTAAATAGGTATAGAGTCAAGCCACGTCAAGTGGGACCAGAAAATTTCTCGAAATCACCGATTTTAAAAATAATCACATTATTGTATAGTAGGCATGACGCATATGTCACAGTAAAAAAATTGTATTGAAATTCGCTTTTTTAGTAATGTTATTAACGTTAATAATTTTGACAAACTTTAGTGCATAGTACAATTGAAAAAATAAAATCTCTGGGACCACTCTGTATAATTGAATTAAATTTTATACACTATTGTAGCAATGTTTAGACTATTAAATGATCATTTAATTAAGGTAAATTTGTTTAAATAAAAGAATTTTGCATACATTTATTATAAACAATTGACATTTTGTATGTGTTCTTCACTCTGAAAAAAAATTAATCTTGTGTCATAATATGCAGAAAACGTTCCCGTTTAATAAAATGTACTCAAAAATTTGTCCTTCATGGGTCATTCCGGAGATATTAATTTTTTCTGTAGCTGTGCGCTTGAGCAGTACGCAGCGCGCTTCGCTGCGTTAGAACCGACGAGCTAGCAGCGAAGCGCGCCGCGTACTGATCGAACGCACAGCGGGACAAAAAATTTAATATCTCCGGAATAAGATCTTAAGGACAAATGTTTGGGTACATTTTATTAAACGGGAATGTTTGCCGCATATTATGACACAAGATTATTTTTTTCAGCGTGAAGAACACATACAAAATTTCAATTGCTTATAATAAATGTATGAATATGTTGAAATATATTAAGAATTGAATCAATGTATCTATTAATAAACTATATTTGTATGTATCTCTGTAGGAAGCTTTGATTTGTAACCATTGTTGTTTTTGGTTGTCAAGAAATGTTGTTGAATAAATATATGTCAAACACTGTGAATGAAGTTTTTCGATTTCGATTTTACAAGTTTTGCTAACGCAATTGGCTACTGAATAATCTGCATTTCAACAGGTTATGGGCCCAGAGCCTTTAACACTCGTGGTTTGTGTAGTGAACTTCGTAATCAGTAAAAAAAAATTTTGTCTCTAAAGTGTATGACCGGTAAAATGGTGTCCATAAATTTTATGTCTGGTGTGCCCAAATTGACTGGGCGAGATAATTATGATGAATGGAGTTTTGCCGTGGAGAATTTTTTAATCCTGGAAGGTTTAGAAAAATGTTTATGTGGTTTAGAAACCGACATCACTCAACAAAACAAGGCACGAGCAAAGTTGGTGCTTACAATTGATCCTTCATTGTTCGTTCATGTTCGTGATTCTAAGGATGCAAAGTCTTTGTGGGAGACGTTAAAAACTATGTATGCAGATACAGGCTTTACGCGTAAGATTTATTTATTGCGAGCCTTAATATCTTTACGATTAGAAAATTGTGAGAATGTGGAGTCCTATGTGACACAAGTGGTTGAAACTGCACAAAAGTTAAAGAAAACGGGATTTTCCATTGATGATAAATGGGTAGGCTCACTACTCTTAGCAGGATTACCAGATAAGTTTTCTCCAATGATTATGGCAATAGAGCATAGTGGAATTGATATCACAACGGAGAATATTAAAACTAAGTTGCTAGATATGTCTCAAGAACGTTCTCATAAGTCAACAGGTTCGGCTTTTGTTGTTGGAAAGCCTAATAATTGTTATGGAAGAAAAAATTATCAGCAGAGAAAAGAGAGCTCAAAATTGCAGAATGTCAAGTGTTATTGATGTAAAAATTTTGGCCATTACATGAATAAGTGTCCCAAAGGCAGCAGTGATAGCTCAAATGATAAAAGAAAAGGTGTCAGTGCTCTTAGTGCAGTCTTTATGAGCGGAGAGTTCAGCAGCAGCGATTGGTACATGGATTCAGGGGCCAGTCATCATGTTACATGTAAAAAAGACTGGATAAGTGATTTTCAAGAAGTCGTTGAACCAAGGGAGATAACTATAGCTAATCAAACCAAACTACAAGTATTGGGTACAGGAAACATACGACTTATAACCATTGTAGATGGACAAAAGCATGATATAGAAATTAAAAATGTCTTATATGTTCCAGGAGTGACGACTAATTTGTTATCCATTGGACAGATCATAAACAATGGAAACAAAGTTAATTTTAGTCGAAAAAATTGCAAGGTCACTAACAGTGATGGAAATGTTATTGCCATTGCTCAGTTTAATGAAAATGTTTATAAGTTAAATAGATGTTTATTACAAGGCAGCAAAATATGTGATGTTATGAAATCAGATAATGCAGTTTTGAACCTGACAGTTTCAAAAGAAGTATGGCATCGTAGATTGGCACATTTAAATTTTCAAGATTTGACAGCTATGAAAAATCACAATTCAGTAGAAGGTTTAAGCAGTATGAATGGCAATGTTTGTGCAAATAAATTGTGTGCAACTTGTTGCGAAGGAAAGCAATCAAGGTTACCTTTTAGACATTAAGGTAAAAGAGCCAAGTTACCATTGGAGGTGGTGCATACTGACCTGTGTGGACCCATGGAAGAAGTTTCTTTGGGAGGTTCAAGGTATTTTCTGCTCTTTGAGGATGATTTTAGCAGGTATGCACATGTTTATTTTTTGAGAACAAAAGATGAAGCTTTGGGTTATTTTAAAGAATTTAAACAGCTTGTTGAAACTCAAACTGGGTTAAAATTTAAATGTTTACGTTCAGATAATGGTGGAGAATTTTGTGGAAGTGATTTTGAAAAGTATCTTAAGAAAGAAGGGATTGTACATCAAAAGACAAATCCTCAACACCCCAACAAAATGGAATGAGCGAACGTATGAATAGAACTATTATTGAAAAAGCCAGATGTTTAATGTTTGAAGCTGACCTGTCAAAAACATTTTGGGCTGAGGCAGTTAATACAGCAATATATTTACGAAATAGGTGTATTGCTAGAGGTCTAGAGTATAAAACGCCATATGAGCTTTGGTATAACAAAATGCCAGATATCAGCCATATTAGAATTTTTGGTAGCGAAACTATGGTTTATATACCAAAAACCAAGCGACATAAATGGGATAAGAAATCAAGAAAAATGATATTAATTGGTTTTGGAGATAATATCAAAGGATATAGGTTGTATGATCCTATTGATAAAAAAGTTATTTCAAGCCGGGATGTCATTATTTATGAAAAAGAAAACGCAGAAATAGTAATCAGTAATGTTGACAGCTTAAACAAAAAGAATCAAGACAACAAGGATTCAGTGGGGGAAAATGAAGAGAGAAAGAGTTTTGTAAGCTTAAAGTCAGAAGATGGAGAACCTGTTATCCCAAGAAGATCAGAGAGAGTCAAAGTTCCAAACAAGATGCTGGAAGATTATGTCACATACATGTGCAAGAGTGATATAGATCTAGAAGATGTTCCATTGAGTATCAAGGAAGCCTTATCAAGACCTGACAAAGAAAAATGGAGACAAGCTATGATGGACGAGATGCAATCATTTGAAGAAAATGATACCTGGGATTTAGTCGACATACCAAGCCGTGGAACTATTGTTGATTGCAAATGGGTATTTAAAATCAAGTGTGATTCAGAAACTGATCATGTTTACCGTGCAAGGTTAGTGGTAAAGGGATTTACACAGAAACCAGGACTAGATTATGAAGAAACTTTTTCACCCGTGGTAAGACACAGTTCAATAAGAATGTTTTTTGCATTTTCAGTGAAATTTAATTTAAAAGTTTTTCACTTGGATGTAAAAACAGCTTTTTTGAATGGCTATCTTGAAGAAAATGTTTTTATGAGACAGCCAGAGGGCTTTGAGAATAAGGGTTTTAAAAACAAGGTATGCAAATTGAAAAAAGCTGTTTATGGACTTAAACAGAGTAGTAGAGCATGGACAAAAGGGTTGATGAAGTTTTGTTAGAAATTAATTACTCTAAATCTAAATACGAGCCATGTATTTATATTAAAAAATGTAATGAATCTTTAACAATTCTTGCATTATATGTAGACGATTTTTTTGTTTTTGGAAATAATCAAAAAGAAATTGAGTCGTTGAAAAGTCATTTAAGCAGCTATTTTAAAATTAAAGATTTGGGGGAAGCTAAACAGATTTTAGGGGTAAGAGTAAGAAGGGAACTGGGTCAAATTAAATTAGATCAAGAGGGTTATATTGATCAAGTTTTGAAAAGATTTGACATGAATAATTGTAAAAGTGTAGCAACACCTCTTGAAGTAAATTTAAACTTAGAAGTAGGTGATGTAAAATCCGAGGATACATGTAATAGCAGTATTCCATATCAGAGATTGATAGGTAGCTTAATGTACATAGCAGTTTTAACACGCCCGGATATAGCTTACTCAGTTAGTTTTTTAAGCCAGTTTAACACATGTTACACAGATGCTCATTGGAAGAGTGCTAAAAGACTGTTAAGATATCTGCAAGGTACCAAAACTAAATGCCTGACTTTTACAGAAAATGGCTGCAATCTAGAAGGGTATTCAGATTCAGATTGGGGGTCTAATAAATTGGACAGAAAGTCCTATACTGGATTTGTGTTTAAGTTAGCAGGAGGAGCCATTTCCTGGAAAAGTTTTAAGCAAAAAAGTACAGCTCTCAGCAGTACCGAGGCTGAATATATGGCAATGAGCGAGGCTGCAAAAGAAGCCATTTATATAAAAAATCTATATGAGGAGCTTAATGAAGAGTTGGATTCTTTGGTTTTGTTTGTTGACAATCAATCAGCTCAGAAATTGGCAGCAAATCCAATACTTCATTCTCGCTCTAAACACATAGATGTTAGATATCATTTTGCTCGGGAAACAGTAGCCAATAATATTATTACATTACATTATTTGGCATCTTCTGATATGACTGCAGATATTTTAACAAAGAGTTTGCCAATTATCAAACACAATAAATTTGTATCGCAATTAGGCTTAGTTTAATAATTTATTGTTATTCTGATATGTTTTTAGAACCGCTTATTTTAATTTTAATATCTGTAATAATTTCAATTTTTAATAAGTGGGGGTGTTGAAATATATTAAGAATTGAATCAATGTATCTATTAATAAACTATATTTGTATGTATCTCTGTAGGAAGCTTTGATTTGTAACCATTGTTGTTTTTGGTTGTCAAGAAATGTTGTTGAATAAATATATGTCAAACACTGTAAATGAAGTTTTTTAATCTCTTCGATTTTACAAGTTTTGCTAACGCAATTGGCTACTGAATAATCTGCATTTCAAGAGAATATTCTTCTATTTAAACAAATTTACCTTAATTAAATGACAATTCTTTAGTCTAAACATTGCTACAATAGTGTGTAAAATTTAATTCAATTTTACAGAGTGGTCCAAGAGATTCTATTTTTTTAATTTTACCGTGTTCTTAAGTTTGACAAAATTATGAACTTAAATATCATTAACAAAAAACTGAATTTCAAAACATTTTTTTTACTGTGACATATGGGTCATGCCTACTACACAATTATGTGATTATTTTCAAAATCGGTGATTTCGTGAAAATTTCGGGTCCCACTTGACGTGGCTTGACTCTATAAGGAATCCGAATAACAATAATAATAGATTTCTGGTAATATATTATAAATACTCTGGACAGTTGTTACGAACACGTTATAAATTAGAATAAAGTAAGCAAAAACATAAGTTGCAGACGCTGAAGTCAGTTGAACTTGTTGATGAGTATTGTCAGTGGGAAATTTTTTGATTGTCTGAAATCATGTGTACTTTTTACGAAATAATTTGTTAAACATTAACAAAATAATCTGTAACCTTTCAAATTAACTTATAAAATTGCATATTACCTTTACAAAACTTTCGGTAATTTATTTTTCTTTATTAAAATAATTACAAACCCTGGTTTTCTTCAAAAAATTATGTTAAAATTTTACAAAATAAAATTAACAAATCTGATTTTTATAACAGATTTTTATAACAGATGTAATTTTAGAGTCCAACAAGAGAAAGAAACCTAACGAAAAGAGTTCACTTATAAACTTTTTTTTAACATATTTAGATTACATATAAAACCAAAATGTTGATTTAAATATATAAAACTTATATGCTCACTATGGAATCAATCATGGTGTTAAAAAAATCTTTTTCGTACCGGGTTTTTGGAGATTGTATACTATATAATATACAATGTATACTCTCTAAAAATGAATTAGTCAAAAATGACTAATTTAATAGTTATTAGTGGCTGCTTTTTCACTTGTACCATGGTTAACCATGGAAGACCATGGTATTTCAAAATTTAACAGCCATTTCTTATGTAAAATTGTCCCCTAATTCCGAAAATACCGTCAAAAAATTATGAAAGTGGAGCAGTTTTTATGATAGAGTCAATTCCATATTAAATAGAAAATTATCTATATCTCAAAAACTGTTCTACTTTTTTAACTTTTGACGACATTTTCGGATTAAGGGGACAATTTTAAATTATAATTGGCTGTTACATTTTGGGATACCATGGTATTCCATGGTTAACCATGGTACAAGTGAAAAAGCAGCCACTAATAACTATTAAATTAGTCATTTTTGACTAATTCATTTTTAGAGAGTACGTACATCGCTGCTTTCATAATCGAACAATCTTGTCTTTTTGGCAACCTTTTTATTTTTAAAGTCTTTTGGCAGATCATAACTGCTTTTCTCAATAAATGTATACAATGTAGACGTACATCGCTGCTTTCATAATCGAACAATCTTGTCTTTTTGGCAACCTTTTTATTTTTAAAGTCTTTTGGCAGATCATAACTGCTTTTCTCAATAAATTGACTAGCTTCAGTGTTTGAACTCAGTTTGTCGATATTCTTTGAATCAATCGCAAAATGTACGCAAAGGTTTAAGAGCAATGCTTAAATAAACTTATAGATTGCTATAATTTAATAACGATATTAACTTGCATTAACGTAATTATATGAAGATATAAGCTAGGTATTTCGTTTAAAATCGAATCACAATTACTGAGGGTGTCTAATTATTTCTTGTGATTTTTTTGCAATGCTTTCTCTGCTTTCCCACCTTGCGCCAGACAAAGACTATTTGGTTGCTGAAACAACAAAAAATTCTGAATAAACCAAAAAATGTTCTTATCGCAATATGCAAGGCGTAAAAAAATCCCTGGAATTAATGCTTAATATTAGAGATAACCTTACAATATTTTCATATCCTTGACCACAGCAGTTTTAAATATAATATAATGCATTTTTTTTAAATCGTTTAGTACCTATTTTATATTAGATATTCTCGAGTAGTATCAGTTACAGTAGGAAATCCAATAAATTTTTCCTTTATTGTGCTTATTAATGTATTAAAATCTTATATAACCGGCCCCATTGCCTTATCACTCCCCGCATATGACTCTGTTTCCTTACGTCGATTTTCTTTTGCCACCAGCAACAGCACGGCTTCACCCGTGTTTGCTGGGTGCGAATGTCCATTGCGACCCGAACGGTATCCTATTTGGGGCTCAAGAGCGAAATGCCAATAGTTTTAATAGCCATTCGCCGGGCCGATGCTATACGCCCAGTGGGGTCATTAAGGAGGTAGGACGGGAGGGATAGACATTTTGTTGTTTGGGGGACAATTACGCCGACTCAAATCTAAGTACGACGCGGTATTCTCCTGGACCAGGCAGTAAATATTACTCCAAACATTTGGGCCTACATCTTGGTCTACGTTGTAGTCGTTATTGTTCGTGTCCGTGTCGAAGTAGGATTGTTTCTGCACGTGTGTCGCCGGGTCGGGCCGTGTCTGCTTAAAATTACAATGCTGAACATTCGGGAACTGCTGTACGTCGATTGTCTGCACCACTGTGCGAAACCAATTCTTCAGTCTTGAGGTTGAAAACTATCGATAGATAGTTCAGTAGTCGGCCATGTAACTATCGATAGTTTTTAATGTTTATTACTGCAGTAATGCGAAATTTCTAACAATTTTAGTTATTGTGTTGCCCAAGCACATTAAGCTAAGAACCCACGCCACGCTACGCCATGCTACTCGACGTCGACTGACGTGGGCTCACGTTTTCGAGTCACCGTACACACTAGTAATACGCTACGCCACGTCTTATGACAAACAAATAAAATAAAATTGCTTTATGAAATTATGAAATAATAATAAAAGTGCTTTATATACTTATTAGTTTTAGTATTGTTCGTTTTGGTAAAGAAAATGGAGTGTGCAAGTAGTTCTTCATTTGATGAATGGGAATGTGAAGTAGAGGACTGTGCTGTTGCTATTATTATAAATAAAAAACAAAATTTCTTTAATGTTGATTGTACAGGAACTCATTTGAACGCACTTTTTCAATAATTTGTTCATCCATGTTTGAAAACTGTTTACAGAACATGCGCACTCCGTGTGAAGCTGCATGGAGGGGGACAACACGCGTCCACACGTCTCTTCAAAATTCAAAACAATTTGATTTTCGAAACGTCGCTCGACGTCGGGTGGCATGGTGTAGGGTGGTATGGGACAAGTGAGTACGTATTGCATTGAAACCTGTGTTAAATTTCTGCATAACAAAACGTCGCGTACCGTAGCGTAGCGTAGGGTGGCGTGGCGTAGGCCAAATGGGTTTCCAGCATAGTCTCTTCGCTGAGTTTGGATTTTAACTATCTGTTTATTTGGTCTGGTTAAGTTTGAAGTTTATTTTGCTGGGGCCATTCTCTTAAATTATTGGGTTTATTGCCTTACGCGTTTGTTGATGACAGATTTATTGTCCTACTCAGCTTTCGTGTAAATGACCGTAGGATGGGGCGGTTTTGTTTTTTTTTGTTATTTGTCTTTATTTTTGGTGTTTGCTTACTAATGTTACTATTGTTACTGATGCACTTTGTGTACTTTATGATTTTTTTTAGAATTTAAGCAAAGTGCCTAACTTAAGTTTTAAGGTAACTTTTGTTTTCAATGTTGCAAACTATGTGTCATGCAGATGTTTAAGGTTACTTATCCGATATTGCAGATGGCCCTTTCCTCGTTACGGGAGACGTCTTGCTATGTAGAGTGTTGGAACGCGACTGTGATTATTCGTTAATAAACATTTGAGATTAAAAATATCAAGCATTTACTTTTCAATGAATATTAGAATAATAATGAAATTATTCATTGCACTTCTAATGTTTATTGTTATTCATATAATTGTTTTAATGGTAATGAAAATGTATACATTATTAATTATGAATAGTGCGCTCACTATAGTGAGATATACCATTTTACACTTACCCAATCAATAATAGAGTTACATCCTATTAAAAAACAAAAATTGAATTTACTATATACATGTAAATTTTAATACTCCCGCGCTACTGGTGCAGGATCAAGTCATGTTCATGTCCCCCTCCTTTCCCGTTTCAAGACCTCTAGACACCTTTAATGAAGGGCCCTCCTACTAAATTTACTCAAAATCAGCCGTTAAATTAGGACATGTAATTTTACAGGATGTATCAAAACTTTCGAAATAGCTCCTCAGTAAACTACGTATTATACGATTTAGGTGTCCACTAAGCATTAAACTTTAACTTATATTATTATTACCTAAATAGGCACTAAGAGGGGGCTATTTGTTGGCCAGTGAATAATGTTAAAATTTGACACCTTTTGGAACCAGATTGGTTCTTTCTAACTCGAGACATGACCCAAATTGTAAAGCTGCCTTAAAAAAACACACGAAAAAAAAACCTTAAAAATCTATGCATACAAAAAATTATTGCAATTTTTGAGTTCAGAGGGCCAAAATGTATAAAAAAATATAGGGACACATTTTACTTATTTATTTGTAAACTAGTGGAAGGGAGGAAGGATGAAATGCAATCTATAAATCAGGCGTAATGCGAGTTTTTGCTACCCTGGCTGTGTGTCGACTATGAACTAAGACCGGACTACAATTAAGCATATTTGGAATAAGCTTAATTAAAAAGTACGACCATAAATCCTGAACCGTGATTAAACTAGGAACCGTGGTTATTCTATGGTTGGAGGCAATCCATTAAGACAACCTCATATATTATTAAAAAAAATTACTTCGGCCGGAGATTTATTACAATTAATATTAATGTTTCAGAAACACATTTTTGATTTTTTTTCGTAGGCCCGCAACTTTTTACACAATTTCACTAAAAGTGGTATTATAAAACCATATTTTTTAGCTTTTAAACAATATTTTGCTTGAAATGTTACCGTAGTGGACGTAGACGTGGACGGTGAATTTATATAAGCTTACATTACATACATATAAATCAGAAAAATAATATTTACCATTAAGTAATGTTTTTAAGACATCTTTATTAATTTTAATTAATTTTATAGTATTATTAATTTTTCCCATAACATTTTCACAATATAATTCATTTCCGACAGAGTCAATATTTTTTGTTACATTATTACTGTCTTCTATAATCAAAGTTATATTTGCTTCATTGGAAAATTTCCTTAAAAGTAATGTATCTGAAAAAAGTAGTATTAAATGTAGTTACAAGAAAAAATAATTAAATATTTATATTAAAAAAATAATAGACTGTCGCCTAGAGATTTGTTACATAAATTATAATTATAAACCCATGGACATACTTAATAAACATTTGCAAAGTTCTTGGCCTGATAAAAAGAGCATTATTATATTGTTGATATAACAACCTTTAGGTGTGTATAAATAAAATTGAGGACATGTGCGCTTAGCATCTTATTTTATGGTAATCGGGATAAAATAAATGGTTTTTTTAATCCTAAAAGTTAGGGATATAAATTTACAATAATTATTACTTAAGTGCTTTGGTTTAAAAGGCTGAACTTCGCAAATTAAGCATTATTTTTATGTTTGATCGTTAACGTAACATAGATTTTTATGGTGAATGGTTAACGCCTGAGACGAAGAAGCAGTCCTTCAAAAATATGTACAGCAGGTTAAAGTGCGCCTAAGTAGGAAAAAACGTTTCCATTGGTCATGGGAATGGTCTTCTTGATTACCAATTGGATTCTCGTACTGAAGTGCTTAATAATAATAAGCACTGCTTATACACCTGAAAAATGCAGAACTACTATGCTTCACTACTAGATTAATTCAATGACGCTGTAAAAGCTGAACATTCCCATTCTGTGCAATACCACAGGCACACAAAAAAACATTTAACGAGACAAAATAATAATAATAATAATAATATTAATAATAATAATAATAATAATAATAATATTAATAATATTTATTGTCATCAAAAGAAATACATGACACGTCACACAAAAGATAATGATTACAAGTTGTATAAAGAGCATTATATGCACAATGTATATGTATAGATAAAATAGTATATAAATAGTAGTATTAAAGTGTATATAAATAGTATAAAAGGTAAGTAGAATATTAAACATAGAATCACAGTTAAAACAAAACAAATAATAAAATTAAAAAAACATTAGGTGTATAAATTATAATTTAAGTCTATCACAGAAAATTATGACTTAAAAACTCTTCTAGGGTGTAGAAGGCTTCTTGATAAGTATATCTTTCACATGTTTAACGTAAAGATTCTGTTTTAATAACTTTATTTTTGCAGGTAACTTATTGTAAAGTTTTGGGCCCCAATAATCCACAAATTGTTGGGTAGAGGATTTGCAGTAAAATAGTACCATTTTCTAGTTCAATGTTATAGACTTCATTATTTTTAAATCCAGAATAAAATTAAATGAATTGTGTTTTTTTCACATTTAAGGTAAGTATATTATTGTCAAACCATTCCTTGAGGATGTCTATTGTTTGTTTTGTTGTTTTTAATAATAATAATAATAATAATAATAATAATTTATTCATCCTTTTTGACCTTTACAAGATATAGGACACATCACAGATGGGGCTCTAACCCACAGGCCTATTGCCTGGCCACTTAAATAACAAATAACAATATAATAACATAACAACTAGTGTTCAAAATCAAAATCAAGGAACTCATTGATACTATAGAAACAATGTTTCAACAAGAGTGTTTTTACTTCAATTCTAAATTTGTTCAAAGACATACCTTTAAATCTACTGTGTAAGTGGTTGTATAACGTGATACCCATAAATTTAGGACACCTCTCGAATTTAGATATTCTGTGAATAGGAATCTCTAGAATATTGGCATGTCTTGTATTATATCTGTGATGCTGTCCCAGTCTAGTATACTGGTTAATGTTTTTATGCACATAATATAGCATCTGAAAGATATACACGCATGGAAACGGTAGTATTTTAAGTTTCTTAAAAAGTAGCCTACATGATGTTAGGTAGGAAACGTTTTCAATAATCCTTATAGCGCGTTTTTGAAGTAAGAACACTCTGTTTGCCTCTGTTTCACAACCCCAACATATTAGACTATATGATAAAGTAGAGTGTATTTGTGCAAAATAATATATTTTTAGAATGTTGTTATTTACCTGTGATTTTAATTTTTTTAACATGTAGCAGTATGTAGAGATTTTTTTGCAAACAGTTTCTATGTGGTGGTTCCATTTTAATAAACAGTCTATTTCAACACCAAGAAATTTGTGCGATGTTACTTGTTTAAGGCTTTGGTTTTTATGCTTAATGAGAAGACTTTTATCATTTCCTCTAAGTGAGAAGTTGATAAATACCGTTTTAGTTTGATTTAATATAAGCTTATTACCTGCAAACCAATTGTTGAGAGTCTGAACAGCAGATGTTGTATTAGCCTGGAGCTGCTCTTCTGTCTCGGCCCTGCCAAGAAGGGACGTGTCATCTGCAAACATGACAATGTGGCCATATTTTAAAAACCCAGGTAGGTCATTGCAATAAATTAAAAATAGTATAGGGCCCAAGACCGACCCCTGAGGTACCCCCAAATTACTAGTTAGCATAGTAGATCTAGCTCCATTTGTGTCAACTAGATGACGCCGTCCCTTCAGGTAGCTCCGGAACCACGCAAGAGGCAGACCGCGAACACCACAACACTCCAACTTATATGCTAGGATATCGTGGTCCACAAGATCGAACGCCTTGCTCAGATCCAAGAACAGTCCCAAGGTATTGTGACCCTTGTTTAAAGCTTCAAATAATTCGTTTAAGAATGATATTATTCCATCTGTTGTGGAGACTCCACTTTGGAAGCCAAATTGCCTTGGTGTGAAAAAACTTGATTTAACTAAAAAATTTGTCAGCCTTTTTGCAACAATTTTCTCTAGAATTTTTGAGAATGTGGAAATTAGTGATATTGGGCGATAATTTTCTATACTGTTTTTGTCACCTTTTTTGTAAATTGGTACTATTTTGGAGACCTTCAAAGATGTAGGCACATATGCAGCCTGTAATGACAGGTTAAACAGATAAGCCAAAGGCATTGCCACAGCATTTGAGACATGTTTTAGTAAGTTTGAGCTTACCTCATCTATACCAGTTGAGTTTGATGGTTTTAAGACTTTAATAATGCTTATGATCTCATTCTCAGTTATGGGATTCAGATAAAAGGAGCGATGATTAATTTCACTTACAGAGGGCAGGTCTTTGTTATCAATGTTTTTTTGCGTTTGTTTAGGCATATTATTAAAATATATGTTAAAGTTCTCTGCTATTTCTTTAGGAGAATATATAGTTTTTGACCCTACAGAAATTTTATTTATTTTATCATTTCTCACATTGTCACCCTTTATTATTTTCCATGCTACCTTGGACTTGTTTTCCGCATTATAAAGTCTATTCTCATTATACCTTCTCTTAGCTTCGTTTAATATTTTATATTTGTTAATGTCATTTTCTGTGCCTTTAAGAGAGTTGAAGTATAGTATTTTAATATTTCTTGCTGATATTTTAATACCTTTTGTTAACCATGATTTTAATTTGATATTTTGTCTTACTTTTTTTAGCGGAAAGCAAAGTTCAAGGTAGTATTTGAATATACCAATAAAGCAGTTATATTTATTCTCCAAAGAGCTGCACTCATTAAGATCATCCCAGGTTTCCCTTATTAAAAGATTATTAAATTGAACAATCTTACCTTGGCTCATCTGTCTAACCTGCCTCCAACTTGGTTCTTGTGATTCCGCAGGTTTCACATATAGTGTAATTTCCTGCGCTGTGTGGTCACTTAAACCAGAAAAAATAATGCTACTTTTATATTGTATCGATTGGTTAAAATGTACAATAATGTTGTCAATACATGATTCATAATTAGTTGCATATCGAGTTGGTTCATTTATAGTACAAATCAGATTAAATGTCTCCAAAATATCCCCAAATATTTTGGAATCATCTGCTTTAACAGCCATATTAATATTAAAGTCTCCACATAGAATGATATTGTCTTCTCGACAAGGTTTTTGCACAAAGGTAAGTAGTTGAATAAGTTTGTTAAAAAAATTGTTGATATTACCCAAAGGGCTTCTATAAATAACGATAACAAAAGTCTTTGTCAACCCAATTTGATATTGGATCGCACAACACTCCAAAACTTTGTCTTCTGAGAACTGCTTCACATTTATTTCTTCGAAAATCACTCCTTGCTTTAGTAAAATCATCACACCTCCATGTATAAAACTAGATCTCACATAATAACTTGCTATTGAGTAGTTGTTTATTGTCACTGTATTAACTTGCTCGTTTTTAAGCCAATGTTCACTAAGGCACAGGATATCACAGTCATGGCTGGATAAGAATGCTTCAAGTTCTGTTGTTTTATTATTTAAACATTGAATATTTTGGTGTATTATTGTAACTTTGTTTTTTGAGTTTTGGTTTGTAGGATGAACACAGCATGCAATACTAGGTTGTGTAGTTATCCTGTTTCGGTTGCCTTCATGTTTGTCTGAAAATTTCTTTGCTCAATAAACATTTTTATAACTAAACTTTGTGGCCAGAACGACCTGTCGAGTAGCTGCTTCTTATATGTTGCTGGGACACTAACCTTAAAGCTGCGATAATTATTGGATTTAACCTTTAGCTCTGTACATTCTACTTCCACATCGGGTATTTTATGTTTTATGTAGTTGGTTAGTTGTTCTTTATTGTTATTTAGGTTCAGTTTAGATACATGAATATGAGATTTGGGTACATACGCCAGCAGTTCACTGTTTTCATCTGTACTGTTTCCATATATCACCCTCTTCTTTTTGTTTTTAGTAACTGTTTTAAAGCCATCGGTCGTGTCCATGTTTTTAACTTTGTTTTCATCACGCCTTTGAGAACCATTTTGTTTGTTTACATCTGTGTCCGACTGAGCCGCGGGAATTTCTACCACTGGCCTTGCAGGCTGAGGTTGGCAACCCAGATTACTTTTGGCGGCTTGGAGATAGCTGATCGTTAACGCACTTGTTTCCGCCTTATTTTCGATGTTTTTTGTACTGCTACTTACGTTTTGCAATTTAAGTTTTTCTTCAAGAGAATTTACCTTTTCCCTCAGAAGTTCGTTATTTTCTTTCATTTGCAATACCAGGTTTTGCAATAGCTCATTTTCCCTTTTCATAGTTAGGAGGTTTTCGTTTTCTGCCAGGTTAGCCATGCACATGTTGCAAATCAGTTGGTCATAGCCAACTACTTTTATGCCTTTTATTCGCATAGCACATGCAGGATGATAGTTAGTAGAGCATTCTAGACACTTAACTGCTCATTTTACACTTCTGGAGCACCCTTTACACACTTTATCACTTATATTTTCATCACTTTTATCAGAGCTGCCGGACTCGGGTACACCCGCTCCCGCCATCGCTTTTATTACCTTACTTTGTCTGGAAAAACACCCAGATGCATAGCTAAATTGCATATATGAGTTAATGGTACTATTAAGAAATATTTAAAGGTTTTTATAAATTTTATAGGAATTTCATCAGTTCCTGTTGACTTGCTATTTTTAAGTTCTGATATAGTATTAGCCATTTCCAGATAATCTGTTTCCGAAAGAAATATTGAATTTTGGGTAGGTAAAATGTTTATATTATTGATCCCCTGATTTTTTTATCTTGTCAATATTTATATTATTTTTCCTATTTGGTTTATTGATAAGTTGTTTATTAATGTCCAAGATGATTTTGTTTTATTTTTTGAATTATTAATAAAGCGAATGTTGTATATTTGTTTGGCTTTTTTTATTACATTCTTTAATATAGGGCGCCGTGATGTAAAAATGATACACTTTTCAAATCTTTTAATTTTTAGTCAACTTATTGCAAGAAGTTTTTTTACCAAAAAATTACTATCTTATGCTGAATGTTATGGGGAACAATATAAGTATAGAAAGTTTTACCAAACTAAAACCGTTTTTCAAGAAAAAAATAAAAATCATGTCTCAGTTTTACCCGGCTCTGGGGGTAATAATGAGACAGTCATGGGCAAAAATGAGACACTGTGTTTTCAAGCGTATATTGTGCTATTTAATATTTCTGGTTAAAAATGAGACAGGCCAGGTTAAAAATGAGACAGAATTTATACGAAAAATTGTTTAATTTTTCCAAAAAAACCTTTGAAATACGCAACAAAAACATATTCTGGCAAGCAAAATATTGAAAGGTATACACAAACTATAAATATTCTTAAATTACACCTAAAAACTAATGATATTTAGTTTACATTAAATTTGGCAAAGTTAATGGCAAACACAAGTTTTTGAGAAACTCTAGCTGTTCCTCCGTGGAACGTCGGAACGGGCAATTTCATTACGATATCTTCCTTCGGTACATCGAATTTCTCAGGCACTTGAGGAAACATAAACTTGTCTCCTTTTCGGCGCAAATACGACAATCCAAACTCGTTTTCATCAACATTTTCAACTAGCGCCACGTAATGCACAACCTTCTTCTTTGTAACGAACTTGATTAAAATGTAGTCCCCAGAAACGATCTCACTTGAATAAATTTCTTCATCCGAAGGATTATCGTTTCTATTTAGTTCTTCAAGTGTCATACCTTCAATGTCACTCTCTTCTTCATAAATCACGTTCTCTGCTTCACTCTCCGATGATGAATAGACAATTGCTTTTGCGATTTTTGTGCTGTTTTTTTTTTCTTGATTTGCACAGCTTCTTTTTCCTTAATGCGATCTAAATATTCGAAACTCGTTAGCACTGCACAATTAGAATCAACTTTACGTCTTCGCTTTGTTTCAGAATTTGTTTTATTTATTTTGCCGAGTAAAATACTTTCAAAGGAAGTAGATGAAGTGGATTGAGTGGCAAGAATTTCCTGGACGGTACAGGTTGATGTATTTCCTGCATCTTTCCCGTTGTCGTAATTGTTACGTTCCTCATTTTCATTCCTATCTTCTTGTATATTGACTTGCGTATTTTCTTGATTTCCTTCCTCTTGCTTATTTTCCTCGTCTTCATCCTGTTGGTCAAAAATGTCGAGTGGATTACCTTCTTTGGTTCCTTCATTGTATTTTTGCAGTTTGACTTGATTCAGTAGCTCTTTTGGATATTTTTTCCTGCAGCAGGGAAATATTCCAGTGCATTCAAATGATTTTTTTATGACAGCTGTTGAAATTCCATCATTCCATAATTCACAAATCATATCCGCAAACTCACTTTTTGTAAGCCTTCTCTGATTTAATCGTTGCCATTCGATAAGCCTTTGGTTCCACTTTAGCTTAAGTGGTCCGAAGCAACATTTATCCAAAGGTTGTAAAATGTCATGGCATGTGGTGGAAGTTTAAACAAGGTGATGTTATTTTGTATGGCACATTCAATGGTGCCTTTATCCAGGTGCGACAAGTGGCCATCCATTATAACTAAGAGGGGCCTTTGCGGAACCATTGAAAACAGCAGTTGTCATCCAGCCTTTTTCGGAGACAGCATAGCAAGTACCCTGCAAATCATTTGTGCCCTTCCACGTACTCCATAGATTTTGCCCTTGATATATAATGAGCGGAGGAAGTAACACTCCACTTGCTGAAATACAAGCCATGGTTGTTACATTTTCTTTTCCAGAGCCCTCGATGCTCCTATGTACTCTTTGGCCTACAGCAGCAACACCCCTTACTCTTCCGGGGTCCAAATTGAAACCTGTTTTATCCAAGTTAAATATGTGTGATGGTTTGTCATGCAAATCCAATTGGTTTATTATTTCTTTAAGTCTGTCATAAAATGAGTAATTAATAAAGGGGTCACTGGTAGCTGTTCTCCTGCACTTTTCCAACTGTTCCAACTTTTTTTGGCTTAAATTATTTCTCTTGCAAAACATGCGAAACCAATCATCGCCGGGTTTTCCATTTTTAAAAACTGTTGTCAAGTTATTTTCGTTCACGTAAGTTTGAACCACCGACTGTATTTCTCCTTTGGAAAGAGCAAACCCCCATTTGGCCATCACAATAATTTTTTCAGTTAAGTCTTGTTCTTGTTTCTTTGACAAAGCTTTTTTTCGGCCACGTTTTGAAGAATTCTTATTGTTAATACATCTGCTTAATTTCGATTTGTCGATTCTAAACATTTTCGAAGCAGTTCTTATAGATAGTGTACCCTGCTTTATTAGGGTAAGCGCCTTGTCTAAATCTGCCTCGACGTACGCTTTTGCTTTTGGCACATATTTTCTAGGCATTTTTTGGTCCGTTTGTATCTAAATAATTTAATAATTATGTCTCATTTTTGCCCCATGTGTTGTCTCATTTTTACCTCAGCAGCCGTCTCAAATTTACCCCACCCAAATCACACCTCCTCACTCCTTAACAGCGAGTTCTAAACTACTGCGCAACGTCGTAAAATATTCCGCCAATATTACCGAACACAGTGCGACTTTAACCGAGCTCGTCGCATTCCTTAACTAAGCTTTGCAGCAAAAGTTTGCCGCTTCGATTTAAAAGTTTTCGATGTCTAAAATGCAATGTGTTTACTCGAAGTAATTTATTGAATGTTAGCTATAATTTTAATGAGCTTATCAATATGTATTTAAGTATATAAGTATATAGTAAACAAATAGCTACTTTAGTGCCCCAATAACACTGTTTAGTAAAATTATATGTGACTGTCTCATTTTACCCTAAGTTTTCGCTGTCTCATTTTTACCCCACTGCGCCCTACTACAGTAAAGTTTAAAAAAATGTTTAGAAATAACTCTTTCTTTTTTTTACATGATATTTTGATTCCTTTAGTAATCCATCTGTTTTTTAGGTTTGATTGTTGACATATTTTTTCGGGAAAATATTTATTTAGCAAATTCAATACCTCTATCGAAACTATATACTTTATTTATATCATTATTTAGCAGAATGTCAGACCAATATTTTTTAGCAAATTCAAGGGAACAGCTTTTAACCGCAAATTTTGAGAAAAATCTCTTTTTTATAATAGTGTTATAAGTTTTATTAATTGTATTTTTAACTGATGTTTCTAAAGATTGAGCCATATGATCTGACAGTAAATTTTGAATGTTGTTCGTGAGGTGCACCTGAACATTGTCATTGACAATGATATTATCGATCAAATTATCACCCCTTGTAGGAGTTTTAATAGTAGTCTTTATGTTGTAACTGTTTAAAATATCATTAAATTTAAGTGTGTTTTTATCCTGAGATAAAAAATTTATATTAAAATCACCACATATAAAAATTTTATATTTAGTCAATTTACTATTTAAAAACTCTAATATATTCCAAAAAACATTAAAAAAGGTCTCTATGTTACCTAAAGGAGGTCTGTAGATAACTAGAACCACTGTTTGTTTCTCTTCCAAGCAAATTGCCGAGCACTCAAGCTGCTTTTCCTGACTCGTGTGTTTTAGATTTTCCATTTCATAAAATTTAATATTATTTTTAACAAAGATACAAGTGCCGCCATGTGATGTTACTGTTCTAGCATAACAAGATGCACCAGTGTAGTTGTCTATTGTAACTGATTTAAATTCATGTGGGTTTAGCCAATGTTCCGAAAAAGTGAGTATATCATATTGTACCATAGATTCTGACAAAAATATTTCCAATTCCAGTGTTTTGTTTCTAATGCTTTGAATGTTTTGATGTAGAATATTAAAGTAATTTTTATTTGCACTTTCTTCTTTTATGTTGTAATTTAAACTTGTGAGGCAACCTGTGGTGGAGTTTCGGTAGGTATTAGACTCTGTAGCTTGTATAAAAAATTAGAAATACTGGCTCCTTCAGGCCACATATTTGGCTGTTTAACTTTTTCTAGAAGATTTTCTGGTACTGTGATGATAAACGACTTGTAGATATGCGGATACTTAAAGTATCCAAGTTTAACTTCGCACGTTGTAATTCCGTTTTCTTTTAGATGTTGTGTTATTATTTCAAAAGTTGATTCAGCATCCATTCTTGAGATGTAAGCAGACTGCATTTTTGCTACTCCTTTTATTTTTATTTCAGAGTTATTACCAACTATTTTATTTTGTTGTTTTTTAGTTTTTTTGTATGTAATAGTGGTAAAATCATCAGATGTTTTGTTGTTGTGGTTTTGTGGCTCCACCTTTTGTTGAAAGTCCTTAGGTGGATCGATCTTGTTTGAAATTATTGCAGGTATTTACTTTCAGGTGTTGGTAAAATGTTTAGCGTTTGTTTATGTTTTTTGTCCATATTTTTTTGAATGGTTACAGTTGGAGAATTTGGAATTATCAGATTTGATTTAATATTTTGTTCTTTCAAGTTGCTTAGAAGTTCCTTTTGCACTTGCACTGTATATGTTAAGTCATCCACTGATTTTTTTAATAGATCCTCTTCACGTTTTAAGCACTGCATTTCCTTATCTTTTATTTCATGTTCAATTACATTAGTTTCACTTGGGTAAACTTTAAAATGTTGTTGTATAGCTGTTTTCACTTTATCTAGAGTTCCCGCACCAATTGCTGAAGCTGATGTTGAAGCACTATCAATGTCTACGCACTTTTTAAAAATAATTTGAATTAATTCTTCCTTATTAAATCGTTTTAAAGAAGCAGCAAGTAACTGTATGTCAGCACTCACCGCCATCTTAAAATTTATAGGAAATTACCTATAGGCACACAATAACTTTTACATTTTCCCTATTGAGACCGATAGCAAATAACTCAATGAAGGATATATAGGGATATCCCTATAGAACAACCATAAAACATTTGACAAAATTTTATTAAAAACTATGGGGTCCTATGGAGGAAAAATTAATTGTGTATTTTCCCCATTGAAACCAATAGCAAATAAATCAATCTAAAAGTGAAACAGTGAAATTTTCACTATTTCCGTCAGTGAGTTATTATTCACTGTAAAATTAGTGTTTTTCAATATAAATTAGTGAAATTTTAACTTCACCAAATTAGTGTTTATTATCACTACTTTTCCGGAACTCTCGACATAAAATAGTGACATTTTAACTTTTTTGAACTAAACCTATTTCACTAATTTGTACAGTGTAATTTTCACTAAACAAAATAGTGCAAATAAATCGCTACATGAAAAAGTGAGTATTCACTAATTGCTAGTGGTATACTTATCACTGCGGCAAATAGTTAATATGCACTGTCAATCAGTGAAAATCCACTTTTTCATTTTTATAGAGTATAGAACAACCATAAATCCCAACTATGGGTCCTATACAAACCGATATACCCTATAGAAACACCATACATTCCTATACAAATATCTATCGGTTTGAACAGGGTCTCTATGGGGTATTTTAAGCAGGGAAAGAATTCCGATTGGCAGGCTCTTTCCCATGAAGCAATAGTTTGTGAACTTTGATTAACATATAGTACCATGGATAATTTCCATTGGATACAGCTCTACAAACATTGGTGATTTTAAAGATACAAGGTGTTAAACATACGCGTAATTTCTTGAAAAATTGACTGGTTTAAAATTTAACTTTGAGGGCTAGGAAAAAAATCAAAAGTATTCTTGATTTTTTTTTCACCTGGTTTAAGGTGTTTTTAACACAATGTCGTCAAAAATGCAAAAACTAAAAAGTTGTTAAAATTGATTTTTTTCCACTTATAAACCATGGCGCGCCGCGGCGTGGAAATACAATATGAATGTCTGAGCTATTTCCGTACCTTAATGACGTAACGGACAAGTTATAAAAATTCTAGTATAATAATAATTCCTTTTATGAAATTTAAGGTCAAATTAACTAATTAATTTGAAGTGAGTTAAACAAGAAGCTAATATTTACCTAAATCTTGTTTTTCTTTTTTTAATTCTTCTACATCATTTCTAAAAAAAATATCTTATTTAAAATAGGGAGAACAAGTTTATACATAATAATTTACTTACTGTATGTTTTTATAAATACCATATGTGTCTAGACATTTTTTCGTATACTTTTCAAACTTATCCATTTCCAGTTTAAGTGTTCTCAAGGAGTTTTTTATTGAGTGAATTATTGTTTCAATATTTTTCACTGTTTTGGAAATACTGTTTAATAAAATGTTGTCATTGTTTAACTTTTTTCTAATATTTTCCACTATTTGCAATAAAGGAGTAATTTTGTTAAATCTGTCAATAAGCACTTTTAAGTTTTTAAATAAAGGACCGGTTAAAAAAATTGGCATATTTAATTTTTGTGCCAGTACATTTATTTCATTTGTAATATTGCTATAACAATCGTTTGAGCAAATATCCTGACCTAAAAATTAAATATCAGCGAATGTTCTATGATTACGAATTATAAATTATTTGTATCACTGGCGATTTTTATATTGCATGCTGTTTTAACCCAAAAATATAACAGAAATATTATTATTAATTTCCTTAGGGGCCCTAAGTTAGGGCCCTTTTTTGCAGGTGTCTTGAGTCTAGTGAAATATTACGAATATGTACCTAATATATAGTATATCTAAATAAATTGCTAATAATATATTTTTATTCACAAAATGAACACTAGCTGCTCAAACTCACCATTTATATTAAAACTAAAAACTATTAATAAAACTATTTGCACAAAAATAAACATGTTATAAAAATTATTATAATTATTAAATTAGTATAATAAAATAAAGTGTAGGAATTTGACGTATTAATACAAATATTAATCTTATCACTTATCTTCTCATTTTGTAAATAGTAATATCAAAATAAACTATATTTAAATTCATTTTATATAGGTTACGGCTAGGGAGGTCGAATACTACTGTTAATTTTAGAAATTTGGTAAATTTTTAAGATTAAGTTAATTTTGAAAATTTTGTAAAATTTTAAAATTGTGTAATAGAAATTTGAAAATTATTTGGATTTTACGATTTTAAAAGTTTTAAAAATTTCTACTAGTCAAACTTTTTTATTTGATGTCAAGGAGGTTGTGAAGAAATAGGCGACCACCATCTTGAAATATTTGAACTAAATTATTATGTTGCTTAAACAACATTTAATATATAAATATACAGTGCTTGCAATATCAAAACCGACCGCACTGGAAAGGACGGCTGTTCAATACCCGCGTGAAAAGAACAAGGATAGAACGCCAAATAGAATTTGATTGGCCAGCCGGCAGGCTACGACAACGCATACCCATCGCGCACCTCGCAGCGTGCTTGACACGAGGATATCAGAACGAGAACTGCAGTGGTGCCAGCAAGAGGTAGTAATTTTAGTAAAAAAGATTATTTAATTAAAAAATGTACACGTTGGAACAAAAAGTTCAAATTTTAATCTGGCATTTTGCTGGTAATTCTGAACGAGAAATTCAAAGATTATTTGCGGGAATGTTCGAGGCCAGACCAAACAGAGAAACAATTCGACGAACCGTTAATAATTTTCTCACGCACGGTTGTGTAGTTCCGATGCAGCTCCGACGGGAACGTCCTCCCCGTGAAAATCTAAATAGAGAAGCGCGGGATACTTTAATTTGCGCGTCAATTGAAGAAAACCCAACTCAGGCATTAAGTACGTTGCCAGGGAGTAATTCCCTGCCGATGCATTCCGCCGCATGGAATTTTGCGAGGTTGTTATGGAGAGAGCAAATGCCGACCCAAATTTTATCGGTAATATTTTATTTACTGACGAGTCGACATTTACTCTCCATGGCAGGCACAATTCGCAGAATGTTCGAATGTGGGCGCGAGTAAATCCTCGTAGGATTTATGCAGCTCGGACACAGTATCCCCAAAAACTTAATGACTGGGCGGGTATTTTGGGCGACCGAATAATTGGCCCATTTTTTATTAATGGGAATTTAAATGGCGCTAGGTATTTAAATCTCTTAAGAGACCAAATAGTTCCCGCGCTTCAAAATTTAGACGGAGTTAACATCGAAAACGTATGGTTTCAGCAGGACGGTTGCCCCGCACATAATACGATGGCTGTTCGGGAATTCCTTTCCGACACTTTTGGACCTCGTCTTATTATGGGTCGAGGAGGAATTCTCTGGCCAGCTAGATCACCGGACTTGGCGCCGTGTGATTTTTTTTTGTGGGGGTACCTCAAGTCGAAGCTGTACGTTTTCTAGGAAGATAATAACCTCAATGATTTAGGAATCCGCATAACTAATTTGTTGGGGGATATTTGTGCAGAAGTCCTAGCTAATGTGCGTGGGAATTTTTATAATAGGTTAGGCTATTGTTTGGCTGCCTATGGGGGCTTGTTCGAACATTTAGTTTAATTTTTGAGTTTATTTATTTTTAGAGTTTTATTTTTATTTATAGTTATTTTTATTCAGAATTATTTTTTATTTGAGAAATCTTTTTTATTAAAAGTACTATTTTTGTTGTTGCCCTAGTTCTCAAGAAAAAAATCAAAAAAATTTATTTTTAGAATTTGGGTATAAAATATTTAAAAAGAAAATTAAAATGTGCATCTACACTCTTACGCAGTTTGCTTAACACTAAATCATTTAGTCTAAATCCAGCCAGACTGGCTGCCAGAGTTGACCTCGCTTACAATTCGCACGCATCCGGCAGCCGGCTCTGGCCAAACAAATTCTATTTGGCGTTCTATCCTTGTTCTTTTCACGCGGGTATTGAACAGCCGTCCTTTCCAGCGCGGTCGGACTTGATATTGCAAGCACTGTATAATATATTCTGTGATTACACTAATAGTGTCTTCTGTTTTCATGTTCTGTTGAACAGAACAGAACAGAATCTGTTCTGTGCATAGATGGTGGCATAGATTAAAAACTTTAATGGATGATGGAGTACAACGCACCCAACAAAAACTAAATTAAAAATTCGCTAAAAACTCTCCGATGCATCTTTAATTTCTCCCGGTTTGAGACTTGTCGCTATCTAACTTGAAAACTCTCAACCAAAAAATCACCAGAAATGGTGAAAAATTCTCCAAGATGGCAACACTGATTTTCACGTCATCGTCCTTAAACCTTACACAGATAAACATTTATTTAAGGTACACTAAGGAAACCTTACACAGAAAACATTTATTTAAGGTACACTACTACCACTAAGCCATAAACAGATAATATCGACTAATAAAAAAACGCCATTAAATGGCGTCGAGACAACTAAATGAACTTGTTTGTTTATTTATGATGGCGTCTCAACCTTGTTCCCAGCTAGCACAAGTCTGTCCTAAGGAAAGCCTTACAGGATATTGGGATATCCCAAGAATATCCTAGGACGTCCTCGGACCTCCTCAGGATATCTCAACTATGGCCGAGTGGTGCAAAAAAGGCCAGCCTACAGACGTCCTGCAAATGGCCTTTAGGATATCCTCGGGATATCCCTAGGTCCATATAGGTCCAGGAATAGTACATCCTAAGGATATACCCTGAAAGTCCCATGGGTATATGTAGGTCCAGGAATGGGATGTCCTGAGGAAATCCTCTGAATGGCCTTGTTATTTATATATATATATATCGATGCCTGTTAAGTTGTCACTTCCGTAGTATAAACAGGGCGTCCTAACTTCCACATGAACGAAGGCTTATACAAGCATTTTAAAACTATATATAAGTGAAGGGGAACCTACGTAATCCGAATCTCTAGAGAGGGGAAAGGATTTCGCAAATAAATATTTGTGTACTATGGCCGTGACTTAGTCACTTCCATCATATATAGAGACAATTGCATCGTAGACACTTCCGACAGGGTTGCCAGATTTTCGAGTCTAAAAATAGATTTAGTCTAGTTATCTCTCTCCGTTGCTCATGCGGACCTTTTTTAATTCGAAACGCTTAAAGTAAATATTCTGTTATGTGCAACACTTAGTAACCACGATTCGTTCGCCAAGCGTAAGTACGGCACATTCGACGTTCGAAACTAGTTATTAAACTTGCATTGTTTAATAATATTATTATGTTAAATTATGTTTGGTAATGTTTTAATAATAATAATAATAATTTAATATTTTTTGAGTGGAGAGAATATTGCGTGTATTATTATTATATTATTTCCAAATTAAAATTATAATAATTATTATTTTAAGTGTAAGACATCCAAATTTAATATTTTTATTTTGTTTTTGTTATTTTATGTGTTGGGTTATAATCTCAAACTGCGCTGTGGCTAAATGTATAAACTGTAATAAATCTACAAAAGGTACTAAAAAATAAAATGTCAAAATTTACGAATTTAAAAAAATAGTACCTACTTACATACGTATTTTTTAATATAATTTTTTCTCTCGTCATAAAAATGTTAAAATTAATATTTTTATAGAATTAATAAGGGTGTTTATCAAAGTGGACAACATAATAAAGTTTGTAGATCTTATAAGAAATAATTATCGAGTCCGACACTTTTTTAAATAAATATTTTTCATTGGAGCTGTTATTTTCGTCGGTTGATAAATTTTTTTAAATGTTTAAAACAAAAATTTTAAAGCATATAAATTCATATTAACTTTTCTTCTTAGTTATGCAAGTTCTATCCACTACCGTATTTTTCCAAATAAAAAAATGTGCTAATATGTATTACATTTAATGTAATACCTAGTGGGACATTTTTTTTTAAATATTTAAAATTTACTTTATTTAAATTAGCTAAAAACTTTTAATCTTTAAAATGCTTTGTAAAATTGTTAAATTTGAGATACGGCCTTATGTGATAATTGGGACGATAGATCCTATCTTAAACCTAGCAGTATAAAACAATTTTATTAATATTACCTACCAACTTGTACTTTAAAATGAAAAAAATAATAGCTGTTATGATAAAAAATAATAATTTTACTTGGCTATTTTTACCTGTTGGCAACTGTCTACATTTGAAAAAAAATATTTAATCTTTAATTTACTCAAAGAAATGGTATGTACAGGGTGATCCCCTATAATGTCGCTCCCCTTCAACTTGTGTCCCAAAAAAATTAAAAGCGTGGTAATGTAGGGAGTAAAAAATACTTTTCTCCTACGTATAAAAAAAAAAGAAATTTTTTAAGTACAGGGTATTCGGTTTTTCCTGGAACGACACTAAATTTCTTATTTTCAGTATTTTTTTGCATTTTTTGAATTTACACACTTTTTAAGACATATATACTTTGCAAATATATTTGTAAAAATGTTAGTATCTGCAGGGTGATCCCCTATAATGTCGCCCCCTTTAACTTGATGCAGTATTTTTTTTATATTATGTTTTTATTTATACAGGGTATTCGGTTTTTCCTGGAACGACACTAAATTTCTTATTTTCAGTATTTTTTTGCATTTATGAGTTTACACACTTTTTAAGACATATGTACTTTGCAAATATATTTGTAAAAAAATTAGTATCTGCAGGGTGATCCCCTATAATGTCGCCCCCTTTAACTTGATGCAGTATTTTTTTTTATATTATGTTTTTATTTATACAGGGTATTCGGTTTTTCCTGGAAAGACACTAAATTTCTTATTTTCAGTATATTTTTGCATTTTTTGAATTTACACACTTTTTAAGACAACTTTAATTTACTGTTCTGTTTTTGTGCTGCAACGCACGTCAAAAAGCACTGTTTTGTATTTTTTTTTTGTAAATATTAATTTTTTATTTATAATGTGTTAAATGAGTTATTACGTATAATAAACCATATTTTAATTTTAAAGGTTTTTATTTTTTAAATGCGTTTTTAGATTATCAAAAAGCACTGTTTTATAGAAATAATTCACAAACTTTTTTTATAACAAATAAATATCCATTTTTTTTCTTTTTTACTGCATTATAATGTATAATAATAATAAATAATAAATAAATATCTATTATAATAACCCCATAATTTTTTTATTGCAAAAAAATATTTATTTTTTTATTTGTTAAATAAGACTTATTAGGTATAATTAACTTTATTTTAATTGAAAAATATAACGAATTTTAATTTTTAAATGCGTTTTAGGTGGTCCTAATTAAAGCATCAATTAAGGAAAAAATCAAACTTTTTTATTGCATGAAATATTTATTTTTCTATTTTTAACTGTGTTAAATAAGACTTAATAGGCATAATTAACTATACTTTAATTAAAAAATAAAGGTCTTTATTTTTTAAATGCCTTTTTTAAATGTTCGCGGTGAAATGATGGCGAAAATAATTCAATAACTTTTTTATTGTAAATAAATACATATTATACACATACTCAGCACACTTTAAAAAATAAATAAACATAATTTAAATTTTAAAATTTTTTCCTATAATAATTCCTCATATTTTACAAATTTTGTATTTCTCCTAAGTAGCCGTTCTTAGTAACGTTATTAGGGGGTCAGACGATATTAAAAGACGATGAAATATATTTTCGTTTGTTGATTTTCGATTTGTTTTTCTCGAAAACATAATATATTATATAACAATTTTTTAAAATCCTTATGTCTAGATTCTTGAGTTTCCTCAAAAAGATGCAAAACAAGGGATTATTAATTAATTTATAAAATTAAGATAACCTACAAAGCAAAGGATTATCTATTATTTAATTCATAATTTGTTATGAATAGGTTATTAATTATTAATCCTATAAAAAATTTAATACATGTTAAAATATTTATAACAATTAATAAATTCAACTAAAACTTATGAGCATAGATCTGTACGAAAATCTTGAGTGGGTAGACAATGCCTTACTTATGTATATACGAGCGCTCGCGATTTAGCCATGCAGCGCGATAAATAAAAATTCATAACTTTTCCATATGTGCGTATATGCAGCTAATTTTTTGTGTACTTATAACGTAAAGTTTACTGAACAACTTTATCAACGTGAAAATCAGAGGCAATCGTATTTAAATGCCTATATGAATTTTTTTCTACTAATTTTACTAATGTATCTTTAAAACATTTAAACTTTTAATTTTAATTTTTAAACACGAATTTTTATATATGTAGATTAAGGTCTACTTTAAACTTATTTAAAAAAGATATATTTTGTTCGATTAAAAGATATAGGTTTAACTGTTTTAAAAACATTTTACTTTAAGGTGTCATTAAATAAAAACATAATTATTTAAAAATAATTCTTTACCCAAATTTATTGCTTTAAAATGTTTTTAACAAATTATCGTCATAAAAATACCCATAATAAAATGGTTTATAAAAATGTATTTTTTCCGCCGATAAAACATAGTGTGGCGTTTTCAAAACAATTTCGCAGGTTTGCGCTTTGCGTTTTTTAACGCAATGAACAAAGCGTAACTTATATCAAAGTCTCTGCTTGTATCCTTAATTCTTTCGTGCACTTTGCCATGTTGCCACATTTCGGAAGTGACATAGTCGTGCCTATGCTACGGAAGTGACACCGTCGCTATATATGAAATGCATATATCGATGGTGGCGCCAGCGGCATATACCTGAACTAAGTGCCAAACTGAAAAGGTACGAAAGCTACGTAGTCACTTCCACCCGTTTTTTCGGATTTGAGCTCCTTGTGCCCTCTAGTGGCTAAATATGCTGACAACAAGGCGAAACGTTGTCACTTCCATATATACGTTCCCACTTCCAATTTTGGAAGTCACAACGAATGTTACGTACCTATTTCGGAAGTGACTTGGTACATTTCATCAATATATATATATATATATATATATATATATATATTAGACTGGTTCAAAAAAATCGAATATTTTTTTTTCTTCAAAGCCCGCATTAAAATATCTTCCTAGTAGTAAAAAAAGAAGCCTGTGAAAATTGTAGCTCTTAATATTAATATTTAGAGGTCGCTCATGAATTTCTATTTTACGTTTAAATAACACAGGAATTCTTTTTTCTTAACTTTGAAATTTTATAACTCGTTTTTGAGTGAACATATTGGAATAAATTAATTAATTTTTGAAGAAAATTGAACGTTCTACAAAAAATGTCTCTTATAATTTTTTCGTAAATTCACTCCTTTAATAGTTATTCAAGGTTGAAATTAGACATATAATAAATGTAACGTATAAATAACACAGGAATTTTTTTTAACTTTTAATTTTATAACTTTTTTTTGAGTGGAATGAAACATAATTTATATAAATTTTCAAAAAAGATTATACAGGGCGGTCCAGTTTGTGATACATTAATTTTAAGGTAGACTTTCATTAATTAACATTTCTCAAAAATGTTTCCTAACGAAAATACAGGTCGTCAAAGATTACAAAAAAACTAGTTTTCTCTTTATAACTTTTAAACCACAACATTAATTTTCATCAGATTTGGCACAAAATGTAATATAGTCAGTGCCTTAATAATAATGTGGGGGGACTTCTTCCCTTTTCACCTCAGTCTTTGACGCCACTAAAAATTTTAAATTACCTATTAAATAAATTTGTAGGTCAAGTTTTTAATTTAGAGAAATAATTTACTCCTGTAAAATTTTGATTTGGGTCTTTGTTTCTGAAATATTTGCTCAAAAATGTTTTCTCGCAGAGACGCTTTCCGTCAAAGTTTATAAAAAAACTCGTTTCCCCATCATAACTTCTAAACCACTTAATCAATTTTTATCAAATTTTGTACACAATATAGTCAATGTCTTAGTAATGATGTGGATAATTATTTAAAAAAACATCAGTTGCGCAGTTACTTGGGGGCAGTGGCGTATTTAGGGGGGGGTCCGCCGGGTCCGGACCCCCCCGGGCGCACATATATTATTATTTTTATTACAAAAAAAGTTCCTTTTATTTACTATTTTATCGGATCAGAAGAGTTCCTAATTTGTGATTTTTTAGTTATTAAAGCATAGCATAGTATAGTATTTAGGATTTAGCTCCGGGGGGGGGGTCCAAAAAAACTAACTAAATATGTATACATATTTAGTTAGTTTTTTTGGACCCCCCCGGAGCTAAATCCTAAATACGCCACTGCTTGGGGGGCTCCTCTTTTTACCTTAGACGCCACTGGAATTTTTTTTAACCCTTAAGCAGGCACGCGGGGTGTACAAAACACCCCAGCTTCCTAAATATAGCTACCGGTCTCACTTCGTTTCGAATAAATGGCGTTTACTTTCAGTACCTTCCTGTCAAAGTATTGTCAGTCATATTATATTGCCGATTTCGAAGTAAATGTAATAGGTTGTCTGATATTTTGTTTCAAACAGGCTCTGGGTGCTGTGGACACCCCGTGCGCCTTTCCACGTACAATTATTTTGCATTAATTTGTTAAGCTGATTTCTTCAACTTTTGTTATTAGTTCACATTAAATAAGGTTATACCCTGTAAAAAAGTAATTGGAACGCACGACAAAATATTTATTTTTATCTTGAAAGCATTGCGTTATGTTTTGCTTGTTTCCGTTCGTTCTAATATTTTATGTAAACAACAAATAAGAATTTGCCAAAATTTCTCCGCCCAATAATTTTCAAATTATCAGTTGCCGGTAAAGAAGGGCAGATGTGTAATTTGTCCAAGGCATGCCTTTTTGCAAAAAGTAGAAGGTGTGCCAAAAACATGCGCATGAAGCACAGGAAAAATGTTTGTAAAGAAAGCTTTGATTCCATAGGAAATTCTAGTATCGAAATTGAGTGACTTTGAGCAGGCTGGGTTTCGCCTCCCTATTGACTTTTCTTTACCAAATCATAATTACTTGTAAAAGTAAACCTTATCTTATGTGCTTAGTGTTTTTTTTTTGGTTTTTATTATTATTATGACTTTTAAAATTTGTGTTTTTTAAATAAATGCTTTATTTTATTAAAATTGTCGTCTTTTGACATTTTCTTTTTTTTTGTCATCTTTTATCAAATTTGAACGCAACGAAATATGTTCTCATTGTCTCTAAGCTCATCTTAACTTGATAACTTTGAAAAAAAAAACAAAAAAAATGTAAATAACACTCAGGGACGCTTTGCCATCAGGGGTGTCTCTGACACCCCGCGCGACCTACTACGTTGCATAAAGAGGTGCGCCTGCATAAGGGTTAATAATAAACACATTTTTAGATTATCTGTTTAATTTAGAGAAAAAAACTACTCATGTAAAATTTTGATTTAGTGCTTCATTTTTTAAATAATTCATTTATTTATCCAAGAATACTTTTGCCGCAGTTTTTTTGGAGTGTGTTCCCAAATATTTCAAAAACGAAGCCCTAAATTAAAATTTTAGCACAGTAGTTTTTTTTCTCTAAATTGAACAGAGAATCTAAAAATGTAATTTTGCGAGGAAACATTTTTGAGCAAATATTTTAGAAACCAGGCCAAAAATCAAAATTTTACAAGAGCAAATTTTTTCCATTAATTAAAAACTTGACCTAAACATTTATTTATTATTTTAAAATTTCCACTGGCGTCAAAGACTGAGGTGAAAAAGGGAGCAGCCCCCCAAGTAACTGCGGCACTGATTATCTACATCATTATTAAGGCACTGACTATATTACATTGTGTGCCAAATTAATTTTGTGGTTGAAAAGTTATGAAGAGAAAACTATTTTTTTTAAGAAATGTTTTTTTATGAAAGTCTTTATTTTTGATGCTTTATCACCTATTAAAATTAATGTATTACAAACTGGACCATCCTGTACAATAATGAGTGATAAGGTTTATTATTATGCCACCAATTGAAAAAAAACGTTAAATTTATTATATGTCTAATTTCAACCTTGAATAACTATAAAAGAAGTGAATTTATGAAAAAATTATAAGAGACATTTTTTGTAGAGCGTTCAATTTTATTTATTCGTCTATTCCAATATGTTCACTCTAAAACGAGTTATAAAATTTCAAAGTTAAGAAAAAAGAATTCCTGTGTTATTTAAACGTAAAATAGAAATTCACGATGAGCGACCTCTAAATATTAATATTAAGAGCTACAATTTTCACAGGCTTCTTTTTTCACTACTAGGAAGATATTTTAATGCGGGCTTTGAAGAAAAAAAATATTCGATTTTTTTGAACCAGTCTAATATATATACATAATTATTATATTATTCATATTTATTTATTATTATTTATTATTTATTTATAAACACAGTGTCCATTTATCTGCTCACCATTTCAACTCCGTTATTATTGCAGCTACAAAGTCGGTTAAATTAGCAAATTAGTGGCATTTTTTCTTCTTATTAAAATGCTTTAAACAGAAAAAAAATTGAACGTCGGGTTTCCGAAGTAATTACAAAAATAACATTTTTTTTAATGGGACACCCTGTATATTTTTACATATTTTAAAAGACAACCTAATATGGAACAAAAAATTATTATAGCCTTACTACCCTAATACATACACTTTTAATAAGCACTGGAACTTTCTAATGGTTGTTGAAATATCCAAATTATAACAACCTGTCAAGCAAATTAGTTTTATTTAAGCTTTAACTTGAAGAGAACACTATAATATAACAAACACACTTTATGGAGAACACGATATCGAGATTAACGCCACAGAAAAAGAATTTCTTCTAACAAAAGGCACCAAAGAACACCATAATCTGTGAAAAGGACGCTATACGCCATCTTAGCTTTCTCTACACCACTCTTGAGCGCGTTCGAAAACTCGCAAGAGTGCACTCTGGATACACTCCAAGTTTACCTTGCGCGTTCGAATTCTCTGGTATATACCTAGATATATGCAACTGTCAGCTGTTCGAAAACAGCAAGTATATGCCCAGAGTGTACTCTCGGTTGTCCAAGCTTTAGACTTGGTTAAGTTTTACCCGTCATGCGCATAGGGTACATCAAACAATAATTTATATTTACCTTCATATAATTTATTTATAACTGTTTAAAATTCAATAAAACAAAAACGAAAAACATTAAAATAAAAGAATTTATTATAATAAATTATTTAAAAAATATCAATTCTAAAAAACAAAACAAAATCCATCACAAAAACTTGAATAATCCATATAACTATAGGGTTGAAATTCAATAATTTAATATTTATATGTATTCAGTCAAATAACAAGCAAACCAATTGATTTTAGAACACTACAACATAAAGTTTATAGGTATAAGCTCCGCGGCGTTCGAAAATAACAAGGTCAGGTATAATGTAAAGTCACGTGATTATATACCTATCCTTATACCATATCCAAAGTACACCCTCATTTCGAACGCACTCCTAGTGTTATGGTAACACCATGGTACCATGGGTAACACTGTTACCACCATAACGTGTTTGAACAATTATAATTATTAATTACCAGTCGTGATTTCTGCGCATGCGTATCTAGTTATTTTGTGGTCACATTCAATAGATACCCTTTAATGATGCAAGTAGATTCTTAGAAGCTTCTTAAAACCTTCCTAAAAAGCAATTTAAGAACATTTTAAGAATACGTTTTTGGAATGTTCTCAGAAGGTTTCTTATGGAGCTTCTAGGAAGCTTTTGAGAATATTTCCAAATATGTCAGATACCCACGTTCTAATATGTTGGATTCTACATTCGTAAAATTCTTCAGGAGGCGACAAATACGCCTCACTGTCATAATATGAAAGTGAAATGTATTTGTCGTCCCCTTAAAAAAATTTGTGACATTTAATATATATTTATTTAAAAATATTAAATAAACAATTTGACCTCTGAACCATAAGTTGTATGACATAATTTATTTCATAAAAAGTAAAATTGGAAAATTTTGTGGGATAAGTCAGATTAGATTGAAATTGAAGATAGTAGGATTATTATACATAAAAATGTTAATTCAGAAATAAAAAATCGGTATACAAATTAATAAATATTTATTTTTAACATAAAATAAAATACCTATAGTAAAAGTATTTTTGTTATCTAATATTGTTTTAATTTGATAAATAACTATAAAAAATATTTTGGGTTGTTTTTTACTTAAGTAGTATTTAATACTAATTAGTAATTAATTACTTTCTCAACATTCTAAGCATAGGTATGTTCAGAGTGGATTAATTTTTACCACAAAACTTTGCACCTTCTAAGAACCTGCCTAGAGGCCAGTGAGAATATTCTTAGGATTATGCTATATTTCTTTTAAGCATGTTCTTTGGAAGAAATATAGGATGCTCCTAAGAATATTCTCACTGGAAGGTTTAAAAAACATTCTTAGAACATGCCTAGAAGTAATATAGCATGATCCTAAGAATATTCTCACTGGAAGGTTTAAAAAACATTCTTAGAACTGTGCTATCAGGGAAAACGCCCATTATCGTAGTGAAAAAGTGAGGTTAGAATAGACTGGTCTATGTGAGATAATTATTTATATTTGATTGTTGAAAATTATTTAATTTTTGTGATCTTCGTAGAAAAAGTATAGTAAGCAAGTCGTTTATAAACTTGAAAAAATTAATGTAAAATAATATTATCATAATTATATTGATTTCCATTTTTAAGATGTGCCTTTGCAAAATAAGTTATGTAAAAAATGTATATTAATTATTAGGATAAAATATTCTTATAGAAAAATGTGCATACAAAATAATTAAAAATTATAACATGTTTACCAAAACCTAACGGGACATTCTGAGGATGTCTCTGGAATTAGTCCTATGACCAGCCCATTTTAGGCTTTAATTAGGATATTATTAGGTCCTAACGACATCCTTAAATGACTTTCCTAGGATATCCCAAAATGGGACCTAAAAAAGATCTAATGTCCGATTAGGTAAACCTATGGACGTCCTCCGAAAGTCCTTATAGCATCATCCCATTTTGGGACATTTAGGCTGGTCCAAGGACGTCCTGAGGATGTTTGTGCTTGCTGGGTTGAGTCAACCATTCGAACAAGGATTGCCTAAGTAGGTTAAAGTATTGGGAATAACCAATTAGCTTATTCCTTTTTAGAATCCTACACTGGAAATGCCCAATTGAATCATGGAAAATACCAGTAAAAACCAATATCTGTTTTACATCGCGCCCAATTAGATCCAATTCACCAAAGTTCAATTCACTGAATTGAATTGAGACCTATTGACACCAACCAATACTTCAATTGGTTTCTATAGAAATGTACATACAAAAAGTTTACAAAAGTGCTCTTTTAGTTCCACCCTTACTTCTTAAGAAGTCCCATAAGCCAACTGAATGGCTTGTTAGGGTTAGGGGTAGGAACGGACCGCGGGCTTAAAGTCCCCTCCGAAGGACTATTACACAATAGGACAAACACAAATAAACAGCCATACCCCTGGTGGGATTCGAACCCACGACCTCCGGCTTGTAGTTAGCAGCACTAACCACTCGTCCACCGTCGGCGATACATGGCAACATGGCAATATCAAGTGAATTTTCAGCTGAGTTATTAAAACTAAAAAAAGATCATTTAGTGGAAATTATATTAATCAAATCCATTCCCAGTACCATCAGTGTGAGCAAAGAACTGCGTAGATATGTAGAAAACACCGAAAACGATGGAACCAGCAAGTTGACAAAAGTTAACCTCGAAAACAACATACCGTTCATTAAGCTAGAAAGTGAATTAAAAACCACAGTAAGTGATAAGGAATTAATAATAAATTTATAACAAAAACATAAACAAACAAATTCTGCTCAAATGGATTGCAGCGTTGCCGATGCAGTCAAAAAATCTTGCAACGCGGGAAACCAGGAAAATCAGCAAACTTATATAAACCAAATAAATTGCGGCGTTGCCAATGCGACGAAAAAGGATTCAAATCAGGGAAAACAAAACCAGCTAACTAATTATAGTGGAAATCAAGGAGAATCGCAAGAACCAATAAATAAAAACAAAGCAAAAGTTGTAGCTACAACTTTTGCTTTGTTTTTATTTATAGCTAGGATCCAATGAGAAAGAAAATGTTTTTAAAAGTGCCCCTAAGAGAGCTGTTATACATTTGGGACGAGTAGAATTAAATACTAGTCCAGATGATATAAAAAATTATGTAGTCACCCAGTGGCGGCTGGTGGATTTTGGCACACCCATATCTCAATTATTAGACATAGGACCCACATCAAATTTATATCAGTTTGTAATGACATTATATAGACAAGTTCTGCGAAAGCAGAATTTAAATTAAAGTTTGCGAAAAAAGTTAGTTTTTAAGTGCAACCCCCAGTCTCCTGCCCCTCCAAATTAAGATAATTCAAATTAAAGTGGTACAATATTTAATTCACTGAAGTTTATCGACAAATTTCAAATTTTATTAAAAAAATTCAAGAATTACAGGTTTTATACCATTTATAATTTTTATTATTTCTTTTACTAAATTTAAAAAAATTTGAAATGGTATAAATCTGTAATACTTGAATTTTTTTAATAATAAACTTCAGTGAATTAAATATTGTACCACTTTAATTTAAATTATCTTAATTTGGAGGGGCAGGAGGCTGGGGGTTGCACTTAAAAACTAACTTTTTTTCGCAAACTTTAATTTAAATTCTGCTTGCGCAGAACTTGTCTATATAATGTCATTATAAACTCATATAAATTTGATGTGGGTCCCATGTCTAATAACTGAGATATGGGTGTGCCAAAATCCACCAGCCGCCACTGTAGTCACCACATTTAAAAGAAATGACTTTAATATCGAACCTTGTCCAGTAAGAGAGGGTGCTAAAAGTATTTCCTTCAAGATTGAGACAGATATCTCAATTCTAAAGGAACTATACTTAAGCGAAAATTGGCCCAAAGGTGTTTTAATAATAATAATAATAATAATAATAATAATAATGCTTTATTCGTGTTTACATACAATAAGTATTTACACTCGTCACAAAAAATATAATACATTATAATAATAAAAAAATGAGACTAACTAATTAGCATTTAAATAAAATACCTTATAAGTATAATAAATATAAGAAAAAAGAAACATGATACTTTATTTGCATACAACAGTACCTAAAGGTAATAAAGGTAATAAAAAACCAATTAATACAAAAAAATACAAAAAAATTCATAACATATCATTATCCAGAAACTCCTGAAGGTTATAAAAGGCTTTTTCAATTAAATAAAATTTTATGAAATTACAAAATGATTTTAACGGCATTTCTTTAACATGCTTGGGTAATTTGTTATAACACATAGGTCCCCAATACTGCCGTGCTTAATGAAAACGCCGTAACCAACAATTGTGCGATTTTTGTTTTACGGCATTTTCTACTAGAAAAATTCATCCTGCGTCTATCCCCGGTACTCAAAAAATCGTATCTATATATATACGGTTTTTTGAGTACCGGGGATAGACGCAGAATGAATTGTTCTAGTAGAAAATGCCGTAAAACAAAAATCGCACAATTGTTGGTTACGGCGTTTTCATTAAGCACGGCAGAATAGGTTATTGAATTTTTAGTTCGTTTTAATCGATGAAACTCAATATGTAAGTTTAAATTATTTCTGGTATTTATATTATGCACTTGATTTCGGGTGGAGTAGTCCGATATGTTTTTTTTCATATGTAATAGACAATTGTATATATAGACACATGGTAAAGTCAACACTCTTAGTTTTATAAAAGAGGATCGAACGTCATCTCGGTATTTAATATTATCTATAATGCGTATGGCTTTACAATAGATACAGGTTATTTCGTAACCAACCAGCAGCAGCAGAATTTAAATAGTGCATTTTCAAGAATAAATAAAATAAACAAACACAGAAAATCAATTCAAAATAATTTAATATACATTTTAAATCAGAACATACAATCAATCACAAATAAACAAGAAATTCTATCCGTTTCCTTAAATACAGAAAATATATTATTGGCATGTATTACAGAACATTGGGCTGACGAAACATTTCTGGAAAAACAACTTAACATTCCAAATTATAAAGTTGCTAGTTATTTTGCAAGGAAAATGTACAAACATGGTGGTGTCCTAATTCTAACAAAACAAAATATAAAAAATAGTGTCATTAGAAAAATTTAGCATTGAAAAATATTTTGAGATAACAGGAATTAAACTAACAATGAAAAACACCATATTAATTTGTATATACCGATCGCCAACGGTAGAATTAGGTATATTTACAAATACACTTAACACAATATTGTCAACAATTACAGCTTCAAACACCAACAAAAAAAATTGTTATTGCAGGTGATTTCAATTTAAACTTTTTAGCAAATTCAATTCAAATTCAAAAGAAGTAAGTGAACTTATTCAAATTATGGCTTCCTATGGGCTACAACCAAACCTACTTGAACCTTCCAGGGTAACAAAGCAAAGCGCGAGCTGCATTGATAATATATTTACCAACTTCTGTACATCTTCCAAAAAAACCATAAATTTACACCTTTCTGACCATTATTCTCAGTGTGTAACAGTGGATTTGCATGCTGAAAAAGAAAATAAATTTAAAAAAATCTTAACGAGAGATATAACACCAGAAAATACTTACCTTTTCAAGCAAAATCTTCAAAAAGTAGGCTTTATGTTTCTTCAAGAAATAACAAACGCCCGAGAAGCATACACAATGTTCCATAATCTTCTTTTAAAAGAATTTCAAGATGCCTTTCCACTAAAATATAAAAACATAAATAAACATAAACACCATAACATAGAATGGCATAATGAAGAACTAAAAACTTAAAAAACAACTTATTAAGTTTATCTAAAACAAATGAAGACTAAAAAAATCATAATAATTTAAAAGAAGCAAAGAAAGAATATAATGAAAATATTATATCTTCGGCAAACAATAAACAAAAGGCTACCTGGAAAATTATTAAAAAAGAAACCACTACAAATAAAGAAGCTGTTAATGAAGATGTATGCTAACAGCAGAAATTCTAAACGTTTATTTTGCGAAAGTAGCGCAAAAATCTATAAATGCTCTTCCTATAGACAAACTACAAATCATGATAATCACATATCCAAGATGGAAAAAAATAAAAGTTCCTGCTACCTTACAGAACTGACAGTAAATGAAACATTTAACACTATATGTAAAACCAAAATTAACCCGAGATATCTATGAAATGTCACCAAAGGTAATAAGAGAAGTCAGTCAAGAACTTGCGCTCCCATTGACTATTCTTATTAACTTGTGCTTCCAGGATGGCTATTACCCAGAAGAACTTAAGATAGCGAAAGTCATACCAGTATATAAAAAAGGATGTAAAAACTCCTGTGATAATTACCGCCCAATAGCAATTCTCCCAGTTTTGTCAAAGATTTTTGAAAAAGCAATTAAGGAGCAATTCAGAACAACATGGTTTTAGAAAAAATAAGTCTGTAATATCAGCAATAAATGGAGTTTTATCCAAAATAATAAAAGCTTGTGATAAAAAAGAGGTAGTACAGCTGGTGTGCTGCGATTTATCAAAATCTTTTGACACAGTTAACCACCATATTCTAATAGATAAACTTACTCACTATAGAATTAGAGGTACTGTTATAAATCTAATGTCAAGCTACTTGTTAGGTCGAACCCAACACGTCTTCTGGAACTATTCATATTCAACCAGCCTACCTATTATACATGGAGTTCCACAAGGATCAGTTCTTGGACCATTATTATTCACGGTATACGTAAACGATCTTTTGCCAAATGTTGACACATATGGAGGCTACCAATTTGCAGATGGTACATTTTTTCTCACCAAATGCCAAACTGAAGAAGAGATAGAAAATAAGGCAAACGACTGCATTACAGAAGCAAGCCAATGGATGATAAGCAATAAATTAAGTATGAACATTAATAAAACACATAAACTGACATTCAGCTTCAGCAACCCCATAACATCTATTAAATTTTTGGGTATGAAACTTGATAGTCGATTAAATTGGTCCCACCATATAAATCAACTTATAAACAAACTTTCAAGAGCTATCTATAGTATACGCACCTTAATGAATATTGCAACTTAAAAATCAGCTTTAACATGTTACTATGCAAATTTTCATAGTCTTCTGTCTTATGGAATAATTTTCTGGGGTGCTTCCAGGGACATCAGCAGGATTTTTGTCCTACAAAAGAAGGCTGTTAGAGTCATGAGCAAAATTGACCAAAAGGAAAGCTGCAGAACATACTTTAAAAGCTTAAAAATACTTACCTGCCTTCTGTTTGTGCACAATAACAAAAATAACTTTACCAAAAATGAACTCTATCACAACTATAATACCAGAAATGAGGCCAATTTAACTATTTCCCACCACAGGTTAGAAATGACAAAACAAGGAATATGTTACTGGGGTCCAATATTGTACAATCCATTATCAGCAGAATTAAAAAAACTGAACCCAAATACTTTTAAAAAATCCATACAGAACCTCCTGTTAGCAAATTCTATCTATACAATTGATGAGTACCTGGAAAGTCTGCGATTATAAAATTTTACTTTTATGTCCACTGTTTACATGGTGTACTCGTACATACATTTTATTTATGTTTAATTTGTATGCGTTTGTTTGTATTTTAAATTTTTCTGTATTCATTTATATTACACCTGACGATTTTGTAACTATTTAGTGACAAATAAATTTCTATCTATCTATCTATCTATCTATCTATAAGGAATTATTCGATCATTTACAACAGCTGGGATGTCACGAAAAAAAACAAATATTATGCAATGGTGGTTGATAAATGAATATTCGCCATGTAATCATAAGAAATTCAATATCCAGTAAAAATTGGGTATGAAGTTCACTTTGAATTTTACAAAAAATACTAACTTTTTGTACAGATATTTATTATCTAAAAAAATGTTCGAACAAATTTTTCAATTCGTTTGAACACTTGTAATATATTGCTGCCAAGTTGTTTATAAAAAAATAGCCGCAATTACCTTTAATTAATGTATATTGTAAATAAATTTTGTCAATCAATTCCAACTATATGAGCGAGCCTTCATTTTCATCTGCAACCCTTATAGCTTAGTAAAAAAGGATCTCAATTAGCATGCGAGAGGTAGGTACCGGGATCGATACCCGGCCCCTGTTATTTTGTTTTTTTACACGATATCTGAGAGGCATTAACGTTCTTAATAGCATCAACAGGGATTTATTTATCACAACATTGAATAAAGTATTTACTTTCCACAAGGATTCAAATCTTTAATTCACTGTAAAGTGCTATGAATATAAACAATATTTTTTCGTTTGCAGTGTGTCCACGGGCTGAAGTTAGCTTTAAGTTAAAATTGGAAAAATTGAGGGTAAGGTTGCCTGAAAGCAGTCAGATTTAAAATAAACTGCTCGTCATAAAAAACGACGCACCTAGTTTTTTGGAAAATATTTGAAAGCTCGTTATTGGAAAATTACTGAATCGGTTTTGAAAATCTTTGAAAATTCTAAATAGCTGATTCTTTGACTCTTATGTCTAATTTTGGGAATACAATATTTTGCACATAGCATTATACTACAGGGTGTTAAACGAAGAGATGAATTTTTTTCGAAATTTCAAGTTATTCCCATTCATAGGGCAGTTGACTTTGATAGTCGTAATACCTCTTCCTGATATAAGTTGGGTAATCCCTCGGAACGTTTTCGAGATTTTGTGGATATCTTGGCTAACTACGATTATATGCCAATTTTTTTAAAATTGTCCTTATTCCCCAGTTTAGTCAAAAAAATGAGCAATAGTGGATTCTTTGACTTACGTCTAATTTTGGGAATACGATATTGTGTACATGACATTATACTACAGGGTGTTAAAAAAAGAGATGTTTTTTTCCAAAATTCCAAATCCCCATTCACAGGGCAGTTGTGCTTGATAGTCGTAATACCCCTCCCTAGTAACAGTTAGGTAATCCCTCGGGACGTTTTCGAGATTTTGTGGATATCTTGGCTAACTACGATTATATGGCAATTTTTTGAAAATGGTCGTTATTCTCCATTTTAGTCCAAAAAACGAGCAATAGTTGATTCTTTGACTCTTATGTCTAATTTTGGGAATACGATATTGTGCACTTAGCTACATACTACAGGGTGTTAAAAAAAAGAGATGTTTTTTTTCCAAAATTCCAAATCCCCATTCACAGGGCAGTTGAGCTTGATAGTCGTAATACCCCTCCCTAATAACAGTTAGGTAATCCCTCGGGACGTTTTCGAGATTTTGGGGATATCTTGGCTAACTACTATTATATGGCAATTTTTTGAAAATTGTCGTAATTCTCCATTTTAGTCCAAATAATGAGCAATAGTCGATTCTTTGTCCCTTATGTCTAAGATTGGGAATACAATATTGTGCACATACCATAGCAAAAATATTTTCATATTCCACGAAAAAAATGACAACAATAATTGAAGCGATGAAAGTCAAAACCAGATATGCACCATATTTTTTAAACGTTCATGCTCAACCGTTTGTAGAAAATTGCATGAATATAGCCTGCATAAGTTTACGAGAATAATGCTGTTTGGTTTGCGTTTTTATTTTGAATTTCACCAAAAAAAATTGCTTTCGTGTAAAAAATATCAGATTTAATGAATCACGCAACGTACATAAACTGAAAGCACGTTACCTACCTTAAAACTCTGTGTTGATAACTAATAGATACCTTCCGTAGTTTGCTCATTTTTGTGACTTAAGAGGAGAATAACGTGAATTTTCGAAAAATTGCCATATAATCGTAGTTAGCCAAGATATCCACAAAATTTCGAAAACGTTCCGAGGGATTATCTAACTGTTATTAGGGAGGGGTATTAGGACTATCAAGCTTAACTGCCCTGTGAATGGGGATTTGGAATTTTGGAAAAAAACATCCCTTTTATTAACACCCTGTAGTAGCATGCTATGTGCACAATATTGTATTCCCAAACTTAGACATAAGGGTCAAAGAATCAACTATTGCTCATTATTTAGACTAAAATGGAGAATAACGACAATTTTAAAAAAATTGGCATATAATCGTAGTTAGCCAAGATATCCCCAAAATCTCGAAAACGTGCCGAGGGATTACCTAACTGTTATTAGGGAGGGGTATTACGACTATTAAGCTCAACTGCCCTGTAAATGGGGGTTTGGAATTTTGGAGAAAAAAAACATCTCTTTTTTTTAACACCCTGTAGTATGTAGTTAAGTGCACAATATCGTATTCCCAAAATTAGACATAAGTCAAAGAATCAACTATTGCTCATTTTTTGGACTAAAATGGAGAATAACGACAATTTTCAAAAAATTGCCATATAATCGTAGTTAGCCAAGATATCCACAAAATCTCGAAAACGTCCCGAGGGATTACCTAACTGTTACTAGGGAGGGGTATTACGACTATCAAGCACAACTGCCCTGTGAATGACGATTTGGAATTTTGGAAAAAAACATCTCTTTTTTTAACACCCTGTAGTATAATGTCATGTACACAATATCGTATTCCCAAAATTAGACGTAAGTCAAAGAATCCACTATTACTCATTTTTTTGACTAAACTGGGGAATAAGGACAATTTTCAAAAAATTGGCATATAATCGTAGTTAGCCAAGATATCCAAAAAATCTCGAAAACGTTCCGAGGGATTACCCAACTTATATCAGGGAGGGGTATTACGACTATCAAATTCAACTGCCCTATGAATGGGAATAACTTGAAATTTCGAAAAAAATTCATCTCTTCGTTTAACACCCTGTAGTATAATGCTATGTGCAAAATATCGTATTCCCAAAATTAGACATAAGAGTCAAAGAATCAGCTATTTAGAATTTTCAAAGATTTTCAAAATCGATTCAGTAATTTTCCAATAACGAGCTTTCAAATATTTTCCAAAAAACTAGGTGCGTCGTTTTTTATGACGAGATAAGTGAGACTTAAGCCGACACGTGTAAATCAAAATGGTAGTACTTGCATTGGCAATATTTTTACGAACCTCACAGAACACAGAATACTTACATCAGAAACAGGTCTTTCTGATCATAAAGAACAAACATTATGTGTGCAAGTACCAACCCCAAATAATATTGATTCGTACGTGATTAAACGCATTTATTCTCCTTCAAACATAAACAAATTTATAAATGATATCAATCAAAATGACCAATTTTTAGACCTTTTAAATACCTGCAACTACTCTTTTGAAAATTGTTTTGTACCAATAAAAGTCAAAATAAAACAAAAAACTTGGGTGAGTAAAGGAATCTCTAATTATTAGAGAGTCTTCAAAAAACAAAAGATTATTACTATCATTGCTAAGTAGTATAAAATCTGTAGAATTTTGCGGTAAAGGAATCTTAGAGTCTTATATAAAACAATATTGTAAAATTTATAAAAAAAGCTAAACAAATAGCATATGAAAACAAAATAAAAAATAGTGAAAATAAAACCAAATCTGTTTGGAATTTTGTTAAAGAAGAAACCGAAAGTAATACAAGAAATGAAATAAAACTAAATATTAATAATGTCACAATAAATAATAATCAAGAAATTGTTAAGCATCTAAATAAATATTTTTAAAATTAATAATACCAACCAAAATTAAAACATCTGAATTTTCTGAAATTAAAAGTCTTTTAGAAAAATGCTGTCCTACCAATACCAAAAGTTTTTTCATCAGTCCCACAACAGGTAATGAAATAACTAATTTAGCATTACAATTTAAAAATACCTTCTCTTGTGGTTGGGATCAAATACCCTCTTTTATCTTTAAAAGGTTTATTGTTTTGTTGGCAGACAAACTCGCTGATTTAATAAATAAATCTTTTGAAGTTGGCATTTTTCCAGATTGTTTAAAAAAATCGGATGTGTGTCCTGTTTTTAAGGGAGGCGAAAGTTATGAATGTGCTAATTTTAGACCCATATCTCTTTTAATAATGACCTCTAAACTTATTGAAAAAGTAATGTTAGTGCGTTTTAAAAACTTTATTATTAGTTCCAATATAATTACTGAAAACCAACATGGATTTTTAAAAAAAAGGTCAACAAACTCTGCCCTATTTAACATTACAAAGGATATAATTAAAAATTTAGACAAAAAATCAAACGTATATGGTCTTTCATGCGACTTTCGTAAAGCATTTGATAGTGTAAATTTTGAGGTAATACTTCTAAAACTTGAGCACTATGGTATAAGAGGGACAGCTCTTTCTTGGTTTGGGTCCTATCTTAAAAACCGATATCAAAGGACAAAAATAACAACTAAGTTTAGCACTGCTTACTCAGAGTGGGGTGAAACTTTGGCAGGGGTCCCACAAGGATCTATTTTAGGGCCATTTTTGTTTTTACTTTATATTAATGATTTGCCAGCCAAGGTCTCAACTGCCACAACAACTATGTTTGCAGATGATACTTTCTTTATAATTCAAAAAAATCGTATAAATATGACAATTAATAAAATACAAACTTGGTGCACTCTTAACAAAATTGAAATTAATTTTGAAAAGACAAAATGTGTGTATTTTCATCAAAGACAAATCAACACTGAGCATCCTACTTTAAATTTCAAAATCAATTATGAAAATAAAGTACGAACTTTAGGTTTAATTATAGATTCTGCTTTGAACTGGAAGGACAACGTTAATACATTATGCAACTCATTGAGATCTGCCTGCTACTGTCTAAGAATTTTAAAACTTAAAGAAATTAGCGTAGAGACGTTACAATTAGTTTATTTTAGTTATTTCGAAAGTCGCCTCAGATATGGTATAATTAACTGGGGCTCTTCAGTAACGTCTTCCAAAATTTTTATATTACAAAAATATGCGCTAAGAATAATCCTAGGTTTAAAAAGAAAGGACAGTTGCAGGGAATACTTTAGACTAAAAAATATATTAACGTTTCCTTCCTTGTTTATTTTCGAATGCTTAGTTTTTGTACATAATAATAAGAATGAATTTAATTTTTTTAATGCAAACACTCGCCAAAGTGGTCTAATTATGTAGAATCAAATAACACCAGTTTATTTCAAAGAAGTATTTTGTTTTTAGGACCAACATTTTATAACAAACTTAATAAAAATATTAGATCTTTAAATTTAAGGAGCTTTAAGTACACCATTAAACAACTTTTAATTTCAAAAGCTTATTATAGCTATGGTGAATATTTGGATGATAATTCAGTTTAATAATCTGGTTAAATAATTTTGGATTTGGTTTGGTAAGAAGAACACAAATATTGTTCCTTATTATAGTTTTTATTTTAATGTTATAATTTTTTATATTTTTTGTATTTTTTTCAAGGTATTGCCATATTTTCATTTTTTACTTTTCTATACAACTGTAGTTGTTTTTTGAAAATAAACGTTATTATTTTTATTATTATTATTATTATTTGGTAATTATACTGACTGTGAGACTGATAAATACAATTTATGCCACCCATTCCCCCAAATCGATACTGCGGATTCTGTATCTGGACCAACCGATAATTCAAACGCAGAATAATGTACAAGTGAGGTTGCCGACAAAAATTCAAATCACAGTTCTAGTGAAAGTTCTACCAGCAGTGTATGTCCCAACTTTAAGTTAGAAATAATTAAAGGGCAAAAGCGCCAAAGAAAGAAGACCAAATTAAAACGTCAGAAAAAATTAAAGAAACTCGGGAAAAAGCTACCTAAATTATAAAAATGAAGTAATTGAGAAAAAAAAAGTTCTTCCATCCATGCCTAAAGAAAAGATGTGAATCGATATAACAGTTTTGGCGAAGAAGAAAGAAAGAATATTTTTGCTCAATTTTGGAAATTTAAAAATAATTTAGAAAAAACGAATTTTATTAATGGATGTGTAAACGTAATACCAGTAAAGAGAAAAAGAACGTTGGGTGATTCGCGTCTTAGTTTGACAAACCCGTATTTTTTAATGAAAAATGGTGTACAAAGCCGTGTTTGTTTACAGTTTTTTTAAAATACTTTAAATATTTCCCAAATCTTAATAAGATATACAATAAAAGGAAAAATTGAAGCAATTGAAGAAAAAAAGGGGAAAACATAAACCAAAACACAAAGTAAGCCCAGAACAATTGAGAGCATTTAAAGATTTTATTCAAAGTCTTTCTGCTGTCCCCTCACATTACTGTCGGGGATCAAGCTCAAAATTCTATTTACCATCCGAAACTAAAAGTATTTCTAATCTTTATAGAATGTATGTTTTGAAAATGCAAGAAAACAGCAATGTGCCTTTAAAAATGTCTAGCTTTAAAAAATATTTTAAAAAGGATTACAATATCGGTATACGGGATATAAAGCAAGAAAAGATAAATGCGCTGTATGTGTGAGGTATGAAAATATTCCAGAAAATGAAAAAAACAAATGATGACAAAATGAAATTCCTTAAACACCAGCAACTCTTTTTAGCGAAACAAAACAAATCTGATAAGGATGGCTTCATTGTAGTATCTTTTGATTTGCAAAAGGTTTTGGCGACACCTCATGGGCCCAGTATGGTGTTTGGATTTAGTGGAAAATATGCAGTATATAACTTTACATTATACGAAAGTAAATCGAAAAATGCGTTTTTTTATGCCTGGGACGAAAAAAATGGAAAAAGAGGTGTCAACGAAATATGTAGTCATTTATATTCATCACTTCTTGTGACAATTGTCCAGGACAAAATAAAAATAAATTTGTTTTGCCAATGTTTCACTAGTTTTAAAAAAATCCAAATATATAAAAGAGATAACTGTAACATATTTGGTTGCTGGTCACACCTATATGCCCGTAGACAGTGTACATGGAGTAATATAGTTCCAATATTAATATTCAAGCACCATCAGAATGGACGACTGTAATTAGGAACGCAAGGCGTCGTCCAAAACCTTGAAGTAGTTCAAGTATACTATAATGACATTTTAAATTGAAAGGGCCTTGCTGTTCCTAAAAAACTAAAGACACTTCAAGAATTGGAAATTAAACTAAATGATATTACTAGAGCTACGTTTGTTAAAAATAATTCTAACACATTATTTACTGCCTTTACTGGATATGACATGGAAACAGCTCATAAAATTCAATGGATACAAAGTAGAAATGATTACGTTTCTAGAGCGTATAACACCCAGCTACCTAATAATGAAAAAAAATTAGAAAATCTTCTAGATCTTTGTAAAAGAGATAAAATCAAAAAACAATATTATGCCGAATATTTGACTCTTACATCAAACCATACTGTACCTGATGTTCTCCCAGAGACTGATATAGAAGATAATGTTGATTAGTTTGCGCTTTTTCTTATATTTTAAGTAGAAAGTTATACTTAAGTTTAAACACAAGTGATTAAAGCATAAGCATAAATGTGCAATTTTGTTTTTTAAACAAAATTAATTGCACATTAAGCTTGAATCACTTGTGTTGACACTTCTAAACACTTTACTTAAAACATTATATAAAAATAAGTTTTTCAGCGCCTAATTTTCAACATAACTATAGTTATGTTCAGAAATAAGTACTGAAAATCTTATTTTTATATAATATTTTAAGTAGAATTTCTAGAAGTTATAATTATTTTATTAAACTTAAAAAAGTTTTGTTCAGTTTTTATGAAAATTTGTCACAACTTTACTTTATCCTTTATTATTATTGTTTGGATTGTAATATATTTATTTTATTAAAATTAAGAAAAAAACAATAAGTATTATTTTGTTTAGTATTGTTCTTATTTTATTATTAATATTTGTATTTTAATATATTTTTATTATTCATAAAAATAAATGAAAGACCTAAACACCTTTTTTAATTTCTTTCTGTAAAATGAACAGGCTTACTTCCTAAGAAGTCCCAGAAGCCAACTGAATGGCTTGAGCGGGTTTAGGGGTAGGAACTGACCGCGGGCTTAAAGTCACCTCCGAAGGACTATTACACAATAGGACAAACACAAATAAACAGCCATACCCCATAACCCACGACCTCCGGCTTGTAGTCAGCAGCACTAACCACTAGTCCACCGTCGGCGATTAATTTAAAATGACGCAAACGCCAAAATAAAAAATGAAAAGGGCGTAAACGTTAAAATTTAAAATAAGTAAGTAATATTTGCACTAATAGTAAAAACAAAATGCTGTAATAAAATGAATTAATTTCTGCTAAGCATTAACGTTAAAAATTGCGATAAAATCTTAAAAATAATGATACTATATGTTTTTTTCCTTTCCTGAAAAAAATAACGAAAGCCGCTTATGCCTTTTGTCGTGACGCCGTCGATATATTTTTAATGGCTTAACCGACAGCGCCAACCAAAGGTTTATGAATTGCGCTTTAATCTGTCTGTATTTGGAAATTACGGTAACGAAACGGGTTACAACAATCACATTGTTTTACGTATGTTGATAATTTAAGTAAGCTACTATTACAGAATTTGTGACTCTACTTGCAATTTTTATTTTATTTATTTTTAAAAACCGTATAATTATTATACGTTTAATTTTATAACTTCTTATAATAAACTCTTTAAACAAATATTTCTACAAAATCGCTTGTCCGTTTGGAATTAAAATTCTTTATAAATTATATTATGCAAAATATGACAATTTTTTAGAAAAATGAGCAATTTTAAATGCCAACAAATCAATTTTCCCAAAGTCTGTCGCTGATAAAAAATAATAATAAAAATAATAATATTTTTGGGGCAATGTTTTTCCAAAAGTCAATAATTAATTTACTAATTACAAAACCACAACAGAAAATCATTAGTATGACAAGTCAAAAAGATACATTAAAAGTATACTAAACATAAATTGGCTACAATAGAACGATAAAAAACATTATTTAATTTTAAAAAAATTATTGAATAAAAAATGTTTTTTTACCCAGTAAAATTTAAAGAAAAATAAATTGATCATTTTTAAAACCTCGAGGTATTAAATCTTCTCATTTTTACCTTGCTAAATATTTTTTTACTCCAAGCAGCATTTGTGGTTCCAAAAACCATTACCAAAGTGGTGATAACTTTAAATTAGTTATGTATACCAAACAGCTACTTTAATTTTTACTTAAAAGTAATTCTTTTAAATAGCAATATTTTGTAACAGAAACTTCATTCTTTCCTTAAATGGTTACTATATAGTAATAAACAAGTAAAACTTGGTTGCCCCCAAGAAGACTTTGCAACTTTAAAAAAGGTGTTGTAAGTAAAAAAAACATTCAAGTTAATTTAATTTGTAGCAGTTATTTTCGGTTTCTACCTAAATATTACATTATAATTATTTTTACTTTGTAGGCCCTTTGCAAGTTAAAATCTCGAAACTGGAACATGAGTTAAAAACTACAAAGTTATTATTTTAGTATTTGGAACGTTTATGGTACTAACCAAAACTACCGTAAAGTAAATTAAGGTGGAAAAAACTTTAAAGTAGCGAAAACTACTTCAAAAGAAAATGCTTCTTATCGGCCATTTTTTACTGTACACTACCACATGGTAATGTATATAATAAATTATTTTAATTGTTTGTAAATGGTTGTTTACTTTTTAATAAATAGTAATTTTGTTGGTAATAGACGGTATTAATAATTAAATAGGTAGAGTAGCTATGGGGCTTCTGGCTCACTACTTCACATTTCGGCCGCAAGGTGGCGCCACTAGCCGGGTTTCACATCCATGACCATGTATGGATGGGCGGGAAATTCAAAATGGCCGCCGGCCGCCAACCAATTGCAGAAATAATGATGGGCGGGGCTTGTTGAATTCAAAATGGCCGCCAACCAATTGTAAAAGTAATACTGAAAAATGCAAAATTATGACTCGTGGTGGCGCCACTTGCCCGGTTGATTCTCAAGTCTAGTAATTGCACAATATTTCGAAATTTTAATTTATTCTGGCGCCACACTGGCGTTGTTTTTCTCACACGCTGAGACGCACTTCCCTAGGCCCCATTGGGCGGCCGCAACCTTGCAATTGGCGGCACGAATTTTTATTATTTGCATATTTAATTAGATAAATAAGTTTGCGGCGCCACACTGGCGGCACATATTTTTATTATTTGCATATTTAATTGCATCTACTTATTCAATCGTAACTCTCGGAATTTTACAACTCAAGTTTGTTTTTTTATTAATTAATAATACGTGGTAAAATTAGCAAATAGGTAAATCAATTGTGTCATTAAAATCTCTTTTGATATTTAATTTAATTTGCACATTACTACTCAAAACATATTTTGTTTTTGTTCATTAAATGACTCATTTGTTATTTAACTTTTGATTAGCTCATTAATATTCGAAACCTGTTATATTGTTAGTAGAGATAGAGTTTTAAGCCGGAAGTGACCCAGACAGGTGACGTAACGCGTTGGGTTGGTAGCTCTGTTTTCCAAAGGTGGCGCCACCTATAGATAAGCGATACAAAAATTTCGAACTAGAGATAAGGGAAAGGAAGCTGGTGATAAGGGGGTGGGCGTGACTTAACAGTGGTTTGGTCACCTGGCATCCGCTATTTGGAGATAAGGATTTATTATTAATAATATAAATTTCATTTTTAACGCCTTTTTAAATTGTGACGTCAATTTTTTTAGAGATAAGGATTGGTGTCCAATATCGAGGCGGCACTTAACGAAGATGACATTAAGGCGGCCATCGCCGACCAAAGAGCAGGACATTGAGGTTAGGGACCTGCGGGGAGGCTTCAGGGGCAAGCAGACAGCCACAGTCCTAGTCCCCGAGGAGACCGGTGATACAATATTAGCACACAAGGGTATCATTATGGGGATGACTCCTTCAAACATTAGACCCAGGCTCCAGGTTGAAAAGTGCCACAAGTGCTGGGAACCAGGACACTATGCTAGCCGGTGCAACGGAACCGACCGAACAAGTTGCATTCCCAATGGACCAACACACCATCGTCCAATTAAATATGAATAGGTGCAGGCGGGCGCACAACCTCCTATACGAGCGATGTAGGAGGAAGGGTGTCCGCGCCGCGTTGGTCAGCGAGCCCAACAAGCAGGTGGACAGGGGAAGTAGCGGCTGGGTGGTAACGAGGAGGCGACGGCGGCGATCTGGCTGGCGGAAGGGCGCTGCAACGAGAGTGGCAGCGGCGCGGCCTACGTAAGGGCCAGGGTGGGGGAAGTGGCGTTGTACTCCACGTACCTCTCCCCCAATGTCAGTCGGGAGGAAACGGAGCAGGGCCTATAAGAGATGGAGGCCCAAATCAGGTCAGAGCCCCAGGCACCACTATCGTCGTTGGTGGCGATCTGAACGCGAAAAGTTATACCTGGGGTTCAATCACGGAAGACGCCAGGGGCCGCATTATCAACGACTGGGCGGCCAGCCTTCATCTAAGCGTGGTGAACGTGGGCTTCGCACCAACCTTCACTCGAAACCCGCAGGAGAGTATTATCGACGTGACCCTGTTCAGCGACAACGCCAGACAGACGGTGACGGGATGGAGGGTTTCCGATGAAGAAACCCTGAGCGACCGCCACGCCATCGAATTCCAAATAAGCGGAGTCCCTGCTCTACGCGAAGAACCACAGGCAAGATGGAGGATCACCTCAGGCACCCAGAGGCATAGGCTCAGATCGGCCCTCGGGGAGAATCTTCTTAGCGTTCACGAGCTAAATGTGGACTCAGTCACTGATGCCCTCAGATGGGCCTGCCAGGCTGCCGCTCCTCCCATGGCTAATAGGCACAAGGCCGTCCATTGGTAGTGCAGCGAGGTCGCTCAAGCAATCTCCGCACGGAACAGATGCCGCAGACAAGAGGCTAGGAAAAAGGCTAGGGCGAGGCAGACGCCCAATGAGGACAACATCTCGGCTCATCTCGCGACTCTAGAAAGGCTCAGAGAAGCCAGATGGAAGTAAAGAGGCAGATCACGAGAGCCAAGAGAGCTTCGTACAAACAGTTCATTGACAGTGTCGAGGGCGACGTTTGGGGAACCGCGTACCAGCTAATTTGCAAGAAAATGGGCAGGATGGTGCCCCCCATACTGTCCAGCGAACAAAAGGAAGCGATAGCGGACCAGCTGTTCCCAACTCATCCGGTCACGGAATGGAACAAGCCAATATTTGTATGGGAACGAGGAATGGCGGTTAACAAAGCCGAAGTTGAAGAAGCCATAGGAAAAATAAAAAATAAAAAAGCTCCGGGCCCTGACGGAATTCTCGTCGAAGCAATCAAGCTGATGGCCATCGACTACGCCGATGATTTGGCATGCCTGTATACCCGTCTGATACGAAACAGCATCTTTCCCAGAGAGTGGAAAAAGGCCAGGGTGGTCTTGATTCCCAAAGCCGGCAAGAACCCAGGGGAAGAAGGGGTACGCCCGATATGTCTCCTGGACAATCTTGGGAAAACGCTGGAAAGGATCATTCACAAACGTATGAGCGAGTCGCTCCAAAACAATGGGCATGACCTGCACGAACAGCAGTATGGCTTCCGAGCGGAGCATTCCACAGTGGATGCCGTGCAGAAAGTCCTTCGGATGGTACGCTCGGCAAAGGAAGGAAACTGGAGGAGCAAGGAACTCTGAATCGTGGCGGCCATCGATGTACGCAACGCATTTAATACAGCGAGATGGACAGAAATCGTGGAAGAGCTTCAAAGAAGACGCATCGATGACCACCTCATTGCAATTACAATGAGCTATCTGGAAGAACGGGAGCTGGAGCTGGAAGGGACAATTAGGCCAATGACAGCAGGCGTACCTCAGGAATCCCTGCTTGGTCCCCTCCTCTGGAAGAATGCGTACGACGGTGTCCTGAGGATATAGTTACCGGAGGGATGCAGGGCTGTTGCTTATGCCGACGATCTCGTCATCATCGCCATCGGTATATATCTGCAAACCACCAAAACCAGGGTAGAGCAAGCACTTGCGATAGTCAACGGGTGGATGCAAGACAAAGGGTTGGAAATCGCAGCCCATAAGACAAAGGCGGCCCTACTCATTGGGCGTCGCAAAACCCACGGTGCGCGGGAGATTGATGCTCTGGGGGTGCCGATACAACTGGAAGCACACTTCAAGTACCTTGGAGTATGGCTGGACAGCTGTGAAAGCTGGGTTAAACATGTGGAAGAGGCATGCCGCAAAGCGGAGGCAACGGCCCGGGCAGTGCGCGGGATGGGTGGCGCGGGAGATGCGGCGAGGAGGCTCCTCGCCTCGGTGTATCATTCGGTGCTACTCTAAGCAGCTCCGGTATGGGCAGAGGCGGTCAGGCTACAAAAGGTACGAAACATGCTCAACCAATCACAGAGGCCAGTACTACTGGGGATAACAAGAGCGAACAGAACCGTCTCCACGGAAGCGCTCCAGGTCCTGGCGGGGGCTCTCCCAATGGACCTTCAGGCCACACTCAGAGCGCAAAGTTACAAGGCCACAATCGCAGACCAAAGGAGGATCCAAGGAGAAATGATGGATACCTGGCAGGAGCGTTGGAGCAGGAGCTAAAAGGGCGCCTGGACCAGAAGGCTTATCCCTGACATAAGGGCTTGGAAGGATAGGGAATTTGGTGACCTGAAATACTTCACCACACAGTTCCTTACCGGGCATGGCCACTTCAATAGCTATCTCCAACGAATCGGCAAGACAGCATCAAACCGTTGCCAAATATGCAACGAGATAGAGACTGCGGAGCACGTCCTCTTCCAATGTGAAGAATGGGAATCGGAGAGGCATCTTGCCGAGAGAACAGTAGGAGCTGTTCTAAACACGCACAATTTGGTGCCAGTTATGCTCAGAGGGATAGACGAGTGGAATGCAGTGGATATCCTAAAAAAGAAGGACCCTGTTGTGCGATCTCGAAGTGAGTAAACGAGGAGTCTAATTATCCGCTGCCTGTTGGACGGTATGCCGTAAGGCGATTCCCGACAGGAGTTACCACGAAGAGGGGGAAGAGGTTTTAGTGGGTATGGACACTCCGTCAGAGTGCTCGAGCCCCACACTCTCCCGGCGACAGTCCATCAGCCGGGAGGTCAGTGCGTAACGAATTTCTCCCATACCCCCTACTAAAAAAAAAAGCTTTGTTTTCCGAAGGTGGCGCCACCTATAGATAAGCGATACAAAAATTTCATTTTTAACGCCATTTTGAATTGTGACGTCAATTTTTTTAGAGATAAGGATATATTTGAAATAATAATATAAATATAATTTTTGACGCCATTTTGAATTGCCGACGTCATCCGACTTGTCCTAACAAGTCTATTTTTAATCCCTCCAGAGGCCTTTTTCTCACAATTAGGTGTTCTTTCGTCCGACCTTTTTTATTAAAATTATTTTTTTTAAATATTTTTGTGTACCGATCGGTACAATTTTAAATCAATTAAAAAACATATTAACATCCGTTTCAACATACTTTAATTGATAATTATAAAAGCTTAACTTTAATAAAAAAAATCATTTCATTGTTGACTTTTAAGCATAAAGGTAGTGGTTTATTAAATTCGGTACTTAACAACCTACCCTTTGAGCTTTTCACGTACCTTCTTACCAATTTTGTGGGCCAGGTACTAAATAAGATAAGAGAATTCAAAGGGGTGATACTGGTATAAACCCCTTAGACGCTGCATGTAAAGTACACGATATTGCTTATTCAGAAAATAAAAGTTTAGCGGAAAGGCATAAGGCAGATTGGATTTTGGAAAATAAAGCTTGGCAAAGGGTGAAATCAAAGGACTCCAAATTGGGGGAGAAAGCAGCAGCTTCGTTGGTAACAACTGGAATGAAGGTTACAAGAAAACTTGGAATGGGTATTCGAAAAACTCGAAAACCAATCTTATTTAAACGTGGTTTGGTTGATAAAATTAAAAAACATGTTCAAGATTTAGATATATCCAATCAAAATTCACTTAAAAAATCTGCCGCAACGGCACTTAAAGCAGCTCGGGTGATTATAAAGAAAGCCGGGGGTCGTAAAAATATTAAGGTGCCTAGGATAATTCCATTTGAATCCGACAAACAAGGAGGATTTCTACCCCTTTTACCATTATTAGGAGCTTTGGGGGCCATAGGATCATTGGCTGGAGGCGCAAGCGCTGTAGCCAAAACGGTGATAGACACAAAAAATGCTAAAAAGAAACTTGAAGAATTAGGTCGACATAAGGCTATGGAGGAAATTGGGAAAAAAGGCTCGGGATTATATTTAAAAAGGAATGTAAAGGGAGGATATGGTCTTTTTTTAAAACAAAAAAACTACCAATAAAGCTACCTAATAGAGCCCTATATGATTCTGAATTGGTAAAATATGCACAAAAGCTTAAAATACCCTATTTAGAGGGGTTTTTATGCGAGACGCTTTACCAAAAATAAAAAATAAAAATGAATCTGCAATCATAAGTTTAGACATTTCGAAAAATGTGGGTACACATTGGGTAGCTTATACTAAAAGAAACAATTCTGTTATGTATTTTGATAGTTTTGGTGGTCTGAAACCACCAAAAGAATTAGTAAATTATTTAGGAAAAAATGTTAAAATTAATTATAATAATGATTATTTTCAAAACTTTAAACAAATTAATTGTGGTCATTTATGTTTGTGGTTTCTTTATAAAAATAAATGAGATAAGAAAATATGATTAGTCTATTATTAACCCTTGTTTAAAGATAATGTCCCAGCTATTTACATTAAAAAGTAATAATTATGTTTTAAGTATCGATTTTACTAATCCAATACAACTTAATTCAGATTTTGACTACGGTATAGCATTAATAGGGTTTTATTCCTATAACAGTATCCCTAATATTGAAGAAGGTGAAAATACATTTTATTATAAAGACGCGAATGTGGATAAGAAAATATTAATACCAACTGGTACTTATGAAATATTAGATATAGAAACTTACCTAAGACAACAAATTATTCCTGGCACCGTTTAAAAGGAAGATTATGATAAATATTTTTCACTTAAACCAAATACTAATACTTTAAAGTGTGAAATTCAAAGCAATACGTTGGAAATAGATTTTACACAAGCAGATGGTATAGAAAAAATATTAGGATTTTCTAAGCGTACTTTAACGCCGGGTAAAAAACACGAATCGGATCTCCCAGTTAATATATTAAAAGTTCGAACCATTCACATCGATTGTAATATATCTACAGGTGCTTATTATAATTATCTACCAACACATACAATTTACGAATTTTCAGTAGACGTTGATCCAGGCTATACAATCAACGAAATTCTCCGAAACCTTATTTATTTACCAATAATAAATAAACAGGAAATATCTAATATTACTTTGGTAATTTTAAACCAAGATTTTAAGCCAGTTAATTTTCGTGGAGAGGAAGTTTTAGTTCGTTTGGAATTAAAAAAATTATCATAATGGGTTTAATATTTAACAATTATTATAAAAATCCCAGCACAAGCAATTTGAAATCAGTTGACAGCAAACGCTTGCCTAGTTCAAACAACTTAACTTATTCAAATAGACTTTTTCTACAATCATTAGGATATAATGTCATCATTAGACCAAATCTTCGACATCTATCGAAAACCACAGTTTAGTGAAACAAGTCAAAAGGTTGACTACAGAACTTATTACCCCTATGTTAAATATTTTAATAATAGTGATGTTATAGAAATTTCAATAAATCAAAGAGATTCCTGGTTGCTTATGCACGATGCAGCTCTATTAATAGATGGTAAATTGGAAATAACTAAAGGGGATGGCGAGGCAGCCCTAGTAAATAATTTTGGAGCTTTTTTGTTTGACCGAATTTCTTATGAAATAAATGGAAAATAAATTGATGGTATTCGCGACCCAGGTATTGTGAGCACAATTAAGGGATATCTTAATTACAGTAGCGATGATTCAAACCATTTAGGCATTGCAGGGTGGAATTACCCAGCTTAACCAATAGTCTCAACAATAGCCAAAATTTCAAATTTTAATATACGTATACCTTTACATCATTTATTTGGTATATTTAATGAGTATCAGCTAGCCCAATTTGGTAAACAAACTATAGGTCTTGTAAGAGCTCGAAATGACTCTGATTGTCAAATTATAACAGAAAAAACTGCGGCTGCTGCTGCTGGCACAACAAAGGCTAAATTAACCGTTGAAAATATCTCGTTAAAAGTACAAGTTATTATACCCAATGATTTATTAAAGCTTCAGTTGTTGGAATCAATAAAATCAGACAGACCTATAGTAATTCCATTTAGAAAGTGGGAATCCCATGAGCTACCCCAATTGACTAAAGATGCCACTAGGGAAATATGTTCAGTTAAAACGTGCACTGCATTATATAATTTTAGCTTTTCATACCAATAGAAGAGGTAATGATACAAAAGATCCCTCATATTTTGACAACATTGATATATCTGATATACGTGTTATCCTCAATGGCGAATATTTTCCTAAAGAATGCATGGACCTTAATTTTGAAAAAAATAATTTTATCGAGGCCCATCACAATTATACACAATTTTATTCAAGTTTTAAAAATGATTTAACAATATCAAAACACTCTCTACTTGATTATAAACAATTTAAGAACCACGCCCTTTTTGTAATTGATTCTTCCAGAAGAAATGAATCCTTAAAATCGAGTACAGTTGACATCCAAGTTGATATTGAGGCGAAAAAAGGCTTTCCCGATATCACAAAAGCATATTGTGTTATTATACATGACGCCATTATGGAGCATCTTCCACTCAGTGAAATAGTTCGTAGTTTATCATAATGCTGTTTAGTTTAAATTATTCTGCCTAAGATGAAGGTTGTGTCTATAAATATTCAGGGATTTAATTTATTCTCTAACGAAAAATGTTTTTTTCATCCAAAAGAAGTTACGGTTACCAATGGATTGCAAACAAATCATTACCTCTTAAAACCAATGGTAGAATTTAAGCTGTTAACGCGAAAAAATAAAAAACAAGTTTGCTTTGAAGAAAAAATTCATGGTCTACGATATTCAAGTGGATACATAAATTTTAATGAGATTAACAACATTTTAATGGAATTATTGCCTGAATACGATACTGTTTACACAAAAGGAAATCAAAATTATGAATATTTAAAAACAGTCTGTGAGCTGTTATTACCAAATATAAAAATTATAAACGTTGAAACATTAAACCTTTGGGAACAACCTATGTTTAAAAACAAACCCCTCATGTGTTTGGATCATTTTAGAAGCGGTAGGTGTAGTACAACACATGCCTTAGTATTACATAATTGGCTTTAAAGTTATCTACCCCATAATCATGGATTGTAAAGGGTCTTTCTATTTCAAAACGACCGCTACGCGCAGGTCATGATTTTCTTTTTCTATGAATCTTAAATATGTTGTTTTTTGGTCGAAATTATGAGACAAGTATTTTTTTGTTTGGCGAAAAAAAATTTTTGTTGTTGATTTTTGGCTGTAATAATAATCGATTTTTTCCGTTGATCGAAAAAGTTTTTTTTTAAATGCGTATAACTTGTTCAAAAGATGACCGATTTTGACAATTGAACTTGCAAAATGCTTGTACTTATTAACACTTTCCATGAATAGTATCAAAAATTTTAAATTCCTTGTGATAATTTTTTTATACGATAAAAAACAAAAAGTACGGAATTTTTTCAAAATTAAATTTTTCAAAAAGTGTATTTTTTATTTTTTTTTATTAAAAAGTAGACAGTCCAAACTGCATTTTTGCTAAGGGACATAGCCAAAACTTTTCGTTAAGAAGATATGAATTTTTTTTTCAAATTTTATTTTTCTCACTAACGATCTCGTGAGTTTTTAAAGTAAGTTTTATGTGTAATAGCAAACAAATAAGATTGGAATTTAAAGTTCATTGTGGTATAATCGTTTTAAGTGAAAAAACTTGCTGAATTATTTTGTTTAAAATCAAATTTTCAAGGCGAGCATAAAGGGATTGGTTTGGGTGGGGAAGCTTTAGTAGATAAGTGCCATCTTGGTTTAGTACTACTAAACCAAGATTGCCATGATCCTTATAAAATTATTGTTTGACGGATTGTTTTGTCATAACCTCATTTCATTGACTGTGTCAAATCGTGACTTGTTAAATATATTAAACCTAAAAATAACAAGAATTCATTAATTGCTCCCGTACAATACTTGAAGATTCCATACATGTAAGTTGTTCTACGCTTATAATTGCAGATGCAAAAAACACTGAATAACGCATTATTTTTTTTATTAAAGTTGTACATATCATTAATCTTTGTATCTGACTTAAGAGGCAGGTAAATATACTTAATACTCGGAAATTCCCTATGTTTATTATTTAACTAAGGCTAAGACTGGTTTAATTCGTAGATTTTTGAGGCCTAAATAGTTCATGACATCTAATTATCATCTAATCATCTTATTTTTTGTATTAAAGTTGTAGGTACATATCATTAATCTTTTGTAACTAATTGCTAGACTTGAGAGGCAGGTAATTTACTTAATACTCGGGAATTCCCTATGACCATATGTATAATATACATTGTATATACATACATATATTGTATTATTTTTAGAAAATAGGTCAAAATTAGCATTAAACTGACAGATAAATATCCTCAATTATTTGTTTTCAAGTGTCATGTATGAAGCATAGTACACATTTCAGATGAAGAATAAATATATTTTTGAAGACCCTGTGTAATTTATTGTTATCATGATTGCAATATTTGATATATGTAGATAATAAGATGATAATTAGATGTCATGAACTATTTAGACCTCAAAAATCTGGGTTAGTTATTACACTATTACACTATTTAAACTATTTATTTCAAAAAGGGTTCTAGTCTTTCCGCCATCTACTGATAAAATATATTTTAATTTATAATGTAATATAGAGCCAATTGCTGAGGCATTAACTTAAATCTTGAATGTACCAGGAGCTGCATCCATTGGATTCCAATCATTTGGCCATTGAGTCTTTACCATTGGATTATCAACATTAAATGCCACTAACAATCCTGAGTGTTTTTGGGAAAATTTACATATAAAGTATTATTTATAAATGTAGATAGTAATAAAAAATTGGCTACTGAAAACATGTTTATTTAATTAGGAATAATAGTCGCCTTATATTATTAATTTTTTATTATAAATAAATTGTTATCTTTACAATTTTTATTAATGTAAACATAACGACCTTGTTTTGGTGGTGGTGTTATTAAAACTCAAGGGTAAGTTTAAAAATCAGTATATTTTTCTAAATCATTTGACATTTTCATATCTAAATAGTATAAGCATTCTAAAAAACAATAACTTTCTACACTAGTACCGCAAGAACATAGGGATGGAGGATAAAAACGAAGTTCAGTTTTCATCGCTTCATATGTGTTTTTAATAGATTATGATAATAATAATTAAAATTTAAATTATTTAACATTTCAAGTTTTTTTAAAATTAACTTTTCTAATTCAAGAATTTCAAAAACATCATTTAGCATAAAATACAAAATGGTACAATCATCTGATATCTTGAGGAGATCTGCAAATACCCCCCTAATAAACAATCCGTGGGTTATTACGATCCTAATTTTTTAAAATAAATGCATTCAAAAAGCCATGTAAATAAAACTAACATTTAAATTTAGCGCAACGGAAATACGAATGACATATAAAAACTACCGTGCCATTGGGTAGAAAGACTTTCCTGATTAAGTGGGAAAAGGTAGGGGGAAATAATGCTAGACGCAAGTGACGGGCAGGGGAGAACATTCATTCGAGCATTGGAGCAGAGCCGAGCAGCGACCAGGGTTATAAAAATTGTGTGTGCAGGAAAGTGGTTAAAAATGTAGGTTTGTACGTTTTAAATAACTAAATTATTGTAGTATAAATATTCCCGAGCATTTTGGTATAATTAGTTTACACAAATACCTTGTGTAAAGATAAATATTCGATCAATTGACTTGGCGTCATCGTTCGATCTATTACGCTGTAATGGCTGTCGTTTAGAAACCACGCCCGTAGAAATTGACATGAATTAAATTAAGTTTAAATTTGGTATTTCGTATTATAATTTATATTCTAAGTTATAAACAATTGGTACGTGTATTTTATCTAATAAAAGGCAGGGATTTTTAACGAGTATTTATCAAATTAAATGAGCAAGAACTTACGGGGATTTTATCCAATTAAAATAGGCAGGACCGTATTCGATTTAATTGAGCTAAATGTCAGGGCAGTACTTAAGATTATTTAATTAATTTTAATAAATATTTCAAAAAGGGGATTTACCATAAACGCTGTGTAAATGAAGTGTATTTAATATCGATTTTCTCAAATACGGGATTTATAAAATTGTACTCGCAGATTCTCATTTATGTCACGTAACTAGTAATTTTACCAGTCATATTTAAATATTTGGTATTACGTTTGGAGTAGCAACAGTAATTGTGTGATAACGACATTTAATTTATCCACTGCCCGTGGGGTCCATGATGCAGCAAGCCCATCTTGAATTACTATCCTGTAAATTTTACCAGGGGCCGGTCGGTTGGATTTATCTGGTTGGGTCACGGTTACATTGTTTTTGTTATTTGTGTCATTTTGATTACCTATAGGTAATAGTTGCCATGGAATGGTATATTTTTACCCTAAAATGATATATTGTTTTATGGTATTTGTTAATCTATTAAAGTTTGCCGACAAATGAGGCATAATAGACAATGGCGGACCTGCAGTTGAAGCGATCTCGGGCCTGATAATTATTTACTCCTTTTCCAACAGTTTATTGAGCCTGAACTCTAATAAATATTACATGAAAATTTGTGTAACAGTAAACTTAAATTCAACAGTAAATAAATATAAAAACTTTATTTGGATGATGGAGGCCTATTGCAGACGGAATGCTTGATGAATAAAGTTAAATTTAAAATACAAAAATAGAGACTAAGACTCAATCTACTTTCACCAAACGAACAAACAAACAAATAAACAAATAAATCAGCAAAAAGCGAAGATAAAAATAAAAAATGAAAAACGAGAGCTAAGCTCTAGTATGAGGTATTATTTATCTAATGTTATTTATATATTTATTTATATTTGGGTTGTGGTCGCAGCAAGGAGATATTGTGTGGTTTTAACGGTTGTAGGAGGTCCTTTTTCTTTCAGAGTTCACTAAGTTAAATGTCGTTTGGGTTGCGGTTATTTTTGTTGCTCTGTCCAAGTAAATATCATTATTGTTTGTTATAAATTGTAAATATTTTATACGTGTAACTCACTCCCATAATCCCTCATTTTGGAAGGTTTTATGAGCGATACTAATAAAAAAATAAACGGGAGCCTTCCGGGTTTTTGACCTGAGTTCAAACGTAACTTAGTGCCTTTTATTTACTGTATTTTTATTTCCCTTTTAAATACTTTCCCCATGAATACAACACCTTACAAGTACCTTGGGTTACTAAATTAATGAGCTTTATTACCGTAAGTATTTATTTTATTTATTTGTCGAAATTTAATATAACATTTGCCGTGGTGTTATATTTCATTTATCACTTGGGGTGTAACTTTTTACAGATTCTTTGCTGGGGGGGGGGGTGTGTACGCTTACAATCTTAACATTTTTATTATTGCCATCAATATTTGATCCAATTTTCATGTTCCTCCAAAGCTAAATTTCATCAGTGCGATGTGCATCCAGAAGTTTTTGGGAGTGATTCAATTACACCAACCCATTCATCATATATAAAAGAGAGATGTTCGCCAGTAACTTTGTTAACCATTCTTACTGTTGGCAAAAAATCCCTTGCACCACTAAGCCCACATTCCAGCGAGAATAATTGGAAATCATAAGTCGTTGTGTAAATTAATCGTTTTTCAGCTTTAATAGCTTCTTCATATCTAATAATCAAAGCATTTAGATTGGAATCATAAAAATCAAATTCCGAATCATTACTACTACTACCCATTTTATGTGTGCACTGCTTTACTTTACTTCTTAAACTAAATTTAATTTTGATTTTGTGGTGAGAAACTGGAAAAGAGTGGGATGATCAAAAAGATTCTGTTTTATTAATATAACTATTATGTGAATCATCGAAGCCCAACCATTTCACGAAGACTTTGTTACCACGTTTATGTAAAACTTTTTCCACCAGGTAAATATCAGGCTGCATTGTTTTTTGCAACTCATCCTCATAAAATGCTCCACTAATGGGTCTACCATTTAAATCCTCCAAAATGTATGTGGCTGGGTTTGTAATTTTTACTTTCAAAATTTTAAACAATTCTGTAGTCCAATTGGGGGTGTATCCTTTATCAAAAACATGTTTTGCTTTACTTATTCTTACTATATTGCCGATGGAAAACTTTTTAGGTTTGGTTGCTAATTTTAAATGTGTAAATGCAAACTTTAAAACATTTTTTTCATTTTCTTTACAAACATCAGTTGGTTTCATATTAATTGTTCTATGTTTTGTATTATTATAATTTAAAACAATTTGTGGAAAAACATCAACCCATTTATATGACCCATTTAAACTAAAGTATTTAAATAGGCGTTCTTTTACAGTCCTTATAACACGCTCGGCGATTGCAGCTTTTTTACAACTAAATGTATTATAGTGATTTATTGAATATTTTTGCATAAGTTCATTAAACTTACTATTAAAAAATTCCTTGCCATGATCAGTCTGTAAGTTTTGTGGACATCTTTCTTTCAATATAAAATTAAAAGCTTTTTATTTTTTAATGGTTTAGCCCATAAATATTTTGAAAAACAGTCAATAACAATCAATATGTATTTAAAATTTTTATTATTTGATGCATCCATGTCCATCTGCCCTAAGTCTGATTGCCAAAGGTCATCAATGCCCTTAATAATTGTTTTTCGACGTTTAAAATTTTTTCTTATAGGCCTATGAAGTTAATTAACAAGTTTAAATTTTTTCCTTGGTGTGTTTCATGATTATGGTGTGGTGGAAGAGTGAGTACTAGCACCAGCAGCCACTGTAATCACTTTTAATATATTTTTTTCCACATCATTGATTGCGGATTTGTTTTTTTGGACGTCCTCAAATAATTTATCCACGTTTGTATTCAGAAGCTGTATTAAGTTCTTCGATTTGCTTTTTAACCCTAGATAGCCAACGTTCAAAATTTATACTTTGATGCCAACAATACGTAAATTTTACCGTATATATTACAAATATGTGCAAAAATTGTTTCAAACCATACGACTTACTTTATTGCCAAGATTACGTAAAATATACGCGTGGACTATCACTCTATATCACTCTATACCATACGAATTTGCCAACTATACGTAAAATTTACGCGTGGACTATCACTCTATATTCAGTCACTGACAACCCACACCTGCCACATCAAAAACAGTCGGCTGCCAAAAGTAGTGATGGAAGGGAAAGCACTGCTTGAGCGGCGAAACGAGGATGCCAATATTAGGTAAATTATTTCAGATTAAAAAAAAACTATACGTAAATTTTACGTAGGTTGGCTATCTAGGGTTAAAATCTAAAATATTTGCTGTTTGCTGCTGTTTTATTTCCTTTAAGTTCACATCTTGAGTCTGTTGAAGAAATTTAATTTGCCGATCCAAGTCATTACGTGCATTTACATGCGATCTTGAAATATGCTTTAAAGAATTCAAATCATTGAAAATTATTGTTTTTTGTTTATTAAGTTCTTTAATTTGCTCTTTAAACTTTTTTAACTCATCGGTATTTTGCGTTAAAATAGCTAGTTCTTTATTTAAATTAATTTTTAATTTATCTTGTTTTTTACTATCGAGGTTTTTAATTTCCTTTTTTATTTTTGCATCCGAATGCTTGAGTGCTTCTAATATCTCTTGTTCAAATTTACTAAGTGATTTTATTGTATCAGCATAAAAATTTGCATATTCTTGATCAACATAACCCATATTAGTATAGTAGCATCTGCATTTAAAGTTGGTGATTTCACATTACATATTTTTGGGTTTTCTATATCTATATTACCATCGGGAGTATATTTTAGTACATTGTTACCATACTGTAATTTGGACAATAATGAATTTTGATTAGAATGGTTAAGAGATTGACCAAACTTGTTGAGCGGCATTGTTAAACTGATAGTAAAACTATGTTTGTTTAATATAACACCTGCTTCTTTCAGCTCATTAATAATTGCTGTAATTTCATTATCATTTGATGTGTTGCCAGCATGCTTGGAGGCTACTAATAACTTTAATCTTTCAACCAATTTATTTACGTCATCCCAATAAATGTACTCTATTGGTTTTTCATTTTATGTTACCAAGGTGGGCGATGCTCTGCCAAACCCAATTTTTTCAGTATGTTCTTTACCTATTTCTGTCTGCTGCTGTGATGCTCTACCAACTCTAAGTTTACGACTATGTTCTTTTTGTTTATCTATATCTTTCATTTGCTCTAAAAGAGGCTTAATAATGTTTTTATATTTGAGCCCTCTATGCCCCATGGTTTGTTCGTTGGGATCAAAATTTCTTTTATGCGCGTTTGTAAGCATAACAAGTTTACCAAATGTTTTAAAATCTGAAGTCATGTAATTCTTAGGATTTTGTTTAAACATTAATTCGTACAGTCCTGGGGACCCCTTAAAAAAATGATTATTTACAAAAAAATCAGGACCTTTAAACTCCACAATTGAATCCCCAAATTTGATCTTGCCTGTCTCCAAATCGTGGTGAATATAAGTATGATCATATTCATTGCTAGAATCTCTCATATGTCCTTCAACAAAATTTCTAGGTAATTCATTGAAAAAATCCAAATATTCTGCTATAGAATCTTCCGGAATTGTTTCCATGATTGATTCGTTGTCGAGTGTTCTACTTAAGCTTAATTCATTATCATAAAAATCATTTGGATCATGTTCATAAATAGTTTCATTTCCAGAAAATGTGGGGTGGGATGTTTTATTGGGGTCATATTCGCTTTTATAAAAATCATTTGGATTATTTTCATTAGTAGTGTTATTTTCAGGAAAACGTATGCTTGAGATATTTAATGATTTATCTGGGGCTTGAATACCTTTTCTGGGAGATGATTCAAGTATTTTATCAATCGCTTTATATTTTGTAGGAGATTGTTTTTTGCTAGCTGTAATAAATCTTCTTCTTTATCTTCTTTTTTCACAAAATCCGTATCATATGCCATTTTTTCAAGAGGCTTTATGATTGGTCTAAAAATTTTATCTAATGTAGCATCATTTTCAGCTTTTCCTAATTAAATATTTCGAGAGAGTTCATTAATTTTTTCAGTTACATTGACAGTGGTTGGTGCCATGATTACTAATGATACTAAATATAGTTGTTTTACATATTTATATATTTATCAAACCCCTTTCGATAACGCCCATTGTTTAAACGGAAGTCTTTTATAATTACCAAATAGCCTGTAGTTTTTGTGACAGTTTTACAGTTTTTAAAGCAGTGTTTGCAGTTTTTCTATCGGTTTTTGCGACAGTTTTGCAGTATTTATAGCAGTTTTTCTAGCAGTTTTTTGCAGTTTTTCTATCGGTTTTTGTAATAGTTTTGCAGTTTTTTATCAGTTCTTGCGACAGTTTTTACAGTTTTTATATCGGGTTTTGTGACAGTATTTTCAGCGGTTCTACCAAGATTATAAGGTTACTTAGCAAAAAATATTAATAGCTTAAAGTCTATCATTATTACTCAACTTAAAAAAATATTAAGGCCGATCATTTTAATTAAAACTTTAACAAGTTTAATTTTTTCCTTTGTGTGTTGCATGATTATGGTGTGGTGTAAGTGTGACTACTTATATTAGCTACATATTTATATATTTATCAAATCCCTTTCGATAACGTCCATTGTTTAAACGAAAATCTTTTATAATAGCTAAACAACCATAATTTTCATTCCAACATTCTGAGCATATTTTCTTAAACTGATCATAAGGCATATCAGGTGAGACATGTTCATCAAATACATGTTTTAAATTCATATCATCCTGTCTAAATAGCACAATAATATTACAATTATCACGTATTAATTGTTTTGGTATTTTTGAAGTATGCAGCGTCTATGTTTTTATGTCTACCCATTGAATAGTATTCGCGTATTTTATTTTGTTTATAATAATAATAATAATAATAATAACGTTTATTGTGAAAAAATTACTTTACACAAATGGTCGAGGTTCTCACTAAGATCTTCCACCTCGCCAGTGACTTAATTAAGTAAAATATTTAACAAAAATATGTGAACAATCAAAACAAAAGGAACAAAAAAAAAAGTCTATCATAAACAAATCCCCAAGATCAAAGACATGTATGATGTTTATATATATAAAACAGAATATATATATATATATATATATATATATATATATTCTACTACAATAACATAAATACAATATATGTACGAAAATAAGTACCCATAAAAGAACAATAAAAAAAGGAAAGAAAAAAAAACTAATCCATTTCTCGTATCCGGGTTTTAATAACATTTTTAAAGGTATAAGTTGGCAGTGATAAATAATTATAAAACATATTAAGTAATTTTGGGGCCATATAAGCAAAAGTGCCTTGAAATTTATTGGTGCGATGTTGTGGTGTGTTAAATGTGTTACTTCTTAAATTATGAATGCTCAACCTTAAATTTATTTCTTGTAAAAGATATTCTGGACTATTATTCTTTAATATTTTGTGTAAGAAGACACCATATAAAACTGTTGATCGTTTGTCAATTTTTAATTCATTATTCATGTATGGTGTTACGTGTTCTCTAAAAGGTATGCAATAAACATATCTTATAGCTGAGTTTTGTATTTTTTGTAACGTATATTTAAGTTCTTGCATTAAAAAATAATAGTACACAGAGTTGCAATACTCAATATTTGGATATATTAAACTTTTAATCAATTTTAGTTTTGTACTTGGATTTAAAAAGTGTTTTAGACGGTATAACATTTTTAGCTTCATCATACAAGTGGAATATACTTTATTAACATGAGTTTCGAAACTGAGTCTTTCATCTATAATAATGCCTAGATTCTTTGCTGACTGCACCCATTTTATGTTTTGATCTTGAATCATTAGGTTGTTAGATTTTAGGTCAATTAGATTTTTTAATTTATTATTACCAATACACAAAGCTACTGTTTTTTTAGGATTTAATTTAAGTCCGTTATTTGTACACCACTGTGCAATACCCTGAAGATCACTGTTAAGTGATGCAGCAGCAGCTTCAAAAGAATTAACATTGAACGACAAATATAATTGGATATCATCCGCATAAAAATGGTATTTGCCAGATTTTAAACAATCGGGAATGTCAAATATAAAAATTGAAAATAAAATGGGCCCTAAGATACTTCCTTGTGGTACACCGTTCTTTATTTGAAGAAAGTCTGAGTATACTTCATTATATCTGACACATTGTTTTCGGCCATATAAATAATTTGAGAACCACAAAACCACATCCTGATCGCAACCAATAAATCTTAACTTCGCCAGTAACAATTCAAAGTTCACCAAGTCAAAAGCTTTACTTTGGTCCAGCAAAACTAGAAAGGTCAACTCCGAATTGTCAATGGCTTTACCAAAAATAAAAAAAAAATAAAATTCGTTCGAAACCCTGATTGTAAGGATGGCAAAATATTATTAATATTTAGATATTCTCTTAACTGCGTTGATATAATTTTTTCTATTATTTTTGAGACAGCAGGTAATATACTCAGAGGTCTGATATCTGTAAGATTTGTTGCATTGTCAACCTTAGGGTATGGCAGAACTACACCAGTTTTCCATAATTCAGGATAATTTGAAGTTTCTATAGAGTAATTATTAATATCAACCAAGATATCAATAACAAAGGGTAAGACAAATTTTAACATTTTTATATAAAACAACTATATTACATATTTATATTTTTATCAAACCCCTTTCGATAACACCCATTGTTTAAACGGGAGTCTTTTATAATTACCAAACAGCCTGTAGTTTTTGTGACAGTTTTGCAGTTTTTCTATCGGTTTTTGCGACAGTTTTGCAGTATTTATAGCAGTTTTGCAGTTTTTTGCAGTTTCTCTATCGGTTTTTGTAATAGTTTTGCAGTTTTTTATCAGTTCTTGCGGCAGTTTTGCAGTATTTATAGCAGTTTTTGTAGTTTTTCTATCGGTTTTGTGACAGTTTTGCAGTTTTTTATCAGTTCTTGCGACAGTTTTGCAGTATTTATAGCAGTTTTTGCAGTTTTTCTATCGGTTTTTGTGACAGTATTTTCAGCGGTTCTACCAAGATTATAAGGTTACTTAGCAAAAAATATTAATAACAGCTTAAAGTCATTATTACTCAACTTAAAAAAATATTAAGGCCGATCATTTTAATTAAAACTTTAACAAGTTTAATTTTTTCCTTTGTGTGTTGCATGATTATGGTGTGGTGTAAGTGTGACTACTAATATTAGCTACATATTTATATATTTATCAAATCCCTTTCGATAACGTCCATTGTTTAAACGAAAATCTTTTATAATAGCTAAACAACCATAATTTTCATTCCAACATTCTGAGCATATTTTCTTAAACTGATCATAAATCATATCAGGTGAGACATGTTCATCAAATACATGTTTTAAATTCATATCATCCTGTCTAAATAGCACAATAATATTACAATTATCACGTATTAATTTTTGAATATGTTTGACATAAGTATGCAGCGTCTATGTTTTTATGTCTACCCATTGAATAGTATTCGCGTATTTTATTTTGTTTATCACAAGCTACATCATCAAATATGAAAATTGAATTGTTTCGAGCTTTCGTAGGTTCAATTATTTCATCATTATCTTTATATGGAAAATACCCCACACCTTTTACTTTGCTTAAAACATTTTGTAATAATTGATATTTTGGTTGGAAAAGAGATTTTGAATAAACGTAAATATTTTCAAATTTAGCTCCATTAGCATTAAATATTAAACTTAATAAAGCATTTGTTTTACCACACCCACTAGGACCACAAAAAATTGCTCTAAAGGAATTTGGTAGTAAATTACCATGTTTACTAGCATCAGAACTGGTTTCAAATAAATCTAAATTATTTATAGGTAGTTTTTCGGGTTGTTGAACGCAAAGCATTTTAGGTACTGAACTCAAATAGTTTTGTTAAGGAATATATATTAAAGTTTATTCAATTAATTTTACAACAGCACGTAATTTTTGGTAACTTATTTAACACCTCATTAGCTTCTTTCACATAAAATGAAACCATACAACATGGACATGTATCTGGACCTTCATCAGAATTTGACCAGGGGCACGTTTCAAAATGTTTACCATACTGGTTATTTACAATCTTAGCATTAAGATGCTGCTTCAAAAATTCTTTTTGACTAACCCATTTTTTAATTTTTTCCCTTTTCAAAAATTCTCGATATATTTCTTGTTGAGTAGGATATTTATTTTCAAATTTTTCTTCACCTTCTTTGCCACATTTTTCCAAAAATTTATCAATATTTTGGATTGCCATTTCAATTTCCTTTGCACTCATCATTATTACTGTAATATGAGACTGAATAAAACTTTTTAAAAATAGACTAATAATATATTCAATTTTGGTGCTTTGAAGGTCACACGTTTTGGCGGGAAAATAATAAATATCTGACTTCAGCGATTCAAAATGGCGTCAAAAATTAAATTTATAGTATTAATTCAAAAATATCCTTATCTCTAAAAATTTGACGTCACAATTGAAAATGACGTTAAAAATGAAATTTATATTATTAATAATAAATCCTTATCTCCAAATAGCGGATGCCAGGTGACCAAACCACTGTTAAGTCACGCCCACCCCCTTATCACCAGCTTCCTTTCCCTTATCTCTAGTTCGAAATTTTTGTATCGCTTATCTATAGGTGGCGCCACCTTCGGAAAACAGCGCTACCAACCCAACGCGTTACGTCACCTGTCTGGGTCACTTCCGGCTTAAACCTCTCTTTGTATCTCTACTATTGTTTTTAATTATTGGATTTTTTGCTTGGGCAGCGAAAAACGCTGAGAGACGAACACTTTTAACAAAGGAAGATAGGAGCTTCAGAGGCCTTGTTGTACGTGGGATTCCTGGTCCGGGAAAAACATGGATGTTTCCGGATCCGCATCCTGCACACTTTCTGGTTGGTTCCCGGGAAGATGGGTTGGGTTGAATGACGTAGCGGCTGGATGTTCGACCAGAACAGTGGATTCCGTCCCGGCGTCGCCTTCCGGCTGCTACAGCAGGAAAAAATTCGTGTAATGTATGACCTTGTCTTAAATTATCATACGTACCCATCGCAATATTGCATACATTTTTTATTGCGTTTATTTTCATTATGTCGACTGGTTTTTTGAAGTGTGTAATTTTGTAAGTTTTTCACTATGAAAACCCAACAAATCTCCAATTGAATTGCTGTTTGTAAAATCAATATTCTGAGTGGATTTTATTTCACATTTTAGTTTATTTAAATTTGCTGTTAATGATAAGAATAAATTATCATTTGTTGATTTATTTAAATCATTGATTTTTTCATTTAAAAAACGGTTAATATTATCAATATCATACGTTCCTTCGGGAATTTTAATTTTGTGCGAGCCAATGTAAAACATATTTTTATCTTTATAAATATTTGGTATAGCATTATATACTTCTAAACTTAAAAGTCCTATAACAAAATCATTATCAAAATCTCTTAAATCTATCGGTGGATAGAAATCATCACTCAAAACGGATTCCGTCCCCGAAAAACTGAACGTCCTCATTGCTTAAATGCCACTATTTCACTAACGTTTACTTACATGATTATGAAAAATTATATAAAAATTGCAAACATAAATGCCCACAGTTTAAAGAATTATAATTTTGAAACTGCGTATGATTGTATGTGATTTTTACGGGTTGTTGAGTTGAAGTGTAAAAATAGGATGCAACTTTTGTTGGCGGCATAAGATTACCAAAACTATCGTAATACAAAACGTTTTTATTTTTTTAATGTATGCAGTGTGTTCTATCTCCCTCACTACTATCTAAGTTAATAATTCCACATTCGAATTGTTTAATTTTATGTGGCAAGTCGTCCTGCATAAACATAAATGCCCACAGTTTAAAGAATTATAATTTTGAAACTGCGTATTTAAATTTTTTAGCATATTTATTTAAATCTATATTTGTTAGAGCCCGTTTTGGTAATCTTCCTATGGAAAATTTTTTTTGGGTGTGTAGTAAGAATAGGGATTTACAAATAAACCAAGGCCTTTTTTATATTGTTTTAATTGCAATCCCTTTCCCATGGCTATAGTCTCCATTTTTTCGTTGTTTTTCTTTAAGATCTTCTTGTGTTGATTTTGCTTTATTAACGGCACTAGCGATTGAGCTAGCACCTCCGGCCAAAGCTCCAAGAGCACTCAATCCCGCAAATAATGGAATAAGTGGTAGAAATCCACTGGTTTTTGGTAAAGCAATTATGCGAGCACGTTTATCTTTTTTAATGTCCTTAACAGCTTTTGCAGCAATATTAATCGCGGATCAGATATCTTCGGGATTATTATTTTGAATTGCAATTTTAGCTTTTTTTAAGGCTTTATTAAATGAGATAGTAGAGAAGCAAAGAGAGCACCACGCCGGAAGTGACCCAGACATGTGACGTAACGCGTTGGGTTGGTAGCGCTGTTTTCCGAAGGTGGCGCCACCTATAGATAAGCGATACAAAAATTTCGAACTAGAGATAAGGGAACGGAAACTAGTGATAAGGGGGTGGGCGTGACTTAACAGTGGTTTGGTCACCTGGCATCCGCTATTTGGAGATAAGGATTTATTATTAATAATATAAATTTAATTTTAACGCCATTTTGAAATGTGACGTCAATTTTTTAGAGATAAGGATATATTTTAAATTATTAATATAAATTTCATTTTTGACGCCATTTTGAATTGCTGACGTCAGATATTTATCATTTTCCCGCCAAAACGTGTGACCTCCATAGCACCAAAATTGGATATATTATTTGTCTATTTTTAAAAAGTATTATTCAGTCTTAATATTATCGTACAGTAATAATGATTAGTGAAAAGGAAATTGAAATAGCAATCCAAAATATTGACCAATTTTTGGAAAAATATGGTAAAGAAGGTGAAGAAAAATTTGAAAATAAATATCCTACTCAACAAGAAATATATCGAGAATTTTAGAAAAAGGAAAAAATTAAAAAATGGGTTAGTCAAAAAGAATTTTTGGAGCAGCATCTTAATGTTAAGATTGTAAATAACCAGTATGGTAAACATTTTGGGACGTGCCCCTGGTCAAATTCTGATGAAGGCCCAGATACATGTCCATGTTGTATGGTTTCATTTTATGTGAAAGAAGCTAATGAGGTGTTAAATAAGTTACCAAAAATTACGTGCTGTTGTAAAATTAATTGAATAAACTTTAATATATATTCCTTAACAAAACTATTTGAGTTCAGTATCTAAAATGCGTTGCGTTCAACAACCCGAAAAACTACCTATAAATAATTTAGATTTATTTGAAACCAGTTCTAATGCTAGTAAACATGGTAATTTACTACCAAATTCCTTTAGAGCAATTTTTTTTGCTCCTAGTGGGTGTGGTAAAACAAATGCTTTATTAAGTTTAATATTTAATCCTAATGGAGCTAAATTTGAAAATATTTACGTTTATTCAAAATCTCTTTTCCAACCAAAATATCAATTATTACAAAATGTTTTAAGCAAAGTAAAAGGTGTGGGGTATTTTCTATATAAAGATAATGATGAAATAATTGAACCTATGAAAGCTCGCAACAATTCAATTTTCATATTTAATGATGTGATAGTAGAGTAAATGTCTCGCGAGCCACACCTGTTGCGAAACGCGTCTTCTAATTCCTAAGTAAAATAGGTAAAATAAGGCTAAAAATATAAAAAAAAACAGGTAACCTAGGGTTACAAAGTGGCATCTTCTTAGTTAAACTATATAGTTTGTTCAAAGCGAGCAGTGATAAATAGTAAAATTATCAACAAAATGTCGGAGTGCAAAGACTGCAACGAACTGAGCAGCACAAGAAGTCCCGTTGTTCAGTGTAATGGATGTGCCAAGTATTTACATTATAAATGTGCAAACTTAAGTAAAAATCAAGTTGATATTATAAATTCCACAGAAACAATTATTTGGAAATGCCCTGAATGTGTAAAACAATCAATGTATGTACAGGCTGTTCCATGATACCCACTCTAATTGAAACCCTGAATCAACTAAAGGAAACAGTGGACAATTTAAAATTACAAATGCAAGCATCTTCAAATAAAGAAGATACCGGTATGCAGATTCAAAAAGTCATTGACGAAATTGAGAAAAGAAAAAGAAGAGAAAAAAATATAATAATCTTTAAACTACCAGAATCCAAGAAAGATTCACCAAATGCTAAGAAAGCTGATGACTCTCAACAAGTTGTTAATATAATAAAACATATATCTGGGGATGTAAACACCGAAAACATTTATGTGCATTGCATTACCAATACTGGTACAGATAGAATGATAAAAGTTACTCTAAATTGTAAAGAAGATGCGAAAAAAGTGGTATGGAATAAAAATAAACTAAAAAACAGTGAATACAAAGTGGCAATAGCCTTTGATGAGACTAACATGCAAAGGGAAGTATATAAAAAGGTTAAAAATGAATTAGATGAAAAAGTTAAAAACGGAGAAACAAATATTTTTATAAAATATGTAAAAGGCGTACCAACCATTGTTACATCAAAAAACTAAATATTAAAATAGGAACTTTAAATGTAAGATCCTTAAATGCTGGTTTTCATTCATTTTGTGATATTATTGAAGAACATTCATTTGATCTAGTTGGCGTGACTGAAACATGGTTAAACGAGTCTTTTCCTTCAAACTACATTCGTATGGACAACTATCATATCATAAGAAATGATCGCTCCACACGTGGAGGTGGTGTGGCCATTTATCTTAAAAACACCTATAAATACAAAATCATTTTCAAGTCTCAGAGCGATGGAACCAAAGTAGAACAACTGTGGATTAAAGTGCATCTTAATAAAAAGCTTCATGTGGGTGTAGGTGTAGTGTATAATCCTCCTAACGCAAATACAAAAAGTTAAATGAATTCTTTGATGTTCTGGAGAACATTTATTGTGAATGTGAAAATGTAATTATAGCGGGGGACATTAACATAAACTTGCTTAAACTGGATACTTATTCTAAAAAATTTCTTGATAACATTTCTAAATTTAATCTAAAACAAGTGGTTGATTCCCCCACTAGAATTACAGATCATAATGAACCTTTGATAGATGTAATATGTGTAAGTGATAATTTAAGTGCTGGTAACTGCACAACTATAGATGTGGGAAAGTTAAGTGATCATATGCTTGTTTATTGTAGTTTTAATATTAGCTGGGATATAAAAGATGATAAAAAAAGGTATTATAGAGATTTAAAAAACATTGATCTAGATAGTTTTGCTCAGTTTGCCGAAAGTATGAATTGGAACGATCTATTATACTCTAATGATATAGACCATAAATTAACCATTTTTAATGATTTTATTAATAATATATTTGATACGTATGCACCACGCATATTATATAAATATAAAAAGAAAGACCACCCTATATAAAATACACAATCAAACGTCTGATCCGTTTAAAAAACAAAGCGCACAAAAAATACTTAAAAACAAAACAATATAATGATAAACTGTATTACTTGGATTTAACAACGTTTGTTGCTGAAGCAATTGTAAGGGAAAAAACAGCCTATATGAACTATGTATTAAATAATAATAAACAAAATTCTAAAGTTATTTGGAATAATCTAGGTAAATGGGGAGTTAAAAATGCGAGAAACAAATTTACCAGTAATCTTTCAAATGATATATCCTCAAATAATATAAATAACTATTTTGTAAATATAGCTGGTGAATTAAATATAAATCAAGAAAGATTAAGTTACTATAATAATAATATGTTTCACAATGATAAACCAAAATTTAAATTTAAATACATTTCATAGCAATGTTTACAAAATGATTAAAACTATAAACTCAAATGCTGTCGGTATGGATTTTATTGATATAAAAATGTTAAAATTTGTCTTACCCTTTGTTATTGATATCTTGGTTGATATTAATAATTACTCTATAGAAATTATCCTGAATTATGGAAAACTGGTGTAGTTCTGCCATTCCCTAAGGTTGACAATGCAACAAATCTTACAGATATCAGACCTCTGAGTATATTACCTGCTGTCTCAAAAATAATAGAAAAAATTATATCAATGCAGTTAAGAGAATATCTAAATATTAATAATATTTTGCCATCCTTACAATCAGGGTTTTGAACGAATTTTATTTTTTTTTTTATTTTTGGTAAAGCCATTGACAATTCGGAGTTGACCTTTCTAGTTTTGCTGGACCAAAGTAAAGCTTTTGACTTGGTGAACTTTGAATTGTTACTGGCGAAGTTAAGATTCATTGGTTGCGATCAGGATGTGGTTTTGTGGTTCTCAAATTATTTATATGGCCGAAAACAATGTGTCAGATATAATGAAGTATACTCAGACTTTCTTCAAATAAAGAACGGTGTACCACAAGGAAGTATCTTAGGGCCCATTTTATTTTCAATTTTTATATTTGACATTCCCGATTGTTTAAAATCTGGCAAATACCATTTTTATGCGGATGATATCCAATTATATTTGTCGTTCAATGTTAATTCTTTTGAAGCTGCTGCTGCATCACTTAACAGTGATCTTCAGGGTATTGCACAGTGGTGTACAAATAACGGACTTAAATTAAATCCTAACAAAACAGTAGCTTTGTGTATTGGTAATAATAAATTAAAAAATCTAATTGACCTAAAATCTAACAACCTAATGATTCAAGATCAAAACATAAAATGGGTGCAGTCAGCAAAGAATCTAGGCATTATTATAGATGAAAGACTCAGTTTCAAAACTCATGTTAATATAGTATATTCCACTTGTATGATGAAGCTGAAAATGTTATACCGTCTAAAACACTTTTTAAATCCAAGTACAAAACTAAAATTGATTAAAAGTTTAATATATCCATATATTGAGTATTGCAACTCTGTGTACTATTATTTTTTAACGCAAGAACTTAAATATACGTTACAAAAAATACAAAACTTAGCTATAAGATATGTTTATTGCATACCTTTTAGAGAACACGTAACACCATACATGAATAATGAATTAAAAATTGACAAACGATCAACAGTTTTATATGGTGTCTTCTTACACAAAATATTAAAGAATAATAGTCCAGAATATCTTTTACAAGAAATAAATTTAAGGTTGAGCATTCATAATTTAAGAAGTAACACATTTAACACACCACAACATCGCACCAATAAATTTCAAGGCACTTTTGCTTATATGGCCCCAAAATTACTTAATATGTTTTATAATTATTTATCACTGCCAACTTATACCTTTAAAAATGTTATTAAAACCCGGATACGAGAAATGGATTAGTTTTTTTTTCTTTCCTTTTTTTTATTGTTCTTTTATGGGTACTTATTTTCGTACATATATTGTATTTATGTTATTGTAGTAGAATATATATATATATATATATATATATTCTGTTTTATATATATAAACATCATACATGTCTTTGATCTTGGGGATTTGTTTATGATAGACTTTTTTTTTGTTCCTTTTGTTTTGATTGTTCAAATATTTTTGTCAAATATTTTACTTAATTAAGTCACTGGCGAGGTGGAAGATCTTAGTGAGAACCTCGACCATTTGTGTAAAGTAATTTTTTCACAATAAACGTTATTATTATTATTATTATTATAAACAAAATAAAATACGCGAATACTATTCAATGGGTAGACATAAAAACATAGACGCTGCATACTTATGTCAAACATATTCAAAAATACCAAAACAATTAATACGTGATAATTGTAATATTATTGTGCTATTTAGACAGGATGATATGAATTTAAAACATGTATTTGATGAACATGTCTCACCTGATATGAGTTATGATCAGTTTAAGAAAATATGCTCAGAATGTTGGAATGAAAATTATGGTTGTTTAGCTATTATAAAAGATTTTCGTTTAAACAATGGACGTTATCGAAAGGGATTTGATAAATATATAAATATGTAGCTAATATAAGTAGTCACACTTACACCACACCATAATCATGCAACACACAAAGGAAAAAATTAAACTTGTTAAAGTTTTAATTAAAATGATCGGCCTTAATATTTTTTTAAGTTGAGTAATAATGATAGACTTTAAGCTATTAATATTTTTTGCTAAGTAACCTTATAATCTTGGTAGAACCGCTGAAAATACTGTCACAAAACCCGATATAAAAACTGTAAAAACTGTCGCAAGAACTGATAAAAAACTGCAAAACTATTACAAAAACCGATAGAAAAACTGCAAAAAACTGCTAGAAAAACTGCTATAAATACTGCAAAACTGTCGCAAAAACCGATAGAAAAACTGCAAAGACTGCTTTAAAAAATGTAAAACTGTCACAAAAACTACAGGCTGTTTGGTAATTATAAAAGACTTCCGTTTAAACAATGGGCGTTATCGAAAGGGGTTTGATAAATATATAAATATGTAAAACAACTATATTTAGTATCATTAGTAATCATGGCACCAACCACTGTCAATGTAACTAAAAAAATTAATGAACTTTTTCAAAATATTAGAAAAAAATATTTAGCTCTTAAATTGGGGAAAGCTGAAAATGATGCTACATTAGATAAAATTTTTAGACCAATCATAAAGCCTCTTAAAAAAATGGCATATGATACGGATTTTGTGAAAAAAGAAGCTGAAGAAGAAGATTTATTACAGCCAGCAAAAAAAAATTAAAAAACAATCTTCTATAAAATATAAAGCTATTGATAAAATACTTGAATCATCTCCCAGAAAAGGTATTCAAGCCCCAGATAAATCATTAAATATCTCAAGCATACGTTTTCCTGAAAATGACACCACTAATGAAAATAATCCAAATGATTTTTATAAAAGCGAATATGACCCCAATAAAACATCCCACCCCACATTTTCTGGAAATGAAACTATTTATGAACATGATCCAAATGATTTTTATGATAATGAATTAAGCTTAAGTAGAACACTCGACAACGAATCAATCATGGAAACAATTCCGGAAGATTCTATAGCAGAATATTCGGATTTTTTCAATGAATTACCTAGAAATTTTGTTCAAGGACATATGAGAGATACTAGCAATGAATATGATCATACTTATATTCACCACGATTTGGAGACAGGCAATATCAAATATGGGGATTCAATTGTGGAGTTTAAAGTTCCTCATTTTTTTGTAAACAATCCTTTTTTCAAGGGGTCCCCAGGACTGTACGAATTAATGTTTAAACAAAATCCTAAGAATTACATGACTTCAGATTTTAAAACATTTGGTAAACTTGTTATGCTTACAAACGCGCATAAAAGAAATTTTGATCCCAACGAACAAACCATGGGGCATAGAGGGCTCAAATATAAAAACATTATAGCAAATGAAACAGCAAGGTATAGATAAACAAAAAGAACATAGTCGTAAACTTAGAGTTGGTAGAGCATCACAGCAGCAGACAGAAATAGGTAAAGAACATACTAGGGCTGTCACAAGTATTCGGTTAACCGGTTAACCGGTTTTTATTTTCCGTGGAAACCGTGGTTACACTTTTAATAAAAACCGGTTTTTTCGACCGGTTTAAAATCGGTTTTTTCGACCGGTTAAAAACCGGTTTTTTTCGACCGATTAAAAACCGTTTTTTTCGACCGATTAAAAACCGTTTTTTTTTTCGACCGGTTGAAAACCGGTTTTTTCGACCGGTTGAAAACCGTCTTTTCGACTGGTGAAAATCAGTTTTCTTGACCGATCCAAGACCGGTCATAGTCTATAATTTTTAAAAGTCGGACTGTGTGGTGCGGCCTTTGACGGTAAGCACCGCAGCACACGCCGTTCGTGAGCGGCGGTTGCTTATATAATATACGAGCCCAGAATCATATCATTTGGCCCAGTCACAGAAAAGTCAATATTTTATTTTTTACTTAATTTTGGTAAACACAAAAGAAAAATCTATTGAATTCAATAATATTATTATTGTAATAGTTGGATTCAATAGATTTTTCTTTTGTTTTTGTTGTCTAAAATTAAGTAAAAAATAAAATATTGACTTTTCTGTGACTGGGCCAAATGTGTATTTACTAAATACACATAAAATACACATAAATACTATTTATTAAATACCATTTAGATAATTAAAATAAAAATTTTATAAAATAAACAACTTTTTCTTTTCAAAAATGGGGTTTTGCCGCCATCTGTTAATAACATTATGAATGACAGTTGTGAATAAAGCTAGGTTGTTGAATAAAATTGTTTAACTAGTATATTTTTATGGATATTTGACTAATTTTGTTGTTTAGAGAGTAATCTTTTGTTCAAAACATTTGCCTTCACATTAAAACTTACTTTAAGAAGTACCTATGAACCATCATGAAACATGAAGTAATATCTTATAGCGTTTGATATATCTTTCTTCAGAAGAAATTCTTTTTCATAGTGGTCTTTATATGCTGCCAAAAGAATTTGATTTGTTGGTTTTTATTTACCGTGCAATTTGCGGTTAAGTTTTAAAAGAATCATAACTTGGTTAAAAACTCGTTCATAAAAACCAGTTAAAAATCGATTTTTCTGAATAATCAAAAACCGGTTTTGGATCAATTTCTAACCGGTTTTAAAAACCTAATTTAACCGGTCAAATTAATCGTTTTTTTAACCGGTCAAAAAATCGGTTTTCTTAACCGGTCCAAAAAATCGGTTTTTTAACCGTTCAAAAAAAATCGGTTTTTAACCGGTCAAAAAAAATCGGTTTTTTAACCGGTCGAAAAAACCGATTTTTCAACCGGTCGAATAAACCGGTTTTTTCGACCGGTTAAAAACCGTTTATGTACGGTTTTCAAAACCGGTTTTTTTAAAAACCGGTTCAAAATCCTATGACCGGTTAACCGCCTCATAATTTTATTTCTGACAGCCCTAGAACATACTGAAAAAATTGGGTTTGGCAGAGCATCGCCCACCTTGGTAATATACAATGAAAAACCAATAGAGTACATTTATTGGGATGACGTAAATGAATTGACTGAAAGATTATTGAAAGTTATTAGTAGCCTCCAAGCATGCTGGCAACACATCAAATGATAATGAAATTACAGCAATTATTAATGAGCTGAAAGAAGCAGGTGTTATATTAAACAAACATAGTTTTACTATCAGTTTAACAATGCCGCTTAACAAGTTTGGTCAATCTCTTAACCATTCTAATCAAAATTCATTATTGTCAAAATTACAGTATGGTAACAATGTACTAAAATATACTCCCGATGGTAATATAGATATAGAAAACCTAAAAATATGTAATGTGAAATCACCAACTTTAAATGCAGATTTTTTTCTTTAAAGTAAACTTGTTTTTTATTTTTTCGTGATAACAGCTTAAATTCTACCATTGGTTTTAATAGATAATGATTTGTTTGCAATCCATTGGTAACCGTAACTTCTTTTGGATGAAAAAACCATTTTTCGTTGGAGAATAAATTAAATCCCTGAATATTTATACACACAACCTTCATCTTAGGCAGAATAATTTAAACTAAACAGCATTATGATAAACTACGAACTATTTCACTGAGTGGAAAATGCTCCATAATGACGTCATGTATAATAACACAATATGCTTTTGTGTTATCGGGAAAGCCTTTTTTCGCCTCAATATCGACTTTGATGTCAACTGTACTCGAGTTTAAGGATTCATTTCTTTTGGAACAATCAATTACAAAAAGGGCGTGGTTCTTAAATTGTTTATAATCAAGTAGAGAGTGGTTTGATATTGTTAAATCATTTTTAAAACTTGAATGAAATTGTGTATAATTGTGATGGGCCTCGATAAAATTATTTTTTTCAAAATTAAGGTCCATGCATTCTTTAGGAAAATATTCGCCATTGAGGATAACACGTATATCAGATATATCAATGTTGTCAAAATATGAGGGATCTTTTGTATCATTACCTCTTCTATTGGTATGAAAAGCTAAAATTATATAGCGTGGACTTTCCAATGCAGTGCACGTTTTAACTGACCATATTTCCTTAGTGGCATCTTTAGTTAATTGGGGTAGCTCATGGGATTCCCACTTTCTAAATGGAATTACTATAGGTCTGTCTGATTTTATTGATTCCAACAACTGAAGCTTTAATAAATCATTAGGTGTTATAACTTGTACTTTTAAAGAGATATTTTCAACGGTTAATTTTGCCTTTGTTGTGCCAGCAGCAGCAGCCGCAGTTTTTTCTGTTATTTCGAGCTCTTACAAGACGTATAGTTTGTTTACCAAATTGGGCTAGCTGATAATCATTAAATATACCAAATAAATGATGTAATGGTATATGTATATTAAAAGTTGAAATTTTGGCTATTGTTGAGACTATTGGTTGAGCTGGGTAATTCCACCCTGCAATGCCTAAATGGTTTGAATCATCGCTACTGTAATTAAGATAGCACTTAATTGTGCTCACAATACCAGGATCGCGAATACCATCAATTTCTTTTCCATTTATTTCAAGAAATTCGGTCAAACAAAAAAGCTCCAAAATTATTTACTAGGGCTGCCTCGCCATCCCCTTTAGTTATTTCCAATTTAGCATCTATTAATAGAGCTGCATCGTGCATAAGTAACCAGGAATCTCTTTGATTTATTGAAATTTCTATAACATCACTATTTTTAAAAGATTTAACATAGGGGTAATAAGTTCTGTAGTCAACCTTTTGAATTGTTTCACTAAACTGTGGTTTTCGATAGATGTTGGTCTAATGATGACATTATATCCTAATGATTGTAGAAAAAGTCTATTTGAATAAGTTAAGTTGTTTGAACTAGGCAAGCGTTTGCTGTCAACTGATTTCAAATTGCTTGTGCTGGGATTTTTATAATAATTGTTAAATATTAAACCCATTATGATAATTTTTTTAATTCCAAACGAACTATAACTTCCTCTCCACGAAAATTAACTGGCTTAAAATCTTGGTTTAAAATTACCAAAGTAATATTAGATATTTCCTGTTTATTTATTATTGGTAAATATATAAGGTTTCGGGGAATTTCGTTGATTGTATAGCCTGGATCAACGTCTACTGAAAATTCGTAAATTGTGTGTGTTGGTAGATAATTATAATAAGCACCTGTAGATATATTACAATCGATGTGAATGGTTCGAAATTTTATTATATTAACTGGGAGATCCGATTCGTGTTTTTTACCCGGCGTTAAAGTACGCTTAGAAAATCCTAATACTTTCCCTATACCATCTGCTTGTGTAAAATCTATTTCGAACGTAATGCTTTGAATTTCACACTTTAAAGTATTATTATTTGGTTTAAGTGAAAAATATTTATCATAATCTCCCTTTTTAACGGTGTCAGGAATAATTTGTTGTCTTAGGTAAGTTTCTATATCCAATATTTCATAAGTACCAGTTGGTATTATTATTTTCTTATCCACATTCGCGTCTTTATAATAAAATGTATTTTCACCTTCTTCAATATTAGGGATACTGTTATAGGAATAAAACCCTATTAATGCTATTAATGCTATACTGTAGTCAAAATGCTATACTGTAGTCAAAATCTAAATTAAGTTGTATTGGATTTGTAAAATCGATACTTAAAACATAATTATTACTTTTTAATGTAAATAGCTGGGACATTATCTTTAAACAACGGTTAATAATAGACTAATCATATTTTCTTATCTCATTTATTTTTATAAAGAAACCACAAACATAAATGGCCACAATTAATTTGTTTAAAGTTTTGAAAACAATCATTATTATAATTAATTTTAACATTTTTTCCTAAATAATTTACTAATTCTTTTGGTGGTTTAACACCACCAAAACTATCAAAATAAATAACAGAATTGTTTCTTTTAGTATAAGCTATCCTCTATTGGGTAGCTTTATTGGTAGTTTTTTTGTTTTAAAAAAAGACCATATCCTCCCTTGACATTCCTTTTTAAATATAATCCTGAGCCTTTTTTCCCAATTTCCTCCATAGCCCTTTCCCATAAACAAAATTCCTACGTACCAATTTAAAAAAGCAAATTTTATAAATCTTTATAATTCTCTTATGATTACAGACTGGTCTTTCTTGGATAATTGTACTGATGCCAATAACATAATCTGTAACTTCTAAAATCGATAACCATGTCCCTAAAACTATACAGAAACAAAGGAAAATCTTCAACTATCCCATCTGGTTTACTAATGAAATAAAACAAACTTTGAAAATGAAAAACTATTACAGAAATAAATGGATACATACAAAACATTAACATTATAATTTAGAGTTTAAGAGATTAAGAACGTTATCAAAAAATCAGATACTGAATGCCCATAACTTGTACCTAAATAATATACAAAATAATATAAAAAATAATCCAACTGAGCTATGGAACTATATTAATCAAAAGAAAGGAACAAGTAGAATTCCTGAAATACTCCTTTGTAATGAACAAGAACTTTCTGATCCTATAGAAATAGTAAATGCCTTTGCAAATTTATTTTCTTTAAGTTTTAATACTGATCCGATTACATGTGACTATAGTTCAAAATCAATTCCTTTATCATTTAACTTAAGTAAAGTTAAAGAAGTCGATGTGATTAAAGCAATGGAAAAACTGTCCAATAAACTAACTGCAGGTGATGATAATATTCCCAGCTTTCTTATAAGAGATTGTAGGTTCGCTCTTGCCAAACCGTTATCCATAATAATTAATTTATGCATTTCCACCTGTAGCTTTCCTGACAGATGGAAGATAGCAAGAGTAATTCCAGTATTTAAAAAAGGTGAGAAAGCACAAATTTCTAATTATCGTCCAATATCCCTGTTATCAAATTTTTCCAAGGTTTTTGAAACCATCATATATAATCAAATATATTTTAACACTAAACAATATGTATCTCACTACCAACATGGATTTGTATCTGGCTGATCAACAGTGACCAACCTTGCATCATTTAGCCAATTCATTTGCGAGTCCATTGATGATAGAACTCAAGTTGACACTATATATACAGACCTATCGAAGGCCTTTGACTGCATAAACCATGATCTTTTATTGGATAAGTTATCTAATCTTAATTTTTCCCCTAATTTAGTAAGACTTATGGCATCATATTTAAAAAATCGCAAAAATTATGTATATTACAAAAAGTTTTCTTCCAACATTTATAATATGTCATCTGGTGTTCCACAGGGGTTAAATTTAGGGCCCCTTCTATTTAATTTATTTGTTAACGAACTTCTTCTGAACCTGACTTGCCCCGCTCTTGCTTATGCCGACGACATAAAGATATACTCAATTATTAAACATCCTGATGATGTTAAGATACTTCAAAATAATTTAACCTTCATATCAAATTGGTGTCGTTTGAATCAACTTAAGTTAAATGTTGATAAATGCTTTATTGCAACATATACCAAAAAGAAATTTCCAATTTTAGCAACGTATGCTGTAAACAATGTCAAATTACAAAGAACAGATTTAATTAAGGATTTAGGAGTTACTTTTGATATTGGTTTTAGTTTTATACCACATCTAAATAGCGTATGTTCATCGGCTGGTAAAATGCTTGGATTTATCATCAGATCCTCCAAGGAGTTCACTGATTTAAGTATAATTAAAATGTTATACTTTTCGTTTGTAATTAGTAAATTAGAATATGCAAGCTGTGAAGCAACTTTTTTTATTATTGTTTAAATTAGACCGCCTTAGAGTTGCGCACAGAGTGCCGCTAGCTCTTTGAACATTTACTGTTCCCAGAGGGGAAATATATTTAAATTGGGCGCCACCAACCTTTTTAGCCACAGTGGTTGGACCGTGTCCCAATGTTAGGGAGATCTTACCAGAACAATAATATTCAAACAAAAATATATTTAATGAATATAGTAATGTTCATTTAAAAAAAATAAATTTCTTACTATGTTGTGATAAGTGAAATAATATTTCTATTTTAATTTTAATACCTTACGTGATCACGTTCAGTGTACACTCAAATTTTTAATTATTTAACATAAATTTAACCGAATAAAATTATCCTTACTATTGTCCTTATCACTTGTCATATATGTATATCATATGTTCATAAGAACCTGATTCATCCAAATCACTTCTTTTACGGTACCATATTCTTATAAATTTGAAAACTGTAGCCTCCAAATGACAAAAACTGGGCTTATTGCCCTAGCAAAAGGCGGGTCATGTGGACCCTTTGCCTTTACTTTGAGGAGAGGTTTTGCTTGGGTGGGTTTGAGTTACTATAGCATAGTAGTTTTGGGATTGGGTGAGAGACTGAGGTGGGGTAAGTATGGGTCCGCCAGCGGCCTCTACTTTATCTAGCAGGGGAATGGGAACAGACAGACTATAATAAGCCAGCCGCTCCCATCGTCTGCATGAGAAAAGTCTGGACAGGTGAACGTAGAGCTGGAAAGAATTACATGAATATTAAGGCAAGTGAATTGGTGCTTGCACACATAGGCCACCAGGAGTTTGGCGCCCCATGTGGGCTGAAAGCTTAATGACATTGAATTTAATTTTAAAGAATTGAATTGAGTTTCGTGAGTAAGAGTAATAAAAGTGCACTTGAAGAGTTTAATGTTTAATGGTTATGTACTTGTTAAGTCAAATTGAATGCAAAAGTAGTAATAAAAGCAAGAATGATGTTGAGCCATTGAAAATAAAATAAAGAATAAAAAGCAAAATGGCTGAGACAGTGAAATTTTAAGGTTTAGGGAGGTCTGTTATCCTATAGATAACCCTCTTGGATTCCTCTTGCACCTCTGTAAAGCCTGCGGTCAGCTGGATTATAATTTATGGCATTTCTAAGCACAAGGTTTTGGATTTCCTCAGCACGCTCTAGCGTGGAGTTGGTTCGCTCAATGATGAAGCTGGACAGTTCCGGGATATTCAGTTCGACTCTAAGCTGGGCATTTCTGACAAACCATCTTGCTTTGGTAATTGTTCTTAGATATTTGTTTTGCTGAACTTCCAGCTTTTTAAGCTGGGTTTTGGGGGCAGTTGACCAAGCTGCACACGCATAGGTAATTATGGGCCTGATGATAGTCGTCCATATTGTGCATTTGTTCTTGAGTGATAATTGGTTGCCTCCGTACAGGGGCCTTAAGGCCATGGTGACACCAATGATTTTGCCCAGAATAGAGTCGATCTGCGTCTTCCAGCTGAGCTTCTCATCTAGGTATATACCTAGGTATTTGGCTGATTGGGACCAGGGGATGTTCTGTCCTTCGTACTTAAGGGTTGCCGGAAGCTGACCTCCTTTACGAAAAAGGATGGCTTGAGTTTTCTCAGGGTTTATTTTCACTCTGTATCTGTCAGCCCAGGACTTTATTCTGTCTAGGGCCTTTTGGAGTCTTAGCTCAATCATGCTGAGGTGTTTACTTTGATAAATGAGTGCCGTGTCATCCGCATAAAGGGCCATTATTACTCCTGGGGTGCGTGGGAGGTCAGCCATAAATAAGTTAAACAGGGTGGGGCCCAGTACGGATCCTTGTGGGACCCCAGCACTGATTGGGTGGCGCTGAGATGTTACTCCCTCGACCTTTGCGGAGAACGATCGGCCAGACAGGTATGACGCTAGGAGCTTTACTAGTGGGGGAGATATGTCCATATTGATTAGCTTGACGAGTAGTCCGGTGTGCCAGACTCGGTCAAACGCCTTACTTATGTCCAAAAGCACCATGCCTGTCTTCAATTTAAAATCATATCCATGGTTTACAGACTCAACTATGCGGAGAATTTGAAGTTCGGTGGATAATTGGGTCCTGAATCCGAATTGTTCATCCGGGAGCAAGCCTTTGTCCTCTATTTCCTCTTCTAGCCGGATTTTAATAATTTTCTCCAGCAGTTTTGCCAGCGTCGGGAGCAGCGAAATTGGCCTATAGTTCTCCGGCAGCCTGCGAGCCTTCTTAGCTTTAGGAATAAGAATGACCTGGGCTTTTTTCCAGTTGGTAGGGAAGTGCGTAGTTTGGAGAACTCCATTGGCCAGTAGTGTCAGGTTTTCTACCGTGGAGCCGGGTAAGTGTTTTAAGGCCAAGTTAGTGACAAAATCCTCACCAGGCGCGACCTTGTTACGTAGGTTGTTTATAAGGTTTTGGACGAATTCGGGAGTGACTGGTCGGATAGTTTCCTGGTAGTTGTCGTTTATAAACTCACTCACAAACTCTTGCATTCTATGATCCTCCTCCTCGTGCCTTTGCAGCGGTGGATTGTCCATGAACTGGGATTCTAGGTGTGTGGCGAAAAACTCCGCCTTTTCCTGAGCTTCGTAGAGGGGCCCGTTCGGGCCCTGTAAGGGGTGGTTTTGCGGTGGATCCGGGTTTTTCATACTCCTGATAATTTTCCAAAGGTCGTTATTAGTAGCGGGGTCCAGTCTTGAAAGAGTTTCCTCCCATTTTGCATTTCTGTGGTTTACTAGGGCTCTTTTTACGTTGCTGGCAAGGCCGTTGTAAACTCTTCTGTCCAATGGGTTAAGCGTGCGTTCAGCACGTTTCTTAGCCAGCCTTTTATCACGAATGAGTAGCTTGATGTCGTTTGGAATGGCATAAGGGCATAAGAAGGGTACCGTTTTTGTAGTAGTTGACATTTGGAGGGCTTGATGGATTTGTCTGGTTACAGAGTCGGCCATAGAGTCCACCATCTCCGGGGTAGTTGGTGGAGGAAAGAGGGGGGCATTTGTGGCCAGGATTCCGTGGTATTTCTGCCAGATGGTTCACCGGATTGTTTGGAGGGGTTTTGGTGGCCTCAGGGGGCCCAAATGAAAAAGAACGGGGCTGTGGTCTGAGGTAGACCCCGTGATAGTGGTTGCCGTGATATCTAAGGAATAATTCTTTAAGATGGCAATGTCCAACACATCTGGGTGGTGGTTAGATCGAGAGTATGTGGGTTCCTCTGGACCCAGGACATCCCATGCAAAGTCTATGGCCAGATTGAACAGTTTGCTGCCGTAACGATTGGTGGATAGACTATTCCACGTAGGGTGTTTCGAATTGAAGTCGCCGGCCAGAAGTGTAGGAGAATCTTCGGATAGGGCGGAAAGAAAGTCGTTTTCCGGGAAACGATGGCCTGGAGGGAGGTAACCAACCGAGACTTTGAGGCGGGTGGCAAAGTTAGTCTCAACGTAGACCGCGGCATACTCAAGCATTGAGTTTGGCGGGTCGGGGCATGAACAGTGTGAAATCGCATTTCTGACTAAGATGAGTACACCGCCTCCCCCATCCTGAGACGGCCGCGGTTTGCTATATACATGATACCCAGAAAACTTTGGAATCGAGTTGGTAAGGATTTTAGTCTCTGTGATTAGTTCAATATCTGGCTGTTTTTCTGCGATTAAGGCTTCCAGTTCAGGTTTTCTCCCCTTCATACCATTTATGTTCCACAGAATGACATCCAGAGAAAGTGCATTTTGAGTAAGGGCCATTAGCTGGTTCGTGGGGCGATGGACTTGGACAGGAGTTTAATGGATTCTTCTTGAGTTTTAAATTGTGCATCAATTTTAGTGGTTAAGCCATTTATTGAAGTGATAAGAGTTGCCAGAAGAATAGTGAGATCAGGGTTTGTCTGCTGAGAGACTGGAGCTGCAAATGGGGCTGAAAAAGGGTTTAACGCTTGACTGTATGACTTGTCTTGTGTGGTTTTAGCTGAGGTGGAGTTAGCTTGTTCAGTAGGCTGTTGAGCTGAAGGGGTGGGTTTTATATTAGGGTTTCTGGCACATATAGGGGCATTAGCAGTGTGCGGGCCGCCGCAGTTAGCACACTTTGGGGTGACCTCACGTGGCTTAGTACATTCCCAAGACTGATGTTCACCTGCGCACTTGACGCACCGAGGGAATGCCGAACATTTGGTTTGAGCGTGCCCAAATTTCTGGCAGCGGTAGCACTGTGTTATGGTGTTTTTGCGCTCCAGAGGCTCAACTTTAATCCTGATTCTGCACATGTAGGCCAGGTTAAAGATTCTGTCCTCCTCAGGCGGAACCTTAACCAGGACAAGAGGCATTTCCGTCTTATTTTGTCCTCTGCGCATTCTGATGACTGTTGAGGGGTGGTAGTTGTGTTCAATTAAGTCATTTTTGATGTCTTTGACGTCAATTTCCAATGGAAGTCCTCTAATCACAACTTGAACCATCCTTTCTTCCGGGAGCTGGTAGGTGTGGTACTCTTCGCCATTTTCTGTGAGGAATTTCGTGATAGCCCTATAGTCATCACTAGAATCTGGGAAGATATAAATTTGAATTGTTTTACACAATATATTAATACCAGACTAAAACTCAGGTACAATAAAAAAAACCTTATCAAGGGTTTTTTTTAAAACAATATATTGCTTGCAAATGTTACTCAGCATTCCGCTCGCCACTCCAGAAATTAATATTTTTGTCAACAGTAATCGGTAGGTAATTATAAAAATATTTTTTTTATTTATACTCTACTTAATAATATTCTCCACTATAATACATCAACGAATATTTCGTTGCATGTCCTTAATATCCTCAAATTAATATTTTATCTCCAAAACGCTTTTATGACAATTGAACTGGCTGTAACGGCGGAAAATGAGCAACATTCGCCAAACATCCACAACCACACTAAAGGTAAGTTAAATTTAAACATATATTATCCAAGAAAATCTCCATAACACTTACTAACCCAACTAACCTATTTCCAAGATTATGACAATAACAACAATATAATACATAATAATTATATACAGGGTTAATATTTTCGTTTTGTAGGTTCATTGACGATGAGAAAATTAAAATATAAAATACACTAAACGAACCATTTTTTATGTAATTCATCAAATAAAACAAATTAAAACGAAATGCATATTTAAATTGTCAGATCAAAAATACCACAACAAATTATAGCTCTAAATTAAGACTGGTAAGTTTTTAACCGTAACACGCCTCCCTCACTTCCAGAGGATTTTACTGAAATTCTCTCAACAACTCTTAAGAACTAAAACCTAAATAAATTTAACTCTAAATGTGCATTTGGGACGGCTTTTACTCCCGGCAGCGACGCACCTCTGGAGTATTCTAAAGCCCCATCCAGAAGAGCCAAGATTCTACTGATCTCGATCATAAAAAGGTTTAAGATCACTCCGGCCATTTTTCGAGACTGACAATCCCTTAACGTATATACATTTTTAGATACCTTCTCAACAACCTCTGATTTTAAAAACTTCGGAGCTAACCGCGCGCAAGTTAATTTCCTGCATCACTTAATACGTGACTTTTTCGCCAAACAAACTCGCCTACCTTAAAAACCACCTCTCTTCGACGCAAATTATACCGAATTGCACTACCTTCATAAGCTCGCTTTATACTTTTCCTAACTTGACAGTGAATTTGTTTTAAATCAAGTGGTCATGAATGTTAACTCTTTCATCAAAATCAAAAACGATATCTCCATGGTCATTGCTTTCTTTGTGGTTTCCTAAAATTTTTAGCTCGCGCCCAAAAGTAAGATAGGCTGGAGTAAACCCAGTAACCTCATGCACACAAGTGCGAAGAGCAAACCCTATTTTATTCAAATTTTCATCCCATATTCTCTGATTTTCCTCAACATATGACCGAATCATTGTTTTTAAAACTCTATTGATACGTTCGGTAGGATTGCTTTGTGGATGGTAAACAGGATTAAGGATCATTTTACAATTATATGAAGACATAAATTTCCGAAACGACTTACTGACATACTGACGACCATTATCACACACAAAATAATCGGGAACACCATAAACCATAAACATATCATTTTTAATATGTTTTCTTATACTTTTACTATCTGCCGACCGCAAGGGAACAATAATGTATATTTAGTGAAGACATCAGCTACCACCAAAATAAAACGATTTTTCTTATTCGACATCGGAAAGGGGCCCATTAAATCTGAACAATAAACCTCACCTGGTCTTGTAACCTTACGGACGCCCATCATACCACCTGGAGCTCGTTGCTCTGGTTTTTGAGCCTGACACACAATACAACTCTTTACATACTTTACAACATCGGCCTTTAATCCAGGCCAATAATAATTTTGACTTATACGCTTAAGAGTTTTGAAAATTCCCAAATGCCCGGAGGTTGGAATGTCATGACATTCAAATAAAACTTGGGTTCTTAATAGTTTAGGTACAACCAACTTCCAATCGAAATTTTCATCAATAGAAGAAATTAAAGGACTAACATACTTATATATTTTCTCGTCCACCACTTTCCAGCTTGAGTATTGTTCAGGTTGATCAAGAATATTTTTACGATGTTTTTTATACCAGTTGTCAAGGTTTTCTTCTGACAATTCAACAATTTCACAATGCGCTGAAGACCTCGAAAGAGCATCAGGAACATTATTAAAACGCCCTCTCCGATGAATGATATCAAAATCATATGCTTGCATTTGTAAAACCCATCGGCCTAACCTTCCAGTGGGTTCTTTTAGTTTAGACAGCCAAACTAAACTTGCGTGATCTGTCACCACCTTAAATCGAACACCTTCAATATAGCCACGAAATTTTTTTATCGCCCACAAAACTGCCAAACACTCTAGTTCTGTAGCTGAAAACTTCGACTCCCTTTCACTGAGAGTTCGACTTGCGTATGCAATAACCTTTTCTCCTTCATCAAACTCCTGTACCAATACTGCCCCTAACGCATGCATACTGGCATCCGTTTGAATAACAAAAGGCTTATCAAAATCTGGACAGATTAAAATAGGAGCGGAAACTAAACATGTCTTAAGATCCTTAAAAGCAGACTCTGTTTGTTCATCCCAGGAAAATCTTGCATTTTTTTTAGTTAAGTTAGTCAACGAAGCCGCTCTACCAGCAAAATTGTCAACAAACCGACGATAGTACGAAGCCATTCCTAAGAATGAACGAACTTGTTTTACTCGTGTAGGAGTAGGAAAATCTAAAATGGCAGATACCTTTTCCCTATCTACCATCAACCCATGCTCATTTACCACATAGCCCAAAAACTTGAGTTCATTCTTAACAAACTCACACTTATCTTGATTTACTACTAGCCCTGCTGTTAACAATCTAACAAATACCTTATCCAAGATTTGTATGTGAGACTCAAAATCGGCTGTGGCGATAATTATATCATCTAGATAAACAAACACAAACGGCTCTAAATCATGTCCCAACACAGTATCTACAAATCGCTGCCAAGTAGCTGGGGCATTATGAAGCCCAAAAGGCATTCTACAAAACTGGAAAAGTCCTCGCCCTGGAACTGTAAAGGCAGTTTTTTCCTTACTAGATTTCTCCAAACAAATCTGCCAATAGGCACTTTTTAGATCTATTGAGGATAAAACCTTAGCATTACGTAGTCGATCTAAAATCATCGGTATATAGGGAATCTGATAAGCGTCTCGTTTGGTAACCTTATTCAGAGCCCTAAAATCTATACAAAAACGATATTCTCCACTAGGCTTCTTAATCAACACAACAGGGGAGGACCACGCTGAAGAAGAGGGTTCAACCACTCCCGATTCCAACATTTTATCCAATTCCTCGTTCATGATTTTTTGCATGTACGGTGAAATTGAATAATACCTCTGTTTTATAGGTTCATGGTCCTGAGTATCTATCTTATGGAGTACTCCTTTGGCACAACCCAGTTTACCACCCATAGCTAAAAAATATTTATCTACTAAATTATTTAGCCTAAAACGCTCAGTCTTACCCAGTGTTTGATTATCTATCAAACAACAGTCTTGACTTTTATCAAAATATGACCAATTATAATGCTTAAAATTCACTACAAGCTTCATTTCCTTCCAAAAATCTACTCCCAAAATAAAAGTTTTATCGATACTAGGAACAATTAAAGCAGAAATAATTTTAACCTTTTCTTCCAAACAAATAGGTAAATCGATCATACCAATTATGTTACAATTGGAACCATTTGCGGTGGTTACAAACTTAGATGGAGTCGGCCGAATTTCTATATTTAAAGACTTTTCCAGCCCTTTCCACCAACTATGGTTTGTGAAGCACCACTATCTAACAAACAAACATAACTTTTTCCCCATATCTTAACGCCAACATAAGGTCTTGGATCCCCAAATGTGGAAATAAATTTACTTTCTATATTTGACCTTTTATACTCTCTACTTACAAAATCAAGCCATACTTTCCATGACCGATCGACCGGGACTGGCTTCTCTATTGACGTTGCCCGGTAGGTACGTCGCCAGATCCATTTCCCGAACACTTAGAACACTCCCTTCTTAAATAACCATTCTCTCCACAACCAAAACAAAATTTATGAGACCTATTTTCCTTACATTCTCTAAAAACATGACCGGATTTTTGACAATTCCAGCATTTTAGCTCAGCTATTGCAGCCACCTTTGGTGTAAACTTAAACTTTTCAGCTTTTTCCCGCATTCGCCAACTCAGATCGGGTTCTATCAATTTATCCTTTGATAAAGATCGATTTCGATCTGCAATTAACTTATTAACCTCCAAACGTTTACATAACTGAAGTAACTCTCCCACACTTTTATATTCAGCCAAACCTAGGTTATGAATAAAATACGGATGCACATTTTTTCGCATAATTCGAACTTTTTCATCCTCCTCAAGAGGTTTGGGAAGACGAGCAAAAAGATTTTTCATGCAGGCAAAATAAATTCCTATTGACTCTACAGAGTCTTGATAACGATTACGTATTTCCTGCAATAATTCATCCTGATAATCAAAAGGTTGAAACTGATCCTTAAACTGACTCTTAAAATCCTCCCAGGTTAAAATCTCTTCTCGTACTGACCTGTAAAATATTAAGGCACTACCTTCTAAAATATCTACGACTGAAGTAAGTAATTCTCTCTCAGAAATGTTGCTAGCTAACCTCCTCTCCTCGACCTGTTCTAAAAATGCTGAAAGACTAGTTTGTGCCTCTCCATTAAATGTAATGCCCCATTTTCGAGGATGAACCTGATGTTTATGTACACTGGTGACAACTGTGGGTGTTACACTTGTTTCTTTGGAAGTAATTATAGAAGTTGGTGCCCCAACTGTTTCTAAAACATGTAAGCTATGTTCTAAAACTTTAATATCAATGGCTTCTTCAACTTTTTCCAACCTATCTAGAAGATTACCAATAGCACGCTCAATTGGTTTATCATCTTCAATACTGCCTATGCGAATGCGTTGTAATCTTGCTGTAAGATGTCTGAGCCTAGTCTCAGCCGTTTTGAAATGTTCATTTTCAAACACCACGTGATTTTCAACAAAATTTTCCAGGGCATCAATTTTTTTTGTAACCGTCTCAACCTCCTCCAGAACTGAGGGTTGAAAATTATCACAATATACTAAAACACCAAAAACGTCATTAGACATTAACTCTTCCAATTTTTTTCTCATTGACAAAGCCGTTTCTCCTTGTAACTTACTAACATCTCTTACTTTAAGCTCATAAATGAGTTGGTCCTTTCGCAATTTAGTTAGATCCATTATAAATTAAATTGAATTAACCAAATTACCAATAACAACCGTAAAAAAAATATATATGTATTTTTAACCAGACAATTTATTTTAAGTTTCAAAATAAATTAATTTACCTATCAATGAACTACAAAATCTTGCGCCCCACGTTGGGCGCCAAATTTGTGACGCAACTTTTTTTATTATTGTTTAAATTAGACCGCCTTAGAGTTGCGCACAGAGTGCCGCTAGCTCTTTGAACATTTACTGTTCCCAGAGGGAAAATATATTTAAATTGGGCGCCACCAACCTTTTTAGCCACAGTGGTTGGACCGTGTCCCGATGTTAGGGAGATCTTACCAGAACAATAATATTCAAAAAAATATATATTTAATGAATATAGTAACGTACATTTAAAAAAAAAATTTCTTACTATGTTGTGATAAGTGAAATAATATTTCTATTTTAATTTTAATACCTTACGTGATCACGTTCAGTGTACACCCAAATTTTTAATTATTTAACATAAATTTAACCGAATAAAATTATCCCTACTATTGTCCTTATCACTTGTCATATACAGGGTGCCCGTTTTTCGAGCTCCACCATGGGGATCTCCGTTATTATAAGAGATACGAGGTCGGTTAAATTAGGGCAAAGTTGCGCATTTTCATGCTGAATAATTATCTGAAAGAAAATTTTATGTGTCATTTTTACTTTTTAAATTATTGGGAAAAAACTGAAATTTGCAATTTTCGTTTTTATTTTTTTAAGCGAAAACCAAAAGAACTGGACGTTTTTAAGTAGCGCGTTCTTAGGGCACTTTTTTACAAGGAATCCAAACCTGTTATCTTTTTTTCCAAGGCGTCCTTGATGCCAGAGTTACAACACTCAACTTTGTTTTTTCTTATAGGCGCCATATTGGATTTTTGCATTTTTAAAACGTTTTTTTTTTCCTGATTTCAACGATGTATCACACAATATGATCGAATCTTACGTGCTAATCAAAATTGGGAAAAAATCGTTTTTGGAAAAGTGTTTGGAAAAAACGCCATCAATTTTGGTTAACAAACTAAATTTTGACAGCTCAGTTAAATAATAATAATAATTTTTATTTATTAACCGAAGCCTACTAGGTACAATGTCATATTTGAATTATAAAACACGAAGGCTTATTGGAAAATAAAATTTAGGTAAGGTGATTTCAAATAACGGAGATATACGTTGGCCAGCGCGGTCACCTGATCTTTCTCCACTGGAGTATTATTTATGGGGAACTATGAAAGACTTAATTTTTAAATCTGTACCCATCGATATCGATGAGCTGAGAAGAACAATAATCACCACTTTAAGGACTAAGATAACAAGACGAGATATCTCGCGAGCTATTCAGAATCTGAGGAAACGAGTAGAATTATGTTTAGAAGTGGAAGGTGGAACATTTGAGCATTTGTTATAACTTTGTTTTGTTTTTCGAAGAATAAACGTCTACATTAATATGTCAGTCCTAATTCAAAACCTAAATTTTTAAGTAGGTAGGTAAACATTCCAGATCCAAATTTAACTGAAATGTCAAAATTTTATTAGTTACAAAAATTGTTTGCGTTCTTTCCAAAGCACTTTTCCAAAAACGATTTTTTCCCAATTTTGATCAGAATGTAAAATTCGATCATATTGTGTGATACATCGTTGAAATCAGGAAAAAAAAAACGTTTTAAAAATGCAAAAATCCAATATGGCGCCTATAAGAAAAACCAAAGTTGAGTGTTGTAACTCTGGCATCAAGGACGCCTTGGAAAAAAAGATAACAGATTTGGATTCCTTGTAAAAAAGTGCCCTAAGAACGCGCTACTTAAAAACGTCCAGTTCTTTTGGTTTTCGCTTAAAAAAATAAAAACGAAAATTGCAAATTTCAGTTTTTTCCCAATAATTCAAAAAGTAAAAATGACACATAAAATTTTCTTTCAGATAATTATTCAGCATGAAAATGCGCAACTTTGCCCTAATTTAACCGACCTCGTATCTCTTATAATAACGGAGATCCCCATGGTGGAGCTCGAAAAACGGGCACCCTGTATGTATATCATATGTTCATAAGAACCTGATTCATCCAAATCACTTCTTTTACGGTACCATATTCTTATAAATTTGAATTGTTTTACACAATATATTAATACCAGACTAAAACTCAGGTACAATAAAAAAAAACCTTATCAAGGGTTTTTTTTAAAACAATATATTGCTTGCAAATGCATTCCGCTCGCCACTCCAGAAATTAATATTTTTGTCAACAGTAATCGGTAGGTAATTATAAAAATATTTTTTTTATTTAGACTCTACTTAATAATATTCTCCACTATAATACATCAACGAATATTTCGTTGCATGTCCTTAATATCCTCAAATTAATATTTTATCTCCAAAACGCTTTTATGACAATTTTCCAAACAAAACCTGTATCCTGGTCTAGGACCTGTATCCCACGACTTGGAAACGAAAACCAAGCTTACTTGGATTAATTTCTTTTATCAGAAATTATTTAATCTGGCAACTACGTATATATTGATTACATATGCCATGTGTCAACAAAAACATGAACTATAATAACGAACTGGCTGTAACGGCGGAAAATGAGCAACATTCGCCAAACATCCACAACCACACTAAAGGTAAGTTAAATTTAAACATATATTATCCAAGAAAATCTCCATAACACTTACTAACCCAACTAACCTATTTCCAAGATTATGACAATAACAACAATATAATACATAATAATTATATACAGGGTTAATATTTTCGTTTTGTAGGTTCATTGACGATGAGAAAATTAAAATATCAAATACACTAAACGAACCATTTTTTATGTAATTCATCAAATAAAACAAATTAAAACCAAATGCATATTTAAATTGTCAGATCAAAAATACCACAACAAATTATAGCTCTAAATTAAGACTGGTAAGTTTTTAACCGTAACAAAGCCTTATTTGGAATCCTTATTATACTTGTCATATTCTTGAATTGGATCGTATACAACGCAGATTCCTAAAATATATGTCGTTTAGATTATATGGAACATACCCTGATAGAAGTGCTTGTTTGGACGATCTCTCTCTTCATCTAAACATAAAAGATTTAAAAACAAGACGCCAAATACAGAATACCAACTTTCTTAGAAAAATTCTACAGAACCAAATCGACTGTCCATATCTTCTGTCCAAATTAAACATCAACGTACCTAGAACTAACTCAAGATCATTCAATACGTTTAAACTTCCAACTTCAAGAACAAATTTGATGAATCGAGCTCCAATCAACGTGATATGCAAAAACTTCAATACATGCGATATATTTAAATAGTCATTTATTTGTGTATAAATTTGTATATATATATACAATGTAAAATTTGGAATATTTACCTACCATGTATTTTGTCCTGTAATTGGGGGAAACCCTGTTGGGCTAATAAAGTTTATTATTATTATTATTATTATTAGTTTATTATTATTATGTCGACCTAATTCTTTAAGTTTCTTTTTAGCATTTTTTGTGTCTATCACCGTTTTGGCTACAGCGCTTGCGTCTCCAGCCAATGATCCTATGGCCCCCAAAGCTCCTAATAATGGTAAAAGGGGTAAAAATCCTCCTTGTTTGTCGGATTCAAATGGAATTATCCTAGGCACCTTAATATTTTTACGACCCCCGGCTTTCTTTATAATCACCCGAGCTGCTTTAAGTGCCGTTGCGGCAGATTTTTTAAGTGAATTTTGATTGGATATATCTAAATCTTGAACATGTTTTTTAATTTTATCAACCAAACCACGTTTAAATGAGATTGGTTTTCGAGTTTTTCGAATACCCATTCCAAGTTTTCTTTTAACCTTCATTTCAGTTGTTACTAACCAAGCTGCTGCTTTCTCCCCCAAATTAGAGTCCTTTGATTTCACCCTTTGCCAAGCTTTATTTTCCAAAATCCAATCTGCCTTATGCCTTTCCGCCAAACTTTTATTTTCTGAATATGCAATATCGTGATCTTTACATGCAGCGTCTAATGGGTTTATACCAGTATCACCCCTTTGAATTATCTTGTCTAATTTAGTACCTGGCCCACAAAATTGATAAGAGGGTACGTGAAGCTCAAAGGGTAGGTTGTTAATTACCGAATTTATTAAACCACTACCTTTATGCTTAAAAGTCAACATTGAAATGATTTTTTTTTATTAAAGTTAAGCTTTTATAATTATCAATTAAAGTATGTTGAAACGGTTGTTAGTATGTTTTTTAATTGATTTAAAATTGTTTCATTCGGACAATTTATTCCAAATAAACTCCAATCAAAAACTCCTGCTCTTATTAATTTACCCGAAAATTCGTTATATTCATAAAATAGGGTTTTTCTAAAAAAATAAATGTTACCATTTGTATAGCGAAATGCTGAAGATATATCTGAAGGAATTCCTGGGAAAAACTTATTTATATTCCCCCTATTAACTACATTCATCAATTTCAGCAACCCAATAATCATCATGAATGATATAAGTTCTACCCCTATTTGAGTTAAAAATAGCATTTATTTTACTACTTTGAGCAATACTGTCTATTGTTTGATTAAATGTTTCATACGCAAGACTAGGAAAACGAGCTAACGCGATTTAAATTATCTATTATTACCACACTGCCATTAGGTTTTTGGTATATATGCAATAAATCATTTAATTTAATATAATCACTAATTTTTTTAGGCCTTTTGATATTTATACCAGAGGACTCTCCTATATTTAAAATCCACGCTAACCCATTGTTAAAAGCATACAGATGATTATTATTTGTGACTAACATTTGTTGTGGATACTCGATTTGACATAAATTAGTTAAATTTGATGATGTGTGTGTAGGTTTTTGCGTAGAACCCGTTATTTTAGGTCTGCTTGTTGTTAAAATTGTTTTTGTTGTTCTTGGTTTATCTGTAAGTTTCCTTGTAGTTGGGATTGTTTTTGGTGTTTTTACTATTTTGGGTGTAGTTTTTGGGGGTAATCCATATAAATTTTGTATATTATTTTTATCAACATTGGATAGGGTTGTTATATTTGGTGAAAAATATGGATACATAAGTGCATTAATATCTTCAGAATGTCCCAAGCCCAAAACATGACCAATTTCATGAAGCATTGTTGTATATAAACTTGTTTTATCATTATCTTTCGGTATATCAAAACCAAAATACCAATTTTTATCTGAATCTAAATGAATTTCCGTACAGGTATTAATTGGTTGATATGCGTGACCGAGTACATTACCTTTCCCATCAAATGGGCTAATACAATTACCCTTCATGCATCGAATTGAATTACTATGGTTATATCTTCCAAATGAAATAAAAATGTCTGTATTTTTATACGAAAAAGTAAACTTTAGATTTACAAATTTTTGCCACTCATAAAAAGCTCTGGAAACAACTTTTCTTGATTCTTTATTATAAGCATACGAATAAATTTAGGCTTAGGCTGGGTTTGTGTTAGTTCATAAATATTTTCATCTGGTATAGAACAACGACGTGTTTTTATAAATTTTAAAAGTTCTTTCGATATTTTACCACTTATGTTTAAATTATATCTCTCCTGAAATAATATTAAAGCTTCTTCATAATTAGTCAGCGAAAACTCTGAAGTATTAAGGTAGCCAAATGCTTCGAGATGTTTTATTACAGCATCTTTATCAGTTAAATTTGTTGACTTTACTAAGATTATACTTAGCAGAAATATTAATAACAATTTAAAGCCCATTATTGACATTATCAACATAAAGCAATATTAAGACTGATCATTATATTTAAAACAACTAACTTTTATATGAAAAAATTTAAAACCGATGGTTCCCGAGTACCGATCGGTACACAAAAATATTTAAAAAAAATTAATTTTAATAAAAAAGGTCGGACGGAAGACTGAACACCTAATTGTGAGAAAAAGGTCTCTGGAGCTAGCCTATGATTTTTCCCGCGCATTTTTCCCATTGGTCACGTGACTAAAAAAGGGAGGGGTGGTCATTGGGGATTAAAATAGACTTGTTAGGACAAGTTGGATGACGTCAGCAATTCAAAATGGCGTCAAAAATGAAATTTATATTATTAATTCAAATATATCCTTATCTCTAAAAATTTGACGTCACAATTCAAGATGGCGTCAAAAATGAAATTTATATTATTAATAATAAATCCTTATCTCCAAATAGCGGATACCAGGTGACCAAACCACTGTTAAGTCACGCCCACCCCCTTATCACTAGTTTCCGTTCCCTTATCTCTAGTTCGAAATTTTTGTATCGCTTATCTATCTGTCTGGGTCACTTACGGCGTGGTGCTCTCTTTGCTTCTCCACTTGAGATAATTCCACCCTTCTTTGCTTTCTTTTTTTGTTTTCTCTTTTGTTTCAAACCCATACCTAGTTTTACTTTTGCCTTCATAGCAGTTGTGACACCTAAAGCAGCTAGTTTTTCGCCAATACCAGAATCACGAGCCAATACCCTTTTCTGCCTCGTGTTGTTTATCTAATTCCGCGTTTATCGAATAGGCAATGTCGTGTATTTTACAAGATTCATCCGATGAATTTATACCCTTATCGTTTCGTGCTAATCGTTTACTTAGCTTAGTTCCGGGTCCCCAGTAGTTATAACTTGGAATGTGTAATTCAAATGGAAGCCTATCAATTAATTTGTTAACAAAACCCTTACCACCTTTCACTCGAATTGGCTTTTTGGGAATGGCGCTATTTCTATCGTAACACTTCATTTATACATGTATTTGCATCAAACGCCAAAATATGACTGATGGTTTTTTATAAATTTATTTGTAATATATGATATTAAAAATATAAAAATGTTTAGTATTACACTATGCATTTAGTTAAACAGACCACAAGTCTCAAAATTACAAAATTTGAAGATTCTCAGCAGCATGAGCTATGACATGGCGCATTGTTACCTTCTACTATTCGCTGTATAATTTCAGGTCCATCTAATTGCGGTAAAACGAATGTAATGTTAAATTTACTTGAAAATATAAACGGTCTACGTTTTGAATATGTATATAATTTTTCCAAGTCTTTATACCAGCCGATCTATAAATATTTAAAAAAATTATTTAAGCCCATAAAATTATTATGAGTATAATGATAATGAAAATATAAAAACGCCCTCAAATGCAAAATCAAATTCTGTTTTTATTTTCGATGATGTAGCTTGTGAAAAGCAAAGCATAATAAGAGATTTTTTTGCAATGGGCAGGCATAATCTTATAGATTCTTTTTATTTAACGCAAACTTAGGCCAGCATCCCCAAACATCTTATACGTGACAATGCAATTATGCTGATAATTTTTAAACAAGATGACATGAACCTAAGACATATTTATAAAGATCATGTTAATACTGACATGTCCTTTGATCAGTTTCATAAAATGTGTTCATTATGTTGGGATGATAAATATGGCTTTCTTATAATTTGTAAATAATTTGATATTAATAAAGGTCGCTTTAGAAAAGGATTTGATCAATACATAATTTCAAAATAATCGCTTTATAAACAGCACACTGTTTTTTAAAAACAGTGTGCTGTTTTTAAAAACAGTGTGGTGTTGTTGGAGGGTTTGATAATAAATATACTTGTTTCATAAAGTTAATTTAGTATTTAAAAAACTTTATTCACATTAACACGCACACAAATATGAAGGACAAAATATTAACCAAAAAGTTAATAAAAATTAAAAATATTAAAGCTAAATTAAATGCTATTAAATATGGCAGATTTCAAACAGAGTTCGAGTTGGAACCATTAAAACAATTAATATCAAAAGTTTCGCAGCCCCCGACGCAACCACAACCATCATTGGCAGATATTAAAAAAAAAGAGGCAATAAAAAGCGAGTATGATGTTAAAAAAACCCATATACCAAAAGAACACCTAGTCCTATAAAAAAAAAACCGGCAGCAGTACCACATTTTATTGATGATGGTGAAATATTTGATAGCACATTACAAGACGACACATTACAAGACAGTTATTTTTACGATGACAGTATTCGCGAACAGCAATTTGCTACCATGGATGATTACATAAATCAAGATACATCTTTTAATTTATATTTAGATCAATTTGATGAAATTCCACGTGAATATGTTAAAGGATTTACACGAGGCACTGAAAATAGATTTGATACTCATTATTTAACTTACGAACCAGTTTTGGGAAAATTTCACTATGGAGATTCAGAAATGGATTTTAAAGGAAATGATATTGTTATAAATGACAAAAATAAAAAAGAAGATAGAATATATAAGGGTACTTATGGTTTATATGAATTCTTGTTTAAAAATAAACCAAACGAAAGTTTAATGACTCCAGAAGATATAAATAATTATAGAAATATTATATTGAGCACAAATGCACAAAAAAGAAATTTTGATGCAAATGCACAAAAAGCAGGAAATAGAGGTAATAAGTATATAAATGTAATTAAACCTTTACTTGATTTAGAGGAATCAAACAAACAAACTGAAACCCAATATAGATCGAAATTAAGAGTGCCACAAACAAAACAATGACAGCAACGTCTTGGAAAAGGATTACAAATGCAATACACAAATAAATTAAAAGAATATGTTTATTGGGATGACTGTAATGAGTTAGTTGAATGATAAGGATTATTAATTAGTTCCCAATATGCAGGGAATAATAGTCATGCGAATGAAATAAACAGCATAATTGAAGAGTTAAAAGAAGCCAATATAATCGAATAGTTTTCATAAATTAGAAACATTTTTATCATGTCCGTTGACAAGTTCGGACGTAGTTTACTTAATCATTTAAAAAAAAACCAAGAGAAAGAAATATCCACATATGGTTTATTAAATATTACATTAAAAAGTGCTAACTACCATATGCAACCTAAAAAAATTGTGTATGATTTAAGCACTAATTATTCAATTTATGAATTTCCACTAAAAGAGGGAATTATAAATCACGTAGCTGTTAATGAAGATAGTCTTCAAATTAAGATAAACAATAAATTGTATAAACCCGACAAATTGTTAAATGTTAAACTACAATTGGGCGATAAAATTTCAATAGAATCACCTAAGCTCATTACGTATGTTTTTCTGGAAATGATTATTAAATATCCGATTTTAACAGAATGATGAAGAAAATTAATAATAAATCTAAATTGTCTTCAATAGATTATAAACGTGAAATAGTAAGTGAATTACACGCAACAGCAAGAAAACAATTCAAGCGTAGAAGAGTTGTTATTCGCGGATTAAATGATTTATTTCAAGGTGATCTGGTTGAGATGATTCCTTTTGCAAAACAGAATAAAGGATTTAAATATATTTTGGTAATTATTAATGCATTTAGTAAATTTGTGTGCGCTTTACCTATAAAGAATAAAACTTTAAACGATGTAACACAGGCAATAAAAACAATTTTAATTAAAGCAAATATTCCGAAACAGACGCGGGGAAGGAGTTTTATAACAAAGACTTTAAGGGCCTTATGGATAAGTTAAAAATTAATCATTATAGTACATTTAGTACTAAAAAAGCATCTATTGTGGAACGAGTTAATCGAACATTAAAATCGTTAATGTAGAAGGAATTTAGTTATCAAGGCAATTATAAGTGGTTAGAATTATTGCCTAAAATGGTACACAAATACAATTCTACTAAACATGGAACTATCAAAATGAAACCGATTGATGTGAATGCAAAGAATGAAAAAAGTTTGTTAAAATCAACATTTAGCAATTTAAAAATGTTCAGTCCAAATAATAAATTTAAATTAAAAGACAATGTTCGGATAAGCAAATATCGCGAGGCATTTTCTAAAGGATACACGCCAAATTGGTCAAATGAAATTTTCACTGTAAAACAGGTTAAATTAACAAATCCCACAACTTACATCTTGGAGGATCAGTATGGAAAACCGATTCTGGGAGGCTTTTATGAATTCGAATTGCAAAAGGCAAAGTTTCCTGATATTCATTTGATTGAAAAAATTTTAAAGCGAAAAGGATCAAAAATATACGTGAAATGGTTTGTAGAAAACGAGAAGAGTTGGATCAACAAAAATGAATTAGTATAACATTATAATGTACAATTAATAAAAGACTAATTAAAAAACTATTTAGGATTTAAAAGTGTTTTATTTTCTCATAGTATATTAGATAGAATAGAATACATTTTTAAATTCGATGAATTTTGTTTAATTTTAGTCCGTGAGATAAAGCTTGCTTGAAATTTCGATAATGAATGATATACTTAGATTTGTTAGTAAGGGTGGTCATTAATTTTGGTAATTTTGAATTTGGTGGTTTGACATGGTCGGGGCAAAAGGGTAAATCTTTATGTAAATCGTGCAAATTTTGAGGATACTCTAAATCAACTTCTAAAATATATCCGACTGGTGATTCATCCGATACACCAAAAACATCAAAGTTTTCGAGATTTTTGAGCCACTGAAACCCATCATGGGGTAAATATTGACACATGGCCCACCCGTAAAGGTTATTGACATCAAAATACATTAAATATTTGGACAATTTTGATGGATCGTACGTATCACCCATGTATTTGTTGTTTGCCTCCGAATATCGATTTCAACACTGGGAAACTCCGCCTCTAATGCCGCGCTCGATAAATAAAAGCATATCGACATCCTTTAGTATTTGCAAACGACAACCGGTAAATTTAAGCATGCAATCCCAAGTGTAACCGGGAAAAGTGTAATAATGCGCAGGATCGAGCCCATATGTTTTAAAGCAACTGTTGCGAAATTGCTCGAAAACATCGGTTAATAAGAGAATATCGGTTTTTAAGTAGATATCTGAATATTCGCCCAAATTTTGACAACCGAATTTACGCCAAACGTGCTGAGCATGCGCATAATCATTTTCCGAAATATCGCAATCATTTAGTTTGTTGTAAAAGGCCGATTTTTCGGGTAAGCAAGAAAAATCTAATTTTTCAAAGGAATCTACAAAACCGTAGGGAAAACGCCTTTACGTTGTAAAAGATCTAATTTTGCAGCATCTAAATTTGAAAATTCATGTTTTAAATTTTGATACTCAGTTAAATAGGAAGCTAATTTGTCTAAACTAGAGGCCATAAAACGAAATGAATCGATAAATCGTAATTTTATAAATGTTTCGTTGTCGTATTTATGGGCAGCAGCGAGATTCTACTAAAATTAGTTAGTTCTTTAATTAGGAAATGACTGTCGTAGCCCGTTAAATTATGAAAAACAACCAGTACAGTGAATGTATTTTTGTAATTAAGATTGCAAACCTGATGAGCATACCCGCAAAAAATTCAGATTTAGATGATTATGATCTCGAACAATTATATCACCCTGTATAAAATTTTTATTGCAAATTTGACAAGTGGAAGTAGCATCCTTTAAATCAGCACTATTGTCCATTGGAACGTTACCCTTCAATTTTAAATATACCAATTTTGAAATTTCAGACAGTTCATTTGCGAACCACTCTATGCAATCCAAACCGCGATAGCTTTTGTAAAATGATAAAGTATCATCATAGTCGCATTTAAAATAATACGCAGCACTAAAGGCCCGATGCTGCTGGTATTTGGATGATTTAGTGAGATTTTCATTACCGTTGATCGGTTTTAATAAGGCCTCAAAGTCAGCCTACATAACAAAGGGAACTTTTTGTTGAAATTTTTCATTTGAACACTCCACGAAATCTTCTTTTGGATAAGAAATTTTGCACTTGTTTAATTTTTGGCAATATTCTTTATGATTATTCAATTTAATTTGACTTGAAAAATAATTTAGACACCGATCACAAATAATTTTTTTTTCTTTATGATTTGTATGCTGACTTTTTACCAACCTAGATAAATTTTTGATCCACACGTAATGATACTTTATTTCACTGTCGTCGGTCACGTCCAAGAATGGTTCGCAATCGGACTGTTTGGGAAAGTAAATATTTTGGATCAAAAGTAAATTCACGTGCCGAGCTAGTTTATTTGAAGTAAGCCTCACAGGTAAAGTGTGGTACTTGGTGCCTTTCTCCGAATCAATTAGCTCCAGTCCGTAAACATTTATGGATATAGCATTTATTTTTTCGAATTTTGAAATGTCCTTTAATTTCATGCGAAGCTCGATATTCGCGAAATTTAAAACATCCCCATAGTACGGATACGAGGAAGTTCTGTTTGAATTCTTATTCACTTGGTGGAGGGCAGATACTATCGACCATCCAAAAAATTTGAAACTTCAATAAAAATATTTTTAATAAACAATTCTTTTTATAGTTTAGATGACTTTTTAAGCTGTGACTGTCAAAATATGTAGTAATTAGTCTTTCTATGCTTGTACTAGGTATATCCATTTTATAATAAATTATTAATTTTAATGTTGAAATTTTGTAACAGGCGTTGTCCATATTTTTGACATTGACACAAGCGTGCTTTCTCGCGATATGTTCCGGTAGTTTAATTTAAGACGAACCGTTACCCGCCTCATAGTTATTTATGTTAATTTCCAAATTTAAGATTTTATGTAAAGCTCACCCTGAATCTTTCTCGGCAAATTCACTCAATTTATTTAAAATTTTATCAACAACATTCTCGTTAAACCAATTTTTCAAATCTATCCCGCCATCTATTACTTAATTTTTGGTATTAAAATATTTAATTTCGTTAATTATTTGATCTCAGCTCCTTTTAATGAATTCTCCCCCAAAGCAAGCGTTAACTTTTATTAGGGGATTTTTTTTTAAAACGTTGCACACCCGGGATTTAAAAAGAAAAAATGCATCATTTAAAAAGAGATTTATGTCTAGACATAGACGTCTATGTGCTTTAAGTTTATTATAACTTCTGTGCGTACGCGAGAGTTAAAGGTACTATTTAAATCTTCCCACTTTACGCGGATACTCCTTTTATTAGTGCCTTTTAATCCCGCCCCCACAACATTTTTCACTTTAAGAATAGTTCTTAAATGTTTTAGCTGTCCTAAATTAGTAATAAGGTTACGTTGCGTACCTGTATAATTCCTGTGCTCTTTGATTAGTTTGTTAAAACCCTTAATATTTCTATTAATGTGTCCCAACCAAAGGGCTTTTTCATCTTCACTACATTTTTCATTTAAAATTTTAATTTTAATATTTGTACAATTTTGGTACTTAATTTTGCTTCTGATATTTCAATATCCATTACTTAAAAATAAAAATATGTTAATTTAAAAAAATATATTTAATTATTTACTTACTTGAATTTTCTTTGATAAATTATAAAGTTATTTTAAAAATTTATATTTTGCAACAGCATATAAACTGCGCACCAGTCAATGTGTCGCGACCAAAAATTTCGTCCTTTTTCAAAACGACATAACTTTTTTGTTTCTTGAACGATTTTATTTTGGTTTGTGATTTCTGCTAGCCCCATTCTCTGGAAATTCATGCTATATGAAGCTCACGGTTCTTCAAGAAAATTTCCTACAGGGTGATATGTAAAACGGTGAAAAATTTCAACTTCATCCAAGCCCCGTTTGTAAAAAAATATTATATATAAAAGTATTATGTCTTACCTTAAAACGTTTTTCAAATTTTTCGAATTGGAATCTTAGCAACAAAAATATGATTTTTTTTCAAAAGGGTACATTTGATGCATTTTGGAAGGCAATACACTCAGCCTTTTTAATATAAAAAAGATAAGATGGTGAAAGATTGTTCCTTGAATAATTCTGAACAAGCGACAAGCAACAAACTTCCATTAATTTTAGAGGAACCTAAGCAAAGACCACTTTTTCAAAATGACATTTTGGAGAAAATTTGCGAAAACTAAACCTGAACCGATATTTACGTTCGTGACATGTTTGCTTTATAATTTTGACCTCCTGATGTGATTCAGTTGTCAAATTTAAATTTTATATAAAACCAAAATCACCAAGAATCAAAATTCGTAAACAATTCCCGGCTGTTAAATGTCTCAATAACATGCCTTTGCCAATGCCATTTGGGGATTCATTTTTTGGGAGAAGTTACTGCAATTTGTTTAAGTGGTTAGGATAATGTTACATAAATTACATTTATATTGCGCACTAGTGACAACTTATTACTGATAAGTACCTACCTAAAACAAAATTTGTTTGTTCATTTTTGAAAATTTTATGCGAAAATCATAATAAAAACTACAACAGTCAACAGAAAAATGTAACAAACAATAACAATAATAACTTTCAATATTTCGTTGGCTCTCCCCTAACCCGTAATAATTCGTTAACCCTCCTGGGCATTCCCTAGACCAAGTTCCTTAGAAATTCCTGGGGTATGTTACTTTATATAGCTTATTTCAAATCATTTATAATCAAGTTTTAAATAACAGGGTTTGTATATCCGTTTGTATATCCTAATTTACCAATTTATCCAATCTTTCCATGAGCCTTTCCTCTCTTTCATCTTCATTTTCATCCTGCTCCACACATGCTCAATAGGATTGATATCCGGAGACAAAGGTGGCCAATTAATTCTCTCAATATCATGGTCCCTTAAATACTTATTTACGATATTAGCGCGATGCGGACGGGCATTGTCGTCCACCAACACCAAATTATTGGCATTTAATTTTCATCATTTGATCCTTGATTTGATCATTCAGTGACATGATAATAATGTACTAAAGATGCAAAACACAATAAAAAACAGTACAATCCAGCAATCAGATTTTATTGAGACATTTAACAGCCAGGAATTGTTTTCGAATTTTGATTCTTGGTGATTTTGGTTTTATCTGAAACCTAAATTTGACAAATGAATCACAATCAGGTCAAAATTATGAAGAAAACATGTCACGAACGTAAATATCGGTTCAGGTTTAGTTTTCGAAAATGTAATTTTGAACAAGTGGTTTTTGCTTAGGTTCCTCTGAATATAATGGATATTTGCAATTTTAACACATCATTTTTGACACCTGTCATTTTTAATACTTATATATTTCGTTAATTTCCGATCAATTCCGAACGTTTCCGAATTCTTCCGGTAGCTCAAATGTTGTCAATGTCATAACAACCTCACAATTACATTTTTATGAATATATTAATTTTATTATTTAATCTCTAAATATATTAATTTTACCACGTAACCAGATAAATTTGCATATAATAACATCCATTATTTTTTAATTAATTCGATGGAAAATAAATAATTAAACTACATGTATTTCTAAATGAAAAATAAAACGTAATTTGAACATTTAATTTAAGGGGAATTCCACGGTATGCGGAGGTTACGATTAATTTAAAAAAATATGTGTGAAATGTCCAAAGAAGGAAGTCATCAACGCATGCTAGCGTTGAGTAAAAGACATTATTCAATCAACATGCTAGTGTACTGTATATAACTTAGCTCTTATCGTAGTAGAAACTGCACCCTTTGCGGGGACGTCTTATCATTTCAAGAGCTGTTACTCCCCCTTCGTAAAGGGTACCGGCATACACTTGCACAACTTCAACCTCAAAAAAACACACACACACACATTTTTAAATAAATTATTCGAATGGGATATAATGGATATTACTCAACATAAATACAATTTAAGATACCTGCAGATGTTCTATGCTGTTTGATGAGTTGATTAAAGCCCTTAATATTTTTATTAATATGTTCCAACCAAAGGGTTTTCTCACTATGCACTTTTTGTTCAAAATTTTGCAAGCTGCTCGTAAGGTTTACACCATTTTGCACATCAATTTAGCTTGAGATCCATTCCTAAAAACAATATACTGTATTAATTTGATAATAAAAATCTTTTAGTATTTACTTACTTCAATTTACAAATTTTATATTTTATTATCGATGGTATGCATTCAATGGTAAATTATAGAATGATATAATAAATAATAAAAAACCACATGCGAGAATTATGAATAAATAAACGTATTTATAGCATTTTTGAATTTAAACGACTTAATAAGTCACGTAATATGATAATTTTAATACAGGTATACAAAACATATTTTGCATTTAAATTAAGGGGAATTCAAAGATAAGGATTTTTTAACACCTGTCATTTTTGACACCTGTCGTTTTTGACACCTGTCATTTTTGACACCTGTCATTTTTGACACCTGTCATTTTTGACACCTGTCATTTTTGACACCTGTCATTTTTGACACCTGTCATTTTGACACCTGTCATTTTTGACACCTGTCATTTTTGACACCAGTCATTTTTTACACCTGTCATTTTTTACACCTGTCATTTTTGACACCTGTCATTTTTATCACCTGTCATTTTCAAGGTCACGTCAAGGTCACTTCAAGGTCTTGGACACCTGTCTCACCACTGTGAATATATTAATTACAATTACAATTTTTAGGTTAATTTTTTGCGCCCCCGTAATATTTGGTACGAGCTTAATTTGTACGCTCCTTTAGTATACGTATAGTTCCAGCAGGTGGCGTCACATGCGGAAAAAATTCGAAGTATCTTGCAAGGTTGCGGCCGCCCAATAGGGTCTCTAGGGAAGTGCGTCTCAGCGTGTGAGAAAAACAACGCCAGTGTGGCGCCAGAATAAACTAGACTTGAGAATCAACCGGGCAAGTGGCGCTACCACGAGTCACAATTTTGCATTTCCCAGTATTACTTTTACAATTGGTTGGCGGCCATTTTGAATTCAACAAGCCCCGCCCATCATTATTTCTGCAATTGGTTGGCGGCCGACGGCCATTTTGAATTTCCCTCCCATCGTGTAAAGCCAACCAGTGCATAGCTCAGCATGTGGCGCCACCATGCGGCCGAAATGTGAAAAATTAATAATAAATATTAAGATTTTTTTATTTATAAACATTATTAATAAATAATTTGTTTATACTTAAATATTGATGAAGCGCATTTATTTAACAAAACCTAAATTCATAAGTTCAACAGTAATATTTAAAAGGTTTATAAATTTACCTGCCTAATTAAATATTATATTGTTATTCTGGAAGTTATAAACTACCATTACCTAAATATTTAATAACCCAGTAAGCAAGCACCAAACACTCGGCAAACAGTCGGCCTTCGCTCGGCATAGGCGGTTGACCGGCGGTTTGGCTTGCCCCCAGTCGTCCCGCTTAAGGCCCGCGTTATGTTAGCCCGGTACGGTACCGTTTGGCCATGTTCTAACCAAAGTCGGCCAGAATACGGCATGCCGCTGCAAAATCGTTCAGCTTGCCCTAGCCGGCCCGCTTACGGCTGGAATACGGCCTGCCGCGACATAAGCAATACATCTCACGGCTGCTTACGCAAGCGAGCTAACTATAAATAGAGATGGGTTGCAATATTTAGTTGGAAGTGTGCGTCTGTAATGGCATAGCTGAACATTAATTGTTTGAAGTCCCCATCTCCATTCTCATCTGCTCGGTAACGAATAATTTCTAGCTATAGTCGAGTATGTTAAACCTATAGGATATACCTATCCAGGACGTCTGAAGGCATTTTTGAATGGCCATGCTGTTGTGGCCGGCACTCGGCCAACTATACATAGCCGACACTCGGCCGAGTAAACATGGCCTACATTCGGCCAGGCGGACATGCCCGGCCTACACGCCGGAACAAATAGATGTGTCGGGCCCCACGCGGCCGATTCGGCAAAACGTATTCGGGCCTAGCTTGTGCTTACTGGGAAACGACGACATTGAAAAGCCAAGTCCGTAGTGGTTCCATTTAAAAAAGGAGGGATAGTATAATCTAATATAAGTTTGAAAAAGACAGTTAATATAGAAGTAAAAACAAATAAATAAAAGTAATTATAACGCTCTAGCAACGATATTGAAACGTTCTAGTAATGTAGAAGCTACGTTCCAAATAGTAGCAGGGTTTATAGCTAGTGACATATTTGCTACCTTTTTGGAACAATTGTTCCCCACTTAAGTCGTAACTTAGTAATGAAAGAGTAATATAAAGAGAGCGGTGACTGTCGCAAAACACTTTAAAGTTTCTTCAATACTCCCATATACGTAACAAAAACTTAAATTGTTGCTTGGAACCTCTTCGTAATTTAATCCCGAATTTTTATTTTGGTAAAAACAACTACCTTCATAATTTAAGTATACCTTCCTGACTTTAAAAGTTACAAGTGAAGTGCTGAAGTATTTCTTTAAACAAAGTTACAAAGTTACAAGTAAAGTGCTGAAGTGTTATTGTGATAAGTGTTGTGTTATTTTAATAGACAATTGATTTGCTAATAATAATAAAAACATTAAATGGTCAGGAAACTCCAATTGTCATATTTTGCATAATATAATTTATAAAGAATTCCAAACGGAGAACCGATTTTATTTCACTATGAGGGTGGGCGATTCGTAACATTAACCGTTTTATTCATTCTAGAATACAATCTAAAATTCTGATTTTTTGCAGACTTATACTTGAAATGTGAGCGCTTCTAATAGCAATTCAAAAATTTTAAAAATTTCCAAAGATTTTGAAAAAAAATTGCAATATAGAATAATCAAAATTGTGCATCAAAAACTTAACTCTGCGGCGAGCTATGTGAATTATTGAAAATTTCTATACATATATATTAGGATGTTTAAAAAAACAATTATTTTTTTCTTCTAATGGTGTTGAAAAATTAATAGTACATTAAAAAACAAAAATGTTGGCGCCTATTTGAGCCCTTAATATTAATATTAAGGTTTGCCTCAATTCATTTGTGGTTTTTCCATTTCAATACCACGGAATTTTTTTTTTTTAATTTTAAATTCTTATAACTTTGGAATGGTTTGTTTTCTCAACACCCAAGCGAGAGGATTTATAGGAAATTTCATGCTCTCCAAAAAACATATGAAGGTCAAAGTTCTTCAGTCAACCGTTTCAAAGATATCAGCGGTCAAAAATAACACTGATCAAAAAATTTCAAATATTTTCCAATAAAATTAGAAAAATATATCATATGCCATATTTATATTATTTTTTATGTAATAGTATATTACGCAACAAGTGTGGGAAGTGGCAAATTACGCATGAGTGGAAAAAGTTGCGCACGAGCGAAGCGAGTGCGCATTTCCACGAATGCGTAATTTGCCTTCCCACACGAGTTGTGTACTATACTTTTTCTACGACCACACTCTGTTCGCCTTAAAAAAAAATAAAAAATAAAAACTCCCAAAAATTTTAATTTATTTATGCTAATGAACCACTTACATTTCTTTATAGTAATTATTAATGGTAACTGTACAATTATTAAACGTAAGGGAAGGATTTGCATTTTCTTTATTACAATTGACAATTATACTATCGTTGTTTACCGACTGGTCCACATTAATAGTTTCAGAATCATTAAATACAGAAGTTTCTCCACTTTTTTTATTGCAATTGGCTAGTATACTATCAATGTTATTTCAAAATTACTTTAATCGTGAAAATCTCAATTTTTTTGATAATTCTATGTAGTTTATTACAAAATTTTTGTGTTCAAGTTTCATCGCCGTACACTGACAGTCGTCAAATATTGACAGTTCACAGCAGCTTTACCAACATAACCTTAATAATATAAACAAAAATCCCCAGAAAAAAAAAATAGACAGAAAAACCCTAAAAGTGTGTTTTTTTATTACCATTACGCACGTGTGCGTAATGACTAACTTTCAGTTATTAAGACTTTTACTGTAATGATCAAATTACATAGTGGTCGTAGAAAAAATCACTTTAATTCTGTTAACCTAAGACTGTAAACTTTTTTTTTTGCTATAGTTAATTCAAAACGTAACTCTAAAAAAGCACAAATACATAAATATAAAGATTAAAAATATAATACTCGTATAAATGATTTTTGTGTCTCTTTTATAACAAATTTATTTAATATTTTATAAAATTTATAAATTTTTGTAAAAAGAAAATGTAAAGTTCATTATTACACTAACTAACCAAACACTCATCATTGTATTTTATTCAAAATAATAGAATTATGTAAATATGTTAAATCAATTAAATCAACTATACAATTTAATTATTTTTTTTTATTTAACACTTTTTAACAAATGAACAACAAATTTATAATATAAAAAAAGTTCGATAACTTCTAGTAGTATCGAACCCGGTACCTCTCGCATGCCAAGCGACCGCCCTCAGAACGCGGCGTTGCAACGCGTTGCATTGATAGAGCAGTATTATCGATGCTTAACGAAAGGTGAAGAACAGCTTCAATATTTGTTGCATGCAAAAAAAAATATCTCACTTTTATTTTACTTTTGTAGTAGTAAAGTGACTTTGACTAACTACAACAGGGACAATGTTATTAGGATTAATATTAAATGAAAGATACATACCAATACGAAATGGTATACTCTGTAAATTAAATTTACCACTACTATAAGTGGCACGGATTATAACAAAATAGTATAAGGATAATTTTACCATTACAACTGGCTCGTAATAAATAGCTTACCACTACCAATAGTAATTTTTTGACGTTTACTACTACTGTGGTTAATACTAATAATGTTATAATTAATGAAATTTGGTACGAATAAAGGGGCAACGGAAAATTCGGCCATTTAGTGGTTGTCTGTTTACGGCTTTGCATAGTGCGTAGTTTTGTGATATACTGTTTTTATCGGGTTGTGAGTAGGTTGGAACAATTATTAAAGAACTGGGATATTGTGGAACTACTCCCCATTTTAACCGGTACGGATCGTAAAACGCATTTTACCCAGTGGCGGCTCGTCAGGGTAGGCCTCTGAGGCCGCGCCTCACCCTTAAAATGAAGGAACGAACGACTTTTTGTATTTATATTTTTGCCTATTACAAGTGTATTTTTACAACAGTTCTACCCAATAAAAAGTAAAAAACCAATCAATCGTAAATAAAAATCCAGGCGCAAAGCGCGTCAAGTTAACGTGCATCGTTGAGACGCCAGACAGAGGCGAAATTTTCACAGCCTCGGAAGCTCCCATTTACCTCTTGAAAGCGAAAATGACTCACCAACAAAAATATCGCCGTAAGTTCGCGAATAAACACCGTAGATGAGGCGAAATTTAGTTAGCTTGGTTTGTTCTGATTGGTGGTTCGTTTATGGTGGGTTGCCAGCGGAGAAAAATAAGGTTGCCAGTCTTCTCTTAGCGTTTGTAGAGCACGTTATTGTTTTGATTCAGATTAAATTATTTAAAACTTTTGGCTGATCTTTTATAGTTTTTGTCTCGATTAGTAAAATTTCTTATTTAATTATTGTAGGGAACACACTAAGGTAGATTTAGCAGTTTTTATTAAGCAAATTTTATATTTTGAAATAATAGATTGCATAATTCTTCAATTAGAGACGCGGTTTGAAAATTTAGAATTACTTTTAAATCTAACTGCAGACCCACAATTTTACGACCAAATAATAGATAAATTTTCAATCTTAAAAGATATATATATATATATAAGAGAAAAAGAAATAATAATATTAACTTTTACAAAGATATATAAAAGATATATATATATATAAGAGAAAAAGAAATAATAATATTAACTTTTACAAGGTAATAGTTACCCTTTAGTGGATTCGTATTCTGCCAAACCTATATGAACTAACAGTTATAATACTACAAGGTATAAAGAAGTACTTAATCTTACCTTTCATTTTTTAAAAGAAAGGTTTTGAAATATTAATAGTTAAATCACTTTAATAACTATTAAATTTACCTTATTATTTTAAATATTGTATTTACTAACTGTTATATTATTTGGTTTTCTATTAGAATTTTATTATAATAATTACATTTTCTGAGTTATCAGTTATTTTTCCATCAGCTAATAGTTAATCTATGAAAGTAAGTATTATTTTAGCATTTATAAATTTAACAATGTACATCCACAAGCATTAAAACAATTTATATAATAATAAGTATTAATACTAATATAAACTATTACCTAATTGTTTGGAAAACAACAACAAAAAACCTCATCGTTCTTCTATCATGGTGGCAAAAACAAGATTTCGGCGTATTAATTTTGGAATACCTATCTCTTATAGTTTTTGGAAAAGCAAAAGTGGATGTTTATAATAAGTAAGTACAAACCCCACAATTCTAATAATTATTTGGTGTTCTGCTGTCACTGATCAACCTCACCGCATGAGTATTCTCACTGAATTAGGCGTACGCGGTATGCATCATGCCTATCAGCTGTTAATAACTCATTCGCTAATAGTTACCTTTTTACTTTTCGCACAACTCGGTTATAATAATAGTTATAATTTATCTCATAAAAGTTAATTTTTGATTAATATTATAAAGAATATTATATTTTGCAATAACTTTCAAATGCTGATAATTATTGCAACTTATACTTGATATCAGCATACCAAGGTATAAGTTTACTTATCATAAAATAACAGTTACCCATTTATATTATAATTTCTGATATTTTCCTAAATATGTGGAACAAACTGACTTTATTAACAACAAACCTACATCCACTAAGATTAAATCAATAGCCTTTAACTTTTCCCAGGTTACTATTAAGAAAACCACATTCTATTATTTAGAATACAATTTTTAAAATAATTTTAGTAATATATTTAGTATATTGCTATACTGTATGTTAGCATATATGCCTTAAACTTATATTTATTAACTATTAATCAAATTTTTCTTTCTGTGTAGACGTATAGTATTTTATATTTTTTAATACTTAGGTAGGGGTCGACTTTTTATTTTTATTTTTTGATTAATTTATTTATTTTTAACTTTTTTAAGACTATATTTTTAAGTTTAGGATTAAAACTAGTCTTTGATGTGATATTTTGTTTGTTTTGTTTTTAGAGTTTATTTTTTGGTTTAGTAGTGCTATCGGCTCCATTTTAAAAAAGGTCAACGCGTCGCAGAATAATACCTCCCGGGTGGCGTATTGGCATTATGTACTACGATACAGAGCCATAGTGTTCTGAATCGCAGTAAGGATTGACAAAATTAAACGCCACTAAGTACAATACAATCCATACTACGATTCAGCACATCTCCCAGTTTGTGATGTTCTGAATCATAGTAGAGAATGTTGAAGTGTTTGCGCGAATGCAGTAGGCCATACTTTACTGCGATTCAGAAAATATTGGCTATGTGCCGCACGCATAAAGTAATAACTTATTACTAATAAGCCAGAGTTATAGGTTAAGTTAGAAATTAATTGATAGTAGTGAAACAGACCCAACCAAAAATCTCACTGACAATATTTATTTTTTATTATCGATTTTTCAAGTTAATTAACTTAAAGATCGTTTTACCCTAAAATTTTATTTGGCTTTATCATCGACAATCCTTAATAGATTTTTATAAATATTTTAGTAGTTAATGCCCTCATGTTTCTATTTTTCTTTCTTAAATATAAGAGAAAAAAGCAAAGGATTTTATATATTTAAAAAATAAAAAATATAACTTTAAATTATTATATCAAGTATAATCTATGTATTTTTATTTGTTGTCTATTAAAGAAAACAACACAATACAAACTATACCTAATATAATACAATACAATACAATACAATAAAATAAAATTTCTTATTTATGTATATTTTATGTTTATGTTTTTTGCAAAATTAATAGTTTTATGTAAAAGTAGAAAAAAAAGCCTATTAACTATTTCAAATATTCTTTAAATCCGTTGTGGTACGTTTATATCTGATACTTGCAAAATTTTTGGGTAAAACGATCTTTATGTTAATAAGTTTGAAATGATTTTTTTCCTTTGGGTTAATGTTACATAAATAATACATTAATAATGTATATTTATTATTAAAACTGCAGAGAGTACCTAGTTTGTTTTTATTAATATATATTAATAAATAAATTCCAATTAAAAATAATAATTTGTTTTTTATTGATAAGGCGTGCAGCTAGCGTATTTGTAGGTAAGCTATCCAACTACAATTCAAATTAGAATACTATTTTCTGAATCGTAGTAAAGTATGGCCTGCTGCGGTCGCGCATACCCTACACCATTCCCTACTATGATTCAGAACATCACAAACTGGGAGATGTGCTGAATCGTAGTATGGATTGTATTGTACTTAGTGGCGTTTAATTTTGTCAATCCTTACTGCGATTCAGAACACTATGGCTCTGTATCGTAGTACACAATGCCAATACGCTCCCGGGTGACGTGGAAATTTATTCGTATTTGGACAAAATTAACCTTATGTAGCCTCACCCTCCTGTACACCCACGAGCCGCCACTGATTTTACCTATAGGTATTATAATATTGATTTTTATAAAAAACCCCTATAGGGGTTAGGTAGGTACCTACCTATAACTCGTTTTCTCTCGATGTTTTAAAGTAATACCTACCTAATTAGGTAGGTATTACTTTAAAACATCGAGAGAAAACGAGTTATAGGTAGGTACCTACCTAACCCCTAATTAGGTAGGTATTACTTTAAAACATCGAGAGAAAACGAGTTATAGGTAGGTACCTACCTAACCCCTATAGGGGTTTTTTATAAAAATCAATATTATAATACCTATAGGTAAAATCAGTGGCGGCTCGTTAATGCATATCGTCACCCTAATAACAAGGTTGTATGTTAAAAAAACCGAAAAATTTGAGTTTATGCTTCTACACATTTTTATGTAATCCACCCTTGACATACAACTTGAAAATAACTCTATATATATGTATACATAGAATATACATTCTATAGAATTATGTGGTATGTGAAGCGTAGGCCACTTATAATCCTGTAGAAACATAGACTTAAATTGTTCGTTTTTTTTTAACATAAACCTTGTTATATTAGGGTGGCGATATGTTACCGGCAAGGTTTTTACTTCTTACATTCACTAGGAAGTGTGCGCAACACTAATTTAGTAGAAAAAAAAAAACTACTAACAAAAATTAAATTAACAAACCCTTGTTATTTATACAGGGTGTCCCGGAAAATGTGGGAAATCTCTCGGATTCAGATAGAACATTAAAAAATAAGATTACAAGTTCCCATAATTTTTTTTCCTAGCGGCCCTCCCTACGGAGATACGGCCTCCTAAAGGACGCCACTGGAAATCAGATTTTCTTGAATAACTTTTAAACTACTTAATATAATTTAATGAAAATTTAATATGATAAACAGTAGTAAGGACCTCTTAAAATACTGCCCTTAAAACATAATTAGCTTGTTTAGTTTACCAGGGGCGGACTAGGTTGTATATTTTAATGCTTACATTTTTAACACCCTGTATGATAGGGAGTTAAAAAAATAAATTTGGATACCTTAAACATTAAGCTAAAGAAAAGGTACTCTTGTTTATTGTCGATAAAATTAACCGTTTTCGAGAAAAAAAATAATAAAGAATTAATGTTTTATTTTTATTAAAAAGACCATGATTTCTAATTTTTTTTCTACAAGCGGAAAAGTGCAACTTTCCGCACGATTATGCGTGTGGAAACAAAAAAAAATAAAACTTAAAATGGAAACCGATGAAGAAAATTTCGAGATTTTCTGCTTGTAGACACTTTCCGCACGCTTGTAGAAAAAATGTTGTACCTAACACTGTCTGCAACAAAGTGTGATTCGAAAGTAATTGAAATAAAACTGTCATTAGCATTAAAAAACGCACTGTTTTTACAAACGTTACTATGGTACCTACGAAATAATAAATATCTTGCATTGACGTGTGTATTTTAAATCTTGTCATCTTTCATATTGTTAGCACGTTGCCTTTACTTCGATATTAATTTATTGAGGTTTGAATATCTTGGTAAATTTAATTAAATAATGGGATACACATTTAGTGAGTATGCAAATATGCATCTTATGTACGGGCTTGCATCTTGCAATGCTTTGGAAGCAAGAAGGTTGTATGAAGAAAGATATCCTGATGGCAATATTCCAAATCAGAAAACATTTCAGCGACTTGATCAACGCCTAAGAGAGACTGGTGGGCGATTCTCAGTTAATAAGGCAACATTATTGACTTTCTTTAATAATTTTGCAAAAAGTGCATCAACTACTTCCTCAAGATTTTCCTCGTAGAATCCAGTTCGCAAACTGGATGTTAGATCAGCAACGGACAAATCCAAACTTCATTAGCTCTATTCTTTTTACCGATGAAGCAGGGTTTACCAAAAATGGTATTGTAAATTTACATAACTCGCATGTATGGGGTGATGAAAACCCTCATGCCACTGTTGTTCATCATTATCAATATCAGTTCCAATCAATTAATGTTTGGGCAGGAATAATTGGCAATTTTTTGATTGGACCATGCGTATTGCCGCCACGATTGAATAGTGAAATTTATTTACAGTTCCTTCAGAATGCTTTTCTGGATTCAATAGAGCATTTGCCAATTGAAACCCGCCAGCGCATGTATTTTATGCATGATGGAGTCCCACCTCATTTTAGCTTTGCTGTACGGGACTATCTGAATAACGTCTATCCAAACCGTTGGATAGGCAGAGGAGGTCCCATTGCCTGGCCTCCACGCTCTCCCCCTGATAGCACAGTTTATTCTAAGAATGTTTTTTAAACCTTCCAGTGAGAATATTCTTAGGATCATGCTATATTACTTCTAGTCATGTTCTAAGAATGTTTTTTAAACCTTCCAGTGAGAATATTCTTAGGACCATGCTATATATCTTCTAGGCATATTCTAAGAATGTTTTTTAAACCTTCCAGTGAGAATATTCTTAGGATCATCCTATATTTCTTCTAAAGAACATGCTTAAAAGAAATATAGCATAATCCTAAGAATATTCTCACTGGCCTCTAGGCAGGTTCTTAGAAGGTGCAAAGTTTTGTGGTAAAAATTAATCCACTCTAAACATACCTATGCTTAGAATGTTGAGAAAGTAATTAGTATTAAATACTAAGTAAAAAACAACCCAAAATATTTTTTATAGTTATTTATCAAATTAAAACAATATTAGACAACAAAAATACTTTTACTATAGGTATTTTATTTTATGTTAAAAATAAATATTTATTAATTTGTATACCGATTTTTTATTTCTGAATTAACATTTTTATGTATAATAATCCTACTATCTTCAACTTCAATCTATAGATTATAATCTGACTTATCCCACAAAATTTTCCAATTTTACTTTTTATGAAATAATGTCATACAACTTATGGTTCAGAGGTCAAATTGTTTATTTAATATTTTTAAATAAATATATATTAAATGTCGCAAGTGGTAAAATTTAATTAAAGCAGTAGTGGTAACGATCACTTGCTGTAATGTCAATTCGTAACAATAACTCATTACCATTCTGTAATGGTAGCAACTAAGGTTCTACTGGTTGGCGCCTATTTTACCATAACCATGGGTACCGCTGACCGCTTTTTTTTTAGTGCAAGTCAAAAAAATTTCATAACTAGTTGTTAAATATTGTTTTTTGTTATATAAAATTAATTGTTCAATAAAATTTCTTAGTACTTAGTAGAAAATAAAATAAATTTATTATAAAAGAGACCCAAAAATCATTTATTTAATAATATTATGTTTAAGCTTTATATTTATGTATTTGTGCTTTTTGTGATTTACGTATTGAATTAATTAGCAAAAAAAAGTTTACAATGTCAGGTTAATGGAATTAAAGTGAATTTACATAAAAAATAATACAAATATGGCATATGATATTTTTTTATAGTTTTATTGGAAAATATTTGAAATTTTTGATTGGTGTTATTTTTGATCGCTGATATCTTTAAAACGGTTGATCTGAAGAACTTTGTAGAACGTGAAATTTCCCATAAATCCTCTAGCTTGGGTGTTTCGAAAACAAAGCATTCCAAAGTTATAAAAATTTAAAATAAAAAAAATTCCTGTGTTATTAAAATGTAAAAACAACAAATGAATTGAGGCAAACCTTAATATTAATATTAAGGGCTCAAATAGGCGCCAAAATTTTTGATTTTTAATGTACTATTAATTTCTCAACACCATTGGAAGAAAAATAAGGTAAGGTGGGGTAATTGTAAGATTGGGGTAAATGTAACATCTTGCGATAAAATTCTTACTTGAAGTAGTAAATAAAAGCAAACGAATAAAAACGCACGCTGTTGTCTTGGGTTGCATATCTAAGTAGAGAAATCCCGACAACTACTGCGCAGTACCACTTGGTTACTTAAGTACATAATAATAAGTCGTTTTTTCCTTTTTGTATTAACCGCGAAGTCTGTTAATTCTTAAATTAAAAATAAAAAAAAATTTGCACACCTTATGATTATTAACGGATTTACACGATTTTACACCAAAATAATCCTATTTTTTTCCTCTTTTACATTAGCCCCATACCCAATACAAATACATTAATAGTGTAATGTAATTAGCCGCTAACACATTTGCCCCATTTTTCGGGGCAAATGCAATATGTTAGGAACGTTTAAAAAAAAAGATGTAATTTTTTAGCCCTTAGTTCCTAACGTTTTATACTTTAGAATATAATTCTTGAGTAGTTGGGCTATATAATGAGCTTTGGGTTTGGTTTAGTTTTATCACTCCTTACTTTTAATTCAAGAGGCAATGCCAACTAGTAAAAAAACATATCGCAATTACCCCACCTTACCTTAATTGTTTTTTTAAACGCCCTAATATATATCGAGTCAAATGTAGTAAGAACAATGTTCTTAGAACATTGACAAAGTTTTTAAAACAAAAATTAAGTCGTTTAAACGGTTACAGAAATATGAATTTTTATATTAGTAATTTCAATTTAAAATATAAACACATTCGTGAGGTTAGTTAACGGGTAAACTTTTAATTTAATTTTGTCAATAATAGTATATATCGAGTATATCAAGTTTGATAAACGCCATTTTATACACGAATTTAATTTAGGCACGAGCGAGCTTGCGAGCGAGTTCTTAAATTAATGAGTGTATAGAAAAGTTTATAAACGAGGTGCATACTATAGTTTTTCTACGACAAATACTTATTATTATCTTAAAATGATTTAAATAAAATATTTTTATAAAGCGCCATCTATGAAACAATAGGGGTTAGGTACCGTCAAATGTCAAATTTTTCTGTGTTATAAAGGTTATAAATCGAAATATTTTCGTTGAAAATCGATTAATAAGAGTTTTTCTCAGTGAAAGTAAAGAAAATGTTTTATGAGCTCTTCACGGTGGAGTCCGAGCTCGAATTTAAGTTATCCAGTTTACTTTCGGCGAAATTAAAAGGTCAGTACAATGTTCATATAAACTTTTTAAATATTGGCGTTGAGAAACTATTTAATGCTTTTGTATTTTTGTATTGCGATAATAAAATAATTTTCACATTTAGTATTACTTTACAAGAAGGGCACTTTATTTTAACGATTGCAATTCATGTATGACATTTGACAACTGTCAACTAACTTAAAGCTAACTTCAGCCCGTGACTAAAAACCTGTTGCTAACTTCAGCCCGTGTCTAAAACGCCATAAAGCCACAACTTTTCAATGTGTATTTAAAAGGTCACTTAGTGTCATGGAAACATGTACGATAATGGACGTTTTAAAGGTGGGAGTAGAAAAAATAATATACCTATTATATAGCGAAAAACAAACAAAAAATCATTTAGTTAAAATATTTTTATTGATTTTTTTTAATAAAGAAATATTTGTTAAAACAAATCATCCTTATAATTTAACAAATTTATGTTCAGTACACTTTTAATTTACCTTTTTGACTTGTCATACTAACCATTTTCTGTTGTTATATGATTAATAAATTAATTAGTGATTTAAAAAAAATGTGTTCCAATAATATTATTATTATTTCTTTGTTTGTTTAGAAAAATTTACACATTTTTGTAAAATTTGCATAATATAATTTAAAAAGAATTTTAATTTCACACGGAGATTTTATTCCGCTATGAGGGTTGGTGATTCGTAACATTAACCGTTGTATTAATTCTAGAATAAAATTCTGATTTTTTGCAGATTTATACTTGAAATGTGAGCGCTTCTAATAGCAATTCAAAAATTTTAAAAATTTCTAAAGATTTTGAAAAAGAAACATTGCAATGTTGCAATATAGAATTATCAAAATCGTTCATCAAAAACTTTACCCTGCGGCGAGCTATGTGAATTATTGAAAATTTCTATACATAGATATATATCGAGTCAAATGTAGTCAAAAAATTGACAAAGTTTAAAAAAAAATAAGTCGCTAACGTCAACGGTTGTAGAAATCCAAGAGTCCTGAAATGCGCACTAGAATAATACATCATACATATAACTGGAAACAAATTTTTGAATGCAAAAACGAAAAATGCACCGATACTTGATTCAACTACCTATCTCAGAAACAAAGCGACTCTGGACATATGTTTATAGGAACTTCTTTTCTTAAAATGACCTAACGAATCATCCTCTAAAATTTCAGAGCGAGCAGATCAGGCAAGACAGAGTAAGCATGTCGACACGGTTTCGAATACCCGATCACTGTCACATACATATAAAGAATTCTTAAGTCTTTTGAATTTAATAGATATTATTGTAAATTTCACAACAGTGCCTAGCGACTTTGTATTGGTTGTTTTGTATTCGCGGCAAGGTCAGAGAGAGAACGGGTGGGACTTTATGATGTCCATCATAGTACATTTAAAAGTTAGTTTTTGGCTAACCTCTTAGAAGCTAAATTTAGCTTCCTGCTCCCTAATTAAAATTTACAAATTTTAAAATCCAATTTTTTATTTTTAATAAAATGAAAAATTTAAAATGAAAAATTTAAAATGAAAAATTTAAAATGAAAAATTTAAAAACGTAATAAAATATTTATTAATCTAATAAAATGTTTATTAATCTATAAGTTATAGACCTATACTTTTAAGTAATTTTTAAAATGTCTCAATAAACTTTAGAAATAATTACTAAAGTTTATTGTGAAATCATAAAAATGAAATAAAAATATATTTTATAATATATATGTAACGAGGTCTACAAAGGGAGGCAACCCGCCTATTTTAGTTGAGAGGACGGGGAAAAGCGATGCAGCCCGAGAGAACCTAGGACAACCTGTCCCTCACGGGAGAAAATATTAGTTCATACAACAAAGGCCCACGCACACAAACAAAGAGTACTCAAAGTTAAACAATAACGGTCAGCACTCCTGTTTAAGCACCGAAGTAATTTCGCAATACATCAATAAATTTAGACTGATCATAAAACAATGCTTAACCACGCTATAGAAAAGGTACAAAATGTTGGGTTAAGCACAAAACAAATTACAATGTTACATTTGAGCACCCTGCTGAAAATGACGGATGATTGCGGATATAAATTCTTCGTCAAAACCGGATAAAAGCAGATGATTGCGGGTATAAATTCTTCGTCGAAGCCGGATAAAAGCAGATAAAAGCGGGTAAAAATATCATCTGATAACATCTGCTTTTGTTCGCATCGCTATATACGCAAACACCCGGTTGGTTGTGTTTTATGTCCGGTTAGTGCACCCCCGCAATAATCTGCAATCATCTGTTTTTAACCGTCTTCACTGTGTTTCGTTTATATCTGAATTTGTCCAGAATCATCTGCAAACGTCTGGTTTTATCCGCGATTACCTGCATTTTTTTTCATCTATTTTTGTCGGGTTTTATCTGCACACGTCTGGTTTTATCCGCAAGCATACGCTTTTACCCGCAAACGTCTGCCTAGTCCAATTTCACCCGCCAACATATGCTTTTATCCGCCAACATCTGCTTTTATCCGCGACCATCTGCTTTCATCCGAGAACATCGGCAATCACCCGCGAACAACTGCTTTTATCCGCGAACATCGGCAATCACTCGCGAACATCTGCTTTTACCCGCGAACGTCTGCTTTCATACGGTTTCACCCGCAAACATGCTTTTATCTGCGAACGCCTGATATCATCCGGTTAGTGCACCCCCGCATTCACCCGCAAACATCTGCTTTTATCCGCGAACATCTGCAATCATCCACAAACATCTGTAGTCACCCGCGAACAACTGTTTTTATCCGCGAAATCTGCAATCACCCGCGAACATCTGCAATCACCCGCGAACATCTGCTTTCATCCGCAAACGTCTGGTTTTATCGGCAAACATACTTTTATCTGCGAACGCCTGATTTCATCCGGTTAGTGCACCCCCGCAAACATCTGCTTTTATCTGCCAACATCTCATTTTATCCGCGAACAACTGCAATCATCCGCGAACATATGCTTTCATTCGAAAACATTTGCTTTTATCCGCGAACATCTGCAATCACCCGCGAACATCTGCTTTCATACGGTTTCACCCCAAAAACATCCTCGTATTACTCAATTGACCCAACGCAATTATTTTTTTAATAAGAGTGGCAGGCCTCAAAGGGAAAAGTGGGCCCAAACGTCTTACACACTTTCCCAAATGGCTCAATAAGTGAATATTGAAAGACATATTAGCTGCACCGTACAAATTTTGAAATTCTTCTAAAATCAGGCGTTCGCAGATAAAAGCAGATGTTTGCCGATAAAAGCAGATGTTTGCGGATAAAAGCAGATGTTTGCGGATAAAAGCAGATGTTTGCGGATAAAAGAAGATGTTTGTGTATAAAATCAGATGTTTGCGGATAAAAGCAGATGTTTGCGGATAAAAGCCTGTTTGCGGATAAAAGCAGATGTTAGCGGATAAAAGCATATGTTTGCAGATGAAAACAGATCTTTGGGGATAAAATGAGATGTTTGTGGATAAAAGCAAATGTTTGTGGATGAAAGCAGATGTTCGCGTAAAAAGCAGATGTTTATGGATAAATGCAGATGTTTGCGGATAACATAAGATGTTTGCGGATAAAAGCAGATGTTTGGAGATTAAAACAGATGTTTGCGGATAAAAGCCGATGTTTGCGGATAAAATCAGATGTTTGCGGATAAAAGCATATGTTTGCGGATTAAAACAGTTGTTTGCGGATTAAAGGAGGCGTTCGCGGATAAATGCAGATGTTTGCGGATAAAAGCAGAAGTTTGCGGATTAAAGCAGACGTTCACAGATAAAAGCAGATCTTCGCGGATAAAAGCAGATGTTTGCAGGTGAAATCTGGTGAATCAGACTTTTGCGGACTAAATTAGATGTTTGCGGATTAAAACAGAAGTTTTTGAATTAAAGCAGATGTTCAAAGATAAAAGCAGATCTTTGCGGATATAAGCATGATAACTATAACAAAAATAACATAAAATAATAATAATAATAAAAAATATATAACATAAAAAGAATACATCATAAAATATAAATAAAATAAATAATATATAACATACATAAACAAAATACAGATAATATAAAAGAAAATTATACAAGAAAAAATATAAGAAAAAATAAACGAATAAAATAAGAAGAATGAAATAAGAAGAAAGATAATAAATTAAGAAAATATAAGAAGAAAGATATTTATGGATATGGAGGAAATAAGAAATTAAAAATATTTATTTACTAGTAGATGAATATTAAATTAAATTTATAAATGTCATAATAATTACACATACTATATAGATAACAAAATAAAGGAATATAACTGTAAGTACAATCTCTACTTTTATTAACCTGTGGTGCATTGATACACCATATTTTGGCCCATACGAACCGGATTTTGAAATCCATTTTTTGATACAGTCCACTAATAAAATTTTATTTATTAAGTTAAAAATTGAATTTAAATTAAATTAATTATAAAATGTCAAATATGTCATTATTAGCTATAAATGCAAAAAGAGACGCAATATTTAATTTATTTTTAAATTATAATGACAATGCCAAAAAGGTTTCAAAGGCAGAAACTAGGAATACACATTAATTTATGTCAAATACGTCAATTTTAGATACATTATATGATCAATATAATAATTTAACAGATCAAGCTAATAATTTAGAATTGGATATAAATTCAGAATATATTCCTAGTTTTGAAAAATGGTCGAGTTTTGTAAATTTATATAGCCAAATTAAGGAAGTAAGAAATACTGTGTTGGAGGGTCGCAGGGTTTTGCCACAAACCCAAAATTCTTCAGGAAAAGAGCCCTGTTTTAACATTAAATTTCCCCCAATTGAATTACCTAAATTTGATTGGAATCCTGAAAATTGGCCTTTGTTTTTTGAGGCATTTAAATTCAAATTTAAATGATTTGCAAAAACTTCAATATCTTGTGGGAAAGTTAAGTGGCAGGTCACTTACTGTTTTATCGGGAATTCTTCCTAATGAGGAAAATTATTAAACAATTTGGAATTCGTTGGTAAAAAAATATCAAGATAAACGTGCATTGGGTACATTTTATTTAAATAAATTGATATTAAAGTTGCATCTAATAATTCTAATCAATTAAATAATTTTATAGAACGTTTTTTTTCCTCTTATAGCGCTTTGAAACAGTTAAATATAACTGACCTTTCAGATTTCATATTTCTTTATATGCATTAAAAAAGCTAGATCCTCAAATTATACAATCATTTGAAAATTCAATTAATAAAGATATTCCATCTTTTGAAGATTTAATTGAATATATTCGACAACAAGTTAAAATTTTAGAACGCACTAACTCACATTTAGGTTTAAAACCACATAACACCCTAACACAACATCGTCCACAATTAACTACACATTCATTTGCTTTAACAGATGTTAAATCTTTAAATTGTAAAATTTGTAATAAATCAGATCATTCAAAATTATATGAATGTCAGGTATTTAAAAATATGACACCTAAAGTCAGATTTGAAAAACTTAAAGAAATAAGACATTGCATCAATTCTAGCAACGCACCTGCGCGAACTGATATACGGGGGAGGTTCGAAAATGTTCAGCGGCGAAATGATAATAACTTCCCAAAAAATAGGTATACCGACAGGAAAATCAATTGCATTTCCGATCAGCAACCACTCTCTGACATCGAAGAACCTGTTTCGGAAAACTTCTAGGTCCTCGGTTTTCGGGTTCAGCCGCAGGATCTTCTTTTAGTCGGACCCTGGTAAACGCTAATGTTTCAATTCTCAATAATCCTCGCGAAGATTTGCTAAACGAATGCGATTTCCAACACACGAATCTCAACTCTAATACTCCAACTATATTGGTGGATATTTTGGGTTGCAAATTTCCTGCCTTGTTGGACACGGGAGCGAAATATGCGCATTTTCCGACTTAGTGTGGAGCACCATCACACGTAATAACTCCGTCCCCGTATTTCCGGTAACTGGCGTGAGGGTTTCTGGCGCTTTCAAAGATAAACAGAGAAAAATTACACACCAGACAATGTTGCCGTTTACAATTGCGCGGGAAAAATTTGAATTTGAATTTTTATACGTGCCCGACTTCGTCTTCCCCATGGTCTTAGGGTGCGATTTTCTCCGAACGGTGGATGCGGTGCTAGATCTCCATAATAAATGCGTGCATTTGAATTCCGACAATAAATTATTTAAGGTTTCTGAAATTTCTGCCAGAAATTCCTTTGTCAACCTCAGTCTCGCTAAGGATCCTCCTTAATAATCGCCATCCTAGTATTTTGGCCATCAGCAATGTTCATCCCTCGCCCGATTTTTATAACATAGCCTCCACTTTAAATCTGCCCCACCAGGATAAACTTAAGTTTCAGAGTTTGTTGAATAAATTTAAAGGCATTTTTTCGGATATGCCCGGGCGTACTTCGGAGTATTTTCACGAGATTTTACTTAGTGATACTTCCCCATTTTTTAAAAAACAGTACCCCATTCCTCATGCACATCGTGCAGCTGTACAGAAGGAAATTAATAAAATGCTTAAATGGGGTGTTATTGAGCGAACTACCACCGCTCCTTATTGTAGCCCATTGGTAACGGCGGTGAAAAAGGATGGAACCGTCCGAGTCTGCCTAGATGCTAGGTTTTTAAATAAACGTATGCTTCCTGATTCCGAGCTGCCGCGTCCCATTGAGGACATTTTAAAGACTTTGCCTTCTATCAGGTATATGTCCACAGTAGACCTGACACACTCTTACTTCCAAATCCCCCTCAAACCTGAGGATAAAAAGTATACCGGTTTTCTTCACGGGACACAGTCCTATCGTTTCACTGTCCTACCGTTTGGACAGCAATCTCATCATTTACCCGCGCTATGGACATTATTCTGGGACCAGAATTTCGGGAATTTGTAGTTTCTTATGTGGACGATCTGATCATCATTTCGGAAACACTTCAGGACCACCTTAAACATCTTGATAAAGTTTTCTTCCGATTGTCTCAAGCTGGTTTTACTCTCCGTTTAAAAAAGTGTCAGTTTTTGAAGACTTCTATGACTCTTCTTGGTTATCAAATTCATTCCAAGGGAATTAAGCCGGATGTGTCTAGAGTACAGGCCGTAACAGATTTTCCCAAGCCTAATAACCCCAAACAAGTACAAGCATTTTTAGGTTTGTGCAATTACGACCGTGCTTTTTGTCAACATTTTTCGGCTATAGCCGAGCCACTATTTAGTCTTTTGAGGAAAAAATCCAAATGGAAATGGAGCGACAGCGAGCAAATTTCTTTTGACAAGTTAAAGGAAAGCCTCGCCAAAAATGTCCTTTTGCATCACCCTGTGCACGGTGCCCTTTTTTGCGTCCAGACGGACCGTTCTGATTTTGGTTTGGGGGCACAATTTTTCCAAGAAGTTGATGGAGAAAAACGGGTAATAGCCTACGCAAGCCGTCTTCTTTTAGATAGAGAGCGCGCATGCTATAAGCGCGCTGAAAAGAAAGCCTTAGCAGTTGTTTTCGCTTTGAATAAGTGGCGCGTTTATTTGCTGGGAGCAAAGTTTTTTATACTTACCGATCATAAGGCCCTCTCTTATTTAAATAGTTGCCGCCTTTTAGCACCTCGCATCACTCGTTGGATTTTAGCCCTACAGGAATATGATTTTGATATCAGATACATCGCCATCAGCCTTTGCGTCCACCTGTCCCTTCGAATAAATGTTTTCAAATCTTATCCACGTCCATTACTATCTAAACATTTTTATGGCAAACTGGATTCTCTCATTGAAGCCCAAAAAGCAGACCCCAAATTTTGTCCTATATAATGATGTCTTATTTATGCGGCGTTCCGAAGAGCAGTCGTGCTTATTATGCGTCCCTCAAACTCTACTCGACGACTTTATTCTTGCATTTCATAAAGCCCTAGATCATTTTGGGGTTTATAAAACTTGGTCAGCCCTGAAGCGTGAAATTTGGTCGCAGAATCTTCATCGTGAGGTAAAACGAGTCTTAAAATCCTGTGATCTGTGTCAAAAATCCAAGACCACTGAAATGCCCAGACCGGTTTTCGGTTCGATAATCCCCTCTCATACAAACGAACTGTTGTCCGTTGATTTTTATGGCCCCCTACCGAGATCCCGAGGAGGCGTAACATTTCTCTTCGTGGTGCTGGACGTTTTTTCAAAGTATATTACTTTATATCCTTTAAAGAAGGCTACGTCAATAAGTGTTATTAACTCCTTAAAAAATGACTATTTTGAGAAGTACGGTAAACCGGTTATAATCCACTCTGATCATGGTACTAAATTTATCTCTAAGCAATGGCTTAAATTTTGTAGAGACCACGATATCAAGGTCTCTCACAGTTCTGTCCGACACCCGGAGGCCAACCCGGTCGAGCGTTATATGCGGGAACTGGGGCGACTCTTTAGAACGTATTGCCATTCGAAACACTCTAAGTGGGCCATAGAGGTGCCCACCTTTGCCCAAATTATGAACTCGGTTGTTCATGAAAGCACGGGTTTCACTCCAAAGGAATTACAGACGGGTTCCCCACCTGAAGTTTTATTGGGCTCCATCATAGATTTCCCAGAATGTCCAGCAAACCTGAGTTCGCACATTAAGTTATTCCTGGCAAAAACTTCTTTAGCTTCCAAAGCTGCGAGGCGGCGCGAGGCTCAAAACCGCCCGCGATATGTTCCTTTTGCCGTGGGAGACCTGTTTCTTCTTAAGGCCAACCCAGTTTTTTCAGCCTTAACTGATGAAACTAAAAAGTTTATGTTATTATTTGAGGGTCCGTATAAAATTAAAAGGGATATTGCGCCTGCCACCTTTATCCTCGAGAATCCTCAAACTAAAGCCGAACGTGATATGTTTCATGCCACGCATTTAAAGCGGTATTTTTTACCTTCGAATCCCTAGTTCGGGTCATTTTGTTTTTTATTAGCCAGGGTGCAAAAAATCTCGCCATTAGCAATTTCACTTAAATGTCGCAACGTGCGAACCTTAAAAGGTGCCTAAGTTTTGTTTTGTTATTTTAACCATATTTAAACCACGGCCCCGGTCGTATTTTTGTAGGTAAGTTAATTTATTTTGTATATTTATTAAAATTTTAATCTGTGCTTACCTTGTTCGCTTTGTGTCGTACCTCCAAATTCTTATTTATTGTATTTATTTAATCGTTGTGCATAATTTGGGGTTTTTAATTATTTATTCTCGTATTTTTGTAGATATTTATTGTAAGAAATTTACACTGATTCCACACTGGCGTGGTGTGCGCAGAATATAAATCATTTCCCAGAGCGTCTCTTGTATTATTTTAAAACTCTCGAAACACAACACACCCTGAGAACAGCTGGACTAGCCACCCAGCAATCACAGCCCTCTTGCACATCGAGTTTTACTCTAAATCTGCTGTTCCGCTACAATATATATATATATATATATATATATATATATAGCTAAAGCTAATAGATAACTATTACGTGCATAAAACATACCTGATAGATTTATTGTTTATATTAATCAACACGTCGTACACACACTTGCAGAACAAACCATAAATTATAAAGAACAAATGGTGAGCAACGCTTTAACGGTAGCGGCGACTGTCGCGCAAGCGCGGTTATTATTGTGGGAAATATGTTGGTCGTCGGTTGCACCTCTGTTGCATACAATTGTTGATTGGAAACTTTTGAAAATACGCGGCTATCTTGGGCGGAAACAAATTTCTTGCAGTTTTCATGCAACTGACGAATAAGGTATTTTAGGAAATGTGTTGCCCGTCGGTTACACCTCTGTTGAAAACAACTCTTAATCAGAAATTATTGGAAATACGTGTCAAACTTGGGCCGAAGCATTTTTCTTGCAGTTTGCATGCAACTGACGGGAAATGTTTTGGACTTCCAACTTATTGGCTTAATGTTCCATGAAATATGCCAGCTTGTTATTGCCGACAACGCGTTTCTTTAGGTTTACTAAGAAACTTTGGTTATCTGGGTTATCAATGTAATATTATAATTGCAATGTTTCTAAAATATTCCCAAACATTCCAAAATAAATGTTTCTATTGTATATTTAAAGTAAAGTTGCAAACATTTTTCATTTGAAACTTGTGTTTATATTTCAATTGAAACATTGAAAAAAAGTTATGTCTGCAATATTATAATTGTAATGTTTAAAAACTTGTATGCAACATTTTATACTAAATGTTACAAATATAACATTGTAAAAACTTTCCATGTGAATCTTTAAATAATGTTTCAAATTTAAGGTTGTTGGAAATTATTATATGCAATATTTCAAATGAAACATTTCATTTATGTTAATGCAAGTAGCACAGGAAATATTTTATTTGTAAAGTCGGCGAACATTGCTGCAATATTTTGTAAGGTTTCTTTCCCAGTGGGAAAAGATGCAGTGAATCAAGAAGTTCTAAAAAACAAAAAATGGAAGAGAAGTTGCGAAATTCCCATTCTTTGCTGCCTCCATGTACCTCCAAGTGTAAGAAAAAATGCTTCACAAAACTAGACGAGGAAGAAACACAACAGCTTAATAAGGAATACTGGAACCTATCCTGGAAAGAAAGACATATATATGTTTGTAAATTGAGCAAACAGCTGTAAAACGAAGAACCACCAGTAATGTTTTAATTGAGTACAGCAAATTAAAAAGAAACAATACAAATATTTTTTTGCTGAAATATAGGAAAGGAACTTTGATTTCCGTCTGTCGTACATTTTTCCTAACGACCCTTGGTTACCCCAAAAATAATAACACAATTATTAAATCATCTATATCCTCCAAAAATCAACAACATCCATAACAGTTGTAATTACATTAAATGATAATCGAGGTAGACATTGTAACAGAAAATGTGTTGACCGATAATTGCATCCGTGTCTCTCATTACCGTAGGAAGCATGCGCCACTTCGTAAATATCTTCCTTCTGATATCACTGTTACACAAATGCATAAAGATTTTATAGAAAAGCATACAAATGTTGATTGTTCTTATTATACCTACAGAGATTTTGTTGGAGATAAAATGAAAATTTCGTTAACAAAACTGGGCCACGAAGAATGCGAGCAGTGTAAGGTGTTCGAACATGATAAAACTCATACTAAAAACAACCTAGACTAAGATAACTGTGACACCTGCAAAAAGTGTAAAACTCACATTAATAAGCCACTGATGCAAGAAATAAATATAGAGAATGAACGCCAATGAGAACATGTATGTTCTCAGATCTACAAAAGTATTTATACTTTATACGTTTAAGCAGGTATTTATAAAAATATTCTGTGAAAATTTTTAGTTGTTTGTTTGTCTATTCTTTAGTAGTAGTTTTTCCTTTAAGTTTAATAATTTTTTTCTGGTACCTTACTAGATTTATCCAAATATCAATTTGAGAAAATGTTGTTAAATAAATTTTAAAAATGTTTATTTTTCAGGTATTGTTTACACAACGAATTATTGCGTTCAAAGAAAGTTTTGTGGCAGTGGGGAAGCATCAAACAATTTTCAGCTGTAATTTGGCACGAGGCATTAGCTGGACGCAAAAAGGAAGAACTTTGTAGCGCTTTTCATAAGTACTTGCTTAGCCAGCGTGACGTTTTGTTCATTAAAATCTGGCTTGATAACTGTGCGTAAAATAAAAATCGTACTTTATTTTCCTTTTTTGCACATATCATTAACTCGTCCGATATTGCTACGAATGCTTTAGAAATTTACTATTTTAAACCAGGACATTCCTTTATGTCAGCTGACAGTTTCCACCATCAGGTGGAGCATTCTTTAAATTATTATGGTTCGTCTTCAAACACCGGAGTTGGTGGGAAGGTTTACGACTTCAGCGACTTTTAAGGTGCAATCGAGCAAGTCAAGATGAAAAATGTTAAGTTCCTATCAATGGAGCTAAATGACTTTAAAGATTGGAAAGACCAGAGCTCATTAATGAAAATTAAGAAGCATACTCCAAGGCCATACCTTAGTGACATTGTCAAATTAAAATTTGAAAGAGACAGTTTTAATTTATGGTATTCCTATAGGATACGAATACAATTCCCAGTACACAGCTGTGTTAAAATTTTTAACAGCTAAATATTTGAAAAGTTCAATCGAACTAAATGTAAGGTAACAACTTAGAGGTGTCACTAAGTCGAGAACGGAGAATATTATAAAAAAAGTATGCCTTTTGATGCCAGAAAATCGCAGACATTTTTGGAGGGAACTGCCGGTTTCCAGTAAAGATGCAGACTTGTCTCAGGATATTGACTGTTAAATTAATCATTCTAGTTAAATTCATTATTTTGCCGTGTTTAAAATGTATTCAATAAAAAAATAATAAAATCATTTTTTGCATTAATAAATATTAAATTAAATATTATTTTTAAATGCCTCATCTACAATTATTATCCTTGGTTAAAAAATAAGGTTTAAAAGTACTCAAATTAAGAAACATTTTTATAAAATTATTGGTTGAAATAGGTTTCCAACTATTTTTATATACGAATGCTACAACTCTATAAAGATATCACGCCGTTCTGGACATTTTACTTTTTTTAGATAAGGCAATCTTCGTTACCCTGTGGGTTTGGCCTTTTAACCTTCGGATGACCAAGGGGGGTAAATTTTGACCCCAATGTATATTTTTCTTGAATAAACTCTTAAATATTTTTTATTTTTAACTGATTATTTTTTTATTTGACTATATTATTATGCCAAGTATCTTAATATATTTGCATAAAAAATTTTACAAATATTTCTCATTAAAAAAGTATTTTTAAAATAAATATGGTATTAACAGAATATTCAGAAGATCCTGAAGATGCAGAGCCAGCTGAAAATCCCAAGAAACGTTGCCGATGTAAAATTTGCTGTCGATCTTCCGACATAAAGTTTACAACGAAATGCGATAAAAAAGCATATTGTCTGCAAGGAACATTCGAAAATTAAAAAACATACTATGTAATACTTGTGGTTTCTAGTGCATTTTTTACAAATTTCATTGCTTCCTTTATTAGGTTAATATTTTTACTTCTTTGGTTTAGTTGGAATAAAAATTTGTTGTACTAATGTTTGTTTTCATTATTTAATATAAAATATAACATTAAAATAATGAAAGCATGTTTTCGTTTACTAAAATCAGGAGGGGTCATTTTTAACCCCCCTTGGTCATCCATGTATAAAAAAGAGGTTGGTCATCCGAAGGTGAAGCTGATCCAGTTCTTCTAAATCCATTTACCCATCGCAGAATGGTGTTTTTCTACTCCTATTACGGAATTTGACCCTTCTAATATCACTTTTATCTATGGAATGACATTTATTCCGTAAAGTGTTACAGAATGAAATATTCTATCATATGATGACAGAATAAACACTCGTGGCGACATCTCTGTTTTTAATATCTAACAAATTTAAGACCGATCCAACCTCACTTTCTTCCAATTAAATTATTTTTCTATGGTATTTTTTGGAAACGTAAAAAAAGTATAGTCTGAAACACGTTTGGAATAGCATATTCCGCTCTCGTGAAACCGTCAAACTCGCCTTCGGCTCGTGTGACAAACTCTTCACTCGAGCGGAATATGCTGTATTACATACTTGTTAGAGAATATACTATTGAATAAAATTGAAACGTGTTGTAAACTGGCGCTGGGTTAAAGTCACAGATTCATTATTTTTGGAAAACCGTTCAATAACGAATGATCTGAGTTTATTATTCATCTCTTGAAGAATGTCAAGACACTAATTGTTAGTTATTAAAGTTATTTTGTCTATTTCCTTAGCTACCAAGAGGCCTAAAATATTTTGTAATAAATCGAAAAAAGTTGAAAATCGGAAAAAACATTTTTTTCAATGATCTCTTGTCTTTAATCGGTACTAAAGCCTAAAACCAACAAAGACTTTTTAAATTTTTCTTTCAAATGAGACCACAAAGCTTGCTCTACTGATGAGAAATTCCGCTTTGAAATGTGTGCGGTTTTTATCACTCACCCTGTATTTTTTAAGACCCCAACAGACTTCGTTTTTTTATCCGAAGGTATCGCCGTGATTCGGAACGTCGCGTCATGTCAAGAATGTCAAAAACTGATGTTTGGTGGAAAACCGTCACACATAAGTTTTTTTATGAAAAAGCCTATAGCTGCCTTTAGCCATAGCCCATAGGCCGAGAAGCAATACAGGCGTTGTTATCTCCCTTATCTTTTAAACAAATGTTTTACCCTGACACAAGCAAGACGGAATTTCTAAACGTAATCGGATCTGATCGGGAATTTCGAATTCTGATCGAAAATTCGAAACCTGATTGGATCTGATCGATATTTCCAAAACTGATTGGGAATTTCTTATCCTGATCGAATCTGATTAAGTTTTAATCAGGTTTTTCCAGCAGGGATTGTAATGAAGAAAATAAAAAAGCTGATGAACTTTCAAGACAGGGATCGGCAAAAATGCCAGTAGGCATGGAACCTCTCCAGTCAAAATCAACAAAATCAACCTTAAAAGTTCAGATAAAAAAATCAAATAAGATGGGTTAATTTAGGTTCATGCTGTCACACCAAAACTATAATTACAAATCCGTCTGACAAAATTATAACGGGACACTGTAGACTAAACAAACATCTATACACACTAAGAAAAGTATACCGTCCTCGTTGTAGAGCCTTAAGGCGGGAGTCTGCTTTATAAGGCCTAATAAAGGCGTTTTTTATAGGAGTTTTTTAAGAAAGAAAAAGCAAGTCTAGCGAAGTTTTTCAGATTATTTTATGGCATCTTTAAACATTAAAAAAAAAAAAAAATTAAGAGAAAAATATTCAAACGTAGTTAATTTTCGTACACAACACCTCGCAATTGCAGTAACCAATCGGCGGGCAAGATGGATCTCCTAATTTTCGACTGAAACAAAAAAACCAAAAAGTTTTTCAATTTTTATATATTAATCTTCTAGATAGACTAAGAAAAACTCGAAATTTTTTAAAATTAAACATTTTTTACAGGTTTGAAAAAAAATGTCTTTTGAAACAACGAAAAAATCATTTCAACTTGCTGAAAAAGTTGTTCAGAATTTTTTTCGTGAATCTTTTTAGTTCAAGTAGAAGACAATACAAAACCAAAGCTAACAAGCATTGGTTTGTTTTAATTGGTCGTCTAGTTTTCTTGCAATTACACCCGCCAGTTTAGAAAAATCGAAAACTCGAGAAAACGCGCTTGAAAGTTTGCTATCGTAAAAATTAATTTAATTTTCTATTACTTACAGTTACGATACGCTAATCAGCTATTTCGGCGCCATAAAGTAAACCTTCAACTTCCTCAAAAAACTCATTTTGATGCAGTTGGTCGAGTCTACGGGCCGTGCGAGCTTCCTTGCTGGAATAAGACGTATACGTCGGTTTTCCCTCTTGATCCGTTGTGCGATTAAATATTCCGAATTAGCCTTTATAACTTTACATACATATTTTTAGATATATTAGGAATAGATTTTGGCAATAAAAAAAAATCGATTTTTTTTAGCCTTCTAAAGCAGACTCCGCCTTAAACTGGGGGAAGAGAATTTGAAACACATTTTTTTATGTCTGCCCTACCTTTCTCGAATTCAGAAAATCCACTTTAGAAGAATAGGTTGACTCAACCTACTGAAATCACCGGTATTTCGTCATTTTTAAAACTAATTTGGAAAGTGCAAAATTTCATTTTGCAAGTTAGGTATCTATTTGAGGGAAAATTCAAAAAAAAAAAAAATTCTTATAAAAAAGCCGTTTATTCACATTCACCAGTACGATCAACTCATATTTACATGTATCTTCTTTACTGAAATTTGATAACAAAAACTTACAACAGGGATACAAAACTAAATATAAACAAACAACTTAAAATATTATTTATAAATAACGATTGATTTCACATAAAAGTCCTTTTACTGTACAATGTACAAAATGAAATGAATGTCTATGAATTTATGAGTTTTATAAAATCAGTCATTTGCACTTTCTATTTTGAGCCTGTTGTTACTTTAGCTGTACGTTGTCTTGGACTTTGTTTTGGAGATTTTGGTGATTTATGTAGTTTTTCTTTGTTTAGATTGGCTAGGGTTTGTTTTGGCAGCCAGTCGTAATCAACGTTGTTGGGGTTATTAGTTCCAGTTTCAATTGGAGTATGTTTACGGGTGCTGGTGCGTTTCTTACCAACAGACAAGAGAGTTTGTTGCCCAATAACCAACAAAAGAACAACCAAAGCTGCCAAAAATACGTATAAAAAGAAAGTTTCCCCATCAAGCCCTAAAAAATATAAACAATTAGTTAATTGTACCAACAATATTTATTATAATTAAGAAAAAGTAATTAATTGTGCATTTATAATTATTACCTTCTTCTAGTTCAACAATTTGTACAGTCTCATTGAACATTGCTTCTTGGAAGGAGTTTCCATTGTTATCGTGATAAGCCAAGTTGATGTTTAAACCAAAAGGCCTTCCAGCAAAGGCTTCTGATGGCACAAAACTGTAGTGGAAAGTGGCTTCTTCTTGAGAAGATACGATTTTGTTGTATCCAATGGCGGAAAAGTTTTGGATAAAGAAGTTAAAGTCCATTGGGTATCTGAATGAAGCTTCTAATGATTCAACTACAAATGGATCTTTGCCTTTGTTGCGGAATCCAACCAAGAATTCAACTGGCAAACCAGCTGGGATTTCTAAAAAAAAGTTTAAAATAGTTTCTTACTTAAAAGTGATTTATCCTTCCCACGTTATACTTCTGACAAGAAATGTTAATCACAAGATTATTTTACTTAAAAACTTAAATTAACAATGTTGTTAATTTAAGTTTTTCTACTGTTTTTGCTTGAACAAAAACATGCTTTTTTCAAATTTTGCCGTGTATCAAATTTCTAGATCCATAGAAAAAAATGGGGTTGATATCAATATTGATATTCCTTGTAGGCCCCAATTCACAATTAAACTTTTCGGAAACTTTAAACGCGTTTTTCTCAAAATTGAATTTTTGGAAACGTAAACTTTCAAAAATCATAACTTTGGAAGTAATGAAGCTAAAACAATTTAGTAAAAACCATTTGGATAATATCATATTTAATAAGCAAATACTGGAAGTAATGAAGCTAGAACAACTCAGTAAAAACCAGCGTTCAACAGGATTTTTAGAAAATGACAAAGACCCATTTTTGGCCGCAAGTAAAGGTATATTTAAAATTTAATTGGTCACTCAATAATTTTCTTAATGTAAATCCAGTTGAGATAAAATTTAGCATAGTTAATTTTAATATTAAGTAGAAATTTTACAAATGAGCCTACGATTTTTGACGCAAGAGGAAAATTAAAACCAAGTATTGCACAGTTTGATTGAAAAATCATTATTTCGTAAACTATTTACAACACATTTGATCACCTCATTATCGTGCTATTCGTCGTTGTTGCTAATTTATATAATTTTTGTAATATTTAAATGTCGATTTTACCCTGTACTACACTTGGAAATTGAAATTTTTCCTTAGTACTGCATCTTGTTTAAGCACTTAAAAATTAAAATATTTTAAAACTATTTAAAATATTATTAGAAAATTTTAACGTTTAATTAGTATATACTAAAAATCTTGATTCTGTACAAATTTGAAAATCTGGAAATTTTGATAAGTAGGGAGGATTTAATACTGTTTTAAATATAAATATATTTTAAAAGTAGAAAGCGGCAAAAATATACTGGTTAAATTTACGTAATTAATTAGATTTCATAGACCAAGATCTTAGTTATTTAGAATTAAAAGTAAATGTATTGTTAATACAATTTTTTGAATTTGACGAGAATGGAGAGTGAATTGGAAAAAATGTAACGTTCCGAGATGTCGTTACACGAGAGAGAAAAAGATATAACGTAGAGAGAAGGAGAAAGAGAGCTATACGAGTGAACCCGAGTGAATCCAATCGCCCCTTCCCAGATGCATTGTAAGCAGATTGCCGGCGTAAGCGAGGATTCAGTTTTGTTTTGCATTTGCTAGTGTGTATTTCGATCGGTTTAACATAAATTAATTTCTTTTATTTAAAATTATAAGTTATAATGTCCTACACATTGCAAGAGAAAATTGACATGATAAGCTGGTTTTTAGTGGACAATTCTCTACGTCAAACAAGAGACCTATTCTCAGTTATATATCCGGATAGTTCTATTCCGTCAATTAGAACAATAACAAATGTTATCCAAAGGTTTAAAACGATTGTTCCCATTTCGAGGAGGAAAACGTACTTTTAATGACACAAAGTATATAACTTGAAAAAATGATTTCTTGATGGCAAATAATTTGGTGAAAACGGCACGAGTCTATCTTTTTTCGTTTTGGAGTTATGATTTATTGAAAATAAAGAACTGTACTTCGAGGATCACACTGCCCTGCTGCAATAAAAGGGTGTAAAATAAGAGTAATAAAATAAAGTAATAAAAGATCATTTTAATTGTTAAAAACAATAAACATTCATTATTATCTAATTTCCAATTACAATTTCCAAGTAGTGTTTGGGTTATCGGCCTCCCACGCAGCAGGTCCGGGTTCAATTCTCGGTGGAGAAATTTTTTTTTTAATTTTTTTTCTCTCGAAAATAAAAAATGGCGTTTTTATTGTCAAATTAACTTGATACAATGAAATAAACGATATTCTAGCGCAAAATTACTTAAACAAAAAAAAATTGTTACCAATTGGTTTATTTCTACCAAACATAAATCAAATAAACAATTATGAGTACGATAGAGTAGCGAATATTCTACTGTTTTTATTATTTTATAATAATGAGGCTTATTTGTAATAACGTGGTGTAAAGCCGACAAAAGACAAAGGCGTGGCGCGCTCAAAGCATGCCGCTCTTTAGGCGCGTGCCGAAAGCAAATTCGCTTCTGTTTTTATGCCAAGGATATAAATTTATTTCAGATGAAATTAATCAGAAGTTAATAACTCCTAGTTATATTAGATAGCAGTCACTGCTAAGCAGTGTCTGTGTTCGATAAATTTTGCCCTATGTTTTAAGGTATTTATGAAATTTAGTTAGTTAGCAGTACATGATCAGGCGCTGGAATGATTTTAGGGCCCGGGAAATAGTTCCCTTACAGGGCCTTAAATTTTATGTCTTAGAGAAAGGGTTGGGGAACTGGTTGGGGTGTTGTGTTTGTGTTATTCAAATCTTACGTAGCGTGATGGGACGGTCACTACTCACTAATAACCAGGGACTTGTAACATGTTTCTGGAATGGTTAAAAAAATATCTTGAATCAGAATTCCAAAATTCAAAATGGTAGATCCAAAATGGCGGACATATTTGTAAAAAAATTGACGGAATTAATTGAAAATCACCATACAGGGGGTTTTGTGGTCCCTGATAATGAATCTGGAATCAGAATTCCAAAATTCAAAATGGTGGACCTCAAATGGCGGACATTTTCATCAAATATTGTCGAAATTAATTAAAAACCCGTAGAAGGTTCTTTTTAAAATGTAATAAAACATCTTTTTATAAAATAGCTTAATTTAGATTATTATAATTACATTTATATGATATTATTTAATACCTACATATATATTAAACAATCTCCGTCACTGGATTCGCTAGTTGTATCATTAGCAGAGCAAGGGAAACCATCAGAAGATAGCAACAGTTTTATTGCTTCGCGGGACAAAGATTTGCTATTTTTCGGAGCAATTTTTCTGAAGCTAGAAATATACGGGTCGGAAGATGCCATAAGCGAAACTTTCAAAATTTATTTATAAAATTTAAATATAACACATTTTATACTAAGTATTTTAAATTTGTATTATTTCTTTTACTTAATATTTTAGCAACAATTTCTTAATTTGCTAAAAAAATTGTCAACACAAATAACCACAATTCAAATTTTACATTAACACACTACAATGCGCATGCGGAGTTGTTTTAACGCACCTACAAGAGGTGGATTAAATATGTAAAATCGGTGTTAAATATCTTAGTAGTCACGAACGATTTAAGTGCGCTGTTGTAATAAACGTTTTGAGTTAAATCCGAGTGAATCGAGTAAACGTCATGAACGCAACCCAGAAATAATAAAAAATCTTGTATTTTGTAAAGCAAAAACACAGATACGCGCTCGACATAGGCTTAAAATCGCGAGGTTTTTTTACCACAACCGTGCCTGAGCGCCCAAGAACATGTAGTTTTAAAGAGACGGGGGCAAGACAAAACTCTAAGCTATTCAACGAATCTTGAACTAATGCCTTACAATTCATTACAATTTCTGTAGCTCCATTGTTCTAAAAGCTCGATTTAAAGTTTGCGATTTTAACAAACCGATCTTGTCGGTTACATTATCCCGTTGTACAAGCAAAATCTACGAAAAACAAATACATATCTAAATTTTAGATACCTTGAAGATCACCCTTCATCAAACCGCATAACAATCGGACACACCAAACACAAGTTATTCACTTTTCAACAATAAACAATTTTCCGCATCGATCGCGTGTAAACTACCTTCAACTGAAAGCGTCAAGTTTAAACTGATGTACAAGACAAAATATACGTATTTTATATAATTTTTTATCAATACAGGATGGAGACAGGTATTAACTACCCATCCAAATCAAAATTTACCTGAAAAAAAATGTCAATTTTTAAGGTTTTGCCGATATTTTCGAGAATTGAAACACTGTGCACCGCCCCAAAGCCATCTTAAATATAAAAATTATAATATTCAGAATGAGGTGCATAATTAACTTTTACAAAATAAAGTAATTTGATTAAAAAAATTAAGATTAACAAATTTGTAGGGCACAAAATTCCCTATAAAATTGTCATTTACGTTTTTTATCTACAATCAATAGTTTAGTCTCCAAATACGATTAACTGCTATTTTAGAAGATTTTCGAGTAGAACGGCAATTTGTGAAGGACATATTCAACTTACAGACGTGCTTAAATAGACATTTTTGAAGATAATTTAATCCTGTATAAAGATTTTAGAACCAAAATTCGAAAAAAATATTCTTACTGTACGAGCGGAAGGAGAAAAGAATAAAAAATTGTTTTTTAATGGTTTTTAAAAGGAAATATTTAAAAATTAAATAGCAACGGCTTAAAATAAAAATTAAGAGCTTTGTAATAGCTCAAAATTTGTTTTCTGACCGGTTACAAGATTTTCAGGTGGGACTTTGAAAAAAGATGTCGCTGTAAAATGAAGCACCGTAATCTTGATACACACCCGACAGTTTCCGCTTTGCTTGTAAAGTTCGCGCCAGCTGGGTTGCCAAATCGTATTCATATCAGTTGCATCGCTAATAAATAAATAAATAAATAAAATACTTTATTTTCATCCCAAGAAACATACAGTTTATCACAAAATTTTATGAGTATATTATTTTCGCATACGAGTTAATATGCTTAATTAATACAGGGTTATATTGAAATAAGAAAATATATTGGACAAAAATAGTAACTTTTTTCAACAAAAAGTAACCAATAGTAACCGCACCAACCAAAAAGTAACTTTTTACTATAAGTGACCTAGCGGGAGGCCTGTATATTATGTATCAAGTTTGATACACGAACTTAATTTAGGCACGATCGAGCTTGCGAGCGAGTTCTTAAATTAATGAGTGTTTAGAAAAGTTTATAAACGAGTTGCATACTATACCTACTTTTTCTACGACAAATACTTATTATTATCTTATTTGAATCAAATATTTGTATAGAGCGCCATTTATAAAACAATAGGGGAATCTGTGTTAGGTAACGTCAAATGTCAAATTTTTAGGTGTTATAAAGGTTATAAATCAAAATATATTCCTTGAAAATCGATTAACAACAGTTTTTCTCAGTCAAAGTAAAGAAAATGTTTTATGAGCAGGTGGAGTCCGAGCTCGAATTTAAGTTATATCCAGTTTACTTTCGGCGAAATTAAAAGGTCAATACAATGTTCATATAAACTTTTTAGGCGTTGAGAAACTATTTAATGCTTTTGTATTTTTGTATTGCGATAATGATATAATTTTTACATTTAGTATTATTTTACAAAAAGGCACTTTATTTTAACAATTGTACATTATAAAGGGTGGGCCATTTATTGCTTTGTTTTTAAAAACGCTATAAAATGAAATATTTTAAGAACATTTTTTTTATTGTAAACATTGGAGTCTCCAATTTAAGAATGAAAAACAATTTCGTTCATGTGACTTCCTCTGGTGGCCCTACAGTAAGCCATTCTGCGTGTCCAGATTTGAAGCCCTTTTTCGATGATTTCGCCGCCTATCTCTCCAATAACAGTTTCAATGTTAAGTTTTAAAACTGGAATTCTTCCTGGATTCTCTGCATAATATCAGTCCTTAACGAAATCCCACAGAAAAAAATCTCCGTGCAGGCCAAGTGACATCTCCAAAACGGCTAATTATTCGGTTGTTAAATTTGGTGGGCAAGAGATCGATTGTCAGTCGGCTTGTATGGCTTGTGGCCCCAACTTGTTAAAACCAAAGATCGTCTACATTCATGGCGTCGATTTGAGGCCATAAAAAGTTGGTCAACATGGCTCTGTATCGGTCGCCATTGACGGTAACGGCGTTTCCAGCAGCATTTTCGAAGAAAAATGGGCCAATTATGCCACCACTCCAAAATCCACACCAAACTGTCACTCTTGGTGGATGCATTGGCCTCTCTGCGATTACGTGTGGCTGTTCCGTACCCCAAATCCGGCAGTTCTGCTTGTTTACATAGCCCCCGAGATGGAAATGAGCTTCGTCTGAAAAAAGATTTTTCGATCAAAACTGACGTTATTGTTGAACTGGTATGTGGCCCACACAGCGAACTGATATATAAGCTGATGGTCATTTGTTTTCAACTCCTGAGTCATCGGGACTTTGTAGGCGTATAATCCGAGGTCTTTGTGCAGTATTCTCCTCAGGCAGGTGCAACTAATGACCGGTTTCTGCGATTCGTGTCGAGTTGAGGTTGATGGATTTTGTACCACACTACGGGACACAGCCTCAATATTCTTAGGCGTACGCACTGTCCGAGCTCGGAAACTTTTTGTGTTATCTAATAGCAAAGCTGTCTCACGAACTTTCTTCACCAATTTCACTACAGCAGTTCCGCTTGGCGCTTTTTCACGACCCATAATTCTTTTCAAAATTCGCACGGTTTCGGCTATTCAACACTAACTTTGAAAATAAATTTTCAATATTTCGAAACGCTCCTCAAGCGAAAACATGATTGTTTCATGCCACGGAATTTCAGACTGACAAGCTGTCAAAATTTGAAACAAATCGGTGTTCGAGTGTTACCATAGGCAATTATTTAAAAACCAATAAATGGCCCACTAGGGGTTTCATTTATAACGAAAAATTTTTTTTTGCTGACACATAAAAATTTTGTTTTTTAGGTTGAAAAAAAATTCCCTCAAAATTTGAGTCCTTAATTTTGATTCTAAGTACTTCCTTTTTAATTTTGTAGTTTTTGCATGTATTTTTAATCATTTTAACTTTAAATTTCTATATTTTGGCCGGGTTTTAAATTATAATTTTTATCACCATAATTTCCTGCAGAGAACCTTTTTTGTAAAAAATTAAATTTTTTTTTTTTTATCTGAACTTTTTCGGTAAAACCAGTCATTCGCTCGATTTTCTCAAAAATATATGAGAAAAAGTGAAAAAACGACTTTTGGAGCTACTACAATCAACGTAAATAAATCAAAAACAAAATTAAAGCAGAGCCTTTCAAAAACCGTGAATACTAGGAAATTATGGTGATAAAAATTATAATTTAAAACCCGGCCAAAATATAGAAATTTAAAGTTAAAATGATTAAAAATACATGCAAAAACTACAAAATTAAAAAGGAAGTACTTAGAATCAAAATTAAGGACTCAAATTTTCAGGGAATTTTATTTTCAAGCTAAAAAACAAAATTTTCATGTGTCAGCAAGAAAAAAAAATTTCGTTTTAAATGAAACACCCTAATGGCCCACCCTTTACATTATACATTTGACTAAGTTAAAGCTAACTTCAGCCCGTAACAAAAAACCTGTTGCTAACTTCAGCCCGTGACTAAAACGCCATAAAGCCACAACTTGTCAATGTGTATTTAAAAGGTCACTTAGTGTCATGAAAACATGTAAAGGTGGGAGTAGAAAAATATATTCATGCAACAACACATCAGTAAGCAAAATTGGTTTTATAAAAAATGTAGCTTATAAAATTGACAGTATTTTATAAAATTGACAGTATTTTAGGTTGGTGGGCCATGGTGGGGTTGTTTGAATCAATCAGAAAACCAGAATATTTACTATTTAATTTTTTAAATAACGAAATAAAATTTTAACCAGTAGGTACCTATAAAAGTATTGAAAAATCAAATCTTTGCGCGTCTATCCAGCCAATGTCATATGTCATTGATATCAACATGCAGTGACACAACAAAGTAAAAAGGACAAAAAAGCCAAAAGCTAATTAGTTCTTAAATCTTGTACCTTGTGAGTAGAGATGAAAAAAAAGCAGGTTTTTTTAAGATTTGAAAAAAAAAAACATGAAAAAAAAACTAGAAAAGAAAACGTTTTTTTTGTTTTTTTCTTCAAATGCGCTATACTACAATAAAGCATTTTCTGTCAATTAATAACATCAATCTTAAAAAATTGAGTATTTTTCAATATAAAATTTTGAGCAAAATGTATGTTAATAATAAAATGAAATGAGGCGTATACTGCAAAAGCAGCCTAACGGGAAAAATCATTTTGTGGTTTTATCTTTAAATATTTCTATTATCGAGTGAACCAGCCTAATAAAGTGTGTTTTAATAGGAAGAGTAATTACTACTATATCAAAATACTTTATTAGGCTTGTTAACTCGATAAGAGCATAGGAATATTTTAAGATAAAAAACCAAAGTTATTTTTTTTAGTTAGGCCGCTTTTGCGCCTCGAATTTAGAATATATTACATTTTCCATCATTGAAAATTTTGACTGAGACTAAAAAATTTGATTTCTTAATATTTGGTAGTTTATACATACGAAACCAAAACAATGTTAAAACACTTTTATCCGAAATCGGCAGTAAAGTAGTCAACAATCGGCAGTAAAGTAAAAGAAATCGGCAGTAAAGTAGAACTTTACTGCCGATTTAATGCGAGTATTGTATGCAACCGATTATACAGGGTGTTATGTAATTAATGTTATATATTAAAATGAGTTGTTCCTTAGGGTCCATAAAGAAGCACCTGAAACTTTTTTTTTTCTAAATTCCAAAGTCTAAAAATAATTTATAATAACCTTTATCCTACCAAAAAGTACGCCACTGATCGACTAGGAACTTTAGGTTAATCTGGTGGATTTATTATGTTATGGTTGGTAACCACAGTTTTTCCAAAATCTCTCAAAAAAGTTGACAAACATTGTTTAAATTTAGCTTAATTAGAAAAATGACAAAATTAACAATGCAAATTGTTAATTTGGCGTTTTTATTAATTGTTGGTTATTTCATTTTTGCACTGAAGGTAAATTCAAACAAAATCTGCCAACTTTTATGACAGAATCTAGTGCATTTCTTTTAAATTTTAGGTTATGTTTTCAAATTGTAAATATCTTAACTAAGGGAAGTGGTTTTGGATTTATTTACACAAATTAAATGTTTAAAGTTTAACCTGTGAACTGGTCCCAATTTCATCTGAGTAAACAGAGAAAAAAACTGATGAAAAAATTAATTTTGTGGTTATGGATTTCAAATTTCAAAGGTACTAAATTTTCTAATCATTGCTTAAGCTAATAGCTGGATCAGTAAATAAATACAGAAGGGTATTAGAGCTTTAAGGGCATAAAACTTTTGTATTTATTGAGTTTTTATTTATTTTTTGCAAGAAAAATTTTTAGTAACAATTTTTTACATCTGGCAACGCATAGCTACTTTGTTGGTTGGTATCTATGTACTGTCTAAATACAGGTGTGCAGAGATAAACAAGTGTGTAACCAGTGGCGTATCACAAAAAATATAAAAAACTTCTAATGCATATTTTTTTTATCTTTGGAAAAATGTTTTTTTAAAATATTTTTCCTTTATTCCTTATGTCAAAAGGTATTCAGTATTTTAATATATAACATTAATTACATATATTTTAAGATGTGTCTACAGCTCCTCAGCAGAAACTAAATAATATTTAAAAAAAGCACCGTCGCGGAGTTCGATTGGACCCTTTCATAAAATGTTGTTTAATAAAAATAGTAAGTTAATTTTATTAATTAAAAAATCGCCGCGGCGCACAGTGTGATTTTTTGCCAATCTAGCTGATACAAAATCAAGGGTATTAAAATTATTTTTGTTTATTGTATTTACTTAATAATTAGTACGTTATAAATATATTATTTGTGTAATTTTTTTCCCTTAATTTTTTGTTTTCAATATATTTTTTTAAATTTAAATTATTTTTACAATTAGGTAGTAATTTAACTCCATTAATATATTATTTGTGTAATTTTTGTTTTGATTTTAATTTATGTTTTTTTTTTATCAAGCCTAGTTATTTATATCTATATACAGTGTGTCCACGGATGGACAATACTTGTTAAAATGTTTACTTTTAAATTTTTCGAGAAGTCATTTTTCATAATTTCTTTTGCTTGTTATATGTATAAATACGATTCGCGTTGAGAAACATACATTTTGTTGTGCAGGGTGAGCAAAAATACAGATTTTCAAAATTAAAAATTTTTTAATTTTTTTTTTCAAGCTCTAATATAAAGAGCTGGTAAGGATAAATCAAAAAGTCAAATGAAGTTTTTTCCTGTGAAATTTTAATATATATTATATCTGATATTAAAAATTTAAAATATTAGTTTTCAAATTTTAACAAATAATTGTAGACATGTCAGTTGAAAGCAACAACCATGATTCATAATCACAAAATGAGATAGCAGTCAATTTCTACAAAGTAATAGGACCACTCAAGTTAGGACCTGAATTGATTTTATTTTTAATAACAAGTATCTTAACAACAACTGCATGAAAAAACTTTATTTTGCTTTTTGGTTTCTCCTTACAAGCTCTTTATATTAAACCTTCAAAAATTTTTTTTTAACAATTCTTACTTTTTCAAAATCTACAATTGTATTTTTTGCGCAACCTGTAAAACAAAATAGAAGTTTCTTATCGTGAATGATATTTAAATAACAAGCAAAATAAATGATGAAAAATTTTGTTGATTCTTAACTTTAAAAAGATCTTCCCTTAAAATTAACATATTTGATTAAAAAAAATGCATAAAAACCTGCACTTTCCTGCAGCTAAAATTATGTTAAATAAGGTCTAAGAAGAGTAACAAATAAACTAAAATAAAAATGAAAGCGGATACCCGCGGATACCGAGTCTCCGCGTCTAATGAAGATAATAAAAATTGCTAAAATTTATTTTAAATTTACATCAGTATACTAAAACATGAAATACTCAGACCTAATTTATTGAAATCGCAAAAAATTATATTCATTAAATAGAACATACCTTAGAGAAGAAGTAAAAAATATTCTTGTAACAATTTCGGCTTAAAAAACAAAACACCAACAATTTAAACGTTAACATTCAAATGAAAATTCTTAAATAAAAATTTTACCGTTCTTAATATTCCTTCAAATCAAATCACGAAACGCCATAGATTTTGTTTCACTTCTGTTGCCGTTGTTGTTTCGTTCCTATCAGTTATTTGTGAAAATAATTTTATAGGTTTTTTTAAATTTCAACGATATAAAATAATTTATTTAATATTTTCTAGAACATGAAAGCAATACACTGTGCGGCGGGCAAATATATAGTCAAATGACATTTGATTTAATCATCAAATGACATTTGATTTAATCAACAATATTAATTATTAGTATTATTAAATGTGATTTCGGATAAAATTTAATATGCATGCACCTCAGCATTAAAGTCATTTTTTATCACTCACGTGGTTATTTGCCGAGGCTTTCGCCTCGTCAAATAATTTCCACATTCGTGGTACGACTTTACTGCCTTGATACATAAATAACTATTTGAAGTCTATTATAGGTAGTTACTTTTTTTTAAGACCAAATCAAAACAAACCCTGACGCCTGATCGCCGCAGGTGGATAGCGCGGCTCTTATTGGTCAATTCGGAGGTTGTGGCGGGTGCATAGCACGTGAATGTATATATATTTACTAACTGACTGGACTGGAAACATACAAAAATTAGGCAAATAAAACTAATCTTGAAAAAAAACATAAAAACAGTGAAAAAACCCTAGAAAACAAAAAAAAAGGATCGTTTTTTTTAAGTCACATCTCTACTTGTAATTCATGTCATTGATATCAACATGCAGTGACAGCAACAAAGTAAAGAGGACAAATAAGCCAAAAGCTAATTAATTCTTAAATCTTGTAGCTTGTGAGTAGGTAGGTACCCAATTATTTTTTGTGCATTAATTTTTTTTCTTTTAATTCAAATGTTTCTTCTTTTTATTTATAGGTAAAGTGGTCTGGACATTTACAAATATTAAATAAAATAAGTTAGTCTATAAAATTCTAGCAATAAATGTAATTTTTGTAACATCATTAGTTAACGTAATTTAATTAAAAGACAAAACTGTATAACCCTATGGATGCATTTACCCAGCATATGTACAGATATTGATATTCCAACTTAGAGGATAGGTCTATGAATTCAAATTCGGGTTAGGTTGGTTAGTTTTAGTATTATTTACGTATATTATACGTAGTAGTAATAGTAATCACATTGTTGACAAGCCGGTCAAGTGTGCCATGACAGTCATGTGAATCAACTAGCCAATGAAAGCACAAGACGTATACCAAATTTTGTATACATCGGACATATAAATACCCACTTCCATTTTTGTTTGCTGGGAATATATTCATTTATACTTAAAATATTGTTTTTTCATAATATGCTAATACTTTTTTAATTAACTTATAATAATATTCTAATACTTTTAAGCTTGTAATAAACATAATTACCTAATTGGGATGCTCCACTTTGGATTGGTTTAACAAATAATAGTGTAGTGTCTGCATCTGGTGAGGCTGTTGTTTTAACATCATCATCATCATCTTCAGTACCCCCCACTTCTACTTCAGCTTCTCCTTCAACATCAATTTCATCTTCTAAAGAATCTTCAGCATATGATAACATTCTATTGCCTAAAAAACATATGTTATCAAAAAGTAGGTAAGTTATTATACTTTCTTGAAAAGCTTGTTAAAAAATCATGGTGTTTTTCCTTTATTTAAAACATTTATATATATCTACTTATTTTATATTACATGCATTTTTAAAATCATAACTGTTGTGATAAAAATATAAAAATAATAAAAAAATATGCCATGTTCAAAAGTAATGTGCATAAACTTTAAGAAAAAGAATTTAACTTACCATTCTCAAAGGTGAATATCACAGCTGGTAGAACCAATAAAGCCAAAAGTAAGAAGTATTTCATTTTAATGATAAATTTACACTTGTTTATTTCAAAATAACAACCGGTTGAGTGCCAAATAATCAGAGAAATAACCAAAGCCGATACTCTTCAAGCTTACTTTCTATTCCAGCTTGTGATACGTGGAAGTTGCGGTACACATGGCATCCCCTCCATCGTGACATCAGAATGACAGGAGCCAACGCAACTTGCAAAATATACACAATGGTTGAAAAAACATTGCTAATTCAAACATTATTTAAAAATGTATTTAAAGTATATATTTATTAAAAAATTGTTATCATTGTAAAAGCATAATTTTTGTTTTAATTTCAGGCGGTATTTGTATTTCTTAAAATTTTTAAATTTAAATTTCTGCAACAAAAATAATTATTATTTATTTACTTATTTATTTCATATGGAATTTTCTTCAAAAATAATAAATAAATATTGAATTCAATAACATATTGACATTTGACGACCCCTGTTCTGTGGCACAGACAGGTTTAAATGTGTGTTGTAGACAACACTGTATAACATAACCTAAATTATATTGATATTTTTAGATTTGAATATTATTATTTGTTTTTAAAAGAGGTGCTTAAAAAGTTATAAATTAGTTATATTTAAACCCTGTGTTTTGAATATTTCTAGTTGTTAATTAATAATTCTTTTAAAATTGATAAATAATGGTTTTTAAATGTCAATCAGATTCCTTTTTAAAGGAGGTAAAGTTTTGGTATGTAGGAGTACATTTTCTGTATAATATTTTTAATTCATTTTAGTTTGAGTCAAGGGTAATATCTTGCGAAAAAACAGAAGTTATTTTTACAGAAAATGGAAAACTAGTTAAAAAAGATATGCATGCAGTGATCTTGGAGGATACAATTTTATTTCCTGAAGGTGGTGGACAGGTAAAAACTTGCCAGATTTTAAAAATCAAAATACGGGTGGTTAAAGAAATAAAATTTTATTCAGACAAAATCATACATTTTGGTTAAACATAGAGAGATTCCAACTTTTAATCAAAACTAATGGTATGCATAACTTTAAGAGTATTTAGGGTTTGGTCCCACTCTTTTAATAATATCATTTTCATTAATGGCCAAAAATTTGGCAAATTTCTCACAAGATTCAGTAAAGTTATGTTTAACCCGGTTTAACCATTAGTTCCGATTCCAGGGTTTACAGAGAAAGTGAATTTCTCTCTTTTCTCCATGCAATAACCATTAAACTGAAAACAGATTATTAATACTACCTATATCATATAATTATTACAAGAGTTGATTAAATTGCTACTGTACTATGCTCCACACTTCAAAGTCCCACCACGTGACCACGTACGGAACGCAGTCTTTTGTTAATTTGTCATTTAAGGCTTTTCTGGTTATGTATCTGTCAAAGTATAGTCAATGCAAGAAATAATATTTATACTGTTACCATTTATGTTTAAGCGTTAAAAGTTTATAAATCTTTATAGTATCACAGTAACAATGGTTGGTTTAAGAGTTTAGGAGTATAAATACTGCATTTAATGAAACACAGTGACTAGAGGCACCCCAGATAACCAGCGTCCTTCCGTTTGCCGGTCAGTTGCCTACTATTCGTTCTCTTGATATGGTAGCCGTTTGCTGTCAAGTGGGTGCCACCATTTGACTGTCCGTAGACAAAAATCTTTTCTAACAATATATTGTGTGCAATCCACCGGCAACCGACGGGAAACCTTTTGCTTATAATTATTGTGGATAACATAAGAGCATTGATAAGAGTTTATAGGCGGAAATGTTTCCTGACAACTTATAGTGTGCAACCCACCGGCAACAGACGGGAAACCTTTTGCGTATACTGATTGTGGACAACGGATAGGAAATGATTTACCTATTCAAATTCACTGAATTTGGTGGCAATCAGAAATTAAAATAAATTAATAAATGAAGCGTTGAGAACCAGAGTGGCCTTACCCACAAACATTTATTTTAAAATGGGGTTATAATTTTAGGACAATATATATATATATATATATATATATATATATATATATATATACTATACTTATATGATTGTTAACATCATTTAAAAAAATATTTGTGGGTTAGGCCACTCTGGTTCCAAACGCTTCATTTACCTATTCATTTTAATTTCCGATACGTTATCGGCAAATTGCCACCAATTTCAGTAATGCCTCATTTATTGGTATTGTTATTTTAAGAAGAGGGTTAGGCGTAAATTTTCATACTCGAATTTTTTCAAACGTCGTTTTATTACAAAAATACCTATATTTACAAGGAAATAAAATACTTATTATAAATATTTATATACACAACAGAATAACCTTATAAGCCGATAATTTATATAATAATAAATAATAATAATAATAAATGTTCTTTATTGAAAAAAATATATTTTTTAAAAGGCAATTGACTTTCGTCCTTCAGCCGGGAATAATAAATATATTTATTATTATATAAATTATCGGCTTCAAACAGGCGCAGCCTTATGGAATCTTCATTGTTTACGTTTGGATCTCGACGCTTAAGCCTGATTTATAGATTGCCTTTCTTCCTTCCTTCCTCCCGTAGAAGATGAACAATACAAAAACCGTTGTGCTTTTTAAAGATTCCCATACGGAAATCTATAAATGGCACTACGATTTTCGTATTGTTCATCTTTTATGAGAGGAAGGAAGGAAGGAAGGAAGGAAATCTATAAATCAGGCTTTAGCGGTAATACGTTGACGCTGTTGTGCGGCAAAACTTTTGTCACTCGCCGTTACCTCTCTTTGAAGTTCAACACGCGTTGGTGGACCAAAGTTTTTATTGGTACCCACAGCTCCTGCAATAAATATATGTTTAGCAATAAACATATGTATAGTTTGTATAAAACATTATTTAACATACCAAAAATAGCCCTAACAAGACCAGGGTTGTAAAGGGGATGATTGCCTTGCTCATCCCCCCATGTATATTGGGTGCATATCTCGTCAGAGATAAACTTCCTGAACAGTTTATGAATGTGTTCTTTTAAGGTGTCACCACCTATAAAGGCCCCATAATCAATCTGAAAAATAAAAATAATTTATTAACGCTTGGCTTGACAATTTTTTCAGTCAGATTTTAATTAATAATTTGATAATTTTTTATGCACATGTTTATTAGACTACCACCTACACTATGGTAAATTTTGTTTCTTGGGAAGCATTTGGTTCTATTAAAATATCCACTAAATGTGTTTATTCACGTCACTTTTTTGATTATCAAAAAATTAAAAAATGCCTAGCTGGTACACCCTGTATTTAAGAGCGATAAAAATTGGTTCAAACATGCAAATTTTACAAGGCGGTAAGGTGTGCTTTATAAAAATTTGTTGTAGTATACTACAACAAATTTTTGTATACAAAAAAGATATTACATTAATTAATTAATTTAAAATTACCGCTATTATAATAGCTTCTGAAATTTTAAATAAATTAATGTTATTTGAATAAAAACCCTTATAAAATTATAATACTTCAAAGAAAAAACTACATTTTTATAGCCTCTATTTAGGTACTATGCCGAACGAAGTTTCACTTCAATATAACAAATTATTTAAAAATTTACTTACGTCTTTTTTGTATTTTTTTTTATTTTCAAAGGATTTTTAGATTTTTCCATATGGATATAGGTACATAATATGTACTACATATGTCAAAATTGATCAATTTTAGATCTAAAAGAAGAAAGAAACAATTTTAAGCATATATTCGGGGATTCACCTTATAGATTTTTATTCCGCCCGGTGATTTTACAAATCATCTAATTTGTTCTGCATTATTTTAACAGTGCTATACATAGAAAAAGGATATATAATATATATTTATAGCTATAGCTAAAGCTAATAGATAACTATTGTGTGCATAAAACATACCTGATAGATTTCTTGTTTATATTAATCAACACGTCGTACACACACTCGCAGAACAAACCATAAATTATAAACATAGATGACCGAAGGTATAGATAGCCGACTCTCGTTAGAAAATCGAAACAAAGTTAATTTAACAGCGGATATCACCGCCCGTGGCGCTGCAAGCAGATCCATTCTAGATAGCGACATCTATTGCCCAAGGGCTTTACTAACAGTTTAAACCGCCTGGAATCTACAGTGCGACATCTAGTGTGTGATATCTGTACTAACTTAAATCTCCTTGAATTTTAAAATTGTAAACCGTAAAAATTTTGTTTTAAATACAAATCTGGCTCGAATGAAACTGACTAACAAATATATTTAAATCGGTTAATTTTTATTAAAGACTTTCAGAAATTAATTATTATATTGTGAGACAATGAGTCCTTATAAAAAAAATTTAATATTAAAACCATGGTCTAGAAATTTTAAACAAACATATTTAAATATGTTGTATTTTCAGATGTCTAATAAGATTTGGTAAGCTTTATTATAAAATTCAGCCATTTTAAAAGAAAACAAAATTTAATATAATATTACTAAGGCTTGAAGTTTTCATGCTTATGTTGGTTTTCTCTTAAGATGTTTGCATTTTATAATGAATTCTATCAAATCCAATATAAATACTTATTGGTATGTTTCATACTAATCAGATTTGTATTTTAAACAAACTTCTCACAGTTTACAATTACAAAATTTAAGGCAATTTAAAAGTTCTCATATTAATCACTAAATGTAACATTGTAGATTACAGGAGGCTATATACAATAACTGTATTAATTAATAATGAGTTTGAAAAATCCTTGAATTAGGAAAATGTAATAAAACAAACAAATTATGATTTTAGATATTTTTTAATGAAGTATATAAAAATAAAGTTTACAAGTGTAAAACAAAGCAAATATAATAATATAAAAATAAAGTTTAAAATTATAAAACAAAGCAAATAAGCATTAATGTCTAAACCAAAAAAAATTACTAATTTAGTTAACAATCTTTTTTAAATTTTTAATAGCCTCCTTCTTCTTGGACTCATTTTTTACCTATTTAAAAAGCATTTTTTTATTTTATTTATTGTATTGGTTATTTCTAAAGTTAACTAACTTACGTCAGGATCCTTAGGAAACGAGTGTAATACTGCCCCGTTACTTGTATTTCTACAATTAACAACAGCACATTTAAACTCCATTGTAAAAAAGTCAAATCGCACAAAACGAAAACTTGTTTGTCTAGAACAAAGCTGGAACAAAACCTTCGTTCATCTATGAACACAACAATAATGGGGTCTCTAAAGTTTAAACGAAAAATTGACAAATTGTCAAATTGACAAAGATGTCAACAAAAAGCGAGTTATTTAAATTCTGCTGCTTCAGCGCTATAGTCGATCCTATCCGCAACTAATTTTAAGGTCTGAAAAGGAAGGGGGGAGTGAGCATAGCATGATTATAAAGAACAAATGGTGAGCAACGGTAGCAGGGACTCTCGCGCAAGCGCGGTTCTTTATTGCATGTGGAAAATATGGTAGCGGGGACTCTCGCGCAAGCGCGGTTCTTTATTGCATGTGGAAAATATGTTGGCCGTCAGTTGCACCTCTGTTGCATACAATTGTTGACTGGAATCTATTGAAAATAAGAGGCTATCTTGGGCGGAAACAAATTTCTTGCAGTTTTCATGCAACTGACCAACAAGGTATTTTAGGAAATGTGTTGCCCGTCGGTTACACCTCTGTTGAATACAACTCTTAATCAGATATTAGTCGTTTTTTCGCGTAAATACCATGAAATACTATGGTTATTAAACTTAACCTTGGTTAATAGTTAAGGCATTTTTGCGTTTAGAGTGCGTTCAAAAATCCTAACTATGACGTCACAAATACCAGACCATAAAACTATATCGCTGAGCTAGTTATTCAACGTGGTTAATAGTCTTTCTCTTTTTAATATATATTTTTCTGTTTCGATCTGTCAAAAAGTTGTTTACATTTGAAATTTAAAATATTTTAAGTATACTTAATATACCTATAGGTACAATTGCTCTTAAACCGAATTTAAACTTTGTATTAAAATGGTAAACGGGGTGTTGTCAGTAAAAATAAATGATAGGGTGCTCCATATTGTGGACTCTCCACAAGTGGAGAAATTATATGCAGGTTTGTTTTATATTCTTCCTTATTTTGTATTAAACATGTAGGAGAATTGGATAACGTGTACTGAAAAAACTAGTACCTATAGAAAAAGAATATACTAGGTATAAGAAGAGGCAAAGAAATTTATTTACACCGGTAAAAGCATAGAAATTAAATATAAATAGGTAAAAACACATTTCAAAAATTATAGGTTATGAACAAGTAAACAAATGTCAAATGTTAGAAACCTAACCATGGTTATATGAATTAACTGTGACGTCATGACTTATTTAACCGTAGTATTACATAGTATTTACGCGAAAAAACGACTATTATTGGAAATACGTGTCAAACTTGGGCCGAAACATTTTTCTTGCAGTTTGCATGCAACTGACGGGAAATGTTTTGGACTTCCAACTTATTGGCTTACTGTTGCATAAAATATGCCAGCTTGTTATTGCCGACAACGCGTTTCTTTAGGTTTACTAAGAAACTTTGGTTATCTGGGACGCTAACGTACCGCGATTGAAAATATTAAAGGCACGTCATAATTATAATCCGTTTTTGTTCCCCGAGCGTTTAATATTTGACATCAAGCTAGATAGCTCATATGGTAGGGCGGTCGCTTGGCATGCGAGAGGTCCCAGGTTCGATACTAAGAAGTTGCCAAATTTTTTTTATTTTTTTATTTCATAAATTTGTTGTTCCTTTGTTAAAAAGTGTTTTATTTTTATCGTAACATAAATTTGCCCATTTTAGTTGGGTTTTTTGCTCAATGGGGCGGGGGGGGGGGCCAATGGGGCGGGGTCGGTTGGGTTGTGTTGTTGAGTTCGGGATGGTTTGGGTTTATGACGTAACTAACGGGCCTTTAACATTTCAAATCGCGGCACGTTAGCGTGCCTCTAGTCACAGCGTTAATGAAATTCTAAAGTGTATAGTGCCAAATAAGTAAAATTTTTGTGCATTTGGTCTACATATATATTAGGGTGTTTCAAAAAAATCGACTTTTTCTTTTTCTTCAAATGGTCAGCAAATTCTTTCAGAGGATGTCAAAACAAAGACCTCGTTAAAATTTGAGCTTTTAATTTGAAGATTTAGAGGTCGCGGATCGCAATTTTCTATTTCCCATTTAAATAACATAGGATTTTTTTTTTTAACTTTGGAATTTTATACGTCTATATCGAATCAACTTATGGCAAGGAACATCTTAGATTTTTATAGTAAATTTAACGCTCTATAAAAAATGTCTCTTATAATTTTTCTTTAAATTGATTTCTTCCAGAGTTATTCGAGGCCAAAGTTTGATTTCCATCGAATTTTCTCGTTTTTTCAACTTTTAGCATCATGTAGTAAAAAAATCACATATTTATATCTGAAACATAGGAAGTGTTGTAAATAAAACAAAAAACCAAAAAAACGTCACTTTTTTCCAAAGCCTACTACAAAGTTTTAATGAAAATATGAGATGTGTATAATATGCAGAGTAATTTATTTTTAAATGCATTTTTCTCGAAAATGGTGCATCTGAGCAATTCAAATCAAGAGTACCTATTTTTCGTAAAAAACTATAAATTCTCATAATTTTATATTTATAAATGAAATCTAGATCTATGATCAAAATTGTTAAAATTTAATTATAGGCGTAACATTTGGAGGGGGCAAAGTTACAAAAATAGCCCCAACTTTTTTCTGGGTTAATAATTTAATTTTTTTTTTAAAAAATTAAATTATTAACCCAGAAAAAAGTTGGGGCTATTTTTGTAACTTTGCCCCCTCCAAATGTTACGCCTATAATTAAATTTTAACAATTTTGATCATAGATCTAGATTCAGCATGTCAAAATTACCAAAATCCCGAAAATTCATTTGTTCATGTTCAACCCTCTAGTTTAAAAAAAATTATCCTCTTAGGCTCCTATTCAGGGGGCCGTAGCTCCTTTAGGGAGCATTTTTTGATACATGTTTATTAAACAAAAAAAGTGTTATTTTTATACGAATAATGCACTGTTTAAGTTTGGCCCCCTGATTTCGGGACACCCGTATAATGAAAATTGTACCATAAATGTTAAAAAAACGCTAATATTCGATGGAAATCAAACTTTGGCCTCAAATAACTCTGGAAGGAATCAATTTATAGAAAAATGATAGGAGACCTTTTTTGTAGAGCGTTAAATTTACTATGAAAATCTAAGATGATCCTTGACATAAGTTGATTCGATTCAGACGTATAAAATTTCAAAGTTAAAAAAAAAAAATTCCCATGTTATTTAAATGGGAAATAGAAAATTGCGCTCCGCGACCTCTAAATCTTCAAATTAAAAGCTCAAATTTTGACGAGGTCTTTGTGTTGACATCCTCTGAAAGAATTTGCCGACCATTTGAAGAAAAAGAAAAAGTCGATTTTTTTGAAACACCCTAATATACAGGGTGTTTCAATAAAAACTCCCAGGCCAATTATTTCGAAAACTAAAAGTGACATTTAAATTCTGTAAACGCCAGTTTTTAGCCTCTATGATTGGCTTCACAACTGTGTGAAAAATGTTTTTGAATAATACAAGATGTAGGTGGCGCCACTGTGCAAAAAATTTTTTCGATGGCAGCTACTTTTAAATTAATTTTTGATCAAATTATGTCCCATACAAATTTTTGATAAATTCGACATGAACGGAGATATTTGGGGTTAAGTTTTTTTTTAAATAATTTTAACGAGTATTTTAATTATAAATATTTTTAATATGCTTTAGCAGATGATCATATAATTCTGGTAATCATAATTATAGTGATAAAACGCTAGTGTAGCGCTAACTAGATTAAAATTATTACGTCCAGTGACGCCTCAGGGGGCCCCTTAACAAATAATATTGGCAAAAAATAATACGCCACTGAGTTTTTGGTAATTTTTATATTTTTATTCGGACTAAGCAACTAAAAATATCCTTTTTTTGTCTGTTAAATTGTTTTCATATCTTCCTTCGTTTTCGAGAAATACAAAGAAAACCATTTGGAAAACAAAAATCTTTAAGAAACAAAACCATAAATTATTAATAGGCTATATTTTTTGCTGTTTAAAAACAAAGGTAAAACATTAAAACATAATAAAATAAAATTAAAGGATGTTTTAAATTTTATGAAAGAGTGGTGAGAAATTATAAAAAATTATTAAAGAAAATTAGAACAATACCAAAAACTAACTAATAAGGTCGAACGAGGTGTTCAAAATTATTGCCGTTTTTATACACACATATCAAATCGATAATAATTCGGTTCTGCAAACTTTCAATAGTGTATTTTAATTAATAGCGGCTATAGTAACATATATTTTGTTGTACAGGTCAGTCATGTCTTCTATTCGTTCCTTGTAGACTTCTTTTTGTAAGCCGCCCCATAAGTAAAAGTCAGGGGACCTTGCTTGCCATCTAAGATCCCCATTTGTGCTGATCACTTTTCCTGAAAACGCCATTTAGATGATTCATAACGATATTGCTATTGTGTGCTGGGGCACCGTCTTGATGAAACCACATAGTATTTACGTCAATTCACAAATTTTGTAAAAGCAAAGTGAGATCGTTTTGCAGAAATTGTAAATAACGAACTAAAGTTAAATGTTCATGGTACAAATAGGCCCGAATATGTAACCATTTACAATACCGCACCAAAAATTTACCCCAAATCGTGTAAAATTTAGTCTGTCGTATCCAGTTAGGATTTTCCTGGGACCAATAGCGACAATTATGTTTATTAATTACTCCATTATTGTGAAACCGGGATTCGTCACTCCACATAATTTGGTTTAATAAATTTGGATTTTCTTCCAAAAGAATATGAAAATGTGTCAAAAAGTTTAATCTGCGCTGGTTATCTCCTTATTGTAGATGATGCACTAGATGAACCTTGTATGGAAAAAACATATTTCCTTTTAGGAACTTACTGAAATATTGGTTTCATCTTTTAATATTGAAATATTAGTTTCATCTTTTAATTTTTGTAATGACGATTGTGGGTTATGTTTTACTGATTGGAGGACTAAACCTACATTTTCGTCAGTCGTATCCCTCTTCCTTCTTGGAACCGTTTCCTTTTTAAAGCTACCATATGTAGCTAAGTTGGTACACAAAGCTACAAAAGATTAGCGATCTGGCGTTGGTCTCGATAGCAGCGCACAGCTTCTGAAGCATTTTGATGTCATTCTCCATAAACTAAAACCATGTATGTTCAATTTGTCTTGACTTCTATGGTGAACCATTTTTATTTTGGAAATGTAGAAATTGAAAATTGAAATTGAAAATACATCATTGACAACTCAAACATAATTTTACATTTTAAATTATCATTTTGTACCTATTCGTTTACTCGCATCTACTAGGTATAAACGCATACAGCAGTGTAGTAGCTATTCGATGGCTAGACCGTGCGGCATTCAAATATGAAAAACTTCCCTTCTACATGTCGGGCCCACTCTAAATTTTTTTTGTATTCAAAGGTAACATAATAAACTTGGATTTTATGCTATTTTAAAAAAAATTTAAAAATACACATTGTTTCAAAAAATGCAAAATTTTGCAAAATTTAAAAAAAAATTGCAATTTTTATTTTTTTGCAAAAACGGCATAGCCCATTGAAAAGTACGGAAAAATTCATTTAAGGTGGTTAAATTGAAATATTTAATAAAGAGATGAATTTTTAAATAAAAAGCGATTTCACCAAAAAGTAAAAAATCGATAAATTTCGATAATCCATAACTCTTGAATGAACAATCCTAGAGCAAAAAAAATGTATGCTATGAATCTTCGTTATAAGAACAACAAATAAGTAAAGTTTAAACAAAATCGGTGACAAAAATTTTTTCACATGGTACACTTGGCAAATTTTGCCCCTTACCTATATGTATTTTCTTAAAATTAAATTGTCTCATTATTTATGAACACCATGTATAATTCTTAATTATATAATTACAAAATAAAACCAATAATATTTTACATATACACATATACATATATATATATATATATATATATATATATATATATATATATATATTTGTTCTACTAACAATGCGACCTCTTCTAACATGCAGCCGCCATTCACTACGGCCTCAGCTGATTTACGGCCTCAGTATATTGAGTCCGTAATGTTTTTGCCAATTTTTACTGTCTGCGGTTAAAATGTTTAACTTAAGTGACATCTATGATATAGTAATGGAAGTTTTGAACATGAAAAATTATAGAAATCTATTATTTTTTATTAAATAAGGGCGTAATCTTAAAAAATTAGTGAGGTCCTAATGTCGTTAAATAACAAAAATTGTATATTTTAGTTCATGCATTTTGGCGCTGCAGTCGTTATTTGCGTATACATTACGTGTATATATTTGTTGAGTTTAGTATAGTATGGCTTCAACTAATTTGGCAACATCGCTTTGTATTTTCTACTCGAATTATATTTTATCGGCCTCATCCAACGATTCTCACCACGATAAGGATCTGCATTAGTAATAGGCGCGGGTAATGTTCTTATAAAAAAAATTGGTTTTATTATATTATTATTACTATTACCTATATAATGTGTGATACTTTAAAATAGTTACATTATCTGTAGTTTTGTTATTTGAAAAAAATAATTTATAAATAACAAAGTAAGAAAGATATCGAGGTCAGGAAAAAACCAGGGTCAAGAATATTATGTATACTACTTTTAGTCGTCAAATTGACATTTGCCTGCCTAACAAGACTTGTTGCTTAGTGCCAAGATGGCAGGACTAAATAGAATAAGGGGGCTTGTGATACCTTGTTTGAAAGGTATTTTGATTCTCTATTCAACCTTTTTTTAATTTTTACAATCCATTCAAAAATTCACAAATTTTAAAACTTGGCAATCCATGAACGAATTTTAAAAATTAAAAAGCGTTAAATACAAATATCTAACTTTTCGTTGCTTGTTTAATTTTTCATGGATTTACCATTACTACTGTTTATTATGTTTATTAAATCTATTTGATCCCTAAGTGAATTACACAGGTCAACATTTGATATAAGAAGTATCAATAGACCTTAGTAGGGCACCCTGGGGTTTTTAGGGTCGCTGATTTCGCATCCGAGGTCAATTGACCTCTATCACATCAGGTTCAAGGTCAAAGTAAGAAGAGTTGCTTGGAAAAAAAAAATTAAGTATATTAAACTTTTCGGATCGCAGAATCCAAAACTGGCGTTTGTTACCCGGCAAGGTCATCCAGAGGTTATTTCAAGGTAAAAGTGTGTAAAAGTGTTTGAAACTATTTGAAAACCATCATTTAAAGGTTTTCGGGGTCGCTTAATTTGAATCTGCCATTTAATTGACCTGGAAAGGTCGCCCAGTGGTTATTTCAAAGGCATTTCAGGGTTATTTTAAGGTGAAAAAGTAGTTTAAACTTTCATGAGAGCACAAATGCAGTGACCACCTGAAATGGAATGATCTTAAAAAAAGGGTTTAAACCTTATTTAATTTCGGCGACCCTGAAAAACCAATAGGAACCTGATTTTTTTCCAATATTTGTATCCATTTTTTCGCACTTTGACTTTAAAATTACTTCTATAAAGGGCCATTATAGAACCTTTACGGTTGTGTTTGCTGGGCTGTCTAACTCGGAACCTGTCATTTTCGCACCGATCATTTTGACAGCTGTAATTTAAGCACCTGTCATTTTGACAGCTGTTATTTTGGCATCTGTCATTCGGGAATCAGTCATTTTGAGCTTCGCCATTTTAGCACCTGACATTTCGACAGCCGTTATTTTGGCAACCTACACTATGGTAGAGGGTTGCCTAAAATAAAGAGTCCGCAAATAGGGCTTGCCAACTGTTAAAGATAAAAAAAGTTAGCTCATGATCAGACAAGGACGCAATTTGCTTTACGTTGTTTTAAAAGCGATTGCGCATGCGTAGATAGAAGGGTACTCAAGGATCGATTTAAAAATATTTAAAAAAAAAACAGACCATAAATTTATTTTTAGTTTCGGGATAATATTGAGATATAAAATATTTTTAATAATATTTATTCTCCTTTATTTTTTATATAATTGATTTAAAATTAAGTTTCCATTAAAAATTAAAAAAAACCTCAGTAAATAATTAATAAAAAAATAAAAATTTAAATAATTTTTTTTTTACAATTTATCATATACGTATATCATGATCTTTTGATTTCGCGGTATACTTGTATTTGACGATAACGATAACACATCCTCTTCACATTCACTGTAAAAAAACTGCTTATACGTCGGATTTTATTGGTAGTTAGTCAATTTTAAGAGATAAACTTCGATTTTTACAGAAAAATTTCACAACTAACTGCCATTTTGAAAGCCGGAAAAACAGGTTTACAGCCCGGACAACAATCGGGATTTCCTTGTAAAGTTATGATGATATCACAACGTGATTTTTTTATCACGCTGTGATATCCTGAGTGCATACACATGCTTTATCACAGTGATATGTAGAACTCACGCTGTGATATTTGCAAAATTTGCGCATGCGTATGAGCCCTGCGAACTGCGAATTTAAAACCTACCCGGACAATATTCGTGATATTCATACGAACATCACGTCGTGATTTTCACAAATTTTATTCATACTGATATCATACGGAAGTCACCGCGTAATAAATGAAAATCATGCGAACGTCACGTCGTGATTTTCACAAATTTTGTTCATACGGACATCATCCGGATGTCACTCCGTGAGAAATGAAAGTCATGTCGTGATTTTTTATGCCACCGCTGTTTGCGATTGACCGATGGCACAAAAAATCATGTCGTGATTTTTTATGCCAACGGTGTTTGGATAATCATTTTTGCGCCACGTTCGTACACTAAGAGAAAAATTATGTTGAATCAACAGTTTTTGCGGTTAAATACATTTAATATTTTCTTGGATTTAAATTAACTATATATAGTTAATTTAAATCCAAGAAAATATTGAATGTTAAACTGTTGTTTCAATTGTTAACATACTTTTTCTTTCAATGAACGAATGTGTCGCAAAAATGAATATCGAAACACCGATGGCATAAAAAATCATGTCGTGATTTTTTATGCCATCGGTGTTTGGATATTTATTTTTGCGCCACATTTGTACATTGAGAGAAAAAGTATACCTACATATATGTATATTGAATCAACAGTTTTTGTGGTTTAAATACATTCAAGATTTTTTTGGATTTAAATTAATAGTTCCCGGACAACAATCGGGATTTCCTGGTGAAGGCATGATGATATCACAACGTAATTTTTTTATCACGCTGTGATATCCTGACTAACTATATATAGTTAATTTAAATCCAAGAAAATATTGAATGTATTTAACCACAAAAACTGTTGATTCAACATAATTTTTCTCTTAGTGTACGAACGTGGCGCAAAAATGATTATCCAAACACCCTTGGTATAAAAAATTACGACATGATTTTTTGTGCCATCGGTCAATCGCAAACAGCGATGGCATAAAAAATCACGACATGACTTTCATTTCTCACGCAGTGAAATCCGGATGATGTCCGTATGAACAAAATTTGTGAAAATCACGACGTGACGTTCGTATGATTTTCATTTATTACGCAGTGACTTCCGTATGATATCAGTATGAATAAAATTTGTGAAAATCACGACATGATGTTCGTATGAATATCACGAATGTTGTCCTGGAGGTTAGCCGCCATTACAAGCATACGGACGGGACAAATCACAAAACTGTTTTTATTGTCAAAAATATTTTTGTTTTATTAGGCTATACATTAAATAAAAAAAACGCAAGGAATATTTTATGAAAGTTAAAAGATAATTTAAATAATTGGCAGGTGTGGATTGTATCTTAAGGTAAATCTTTTTTTGCATCTTAAGATAAATCTTTTTTTTGTCCCGTCCACAACTCTTAATTATTAAAATTAGCTTTGCTTTTATAAAATATTTCTTGCGTTTTTTTTATTTAATGTATAGGCTGATAAAAGAAAAATATTTTTGATAATTTTGATGCCAAAATATTATGAAATAAATTATCTACAATTTTTTTCATAAAAACAGTTTTGAAATTCGTACGTTTCGCGCGCTTGAAATGGCCGTTAGATGAAAGCAGGAAATTCAATTCATTAATTTGAATGCATTTAACCATCTAATAAGATTTGGCAACCATGCATGAGGCTGTATTGTATATACATGAGTTTATAATGTCGCTATTTAAAAAATATATACACAAATTGAAGCCACAATGTGAGTTATTTAGTAAGAGGTTTTTATGTATGAAAGATGGTTAAAAATGTATACCATAAAATTAAAGATACGGATTTCTAAGTGCGCGGGATCTGTTTAGAATACTTTGAAATTTAATATACATGACACAGACATTCGCTGGTTACGCTCCATCTGGGTGAGGCCGATAAACTTGTCTATTGTATGAGGCCGTAATAATTGAAGATGTAAATATATATATATATATATATATATATATATAATATATTATGTATATTACCTAATGCTCCCTGATCCTAAACCATACTATGACTCATAGTCACTCATGAGTGTTATATTGAACTTAATAAGGTAAGTAATATCTTTATCAATACAAAAGGATGTGTGTCATTAAGGTTACTTGTATTAATTTAGTAATTATAAATATATATATAGACCCCCAAATAGTCTTGGAAAAAGTTTTTAATGATTTAGGTGTGTCTACAAAAATTGTTGTAACAGGTGATTTTAACGTAAATTTTACCCATTTTAGTAATTCTACTTTTTTATTTATTATTGTTAGATTTATTTTTGTTCATTGGTTTCAACCAACTATTTTATTTACCGTCAAAATTCAAATTGTATAGATAATGTTTTTGTTAATTTTATTGTGATTAAACTCAGTAGCGGATCCAGGATTTTTGTTTGATAGGGGATTCACCCAGCTGAGGGTAAGCTTTATCAAGGTAAAGACTAAAAAAGCACACAAAATTTTATTTGCCTATTTAACGCTCCTTCCAAAGAGTTATTTCTCCGGATAGGTAACGAGAGAAGATGTGGCAAGTCGTTGCTGGGCAGAGGCCAGATTGGGGAGGGGGCTTGAGCCCCCTGGATCAGCTACCGATTGTACTACTGATACGATAAATATAAATGTTTGGGATCCTAATGCCCAGATAGCAGAGCTGGGCACGAGTACTAAAAAAAGTTCGTACAATTTTAAGTACGATCCGTACAATTTTAAGTACTCGAGTACTTCAAATATTTACTCGTAAGTACTTTACTCGTAAGTACATTTGTAAAGAAAGGTTACGGTTACGAGTAGTAATCGTGAAAACACGAGTAAAGAGTACGAGTACTTAAAAAAAAATTTTAATTTAAAAATACTTTTTTTCCAATTTTACAATTAATCGAAAAATAAATTCATATATATAGTATACAGGGATGGTAATGGGCTCTTAGGCCGTTTAATAAACAAAGATGCATGCTATATGAAGCGTACGAATAAGTGAGATAAACGTATAAATAAGAGAGACAAACAACCATTGTTGAACGAATAGGATAACAAAATACTTATTTCCCTGCGATAAGCGTGCAGTACAAGATTTTAAAACGATTAAATCAAAACAATTAAACGTCCGCCAATGTCTACTTTCCCTCCTCTAACTGCTTTACAATCCCACCAAGATACATACACCTTAAGATAGGATGGGGCGCATGTTGGGCGGGGCTTAAATATGTCACTTGATGAGTGTTTTTAAATCTTTAACGTGCTTTTTAATTATCTGCTGCTAAAATTCTTGTTTTTGCGATGCTGTTGGATGTTAACTTGCTCTCTTTTTTGTTTAACTTGTTGTTTTTGCTTTCGGTAAGGTTCGAATTACTTTTCAGTGTTCAAATCATTGTTATTGCGTTGTGTTAACCTGTTTTGTTTGTTTATTATTGCTTTTGTGTTGCGTGAACTTGTTTTGTTTGTGTTTTAGTTTGTGTCGTACCATTTGAATTTATTAAAATGCGGTGTGGCATATTTGGATGCAATTCAGACAACCAGTCCAAGAAAAACCCTTTAAATAAAAACATTAAATTTAATCGATTCCCGAAAAACTTTGATTTGTGGAAACAGTGGTTAAATGCCACAAAAAGAATAGGCAATATTAACGTTAAGACCGCTTCTGTTTCCTATAAACATTTTCTGGACAGTGGCTAATTTAATTTAAAACACCAAGGCTTAAACTACAGCCCTAAATGTTATCAAGGACTAAAAGCATCTATTATCCATATTATAACAATTTCTTTGATATTAAGTTTAATAAAAACGCACTATGTCCAGATATTTCTCTATTTTCTTTGATAATATTACTTTTATTCGTGTATATGCGCGGCATGAACCAAAACTCGTACACGGGAGCATCCAGCCCTGGCGCGGCGCGGTCTGGCCTGCCCCACTACTATTTCGTCACTCCACCACTCCCACGTCTCATAATGCATTTGTCTTTATTTATTAAACGGCCTAAGAGCACATTACCATCCCTGTATATATATATATATATATATATATATATATATATACACCCTATAGGGTAATCCATTGAGAAAAAATAAACTTTTAGTTTTTCCCTGTATACTGATCAATTTTCCAATTTTTTTATACGTAGAATAATAATAATATAATATAATAAATAATCGGTGTTTTTCGGGGCCGCGTTACTTGGATTTGGACATCATTCACAACAATCAAACACTGATTCTCGACAATTAGTACATTTAATTACGAATATCTAACTAGACAAAACGATAGACGCTAAAGATTATACGCACAAAGTAAATTAAATTATGAAACTAACGATTATAACGAATCCGCGGTCTCCGGGTTTACACGCGTCTTTACTGTCTTATTGCCCGATTAAGAATGGCCATCCAACCCCCCGAGGGTTGGTACATATCCACCTTTTTGGAACGATTATAACGAATCCGCGGTCTCCGGGTTTACACGCGTCTTTACTGTCTTATTGCCCGATTAAGAATGGCCATCCAACCCCCCAGAGGGTTGGTACATATCCACCTTTTTGGATCTTTATCTCTACGTTCCCACGAGACCGTGGCTACGTATGGTGATCGTTAGTCATCACCTTCACTAATGCATCCTTATCGGACTGCAGTCATAATAACTGTTCCTCTAAAATCTATTTCTTAAGTCTTATTTATGATAAACAGCATTGCTTATTTTACCAAATTGTTATTTATAAACATGCCATACAAATTAATGTCTATTCTCCGACAGGGCCATCCTGACGATCACACGTCCTCGGGTGCAATTGCAATATTTAGATTTAAGGTTTTAATACCACTTTTACAATTTAAACAACTAACAATGCTCTTAGTTTAAAAGTCCATTTCGATAACAAAAAAATTCACTCAAATACATACTAGGCCTCCGCTACATCACCAGCTGCCCATCACGCCCTGATCAAACTACTTTAGGCTTGCAGTTGCGACTACAGCCTGGCGCATGTAGCACTATTCTCGGTGTGTCTTGCAACACCTTTAGCTGCGATGTCTCTTTCAACACCTTGAGCTACGGTGTCTCTTGCAACACCTTCAGCTACGGTGTCTCTTTCAACACCTTGAGCTACGGTGTCTCTTGCAACACCTTTAGCTGCGATGTCTCTTTCAACACCTTGAGCTACGGTGTCTCTTGCAACACCTTCAGCTACGGTGTCTCTTTCAACACCTTGAGCTACGGTGTCTCTTGCAACACCTTTAGCTGCGATGTCTCTTTCAACACCTTGAGCTACGGTGTCTCTTGCAACACCTTCAGCTTCGGTGTCTCTTTCAACACCTTGAGCTACGGTGTCTCTTTAAACACCTTCAGCTTCGGGGTCTCTTTCAACACCTTGAGCTACGGTGTCTCTTGCAACACCTTCAGCTTCGGTGTCTCTTTCAACACCTTGACCTACAACACCTCTTGTGTGTTTTCCTCGTTAGAACTCTCTAACTCACTGGGGACCTGGCTGTAGGGCATTTTTTTTCAAGTGATCGTGTGAATTCTTGTAAGATCTATTATTTTTAAAGAGTTTAAGGTATATCTATCACCTTCTAGAACTTCTGCTATCAGAAATGGGCGTCTAAACTTAAGATCAAGTTTATTTTAACTTTTCATTGTTAAGTAAACATGGTCACCTACGTTAAATCTAATTTTTTTAACTTTATTATTATTAAATCTAGACTTATCATGCAATGGAACACTTTTTATATTTTGACTTGCGCGATTTCTTACGTTAGTAATATTAATTTCGGATTATTTATCAGCAACAGACATCAATTAGAAAGGCCTAGCTATCTTGCTAGTCAAAAGTTGGCTTTAGTGACTTAATTTAATTTTACCTGTAGTTAATTTATAGAGGTTTTATTGTCTGAGACAAATTAATTTGGGTACAAATTTTCGAAAATATGCGAGGCCAATGAACTGTCTCAGCTGAAAGACGTTCTCAGGATCAGGTAGGTATATTTACTGTAAGTGCTTTAATTTTACGACAATTACGTCAGTGTTCGCTTCCTTTAATTTCATAAACAAGATACACTGTACTATTTTTGAAGAATTTTGAAATAATAATCCTGCTTTTGTAAGAACTTTAAAGTCTAATTAAAGTATTTAAAATGCATCCTGTATTGTACGAGAAACAATTATAATATCGTTCATATAAACAAGAACAAAAGAATAAGCAAAATTCTTTTATAACAGCTAGTTTGCAAACAGATGGTGCATATTTTAAACAGAATGGTTAGATACTGCTATTGCCCATCTGGGGTGACAAACACGGTAACTTTAGTCTGGGTAAATCCGCATCTAAAGAAAACCACTTGACATGTCTAAACTATAAAAATATTGGGCGCCACAAAGTCTACCAATTTGATCGGCAATAAGAGGCAGTACTGTATTATTGTTTAATTCGCGATAATTTATGTAAAAACGATCAGATCTATCTTTCTTTTTAACTAATAAGATTTGGCTAGCAAAAGTAAATACTGGGCCGAATAATACGAGCCTTTTACAATTTGTTTATTTTATTCTTTACTATTTGTCGCTTATCTGAACTTAAACAATATGACCGTCTCTGAGAACTTGGAGGTTACAATTTCTTTAATAAGCGAATATCGGTAAACAAGTCAAAACAGAATAAATACGACTCACCAGATTGAATAAGCGAGCCGGTTGGCTTGACCACTCTTACCCTTTTCTCTCCGGTCGTATTTTCTTAAATACCTTTAAAATATGACCCACTGGTGGCTTAAGGGCACTTTAACGCAATATAACAGGAAGCACAACACCTGATGCACCTTACAACAGATTTATTTAAGGCGATGCACTAGCACTGGACTGATGGATTCCAGATGTGTTTTCGCTTTCGTTAATTCTAAAACGGCATTCACTTATTTTATGACCCACTTTTCCACAAAACTGACACTTTATTGTAGTTGATGATTTATGTCCTTTTGCATAAGATGAGGTAGAATCTTCTTAAGTTAAAGCGCTTTCCGCTTACCATACGAGAAAGCCTTTAACTCACTTTGCAATTGAGCCCTGGTTTTTATGCTGGTGGTGAATAATAATCGCTTCAGTCGATTATCAAATTGGGCCATGTGTGCTAATACGGCCGACACCGTTATTTCTTTGATGCTCATTGACTTCCATCTGGACGTAAGATATGTCATGAGGCGGCTATTATAGGACAAAAGACATTCACTTTCTTTAGGACGACCGTTGAACATATTAATTAAAGTGGCAGCCGAACTTCCAATTGATTTTTGGATAAACACATATCAATAATAGAACACCAGGAAATAAGGTCAGCACTTGGATCCTCCGGGTTAAACTTCGGTAATGATACTCTGGGTACACTAGCTGGTGTAGTTTTAATTGCACTTATTAATTCCATCATATTTTGGTTTTGATGTTCCAAAAAAGGCACTATTGTTTCTGCGATACTCCAGGCTCTGGAGTCGATCCCGCTTCTGAGGTCGAATCGGTGTTTTTCGGGGCCGCGTTACTTGGATTTGGACATCATTCACAACAATCAAACAGTTATTCTCGACAATTAGTACATTTAATTACGAATATCTAACTAGACAAAACGATAGACGCTAAAGATTATACGCACAAAGTAAATTAAAGTAAGAAACTAACGATTATAACGAATCCGCGGTCTCCGGGTTTATATGCGTCTTTACTGTCTTATTGCCCGATTAAGAATGGCCATCCAACCCCCCCCACAGTTCGCCTAGACCAAAGTTTCAACAAAAAAAATATATAAAAGATGAACCGCATATTTTTCAGAAGTCCATATTTCTACCTTGTAAAAAAATATATTTTCAAAATCGGCTTCGTAGCTATTTGTTTTTTACAGTATGTTGTATATTTTGGTATATTTACTCCTATGAAATGTACTATAATTTTGTTTTAATTAACAAAATAGCCAAAATCATTAAATTGTTGCGATTAATATTTAATAAAAAATGTGAAATTTTTTACTTTTTGATATGAAACAACAATTTTTCATAGTTTAAGTCTTTATTTAAACGAGAACAACTTAGATAATTACTCAATTATTGTATTTTAAATATGTCTACTGTTATAGGCACTGACGCTTCTAATTAACTGTTTTATATAATTTTCAGAATTTGGGTTTAGATTAAAGTTTTTAGAAAAGGTTTTGTAGGAGTAATGTAGCTGTTCTGAAGCCTGTTCTGAGTAGAACCCCAGGGCTCGACTTGTTATGTCAATGAAATCAGCCACATGGTATACGACGCTGTGTATTTTTGGAGTTATTTTGATATTTGCTTTTTTTATTTCTTCATAAAAGTTGTCAATATATATTTTGTAGTTGGCATCCAGATTTTGCCCAAAGCAAGCAGCTACTACTTTGTCAAAAGACTTCAATACTGGTATGTACTTATTTCCTAAAATGCAAAAAATATATTCTAGACCTATTGTTTTTATTTTACCTAGGAGTTTTGTTTTTTAATAAAAATAGAAAATTTTATAATTTCCGTCTATACGAGATAAATTCAAAACAAAACAAAAATGCAGGAAATCAGAAACGAGTAATATTATTGTATTCACCTGGGGCCAAATTTTTTAAGTTAGCTACTTTTTTAAGTAGTTTCTTGAATTGTTGCCATTTAAACGGTTGTAATGGTCAAGTTGTATATTAGATTTCTTTAGCCACTTTTCCGTTATTTCAGGCAAATCCTGTTTTATTCCATCCAAAATCTTTTGAGCAACGCCCATCAACAAATGAAGTTCTGGGGGTGCCACGTATTTAATAATTGGTTCAAAGACATCTCCAATTACGAGAGGGATGTTAACACAATTTCCTAAAAATATTGTAATATGTATATACGTATACGTATATCTGCTAATTGTACTTGGGTCAGAATTTCTCAAACGGGCCACCTGAATTAGGTCAAAATTAGTTTTTGATTGTAGATACATTTTTTCGATAGTATTTTACATCACTAACACAAATCCTAAAGGATTTTGTAAAAAAAAAATTTTCAATTGACATATTCATGATAGTTTTTAGTAATTAAAAAATAAAAAAAATCATTATGGCTAAACTAATTATCCGATTCCAACGATTTAACTAGCGTTGGAATCTTGTTTTGACATAGATCCTTTGTTATTTTTTTCAATTGTTCAATTTTCATTTAGGTCGATTTTTTTTTGTTTTTTTTATAACAAATTCGGAAATAATTGGCTTCTGCGCCAGCTATCGACTCGAAAAAAAAAACACATATACTCCAATCATTTTTCGAAATTATGCTGCTGAGAAAAAAAATGGCCCGCAGGTTCCAGACCACCGTAAGACGTCGCGTCACAAGCGCGTACAGCGTACACGGTTCGGAGCGTGAGCTGACACCGCGCGCGGCCACAAAAGAACGAATAACTTTTTGTCAACCTGCGGGCCATTTTTTTTCTCAGCAGCATAATTTCGAGAAATGATTGGAGTATATGTGTTTTTTTCTCGAGTCGATAGCTGGCGCAGAAGGCAATTATTTTCGAATTTGGTATAAAAAAAAACAAAAAAAAATCGACCTAAATGAAAATAGGACAATTGAAAAAAATAACAAAGAATCTATGTCAAAACAAGATTCCAACGCTAGTTATATCGTTGGAATCGGATAATTAGTTTAGCCATAATTAATTTTTTTATTTTTTAATTATTAAAAACTTTGACTTTTAATATCATGAATATGTCAATTGAAAATTTTTTTTTTACAAAATCCTTTAGGATTTGTGTTAGTGATGTAAAATACTATCAAAAAAATGTATCTACAAACAAAAACTAATTTTGACCTAATTCAGGTGGCCCGTTTGAGAAATTCTGACCCACTTGTAATACAATTAAAGTAAAAAAACTAAATGTAAACGTACCAAAATGTTTTGTTTTGCTAAGGTCACAACCTTGTTCTTTCCATTGATTGGTGCATTTTGTTATATTCTCGATGGTTCTTAGTTGTCCCTTATTTGCCAAATCTTTATTGCTTATATCACACCAAGGGCAAGGGTGACACGATGAGTTTGACTGAAGGCCTAATATGATCATTAGTAATTTTAAATCGGCAGCAAAGGTGTAAGAACATATACCGCAAATTTTATGAATTTCAATGACTTTAAAAAGCATTTCGATATTTCTGTATGTCTCAATCATTTTGGGTCCTAGACCAACTAGCATTAATTTTTTTATGCTGGTGCTTTTACAATTTTCTTTTTCATCTGTTTCAGTAAGGGAACATATAGAAAAGCAAAGCTTTAAGGATCCTCCCCCACTGTCAAGTCCAAATTTAATATAAAAATTACACAGCCACACAAAAAAAAAAGTCAGATACTTTTTACGAGACATATGTATTTCTATGTATTTTGACTCGCTGAATCCGAATCCGAGGTCAAAATAGGACCTTTCACGATTGGTTTTCGACATAACCTCAAAAAACCGGGTTTTCAAGTATAGAATGGCGAAACAAAGTTTCATTTTAGATTTCAAGCTGCTGAATTCATATATAGCATCAGTTTTATAATATAACTATAGAATCTAAATCATAACCTCAAAACGTAGTTGTTTGAGCGGTGCTCTGCAGGACTAAGTAAGATTTACTATCAAAAGTCAGTGGTATGCAGAACTATATAGAAACCATCTCATTCGCAGACAGCTATCTAATCAACTGCTCTAAATTCTACTAATCCAATAATAAAAGTATGTTCTCCTAAAAAATGATTTAAAATTCACTGATTTTGATCCACCGAGGTGATTTATGAAAAACAAACGCTAGCTCGACTTATATATCGGATTCGATTCCTGAAAGTACGGAAATCTTACTTAGTCCTGCAGAGCACCGCTCAAACAACTACGTTTTGAGGTTATGATTTAGATTCTATAGTTATATTATAAAACTGATGCTATATATGCATTCAGCAGCTTGAAATCTAAAATGAAACTTTGTTTCGCCATTCTATACTTGAAAAACCGGTTTTTTGAGGTTATGTCGAAAACCAATCGTGAAAGGTCCTATTTTGACCTCGGATTCGGATTCAGCGAGTCAAAATACATAGAAATACATATGTCTCGTAAAAAGTATCAGCCTTTTTTTTTGTGTGGCTGTGTTATTCTCAGATAAGTCTCGTTGATTTAGTAATTGTACAATAAATTTGGATAAGTTGGAACAGTAAATCAAAGGCACAGATTCTGTCACATGTTTTCCAACATCAGCTTCGGGTACAATTAAATGAGAAAAAAAGTCATCCAAAGAATGACTAAGATCTTTAATGTTTTTAATCGCATTTGGTTCTATTAATTTTTTATCTACTTGTCTTATTCGTTGAGTTAGCATTTTTAAACTATTTTCAGGTAAATTTCAATCGATTTGTATATTTCGTAAGTCATTTGTTGTTATAACAGCTTTATTTTCATTGTTTTTTTTTTACATAATAACTCCAATTTCAGTTCGACTCCTCGTCCTTTATTTAATTTTAAAGAGGAACTGCTTTGAGCCACTTCTTCTGTTAATAGGATTTGACTTGCAATTTGTTGACTACAGTTTTTGGCAAGTTTAATTGTATTAGACACTTTACTTCTTATATTACATGAATGCCTTACACCCTTTTGAATTTTTGTGTGACACTTAAGACATAATTTAGCTAATTTCGGTAAGACATCAGTACTTTTTCTTTTCTGCCTTCCGACAGGTAACTTTTTAACAATACGTCGTATAGATGGTAGTTGTATTTGGGCATTTGGAATGGGACGAAAACGAGCAACTTGACAAATGGGGCAACTGCACATTTCTAAATTTTCATGCCTTTTTAGCCTAATTTTATCCGTGGTGTATTTAACCACTGCAGTTACTTTTTTTGCATTAATTTAAAATAGCAACTGCGACAAATAACCGCAGGCAAACAATCATCATTTATGTTATATACAGGTATTAAATCCAATATTAAACTAAGTACTTTACCCTTTATTTTCACATTTCGCACAGCTTTATTAAAACACATATAGCACACTGCAAACCGAGAATCTTCATGAGACCGAGGTACTTGTCTATGAGGTGACATATTTTTGTGTACAGTTAAAAATTATTTGACAGTTATCTTTTTGAAAGGTGGCCGAAGCCGCCTAGGTACCTACTTGATTAATTTGTAACGTAGCCGAAACCGCTTACGTATTTGTGCCTTCTGAAATAAACTTAAATGTTTAATTTTTAAAGAAAAAATGTTATATATAAATATATATATATATATATATATACAAAAACTCTTTAATTATTTTTGAGCCTAATTTTCTTATTTAGAGTGTAATAATAAACAATATTAACCTTCTTACATGAGTATAAATATAGCACAATACAAGATTCGTCATAAAAAAATAAACATACTGTAAAAAATAAATAGCTACGTAGCCGATTTTTAAAATATATTTTTTTACAAGGTAGAAACATGGACTTTTGAAAAATATGTGGTTCACCTTTTATATATTTTTTTTGTTGAAACTTTGGTCTAGGCGAACTGTGCCCCGAGGGTTGGTACATATCCACCTTTTTGGATCTTTATCTCTACGTTCCCACGAGACCGTGGCTACGTATGGTGATCGTTAGTCATCACCTTCACTAATGCATCCTTATCGGACTGCAGTCATAATAACTGTTCCTCTAAAATCTATTTCTTAAGTCTTATTTATGATAAACAGCATTGCTTATTTTACCAAATTGTTATTTAAAAACATGCCATACAAATTAATGTCTATTATCCGACATATATATACACCCTATAGGGTAATCCATTGAGAAAAAGTAAACTTTTAGTTTTTCCCTGTATACTGATCAATTTTCCAATTTTTTTTATACGTAGAATAATAATAATATAATATATATAATATATAATAATATAATACTCATATAATAGACTTCCAAACAAAATGTTTTGATGCTCTCGATATTTTGGCAAAAAGTCATCGATACAATAAACGGAAATACTCGTATATATTATTCGTGAATTCCACAAGTATTTTTTACGAGTACATTGAATTTGGTTTGTAAGTACGAGTAATAAGTATTTCAAATGAAAAATACTTATGAGTACTCGTACTTTTTACTCGTAATTGAAATTCGAGTAAAAGCACTCAGTACTTGGCCAGCTCTGCCAGATAGTTACATTTTATATAGTTATAAAACAATCCAAAGCTAAACCAATTTTTAGTAAGTTTAGACCCATAACTGAATCGGGAAAATTTCACTTTTGCAGTATCATAGAGCAATTGCTTTCAAGGACAAGTGACTTAAATTAATATTTTGTGTAATAACCTCCACACCCAATGACTGCTTCCAGTCTTCTGGGCATGGAGGATATTAAATTATTACACATATTCTGTGGAATATTATTCCAGCGTTCCCTGACATATTCGTCCAGAAAATTAACATTTCTCTGCATATTCTCTGGCCATCTCCGAACCATATATCCCCATAAATTTTCAATCGGATTTAGGTCCGGGGATGGGGATGGCCAGTCTAATACGAATATGTCAGGGTGTTGCTCAAACCAGTCCCGCACAATACGGGCTCTGTGGATTGGACAGTTGTCCTGTACGAGGGTTATATTGCCATTTTTATTAAGCCATGGAAGAATATGTTCCTCCAAAATGGCAATATAACCCCTGGCATTTAAACGGTTATTTATTTGGACGAGGGGACCAGGACCTAGACTTGTCTTATATGACCCTTCCGCTGTCATTATTTTCCAATACATTTTCTTTATTGTATCGGGTATTATCAGCCCGGTATACATGAACTTGTCCATGTGCATTTGTGCGAAAAGTTTTTTCGTCGGAAAAAATGACATTGGTCCACTCCATATACAAATTCTGAACAGCAAATGTAAGTCTTTTTCGAGCCAACTCTTCATTAATTACAATTTTTTTGGCAGGTCTTCTACATTTAAGCCGGTTCTGTTTTAATCGCCTCCTTATTGTTTTCCGGGAACACACCAAATTTAAATTCTGCTTAATATAAGAAGTATTCGTTATAGGGGTTTTCCTTGCATTGCGTATGATTTCATCATCTTCATCCATATTAGTGACTCGGCGAAAATCGTTGTTTCTTCCCCTTTTGTTGGTGTGTCCTTCTTCATCAAACCTTTCGATCCACAATCTCACCGTTTTTCTCTAAGAAGTATGTATTCTTACAGTAAATTTAAGCACAAAATAAAACTAAACTTACATCTCGGTTAATGTAGTTCGCAATTTGCGAAACATTTGAGCCATTTTGTCTAAGGGCAATGAACCATTTTAAATCCTTGACAATTTAACAATTTATAATTAAACAAATTTGGAAATAAATAAACAATTAAACAATTATTAATGAAAAAATAAAACAATTAATAATAAAATAATTAACAATAAAACAATTAACAATGAAACATGTGCAATTGCAATTAACAATTAATAATTAACAATTTAAATATTTTCAATTTGCAATTATTAGAGTTAACCAAAATACAAATATTTCTGTTTACTATTATAATGACATATATGACATACGCCATCGGATATATGTATCTTGATTTTAAATTACGAGGCGATTAAAATAAAACGGGCAAAAATGTAGAAGACCTGCCAAAAGACTGACATTTGCTGTTCAAAATGTTAATATGAACTTGACCAATATTATTTTTTCTGACAAACTTTTTGCACAAATGCACATGGCAAAGTTCATGTATACCCGCTACAATAAAGAAAATGTTAGGAAATAATTATATTAATATTGGTAATATGACCAGTCTAGGTTTTGGTTTTCTAGCTCCTCCAAATAAATGACTGCTTGAATTTTTTATATCCATAATGTATAAAACACTAAAAGCACAACAAAGCCTAGAGTTCAAAATCTTAAAAAAGCTTAAAAAAGTTTTAAAAAAGTTTTTAAAAATCTCTTACACATGCGTAACAGTGGGGAGAATGACTTGGATTTATATATTTTGTAAGAGAATTTAATATTAAATATAATTTTAAGAAAATTCATATAAACATCTTTGATATTAAATTAATAAACAAAAAATAATTTATTTAAAATAAAAAATCAGAACTAAGCGGAAGATTCTATAAACATTCAAAAAATCACGTATAGAAAAAAATTCGGTTTGAAATTTGTAAAATAAAATTTTTTTTTAATAATTTGCAAATTTTATTCATTTTAAGGTGTTGTTTTGGATTCCTTTAAAATAAACCCCTATAATGTTGGTTTAATTGGAATAAAACACACTTTTAAAAATCTTGAAATATATTTAAGTTTTAAGTACTTTAAATAAATAAATATTTAGGCCCAAGTAAAACAAATTAGTCATCAACTACCTAAATGTAAGCTGTAATTAAATAACTTGCTCTTGGAAATAAGCACCATGAGAGATCTCAAATATAAAACCATTAGGTAGGTACTGTAACTGTAAATTGTTTTTACAAGTGTTTTTGGAAATTCAATAGCTAACCTTCTTAAAGTTCCTTACACGGCAGCTAATATACCCATAGTGTCAATACAAGTACCTATAAAAGCTTCGACAAAATTTTATCTACATCGAACAATCATTACGTATAAATAACCTTATAAATTCTAAAATTTAAATAAAACCACAGTATACTCTATCTAATATTTTTACTTGTAGTAGTCTTTCTTATCCAGCTTAAAGTATACCTACATAAAGTTTTGTCAACACAATTACGTATAAAGCTTCAACTGAATTTTATCTTCATCGAAAAATCATTATAACTTTTAAAAATTTCAAAAATCACATGTTATGGGAGTATTAAATATTTTTACATTGCATGTATCTCTAAAAATTGTTTGTTTCCTTATAATCTAACTTAAAGTGGGGATCACGAGAGGTATGCACAAGTTTTATTGTTAGGAGTATAAAAGCTTTAATTTAATTTGAACCATATTCAACAATTATTTAGTATGTCTATATTTATATGACCATATTAACACACTCTTCCAAATAATCCAAAATACTTATTTATTTCGAAGTGACTACACAGCAAACGGAAAAATATAGAACTGTATAGGATGACTCCGCGTTTAAATACTAAATCTTAAAGTTTTATCAGAACTGTTTTGAATCGGGCTTTGTTTTTATATTTTTCGGCTCTATACCTATGCACAACTATATTTAAAGTCAAACTCAATGGTCTCTTACAAGATACATTATTTTGATTTTCTATATTCAACAGAGAGGTAGAAACTCGACCCTGTCGAATGGTGCAGTCATTTATGTCTCTAGAAATTATTAAAAAAGGGTTCAGTCCAATGGTGCAGCAACTTCGGATTCCTATTCTCTTCAGAGACATAGAAACTCAAGCTTTTCGAATTTTACTGGCAATGATTTTCGTTAATGTCCCCGAGAATTATACAAAAACAGCGCAATGCAATATCGCAACTGTTTCGACTTCTCTTTACTCTACCAAGTTATAGAAACTGGAGTCTCTCTAATACTATTCTAGTCAATATTTCTGAGAGTATAAAAAGAGGGTGTAATATGGCAAGAAGTTTTGATCTTTTGATGGATGCAAGTAGTTTGATTATTCTCATTTCTGCATATGATTTTGTTGAAAATAATTCCTTTCTTTGGTTCCTTTGTCTGATTTTTATTTACCGTTACAAATCAGGTATGTAAAGCACAGAGGATATGATGTAAAGTATATTTATGTATTATATAAAGTACCTATATTTGTATTAAAAATTATGTTGAAAAAATGATCGATATGCTATTAAACTTTAATAATTTAGTAATGAGGTCTGTTGGTAGATCCTGCACATCTCCACTGGAAGTTTTATGTTAGTTCAGCAATATTTAAATCTGGTTGATCTAAAAGTATACACCAGTGCAGGTTATTGTAGCATCTACGAACAAATGAATTAATGGCCCATTGGCAATTATTCCTTTAGGAAAAATTTTCAACACAGTTTAATTAATTAATAAAATGAAAAAAATCATGTCGTATATAGTTTTTTTTTAAGCATAAAATAGTTTTCATTTTAATACTAGTTCAAAAGTGAAATTACGACCTCTATACTGTGGAGAGTATTGAAACGCTCGACTGACGAATACAAATCTATACCGTGGGGAGATTTAGAAAACTATATTCAAACGTGGCGTCATCCTATACACTTCTATAATTTTCCGTTTGCTGTGTAGGTGCACGTTAGAGTGCCTGCAATTTATTTTTTACAGGCACGCTATAGTGACGTAATAGATAAAAAATGTCATCACTGCCGTGCCGCTTAATTTAAAATTGGCGGCACAACAATAATATAATAATAAATTGTACCTGTATACATGTTAAGGGCACGTTACTTACGTCATAAAACCAAACCAACCCAAACTCAACAACACAACCCAACCGACCCCGCCCCATTGGGAAATAAGTTATAGATTGAGTTTGTAATTACATTTTTAAGGTTAACTGACGCTTACTACCTTATTTATTATTTATAAAACTCTAAATGTATCAATACCTTACAAACAAATTTGTTTGAACAATTATTAATTACCAGCCGTCATTTCTGCGCATGCGTATTAAGTTGGCTGCTATCCAGTTGTATACAAAATATATTTTGTGGTCATATAACAAATACACAAAATATAATATTGTTTTTAAACTCCCGCCTTTAAAACGCCGATTATCGTACATGTTTCAATGATATTTTAAATACACATTGACAAGTTGTGGCTTTATGGCGTTTTAGTCACGGGCTGAAGTTGGCAGCAATGGCATTCGGACTTTTTAGTCATGGGTTGAAGTTAATTGCAGTTGTCAACTGCGAAACAATGACCATCAAAATACAGGGTCTAAAAAGTGAGGTTAGAATAGACTGGTCGATGTCAGATTTTATAAATAATTATTTATATATAATTTTTGAAAGTTATTTAATTTTTGTGATTGTCGTAGAAAAAATATAGTATGCAAGTCGTTTATAAACTTAAAAAATCTTTATAATATAATATTATAATTATATTGATTGACATTTTTAAGATGTGCCTATGCAAAATAAGTTATGTAAAAAAATGTAGTTGGGTCAGAATTTCTCAAACGGGCCACCTGAATTAGGTCAAAATTAGTTTTTGATTGTAGATACATTTTTTCGATAGTATTTTACATCACTAACACAAATCCTAAAGGATTTTGTAAAAAAAAATTTTTCAATTGACATATTCATGATATTAAAAGTAAAAGTTTTTAGTAATTAAAAAATAAAAAAAATCATTATGGCTAAACTAATTATCCGATTCCAACGATATAACTAGCGTTGGAATCTTGTTTTGACATAGATTCTTTGTTATTTTTTTCAATTGTGCAATTTTCATTTAGGTCGATTTTTTTTTGTTTTTTTATAACAAATTCGGAAATAATTGGCTTCTGCGCCAGATATCGACTCGAAAAAAAAAACACATATACTCCAATCATTTTTCGAAATTATGCTGCTGAGAAAAAAAATGGCCCGCAGGTTGATAAAAAGTTATTCGTCCTTTTGTGGCCGCGAGTTAAATATTTTGGATGAAAACACAATTTTTTATGGACACCAAATATTTATTGAAGAAGAAGTTAACAAGTTAATGATTTGACGATTCAATCAACACTGATCAAAAATAAATTTTATAAAAAGGAAAAAAGCACAAAATGATTATTTTGCAGAATTGCGAAAAGTAAATTACACGGGTTTTTATGTCTTAACGGATGTAGCTTGATTTTGTTTAATATTATATGATATTTCCTTTAACTTTAATTCTTAGGTCGCTGTACCGGCTGCAGGGTCGGCGTCCGTAACACCTCCCTCCTTAAGAAAGAGCTCTAGGGTTTCTCTTGTAACTCTGGGGCGATTTAGAAAGTGGTGGATCCTCTTCTTTTTCTTAACCATAATGTAGATGAAGGCCAAAATAAAAAGAAGACATGATGTCGATATGCTCCAACTAATGTAGGTGGCAACTGGGTGCAAATGAAGGGGTTGGATTGGTGTTATGTCGAATCCGGTCGGGATGTCCATTTTCTGTAAAATAAGTTTGTTTCTTGCCGAAGGCAAATTGTGTGTGTAAAATTCAGGTGTGACGTCTTCTTCTTTATCGGTACATTGGATCGTGTAGCAATCGACTGTTATGGATTGGTTACACCGGAATGTCTTCGTTGGGGAGTACACTATTTTTCCATCTGGTAAATCGTATTCAATCTCGGATTCGGCTTTAGCTGTTGGGCATCGGTGAGGATTCGTTATGGAACAGTTGCTGGTGATTTTCTTATTGCAGAAAAAATGTCTTATTGAAATCTGCTGACAGATCTCGAACCAATCGTTGTGGGAGTTCCATGAAGTTGGTGGTAGGATAAGGGTTTTGTCTTCATTAGGTATTGGGAAAACTTTGATTAGCGGGTAGGATTTGACTTTAAGGATTGGAATTTTCAAAATTAATATAATTTTATAGTTAGTGTGAATTAGAATAGTTTGACAGTGTTCAAGCAGATTAGTTGAAATAATTTGATTGGTATCGTAAAATTTTTCTAATTCTATTTCTAATCTTGTAATTTCATCGGCAGAAAATAGTTCTAAATTTGTTAAATTTAATTTTGAAAATGTTATTGTACGTAAAAGCATTAATAAAAAATCATTTACGTGTTCGATATTAGCGATATTAATTTGTGCTTCATGAATTCCTAAATCATTTTGTATATTGCGTAAATATTTTTCCAGTTGTTTATTGTTACTATTAAAATTGTCAATTATTAAATGAAATCTTTCTTGAATATGTTGTGCATTTGAAATAAGTTTATTAATTTTTATCGATTGTTCGTCTGTTTTATCCGAAATTGATTTTATATTGTCATTGATTATTTCTAGGTCGTCATTGTCTGGATTGCCCGTAATAAATTTAATAGCAGACCCCAAAAAATTAGCAAGTCCTCTTTTTTGTCGAAAAAATGTTAATTTATGAAAATTATTAATTGCTTCTTTAAGTTTTATATTGTAAATTCTGCTTAAAGGTGTTTCATTATTCATGAAGGGCATTGAATTTAGACTTTTTTGAATGTTATGAAGGTTAATGGAAACAGTGAATCTATGGAAATGTGAAAATTCTTGTTGGGTTCCGGAATCATAAGGATAAAACCCATTATTAGGCACACACGAGTAAGCAAGGATGTAGCTGTAACAAGAAATTTTGTTTATTTGCGGGGACGTTTAATTTTTCTAACATTATTTTTTGTCTCTATTTTGATTTTAGGGTGTACTGTATAAATGATATCTTTATTTTCGTTGTCTTGATTTTTTAATAGTTCTTTTCTGTAAGGTTTTTCGTGTTTAGATCTTCTAGCTGTACAAACATATACGGGAGTGTCAGAATTAATTGTGGGCTGATCTGTTCTGGTTTCGTTAATTTTGGCAAGGTTATTATCGGCTTTTGTTTTTTGCTTTGTGTAAACATGTTTTATAAATGGCAGAATTTCGTTTTTTCTGTCTTGATTATATTTTTCATAAATTGTCAGATTATTGTCAAACAGTATCTCATGTTCGTATGGTCCGTATATTAGGGAAAATGGAGAAAAACCTGTAGCTGAATGTATGGATTGGTTGTAAATAGTAATGGCAGATATCATACGTTCTATAATATTTGTTTCAGAGGGTTCTAAAACACGTAATTTTTCGATTATGGTGGAATGTAGGCGTTCGATAGGGGAGTTGGATGAGGAGTTAGATCTGGATGTATAGTGAATGTTAATTTGATGTAGATTAAAAAATTCGTTAACTACTTTATTTTTAAACTCGGGACCTTGATCGAAAACAACATTTTTGGGAAAATTGTGGTGTGCGAAATAGTGTCTTAATTTGGAGAGGATATGGATTGAAGTTGTATTTTCTACGTGATAAGCTTGGGCGTATTTTGTAAAGGGGTCAATGATTGTCAAAAATTTATGTCTCAAATAGCTAAATATGTCAATATGAAGTGTTTTAAAAGGGAGAGAAGGAAGTAAAGGACCTTTAAATGGTGTTTTTATAGGATTTCTTTCGTATTTGGATGTTAAACAGATTTCACATTTATTTATTATTGAAGTTATTAAATTTTTCATATTTGGCCAGTAATATTTTCTACGCAAATGTTCGTACGTTTCGTTGATTCCGTTATGATTAGCATTGTGATAGTCATTAACAATTTCCAAATGATTTTCAATTTCTGGAACATCTTGAACTTTAGACTGACAAAGAATAATTTTTAGTGTTGTATTAAATAAAGATGAAAGAATGTTTTCAAGAATAGGACGTAGTTCTCTGTCATAAAGATAAATATAGTACGTCTTTTGAGGGTCTATGATATGTTTTAATGTTGATGAAAAATGTTTTTCTAAATTATTTGAAACAAGAGTAATTAAATGAATATTTTTATTAAATCGATTAGTGACTGAATGAGACTGTAATGTTCCTATACGTACAAAAATTTGGTTTTGAAATTTGTTTATACATTCCTCCGAAATGGGTAAAGTACAGGAAATATTTTCTTTTTGAGAGTGGACGGTAGATTTTCCGGAAATTACAGATTTAGGTGCTTGGGGATCATAATCGGCAGGGGCATGGACAGTGACAATTTCATCAAGATCTACGTTAACCATTAGTGATTCATTATCTGAGTCAGAATTGTGAACGTTAATCTCAACACGAGAGAGTGCGTCAGCGACAATATTTTCCTTACCTTTTTTATAGGAAATGTTGTAGTCAAATTCGTCTAATTTTATTTTCCATCGAATTAAACGGGAATTGGGTGTCTTTAAACTACTGAGCCAAACGAGGGGGTTATGATCGGTTTCGATATTAAATTTTTGTCCAAAAAGGTAGGGCCGAAAAAATTTTGTCGAGGCAACTATAGCTAGTAGTTCCTTTTCAATCGTGGAATAGTTTCGTTCTGCAGAATTTAGTGTTCGGGAATAAAAAGCAACTGGTTTTAACTCTTGGGATAAAACTGAACCTATGGCAATATCGGATGCGTCGGTTGTCAAGGTGAATGTTTTGTTAAAATCGGGATATTGTAGGATTGGAGAATGGGTTATTAGGTTTTTGCACTGTTCAAAAGCAGAAATATAACGTGGATCATGAATATTGATTTTTTCTCCTTTTCTTGTACATTTATTAATTGGATAGACAATTTTTGCAAAATTTGGAATAAAACGTCTGTAGTAGCCTATTAAACCAAGAAAAGATTTAATTTCTTTAATAGATTTAGGTATGGGAAAATTTACAATAGCAGCTATTTTCTTTGGATTTGGCTGAAGGCCTTTATCAGTTACAATGTGTCCTAAAAATTCAATTTTTTTTGAAAGAAACTCGCTTTTGTCGAGTTGTACCTTTAAATTTGCGGATTTTAAACAAGAGAAAATTAATTTAAGGTCATTAATATGTTCTTGAAGAGATCGAGAGAAGACGATGACATCGTCCATATATACAAAGCATCGTTTGTAAATATGAGATTTTAGAATTTCGTCCATCATTCTCTGAAACGTTGCCGGGGCATTTTTGAGTCCGAACGGCATTCGGAGATACTCGAAATGACCATTTGGCACGGAGAAAGCAGTTTTGCTAATCGATTCTTCAGACATCGGAATTTGGTGGAAACCTTGTGCAAGGTCTAGGCAAGAAAAGTATGTGCATCGACCTAGGTTGTCAAGAATTTCATCTATTCGGGGTAAGGGATATTTGTCTTCTGTAGTTTTTGAATTTAAAGTTCGATAGTCTATTACCAGTCTATATTTCTTTGTGCCTGAAGCATCTAATTTTTTGGGTACAATCCAAACTGGACTGGAATATGGTGATATGGAAGGTCGAATTATTTCATTATCGAGTAGTTTTTGAATTTGAGAAGAAATTTCTTTTTGTATTACCGGGGGGTGTCTGAAAGTTTTTGAGTAAACCGGTATGTCATCGGTAGTGGGGATTTTATGCTTAATTGTCGTAGTTGCCGAAAGCAATTGATTTTCATTATAAAAGATTCCCGAAAAATCTTTACATAGTTTTATAATTTTTTCTTTTTCTTCGGAATTAAGGTGATCGAGTCTTAAATTATTTACATTTAATGGAGTTTTTTCTTGGGGAATATTACCGATATCAAAATTATGTAAGGGTTGAACAGGGATAATGTTATGAAAATTCACATCAATATAAGGGACAGATACATAGCCGTTAAAAGCGGTATGAATTGATTGGGGAATAACAATTGTGTGATTATTATTAAGTATCGAGGGAAGTAAAACATCACCGTCAGAAATGGACACCGGGATTTTTGTTATTTTGGGATTGAAGTATTTAAATTTGATTAAAATTGGACCGATAGTTAATGTGTTTGTTTGATAGTCTATATTACTTTTAAACTGTCCTAAGTCGTGGGATGATAGAAGGACATCATATTGAGTATGCCAATTTATTACATGAAAATTCATAGGAAAATTTATGCCAAAATGTTGTAAAATGGGATAACGTAAATTTATATTATCGGAGTATGTTTTCGTTAGAGATCGAATAGTAAAAGGTTCTTCAAAAAAATATTGTTTGGAGAATTTTGCGGCAGCTTGAGGGGTTATTATTGAATCCGTAGCTCCAGTATCAATTAAAACTCGTAATTTTAAGTCGGGGATGTCGAAATATGGTAGTCGGGGTGAATTTGCTAAGTTGTTTAAATCTATCTCGGGGGCTGATGGTGGCTCTCCGTGTAAAAATTTTGAGACTCGAAATCGTAGTCAGATGATTGGAAATCGTTGTCAGATGTTTGAAAATCGTAGTCAGATGTTTGAAAATTGTAGTCAGATGTTTGAAAATTGTCATGAGATGTTTGAATATCGTCATGATAATTAACAGAATTTTCGAAATTTGATTGTTCACAATCCAAATTTTTGTCAAATAATTCTAAATTGTGATGATTGTGTTGTTGTCTGTTAGATTGAATGGTAGAAGTTGACATGGGCTCGGGATAGGAATTTTGCTGATGGCGTGAATTATTAGATTGAGTTGTGGAAGTGGACATTGGTTGGGGGTATGAGTTTGGATGGCGGTAAGAATTATTGAAAGTCTGGTTGTATCGTCTTTGAGGATTGTTTACATTACCGGAAAAACCTGGTTTATTCTCAGAACTTTGTCGCGGATACGTTTGCGAATGATAAGAAGGCGAATTAGAATTTTGTGGCAAATTTTTATTATAACTTTGACTTTGCGAACGATTGGGGTTATTTCTAAAATTTTGCGAATAGTTGGGGTTATGTTTAACATTTTGAGATCGAGAATTTTGTGATTGATAACTTAAACTTTTTCGATGAGCCATTAAATTATCGTAATCAGAACAGCGTTTTACACAATCCTCCATTGTGTCGGGGGATGTTAAACATAAAAGGTCTCTATATGGTTGATTAATACCTGTTTTAAGCGTCATTAATGCCTTGTTTGTATATATTTGTTTTTGAGCTTCAACTACAGCTGGTTGTTGATTATTTTTTAATCGAGTTAACTGAATAAGCTCATTTAATTTTAAATTAATGCGAAGATGAAAGTCCATAAAAGATTCATTTGGTTTTTGAGTTAAACTACATAAAATTCTTTCGAGGGTTGCCTCCGATCGAATTTCACCAAATTTTGTCAGCAATTGGGCCCGAATAGTTGCCCAAGTATTAAAATTATTAGGAACAAACGCGTCATAATTATTAGAAGTTATAAAATCTTTAGGAAGCCCTTTAATTTTACCCACTATATATAAATTAAACAACAAACGTTGAGGATTTGTAATAGTAAATGTTCCTGGAAAAAGCGATACTATTTTATCAACAGCATGAATGAATTCATTTAGATTACCATTCTCGTGGCTGTACTCAGGTATCGTTTTACAAAATGCTTTAAGTTCATCATTAGAAATTGCAATGGCCATGATAATATTTTCGCGAAAGCGGTTATCCAAACTACGAACAGAGAGATCCGAATCTGAATCGGAATTTTCGTGGTTTCGATAACGTAAGTCTCGGATGGTTTGCAATTCGTTTTCGTCCAAATCACTTAAATGAATTTCACTCAATGACATTTATTTACACGATAAGGCTTAATAAAATATGCAACGTATACTAAAATTAATAAAAATAAAATTTATGCGATGTAAACTAAAATTAATATATTATTTAAACAATAATAAAGTGTTTGCTATTAATTATAAATTATTATTATTAATTAATTAATAAATTTGTCTATTTATTAACTGTGCTTAAATTTAAATTTAATAATAAAATATAAGCAATAAAGTTTTTAATTTAATATTAAAATGTATGCAATACCTAAATATAAATTATTAACCAACGTGCTTGAATATAAATTAATTTTTTATTTTTCTTATTTTTATTAAGTGAGTGTGATTGATTGATTTTGAACAAGGGGAAACCAAGAGGTACTTACGGAAGGAAAATGAGGGAATACCACATAACGTTGAAACAGCAGACTTGGCAGCAAATTCCGGGAAGAATGTTCAAAAATTGACTTCGATGAAGAATTTGGTCTGATCAGGTCTTTCTGTCGATAAGCTTCTTGATTTTTCTTGCGTCTTTAACGTTCTTCGTTCTTGGTCCGGATTTCCAAATAAATCGTAAAACGAACCGTTGATATACGTTTTGGCAATCCTGTTCACAGCGCCAGTTAAATATTTTGGATGAAAACACAATTTTTTATGGACACCAAATATTTATTGAAGAAGAAGTTAACAAGTTAATGATTTGACGATTCAATCAACACTGATCAAAAATAAATTTTATAAAAAGGAAAAAAGCACAAAATGATTATTTTGCAGAATTGCGAAAAGTAAATTACACGGGTTTTTATGTCTTAACGGATGTAGCTTGATTTTGTTTAATATTATATGATATTTCCTTTAACTTTAATTCTTAGGTCGCTGTACCGGCTGCAGGGTCGGCGTCCGTAACACGCGCGCGGTGTCAGCTCACGCTCCGAACCGTGTATGCTGTACGCGCTTGCGACGGGACGTCTTTCGGTGGTCTGGAATGGTACTTTTCTAATTAAAATTAATTTGTGACCTTAATAATTTACTTGGAGCCTTGTTTTTTTGTATTTTATTTAGAAATAAATAAGCTAAGCTATAAACAAAAATAATTTGCATTCATTATATTTTGTTTTATAAGGCGCCAAACTAAAAATTACATTTTTCTTGGTACTCACTTGGTACTTCTTGGTACTCACGTGGATTATCTGTCAAATTTTCTACTCCTTGATTTAGTTTGTAACTTTCTTTTAAAAACTAAAGTTATATTTTAATAATTTTCTTAAAGTAAATCGAACTATTTAATTTATTCTATATTTAGTTCGGTCACACAAAATAAGTAATATCTAATAATAAAAAAGAAATGCTTATCGAGCAAGTTTACAGAGACCCGTAAACTCACAAATTACGACGCCCAAACATTTTTTTGACTGGGCTAAGAATTTTTTTAAAAAAATTTCGTTTAATTTCTGCACTACAGCCGATTTCGAAACCGAGCAAAAAAACTTAAAATCTCGTCTCTCGCCATCCCGATTCAAAATACAAGAAATTATCATTCATTTCAACCAGCTGCAAAACCGAAACATGTTATTTGTAAGATTATTTCATCTATCGACGAAAGCAATTTGTACAAAATTGAAATGTAAAATATTATTCAGAAGTCAAATTAAATTATTATTTTCGTACTATTTTTTTTTATTTTTAACCATCATGGTTAATCATGGTTAAATCATGGATGCAATATTGATATACTGTCTTTTTAAAATCGAGAAAGTGTCACTTTTCCTGCTGTCCAGGCAGGCAATACTGTCACTTTTCCTGTCTAGATTTTAGATTAAAACAAAATTTTCTTTGCCGTTTAGGCGCTGTTACTTATAATATATTATATAAACAAAATAAAAATATTTTATAATTTAAACTTATGTAATGTATGACCGAGCTCCATATAGAAAAAAGAACACAAATACGTTTATTAGTAGGTAGGTACAGATTTTTGTTTACATCACGAAAAAAGCAGAAATTTTATTTTGCCACAAAGTGTTGGTTAATAAAAAATGTTAATATTTAAGTTTGGCGCCATTTAAAACAAAATATAATGCACATAACATGTTTTTGTTTTTATCACAATAAACCCCATTTATTTCTTAATAAATCAACAACCAAAACAAGACTCTGAGATTATTAATACAGGCAAAATTTTTATTTTACCAAAAAGTGTACTTTAAAAAGTTATTTCTTTAGTTTGGCGCTACACCTATAAAAATACTATGGACATAAAATATTTTTGACTTCCACACAGCAAATCCAATCAATTTCTTAATAAAACAAACAAAAACCACAAGGCTTTACATTTATTTATAAGGGCAGAATAATTTTTTAAAATGTGTAATCAGAAAAATTTATTTTTTTGTAAAACATAATAATAAAATATAATGAGCGAAAATTATTTTTGTATATACCAATATAAAGCCTATTTATTTCTGAATTTAATACAAAAAAAACAAGCTCTAAGTCAATTATTACGGTCACAAATTAATTTTGATTAGAAAAGTAGGTACCATTCCAGACCACCGTAAGACGTCGAGTCACAAGCGCGTACAGCGTACAAGGTTCGGAGCGTGAGCTGACACCGCGCGCGGCCACAAAAGGACGAATAACTTTTTGTCAACCTGCGGGCCATTTTTTTTCTCAGCAGCATATTTTCGAGAAATGATTGGAGTATATGTGTTTTTTTTTTCGAGTCGATAGCTGGCGCAGAAGCCAATTATTTCCGAATTTGGTATAAAAAAAACAAAAAAAAATCGACCTTAATGAAAATTGGACAATTGAAAAAAATAACAAAGAATCTATGTCAAAACAAGATTCCAACGCTAGTTATATCGTTCGTTATCAAACTGACATACATTCCAGTAGTTCCCAGAGATATAGAAGGTAGTTCCAATGTTGTATAATAAATTAAGGTGCGAATTTCAAATGTGGGAATTATTATTATTTATTATTATTAAAAAAAAGATGGAAATTAATTTAGTTTGTGCGGGAAATTCAAATTTTCAATGTAGCCAACGTAATATAATTGAATGTTCCCAATAGGGAATATTATTTTTTTACCATTGGCAACATCGACCGCATTCCTTGCATATGGTCAATTGCCCATTTCTGTTAAATTCAATTTGTGATACATCATTGGGCAATAATTGGCGAACGGCCTGTTTTTTTTTAATTGAAAGGTATATTTAAAATAAAAAAGGATATTTTACAAAAAAGTCAATCCATTTCAACTGTGATACTAACTAATCCTGAATACCTATTTGTAATGTTAAAAAAAACTATACAAAAAAATCAAAAATTTAAACTATGGATACAGGGTCGTCCAGAACTCGTAATGACAATGGAGATGTCAAAACTGCTTTGTTTGATAAATAAAGAGGTTTGAAATTGAAAAATCTCAGGGTGGTGTCAAATATACAAAAATGATATATATGTCCAAGCCTTAACATTTTGACACGTTAAAGTGTATTTATTTATTAGTTCACTAGTACTCACAAGCTTTGTCAAAAACGAATAGAAGTTTTACAACTTTTCGTTTGACAAAGCGTTTAAGTTTTATTGACATATGCAAACTTGGTAAAATGTTAAGACTTGTTCACATCATTTTGTATATTTGACTACCACTGGGATTGGTCAATATTAAACCTCTTTATTTACCAGTTTTGGCATCTCTATTGTCGATACCATTAGCCCTTTCCTGGTGGGGCACGAGTTCTGGACCACCCTGTATAATATTATTCACTCTTTAAATGTTTATATTTTTTTGTAAACAGGGTAACTATCTCAATATTTTAACATTACAAATTTTCATAAATATTTGTGTCACAGTTGACATGACTTGACTCAACACTTTTATTCTCTAATAAATTAATTACAATTATTGCATGGGCATGTACATGAAAAAAAAACAACAAACTTTCTTAAATGGCGGCCCGGCAAGAAGTGATCCCAATCAAACTCGAGATCTATGTTTTGAATTCCTAATTCTTTGTTAGGGCTTTTGTGACGACATCTTTAAATTCGTCTCCTTCTGGAAGGTCAAACCTTTTTCGTCCACCAAGAGAAGCTATAACACAGAAATATTTAGAACTCGATTAAAAAATTTACCTATGTATGTAAATTTACCATAAATTGCATCTTCAAAGGTTGTGTTTTCAAGTCTTACTGCCCCTTCTTTGTTTCCATTATAAATAACTTTTGGCAGCATTGCGGCTGGTTTCTAATAATATTAGAATAATACTTACCAATTTTGTATTCTCTATGAAAATTTTCTGTTAACAGACACACACAGGACAAACGCACGTTTCTTTTAACAAATATCCGACGAATATGAGCCACGTGTACAATTTACTTGCGCATGCGAAATGGATTCTAACCATAGACAAGAAACAATAGACAGGGAACAACTATACAACCTATAACTGGTTGCAAAAACTGTCTTCAACATCCACAGGATTATTGTTGTCTATAAACAAACCGTGATTTTCGACCTTATATACTAAAACACAACGCGATTTTCGGCCTTATAAACCAAAACAAACCTTAATTTTCGACTTTCAATTTATGATGCGGCCAAGCGAAACACTGGACATTATACGTCTAGTTATGGTAGAAATAAGTCTTATTTCTACAATGCGTCTTTATAGTTCACTTATAATAATTATTACTTTTGAAAAAAATCAGCTGAAACGTGAAACCGGGTAATTGCGGGGTATTTCAATACGAATACGGTACTCCGGTTGATTGTACAATGACTGGGCAATTATTAAATATCTACTAAATTAAAATAAATGTATAGTACCTATTACAGAAATATCCTTAAAATAACCCAAAGAATCATCCTTAGGGATCCCTAGGGATAATTCTTTGGGTGATATTAAAGATATTTCTGTAATATGTTTGCTATAAATGTAGTTAATATTTAATAATTGCCCAGTCATTGGCCAATCAACCAGAGTACCGTGTTCGTATTGGAGTGTTCAATAATTGCCCGGTTTCACGTCCGGTTAATTGATCAATTATTAACAATTCGAATGGGCTAAAAATTGAGCAATGATTGATCAACGATTGGGACTTCACATACAATTTCAGTTAACTAAATAATGGACCATACAATTATTGCCCAATGATTGACCACTTCTATTGAATCAATGAGATTGGTCAAATATTGAAATCAACGCTGTGCTTACTGGGATAAAACTACCAAAGTAAGTATTTAAAAAGAAAATGCATAAATATTCATAAATTGATTAAGTAATGATTGTTGCAAGCAATGATATCAATAAAAAAATAACTACCTATTTGTAAAAAAAAAATATTTGCTATTAGGTTCAACCTTTTCGTGAAAAATCTAGTAGTTAATTTTCATGTCTTTGAAAATAGCAACTATTTGGATTGAAAAAGATAAACAATAATCACGAAACTTTCTCTTATTTAAATTGAATAATCTTAAATAGGGGGCAGGGGGCTGGTACGGCCAGTTAAAACTTTTTTTCGCAAACTTCAATTTAAATTCTGCTTGTGCAGATCTTGTCTATCCAATATCATTATAAACTCGTATAAGTTTGGAGTGGATCCCATGTCTAATAACTAAGATATCGGTATACCCAAAATCCACCAGCTGTCACTGCTCAAGTCAATTCTATTCCCAATTGATACCAATACACCAGATTCAAACCCATACATTAAAACATAAATTTCTGTTGTTTTCTATTGTTCTTAAAGGGGCATTTTCGGCAGGGTATACATTATAATTCTTATTGGATTTAACAAAATACCTATTCACCATTGGACAACATTTTCGTTCACAAAAAATTTTAATTTCTTTTATTATCCGCTAGGAATACTTCTGGGCCGTAAAGCAACCTATACTTAACTACTTTTTTTATATGATTTTACTCATCCAAGCACCACCAAAGTCAAATTAATTGCATTTTTAACTACGAATTTCGACAACTTAACTTGACAACTGCAGAATGATAAAGAAGGTAACCTACAATAATTTATACATAACCACAATTAGATGTATAACTAGCTTAGATTTTTTTAATCGATGCGACTAATTTTGGTTCTGTATTTACCAACCAAAACCCTAAATTTGCAGTCCAGATAAAAACTTAAAACTGAACTTTAATATGCACATGGGCGACAACAGTGTCATAAGTATACTTACTATAGTAAAACCTTAATTCCGAGATAATGACCTCCAAAGATTTTTGGATAATAAAATTCTCACACACTTGCCCCTGTATACATTAACTCACCCTTAAATTTCAATTTTTATTGTAAATTTATGTCATAAATGAATATAATACACTATTTTAGGCATATTTAGGTGCGGAAAAACCAAACTTTCGCTAAAATATATGTTTATAGTGTTAAATTCAACAAACTTTGCTTAAAACTATCACCTTTTCTATGTACTACACTGAATTTTAATCTGTCATAATTTCCAATGACAAAGCTATTTCTTGCAATGTTGCCAAGTTTAGAAATGGTAAAATTATTATTTTTTGATTTAAAATTAAATATTTATTGTACCAAAACAAAAGAAATGTGTGTAAAAACTTTAATTAAATATTATTATTAAGTAAGTATGCACAATATTTTTGGTATTTACGAAAATAATGATATGTATCTTTGTAAATTGTAGGTAGGCAACCCAGATTGAGATTTAAGATAATATTTTAAATTGAATTGATTGAATTTGAATTATAATATTTTATTAAATAATAATCAAATACCAATAAATGTATCTACTTAATTAAACAATTAAATTCTGTTAAAATTTACTTTTGCATTTTATTTAATGGCATGATTTGCAAATTTTGTTTCTTTTGTTTTAAAACAAAATTTGTTATTTTAGTTGTCATTTAATTGATAAAGTGTCAATTGTGATTTATTTTTGCTGTTTGCGTATTTGTTATATGTTGAAAAATGAATATTCAAAATATTACCAACGTTTTTGAGTTAACTTCGAAACCTGACGAAGAACTAATTACTGTCCTACAACAGGCTGGACTTTTAAAAGCCCAGTTTCGTTGCAAGGTAAGAAACTGCCGAAGAATGTGTGAATTAAGAGCCAGGGATGGACAGTTTGCTCTTAATCATGCATTTTACTGCCGCCCTTGTAAAAGGGAGTATAGCGTACTATCGGGAAGTTTCTTTCACCAAATAAGAGTGTTCTTTCCGCGATGTAATCCACATCATGTGGTACTGGGCGTGTGAAGTCAGAACTGGCTCCGTCGCCCAGATCACGGGTACTCATCGCGGGCTATCCATTCAAACATTTCGGTATATAAGAGACATTTTATCTTGGAAATTAATGCAAGAACCATTTTTATTGGGTAAGTACAATATTATATAATATTATCAACAGTTAAGTATACCTAATTGTTTTGAAAAAGTGCCAAGTATAAAGAATAAACTGATCACGCCCATCTCGATTCGCTCAGCATTTATGTAAATTGATTAAGTTCACAAGTGGCCTGGGCGGGCTTGGTCAGTGCCTGAGCCCATTTTTGCGCGCGCAAAAATGGGCTCAGGCACTGACCAAGCCCGCCTCGCTTCGCTCGGCATTTAATTAAATTGATTAAGTTCACAAGTAGCCTAGACGGGCTTGGTCAGTGCCTGAGCCCATTTTTGCGCGCGCAAAAATGGGCTCAGGCACTGACCAAGCCCGCCTCGCTTCGCTCGGCATTTAATTAAATTGATTAAGTTGATTGATTAAGTCCATTTATGCGCTCGTAAACTAAATTTATTATTACTTTTAGGAGGCCCTGGGACAACTGTACAAATTGATGAGTCGGTCATAACGAAAAGAAAATACCACAGAGGGCGCGTGGTCCCCGAAAAATGGATTTTAGGGATTTATGATACCACGAACAATCTGGGATATATACAGCATGTTCAAAACCGTAGTGCCCAAGTGCTAATCCCAATTATCCAGAACCACGTGAGAGCCGAAAGTGAGATCTGGACCGACATGTGGAGAGGCTACAATAGTCTTCCACATCATGGATATATACACCGCACTGTTAACCATTCTCGATATTTTCGAGATCCAGTGACTGGTGTATGTACCAATCATGTGGAAGGCTATTGGAGCAAGCTCAAGCAATATTTACGGCGGTTGGGAGTAATTGGTTCTCCATTCTTATACGAATATATCGACCAATTTTTATGGAATGGTCTTTATGGGGGTACAGCAGTCAATCGCTTTAGTAATTTAATATTACATATATCCCAACGCTATCCGTAATTTTTTTAAATTTTTGTTTTTATTTTTTTTTTCAATATTTTTATAATTTAAAATTTTAATGTTCATTCATTTATTAAAACATTATTTTTCCCCACTAAATAGTAACTACCATATTGTTAGGTTTGTTCCTACCGAATATTTTGACTATTAAATGAACGTCAAGAATATGTACAATAATAAAATTGCGCAAACAATTTTAGTATTGAGAATGTTCCCTGACTTTCACTCGATAGTCAAAACACTCGGCAAGAGCAAGCCTATTTTAGACCGATGAGCCATAAAGCCTGATTTATAGATTGCCTTCCTTCCTTCCTTCCTCCCGTAGAAGTTGAAGAAAACAAAAACCTGTTGTCCCGTAGGGAAATCTATAAATGGCACTACGATTTTCGTATTGTTCATCTTCTACGAGAGGAAGGAAGGAAGGCAATCTATAATTCAGGCTTTAGTTATGACTCGTCGTTGCGATAGTAATCTTGTCCAGTATGACAGGAATCTTCTCTAAAAATTTAATTTTGAACTTTAAACTGATTTTATAAACAGAATCACGCTCATAACGAGCGGACGGTGGCTCAAAACAATGTGACTTTAGTGGCGATCGACTTTCGCGTCGATCGTCACTGTAACCCTGTTTGTACAACTTGTTGTTTGTACCTTGGTTTTGTCTAGGCCCAAAACCATGTGACTTTAGTGGCGGTCGACGTCCACGTCGATCGTCGCACTAGCCCTGTACTGTACAACTTGTACAAATGTACAGTTAACTGTTTGTACAATTTTTAATTAATATGAATGCATTTTAAAATTTAAATTTATAAACATATTTTTTAACTCTTGCATATTATTTAGATTATTTTGGTATTTTCGTATTAATTGTACCCACCTAACAACGGGAATAATAAACTCATTATTTACGTTGCTAGGCATCAGTGATTGGCCAATTTCAATATTCACTGTGATTAAAACCAATCAGGATTTAAATTGTGAAAAGTGAGATTGTAACTGTCTAACAGATGTCATATTTTTACATATATACAAAGGGTAACTATAATTATCTTTAAAATCGAGAGAAAGTGAGGTTAAAATTTATTTTTTTAATAATAGTATTAAACTTAAGATAATGCACAGATAATGTGCATATACCTATAGGTATAATATAATAGTATATTATATATAATATACTATTATACATAGTATTTATTAAATATTATACAGTAATGTGATTTGTTTGTATATGGTTTTTGTACTTATCTCTAATTTTTAAATGTGTTTTTTTATTTGGAAAAATACTACTAATTTGTATATATACCACAACAACATACCTATTAAGTTTCAATCAATCAGAATTGAAATTACAAAAGATAAAATATGAAAATAAATATTAGGCCCCTACATTAGACACTATTAATGTTATATTTAATTGTTATATTTGTTGCATAGGTAATTAAGAGTTTATTTTGTTGTTTCATCTATTAATTTAAAAAGTATGTACAATCTTTATATATTAAATTGTTATCTTAATAAATACATTTTAAAAATCTGTTTTATATTATTAACACAACATGTACCTATAGAGAGTTCTTTAATTTATGGTATAATTCATATTTATAAATAATATCTATTTTAGAATGCAATCTGGGTTGCATACCGAATTTCCCTAAACAAGGTAAAAATATTACATCTGGCAACATTGCTTCGAATCTGACATTTTATGTCAAAAAAATTGTTAAAAATTACATTTTCAAACTTAATTTTCTCAAAAATTACTTAAAAACCCGCATTTTTTATTTTTGATATTGACTATTTAAAACACCCTTTTTTTAATGATGTCAATAAAAATTGGAAATTCGGAGTGAGTTAAAGTCGACCGGCCCCTAAACCGTGTCAGTAATGCCAACATACCCGAAAATAAAATGAAACTTACTGCTGAATGATTCATTTTTAGTTCAATGATTGTGTTCTTTGGTTTATTGTTTGATGCGCAATAGTTTTCATTCTTTTTACAAAACAGATGCTAAAACGGGGTTAAAACAAAATTCAAACAAACCAAAAATGTCAGATGTCAAAATTACTTTAACTTGCTTAATTTGCCACTTATTTTGCTGCATAAAATACCCACCTTAAATTAGCTTAATGTTAACTTAATGTTAATGTGTGCTGCTGCATAAATCCAGCATAAGTTTCCGTATTTTCTTTGCAAAGAGAATATAAATATTTTATTAAAAAACTAATTTTTATTAAAATTTGGAGATATGTCTGTGTTGCTGAAAATATGTGCATGAATTTTGCAGATATGCCTGTATTGCTAAAAATGTTTTGATCAATTTTTTAATTATTTATTATTTTATTGCTGACAACTTTAATTTTACTAACCTACATTAACAAAATTATAATTGTTATTCTAAAACACTGTCGAATCAAAATAATGTCAAGGTAAATAATCTTTCTGATACAGTTGAAAAATAAACAAAGAGAATATAAATATTTTATTAAAAAACTAATTTTTATTAAAATTTAGATAAGAACATTTTTACTTTGTTTTCTCTTCTTTTGCGATGTAGATGCTTTGTTATTATTTTGGTGAGCTGGCTCCTTGTTAGATGCATCTAAAGTTTTCTCCTTACTCTAGCATAGTCTATTTGATCATTGTTTCCATCGTAAGGAGCCAATCGGTTGAAATGGATCACTTTCGACTTTCCTCTTGGTTGTTTCCTGATCCTGTAGATGATTTCATTTATTCGATCCATGACTTCGTACGGACCCTCCCAAGAAGTCTGCAGCTTCGCTGAATAACCACGACGGCGCTGAGGGATGTATAACCAAACTAGGTCTCCAGGTTGAAATCCCTCTTTCATTCTATCACTGGCACTCTGGATGTTTAAACGAACTCGGCTGTGAATGTCGCTCATTTTCCTACGTAAATTGCAATATCTTCCCCTGGTAGGCAACCAAACCTCAGGTCACAAGGTAGACGAAGTTCACGTCCCATAACAATGCTAGCGGGTGTCTGGCCGGTTGTATGAGAGATCAGAGACTACCTTGGACAGGTACCGGTTTATCGTTCGATTCTACTGTCGCATTGGAGCTTCTGGGGTCCATTACTTGCTACGCAAACGGCGCACTTCTTGCACCATTCTTTTACATCTCGTTGACAATTGACCCAATAAATCCGTTCCCTAAGTCTTCCAAGTGTCCTCATCAGCCCAAGATGTCCTCCAGTAGTTTCTGGGGATTATTAACTGCTTCCGGTCTTCCCCTCCTTCTTGAGTCTCCAGAACGCGCTTTAGAAGTCCATCACTTAAGATGATGGAATTCCATTGGGCCCAGTACGATTTCACATTCGGCGATTATTGGGCGACTTTCTGCCACGTTGGTTTGTGGTCGTTCTTCTTCCAGTCGATAATGGGCTTCAAATCTGGGTAGCCTCCAAATGAATAAAACTGGGCTTATTGCACTAGCAAAGGACGGGTCATAGTGACCCTTTGCCCTTACTTTGAGGATAGGAATGCATGGGTGGGTGTGGTAGTACTATAGCATAGTAAATCTGGGATGAGGTAAGATATGGGTGGGGTAGTTTGGCTCCGCCAGCGGCCTTTACTTAATATAGCAGGGGAATGGGAACGAGCTGGCTATAATAAGTCAGTCGCTCCCATTGTCTGCATAGATGGTTGATACCTTGGAGAGCTGAAAGAAATTTATGGTTAGTCTGTGCATATCTCTAGAAGAGAGTGTTTACTGTACTTGTTAAGCAAGAATTTAATATTGACTAGAGTTTTGAAGTGATTAATAAAGTTGATTTAATATTTTCATGATTTTGTTAGAGTTTGACTTGAAGAAATTGAGTAGCGCACAGTTGCAAAAAATAAAATTTTTCAAAAATTGTCAAAAAGCCAAAAGGGCTTATAAAAAATTACAAATCTGGGTCCCCTTCCTGATCTTGTTGAACCTCATCGGACGGCCAATGATCATCCACAAGTGTAGTCCTGCGACTGAACACATCCTTTTCTTCGGCCCTGAGACAATGTTTACAGTCTTCCGTGCACGGTCTTCTTGACAAGGCGTCAGCATTTCTATGGATGGTCCCAGCAGGATGTTCTGTGTCAAAGTCGAACTCCTGTAGTCTCTCAATCCATCTTCCTACCTGTCCTTCAGGATTCTTGAGTTGCAAAAGCATTTTAGATAATGTTAACATACAGGGTGTTTCAGAATAAGATGCTGAACCTTAAGGGTGTGAATCCTTAGTTGATTTTAAGAAAAAAAGTTCAAATAAACCTATGACCTAAACCTCTTAATTTTTGAGTTACAGGGTGTTAACGTTTTAAGAAAAAAATCGTTTTTTTATCATAACTTTAATAACTTCCTAGATATTTTTATAAAATTTGGCACACGCCTTCTAAGCATTAACTAAGTTTTTGATGTAGAAGATTTTTTATTTGTTTTACCAGTGGCGTCCGTACAGGATGTGGTCTAGATATTTTTGGAAAAATATTATGCACGCCACTGCTATTTTTCAAAATAAAAATTATTTTTTAAATCCCCATTCATTTTAGGGCAAATTTAATTTCTTGACCATTTTTCGTACGATTAACGTTTTTCTATGAAAAAAAATAAAAAGCATTTAATGCTCATATTGAGAAACCAATGCCATGATTAAATAAACATTAAAATTAAATTTAATTATAAAATAATTTTAAAAATAAAAAATAATTTAGATTAGCTGTTTAGGTCTGGCGATCTAGGTGGTCACAATTGTGTTCCTCTGCGCCCTATCCAGCGATTTCTATAATGTTGATTTAAATATTCCCGTGCCTGGAGACTGAAATGGGGAGGTGCACCATCGTGCATAAACCACATATGAAGCCGGGTAAAAGCAGGGACGTCTTCTAGCAAATTTGGTAAACTCCGTTCAGGAAACTGGCGATAATTATTTCCGTTCAATCTGCCTGGTAGGAAGTAAGGTCCAAGTAAATAATCACCAATAATTCCAGCCCATACGTTTACAGAAAATCGTTGTTGGTAATTGGATTCCGTGATGGCATGCGGGTTTTCTTCAGTCCATAAATGATTGTTGTGAAAACTTCTTAAGGCGTTCCTGAAAAAATTAGCTTTGTCCGCAAATAAAATTTTGGCGTCATATTGGGGATTGTCGGTAACCATTTGAAGAAACCATTGGCAAAAATTTAAGCGTAATGGAAAATCCAGAGGAAGTAGGGCCTGGACCCGTTGAATATGGTAAGGATATAACAAATAATCATAAAGAATTCTCCACACTAGAACATGAGTAATATTTAAAATATTCCCAATTTTTCTAGTACTTATTTCAGGGTTTTGATCCACTAAATGTAAAACAGCTTCTTCGGTTTCCGGTGTTCGTGCAGTATGGTGTGCCTCTTTCAGGTAGTTTTTTGTTTTAAAAGATCCCGCTTCACATAACTTTCTGTGAGTTCCTGAAATCGTTCGTGCATCCGGAACTATTTATATTTTTCATCGAAAACCGTTTAACCGAAAAATGGTCAAGAAATCAAATTTGCCCTAAAATGAATGGGGATTTAAAAAACAATTTTTATTTTGAAAAATAGCAGTGGCGTGCATAATATTTTTCCAAAAATATCTAGACCACATCCTGTACGGACGCCACTGGTAAAAAAATAAAAATTCTTCTACATCAAAAACTTACTGTTAATGCTTAGAAGGCGTGTGCCAAATTTTATAAAAATATCTAGGAAGTTATTAAAGTTATGATAAAAAAACGATGTAACTCAAAAATTAAGAGGTTTAGGTCATAGGTTTATTTGAACTTTTTTTCTTAAAATCAACACCCTTAAGGTTCAGCATCTTATTCTGAAACACCCTGTATTTATTAATATTATAAAAGTTGAACAAGTTGATAAAATAAAGTATCTGGGCCCATCACCGGTGATGTTTTTGATTCAAATTTAAATTTTAAAAATCATGTTGAGTTAAATAAAATTTCAAAAAAAGTATATTTTCTTGGTAGAAGGGAAAAAATCTATCATTGCAAGTAAATTTTTTTTTTTTGTATAAAGCCATTGTTCAACTGTGTTGTTCTGTATAAATAATAATGAAATGCAAAAACTACAGAAACTAGAAAATAAAGCATTAAGAATTATTTTAAAATGTAACAGGTATACTCCAATAAAAATGATTCCTGATATATTAAGTATTTTGAGGAGTGTTAAACATTATTATTTATATTTAAAGTCAAGGCTGGAATTCTTCCTGCATATTTAAACAACAAATTAATTTTAGCACAAAGTGTCCATAATTACAATACTAGGCGTATTAATGATTTTTATGTGGGGAATTATGATAGGGCACAAACAACAAAAAATGTTTTTGTTAATGGTTTGGTACTATTTAATAGCCTCCCAAATTAATTAAGAAGCTGTGATAGGGTTGAAATATTTAGAAAACTTGTGATGAATTGACCATATGCAAGGAATGCGGTCGATGTTGCCAATGGTAAAAAAATAAAATTCCCTATTAGGAACATTCAATTATATTACGTTGGCTACATTGAAAATTTGAATTTCCCGCACAAACTAAATTAATTTCCATCTTTTTTTAATAATAATAAATAATAATAATTCCCACATTTAAAATTCGCACCTTAATTTATTATATATAATATTGGAACTACCTTCTTTATCTCTGGGAACTACTAGAATGTATGTCAGTTTGTGCGGGAAATTCAAAATTTCAGTGTAGCCAACGTAATATAATTGAATGTTCCCAATAGGGAATTTTATTTTTTTACCATTGGCAACATCGACCGCATTCCTTGCATATGTTAAACAAAACTTTGTATTGTGATATTTTGACTATGGTATTTGTTTATTTATAATTATTTGTATTTTTGTAAAATAGCTTATGCTAATAAATGACTATTTATTTATTTATTTAATATTCGTTTAAATCCGACATCGAATAAAAAAGTTATTTGCGATTGAAATTCATCAAAAATTTTTGTGGATCGATTATTTTGCCTGTGAGTGTTTTATAGAATAATGTTTTTTTTACATATTGCTATTTTAGACTAAATTATAATGATGTTAATACAAATGATGAATCTCCTGGAAGTAATAAGAAAGCTAATCATAAAGACAATGATTTTCTTTCTGAAGATCTAGTATACTATAAGTTATAACTTTACATTTAAATTCTGCAAATAACGATTTAGAAGTGCTTTAAAAAAAAAGTGACATACTAAAGGCAATTATTTAGAGTACTGCAGAAAAATCAATCTATTTAAACAAATAGTAGCTAGCTGTTCTAAAAAATGAAGTAATTATACTTGCCATGACCATGAAATCTTCTTCTTTGAGCAGAACCCAAAATAAAATTTTGAATTGCAACTTAGACATCCCCAACCCCCTTCACAAATATCAACCCACTTATATGAAAACAGTTCCCTTGTTGCCTTCTCCCAATAATTGGGGTCAAAAGGATATGCCATTTTATTCTGGTACACCCAAATATATTGGAAATTTTAAATCATAATATTGATTTTTTTTATTTAATTTAATATTCTTTATTACTAACATTAATTTATTGTGACCATAAAGTGTATACCTTCCCTAGAAACTAAAAGTAAACTGAAGTGACGTTTATTGGAGAAGTTGTTATTGACGTTTATTAGATATATTTTGGCGATCAAGTAGTAGCTACCCTGTAGCGACTAGCAGCCACCAGCGAATTTGTAGGGGAACGTCCAAAAATCTATTTCTGAATTATGATCAGAAATAATTTTTCTTGCAATATTTGGCATGTAACAAGGCGTTAAACATACTCCATTTGGCTGCTGTCTAGCGCGGTCGCCTTTTCTTTCTTTTTTCTCCAAAATTTGCTTAGGTCCCTTTTTTCGGAGCACGTCACATGTATTTTAATTTTAAAAAGATGCTGCGTAATTTAGGCATAATTATAAATATTTCCTCATTTTCCAGCCCTCTGACCATGGTTTTTTTAACAACATTCCAGTCAAGCAAGTTATTAGAAAAGAAGATAAAGCAATACATTACACTGAAAAAGCATTTAATGTTGGAGAAACTGTGAAACAAATTATAGATTGGGAAAGAAGATTTGATCATATGCAACAACATTCTGGTCAACATCTTCTTACAGCAATGCTTGAAAAAAAATATAAAATTCCAACCATATCTTGGTGGCTTGGTGAAGAGTTATCATATGTCGAATTAGGTGGGTATGATGAAGGTAAAAGTATACATCACAGATTATTAGTCAATTTAACCCATCTTACTTAAGTAACTGCATATCATTCCTGAGATTATGCCCAAATAAAAATGTGGTTAAAAATTTTAACTTATAATATAATACCAGCTCGTAAATAACGCAGAAAAATTATTTTTTTCTGAAACAGCTTCCATGCTCGCTATCAAAGGTTGGCATATGAAACTTTACTTTAAAAATAGTGTTAACAATACATTTAAAACATACAAACTGCACATCATTTTTATATAAATAAGTCGTTTTTTTAAAAAAGAAAGGAATGCTTACTAGACAAATTTTGTTTGCAATGTTTCAATTATACAGCTAAATTGCGCACGTTATTTGTGTTTCGTGTTGCAAGTAAAATTAAACAACTTTGGTGTAGTACTCGATTTTGATATATTATTTCTTATACTATTGATAAAGAAACTCAACGCTTATTTGCTTATATAGTTACGTTAGTGTGTGTATTTTATCTAAGTGATTATGGTGAAATATTGTGTTTTTAATTATAAATAAAATGCAAGAACTAAATCGTTGCATTTTCATGTTTTACAAATCCAATTCGGTACGTATATTTGTGGTGCAGAATTAACTAATGATAAATTTACCTGATATAATTTAAATTTAAGTTTTGACATTTTTAAGAAATGTAACAAAAAATAATTGTTTTACAAACATAACCTTAAAATCGAATATTTTTATATTTGAGTCTTCTAAAAAAACTCCGACATCTGCATTTTGAACGACAAAATATACCTACCAATTTATGCATGCAACATAATATTACACGGTGCGGCTGAAATAAATTTTATTGAAATGTATTTGCATATGGGATTTGTGTGTTAATTTTAATTGTCTGGCATCTTATTAACACTGTCAGACTAAAGACAAAATATTCTAGAGGGCGCTTCTTAAAAAACGTTTATCTTAGTAATAAAAAATACAAAACTAAAAAAATGGTAACCAAGACCAATTAATAATAACGAAGTACATAATTTGTAGTGCATATTAATAAAGCTTTTACTATGTGTTTAAAACTATTAATATAAATTAATATAATTATACTTATTAAATTAACACATAATTAACTATTCGTCACCTGAGTATTGGTTTGTGCTATTACCAGGTATGCATTTTCGGAAAGTTTAAATTGGTTTGTTCCACCTCCATAATAGTATTTTGATATAATTGTGTCAGTTTTTAGTTTAGGTTAGTCTAAATCCGAGTTTAATATAAAAGGTTTAAAATTGGTTTACTCTATTTCCAAAATTTCGCTTACAGGCTTTCTTTTGCTCTATGTGTTTGTAAAAATCTGAAAATAATTAGTAGGTATTTGTTTGTGCTATATCCATTTTATAACTGTTTTGTGCTATCTCCAAGGAAAGCTTTGTTATAAGTATAAAATTGTTTTGTTCTATATCCACTTCAGCCAGTACACGTTTTTTTTTTACCTATTTACATGTATATTACATTGTATTTGACAATAATTATAATTATTATTATTAAAGTAAATCATTATTAAATAAAGTGTTTTATAATTCAGTTTTGTTTCATGTCCTAAAACTTTGTTATATGCCCAGCATTTTGTTTCTAAAATCCAAAAATAGCACTTTTTGTTTTATCTCCAAAACGTTTTTTCCAATATTGAGGCATAAATCCAAATTTTAGATAAGAGTTGCTCAATAGAACTAATTAAAGGCTAAACAAGAATATTGTTATTAATGTTTAATTAAGTTTTCATTAAAAAACAAATAAGATATTTAATGTAAAACTTTCAAATCCGTTTATCTCGATTATAACATATTGGACATAGAACAAATCAATACTCAGGTGACGGTATTATTATTTTTCTTTTACGTGAAGTCCGTTAAAGTCACAAACGGCCTTTAATAAGTAGCGAGAGTATTCTGGATGATTAAGGTGCACTTTGTATTTATTCCAAACACTTTTAAAATCAAAATTAACTAATTCCATTGCTTGTTTACTGTAAAAGCCTAATCCTTTTTTATGGTTTACGTAAAAATCTTTCACGTGATGGAATACCCTATGAATTTTAGGTGTTTTCGAAACTTCCAAATCCAAATAACTTTCTTTATAATTAGCGTAGATCAAGAAGTGAACCAAAACAGGCTTTTATAATTAATTAAAAGTCGTCCAGTACTTTGACAAATTTCAAGCAACTGAGAGGACATGTTGTTCGTAAAAGATCAAGTTTTTCCAATAATGCTTTGCAAGCGTTTCCATTAAATCCCGAGCCACCGTTAGTTATCTGGCGTTCAACATTGCAGGATTTTGCCCATGCCAAAGTTTCTGTCTTGAATTCAACAAGCATGTGGTTAAATATTGTGTTTACCACTCCAAGCATCAAATGAAGTTTGGTGGAATTATATCCAGAATAGGCTTTTTGGAGCCGCCTGTAAAAATTGGCATATTTACGCAATTGAAATACTCCTTCGCAGATTTTGTCAATCCTCCTACATCGAGCCAATTGGAGTAATTCTATACTATGTTGCTAATCGTTCTAAATTCAGCACGTTCGACGTTCGCTAAGTTTATTTTTTTCCGCCATACACCAAGTTCAGGGAAACAGGCTACTGTCACTCATGATGCCAGTCAAAACATTCGCAAGCTTTAAGTCGGGCGCAATTGTACCAGTAAATTTGTTTATGTCAATTGCGGACCATAACTGAGGCACTTTTTGATAGTTTTCTTGAGAAAACTGTGCTAGACCAAGAATAAAAGCCTCTTTACCCCAGTATCTTGACATTTTTTCAAGGCGACCCATTCTTTATATTTTGTCCGAGTACAGTTTAATTTAAAGTTATCTTCAATTGATTGGATTGACAAGCAAAGTTTTAAGTAACTTCCTCCAACTTCAATGCAAAACTTTAGGTGCACTTCAGATATTTTCAAATATACCATTCAAATTTTTGCAATAAACAACATATTGTTTAACATTTAAGGAGTTGTTAGCTTCGATATTTATAAAATCAAACGATTTTACCTCAAAAAAATCGCCAAGCTGTGAATAGAGGATGAAAGTTTCTTCTTTATATTAGGCTCAATTACTTTTCAGTTACAACTATAGTTGGCTATAGCCACACGAATCATTGATGCTATTCCGAGCGTTGTATTTTTAGTCAGGTTAAAGCTTGTTTGAATTTTCTATATATAAATTACAAAAATCTTGGGGGTTTTAATACAGTTTTCTTTGTTGGGTGCTTAACATAAATTCTCAATGGCTTACCTGCATACTGAGAGAGAGAGAGCCACTGTGGATTTCTTTTCAGGTTTTTGTATGTCTTTGATTTTTTCTTTTAATACAGTGAAACAACCCGGAAGTCACCAGCGTAACAACCTGACGGTTGTAACAAAATATTTAATTAGCTTAAGTTATAATTTAGACTTCGGAGACCTGGTTAGTAGCCCCTAATTATTATGTTTGGATAGAGAAATGAAAACCCAAAGTTTATTCTACTAACTATATTAAATATCATCTAAAAAATACAAGTCTAAATATAAAAGTAATAAAAACTTAAAATATAAAATATTATAAGCTAACTACTCTCTTTAATTTTCCCCAATTTAAAAAGAAAAATAACTTAACTTTAGTATGCATGTAGAAATTCTTACTGGGAACTTAATTCTTTATCTGCAAAATACAATTTTTGAACAAAATTAATAAACTCACAAACTATTTGGAATTTAATACGCAACGGACCGATTATCTTTTAGAAACTCTTTTTAAACTACCGTACCTCGAACTATTCTATTCTACCGTACTGTAACCTACCTACCATTTTTACATTAAATATTAGTTAGTTTTAGTTAAAACACTTTATTCATTTTTATACCAAATATTAGTTAGTTTTAGTTAAATGATTTTTATTTTGTAAATCTTATTTAAATATTTTCGTAATTCTATCAAGCTTAAATTAGTTATCTTATTTATTTGTTCCACTATTTGAAGTTCCCAAAGAACTGTTTTGAAGTCATTAAATGTAATTAACGAACAAATAAACAAGAATACATGACCAACCAACCCTACTATCTGTTTGGTATACGTTATAAATAGTAAATCAATCGATCATCAAAAGTCAGTCTGCATTATACATCCTAACTCCTAACTTTTAAGTTTTAAGTCTAAATCTAAGTTATATAAATTCTTATTAGTGTAAGTTAAGTATAATAAATAGTGTAAAGAAGATCCATCCACTTTTATTCCAATTCCTATCTAATTCCCTTCAAAAGACCATTACAGTACTACCCCGTACTATTCTCTTTTTTCGAGTCTCTTCTCAACCAAATTTATTTATTCTTTATATCCAAATCACAAACGAAGGAAACAATTAAATTTAGCATTACTTCATGATTAACCAATGAGGTAAATATCGGGTGACCTTAAATACCCAATAAGATACATATAAATCTAATGGAAGAATTATTTCCTGTAATTTTTTATTTATTATTTTAAAAATATTAATTCTAAGAACTACTCTGCAAAGGTTCTTTCATAACATTATTTATTATTCCTTTTTATAAATATTTGCGACGTTTGTGCACATAAACAATTATTTCTAAGAATGTTCATTACCTATTTTTAATTAAAATTAATTATAGTCCAGTTTACTACAATGCACCCCCAATAAAAATACTCCTAGTATCATTCCTTTTAATAAATACAGATTTTTTTCTACCTATTACAATGCACCCCCAATAAAAAGTTTAATAATAAAGAGAATTAGTATAACGCAATAAAAATGGTACTATACCAAAACTAAACAAAGATTCCTAAAGATACAAATAAACACATTAAAAACTAATGTGTTAATATAACTGATGTGTGTACAGTTAAATATAAGCAAAGTTAATAGCTTTATACAATAAACCAATGGGTAATTCCATTTATTAGCCACCAATGAGTGCACCTTATATCCTCTAATTTTATTTCTTTTTTAAATGTAAATAGTCAAAGACCCAAGAAGTAAAAAAAAACTCACCTTTTCTTTTCTCCCCCCTTCACCTATTTATACATGCAAAAGTTACTGTGCACACCTAACTTTAAAAAATTGTAATTCTTTTGCTAATAAAGCTATCGACATTAAACAAACTGTTAATTGTTTAGAAAATATTTCTCTTTAAACCATATACACAGCAAACGGAAAATTATAGAAGTGTATAGGATGACTCCGCGTTTGAATATCAAATCTTAAAGTTTTATCATAACTGTATTGAATCGTGCTTTGTTTTTATATTTTTCGGCTCTATACCTATGCACGACTATATTTAAAGTCAAACTCAATGGTGTCTTACAAGATACATTATTTTGATTTTCTATATTCAACAGAGGAGTAGAAACTCGACCCTGTTGAATGGTGCAGTCATTTATGTCTCTAAAAATTATTAAAAAAGGGTTCAGTCCAATGGTGCAGCAACTTCGGATTCCTATTCTCCTCAGAGACATAGAAACTCAAGCTTTTCGAATTTTACTGGCAATGATTTTCGTTAATGTCCCCGAGAATTATACAAAAACAGCGCAATGCAATATCGCAACGGTTTCGACTTCTCTTTACTCTACCAAGTTATAGAAACTGGAGTCTCTCTAATACTGTTCTAGTCAATATTTCTTAGAGTATAAAAAGAGGGTGTAATATTGCAAGAAGTTTTGATCTTTTGATGGATGCAAGTAGTTTAAATTTTCTCATTTCTGCATATGATTTTGTTGAAAATAGTTTCTTTCTTTGGTTCCTTTGTCTGATTTTTATTTACAGTAACAACTCAGGTATGTAAAGCACAGAGGATATGATGTTAAGTATATTTATGTATTATATAAAGTACCTATATTTGTATTAAAAATTTCAGAGGTTATGTTGAAAAACTGATCGATATGGTATTAAACTTTAATAATTTAGTAATTAGGTCTGTTGGTAGACCCTGCACTATCTCCACTGGTATATGTTAGTTTTGTAATATTTAAATCTGGTTGATGAAAAAGTACACACCAGTGCAGGTTATTGTAGCATCTACGAACAAATGAATTAATGGCCCATTGGCAATTATTCCTTTAGGAAAAATATTCAACACAGCTTAATTAATTAATAAAATGAAAAAAATCACAATCATGTCGTATATAGTTTTTTTTAAGCATAAAATAATTTTTATATTAATACTAGTTCAAAAGTGAAATTACGATCTCTATACTGTGGAGAGTATTGAAACGCTCGACTGACGAATACAACTCTATACCGTAGGGAGATTTAGAAAACGATATTCAAACGTGGCGTCATCCTATACACCTCTATAATTTTCCGTTTGCTGTGTAGGACACATTTAGTTATTGATGCCCTAAATGGTCTTTGGGAATTTTTTTAAAAATACCATTTTTTTCAATATTGTCTAATTTTATAAATTCATATATTCTTAGAACAACTTGCAAGCAAAATTTTTTTAATGTAGTTTGTTACCAAATATCTTACTCTGTATAAAAGCAATTAAAACATTTTTAAATAATACTGGCTAAGAGTTCAAAAAAATATAATAAAAATGCATGTTTTCGAAAAATCACTATTTTCAGCCATTTCATGGTTTAAAAAGGCTATGTTTGAGTGAGTCGATTTAAACCAATTTATGCTTATCATCACATGCACTCATTAGCCTCCAATAACCATGAATAAAATTATTGTGTATTTTGCTTTTAACTGGGCTGGGGCTGTATCATCTACAGCCCAGCTATAAGCAAAATACACAATATGCCCAGCTGACTAAATCCATAATATGGATTATAATATTATTAATTTTATTATTATAATGTGGATTATATTAATATAAATCCATAATATTATATTAAATATATATTTTATAAAAAAATATATATTATATTAAATATATATTTTATAAAAAAACTCGGTAGGTAGCAAGGCTTGAATTGAGTTCGCAAGAGACCATTTTTAACATTTTGTTTTAATAATTAAAATATTTTTAAGATATTGAAATTTTTAAATATTCATAAAAACTAACCTACTTACTCTAAACATACAAATTTTTTACCTTTTGTAAATAAACAAAAACTAAAATAATAAATTATTAAATTGTGCATAATTTTCTTAAAACAGTTTACACACCAATTTCTGTCATTTAAAAGTGTCCAAAAATGGATTGTCGTAATTATTTGCCGAGGCGAAAGCCGATGCAAATAACCACGTGAGTGATAAAAAATGACTTTAATGCCGAGGTGCATATTAAATTTTATCCGAAATCACATTTAATAATACTAATAATTAATATTGATGATTAAATCAAATGTCATTTGATGGTCAAATAAAATTTCATTTGAATGTATGGCGTACGTATACGACGGTTATTATATATATATATATATATATATATATATTTATATATATATATATATATATATATATATATCGCCGCGGCGGGCAAATATATTTGCCCGCCGCGGCGATTTTTTAATCCAATTAATAAAATTAACTTATTATTTTTATTAAAAAAGTAAAGTTCTACTTTACTGCCGATTTCTTTTACTTTACTGCCGATTAATCGGCTGACTACTTTACAGCCGATTTCGGATAAAAATATTTTTCGCGATTTTCCAAGATTGAATCTTGTACTAAGGAGGAAAAGGATTTAATAGAATGGCGAGTGGATGCCACTGTAACCGATATTTGTACGTAGGTATCACAAATTAAAGTATCTATATTATTTTACCAAAATTTTTGGTGAAGTCTGCTGCTATCCATTTAAACGTTAATTTATTCCTCTTGATAGTCGTTAATTTATTCCTCTTGATAGACATTATATACATAAGAAAATTGTCCGATTCATATAACTTTTTAGAGTTAAAAAATAGTAAATAGGTTTTTTTGGTGATTGTAAAAGTTAAGAATATGATTTGTTCAGTTTAATTATATGCAGTTAGGTTTAATTCAAATTTAGGATTTAATACATGTTTTATGTCATTTAATTAATTTTTTGTACATTTGATTATGTTTTCTTAATTTAAAAAATAAATAAATGGGTAGTTAATTTTCGACGCCACTGTATATGGTTTTTATATTTTATATTTTTATTCAGAATGAATTAGAAGTCAATTCAAGGCTGTCGAGTTATTTTAAAGATGTAATACGTTTTTTCGAAATATATGGTTAATATATGGATTTAGTCACAGGTGGACATATATGTACATTAGGGTGTCCCTTATTTTTATTTTTTTTACGCATACCCTCTAATTATATTTATTACGTGTTTATATACTCCCAGTATAAATTTCAGCTCATTCTATAAACGGGAACCCGTGCCGACTTGCATCTGAACCCTCCGTTAGCCAACGTTAGGCACGCGGTATTTTGTAACACGAAACACTTTAAAAAGAAGATATACTTCATGACTGTATTTTTCTAATGATTTTATTAAATATGATTACTAATTAATATTATTGCTTTTGTTTCACTAATTTAGTTGATTTTATCCCTTAAATATATTAATATAATTAGTATTGCTAAAATATACTGTTATATGAAATTTCAGCTTTTTATAAGCATTTCTTTTCTTGATGTCCTCCCAAAAATATTTCAGATAGTTTAATAAGTTTTCGGTAGTCATCTCTCACAATAGACTATTTTAGTTATTTAGAGTAAAACCCATTAAGTTTATCAATTTCAGAGTTTACGGCCTATTCACCAGACCCTTCCGGGTAACTAGCCACTCCCTGTGAAAATATACATTTTTATCAAAGTATACACATAAATAAAACTATATTTAAACATTTGTCAATAATTTATAATATAAGGGTCACATAATAACAAACACAAAATGACTTACGATCGAAGACCTCGCGGAGGGTTCAGATGCAAGTCGGCACGGGTTCCCGTTTATAGAATGAGCTGAAATTTTTACTGGGAGTATATAAACACGTAATAAATATAATTAGAGGGTATGCGTAAAAAAAATAAAAATAAGGGACACCCTAATGTACATCCACAGCCCAGCTAAAAGAAAAATCCACAATAATTTTATTCATGATTATTGGAGACTAATAAGTGCCTGTGATGATAAGCATAAGTTGGTTTAAATCGACTCACTCAAACATAGTCTTTTTAAACCATGAAATGGCTGAAAATAGGGATTTTTTGAAAACATGAATTTTTGTTATATTTTTTTGAACTCTTGGCCAATATTATTTGAAAATGTTTTCATTGCTTTTATATAGAGTAAGATCTTTGGTAACAAACGACATTAAAAAATTTTTTCTGGCAAGTTGTTCTAAGAATATATGAATTTATAAAATTAGACAATTCAGGTGGGCTTATTGTGTATTTTGCTTATAGCCATACAGCCACAGCCCAGTTAAAAGCAAAATACACAATAATTTTATTAATGGTTATTGGAGGCAATAAGTGCATGTGATGATAATCATAAATTGGTTTAAATCGACTCACTCAAACATAGCCTTTTTAAACCATGAAATGGCTGAAAATAGTGATTTTTCGAAAACATGAATTTTTATTATATTAGCCAATATTATTTGAAAATGTTTTCATTGCTTTTATATAAAGTAAGATCTTTGGTAACAAACGACATTAAAAAAAAAATTGCTGGCAAGTTGTTCTAAGAATATATGAATTTATAAAATTAGACAATTTTGACAAAAAATTGCATTTTTAAAAAAATCTCAAAGGCCATTTAAGGCATCAATAACTAAATGTGTCCTATATGGTTTAAAAGAGAAAAATTTTCTTAACAATTAACAGTTTGTTTAATGTCGATAGCTTTATTAGCAAAAAAAGTACAATTTTTTAAAGTTAGGTCTGCATAGTAACTTTTGAGTAGCCCTGTATAAATAGGAGATAGGGGGAGAAAATTAAAGGGGAGTTTTTTTCACTTCTTGCGTCCATGTCTATTTACAGTTAAAAAAGAAATAAAATTAGAGTATACGAGGTGCACTCATTGGTGGCTAATAAATGGAATTACCCCAATATAAAAATAAACACATACAATAAATATATTTAAAGTAACCATATAGAGTCAATCCAAATGAAAACACCAAAAATGAAATTAAAAGTGCGCTGCATGATTTTTTATTTTAATGAAAAAATTTGAGGATGATATTTTAGGTATCATATATGAAAAACCGTTGCAGTTTTATTTTTTTGTTGCTTTACTTTTTATCGGCACCCTTTAGAAACCTGAAATCGTGGCATTTTCTTACTCTCTTATAAGAGGCCAAAACTTTTTTTCTGTGGCAATTACACTGTAGGTAATTTTTAACTTATGAAATATCACAGCTAAACGCTCGGACACGTGAACATAATTTTTCCAAATTCGTGCTCGGTTTAGCTGTATCAGGTCTAAAAAAGTTTTTTCTATTGGAAATCCGAACCGGGTACACACTGTATACAGTATACTGGTATATTATAATTGGTAAAATAATATAATTCACCTCTTGTGCCAACAGTTTTATGGTTTTTATTTCATTTAATATAATATCCTCAATTATATTCAATAAAAAAAAATCAGCGAAAAAACATTTCAAATTTCCAAAATTATCTAAGAAAACCCCTTAGGGACACGTGTATCTTTTGATCAATTAACTTCAAATTTTGCAAGAATTTGTTATTTTTTTAAATTTGGAACTGATGTGGCTCCCGCCAAATTTAATTAAAAAAAAATTATTCAGGGTGTTTAAATTTATACAGGGTGTTTTCAATATCTTTTAATTTTGACCTGATCCAGCTAAACCAAGCACTGATTTGTAATCTACGACCAAAAATTAAGTTTACGTGTCCGAGCGTTTAGCTGTGATATTTTCACTTCCCTACAGTGTTATTGAAATGATTGTAATTTTATTTTACTGCCTAGTAAGTATGTTTTCAATATTAATTATTATTATCTAATTAGTTCAACTCATAAAAGAATGGTAAACCACTAAAGATTTGTAATAAATAAATTTCCCAATTTTTGGGATTTTTTTCTGGCTCCTGTGCCTATTCAATCTAGAAAGTTGCTTTTTTTCAGGTACCAATTACTTATACAATAGAAAACGTAACTATTATTTTAAGTTTCTAAGCCATCATTTTCTTTATTAAAAAAATTATTGAAACTTGATAATTTTCAAATTTAGCCAATTTTGCCATCAGAAATCATTATGTTGAGAAAAAAATAAAAATCTGAAACTTTCAGGAAATGTAGTTCCCACCTTCATCTTTTCAGTCCAGTTAGTCTTGTTTTGTTATTTTTATTCCTTTAAAAGATGAGTATGAGTATAAGAGACGTATAACTAGCCCCATTTCCTCTTGACTCTCGAACCCCGTACAGGCCTATGTTTACTTACGCCGATTTTTGTTCTTCCCCAGCAACTGCACGGCTTCACCCGTGTTTGCTGGGTGCGAATGTCCATTGCGTTCCGTACTGTCCCCTATTTGGGGCTCGAGAGCGAGAGGCGAATAGTTTTAATAGCCATTCCCGGGTTCGCCGAACCTATGCTATACGCTCAGTGGGGTATGGAGGAGGGACGGGAAGGTGTTGGTTTTTGGGGGACAATTACGCCGACTTAAAACTAAGTACGACGCGGAATCCCCCTAGACCAGTCGATTAGTATTACTCCAAACATTTGGGATTACTATTTGGAGTTGGGGAGTTGTTATTGCTGCAGGGGTGTAGTTTCCTAGTCGAGGTCTTCGTCTTGTTCATTATTGTCATTGTCCGTGTCGGATAGTTCCTGAATTTGGTAAAGTGTGTCGGTTGTTTTTTTTATTTTATTTTTATTGTTGCTTAGTTGCTCCCAACTGGTCTTGTTAATTTGTGAGAAGTGCATGTTTTGTGCTAACGTGTCATGCGATAAGGCAGTTCCCAGTGGGGGGTATTTTTTTTTACTTTTACTATAGTCTAATGTGTTTACAAATTCCATGGAGTTTGATTAGAGTGCTTTTTTACTTTGTTTATGTTTTCTTAGTTTATGTGTTATTTATGTCTTAAGTGTCAAATTTATTTGGTCTCGATTTGTTATACTTGAATTGTTTTGTTGACAGCTTTATTGCCCTGTTCAACTTTGGTGTGTGTCCGCGATCGGCTGTTTGGTTTTTTCTTGGAAAATTGACTTTTTATTTTAATTTTGTTGCCGATGATTATTGTTTTTTTTGTAGGGATTAGGCAATGTGCCTTGTTTAGTTTAATTTGCAAATTATGTTAGGTCATGCGGATGAGTTGAGGATACTTAGCATTTATTTGCAGGTGGCCTGTTCCTCCCTTGTTTGGCCTCTTTTGTTTGGCCAGTGCAAATCGTCCTGTTGACCGCTCATGCACTGACACTTGTCACTTAACACTTAACTCTTTTGACCGTTTCACAATGTTCGTTTGCACTTGTCACTTCACTCTTCCTTTTCACTTGGCCCTTAATTAATTATTGACCGTAGAGTAGTATGTACTCACTGTATTTGTTACACTATAGTTGTTTGCACTATGAGGGCTTATTTGTTGGTTATGGTTTTACGTTTACTCTCTGACTGCGCTACATCGACTTACTCACTCGGGGGCTGGGACAAGGATTATTTTTATCCCTTTAAAAGATATATTGCCCGTTTAGTGGCAATATTGTTAGTTTTATTTATAATTTCAAATTTATATAGCTTTCATGTTTGGTGGAGATGTGTCAGAACTGTCAAAAATATTTCATAAATATTATTTTTGCGTAGGTATTTTTTTGGTAAATTTTGTATATAACATAATATGTCATATTATGTTATATACAAAACGTTTTAAAATCAGCGTTACGTTAAGCAGTTTTTTGTCGGTTTATTTCACATTTTAAACCAAGTTAGTCTTGTTTTATTATTTTGATCCCTTTAGTAAGGTACTAAATAGTTAAAAGTTATATGTATGTATTTTAAATGTTAGTATTGGAAAAAAATTTCTTCTTTAAATTTTAGTTTTTATGTAAAATAAAACATGTGTAAAGGGGTTTATTTAGAATATTTTTTTGCTTTTTTTTAACAATTTCAAACTTCTCTTCTTCTTTTGTACTTTTAAATTTTCTATGAAAAAGAGGTACATAGTTAAGATATGTTCTTGTATTTTTAATTGCAATTAAATTCATGAATCTCGAACACTTCATCATTTATTACCCTTGCAAACTTGCAAACTTTTTGAAATCACAAAATAAATACTCACAAATAATATTTATGAAATATTTTTGACAGTTCTGACATTTCTCTACCAAACATGAATTGGAGTCATTTCAAATAAAAACATCAAAAGTGTGTGCTGCAAGGTTTTTGATTTTGATAAAAAAATTGAGGATGATATTTTAGGTATCAAATACGAAAAACTGACCCTATTTATTTTTTTTTGATTTTTTACTTTCGGAAGATACTGATCTGAAATCTGAAATTGTTTGATTTTCATACCCTTTTTTGCTGGGCTACAACTTTTTTTTATAAAAATTTTGATAATTATGTGTAATTTGATATTACTTACTAGTAAATGTTTTATCATTATTCATTTTAAAAACATGCTTTATACGTTTCAACAATGAAAACTCGTTATATTTTGCCAATTTTTGTGATTTTCAGATTACCCCTGCGCCAGCCCTCCTAATTTTGGAGAGCTGTATCATGCGGCAAAACTATTTCCAAGTCCTCGGTTGCTTCTATAAACAGCATAAAGAAACTGCTATGGGGAACTCCTTGTCCCCTTTCTTAGCTGATATTTTTATGAGCCGCTTTGAGAAGAAACTTAGTAGCTCGGGGTATTTCCTGAGGATTTGGTTAAGATACGTGGACGATATCTTTGCTATTTTCTATCAAAACGCTTGCAGCTTGGATGATTTTCTTTCCAAATTGAATCATTGTTTTCCCTCTATTAAATTTACCTTTGAATTGGAAAAAGATGGCCTGCTACCATTTTTAGATACCCTTGTGATTAGATCTAAGAATACTCTAGAGTTCGATGTCTACAGAAAACCTACAAGCACTGCACGTTACATCACTTCAAACTCGAACCACTGCACACAACATAAGCAGGCTAGTTTTAACTTTCTTGTTCGTAGGTTGGTAAACTGTTCACTTAGATACAGAAAGAGCTCAGTTTTATAAAAGTCATTGCTAAAGACTATGGTTTTAAACCCACCCTAGTAGATAAGTTAGTAAATCAAATTAAATTTAGGTCTCGCCTTTCTAAGTTAACGACTTTTCAAACAGTCCCCACAAAAGTCAAGTTTATGACCATTCCTTTCAAACCCCAGTACACTCGAGGTCTGGAAGGGATCTTTCGAAAACTGGACTTCAAAATTGCTCTTAGTTCAAGCAGTAACACACTTCCGATCCTTTAAGGCAACCCAAAAGATAAGATTCTTCAAATTGAAAAGTCGTGGATTTACGGGATAAACTAAACGATCCATTAAAGTAAGGTTCAAAGAGCGCTTCGCCCATGCTAGATTTGGTAGGAAAAAAAATCGAGTGTTTCCCAAGATATACTTGATGATGGTCAACTACGTGCTAACGCTGGGAAGTGAGCAAAATCTAAGATTTATCTTTGTACTCGCCCAGTGTTTAGTATACCATTCCTTGATATCCCCAGTCCAGGAATTATCAAACAAGTGACCTACGCCCAAACAAGCGACGTAGGATCTACAGGCACCCAGCCATCAACACAACAGGGATTTACGACCCCAAACAAGTGACCTACGGTCCAAACAAATGACGTAGGAATCCACAGGCACACTGCCACCAAATCGACAAGGAATCCACAGTCCAAACAAGCGATGTAGGAATCCACAGGCACCCAGCCAGCAAAACAACAAGGAATCTACGGTCCAAACAAGCGACGTAGAAATCCACAGGCACACAGCCACCAAAACGACAAGGAATCTACGGTCCAAACAAGCGACATAGGAATCCACAGCCACCAACAACCGGGATGTACGACCCCGAACAAATGGTGACCTGTCCGTACGACGATAGCCACCGAGTCCTAGCAAAGAGGTTACCGTACCACAAGATGCGGTGCCTCGTCAACAACCCAAGGGCCAGGAAAATAGAACCACCGTCATATCTTATCGAGGAAGAACGCAGGGCAAATGAAGTCAGAATAATACGACCACCCGTAAAAGACGTTTTCCCATGGGAGAACAAAGAAGAGGAATGGGAGCTGCAGGACGGCAGCGATCTAGACTATCTCCCGCCAATAAAACCGATACCTCTACGAGCCAAGAAGAATCGTGGCCGGCAGAATGTAAAAACACAATTTTAACATAAAAATCTTAAATGGCGAGCCGGCAGAATGTTTATTCACAGATTTAACACATAAATCCTGAGCCGGCAGAATGTTAAATCATAGATTTAACAGAAAAATCTTGCATTGTTTTTAATCTAAATAATTACACATTGTGCAAGTAGGCCACTTCTCGGCGACCTACTTACAAAGCACATGCGCCACTAAGGTATGTTATTAATCTACTGTAAATTGTTATTAATTTATTTGTAAATTATTATGATTCTATTGGATATAAAACCCCAACATTTTAATAAAGACATAGTTTAACTTTGCTTATTCTATCATTTAATAAGTTCTAGAAACTTATTCAGGTACCCAACTCTAGTTTGTATAAATTAATTTGTTAGTTTCTCTTTGCGTTTTCACTAAAGCGGTTACGGCCCACGGTTTAGTAAGCTGTGTCCGTTTACGGTTCAGCCAACCTTACCTTATAATTAGTATAAATATTGTAGATTTAGCAGTTAGGTTTAGTTACACTTCGCTTCTGAAGATGCCAACATCGTTGGCGAAAAGTACTTTAAGCACTTTGTGTTTTGTTTTGGTGTTGGGGAATATTTCTAATATTTATTTAATATAGGTACATTAACAATATTTTTTGTTTGAAAGTACAGTTGTACGTACCCTTGTGGAAATTTTTCTCTGAGAAAGTCTTACTTTCTCTGAAAAAGTCTGAATAATACTTATTAAGTCGGAAAAAGTCTGAATAAGTCTTATTAAGTCAGACTAATAGCAAGATTTGGGAGTCTCCTGGAAGAGTTAATAAGACTTTTTAAGACTTTTAGTAGAGAAATGGTAGGTACCTACGGAGATAAAAATAAATATCCGAAATAATTCATAGAGGTTGTATTTGGTTATCGTAAAATAAAACACATAGAAAAGTATTTATTAACATTTTTGCTGTTGTTATAAGCCAAGTTTATTGCATAATTACCTATATAATAACATAGGTAAGATGTAATAATTATAACAATTATAATTTTATACATACCGCGCTTGACATGCATGCTTTCATTGTTTCCACCATAGAAAAAGGAGTTGCCACTGTACGTTTTATTTTAATAGTTTCTTTTGATACACGCAAATATTTACCTATCTAAACATTGTTACAAACAAATCTTCTAGACGTAATATCGAGAGACCAGCTCAGCTAGCTGACCAATTAGAGCACAGCTGACCTGTCAGTGGGACACAGTGTTGCCGTTTGCAAGTATTTTACTCGAAAATCGGGTATTTTCGTAATATTTGCGGGTGATTTGCAAATTTCTATCAAAATAATAACAAAAGAAATTTTCAGTAAATAATATTGTATGAACTTTTATGGCAACACTGTACGTAAACACGAAGATCAACCATGATACAAAGATGAATATTTGTCTTATGAGTCTATCGAAAATGTCTATAGACATGATATTAACTCCTTTTTCTATGGTAGAAACAATGAAAGCATCTCAAGCGCATCGTATGTATAAAATTATAATTGTTATAATTATTACATCTTACCTATGTTATTATATAGGTAATTATGCAATAAACTTGGCTTATAACAACAGCAAAAATGTTAATAAATACCTTTCTATGTTTTTTATTTTACGATAACCAAATTCAACCTCTATGAATTATTTCGGATATTTATTTTTATCGCCATAGGTACCTACCATTTCTCTACTAAAAGTCTTATTAAGTCTTAAAAAGTCTTATTAACTCTTCCAGGAGACTCCCAAATCTTGCTATTAGTCTGACTTAATAAGACTTATTCAGACTTTTTCCGACTTAATAAGTATTATTCTGACTTTTTCCGACTTAATAAGTATTATTCAGACTTTTTCAGAGAAAGTAAGACTTTTTCAGAGAAAAATTTCCACAAGGGTATTCATAAAAAAACGTACAATAATTAAATAAATGAGAAAACTGTCACCATAATATCAGTGGCGGCTGGTGGGTTTTGGGCACACCCATATCTCAGTTATTAGACATGGGACCCACATCAAATTTATATTAGTTTATAATGACATTATAGACAAGTTCTGTACAAGCAGAATTTAAACTGAATTTTGCGAAAAAAAGTTAGTTTTTAAGTGTGCCCCCCCCAGCCTCCTGCCCCCCCCAAATTTAGATAATTCAAATTAAAGTGGTAAAATATTTAATTCAGTGAAGTTTATCGACAAATTTCAAATTTTATTTAAAAAAATCAAGAATTACATGTTTTATACCATTTTAAATTTTTATTATTTCATTACTAAATTAAAAAAAATAGAAATGGTATAAAATCTGTAATACTTGATTTTTTTTAATAAAATTTGAAATTTGTCGATAAACTTCAGTGAATTAAATATTGAACCACTCTTAATTTAGGGGGGCAGGAGGCTGGGGGCACACTTAAAGTTATAAAGTTATAAAGTGCTCTTTTAGTTCCACCCTTACATCCAAACTAAGATGTCCCATAAGCCAACTGAATGGCTTGTGCGGGTTAGGGGTAGGAACGGACCGACGGCTTAAAGTCCCCTCCGAAGGACTATACACAATGGACAAACACAAATAAACAACCATACCCAAGTGGGATTCGAACCCACGACCTCTCGGCTCGTACCCAGGAGCTCTAACCACTACACCACCGAGGCCTTAAAAACTAACTTTTTTTTGCAAAGTTCAATTTAAATTCTACTTGCGCAGAACTTGTCATTATAATCTCATATATATTTGATGTGGGTCCCATATCTAATAACTGAGATATGGGTGTACCCAAAATCCACCAGCCGCCACTGCATAATATGCTTAAAATCACTGACTTAAGTCATTATAATGATTATTATAGGGTATTAAAAATATTGAAAGTTGACGTCTGGGTATTAAATAAAATTTACAGATTTTGAATCTTGCACAAGTTTCGTAGGCGTACTAAAAATAACTAAAAAAAGATCCAGTTATAGGTATATTCAGTAAATCCAGTAAATATAGGTATTTTTGACATTATAATTATAATTTTATTTTTAATGTTTATTAATGGGAAGTACAGTATTATTTTAGAAGAAGGGCACTTTATTTCAACGATTGTATGACATTTGACAACTGTCATCTAACTTAAAGCCAACTTCAGCCCCTGACTAAAACTTCGTAAAGCCACAACTTGTCAATGTGTATTTAAAAGGTCACTTAGTGTCATGGAAACATGTACGATAATGGGCGTTTTAAAGGTTGGATTTGAAAAAAATAATTATACGTTAAGCATTGGCGTCGGAGGTTAATTAAAATTACAAAAATTATTTTTCTTATTTATACATGTAATGTGACGCGCTCCAAGAAAAGGGTCCTAAGCGTCCCAGACATAATTATCTGAAGCACAAAATAATTTTCCTTCTTAACAAGTTGGTTAAACATTATCCGTTTGTGCTGCCGTCTAGCGCTTCCACCTCTTCTCTTCTTTCTCCTCTATAATGGATGAATCAATCAAGTCGAAAATTAAAAATAGAAATGGGTAATTCCACGTCAGGCAGGTTTTGACCCTTACCCCTTTGATTTTGACGAAAATCGCTTTATGGGCTTGAAATGGGCCCAAATGGACCTGACTGCAAAAGTTATGGATTTTATGGGGGGTAATCATTTTTGGAACTTTTCAGATCAGAGGTATATTGTTTTGCTTATATCTTGGGTCCTAATTGACCTAGGTACCTAGAGAGTTGTTCGACGTCTTATTTTAAAGAAAAAAGACTATAATTTATAATTATTATACATTTTTTTAAATTTATATAATTTTACATTAAAATATATAGTTTTGAAAAATTCAATTTTAAATATTTCAAAAACACCCCTTTTTATTTTTTTATATGTGAAGAAGGAAACCTTTTTCTACACTTACCTAAATTTTGGTTGGGGTTATTTTTTTAAGGGAGATATGATTTTTTTAATATTCGGTGTCTTTATACCCAGCGCCTACCTAATTCTTATTTAGTGGGCTTGGATTTGATTCTCGGTACTAAAATATTTTTGGGTATTTTTTTCATAAAAATACTAAATTTTAAAATAAAAAAATATTTAATTATTTTAAAATAATGTGGCATAAGCTTTAAATTTTCGTAGATACCCTGTAAGAAATAAAAAAATAGGCTTTAATTAAAATATTTTCGTTGAACAAAAGTAGGATCATTTTTTTGTTTGAACTCGTGCAAATTTAAGGGATTAAAACAACGTGGCAAATTTGGGAATTTAGTTGGCAATCATTTCTATTTCAGATTAAAAATTTTAAAATTTAATAAATATTATTGGTTATAAAATTAAAATAATATTTATCTACTAGTAGTTTATTACTAGAAAAATTTTTGTTATTTTACTGTGAAATAGTTCTGTGTTTAGATACGTTTTTTTAAGTCACACAAGTTCATCAACATTTAATATTTTCTTATGATTATTTTCTATAATTTGACAAAAACCGTAAAACTATTTTAGCTTAATTAATAATAAATTTAAAATATTTAATTTTATAATAAAAAAATACTACTCATCGCCAATTAAAAAAAAATCATAATCCTAATAAAAGAAATTGGCTAAAGTTTTAAATTAAGGTATTGAATAGAATTACTAAAACTAAGAATGCAAAACTAACATTAATTGCCAAACTAATTAAATTCTAAGTTCAAATAAAAAAATAATTTTATCAATTACTAAATCGTAAATTTTTACTTACCGGGTAGAAAAAAACAATATTTAAATGAACCTACTTTTGTTTAACGAGAATATTTTAATTAAAGCATATTTTCTTATTTGTTGCAGGTTATCTACGTAAATTTAAAACTTATAACACATTATATTAAAATATTTAAATAACTGTCTTTCAAATTTTAGTATTTTTAAGAAAAAAAATACCCAAAAATATTTTTGTACCCAAGCCCATTAGGAACTAGGTAGGCGCTGGGTATAAAGACACGGAATATTAAAAAAATCATATCTCTCTTTAAAAAAAATTAACCCCTACCAAAATTTAGGTAACTGTAGAAAAAGGTTTGCTTCTTCACATATAAAAAAATAAAAAAAATAAAAAGGGGTGTTTTTGTTTAAAACTATATATTTTAATGAAAAATTATTTAAATTTAAAAAAGGTATAATAATTAAAAAGTATAATCTTTTTTCTTTAAAATAAGACGTCAACCAACCCTCTTGGTCAATTAGGACCCAAGATATAAGCAAAACAACCCAAACAGCACCCAGACGTCCACTGGATATCCTTAGGACGTCAACTCAGGACATAGAGGACGTCCTACGGATATCCGAAGACCACGAATGGACGTCCGTAGGACTTCCAAAGTAGACACTTTTGGTTGGCCTTTGGCCGTCCTATTATGGTCTATTAAAGACCGTCCTAGGATCAAATGTGGCCATAATTTGGCTGACAGAAATAAAAAATAAAACACCTACAATTTTTAACTAAACATTTTTATTCACCTAACTACAGCACAAATGTTTGTGGTACAGTCTATTAGTCAAGACAAACCTAATTAAATTACAAACTTGAATTTATTCTCGATTTTATTATACGTCTGGGTACAACCAACTTCTAAGAAAATTTCTATGAAGTCGTTGGCAAAGACAAAACATGAACACGATCTTCAAGCTGCTTATGTTAACATACAATTGTTGTTTATAAAAAGAAAATTATTAATAAAGCACGAAACAGCACTAATTGCACTTAAATACATTCTTTACCTCTTGAAAATTCCGATAAATTCCAAAGAGCAGAGAAGAAATACCACCGGCGTATATGGTAGAAAAAGAACGCCATTGGCAACGGATTATGGGAAACGTCGTCACGAACCCGTTCGGTTCTACCCGAAGAAGACCGATGTTTTTAATTTCAAAACTATACGTTAACGTATAGGTATTATCAGGGCCGGCTCATACACATTTGACGCCCTAGTCTAAAAGAGTTTTTCAAAGTTTTTTACTATACTCGCTTTTATATTAGCATAAGCTAATATAAAAGCGAGTATAGTAAAAAACTTTGAAAAACTACCCATATGGGAGACAAATAATAAAAGCGAAGTCTTATGCTGTTACGATTTATGTTAATAGAAATTTAGCATTAAAATTTTATTATTATAATAGTATTTTTTTAATGTTTTCATGGCGTTCCCAAGCATTTTTAGAAACAAAAAAAAATATTATGTTACAGCTTACGACATGACTGAAAAGTGAAACACTTTGTACATAAACAAATATATTAAAATTATAGCTTACAAGTTTTCATCTTAAGCCTATCGATTTTTAGTAAAATATCATATTCCAATAATAAGAATATGCCAATGAACAAATTATGAACTAAATATATATTGGAAACTGAAGACATAGAGTTTTCGACCAACGAGAGAAAATCATCAAAAGTTTCGTATGTGACGCTTCCTCTGATTTTTTACTTTTACTGATTGATACCCGTTTTTCTTTCGAATTTAGTTTCGTTTTGCCGCTTCTCATGCTCTGCCGCCCGGGTGCTTTGAACCCGCTGCACCTGGGTTTAGCCGGCCCTGGGTATTATAATTATAATACCGGTGTTTATATAGGTACATTTAAATAATTTAAACGATTGAAGAACGAATAGATATTATAAACCATATTTAATAATAATCTTCTGTTTTTTGTAAATGAATCTTTCTTATAATAAGGCTTATCGATTTGTTTGTCTTTCTGTGACCCCCTCAGGCTGTCCCACGAACATCCAAAGAATGCAAAAGAGTTACCTCATAAAAATAGGTGCTTTATATAATTCGTACTTTCATGATATTTCTCACAATTTATTACATATCCGAAAATTCCTTGACCTAAAAGTTTAGGCATGATAGCCAACCCACATAGTAGTGATGTCCCAGACCTGTTCGGCCTGGCTAAGCCGAGAATAACCTAAATAGGATAATGTTGATATGTCGTTATTATTAACTGGGCCGATTTGCTTAGTTTTTTATGTACCTAACTAATAATTTTTTTTTTTTTTTAATAATCTTTTTTATTTAACCTTAATTTTAGTTACTAAAATATTCATTAACTACTTGATTAATTGTGGAGCACACATGCAAAAACCGATAAGTTCATTTTTACATTTTAAGAGTATTTATACTAATTTTTGTAAACTCTTTTAACTTAGCACAGCTTTTTAAGGAAAAACGAATACAGAGACAACCCAACAGGAGCAACATTCCCTTTTAATAGTTTTTAAATATTTGGGGGACTCGGCTGTACACATTTTTGGCCAATATTTTAGAGTAGGTTAAAATGAATTTATCGGCTTTTGCATGTTTGCTCCATAATTATCCTTGGTAAATAAGTATTAATAAGCGTAAGTATTTAGTTAATATAAATAACAAACAACAAAAAACAACTGCTTAATTTATCAAGTAAAAAAATTATAAAAAATTACCATAGATTTGACAAACAACTTTATTTAAACCCAATATCAGTTTAATTATTTTAATTAAGCTAAAGTATATACTGATAAAATATTTAATAAATCTATGTGTCTTGTTTAATAAATCTAAGTTTCTTGTTTAATAAATCTAAGTGTCTTGTTTAATAAATCTAAGGTTTTATGCTTAATGTATTATATAAGTATTTTCCTAAAAACGTATATAATAAGTTTAATAAGAACAATTAAACGTTTCAGGAATATTTTTATTCTTAAATGTATTAAACGGTTTAATTGTCCCATATGGTATTAAGATTCTTATTTAAATGAATTAAAATTTTAATTAATTTAATTATTTCTTTCTCTCAGTGTGCTCAGTAATAGCTATAGTCGAGTGTGTTAAAATATAGCATATACCTATCCGGGACGTCTGTAGTCTTTTTTGAATTGCCAGACTGTTGTGGCCGGCACTCGGCCAACTATACACCGCCGACACTCGGCCGAGTAAACATAGCCGACATTTGGCCAGGCGGACATGCCCGGTCTACACGCCGGAACAAATACCGCACGCGGCCGATTCGGCAAAACGTATTCGGGCCGTATGCGGGCCGGCTAGCTTGTGCTTACTGGGACTCCCAGTCTGGGAGTCCATCTAGCCACAGTCACTAAATTGTATAATTACATCACATGATAAATCAAGCCGTTTTGGAGAAAATTGACAAAACGTATAAATAACGTTGCCAAATTTTAACAAAATCTTGAAGACTAAGTATGTATTTCTGAACATACTTTATAGGAACTTTTTTTCTTATTTTTGGATCAAGAATCTTCTGCCGAGCATTGACGCGTGTTATTTGAAACACCCTGTATATTTATTATATATAATGAAGTACGAAATGCGCGGTCTTTGGAAAAACTCGTAGCGCGCCCTAGGCTTTGAAATCCAAAAACAAAGAGATCAATGCAGAAACACAATTTTAAAAGGAGGTTATTTGCTTATCAAACTCATAACTATAGTTTTTCCCAAATGGTGCAAATATAAGTTTGATAAGTAAGTGTTAAAAATAGTACATTATAGACTAGGCCGAAAATGTATATTATCGCCGAACACAAATTTTAGATTGTGTACGAGGCAATTAATAAGCTTTCGCTGCCGGGAATTAAATACTATTTTTTTCAAGCATTTAATTAAATAATTTTTTAAGATTCTGTCACATCATTTTTAGGATAACTGACATGATGACATTTAATCTTTATTTATGTACAAAGTTTATTAATAATTTGACTTTTGAACTAAAATAAATATAAAGACTTATGAGTCTTATAATATAATAGTATATTAAAGTACAAGTTGCAGAAGGCCACATATTCTCGCACGAATTCGAAATTTGGCCTCGAGCGACGAAGGAGCGAGTGGACGAACGAATGAGTGCGAGAATAGCCTTCTGCAACGTGTGATTTATACTATTTTCTCGATTTTAACTTTTATTTAGGTTTTTTTAATTGTTTTGTGGTCGTTGTTAGTTAGGGGATTTTTCTCGCAAAATGTCAGTTGGCAACACAAAATGACAATATTTGTTATCCTGCACAAGTACAACCTGAACTGCACTTTTACACATTAAACTTAAAATTTTGCATTAAAATGCATTGTTGGAGCAAACTTTATATTACAAAACAATAATAAAGGCTTCATTTTCAATAAAAGTAATGAATTTGAGGTTATTAATCAGTTTGACATTTTGGGGGTACCAATACTTAAAAACTAAATGTTACCAAAAATCGTTTAAGAATGAGCTTCATTCTTCAACGATTTTGCGTGCGAGAATATGACATTCTTACATAAAAATCGAGAAAAATTATTGTACGCTTAAAGAAATTATCATAAAAACTCAATTTATACTGAAGTTAAGTTTTTAAACTTCAGTATAAATTGAGTTTTTATGATTAAATATTTTTATTTTGGCTATGCGTTTAATCCTTTAGATTTTTTAACTTGACTACTTTTACACAATGTTGAAGATAAAATTCATACATATTATTTTTGAACAAACGCTATTTTAAATATAAGATATTTATTTCAAGGAGCTCCAACAATATCCACACAGCAATTAAAAGATACTGAAGATGTAATTAATGAAATAATCAGGAATGGCAACAAGGTAACTGTACAGATTTTTAATGAAGATACTCCAGAAGAAGACTTAAAAGAGGTAAACATTAAAAATAATATTATATTTGTACTTTATTAACATTCAAATGTTGTAAAATAAACTAACATAAATGGGAAGCAAAAAAAATAAACTTCCAAAACTGTAAAAAATTTAATAATAATCCCTTTTAGATGCCCAAGATTTTTAAACCTAAAGTATTCACTTTTAATGTATTTTAGGGTGTCCGATATTTTCCAAATTGTCTTTTTTTACTTTGGTATCATCTAAATTACACAGTGCAAGAATTTTTGGGCAATCGCTTTCAGCCCAAATAGTTCGCATTCTTTGTGGCCAATTTTTTACTGTTTGCGACTTTTAAGACTTCCAAGTCGCAAACAGTAATGTAAGTCCATAAAATAAATGAATTATTAAATTAAACAAGTTGAATTATGTATTGTATCGTATAGTAAAACAAAATATGGTCAATCCCGATTAGTGGCGGATCAAAATTTAATATTTATTTATATTATTATTAAGTAATTATCTAAAAAAAGTGAAGATATTTTTTATCTGCTCCTGATCCTGACATAAACAGGGCCGTAACTTTAGGAAACAATTCCTTACGGTATTTTACAAAAAATCTCATACATTTTTTTCATTTTTCCTGAATTCGGTTTTTAAGAGTAGGAGACGCCGAGACTCTCGGCCGGAGAGACGGGTTTTGTAATTCAGTAGTATAGTCTTCACCGGCGTTGGGTGATGGTCGAAGTTTGCTCTGAATTATTAATACGAATTATGCATTATAAAGTTAATTTACTTTTAAAAATTATTCAGATACTTTTTTTTTCTTTGGCCGGCGGAGAAATTCTTTACGAACACTCGGTTCCCCTTGGGGCCCCGAGTAGTGTGGGACCGTCTATTGACCTATACCCACTAAAACTCCCCCGTTAGGTGGTTCAAAGCCCTGCACTGCGGTTTGCTTTCGCAATCCTATTGTGCACTAAATAGTATTAATTCCATAGCTCTAGCTCCGTCGCTTCTATGAAGCGCAGTAGCCGAGGCAGTGGGAGCAATGTTAAAAGTTCTGGTGTGAGTTTAGACTCTCCCAGGTGTGTTCTTCTTAAGGTGTTGAACCCCTCACATTGACACATAATGTGAAGAGGTGTTTCCTCTTCTTCTTCGCATCCTCTACACAAGGGGTCATCTGTCATCCCCATTTTGTGAAGATGTTTTTGAATGGAGCATGGCCTGTGAGAAGGCCTAATGCTTTCTTTAGTTGGGTCCTGGTATATGTCCTCATTGGTTTCTGCCCTTCAGCAGATGGATTGTCCAAAAGTGCTTTCGAATGCTCCAGACCAGACAGGCTTTCCCAGTATTGTTTGTGTTGTAGTTCTGTCCAGTCAATTAGTTTTTTCGTGGACGATTCTTGGCTGGTGCCGCATGTGGGTTCCGGCTTCATCAGCTGCGAAGTTTGGCTTCCACCTCATCGAACTGTTTCTGCCTTCTTGCACAAGGATAAGAGTTATCTGGTTTTATGCTTTGGTTAATGCCGTCATATCTCTCAGACATTCTAGTACGGCCTTCGAATTGATTTCAAATGCCTCCAGTGCCTGGATTGGTTCTGGTTCGTGTGTATTATAATGATGGTGAGTAACTTCTCCGTGGCATTGCTCTCCCTCATTCGTTGGAAACCCAATTGTATGGCAATGATGCCCGCTTGAAGATCGGTTATCTCTTTTCCCAGGTTTAGTATTTCTTGACTGCCCTGTTGATATACCTCTTTTATGCCCGCAGAAACACCGGTCTTTGAACGTTTGTGTTCTACGTACCAGATTAGGTTTTCTTCTTGCCTGAGTCGGGCAATTTGGTTGTTTATCTCCTCAGCCTTTATCCTTTTTGAGATAAAAGCTTTAGTGATGTGTTTGACCTTGGCTTTGTCTGTTCTAATGGCTAGACTGCCAGTATTTTCTAGCTCTTCAAATATTGCATTATGTCTGATGTTGGAAATAACTTCGGCCTTATTTGAGATTAGCCTTTGGGCTCCCTCTAACGCTTTAATCTGAATGTGTAGAGGGGGGAGTCCTAGTATGTTTTCCATGGCTGCGGTCTGTGTAGTTGTCATTGCACCAGTTATTCCCAAGCACGCCAGTCTTTGGATTCTCCTGAGTATCTGTTTTACAGTCCTTGTTCGTGTTGCGTGCCACCATATTAGCGCCGCGTAGGTAATTATGGGTCTGACCATAGCTGTGTACACCCATTGTACCATGCCTGGTGACAGTCCCCAAGATTTACCAAATGTTCTTTTACTGGTCATGAAGGTTTTTATGGCCCTATTTGTTATGTTTTCTATATGCATCCGATAGGTGAGTTTTTTATCCAGTTTAACTCCTAGATATTTAACCTCGTCTTTCAAGGGCAGCGTTTCCCGTAGAAGAATAGATACTTAAAATGTAACGTAATCACTTTTAACAGTAAATTATTAGTTGTATTAGGTGTAAAATCATGTTTTGCATTTAACCAAAAGTGTTTTCTTATACAAAAAAACGTTTAAGCTTAAACAATTTACTTTAAAAACTAAAATAAAAAAATAAAATTATTGTCTTGAAAACAAATTAAAATATATAAATCAATTTTCTTAAAACAAAACTAAAAATCAAACTTCTTAAAATAAATGTAAATAAATTAATTAAAAACTATTTTTATTGTTCTAATTGGCAGAATAGAACGATCCGGATATTTAACTGAGAATAGGTCTCTTCTTTGACGTAGACAATTGCCCACATTTTTTTCTTGCAATTTGTAGGACATATAACTTTTTCACTAATTTTAAATAAGATAAATTAATTTATTTTAAAACGCTCGAAATACACACTAGCAAATGCAAAATATGACTGAATCGTCGCCTACGCCGCTTACAATGGGGCGATCGGGTTAACTCAAGTGTATATATTTCAAATGAAAATGCGGTACCTATATGAGCTATAATATAATATTGTAACAAAGTTACTTTTCAACAAACAAAGTCATCACCGTGAAAACCCGTCCGGTATAAGGCCAAGTTCCGTTTGTAAAAGCCGTCGAAACGCCCTGTATAACTATGTTATTTATCAAAATTGCGCATTGCACCACGATTCCAAGAAAGTAAAGACTAAAAACGCGACAACCGTCTGGAAAATAAAGGCGAGCTCTTTTAACGGTATTGGCTAACGATTTGATCATAGACACTCGCGCACTTCATGCATACCTACGTGGCCACGCGTGGGGGAGACGGCGCCTATGTAACCAAATTCAAGCATGGCAAAAAGAACTTTAAAAGCAGAGATAAGGGAGAGAGACGATTCTTTGAATAGGAATTTCGGCCAACAATTTACATGCGCAGAGCTGCACACAGATTTCAATGTAATCGGTTTCTACGCATTTGTTAACAGCATTGCACTGAAAAGGCGCAATTATGTCCTTTACTGTCATTTACTGTCGTCTGTTGGTCTGCTGTCAGTAAATACTAAATAAACTGCGCACCACTCAATGTGTCGCGACCAAAAAGTTCGTTCTTTTTCAAAACGGTATAACTTTTTTGTTTCTTGAACGATTTTATTTTGGTCTGTGATGTCTGCTAACCCCGTCCTCTGGCAAATCATGCTATAGATATTATGCCCACGGTTCTTCAAGTAAATTTCCTACATGGTGATATGTAAAACGGTGAAAAATTTCAATAACTTCATCCAAGCCCCGTTTGAAAAAAGAAATATTTTTTCTCGTTTTTACTTTGAAATAATGAAGAATGATGTCTTACCTTGAAAAGGGTTTCAAATTTTTCGAATTGGAATCTTAGAACGAAAATCTGATTTTTTTTACAAAAGAGTACATTTAAGGCTTTTTGGTAGGCAACACACTCAGTCTTTTTAAGAACAAGAAAATAAGATGGGGAAAGATTGTTTCTTGAATAATTCTGAACAAGCGACAAGCAACAAACTTCCATTATTTTTAAAGGGGCCTATAAGTAAAGACCACTTTTTCAAAATGACATTTTGGTAAAAATTTGCGAAAACTAAACCTGAACCGATATTTACGTTCGTGACATGTTTTCTTTATAATTTTGACCTCCTGATTGTGATTCAGTTGTCAAATTTAAGTTTCAGATAAAACCAAAATCACCAAGAATCAAAATTCGAAAACAATTCCCGGCTGTTAAATGTCTAATAAAATCCGAAAAAAAATCATATCGTCGTTGCTAAGATTCCAATTTGAAAAACTTGAAAAACAATTCAAGGTAACACATAATAGCTACCTACTTCATTATAATGAAATATATTTCAAAATAAAAACGAGAAAAAAATTATTTTTTTACAAACGGGGCTTGGATGAAGTTATTGAAATTTTTCACCATTTAACATATCACTCTGTATGAAATTTACTTGACGAACCGTAAACTTCATATCTATATCATAAATTGACAGAGGATGAGGCTAGCAGACATCACAGACCAAAATAAAATCGTTTAAGAAACAAAAAAATTATGTCGTGTTGAAAAAGAACAAACTTTTTGGTCGCGACACATTGAGTGGTGCGCAGTTTAGTTCTTATACCTTGTTATTTAGCAGATTATCAATTGTTGTAAAATGACATTATTTAAGGTCAAAGCACAATCCATTGTGGATTGTGGGTCAAAGTAAGTAAATTAAAATATGTATGTGTGATAAAATTATTGTTCTCTACGACTACTTAAGAATAGTAACATTCTAGTGTAATTTTTGATCATAGAAAGGATGTTTTTCTGCAATACTGTGCGAGAATATTCCTACTCTTGTTTAAGAATGGTCAAAAGTAACGACATCTCCCGGCTGTTTACTAAACGTAAAAAATTTAAAAATATTTAAATATAACTGTATTATTTATTAATTAAAAAATAATAGCAGTTGTATAATTAAGGTTTAGGCACAAAAAATTTGTTATATTTATTGTTTTTCAAATATACAAATCAAAATTATAATAAATTTAATATTAAAATGATAAACCAGTTACCTACTATACCGGCTTTGAAGTTTTGACAGATTCAAGAAGTTTAAAAAAAGACCTTTAAAATGTAGAAAAAGAATAGATGTTGACATAGATTACTTGTAAAATTAGTTTTGTATTTGTTACAATGTTATTTTTTTATTAGTTAGTGTAAATAACTATTTTTAATTATAATAAGATTTAGGCATACCATTTGTTTAAATTTATTATAATTTATATTATAAAATTGTGACGGAACAAAATGGTTTGACAATACAAAAAACTTAAATGTCAAAAACTGCTTGGTTTCTTTTCTCTGTTTAAAATTATATAAGCGTTACTATTCTTACGTAGTCGTAAAGAAAATAATGTCTGAAACACGTTTGGAATAGCATATTCCACTCTCGTAAAACCGTCACACTCGCGTTCGGCTCGTGTGTCAAATTTTTCCTCGAGCGGAATATGCTGTATTCCAAACTTGTTACAGAATGTACTATTCAGTAGCGTGTCAAATTTTTTGGGGGCCCCCCCCGCGAACTTTTTTTTGAGGCCTCCTATGTCACTATTATATTTTCCAAAAATAACCCATAATAGTAAATATTTATACACAATATCATTATCTAATAGTTAAAAAACACAGCGAATTTTTGAAACTAAATACTCATTTTAATATTTTAAATATCAACTCAAAACTCAAACGTAACAAGTGAAAAAACAAAGACTCGCTAATAACCGGAAATTCCCATTAAAACGGGGAATAACATATGGGAATCACTGCAGTGATTCCCATAGGTTATTCCCCTGCTTAAAATACCCCATAGAGACCCTGTTCAAACCGATAAATATTTGTATCGGAATGTATGGTGTTTCTATATGGTGTATCGGTATGTATAGGACCCATAGTTGGGATTTATGGTTGTTCTATAGGGATTGATTTATTTGCTATTGGTTTCAATGGGGAAAATACACATAAATATAGAAATTAGGTTTTCCCCCATAGAACCCTATAAGTTTTAATAAAATTTTGACAAATGTCTTATGGTTGTTCTATAGGGATATCCCTATATATCCTTCATTGAGTTATTTGCTATCGGTCTCAATAGGAAAAATGTAAAAGTTATGGTGTGCCTATAGGTAATTTCCTATACATTTTCTATCGGGCCGTATTCGGAAAAAACCATGGACAAATGCACATATTGAATCCGATAGATTATTTTGTATAGGTCCCTATGGGTTATTTTAAGCAGGGTGAGGTTTCGACCAGCCAGGGTTGACAATTGTTTGGGCGTTCACATTTTTTATGTTAGAAAGAAATGGTGACAAATTAAATATGGATTTGAAATGTTTAAGTGTGCATATTTGTATTTTTGGAGTTTGTTTGATACACATAGATATTACTTTTTCATAAAGTATATTGGGGGCCCGGGGGCCCCCAATATACCAGGGGCCCCCCCGCGTGGCGGGGTCTGCGGGGCCGTTTGACACGCGCCTGGTACAATAGTACCGCATATCTTCCCTGGCGTAAATAAATCGTTCACAAAAAGTGTACAATAAGTGTGTATTTAGAGTGCAAGTCTTTATAACAATGCGCATAGACGCTATTTTGTGGTAATGTCACACTTTTTAAAATAAATTAGTTTTTTCACTCTTTATGCACATTGACATCACGCTTTTTATTTTTCACTTGTCACGCTTATATTAAATTATTTTTTTGTACATTGTTTGCACAGTTTTAGTACATTGTTTAAAGACAATTTTGCAAAGCTTCAGTCTATCTTACGCATGTCACATTTTATACACACTGTTGGGACGGTTTATTATTTCTCATTTATCACGCTTATATTACACCTTTTTATAGCACATTGTTTGTACAGTTTTAGCGATCACTCAATTGTTTAAGCACATTTTAGATATATCTCGCTTGTGTTGTGGTAAAACATTTATTTAAAAGATGAGCTAGATTACATCTTATGTATCGCTTCTCGGCAATCCCCGTCGTGGAGTTCCGTTATTTTTCTTAATAAAATACATGACAGGAATGTTAAACCTATATTGTGGCCCACAATTTGTGGGTATTTTTTTAACATTTTTTGAAAGAACCTTTTCATTAGGTTAGTATTAATATTATTATTAGGATATTTATTTATTGATTAAATAAATTTAAAAGACTTTAGAGGTAACCAAAAACAACAGAAGGTGGCAAGAAACAGTGTGCAAACAATGTGAAATATCAAAAGGAGTTCCCTTTAGAACATTGTCTAGTGATTATTCACACTTGTAAATTTTTGGTTTTGCACAGGGTTCCCTGGCGAAAACTAAATGTGCAAAAAGTGTGCAAAATTATTTGAGAACAATGTGCAGAGGGTGGGAAATGGAACATGAAACAATGTGCAAAACCAAAAATTTACAAGTGTGAATAATCACTGGACAATGTTCTAAATGGAACTCCTTTTGATATTTCACATTGTTTGTTCACTGTTTCTTGCCACCTTCTATTGTTTTTGGTGACCTCTAAAGTCTTTTAAATTTATTTAATCAATAATTTAAATATCCTAATAATAATATTAATACTAACCTAATAAAAAGGTTCTTTTCAAAAAATTTTTAAAAAAATACCCACACTGTAGGTTTTACATTCCTGTCATGTATTTTATTAAGAAAAATACCGGAACTGTCAACTCCACGACGGGGATTGCCAAAAAGCTTTACATAAGATGTAATCTACCTCATCTTTTAAATAAATGTTTTACCACAACACAAGCGAGATATATCTAAAATGTGCTTAAACAGTTGAGTGATCGCTAAAACTGTACAAACAATGTGCTATAAAAAGGTGTAATATAAGCATGATAAATGAGAAATAATAAAGCGTCCTAACAGTGTGTATAAAATGTGACATGCGTAAGATAGACTGAAGCTTTGCAAAATTGTCTTTAAACAATGTACTAAAACTGTGCAAACAATCCCGAGTGAAAAATAAAGTCGGACGGAGCTCGGATCGACGTCGGTCACGGGATTGGCCGAGATCGGCCTCAGACTCCAATTCGACGTCGGACCGATGCCATAATCGTAACGCTGGCCGATGTCGTTCCGACCCCGGTCACAATATGTCGAAACGAGCTCGGCAATTTTTTGTCGTTACGACCTCGACCAGGTAATGTCTAAACGAGGTCGGCCATTTTCTGTCGGAACGAGCTTTGTTATCTATGGACATTTTCTGTCGGGTCGACTTCGGCCATCTTATGTGGCAATGATCTCGGAATATGTTTATCGGAACGAAGTCGCCAATGTACTATAGCCAATAAAACAATTTAAATTTTTAAAATATTTTACTTAAAATTTAAATGAAAAGTCAATATTGAGAATATACTTTAATACAAATCTAAAAGATCCTTAAATATTAAGTTTTAAAAAGGTCAAAGTGTGACTTTAATGTGTGGAGCTTAGTATATGGTCATCGTAAGTCCAAGTAATTACCACTTACTATTTCTTCAGACTATCAAATTTCTCAGAGCCTGGTTGAACTTCTATTTTCTTAAATTTATTTCTTTTTTTCTTTTAAATTCCTAGCTCTATTTTAAAACTTAAAAACTTTGGAAAAACATTTTTTTTAAACTGTTATAATTATAACCATGGTTGCATGGATGAAAATAATATAACCTCGAGAATGCGCACATTAATGAATTCATGAATGAAAACCGATATTAAAATAATTATTTTAATATCGGTGCGACATGCGTTGGTCGACATATCAGCGACATCGTACATTTACACATCGGTACGAGATGAGTTGGCGACACGCTAGCGACATCGGCCACTTGCGCTTGTGCGAACATACGTCCGACGTCTGCTGGCCGACATCCTATGGCCGATTCTATTCCGACGTCGGATCAATGTCGACATACGGTGGCCGACTTTATTTTTCAGTAGGGATTATGCAAAAAAATAATTTAATATAAGCGTGACAAGTGACAAATAAAAAGCGCGATGTCAATGTGCATAAAGAGTGAAAAAACTAAATTATTTCAAAAAGTGACATTACCGCAAAATAGCGTCTATGCGCATTGTTATAAAGACTTGCACTCTAAATACACACTTATTGCACACTTTTCGTGCACGCTTTAATTTCGCCAGGGTTGTTCAAAAGTACTTACTTTCGTCCCTGCTTTTAGGGCGAAAGTAAGTACTTTCGACCGATGTATGAAGAAAAATAGTATACACCACACGGGCCAAAGTTGAAATCTCGGTCCTGCGCGTCCTTGTAGTGTAATATACTATTCTCCTCCAAGTTAATTCGATTAGTTTTTAGAGTGTTTTTTTGTGTTGTTAATTAAATATTTTTGTGTATGTTTATTTCATATTTTAATACAATTATTATTTTGATATTTTTACATAATTTTTCTTTCTATTTTAGTCTATAAATTATTTGTGTTCAATGTTATTTTTGTTCCTGTTTTTTATTTGTTTACATGTTATTAATAAAATAATTTTAATTTTAATGCTATTTTTATTTTTTTAAACATAATATCTACCAAAGATCCTACTTTGTAATTTAATCGGTGAGAATAAGAAGAGTAAAGTCCAAAATAATTATTTTGACAAATTATTTTCTAAAATCAATTTAAAAGTTTAAAATAAATTTTTATGAGAAGATTTATTTTATAAAATATGATTATTATATTTTATAAAGTAGATAGTTGAAATATTTTCACAAACAAGCATTTTGAACTATATAACTGATTTTATAATATATTTTGTCAAGTTTTTTGGATTTGTACGGTTCTTAATATCACCGATTCAATTGTAGCAAACAAAAACTAAATATTTAAATATACCGCGCAAAACTACTTTGTTAGTTCTCGCAGCCCCGGCGAGGGCGTCATATTTATTGTTTCCAATGTTTATATGGGAATCTCTCGTCTCTCTCTCCCTTGTCTCTGTTTAAAAGTTTCTGCTGGCAAAGCTGAGAGAATTAAATTCATTTTCGGCAGCCGCACCGGCCGCGGCCGTTAATGAATTACATAACTTTGACATATTAGTACATGCAGCCATCTGTTATATGGTACATGGTTTGAATTGAACGATAAAATGGAGTTTTAGCAATGAAAAATGTAATATGTTGTTGATTATCTGTGATTTTATGGAATACTAACTGAAAAAATATATGAATATATTCTTTTTTAATGTGTGTAATAATTAAATGGTTTGGATAAGTGGAATATATCGTCACCGTTCTGGCAAAAGTCATAGCATGCTAAAAATACAATACTGCACTTAATAAGTTTTTCTAGACCACAGATATAATTGTTCTATGATCGCGAAGGTAGTTAACTACTTTTAGACAAAAATGGAGTTAATGACTTTTGCCAGAACGGTGATGATATATATTAGGGTGCTTCTTATTTGGGACAAAAAAATTAAATCAATATTTTTTTATGAGGCACCCCGTCAATACATTAAGAGTCATGAGAAAATAATACAGTATTTTTTTTTAAATTTCACAAAAAGTTTAGAGGTCGCTACCGCACCTTGAAATTTGGTATATTAAGAAAAAAACAGATTTTTTTAGTTATTCATAAATTTTATTTTAAATCAATTAACACCTTTTGCAGAGTAATAAAACGAGCAAAGTAAAATTCCAGTTTATACAAAAACGTCTATTTAATAATAAACTTCATATACATAACAACCGCCGCCTTCTTTTTATTTTATAATATTAATACTCCCACTTTTTGAAAAATTTAAGAAAATATCAATAATCCCACTTTTTTTAAAAATTTTCAAAAATGTAAACAGTTAAAATAATCAAAGAAACTTATCAGTCTTTAACACAATAAACTAACAGTTACACATAATACCAATTTTCTCTCGCAAATCTTCGAAACGTTTTCTTCCAAATGCTTTGGTAAAAATATCTGCCTGCTGGTTATCTGTGCTTATATATTTGGGTTCAATATCACCACTATCATATTTTTCACGAATAAAATGATAGCGCACTTCTATATGTTTTGATCTCTGATGAAATTCAGAGTTTTTTATTAACTTAATGGCACTCTGATTGTCAATGAACAAAGTAGTTGGTTTTACAGCTTTATCACTTTCCCCAATATCTTTTAATAACTGTTGCAACCAAAGAATTTCCTTAACTGCATTCGAGGCTGCAATATATTCTGCTTCAGTAGTTGATAGAGAAACACTGTTTTGTTTCTTACTTGACCAAGTAATCGGTCCTCCGCACAGCTTAAATAAGTATCCACTTGTAGATTTTCGAGTGGTACGATCACCCGCAAAGTCTGAATCGGTAAAACCAGTTAAAATACTTTGTTTTTCTCGTTTTTTATATAAAATACCAAATCCTTGTGTTGCAATTAAATAACGAATAACTCTTTTAATTGCATTCCAATGTATTCTTGTATATCCACTCACATATCTACTCAGAACTCCCACTGCATGTGATATGTCTGGTCTGGATACTGTAGATAAGAAAAGTAATGAGCCTATTGCTTGTCTGTATGGCATCTCATTATCTTTCATAACTTCTTCATTTTCCAATGACAGGTCACAGTTTGGGTCTTCTGGCATATTACAAGGATTTGCATCATCTAATTTAAATCTTGAAATTATCTGCTTTATATAACTTCTTTGATTAATAAAGATTGCACCTGTATTTGGATTCCTTGTTACCTCTAAACCAACATAATAACGCAATTCACTCGTAGTAATTTCGAAAGCATTTTTCAGTTGTTTTAGAACCTCTTCTATAACATCTTTTCTTGAAGAAATTACCAATCCATCATCAACAAAAATTACGAGGATAATTTTAATACTTTTTACGTATCCTTCATACACGCATTTATCAGCTAAGGATCTCTTGAACCCAAATTGTTGAAGAAAAACATTAAAAGTTTTGTTCCAGCACCTTGGTGCCTGCTTTAAGCCATAAAGTGACTTGTTAAGCTTGCACACCAAATTTGTATTATTATTATTTTTTAAACCATCTGGAATGTGCATGAAAACTTCTTCTTCAAGTTTACCGTATAAAAATGCGGTCTTCACATCAAATTGCATTATTTCATAGCAATTTTCAGCAGCTATTGCCAAAAGTACACGAATTGAATCATATCGTGTTGTGGGAGCGTATATTTCATTATAATCAACCCCTTGTTTCTGTGCACATCCTTTTACACACAATCTTGCTTTGTAACGGGAAATTTCACCGGTCGGATGTCTTTTTACTTTAAAAACCCATTTTGATTGTAAAATTTTCTTGTTGGATGGAGTTTTAACAATGTCCCACGTTTCGTTTTTCTTTAATGCTGTCAATTCTTCTGTAATTGCTTCCTGCCACTTTGGAGCATCACCTGAACATAGTGCTTCATCGTATGTTTGAGGTACATCGATTTCTATAAAATTTAAATGATAATCATCAAATCTGGCAGGTGTTCTGATACTTCGTTGTGATTTTAACCTTGGCATCTCAGAATATGAATCTTCTGGAACTCTATTTTCATCATCTTGCTCATTAACAGCTGGAATTTCAGGTTCAATGACTTCTTGACTAATGTTTTTTGAATAATCTATAATATCATCAACATCTAATTGAAACTTTGCATATTTCTGCATGTCAAAACATCCTGTAGATTTTTCATTAAAAATCACATTTCGAGAAATTGTTACTTTCTTTGTAACTGTATCAAAAAGTCTGTAATTTGTGGAATTGTTATCATAACCAACAAATAACAATTTTCTACTTTTTGTATCTAGTTTTTTTCGTTTTACATCTGGTATATGCACATAAGCATCACTTCCAAAAACCTTTAAATGTCCCAAAAATGGTTTTTGTTTCGTCCACACCTCATAAGGCGTTGTATCAAGTGTCTGGGTCGTTAGAGTTCTGTTTAAAATATATACTGCTGTATTTACGGCCTCTGCCCACAAATATTTTGGTAATTGTCCATGAAGCAACATAGATCGAGCACTCTCTACAATCGTTCGATTGTCACGTTCTACGCGACCGTTTTATTCCGGCGTATACGGCGCAGTTAACTCAAGAGTTATTCCTTCTTGGTTTAAATAATTTTAAAACTCTATATTAGTATACTCTGTTCCATTGTCCACATGTAAAATATTTACAGGTTTCCCAAATTTGTTTTTTATTTTCTGATTAAAAATTTTAAAACATTCTAATGCATCTGATTTATGTTTTATAAAGTACACAACTCTATAACCGGATGCTTCATCTTTCATCAACATGAAATATCGTGAGCCTGAAACGGAGTTAACACTCATGGGTCCACAGAGATCACTATAAAAACGTTCACCTGGTTTTGATTTATAGTGTTCATTTTTCTTCTTAAATGGTAACTTATGTTGTTTTCCAAATGCACAAGTTTCACAAAAAAAATTGTCTACATTACTCAAATTTACTCCAGATATTAAACCTTTATTTACCATTTCTTTTATGGCTGTAGTATTTAAGTGTCCAAGTCTTTCGTGCCATATTTTTAAACTTTCACCAACCACGACATTTGCTGATTCCGATATCGCACGAAATAGCATTTTATATATATTATTCGAATCCTTTACTGCGACTGCAATCACTCCCGTTTTATCAAGAATTTCAGCATAATCACCTTGTTTGGTAATTTTCATGCCCTTGCTGGTCACAACTCCCTCCGAAAATAAATTCTTTTTAAGCTCAGGAATATACAGCACATTATTTATAGTTGCATTATACCACTCGCCGTTTAGTAACTTTTGTATCTTCACTGTACCTTTTCCTTCTACTCTTAGTCTCTCACCATTTCCCAATGCAACTGAACTACTTATATTTTCATCTAGTGTTGAAAAGAAATCTTTTCTGTAAGACATATGAGCGGACGCCCCACTATCCATAATCCAATAATCATTCCAAGTTACATTATTTACAAAAAATTCTATATTGAATGCACTCTCCTGTGTACCAATATAAGCTGTTTTGCCACTTCCATCTTTGTCATTGTTTCTGTCTTTATATTCCTTCTCTTTGTAATATTTATTTGACCTTTGTCCTGTTTTATTGTATTTGCAATTTCTTGAAAAATGTCCCTTTTTTCGACAATTATAACAAATAACAGTTTTCTTTTTATCTTTAAAAGTAACAGCAGTCATTGCTTGTTCTGCTTCTTCATATGTTGTCAGACTTTTCTCCTCATCTAACAGTCTTGCTGTTAAGTTTGATATATTTTGTTTGGACTCATCTAACGATAACCAAGCCTGTCGGAAGTTTCTAAATTTCATGGGAAGAGTACTTATTATTTTCATCATCACTGCTGCATCACTTACTTGTTCACCAACTTCTTTAACTATTTTGGCAAGATTTTCAACTTTTGCCACGTGTTGAGAAATACTGTCAGTGTTGCTCATTTTATATTGATGAAAACGTTTATGTACAATCATCTTGTTGGTTTCACTCTTCTGCATATAAATCGATTCCAATTTATCGATTATTTCTTTACTATTATCACAATTTTCTATCAAAGTAATTTGACTTAAATCCATGGCAGCTGTCAACATAAACATTGCCTGGGCATCTTTTTTCAGCCACATTTCCTGCTCATCATTAGCCTCTACTGGAATCATCTTGCTTCCATTGGCTATATTCCATAATCCTTTTGCTTTTAAGGCACATTTGATTTGGAATTTCCATTGCATGTAATTATTCCCATCAAACTTATTAATGGAAAAATCTTTTTCGGACATTTTGTATTTTTTTTTATCTCACGTACACAACGTGCTTTGCTCACCAAAACAGTCCTACGACACACAATTATCTGTTTTTCAGATACTCTGAGCCCATAACCTTTTGCAGAGTAATAAAACGAGCAAAGTAAAATTCCAGTTTATACAAAAACGTCTATTTAATAATAAACTTCATATACATAACAACCGCCGCCCTCTTTTTATTTTATAATATTAATAACACCAATATTAATTTCTATGCATTATCTAAATAAACAAAAAAAACATTTAAACGACATAGTTTCTGCATATTATGGATTATACAATTATTTAAGCAAAGTAGATTTTTTTTGAATATGAGTTCTTTTTTCTATAATGTTTAACCATGCAATAATAATAGGTATTGTTTTTGTTCTTTATTTGTGGTATGTAACTTGTTATGTAATTTATAATCATCATTTTCTTCCTAAACTTCAACCTTTTTCTCCAAAAACGTCGATGTAATTCCTGTGATGCTCAAAATTCTGCGGGTATTGCTGAAAACAAAATCTTCCAGATTTTTTTTTGAATAACATTGTCATCTAACGTTATACGCTTCATAGGACTCTGATCTATTCCTATTTTAATCATAATCAAAAAAGCAAACGCAACGAGCTCTTCTGATATGTACCAGAGGTGGCCAAGAATTTTTTTAAGGACACTTTTGAAATCACTTTATTTACTTTTAGCAACTGCAATCATTTCTAGATGCACAAGAGCCAGAAGGAGCTTCAAACCAGTATATTATATAAATTTTTAGTGTAAAAATGCATGCTTCACGAATCCCTGACTCTTCTTTTTTAGTAAGTTTGATCTGGTCTCTAAATAAATAAATCTTTAAGGAGTGTAAGGCTTTCGCCATCCACCTAGCCCGATGAATACCAGCAGGATCTCTACAAGGTATTCCCTTATCTGGGATCCCTCCTTGAAATATAATTGCAAGTTTCAGGAGCTCCTTGTAATCATCTCGTGGCTGGAACTTTATGAGCTGATTCTGAGCAAAATCAATTATCTCTGTAGTTATATTGTTTACTTTTTTAGGGTAAAAGCATCCGAAGTAGCAGTTTTAAAGTCTTTCTGATTTATTGTGTTCCAGGCTTTCTTAAACCTTTGAAAATCAATATTTCTGGACCTGTTGAAGGTCCAAGTGCTTAAAGAAGCACAGCCTCGAGCATGATTTTTATAACGTGGTGACGACAGGCCAACCACAACCTATCCTTCTTCATCTTTTGTTCTAGCAAAATGCATGCTCCATTCCTTGGTCCATTTTTAGTGACAGTCGTGTCAAAGCTCTTGCATTTTATTTGGTCGTCGAGCCCTCACGTTAATAATGTTTCATAAACGGCTAAAGCAGCTGAGTACCCTGGCCCGCAAGGAAGTTTTGGCACTGCAAGAAGTTGTTCTATGCCCTTACCAGATACGATAAGGGGCACTTCTGCCTTAAGGTACGGTCTATCTACTGCGTACTCCGCACGCGGAGTATTAAATATTAAAACATCTCACTTCGCTAAATATAAAAAATAATATATTGGTTTATAAATAGGTGTATTCCTATCGAGCATTTTGACTATATAATGGACGTTAGGGACATGCGCTACTTCCTGACGTCCATTTAGAAGTCAAAATTCCCAGTAGAAACACACCCAATAATAAACAATAAAGCTTATCAAAGTAAATAAAACAAGCTATTTACTCTCTGCGATTTAGTTCGAACGTGTCGCTAGTTTAGACTTTACTGGCGGCAATAATGAGAATGTGGGAGGGGCAAGTGATTGTCGCTGGTAGCGCATGCCTAGTTCTCTGTGAGTCAGAGATGCGTAAAAATATTAAATTTTGACATGACCCAGTAAACACAATTACGTAAATATGACGTAAATATGACGTCATGTCAAGTCACCCTTACGTAAGATATAGGTCACACTTGAGTCATACAAGAGTCATTATTTCACACTTCCTTACGTCAGACTCTGACGTAATAAATATGACATAAATATGACGTAAACATCTTGATGTAACACTGACATCATACCATTACATAATATTTACGTAATAAATGTGACATAAATATGACCCCAGAATGACGAAGCCCCCTTCCTTATTTTTCATCACTGTTTAAGCAGAGGGCCACGGAAATTAATGACGATCCTGACGGAACAATCCTGGCTCCAACAAAGAATTCCAGTGAAAAAGCTAAATTTTATCGTGGTCCACAATTCGTAATTCGTTTATTTGGCGAGGTTTGGATTCCTAAATCTCAAATTGCAATGCAGCCAGTGTTAACTTATATACTTAACGATTAGTGCCACATAAGCGAGATGTATTATGCAATAGTGGTTGCCCATGATAAGTAGATTTCTACTACATTATAGTAGATGCCTACTTATCATAGGCAACCATACTGCATATTGCAACTGTTAACAATTAATATATCAATGTTATTTGACAACTTTACCCTTATTTGTCTGAAACACAATAACCGGACCATATTATAATATCATTATAAAATTTATTTATCAATGAAGAATTCTTTAATAGTTTACATATATTATTAAAAATCTCTTGGTTTCTTAATACTAAATATTCTCAGTGTACTTAAATAATTTCTTTAAATTTGGTTGTATTATTTATTAAAGTTTTATTTTTTGAACCTCTGTATTTGGAAATTTAAATTTTAGTATGTTAAAAAAGGGATTAAATATATAGGTACTGCCAGAGACCATTGTAAGGGTACTCTGGGTACTACTTTTTGACCAATTTTGAAAAATTTCTAAAATGGCGTCGTACTGTCAAAAGGTCACATTTTTTTCAATGGGAAATGGAATTATTATTGAAAAGGTATTTATTGCAAGCTGATACTTTATCTAATTTATGAAGCTGATCAAAACAAACTCGCAATGGATTTTGAACCAACTACTAATTTTTCAGATTCTTTACAGGGTATGTCAGAAATAAGAACAAAATCGCTTTTTATGAGTAGCTATAGCTATAGCTAGGGACAACATTTAAAAATTATTTTTATTTTAGAAATTTAAAATATTTTAGTATTTGAATAGGTAACATTTGAAAAATAGCGTCGTACTTTTGAAAGTACGACGCTATTTTCAAAATTTTTTACGTCATAAAGCAGTAGGAACCGGAATCATAAAAATCTATATGATGTTTATTACATATGTAATTTTTTGGCTACTTAGTACTTGGTCGATTAAATAAAAATATGGTTTAAAATTAATAAAAAAAATATTTTTATTTAATCGACCAAGTACTAAGTAGCCAAAAAGTTCAAGGAACTTCGCGTTATTTCTTTCATCATGCTAGATGCAAAAGTAATTTCAAAGTATGAAATTTGCTGTATTTTAATGTTTAAATTAAACTGATTGGTAAGGAAAAGTATCCACTGATTTTATATATATTGTTTAAAATAATCGGCGTCAATTTCAATCAATAGAATTTACTTTATTTTACTCAATGATTGTAATTAACCATTTCAATGAAAAAAAAATAAAAATTGTTTGCCTATTTCATTCATTGAAAATAAAAGTCCATTCATTGAAATTAGTTTAATTTAAACATTAAAATTCAGTGAATTTCATACTTTGAAATTACTTTTGCATCTAGTTCGTCTAAATAATATGTATAACAAATTTCTTATGTCAGTCTTACCTAAGAAAGTAACCTTAAACTTATGTAATAATATGACAGAATTCTTACGTCAGTCTTACGTAAGCAAGTGACCTAAAACGTATGTAATAGTATGACGTATTTCTTACGTCAGCCTTACGTAAGAAAGTGACCTAAAACTTAGGTAATATTATGACAGATTTATTACGTCAGTCTTACATAAGACAGTGAGCTAAAACTTATGTAATATTATGACAGATTTCTTATGTCAGTCTTACGTAAGAAAAGTGACTAATGTTACGTCACGATATGACTTTAATATTACATAAGATGTACGTAATATGTTCACTATGACGGTCAGTATTATGTCACTATGACGTAAGAATTGTATTACCTACATATGATCTACGTGTTACGTAAATTTTAGGTCATAAGTCACGGTTTGGTTCACTGGGGATAAGTTCGACCATGTACGATTTAATCTAGAGCTCTCACGACTGCTCGAATTAAGTGAAATTAAACAATTTTAACTAAACTTTGATATGCGGTAGCGACCCATAAAACAATTAAATATAATAAAAATTTTCACAGACTAGTTTTTTAGATAGGGTAATAGATCGGCGGGGTGCCTGGATAATATTTCAAAATTTCATTTTTAAGAACCACCCTAATATATATATATATATATATATAGTATGAAAGAAAGAAGAAACAAATGTGGAAGAAAAAGTGAAAAAAATAATAGATTCTTAAGAAAAACTATATGGATGATATTAAGTGTATTGTAACCAGGGACCCGGACCGGACCGTTTTTGGACAGAAAACTGGACCGGTATTTATTTGTGGTTCGGAACCGTAAGTCTAGAGACCGAACCCGAGCCCTTTAAACTTAAAACGGTTTTTTAGGTTATTTTCGGGTATTATTTTAAATTCTTTTTGCAAAAATAAAAAATAAATATTTTGTTTTGTTAAAGAAATCTATAAAATTAGTTTTTGCAAAAAAATATTTGAACACGGTCTAATCTATAAATTATACACTCTAGCACAAGTATTGTTAGGGGTGCCTGCTGTGCTAACAACAATTGTAAATGTTGTATAAATAATTATTTTAAATGTAAATTAAAATTACTTTATTGGAAAAAGAAAGATGTCATATGTATACATATGTATAATATAATACTAGGCAGGGGCCGAGGATGGCGCAGTGCGTTAAAGCTACAGAGCGGTAATCAATCTGCGCCACGGTACCGGGTTCGATTCCCGGTCACAGCCTTGGGTGTTGTGGTTGTTTTTAAGAACCAAAAAATTTATAATAATGAGCTGGCTAAATACCGAAAAGATTAAAAGTCAATAAAACTAAAAAAAAAAAAATACTAGGCAACACTGTAATTAATAAACCCCGACTACAAAATATCCTACCGACTCACTGTGGGCCCAATGTCCAAACTAGGTTGCATTAATTCAATTTTTTTTTCTATTTACTTAAAACTTTAAAAATAATTAAACTTGAGACTAACCAATGCTGGTAATTAATTATATAATTTATTTTTTCATTTTCCAGTGTTGCCACATTGGTATTTTTGGAAATTAATTTATAAAATTCAACTAGTGTAACAAACCATGCCAACGTTATCTACGGATCAAAATAAGTCGATTTAACTCAAATTACCTATATACTAAGTTGCTTAGTTTAGTCGTTAGAGGCCTTTAAAGTTTTAAAAAATAACTATTTTTTTAAATATCTTAAAAACGAATTAATGAATTTTGAATATTTTTCGAATGTAACTTTTAACTGCCAATTAACGTCGTTTGGTGCTACACTCAGTTATCTTTAAAAATTAGAATAATCAGAAAAGCAAGGTTAGGTACTAATTTTCGCTTGTATTTTTTACTGTTGCTCACTTTGTTTAAAAACTTTTTGTCTCTTGTAAAAGTTGGATGAGCGGTTTAGCCAGAAAAAAATTATTTTGTAATGTCTGCATACATACTATCGATATATCGCGATAGTTACTATGTTTTATCCAGAAAAATATTGAACATATAAATCTAGAGATTCCTTTCAAGTTCAATTTGACTCAACGCAGTTGCTTCGTGTAGCAGATAAAAAGTGAAATACAGAGTGTTGGTAATAGGTAAATGGTGTATAAAGAGGAGGGTTTTCGCATATTTTTTCGGTCACTTCCGGTTTCACCGGAAATGGGTCCAGGTTCAAAAAATTAAATAGAAACCCCTGTATAAATTTTCATTCTCGGATTCTTAACATAATTCTGGACATAAATGTGATTTTTTAATGCCTTTTGAGCAATTTTTAACAATGCATCTAGGCCACCTTGATGTAATATAAAAAGAATAAGTAGGCGTAAACACTTTTAACATGTAAGTATATAATTTGCTCATTGCCCAAGCAATACATGCGATAAACAACTTAAAGATGCATATTAATTGGTAATATTTTCTTTTCTGAGGTTTACATTTTTGACTGGGATAAGTTTCGCGATTTTTTGCGATTTTTTTGGTTAACAGTTTTTAGTAGTCTACATCTTTGTCTAATAAAAAATATATATTTTGGCTTGGGATTCGTTGGCCTTCCTATTTTTTTACTCTGCAAAACATAAAAAATTAAATATTCATGTTAATTACCTTATCAGTTCTTGCCAAAAGCAAAAAAAACACGAATTTTCTATAATTTTATGTATCCAACACAACTAATTGACAAGTCTAATGTCAGTTATGAAATGTTTAAGACGACTTTTGCTTTTCACGGCCCTCTAAGCTATAAAAAAAAATCGCAAAAATCGTAGTTTTAATTAAAACGATTGCATTAAAAATAGACTTTCTTTTAAAGATCTGACATTGGGCATTTATAAAAAAGTGTTCGTAGAGTATTTTCAAAAAGCAATTATGTTTTTACAAGTTTGAATATGTTTTGAATAAAACAATAGTGGCAAATTATACATTTTCAATAATGACTTATTGCATCCTAGTTTGGGCATAGGGCCCACAGTGCGACTGCGCCATGAAGTAAATAATACCAGAGTAGGTTGAAGACTGATTTATTAAAATGACTAGAATGTAGGTGTATGTATCTTGACTAGCATGGGTGGGTAGTACATTTGTAGTGGGGATTTATTAATAATTATTACAGTGTTGCCTAGTATTATGTATACACATGACACCTGCAACACAAGGCTGTTTTCTGGTCTCAAATTTATACTTCTTCCAACAAGATCAAACAAAAAAGAAAAAAATTTAGAGGAACAATTATTTGTGAGAACCAACAGAACTTTCGGAGAAAACGAAGAAAGTTCAGTTTTTTATTTTTATGTAACTTATTTTAAATATGAATTTTCCAGTTTTTACGAGGTTTTTTAATCACAAGATCAGAAGAAAAAGATAAAGTTAGTCGATCGAGAATAAAAGTAAAAAAAAAGAGAATGAAGAGCCAAAGTAATTTAATTAGATACATGCCAAAAAAAAATTACAACAAAAAATTTTTCACTTTATAATTTAAGTAGGTAATTATTTATAAATGGTAAAAAAATTGGAACCGAAAAAAACCGTATGGACCGAAAAGATTGGTCCGAACCGGACCGAAATATTTTTTTTTGGAACCGTAACTGAACCCCAACCGAAATTTGTCGTTTCTCTCGGAACCGGAACCGGACAGAAACCGTTATTTCATTTGGGTCCGGGTCCCTGATTGTAACAAAATGTATGTGGAAAGAAAATAATATATAAATGATTCAAGGGATGAGGTTAACTCAGATGCTCTTAATTAAGACCCTTGATCATATTGAAATTTAAATTGAAACATAATGAACTGGCCGAATAGCTTTTAAGTAAGCTAAAGGCCATTACCCCCGAACACAGTATGCCAAGACTAATCCGAATGATTTCATTAAGTGTTATTTTTAATTAATCAAATTCAAACAGCTCCTTTCAACCGGTTCACTTATATAATCCAGATCCTGTGACGGGTTCAAAAGAGTCACCCGGAACGCCCATCACTAATTTCAATATTTATAATAAATGGGAACAAAGTTAAAGTGATTTATAAAAAGTAAATCCGGATTCTCATTTTTCAATGAATTACGTACGCCATTTTCTAGTTTTATTAGCTGCCGACTAATGCCGACTGTAGCTGCAGTAAATGCCGACTCTCAAAAACTTATTTGAACTAAGTATAATATTTCCTTAATCTTAAAAAATTTATGCAGTCGGCAAAATCTTCAAAAAAGTCGGCATTTTATTAAAACCTCCCCATAACCCTAGTTACGTCCCTGACCATTTGATTTCTTATTTTTAACTTTCTTTTAAATTAAAATGTTTTCAAAAATGCTTCAAAAAGTCTTGTTTGAAGTTAATAAAATGGATGGTTTTCTAGAAAAACGCCTTTTCGGACCACCGAACAAGTCTGTTATGTGAAATTAGCTAGAAAGCTTGATTTTTTTTTTAATTTTGAGAAATGCATGTAAACGTGTGTCCAAAAGTGCTTAGATTTTAAGAGGCATGATGTTGAAAAATACAAAAAAATATTTAAAAAATTGAAGATGAAAAAATAATTTTTGACAACCAGGTGAGGAAGCATTTTAAGACATATTTATAAAAACTTTTTACTTAAAATATCATGAGGAATTGTTCTCTGAAGTTACAGACCTTACTATAAGCAAACACCCTGTTTCCACAAAAATGTTTTCTCTTTCTTTAGATAATCACTTGATAATATTAATAATATAATTAAATTTCCAATTATGTTTTAGGCGATCCCGATAGAGGGTCCGGACCCCTCTTGATTTCGCCACTGGTCAGGATTTACCATATTTATCTTTTTTTAATGATAAAATACCTAATTGTACTTGTTTGATTTATTAATTAATTTATTTAATTAACTCACAAGTCGTATACATGCCACAACTTCAAGAGGCCATTAAAAAAAACTCGAGCTAATATCACCAAACCCTAAGAGGGTTTTCTTAGTCTGTTGGCCTACTTTTATTTCGAGTTGGATCCATTTGGGCTGGAATTTCTTGTTGCACTGTAATTTGTTTACAACGTAAAAACAATTATGGAATTTTTTTCCGATATCTTTTAACCTCAATACTTTTTTATTTTAATAAGAAGAAAAAATTCATAACTACAAAAAAGGTTTTTTACGTTTTTAACGACTGTTTTAGGCCAGAAGTAACAGAGGATTACCCAATGATCACAAAGGTGATAAAAGAGTTATAAACATTGATGGCATTGACAGTTCTTTATGTTGTGGTACACATGTTAATAATTTAAGCCAGTTGCAAGCATTAAAATTATTACATTCTGAAAAGAAGAAAAATAAAACTTTGTTATATTTTTTATTTGGAAATAGAGTAATTCAAAGACTAAACACATCAATTGAACGAGAACAGAAATTGACTAAATTATTAAAGTAAGGAACATTTAAATACATTTCTCGCCACGAATTCACGCTGGCGATATCATGCACGCGAGCAGTTATATTGTACGCGACTTTTTTACATTCAATGCAACGGCAACTTTAGTTATGAGTCTTTAAACATTAGTTTGGACGGCATGCCGCGGCGGGTAATGAGTCGCACGCAAGAATTCGTGCCGACGACTACCCTTGCGAAAAAAATGCCTAAATTTTGGGCATTAATGCCCAACTTTTAGGCATTAATGCCTAAAAAAGTTAGACATGATTTTTAGTACCTAACTTAGGCATTATGCTTAACTTGGGAATAATGCCTAACTTAGGCATTATGCTTAACTTGAAAATAATGCCTAACTTAGGCATTATGCTTAACTTGGGAATAATGCCGAACTTAGGCATTATGCCTAATCGATTCAATAAAACTATTCATTTAATAAAAGGGGTGTATTTTTGTATGTCGGTATATTTATTTAAAAAAAAATGAGTAGCCAAGCGCTTTTGTCATTTAATCTAATGACATCATCCGGGCTAGCCCTGAAAAGTAAGTAAACATTAGTTTCAATAGGTGGGTTAAAATTTTGTACTTACTTGTCAAGGCGAGCTTACATTTATATGTAGCAGTGAACATAAGTTGAAAAACATATAGCCCTGAAGGGAATTTAACATAACAAATTTTACATTTTATCTTTTACAGAAAAACCACGTTAATTTTGACGTTTAACTAGTGCCAACTTCATAATCTTAAAATTAGCGGGTAATTTAAATTAACTTAACTAATAAAATCAAGCCGTATTACAGCCGGCAATTCTTCTTGCAGCAATTTTTCTTGCAGCAATTTTTCTTGCCATCTAGTTTTCAAGGCCGTCTTGCATGTTGTTTTACAGCCGGCAATGGCAAGAAAACTTGCTGTTTATTACCGTGCTACCAACCGAAGAAAAATATACGATTTTGTAAACACTAAGTTTATTTGTTATTTAGTAGAGATATTTAAAAATTAATGAGTAAAATGGATACTAGAACTTTGAACAAAATGTCAATCATAAAACAAATAACCTTAAACTGTATAAGTCAAACAACGTCTCTTTAGGGAATTTGTATTAGGGTTGGTAACATAAAAGTTACCAGATTTCACCACAGAATTGCCGTGAAACGGCAATAAAAATCCATCCGGACCGATTTTCGGCAATTGCAAGAGATTCGTCGAAATGTCTCAACCGCGCATGCCTATGGCAATTTTCATTGCAATTGCCGAAAGAATTGCCGGCTGTAATACGGCTGTTACAGCCGTATTACAGCCGGCAATTCTAATAACTCAAAAACGTTATTTAAAAAATGGCCAATGGTGGGGGGAGGACGGAATCAATAAATGTTTTTTTCATCATCAATCATGAAATGCTTATAGGAAATGTTTAAATAATGGTTTAAATTTCTATTTAAATTAATTTTTAAGTTCAAGCATTGTTCAGGTTTATTTTTGAATGAGTTGGATAATTCCAAATCTTCAAATAGGTCTACTTTAAGGCTTTATTTGTTGAGATCTAGGTTATGTATGATTCTTGCCTTCGATGCTGGGCGGAAGGAGTGGGAGTTGTATTTAATGTGATGTCCGAAGGAGGATGAGCTTGGTCTTTGAATATGTTCTTTTACTTATTACATATTAGACAAAAAAGTAGCATCTACCAGTCATATATATGCCCAAAATAGGTATTTAATCTCAACACATTGAATCATTGAATTCACATACCAAATTTTTGAGCATTTAATCCTAACTCTTTGGCATTTATGCTAAATTATTGGGCATTAATACCCAAGTTAGGCATTCAATCCTAACTCTTAGGCATTTATGCTGAACTGTTGGGCATAAATGTCCAAGTTATGCATTTAATCCTAACTCTTAGGCATTTATGCTGAACTGTTGGGCATAAATGCCCAAGTTAGGCATTCAATCCTAACTCGTAGGCATTTATGCTTAACAGTTTGGCATAAATGCCCAAGTTAGGCATTCAATTCTAACTGTTAGGCATTTATGCTTAACTGTTGGGCATAAATGCCCAAGTTAGGCATATATGCTTAACTTTTTGCATTAATTCCTAATTTTTGACATTCATGCCTAAGTTAGGCATTAATGCCCAAAATTTAGGCATTTTTTTTGCAAGGGTATACTATTTCCGTTACACAACTGATTTGTTGGCTCATCTCATAAATTTTGCTAGAAAATATTTATTTGGTCATATTTTTTGAATACCATCCATAATAATTATATGCTGTTAAAAAGACATAGCTAGATAGCCAAATCGGTGAAACTATTTAATATTTTTACTAATAAAATCCCCCGATGTTTGTATAACAAAATTACATTTAGTGTTGTTCATAATCTGAATTTACGTTTTAAGCATATCCTTTCATGTATACATCATACTGTATTATTTCACAGATCTTTTAAGTACCTATAACATTTACCTTAAGGTTAATTAACTCTTTTTAAACCATAAAAATCTAAATTTTTTAAACTTTAAATTAATAGCAAACTTGTTTGAAAGCCAGCTTTAGTTTAAGTTAATTTGTTATATTTTTATATTTTCATATGATCACTTAATTAATTATTCATTATTAGTGTATAGTTTATAAAGCATGGCATGTGTGAGTCGTACTGTCAATATCAACTTTACAAGTTTGTTTTATTTGTTTTTGCTTAAAAAGAAACTAAAAACGTCGGTTTCAATATTAAAATGCAATTGGGTATTTCCGCGAAACCTTCCCCACCTTGACAAAAAAAATATTTGTTATTAGCTGGCCATACACAGACGTTATTTCGCGCGGTTTATTGTGGCGTGTTGGGATGTAGCGGTTAGTATGCACGAAAGAACGGTATGGCAAAAAAAGCGTCATGTTCCATACACTTGATAAAGTATTCAAATGATTTAGCAAGTGATTCCGCGTGGTATATCAGTTTCAAAGGAAAAATCGTAGGTGAGTGGGCAAAAAGTGTCATTTATCGAGTCGTTTGAAACTGCATGTGATCATGTACAAATTTTCAACGTGAAATTTCGCCAAGCGAAGGTAAACCGTGACGCGGAATGATACGCCACAATCCAGAGGAAAGCACGTCTGAAATACCTTCCCGTTCTATCATTGCGCGAGGCGATACTCACTCACGTACATGATTTTCTATATGTTTTTGCAGATAACACGATAAACCGCGCGCAATAACGTCTGTGTATGGCCAGCTATTTAACGAAATAAAAACTATATCAGGGTTGTTCCTGGCTAATTTTTTAAAGTGTAGAACTCGATAATGAAATTGTGTTGCATTGTGCAGTTTTAAAATAGGGCGTCGGCGTTTGCGACATCTTTGGCCAGATTGGCGAATTCGAAAAATTCAATTCGTTTTGGTGGTTATTAGAATATACAGCCTATTCAGAATAAAACCGAATATATCTATATATATATATGGGGCGCACACATTAGCTGATCAAATAGCCTGCATCGCTAATGAGATTTTTTGCATTATTATCATTAAATTTTTATCCTTACCTGCTCGACCTTTCGTCATGTCGTTTATCACACAAGCTACTGTGACGCGCCTTGGAGGGAGGCGAGGCCTCGCCCCATATTTATATAGATATATTCGGTTTTAATCTGAACTGGCTGTAGATGGTGACTCGTGCAGTTTTACCAGAGTTCTACAGTAGTTTTACACTATAGGGACCATAGAATTTTATCTTTATCTAATCTATAAGGACTCTACTCAAGATGGTTTCTTGTAGAAAGAAATTTTTTTTTATTGATTGCTTATAATTGTGTAGTTTTTTGTTTACTTTATCAAAAAAGTGTAGCAAAACAATAAAATTTGCCATTGGGGTGCCCCGGTGTAGCTACTTGTTAAAAAGTGTAGCATTTTGCACAATTGTGTAGCTTGGAACAACCCTGAACTATATATGAAGTCAAATAGTTCTTCTTCTTCTTAATTCTGATCACAATTCTGTGTTCAGAGAAATTACCTTTAGGTTAATTTAAAAGCTATTTGGCCAGAAAAGTCAAATAGTTTAATTGAGACGTTATATATAACCTTAAAATATTCGTACATTGTGATGCTAAAAAGCTAACATTAAGAATAAACAAGGAAGAGTTTCAATACTCTATAAAAATGTCGCACCCGTTACATTTTGAGAAATTTTTAGAAAATAAAGTATACAATATTTGTGCATTTAAAATAAGTGCTTGTTTAAGGTTAGTATTTAAGTTTTACACAAAAAACTATTACTATAATATGCTTTCATCCAAAATTTTACAGTATCAACTTTAGAAGCCAACTTGGTCGCATTTGCCGATTTTCCAAGGTCGCGCGCATTACTATACTATACATTCATAATGATATAAAAGGTTTTCTATACAAGTTTTTATTGACATTTTGTATGAGTTAAATATCTAATTTGTTATACTATTTTTGTATATTAACCTATTTTGATATACAAACAGTTTATTATCATAAAAAACGCAGTGTCAGTGTCTCACCCGTTACAATGTAAATACCCAATAGTGACAAGAAAGAGAGTGGAATAATAGCCTTTGAAAGCTGAAAACCTTTATTATTAATAAAAACTCAAAATTCGCTTCATATATTTATTTATTTTAATCAGTATCTGTTAAACTACATAGTTAAATAAACAAAATTTTAAGTGTCAATTAATTATCATTATCATTACATTTTAAAAATATTGTTTATTTTTACTTGTTATAGTTGTAGTTTGGTATTTGCCCACTGAGTTGTGCGATATGCGTAAAATATAAAAAATAAAAATAATAATATACAAAATAATTGCATTTATTTTTCACAAAAACAACACAATATACTATGTAGATTTTGGTTAAAGCTATTCCATAACCGAAAATTTTCCGTCGTTTTTTCCCCAAATTTATCGGAAATATTCTCATGTCTTTGCTATTCTTCCTTTTACTAACATTTTATATATATCCTATAGTTAATTCGTTTAGAAACATACTTACCTATGCACTTAATTTTTTTTTTACAAATTGGGACTGCATCAACCTCCAAGGTTTATTAGCAGTATACATATACAAACATAGATACATTAGATTTTATTAAATATATTTATCGATCTTAGGAAGTCCAGGGTTTTTTCAATTTGTGTGCCCAAAGCCGTCTCCAAAATATCTTCGTTACCTTCGATGCCAACATGTGAGGGAACCCAGAGAAATTTTATTTTATTGTACTGATTATTTTGCATTTCTTCCTTTATGGTTTGAAGGATTGGAATGAATCGCTTATAATCAAGAATTTACCTTTTTAGTGGGAGCATATCTTTATGGCTTCTAGGATTGCAATCATTTCTCCGGTAAATATACTGCAGTATTGGGGGATTTTGGTGGATTTTTTAATTTCATCTTCAACAACAGCAGTGGCTTGTCCAGTTTTAGTTTTGGCAGCATCTGTAAAGATTAGTTTGGTATTTGGGAATTTTGTAATTAGGGAGCGATAGGTGTTGTGAATAATGGTTGGATGTGTTGAGTGCTTAGGATATTTTGTAAGGGCTGTATTTATTGATGGTATTGAGATAGTCCACGGGGGGTAATTTAAAGCTGGTTTTAAGGAAAGTTTAAATTGATTTATATTAAAGTTTGTACAGGGTGATCCACCCCCCCTAACATATTTCCTTTAGATTTTAGAAAAACAAGTTTTATATTAAAGTTGTAGGGTTCAACTAAAAGTTTTTTTCTGTGTTATGTTTACGTATACAGGGGGATCCAAAAAAAATAACAGATAAAAACATATTTTTTTCCTATGGAATGACCTATATTTTATATCCTTATGTGATAGCTCTTTAAACGCTGATTTCAAAAATATATATGACATTAGGGTTATTTTTCATACTTAAAACAGAAAATGCCAAAAACTAAAATTTCACTTAGCAAGCCATGGGACGCCATTAATCGTTCCATTGTTTATTTAGTTATTACTGAGTCAATCGAAATGAAAACTCTAAAAATGAATTTAAAAGTGCGCTGCATGATTTTTTATTGTAATGAAAAAATTTGAGGATGATCTTTTAGGTGTCAAATATGAAATCCGTTGCCATTTTAATTTTTTGTTGCTTTACTTTTAACTGGCACCCCTTAGAAGTCTGAAATATTGTCAATTTCTTACTCTCTTATAGTGGGCCAGAACTTTTTTTCTGTGACAAATATTGAAATAATTTTAATTTTGTTTTACTGTTCAGTAAGTGTGTTTTCGATATAAATTATTATTATCCAATTAGTTAATCTCATAAAAGAATGGTAAACCACTAAAGATTCATGATAATTTGCCAATTTTTGTGATTTTTGTCTGGCTCCTGTGCCTATTCTACTGAATTTAGAAGGTTCATTTTTTTCAGGTATAAAGTACTTATACAATATAAAACGTAACTATTATTTTAAGTTTCTAGACTATCAATTTCTTTATTAAAAAAATTATTGAAAATTGATAACTCTCAAAATTAGCCAATTTTGCCCTCAGAAATCATTATGTTGAGGAAAAAATAAAAATCTGAAACTTTCAGGAAATCTAGTCCCCACCTTCATCTTTTCAGTCCAGTTAGTCTTGTTTTGTTATTTTTATTCCTTTAAAAGATATATTAATTTTTTTAATGCCCGTAGCGATATTGTTAGTTTTATTTATAATTTAAAATTTAGATGGCTTTGACTTTGTCAATTCATGTTTGGTAGAGAAATGTCAGAGCTGTCAAAAATATTTCATAAATTTTATTTGTGTGTATTTAAATTGTGATTTCAAAAAGTTTGCAAGTTTGCAAGTGTAATAAATGACGGAGTGTTCGAGATTCATGAATTTAATTGCAATTAAAAATGCAAGAACATATCATAATTTTGTACCTCTTTCTTAAAGAAAATATTTAAGTTCTGAGAAGTTTTAAATTGTTAAAAATAAGCAAAAACCAAAAAATATTCTAAATAAACCCCTTTATTATAACATGTTTTATTTTAACCAGTTACCTAAAAACTAAAATTTAAAGAAGTATTTACAGATTGTGTAAATTTTTTCCAACACTAACATTTAAAATACATACATTTAACTTTTAACTATTTAGTGCCTTACTAAAGGGATCAAAATAATAGAACAAGACTAACTTGGTTTAAATTATGAAAGAAACCGACAAAAAACTGCTTAACGCATTTTTTATACGTTTAAATTAACTCTTTATTAATTTCACTTATTATACTTAACGATATAAACCATAAGGATCTTAAATATATTTTTTACATTCTTCTTCTTTAAACACCAATTAGCCAATTAAATACTTCATTATAATGTAATAATAATATACAATCATATATATATACTAACTGACAGAGAAATTGCAACACCCAGAAGAAGGTGCTCGATTTAAATAATTACTTGATCAAATATATGTACTATACCAAGAAGTAAACGATTAGAATGTGGAGAAAAAATAGCAAGGATTTTCAAAGTTTTTTTATTAATTTTGTTAATAATGTGTTTTTGTCCACCGTGATTATTTACACACTCCCTAACACGCCTTGGCATTGATTGAATAAAGTGGTCTATTTCTTCTTGAAGACATGAAATACAGGTAGCTTGGGATACTATACCAAGCTACCTGTACTTCATGTCTCACACTGTCCCTCAACATCGAAAAACGGTCATAAAAGTGACTCCCAAATTTGACTATGGGTTTTTGTTAAGAGCCGTTTCCTCAATATATTGTGAAAAAAACTAAATCTCAGCTGATCGTTTTCTCAAGAAAAATTGTCTTCAATTTTTTTTACTTCAGATAAGATGTTTTATCCATTTTGTAAATGATGTATACATATACAAGGTGTCCCTAAACTTAGTGGCATAAATTTAGGAGCAGATTAAGTAAGTCAAAATAAGACGAAAATCTAAATAATTTTTTTCCTAATTACGTATGTTTAAAAGATACAAGGTGATAAAGTATTACTTATCAAATCAGTTTTTTTAATATAACTTCTACTATGGTAGACTTGGAAAGGTGATATTTTGCGAACAGTCACTTACTACCAAAACACATATTCACACATAATTACAATTGTTCGAGTGAACACAGTGTCGTAGAAACAGGGGTTGCTTAAGCTTATTGTCCCATACAAACTTTGAGGTTAGGTTTTTATACCATTTGATGCAATTTTTCGTTTACTCAGTTCGGCTACTATTAAAAAGGTGTACCTCTCAAACTTCGATAAAATAAACCGTTTCCGAGATATTCCAGATTACAATAATTGTTATATCACATTAAAGGACTGAAAGATACTTATATGATAACAAATTTTTTAATTGAAAAAAACTACAATTTTTTTAATGTGACGATCAGGGCAAAAAGTCCCGAGGCTCATGGAATGCCCTTTTTAGTTTTTTCAATTAAAAAATAAAATTTCTTATCAAATACTCTTTAATCCTTATAAATAATGCGATATAACAATTATTGTAATCTCGAATATCTCGGAAACCGTTTATTTTATCGAAGTTTGAGAGGTACACCTTTTTAATGGTATCCGAACTGTGTAATCGAAAAATTGCATCAAATGTTATAAAAACCTAACCTCAAAGTTTGTATGGGACAATAAGCTTAAAGCAACCCCCGTTTCTACGACACTGTGTTCACTCAAACAATTGTAATTAAGTGTGAATATGTGTTTTGGTAGTACCTAAGTAACTGTTCGCAAGATATCACCTTTCCAAGACAACCATAGTAGAAGTTATATTAAAAAAAACTGATATAATAAGTAACACTTTATCACCCTGTATCTTGGAAACATAAGTAATTAGGAAAAATATTTATTTAGGTTTTCGTTTTATTTTAACTTGCTCAATCTTTTCCTAAAGTTATGCCAATAAGTTTAGGGACACCTTGTATAATGTATATATATATATGTATATTATAATATATATATATACATTGTATATCCTAATATACATAATATGCATATACATTTCATAAAAGAGCAAGATTATTTGCATCAGTAAGTCATTTCAAAAACATAATTTATATAGATAAAAATTTATTTTTGAACAACTTAAATCTAAACAATAATTTTACCTAATGACAAAAATTTAAACTACCTACCTAGTTAAGTGAACAAAAATGTTACAAATATGTATAATAAAGTATTTAAAAAAGTAAAGAAATACCAGTTTTACAAATGCCTTGAAGAAAATTCTACTACACATTTTAAGAGGTTTCTACCATATCGGGGATCATCAAGATCGTTAAATTTATATTTAGACCAATATAATTAATACTCTCTATGTACAGACTCAATTACTTGCTCCGAACATACTCCAAGTCCATCTCCTTCCAAACTGTCTAAGCCTTTTATAAGATGATTAAATAAAATATGAATTTTGAGAGTTTCGGAAAGCTCAGTGGCTTTAAAAACTTTTTGGAGGTGCATTAATAGGTTCTTAAGCCCATGTTGATCAGTGATTGTAGATGAAAAACAATGTGCAACCACCTTATCCATTGCTTTCAGGGATTCTACAAAAGGTGTAATTTTGACTGCTGGAACCAAATTTAAAATTTCTTTATCATACAGTTTATCTGCAGCATTTAGCAAACTTTTACAAACATTTCCTTCGAATAGCTCGCCATGATAATTCTTTGAAACAATATTCAATTTTTTTGGCCAAATAAAAGCCACATATTTTCCCAATAGTGGGACCAACCCCTTAAAAAACAAATGGTTCACAAATCCTTGCAAAATGTGTAGTTTTTCCAACACCGAAACGTCGCCTTCTTCATCAAATATTGAATGATTTACTACACTAAAGCACTCTTTCGCGTATTTCCTTTTTTTTCGAATAGACAAAACTTCTCATAATGCAATTTTATGTCTTCGTAAGTTCTTAAAGTACCTACTAGCTTCATTTCCAACTGAATGTTTTAGTTTCACGTAGCAGTAGGGACACGGAAATGTAGAAGATGCGGTGTGCAATCCATTAACAATTAATGTACCTTTGAGGTCCGAAACAAATTTGAACGAAATATTGTTAATTTTTATAACTGAAAACAGAAATTTTAAATTTTCAAATGTTTCTTTGATTTCAGGTACAATACAGAGAATCAGAATTTTTTTGACGCCCGTAAACTTAAACCCTTTTAAAATTTTACCACCTTCACTATTATATATAAACAGATCTTTCCACTTTAGTTTCATCTTCACTTTGAAACACAGAAAGACATATTTTAAAAAAGCCTTGTTCACCGTCAGCCATGACCTTAATTTCCTATCAACTGTCTGTGCGTAATCACAGCCTCTAGAATACTTTCTGCATCAGCATATATAACTTTCCTTTTCTGCTTTTCTTTACAGTCACTTACTTTAAACTCTAACTCAGCACATTTATAAAATGGTTCTAAAGTTTTGGACTCTTCGCGTAATTTCTCTCTAAAATTGGAAGAAACGTACTTTTTGCCGGCGTAGGTCCTAACAAAATTTGTAACTAACTCCATTTTAATTCGATAAGCATGTTGTCTTTTGAAATTGACTAAGCTTTTCGTAACTAAACTTTATTTCCTTCTGGGCATGAGGTGGTGGGTTTATAGCAATTCTAGAAGGTCTGCCCAGTGTTGCTAGTCTAATACTTGATTGGTTATTAGTTTCAACATATTCATGTAATATTTTGCTTACAATCTGTTGTTTCTGGTTTTTCGGCACTGCTTGTACAAGGTCCGAAACGTTATGTGTAGGGTTGGGACAGTTGAAATTTTCAAATGAAAATTTCAACTTTGAAAGTTTCAAACTTGAAATATTTCATTTAGTTGGAAAAGTGAAATTTTTAAAAATTTCAAATGAAATTTTCAACATTGCCTGTGAAACTTTCAGAAGTTTCATTGAAAGTTTCGCAATTTACTGAAAATTTCGCACAAATTTCACATGCGGCCTTCCCTGGGACCTTTAATAATAATTTACAGATTCCGAATCGACCAATAAGAACCAGTTATCAAGCGTCTGGGCGTTTTTGTTTAGTTCGGCTTGGATTTGAATACACTATTAGTAATTATTGTTACTTATATGCATAAATTAATTTAAATAATTTAATTCAGTTACCAATTTAATTTCTCAGTCATGATTAATGTAATTTTTTACTTTTGCTATAATTGCATCGGAAAACGGATGAAAAATTCCTTTGCCTCATAAAATTTTGATGAAGATTCTTCAATTTTTGTAAAATTTCAGTGAAATAGGTATATAAAAATAATAAATATATAGGTATATATAAATATAAAACAATAAAAGTGGCACAATCTCGTTAGCTTACCAAAAAGTGCTATATCTCTCTTAGTTTTAGTAATTTTAAAAGGAAATCTTAAGAAATTTGTGGTAAACATAGGTATTTACTATTTATATTATTGGTGGTCAGGGGCCCACAGAGGGGTAGGAGGTAAGAGAGGCAATTTGCCATGGTCCCCGAGTGGGCTTATTTCAATATATACAGGGTGTCCCAGAACTCGCGCCACAGAAAAAGGGGGCGTGCCGACAGAAATGGAGATGCCAAATTTAAAAATAAAAAATTTGTAGGTAATAGTGTAAGCGTGTAAAGCAAAAAAGTGGCAGCCAATACCGAGAGCTCTTGCCTAGATTAAACGTAGGGGATTTAAAAATTGCCAGGAGACGATAGAACATTGTTGTCTTAAAACTTTTAAAAATCTTTTGGCCGACTGTATTTACTAAGTTGTCAAAAGCTGTCAAAAATGACTGATACCTCAGAACGACAATGTTTTAAAGTAAAAAATCAAACAAGTTGTAATTTTTTAGGCTTTTTTAGTTAAAATTTTAGAAAAAGTCATAAGTAGGGATGGGATATTTAGGTACTAAAAACTGAAAAATAGGTAACTAAAAAGGTACTAAAAAAAGCATTTTAGGTAAAAAAAACAGCATTTTAGGTAAAAAAAAACATTAAAAGTTCAAGTTTCTTTTATAATTTTGTTTAGCCGCATACCCAAACACAGAACATACCCACAATAAACTATTTCTATGCAATAAACTGTGTTTCACTGAGTGACACTCACTACACAGAAATTCTATGACAGAACATAAGCTCAATACAAAGAAATACTGTAAAGAAAGTTACTGTTACAGTCTGTGACCCATAGAAATAATTTAGAATAATAGAATAATTTCTATGCTGTGACCATAAGAAAAAATTCTATACCGTTGAGTTGCACGCCCTGGATAAAATATTGGCGGAAAATTTAAAAAGAACACAAAAAAATAAAATAAGTAAAAATACGTAAAATTAGATAACAAATATGTGAAAATAAACTGACAAATTAAAAAATATGTAACAAAAGTATAAAAAGGTAGTTTAAAGCAAAAACCTCCAAAAAAGGTAAAAAAGGTGAAAACAATCTAAAAAAAATAGGTAACAAAAGTATAAAAAAGGTAGTTTAAAGCAAAAACCTCCAAAAAAGGTAAAAAAGGTGAAAACAAGGATGGGATGGATGCGGTTCCTAAGCTGATCCTCTGTTTCGATGGGTACACTATAAATAAAGTTTTTAAGGTGTCCCCAAAGAAAAAAATCCAAGGGATTTAAATCGGGTGAACGAGCAGGCCAATTTTGTGGCCCACCTCGTCCTATCCATCGGCCAGGATACTGCCCGTCCAAGATTCGCCGAACGTCGCGACTAAAATGTGGTGGTGCCCCATTTACTCGATATACCAGTGGCACAAATTCTCTAAATTGTTTTCTAAGAAGTCTGCATAAATTTGGCCTGTTAACCGTGCAGGAAATTCAAAAGGTCCAACCTAGAGGAAAATGGCCAAATTAGAATAAAAAAGAAAACCTAAATAGTTTACATACAACGCGATCTCCTATTATAGCACTCCAAAAATTAATAGAAAATCGATGTTGGAACCCCCCTTGGAATATAGCATGCGGATTTTCATTTGCCCATACATGTAAATTATGGGCATTGAAGCATCCTTGTCTGGCAAAAATTGACTCATCCGAAAACATAATGTTAGAAACAAAATTTGGCTGGAGATTTTCTTGCTCCAGCAACCACAGGCAGAATTCGACTCTAGCGGGATAATCTTCCGGCTGAAGGTGCTGCACTCGGGTAAAATGAAAAGGGTGTTGCCGATCGTTCTTCATAACCCGCTGAACTGTGGAGCGGGAAATATCCAGTTCTCGAGCAACTTCCCTTATGCTCTTCCTACTATTTTCCTCAAACGCATTCAAAACAGCTTCTTCATTTTCCACTGTTCTAATACGTTTGGGAGCACCTCCAATCCCCTTACGAAGCGGAACAACTTGACCGGTCTCTCGGGTTCTTGTGATAGTTCTAAGGATTACTTTACTGTCCAGGGGACGATCAGGAAAGCGCTGGGAAAAAACTCTCGCTGTCTCCCTGGCGTTGCGCCCACACTCCCCATAAATAATTATCATTTCGGTATAATCATCTAAAAAAAACATTATTTATAATAACTTAATTTATAACTGTGTTATAACCAAATATAATATTAATGACATAAGTTAAGATTGACAGCAGTGTTACAATGAATTGGATTCCAGTGGACCAAATATTTTACATATTTTTTATTATCAACAATGCAACCTAAGTATCCTAGCAATTTAAAGAATTCCCTATGGCCATCTATTGGGATTGGCTATCGTTTTTTATTCTTATCTCCTTTATCCTTTGCGTTGGACAATTTGAATTTTTAAATATGTGTTTCAAATTACTTTCGGTACGTTCCCTTTTTCTCTGTGGCGCGAGTTCTGGGACACCCTGTATAATATATTACACTTAAAGTGATTGAAATTTATTGAAAGTTTCATAAATTTCATGAAATTTCAGAAATTTAGGAAATTTTAATAAATTTCATAAATGTCATGAAAATTTCAAGTGAAACTTCAAGTACAAGCAAAAAGTGAAATTTTCCCAACCCTAGTTACCTATGTGCAATATTAGATAAATGACAATAATGTTTTTTTCCCTTTCCAATTTCTTGCAAGCATGTTGCGCATATATTTTTTTTTCCTTTAGTACAACATCTTTACTAAGAACTCTACTGTTTCCCCTTCCGGAAAAAAACTTTTTTGTGGCCTTTTCTACGTGCTTCGCTGCAAATCAAGCATGTGCAGGGTTTTCCGCTTCGCAAAGTTTTTCTTAAATCCAGTTTGTGGAATTCCGGCATTGGTAGTAAGGGTCTACGAAATACACCACCTTTTTGTCTATCCTAAAATATAACCCAAAATATGTAAAACTTTTTTCTTATTAAAACGTTTAAAAATCTTTTATAAAAAGAAAGTAATTTTGAAGAAAAATTGCAAACTTCCGAGTTAAGTGTACAAAGTAGTTATTTGCGCACGCTCGCAGAAAAGCTATACCTAGTTTTCTTACCAATAAAGCCAACCTGCATGTCACACATATCGATGTTGGATACCTTTCGTCATTCAGATCGAAATCACTACAGATATATTGTTTGATTAATGCACAACAACTCTTAGGCTTAGATTTTCCAAACTTAATTTTAAGGCCACAAGCAGCACAAACTTTGTATCTGTTGTTGGAATGATTCATATTTTTTAAAGTTTAAATAAAACTGCTTGTTTGACAGCAGTTCGACACGAAACATTTATTTTTTATTACCACGCAACGCCTACATGGTTTTTGTTTCACCATAGCCTACCTGATTTTTCTTCCATATGGTTATAACTAAAGATGGGATATTTAGGTACTAAAAACTGAAAAATAGGCAACTAAAAAGCATTTTAGGTTAAAAAAAACAGCATTTTAGGTAAAAAAAAACATTAAAAGTTCACGTTTCGTTTATAATTTTGTTTATAGCCGCATACCCAAATACAGAACATACACACAATAAACTATTTCTATGCAATAAACTGTGTTTCACTGAGTGACACTCACTACACAGAAGTTCTATGACAGAACATAAGCTCACTACAAATAAGGTAACTGTAAAGAAAGTTACTGTTACAGTCTGTGACCATAAGAAAAAAATTTATACCGTTGAGTTGCCCGCCCTGGATAAAATATTGGGGCAAAATTTAAAAAGAACACAAAAAAATAAAATAAGTAAAAATACGTAATAATAGGTAACAAATAGGTGAAAATAAACTGACAAATTAAAAAATATGTAACAAAAGTATAAAAAGGTAGTTTAAAGCAAAAACCTCAAAAAAGGTAAAAAAGGTGAAAACAAGTAAAAAAAATAGGTAACAAAAGTATAAAAAAGGTAGTTTAAAGCAAAAACCTCCAAAAAAGGTAAAAAAAGGTTCAAACAAGTTGGGTTCATATAAAAGAAAATCTTTTAAAATATATTTTGGCATTATTGGTTTTCAAATAGTTACATCGGTTGAAAAAAGGTAAAATAACTAAAATCCCATCCCTAGTTATAACCATGTCCTTTAAAATTACGATGTTTTTATGGAAAAAACTGAAATATTTATCTGTTAATCAACAAAAACAAACGATCAGCTGAGATTTACTTTTTTATCTTTTTATAAAGAGGGAACAATTCTTAACAAAATCCTATAGTCAGATTTGGGAGTCACTTTTATGACCGTTTATCGATGTTGAGGGACAGTGTGGTCTTAGAGCCTCCAAAGTCCTTGGGGGCTGAGGTAGATTTCCTAGCCTTCTACCCATCACATCTCAAACATGTTCTATTGGCGAAAGGTCGGGGGATCTGGCTGGCCATGGCATTAGATTCACATGGGCCTCTTCAAAAAAGTTTAAACTAACTCTGGCAACATGAAGCCGCGCATTATCTTGTTGAAATATTGGATCCACAAGCCGATTAAGATAAGGGAGAACATACGGCTCCACTACTTCCTGAAGATAACGTTGCGCTGTCATGTTGCCTCTAATAAAGACTAGAGGTGACCTACTTCCATGAGCAATAGCACCCCAAACCATAACGCCTACTGTTCGGTGTACATGACGCTCAACATCAAACTGAGGTTGACGTCTTTCTCCCCACGTCGTCTGACCCTTCTTCGGCCGTCATGTTCATATAAGCATATTCAGGATTCATCAGAGAAGACGACTTGATGCCATTCCACGTTCCAATGTTGTCACCACTGTAGTCGTTGCCGTCCATGCACAACGGTCAGAGGTAGCACAAGATGGGGCCGATAGTGCTGCAGTCCAAAAGACCTTATACGGTGGTAAACCGTTCGGACACTTAAAAGCATATACTTACCATATACAGATCATTTTGAATTCAGGCTGTTTCCTTTTCGTGGCGTTATAGTAGGAGCTAGCTACTTATGCAGTTTTACACATGCGTGGGGCCGTGTTGTCAGATGTAATTATATTCTAATAAAATTTTCGTTATTATAAAAATATTTTATATTGCATAATTTATAAAGAATTAATAAATTATGTTTTTAAGTATTAATAATAAAAAGAAGTATTATTTTTTTAATTTTATAAAAATGTTTTTAGCATTAGAAATTTGGCTACGTCTTATTTTATCTTATCTTATCTTATTACCCAAGGACTTATTGCCAAGGAGATTATAATCGAACATTTTGGTCACAGAACAAACCATTTTTGGTTTATTGTTTACTTTGTTTTGAGCTTTTACGATTTTTGGACCTTTTTTATTTCTGTTTTGGAATGTTTTACATAGATATTTACATGGATTGTACTTCTTAATTTAATTTAGAATAATTTTGTTCATTTAGGGTTGGGATTTTTTAGATTTAGATTAGGCTAGTATTTTTCGTTTGTAAACAAGTTTTATTATTATTAAACATTTTCTATTTTATTTAAAATATTCTAATAGGTTAAATTTAATATTAATATTCGATTTAAAATTTTAATCGAATATAACTATAAGAATTAAGTCAAGCAGCTTATGTTCTGTTAAGCAGCATCCACAGTGTGGATTCCACACCCTCAGTATTATTAATATCATGGGCACTTAAAGAATTATTAGGTACCAATACAATTTCAAATCCCATACAATTATCTCATTTCCAATTCTTGACCAAAAATATAATAACTTTTACAGCAAAACAGTTCGCATTTTAAAACTAGTTTTCTAATATTTTTTTAATATAACCAATTCTTAAACTGACATTTGGATTTATTCATAACCAACAAACATTATTGATTTTTTAATCTCCCACTTTTGAACTGCACGTGCGCAAAAGGTAGAGAGTCCCCTTAAAAACGTGAACAAGGTCATCTATTCAAAATATAGGGAATAAGCGGTATATGTGTGGTAAGTATATGCTTAAAAGTCGGCCTTGTTCTCCTAACCACTCATCAGCCAAAGATCGAGTTGTCGAAAATCGGTCTCTGAAGGCCATAAGTCTTAGACGTCGATCTTGAACTTAATTTGTGCGCCTTTGACATCCAGTGCCTACTCTTCTCCGGTTTTGGGCATTATCAAACCACGCTTGACAACATCTCATTACAGTAGTTGGATTTCTGTTAGTGCGGTTGCCGATTTCACGAAATGTAAAACCCGCCTCCCGGAGACCAATAATTCGGCCTCTTTCAAATTTACTCAGTTGGCGATAAATTCCGCGTACTCGTGCTCTAGGAATTTTAACATTACACAGAGAAAAGTAATCTCTTGATTTAAGAAAATGCATTTATTTGAAACAGTTTTTCTTGTATGAAGTAAAATTGTCTTATTCGTAGTAACTTCTTGTTTACAATAAGAAAATACTATTATTTGGTTGTAAATCATGAGTTTCTTGAAAACAACTTATTATTGTGATTAATTGTAAAGAAATATTTATTTAGAGCAATTAATTAAATTGTTTGGATATAGGTTGTATGGATTTAGTTTTATCAAATGTTAATACAAGCATATAATATCTTATTTTAACAAAATAATAGAATTGATACAATGTATGTTATATAATTAACGTAAACAAGTGATTTGTTTGTTTCAAAAATACATTTACTTGAAACAAATACATATTTATTTGCTTTTATGCCCACGTGACTCGCGGAGCCAATTAGAGCATTTGACTCCAAAGACAAAGACGCTTGTCCGGCAGCCGGCAGCCGGCAGCATTTGCGTGAAGACTCTTAACTTAAGAGAAGGAGGTGTTTAATCAACGGTTATAGTTTTGTGTTTCAGTGCTTATGTTTAATAGTATGGAAGAATTCTTTAAAGAAAATAATTTAACCCATTTGCTTTTTAGTTTTGTTGGTAAGTAAAAGTGATTTAGTTAATTAAAATTTTGTGTACCTACACTGTTTAAAATATCTACGGTGTGAAGAGTAATCCTAAAATGGTGTCAAAATCCAACACCAAGTGGTGTTAATATAACACCATGAATTAGGGTTGAAAATGAACACCAAAACGGTGTTTATCTAAAAATATTTGAGAAGTGCACCTACCCAGAAAAAAAGGAATAGTTCATTAAACCCAGTTGACCCATAAATATTTATATTTTTGTGGATCACGTGATGTTCTTAAATCTCGCCTCTGTTGACTTACATGAAGAATATATAAACTTAGGTAATCCTTTGCTTTGGTGTGACACTACAAGTTGTTCGATACTAAAGAGACCTTAAATAGGTGGAAACAGCTGTCAATACTTGAAGTAGTTAGTGGAACGCACTAAAAACATTATCTCTAGCGAGTTGAAGGTTTCATTTTCTGGAATAATACCACTGGTAATATACTAGTAATGCGTCAAGGAACTTCCTGTTTCCTGTGTACACTTGTTTTGTTCAAATAAAAAATATTGGAATAAACGTTTTTTAATTTAATTTTCCCGACCAAATATCAAGTAATTAACAACATTAAAATAAATAAATCATAGTATTAAAACAAGCAAACATTTGTTTGGTTCAATCACTATATATTTCGTGAAATTATAATATTAAAAGGTACTAATTATTTGTCTGAAATAAATTGTTTTCTTCATGTAAGTAAATATTTTGTTTCTTTAAGAAAGCTTCACATTTAATTTAAAAAATGAATTACTCACTTCAAGTAAATGTTTTGTTTCTTTAAGTAAGATTCTACTAAACCTGAGATAAAAAGTCAACTAAATATTTACTTGTATTAAACAAACCATCAGTTTAAAAAGTCAAATAAACCCAAGTTTTCCACCAAATAAATATCTTCTTGTATCATATCGAAATAAATAATTTATTTGAGTCAAGACAGATATAGTAAAATCAAGAGATTACTTTTCTCTGTGTACTAAAACACCCAACTTAATAGTAAAATGGTTTACTCCTAGCTATAGTACATTTATTTGAACAAATAATTAGAAAAAAATATAAACGAATTCATATTTCATTCCAAATAATTTTTGTAGCTACTTTTACCTCGAGAGAAACGAGACGTGACGAGAAGGCACTCTCGAGCGAAAAAAGAGTATTCTCGACGAGACGAGAGAACCATTTTCTCTCGCTGCACGAGACGAGACGAGAGAATGACTTTTCTCGCCTCGCCTCGTCTCGTCTCGCGGCATCACTAACCGTCCCAAAGCAACTTATATCAAAATTTGGTCAAAACATATTCACTCGTTCTCCTTTAGCGATTTAAATTAAACAGCTAAAATTTTACGAAAAAAATCGGGAAAAAATTACTTGGGCTTGTGTCGCGCACGAAAAATTTGGCCCGACATGTTCAAAATGATAAGCTTTTTTAGCTGAAATAAATGTCCAGGGGGGCATAGGTATGGGTGCCCATGGGTTTTAGTTATAATATAAAAAATATTTCTACCAAATCAATGCTTTTTTAACTCAATATTTAGGTTTATTTATCTTTATAACCTCGTTATTCCTAAGAGTATTAAAAAAGGTAAGTTTGCCATGTGAACATACACATTTATCTACATTTTTATCCAAATTGAGATATTTTTTGCAGGCTATATTTTGAGTTACCACTACTTTCTTTCGTTTTCTTATTTTCCAATTCCATATTGGAATTTTACATGGTAAGATAGAAAATATCAAGGAATTGAAATTACATAAGTTATGGCGGCCATTATAAAAAGATGGTTATGGTGGCCCAAAATTTAGTAGCGAAATATTGGACCAAATTGTATCTACATTTTTTAATGTTTTATGTTCACAAGTAAAACTTACCTTTTTTTAATTTCTAGGAATAAGTTTTAACGATTTTTGGTTTTAAAAGGTTGTAAATTTATTTAAAATATTTTGAAAAAACTTTTAGTAAAGTGTAAAAAACATTAAATGATATTTTCTGTTATTAATTTACAGTAATCCGTGGAAAAAAATACTTTAAGGTTTTAAACCTTATTGTTAACACTTCTTTTAGTTTTTTAAAATTTACTAAATAAAAGGTAAACAGTCTTTTCTTTTAAAACGCACTTTTTTAGGAAATAAATCATTATAATTATTATTATTATTAAGTCATGAATCAGGTAAACCTTTTATGAAATAAGATTTGTTATTTTTAGAAATAATCCTGATGAACATGCTAGTCTTATTGAAAAACTTCAAAAAAATGTCAAATTATTAAATAAAAACCTACAAAGTGTTCTAAAAGATATTGCTTTGGTTCAAGCAAAACGACTTAATGAAACTTGTCCTACTCCACAATATTATTTCTATCACAAATCAGAAGCAGACCCAGATTTTATGAATACTTTTATTAGGGAGTTAGGGAGAAGTGATATATTCTTGTTTTTGTCTACTGGAGATGATAAAAAAGATGGAAACATTGTGTTATATGGAAATGAAAAGGCAGTAGATGATCTGAAAAATTTGTAAGTATTATTTTAAAGTCTAAAAACAATTTTGAAAAAAAATATCGTTTAACCCTTCCTAAGGGTCAATCCATTTCAAAACAACCAATTTAATTTAAAAAGGTTGCTTACAAAGTTTATTTATTTTTTTACTTACTTAGACTTGAAAACAGGTATTAATCAATTTTCGTCAGCCTATTTTACATTTTACAGAGGTTTGCGTTAAACCCTGTAGTTTCTGGGTTTTTAATGATATTAAGTTCAAACAAAATCCACGTTAAAGAGCATAAAGTACAATACTGGCAATTATATAAAGGATTACTTAATTTTTAATAAACAAAAAGATAGATAAAATTTAATGTTAATGTTTTTAAAATAAAGATGTTTTCTTTTACAATTAAAAAGTAATGTAATGCTTTTTTTAATGGGTCTTGAAATATTGCGATTCTAAAATCGGGTATTTTTAATCTTAGATATCTCAGAAGGTACACGCTTAAAAAATCCAAAATTTTCAAAAAAAATTTTTTATTATGTTGTTAAAAGAGGTTAAAATGTCATCACTAATTTTAATTTATTCATTAATTAATTGTAAAAGAAAAATGATTTTTACTTTGAAAACGTAAACATTTACCTACTTTTTTTGCTTATTTAAATTTAGGTAGGCCTATAAATACTGGATTAATCCCAAGGGTACTCATGCGCAACGTGTCGCTAAATGAAATTTGTTATTGATACAGGGTTCCCTCTCACCTGGAAATCCTTGAAAACCTGGAATAGTCAGGGAATCCGTTTAAGTCCAATAAAATCAGGGAAAAGTCAGGGAATTTTGAAAGTCAGCGCAAAAGTCAGGGAATTTGTTAATATTATGGTAAAAGTCAGGGAAATTTATAAAACGGCTTGTTTTCTGACCCTTTTTCGTTGAAAGTCGCCGTATTGGCAACACTGGTATCGTAAACAATTGTTTTCGTACGGCGCCGCCATAACGGCGGTAATTATCAAGGGTTTTACACAAAAAAATTTTACACACTAAAAAATCGCAAAGCAATGCACCTGATAAACAAACGAACAATTAACAATAATTAAAACAATTGTCATAATTAATTTTAAATTGTTAAAATTTGTTGTGCATTGCTTTGATGAATATGGTATATTTGTATAAATGTATACCAAAGAATGTTTTTTATGTTTGTACCAAAGAATCTATTTTATGTTAAACTGTTTTTATTAAAATTTTATTTTAATTTTTATTATAATATTTAATTTTTAAATAAATATTAACAAAAATAAACGCTATTTTTGACTTAACATAATTCTGATGGGACACTATTTTGGGAGATAATTGTCTTTATGTCTTTCTTTTATTTATCTGGAATTATACGGACTTTGGTCAGGGAAAACCTGGAAAAGTCAGGGAATTTTAAATGGTTTTAAAAGAGGGAACCCTGTGATAAGGATGTTTCCTTAAGATAAAGATTGATAACGTCCAAATATATGTGGACGTCAGGGCCGGGCCTAAGGGGGGTGTAGGGGGGGAGTCACCCCACCCCCCAAATCTTGGCAGTTGGTTCCAAATCCAAACACGGTTGGCAAAATCTATAGTATTTGGGTCGGTTGGTTGGGTATAATTGGCAATAAAATTGGCTATAAATAAAATGAAATATAATTTTTAAACTTTACCTACATATTACAAAATTATAATTTTTAATCTATTGTAACCTCCTATAATCGTTGCCGTCAAGAAAATTGTATTGGTCAACCTTATTTTTATTAAAGGGCATATTTCACACAAGCGGCCTGTACAAAGTCGGCACCGCCTCGCGGCTTTGTCTTTGGTTTTGGCGGCGTTTGACTCTTTTTACCTACCGCAATTTTCGGCGTCTTATTTTTCTAGATTATTAATTAGTTGAAGCTTATCTAAGCTAAGTAAAACTATTGTCAATAAATGGGAATTATTTTTTTTTAATATGGAAAAGAAAGCTAGACCGGGCCGAGTTCTAGTAAAATGCTCATTATGTTGATCTGTGTTTAACAAGGACTAGAAAAACATGCACGAGGGAAATATTCACGGTGGAAATTTGGTTAAAATTAAAATTGTTACTGTTCCGGATAATCCACTTACATTTACAGCAAATCAAAAAAATAGAGAACGAGAATCAATCCCATCGACTTCGAAAGAGCATGCTAATGGTAGGTAAAGACATTCTTTATCTAAACTTTACAACACTTCATGATAAAACTACTAAAAAATTTACTATTACTACTAAAGTATCGATAAAAAAATAAGTTGGTTTTTTTATCGTCTCCACCCCCCCAAAAAAGTGTGCCTCGGTACGGCCCTGGTGGACGTTGTGTTATAACGTTGACGTTGGTCTCCCTGATTTTAAAGTGGTTTACCCCTGCTAATTAATAGACATGCAACAATATGGAAGACATTTGTAGAAAATTTTACGCTTTACAAAAAAGGTTTTTACGATTTTTTCGTAAAACCATAAATAATATTGGAGTTCAGTGTTCGAAATAAATATATATTTTTTATTTCATAAGTTGGCTTTAATTTGTTTTTTTTAATTAGGTATCATATTAATTATTTTTTTAGTTTAAAATCAATATTGAAAACAAACATTTTCTGTTCAATCTCGTTTAACCCTGCCTAAACGATAATACTTGAAATTATACATAAAATAATTAAAAATTAAAAGTATGATCATTTAGGCAGGGTTAACATAGAAAACACGCGCAGGTTTCTTTTTCACTTCGTTCATAAGTGCCAACGAGAGCAACAGAGTAAGAGATGCGCGTAGGTCACCGGCCGCCACTGCCTTTCGCCCCTTAATCCGACTAGTTCGGTGCTTACTTTGTCTATAGACGACAGACCAGGGCGCTTCTGGATAAAAGTTTTTGCTTGATTTTATTTGTCTATGGTTAATTTTGATTTTTCTGAAAATGCTGGACTGAACAAATGCTATTATCACAGTGGGGATAAATCTCCAGAATTCTCTACATGAGTCATTCCACGTCAAACCGCACAGCTTTCTGACCACTAGTTCTCTGATTTTAAAATAATTTTTTCTACAGGTTCTTTGGAACAAATGAATAGATAGAACAATTTAGGTCAACCCCAACCAAGACCAGCTAATTCAGATGAAGAAAACGTTGTATTAGATTTTGATTATGAATAATACTTTTTGTTGTAAAACTTCCCAGCAAACACACTATTCCGGCCATGCAACGGCGCATTACTGGGCCATTACATAATGCAATGGCCCATTTATGTGCCCTTGCATGGCCGGACTAGTGTGTTTTCTGGGTAATTACCCAAATTTTAAAAAATAAAGTTTTGTTCTAGTAAAGTAATTGCATTTAAATCATTTTACCACTAAATTTTGTCTTACATGCATGACGATTCAAGTACATTTTTGTAAAAAAAATTAACAAAAAAGCGAAATTGAAAAATTCCTTTTTTTTTTCAAGCGGCCATGATATACAACCTTATATGCATGTATAGAGATAGTTGAAGTACGTCTTTTTCATTAGCGGCAGACAAAAAACTCAAAAAAGCCTAGGGATAGAAGTAAATCCATAGGTGACTCAATAGACGTCAAATAATAAAATTAATTTAGAATTTCATACAAAGCAATCACGATGTATTAATTATATTAATTATAATCGCACGGAATATTTAGTGATTATTTATTAAATTTTAATTGAACGAAATAAAGAACAACTAGTTTATTAGTATAATATAATGATGATAGACGAGTCGCCAATGTCGGAACTCCAAACAAATGTCAGTACGTCAAAATTAATTCAAGCGCAGCATTTTGACAGAGCAGTGTTTATTTTTAGTTTAGGCTTTGTTATCTGTGGTTTAGGATATTTATCGGCATTGTTAGTAAGGATTATAAGTTTTTTTACTTTTTATCAATAATTTGTAATGCTTTTAGCCAAAATTTTATACCACATGAGTTATAAGTAAATAAAATAATTCTATTGCTTATCCTATTTATATTACGCCCTTGAAAAAAAAATTGTATATGTTATTTGGAGTAGAAGCTCTTTTTGTGCTTCGTAAAGTTGCCTGCCTCAGCTACGCTTCGGCCGTCAATCTCTGTACTCACGACAAAAAGAGCCACTTCTACTCCTTATGACATAATCTACTATTTTCTTTATAATCCTTTTTAGTCTTTAAACAAAACTAAAATATTCACAGTTTTTTAAACTCTTTTCTAGAATTTTAAAATTCAAGTTAACTTTAAAGCCATTTATCTCAGAACTAACAAAAATGCACTTAAACCCTTTTACTTCTAAAAACTAATACAAATTGTCATCGCTCAGGAAACTTATAAACAATATACAATCTCGAAAAAAGAAACAAAGCTGGCAGGCTGGCATGCATGGTATGTGTAAAATAATTATGATATTTATACATAACTCAACTAAAAAAGTTTTTAATTGACCACGTGCTGCGGCATGCTGCCTACATAGCCCTCCGGCACACCGGCCCACTTAGCCCTCCGGACCACCGGCCCACCGGGATTTCTCCCGGTGTCCCAGCGGCCCAGCACGCCCCTGGGTGTGTCGGTATGTATAGGACCCATAGTTGGGACTTATGGTTGTTCCATGGGGATATTATTCTTTGATTTATTTGCTATCGGGCTTAATAGTGAAAATACACATACACTGTTCAAAATTTCATGACCATTTTAACACCAAATTAACACCATACATGGTCTATATCGATACAAACCAAAATGGTGTTAAATGTAGTCCGTTAGTCCGGTGTTAATTCAAATACTAAAATGGTGTTAATTTAACTTTCACACAGTATTAAAATAAATTTTACCTGGTGTAAATTGAACTCCTTTTCAGTGTTAAATATTATGTGTTTGTGGTCAAATTAAATCATACTACGCAGAAAAAAGGAAAAAAAAGGAAACAGGAAGTTCCTTGACGCATTACTAGTATATTATCAGTGGTATTATTCCAGAAAATGGAACCTTCAACTCGCTAGAGATAATATTTTTAGTGCGTTCCACTAACTTAAAATACTTCAAGTATTGACAGCTGTTTCCACCTATTTAAGGTCTCTTTAGTATCGAACAACTTGTAGTGTCACACCAAAGCAAAGGATCACCTGAGTTTATATATTCTTTATGTAAGTCAACAGAGGCGAGATTTAAGAACATCACGTGATCCACACGCCTTTGCCGCGATCGGTACACATTTTCAACCATAATTCATGGTGTTATATTAACACCACTTGGTGTTGGATTTTGACACCATTTTTAGATTACTTTTTACACCACAGATATTTTAAATAGTGTTCACTTATATATTCCTCTATATCCTTTCTTGAGTTATTTGTTATCGCTCTCAATAGGGGAAATGTAAAAGTTATCGTGTGCCTATAGGTATACCTAGAACGCACCGTGCGACCGTTGGATTCAGGATCTTAAAGATTGGGTGCATTTCGCCAAGAATTTATTGAAGCCTTTCCACTGACGATTGCAATTGGCAGAAGGCCCATGAATTGAACGAGTTTCCCTGCTTAAAATACCCCATAGAGACCCATAAAAATAATCTATCGGGCGCTAACGGACTCAATATGTGCATTTGTATATGGTTTTTTCCGGATAAGGCCCGATAGAAAATTTATCTATCGGGCCTTATCCGGAAAAAACCATGGACAAATGCACATATTGAGTCCGTTAGCGCCCGATAGATTATTTTTATGGGTATCTATGGGGTATTTTAAGCAGGGAAACTCGTTCAATTCATGGGCCTTCTGCCAATTGCAATCGTCAGTGGAAAGGCTTCAATAAATTCTTGGCGAAATGCACCCAATCTTTAAGATCCTGAATCCAACGGTCGCACGGTGCGTTCTACCTGAGCCAAAGTTGTTACGTCAGACCTGCCTAATACGTTCTACGTTAGTCACTCCTTTTACTTTTTTGACTAACCTCAGGACCGAAAATCCACGTGTTCACTTGAGCACTGACTGCAAGGTCCTAACCAGATTTGCAAGGAGTATTTGGTTGCGCTTCTTGGCTAATTTTACTACTATCCATTCTGATACTAATACACGGTCCGTTCCACAATCACCAACACTTCACAAAGTCCACGGTCAACACCGTGGGGAAAACCAGGCACACACCTACACAGCCGGTTGACAACAATTCCATTTCTGATGAAGGAAAAAGAAAAAATCACACCAGCAATTTCCTTTTAATAATTTCAGTTTATTTATCGAACGACACAGAAAGTGGCATCGTGAACTCAACCACAATAGTTACTTTAAAAGTGGTGATTACCACCCAGGTAGCATCCACTCCTGGCGAAAATGAAATGTGCAAAAAGTGTGCAAAATTATTTGAGAACAATGTGCCAACAATGTGCAATCTTTTAAATAAATGATGTGCGGAGGGTGGGAAATGGAACATGAAACAATGTGCAAAACTAAAAATATAAAAGTGTGAATAATCACTGGACAGTGTTCTAAAGGGAACTCCTTTTGATTTTTCACATTGTTTGCACACTGTTTCTTGCCACCTGTGTGCCTATTACAAAAACAGATTCTTTTTGGTGGCCTATAAAGTCTTTTAAATTTACACATAATTGAAATATAAATATCCTTATAATATTATTAATTAATCAAATAAATATATTTTCAAAAAAATTTAAAAAAATACCCACAATGTAGGTCCTACATACTGTATTTTATTAGGAAAAATACCTGCACTGTCAACTCCACGAATGGGATTGCTTTGATCTTAGCAATAGGTGGAGAAGCGATACATAAGATGGAATCTACCTCACCTTTTAAATAAATGTTGTACCAAAACTCAAGCGAGATATATCTAAAATGTGCTTAAACTGTTGAGTGATCGCTAAAACTGTACAAACAATGTGCTATAAAAAGGTGTAATATGCTAACAGTGTGTATAAAATGTGACATGCGTAAGATAGACTGAAGCTTTGCAAAATGTCTTTAAACTATGTACTAACACTGTGCAAACAATGTGCTAAAATATAATGAAATATAAGCGTGACATATGACAAATAAAAGAAGCGTGATGTCAATGTACAATGTACATTGTTCATAAAGAGTGAAAAAACTTAATTATTTTAAAAAGTGTGAAATTACCACAAAGTAGCGTGTATGCACATTGTTATAAAGACTTGCACTCCAAATACACACTTATTGCACACTTTTCACGCACGCTTTATTTTCGCCAGGGACCTTAAGACTTTTTCTTTGTAAATTTAAACAATTAGTTTGTTATGTGCAAAAAGGCGTGAAAAACGTGCTAGTTACCTATTTAAAAAAAATCATCTGTGCAGTATTAAACAACAAATTTTGAGCACTTAATACGCACTGTTGTTCCCAAAAATTAAAAAAATTCAATATAAACTAGAAAAAGCTTCAAAATTTATTTTTTTCTATTAATATTACCAGAAAAAAAGAAGCTATAGTCCCTTATATTTAATTAATATTTGTAAATAATAGAGATTTGTTCAAATATTTGCCCAAAAAAGTGGCATCGTTTTTTTATGTCCAAACATTCTCAAAATTATACCAACGGTAACCTAGGTAGCTACCTAACTTAAGTCAACCTAAACTTCTTTGGCATTTTATTGGGCACGATTTGATCGTTTCCTGTGGCCATCGCGATTGCCCAAGAAACGTAGGAATATAAAGTCGTATCTTGTACATTTATTGGCAAAACATTTCCAAATGCGACAGGGCAATTATTGGCCTAGTTTTGTCCTGATATGGCTCTCTGGGTTGTGTTTACCCTTTCATATGAACAAATATTTAAAAAAATAAATTAAAATAAAATTGATTTTAAAAAAGTGTAATTAAAACATCACTTTTTCAAATTTATAATATTCGAATTCAAAAAAACTGGCCTAAAGCTTGCTTAACAAGTTGTGTCGTACCTAGGCTGGTTAGGACCTCCGGTTGACTCTCCAGATATAGGAGCAACCTCGGGTTGCTTTTATTCAGTGGAGAAAATAGGGTTTATAAGAATCAGTTAGGGTTGGTGGTTTAATTTAAAATGCAAAAGTAACTTAAACTGGTTTAAAAATATGTACAAAATTATATTAGAATTATATATACAGTATTTACAAAAGTATCGTAGACTGTGAACACAAAGGTTCTCTCATAGCCTTCAATCAGGACAGGCAAATGTTCCAGGGCTTTTCACAGGCAACTGGCAGGCACGGGCGTGGTTTTCAGTCCTACAGAGAGACAGGGCAGATTTGCAATTGGACTCTAGGGGAAAAATACATATTGTTAGGTTATGTTTTATGCATACAGGATTTACAGTTTAATTAAGTATGTTATTAAAGCTTAATATTATACGGCGTAAAGCCCTGACATATTAAAAACAGGTTAACTTACTCTTAATATTCCACTTAGAGTTCTCTGTGATTTAGTGTTGGTTTTCGGGCTCACAATTGGTAACACCATTTGAAGTTGTGCCACCAGACGACTGATTGTCCATTAAAAAATGCAGCGGTTTTATAGACGAAATTCGGATGACAGGCTTGATGAAAAACAATTGGGTCCGTGTGAAATAAATCCGTCACACGGGCCGTGTGCAGCAAGTGTTGACAACACATATGTGGCTGACAACTGTCAAAGCGTGTTAGAGTTTTGGCTAACTGCAGGTTTCTGGTAGTCCAACTCTTTCCTTGACGTCGGGTAGTTAGAAAAATCGTCTCATAGATGTCGTAATGTGTATCCTTACAAAGTTTATCAAAGCACGTCACCATAGTTGCAGTGGTTTCTGAAATACTCCCTTGTCAAAATATTGAGTTGATAGATTTTATTTAATACACACAGGACACTTTTGCACTACAGAAACCTTTCAAAAAATCAATAAGAACGGTTTTTAATATCTCGTGTGTGGTTTCGAGTCTATTTCCACCACTGTGTTTTCACCTAGGATTTTACCAAGGATGTACTTATGTTTCGTAGTACCAGGAGCACCCAAGATTAGCATTTATGGGCCTCCGCCGTAAGAAAGTTTAAAAACGCTGCTCTAGCAATTATCTGCCCCATCTGAACTACGTTCATCGATCTGGTAACACCAACATGTAAAAATTTGGTCCAGAGAAGACCTCCTTATGTCTTATTTAGAGGTAGGTAGTGCGGAGTTCAAATAAGGAAAATAATTAGTAATTTTAGGTTAAAGCATAAAAAGACAAATCTTTAGTGATAGTCACCAAAGTCTGGCGCTTCTGGTACCAATGAGAAACAAACACAAAATAGTGGCCGATACATTTCCACGTGCAGACTAATTATTTAGTTTACTTGGGCTGGTTCTTCCGTTAGCCACTAGAGTGGCCACCGTAATTATGTTCCCCACTTCTAACAGCCAATCGGGAACTCTTTTGTATTTGTTTCTCTAAGGCTAATACTCTATTCCCGGAACCTAGTTGAAAAATTCGGGCTCAAAAGCACACGAGATATTTTTAAGTTTCTGTATTTTTCAAAAATTAATAATCTTTTAAATAAAATATAATCACAAATAGGTACATTGAAAAGAACAAACTTACATAATATACGTAAATATATAATTAAAACATTAAAACTGCTACTCAAAATACTCGTTTACAGAATAATACCCGTTTCTTACAAAAAAAGATTATAAATATAATTTTAATTCCTTAAAAGCCATATTTTTATGTTTATTGGAAGTTTGTTGTAAAATTTGATTCCGTTAAAATCAGGACCACTTTGTCATATATTGAGCCTAAAAAATTGATTTACACGCTAATTTTTATTCCTTGTATTGTAGTTATGAAAACCATCATGGCTTTGGTACAAATTCAAATTATTTTTAACATCAAGTAAATTCTTATGAATATATAAGTAGGGTACAGATGTCCCTGTAGGCGATGATCATTACTACCTTGCGTTGAAGTTCAAGTGACCCCAAACAATTAGAGCGTAAGACATATGGGCCATTCCACGCGTAACGGATAGGACAGTTGCCGTGTTTTTATTTACAAAATAATATTGTTCTATTATATTACCAATGTCAAATTTTTATAAATAGTTCTAAACTAAAGCTGTTTAACAAGGTTTTTATTTGGCAAAATTAGGTATCGTGGTTGACTGTTTAATTCCTTAAAAACTAATAATTTAAAGCGTAACGGACGGGACTTTGTAATAGTCCCGCCCGTTACGCTTTAAATTATTAATTTTTAAGGAATTAAACAGTCAATCACGATACCTAATTTTGCCAAATAAAAACCTTGTTAAACAGCTTTAGTTTAGAACTATTTATAAAAATTTGACATTGGTAATATAATAGAACAATATTATTTTGTAAATAAAAACACGGCAACTGTCCTATCCGTTAAGCGTGGAATGGCCCATATGTGACTTAAATAGCGAATAGTATGCAATTAACAGTACATCCCTAAAGACACTACCAACTAAATTATGCATAATTTATTGAGAACCGTCGATCAAAATGAATCGTTTGACTTGCTAGCCCATTCCTCCCTGGCAAAGGTTGTGACCCCCATCCCAGACGAGACGCTAAATGCCACTGGCGGCTCCTCTTACTGCGCATGATCGCTTAATTGACAAATGTGCCGCGATTCGAAATGTTAAAGGCACGTTAGTTACGTCATAAAACCAAGCCAACCCAAACTCAACAACACAACCCAACCGACCCCGCCCCATTGAGCAAAAAACCCAACTAAAATGGGCAAATTTATGTTACGATAAAAATAAAACACTTTTTAACAAAGGAACAACAAATTTATGAAATAAAAAAAGTTCGACAACTTCTAGTAGATTTTATGTTACGATAAAACTAAAACAAACCAACCAACCCAACCCAACCGAACACTGTTTAACAAAGAAACAGCAAATTTATGAAATAAAAAAATAAAAAAAAGTTCGACAGCTTCTTAGTATCGAACCCGGGACCTCTCGCATGCCAAGCGACCGCCCTACCATCTGAGCTATCTACGGATTATAATTATAACGTAACTAACGTGCCTTTAACATTTTCAATCGCGGCACATTTGTCAATTAAGCGATCATGCGCAGTAAGAGGAGCTGCCAGCGGCATTTAGCGTCTCGTCGTCCCAGTGTATACTTCAGCCCCGATAAATGTTTCCTCGACGGTGACATGGACAGCCCCGACTTTGGCAACCTCTCTTGCGATATCCCCTCGGCCAGTAACAACTCCGACCATAGCCGAAGATATTCCCACCTTGCAATATCCCCGCGTATGGCTGCAACGCCAAACACCGCCACATATATAGCTCGCCAGGTTTCCCCGACACCAATGTCCAATGAACCCGGAAGTACAGCTACCCCGTCAACAGTAGCGTGTATAAGGGTGGATAAGTGAAAAATCTCCTTTAACGGGAGAGGAGACCCTTAGCGTTCCTGGAAGGCATCTAGGAAATTTGCGAGGCCCAGAATATCTCGTTAAACCGCCTGTTATCCCCGCTGCCCCAGATCCTAGAAGGAGAGGTGGCATTGTGGTTCCGAAATAATAAAAGGTTCTGGAATAAGTGGAACGATTTTGTTGCCGACTTTAAGATACATTATTTTACGCGAATTATCTGACAGATTTGGAAGCTGAAATCAGCCCTGACAGAAAACGTCCCGAAACAGCTGCCCGCTCAGGCTATGGCGCCAAACCAGCAGCCCCGACCCCTGGCTCAGAACTGCCCAATCGCGGTCGGCCATGGCAGGATCAGCAAATTTTATTTGCTGGAGGTGCGGAGAGTCCGGACACAATAAGATGCACGAACGAAAGGAAAATATTTTGTTCCCGGTGCCGTAAGACAGACGTGTATCCGGAAAACCCGAACAGGGCTGTGTAATGCCGAGGCAAACACAGTGCCGCACGTCCGCCGCCTCGACCCTAAAAGTACCGGTAAAAGCACCTTTCCTGGCAGGAAAAACACCCGTCTACCGGCAAGCTGCTACTCAAGGATTACGTCAGCTACCAAAGGTCACGAAAGTGACAGTAGATCCAACGCCGTCCCCGTATACAAACTTTGTCAATCCTATGGAGATAATAACCATAGATCAGCGGCCACATGTACTGATTGAGTTTAACAAACAATCGTATTTAGCCCTAATTGACACGGGCGCTGCCTACTCCTATATGGGGGACCGAGTGGCTGAACAGTTTGCTGTTCTAGGCTACTCGCAACAAAATGTCAACCATATACGTAGTAATGGCCAATGAACTTCAGATCCCGATACCGGGAACTTATCCAATGACATTTTCGATAGGCGCCCGCACCGTGTCTGGAACTTTTGGACACCTGTCCAAATTATCCTACGATCTCCTGATCGGAATGGATTTCCTGACAAAGTTTAGAGTAGCCTTTGATTTAGCCCAATGTACTTATGTTTTGTATTATTGTAATTTGAAACAATTTGTGGTAATATATCAATTCATGTATATGAACCATTCAAACTAATGTATTTAAATAGGCGTTCTTTTACAGTTCTTATAACACGCTCAGCTATTGAGGCCTTTTTACAACAAAATGTATTATAGTGATTTATTGAATATTTTTGCATACGTTCATTAAACTTACTATTAAAAAATTCCTTACCCTGATCAGTCTGTAAGTTTTGTGGACATCTTTCTTTCAATATTAAATTAAAAGCTTTTGTAACTTCTTCCCCAGACTTATTTTTTAATGGTTTAGCCCATAAATATTTTGAAAAACAGTCAATGACAATTAATATGTATTTAAATTTTTTATTATTTGATGCATTTGCCCTAAATTTGCTTGCCAAAGGTCATCAATGCCCTTAATAATTGTTTTCCGACGTTAACATTTTTTTCTTAAAGGCCTATGAAGTTCATTAACAAGTTTAATTTTTTCCTTTGTGTGTTGCATGATTATGGTGTGGTGAAAGTGTGACTACTAGCACCAGCGGGCACTGTAATCATTTAATATATTTTTTTCCATATTATTGATTGCGGATTTGTTTTTTTGAACGTCCTCATATAAATTATCCACATTTGTATCTAGAGACTTTAAAGTTCTTCGATTTGCTTTTTAAAATCTATAATGTTTGCTGTTTTATATCCTTCAAGTTCACATCTTGAGTCTTTTGAAGGAATTCAAATCATTGAAAATTATTGTTTTTTGTTTATTAAGTTCTTTAATTTGATCTTTAAACTTTTTTAACTCATTAGTATTTTGCGTTAAAATAGCTAGTTCTTTATTTAGTTTATCTTGTTTTTTATGATAAAGGTTTTCAATTTCCTTTTTTATTTTTGCATCCGATTACTTGAACGCTTTTAATGTATCTTGCTCAAATTTTGTTTGTGAATTTATTGTATCAGCATAAAAATTTGATCAACATAGCCCATATTTGATCAACATAGCCCATATTAGTAGCATATGCATTTAAAGTAGGAGTTTTTACATTACATAGGTTTTCTATATCTATATTAGCATCAGAAGTATATTTTAGTACATTGTTGTTATACAATTGAAATTTTTATAATAATGAATTTTGATTAGAATGGCCCAGAGATTGACCAAACTTGTTCTTTTAGTTCATTAATAATTGCTGTAATTTCATTATCATTTGAGGTATTTCCAGCATCCTTGGAGGGCACTAATAATTTTAATCGTTCAACAATCCCATCCCAATATTATCCCAATAAATATATTCTATAGGTTTATTAAGTTAAAATATTAAATGAATTATTTTATGCTTGCGATAACCACTTCCGCTGACAGATTTTTGTTGTTGTTTTACTAATGGTTTTATTATGGTTTGATATTTTTTTAAAATTTGTTCAAAAGTTTATATACAAAAGTGCTCTTTTAGTTCCACCCTTACTTCTTAAGAAGTCCCATAAGCTAACTGAATGGCTTGTGCGGGTTAGGGGTAGGAACGGACCGCAAATAAACAGCCAAACAGCCATACCCCTGGTGGGATTCGAACCCACGACCTCCGGCTTGTAGTCAGCATGCACTAACCACTCGACCACCGTCGTTCCTCTTAGTACACCTGTTTATTCAAAGTCTCGTTTATGCACGTTTGTTAATAATAATTTTTTTTTGTAGATCTTCTTTAGAATAATTTTTGGGATTCTTTTTAAAAATTATTTCATATAAACCTTCAGTTCCCTTATAACTTTTATTTTCAGTGATAAAATCTCTATTATCACCAAAGTCTATAACACTTTTTCCAATTAACCATTGATTTAATGTGGGATTGTCACCCAATAAGTTGTATCAAAATCTTTTTTATTACCACCATTTATATACACAGTCAAAGTGTCTAGGAAACACCCAGAAAAATCGAATTAAATTTAATTATTAAATAATTTAACTTATAAATTATAAAATAACATAACTAAATATAAAAGAACACACTGTATAACACATTTTTTAATACAATTTCTGGGTACCCGTTAAACGGTGCAATTTAGTATATCTTGTGATATTTACCCAATATTCATCAAATTTTTATAAAAATACTTTTACTATTATGGAAAGGCACCATCTAAGTGACGAACAAAAATTAAGAGCAATTGGGATGATAGAAGGTGGTTCATCACAACGTAAAGTGGCTCGTCAAATGGGCACATCTGTGAGTGTTATAAGCAGATTGTGGAGACGTTACAATGGGTATAATGACGTAAAAGAAAGACATCCAGGCCGCAGTAGGATAACTACCCCGGTACAAGACCGCTTTTTGCTTTTGCAAGCTCGGAGACACCCGGAAATAACAGCTCCTGAGTTAAAACAAGAGGTTCTTAGGACCCACGATTTGATTGTGTCAGCTCAAACCGTCAGAAACTGTGTCCGAGAGCAAGGTCTATTTCAGAGACGACCTTTAAGGGTACCCCGATTGCTCCCTGGAAATCGCGCTGCTCGTTTAGCTTGGGCACAAGAACATCTTAATTGGGGTCCTGATGATTGGAGCCGTATTCTCTTTTCTGATGAGTCAAGATTTTGCTACCACCCAGATTCTGGAAGGATGCGTATCTGGAGAGAACCTGAAAACCAAGCACGGCTACAACATGCTCGTGAGGTGGTCAATTTTGGAGGAGGTTCATTGATGTTTTGGGGAGGAATTAATACTAGCGGAAGAACCGAGCTCTTTTTAATGGAAACAACTTTGAATGCAGTTCGATATCGCGACAACATAGTTTTACCTATTGTGTTACCCTATTTAACCAATATGGGCCCAAATTTCATTTTCCAGCAGGATAACGCTAGGCCACATACTGCGAAGATCGTTCGAGCAGCATTCGAAGAGAATGATATAAGCGTTTTACCTTGGCCAGCAAACTCCCCAGACCTTAATTTAATAGAAAAAGTATGGGATGCTCTGAAAAGAACACTTTTGAATTGCCAAAACCATTATGGAGACCAGCAGCAGCTAATTTTGGCGGTACAGGAGGTGTGGCGAAATCTGGACCTTTTAGGCTGATATTGAATATGCTAAATCGATGTAGGGCGGTCGTAAACAACCAAGGAGGTCCGTCCGGATATTAGTTTTTAATTAAAAAAATAAATGTAGCATAGTGGGTGACACCCACCAAATATGCAAATATTTATTATTATGTTATTTATAATAACACCCACTGGGTGTTATTATTTTAATCTTTAAAGGGGTTGTAACATCATTTTACAATATATTTTTTATTTAGTTAGTTAAAAACACTTGTTTTTATTAATTCATTATATTTTCACATTCGTTTTTTTGGTTTTACTGCAATAATTTAAAAATATTTAGGTGTTCCCTAGACACTTTGACTGTGTATATATTGATTTAAATATTGACTAGCTAATTTTGGATAATTATTGAGGTAGTCATCATTTGCAAGTAAAGAGATATCACCACCATCATCATCATCATCATCTTCACCAGGATCACCATCATCATCATCATCTTCCCTATTTTTAAGGGTAGTTTCTAATTTTTCATATTTTGTTTCACCCTAGGGTAAAATTAGAAACTACCCATAAAAATAGGGAAGATCTTCTATAATGATGAAAAAAGCTTTAACTCAATTTTTTCTTTTTTAATTTTTGTTACCTTTTATTGGTTTGGTTATGTGTCTAAATATTTTATTTAATGCAACATCGGTTTCTGATTTCCCCAATTTAGGAGCTAAATATTTTTTTCTTATATTTCGAGAGAGTTCATTAATTTGTTTTGTTACATTGGAAGTCGATGCTGCCATGATTACAAATTGTATTAAATTTCCTTGTTTTACATATTTATATATTTATCAAACCCCTTTCGATAACGCCCATTGTTTAAACGAATATTTTTTATAATAGCTAAACAACCATAATTCTCATTCCAACATTCTGAGCATATTTTCTTAAACTGATCATAAGGCATATCAGGTGAGACATGTTCATCAAATACATGTTTTAAATTCATATCATCCTGTCTAAATAGCACAATAATATTACAATTATCACGTATTAATTGCTTTGGTATTTTTGAATAAGTTTGACAACAGTATGCAGCGTCTATGTTTTTATGCCTACACATTGAATAGTATTCGCGTATTTTATTTTGTTTATCACCACCTACATTATCAAATATAAAAATTAAATTATTTCGAGCTTTCATAGGTTCAATTATTTCATCATTATCTTTATATGGAAAATACCCCACACCTTTTACTTTGCTTAAAACATTTTGCAATAATTGATATTTTGGTTGGAAAAGCGATTAAAGCATTTGTTTTACCACACCCACTAGGAGCAAAAAAAATTGCTCTAAAGGAATTTAAATTACCATGTTTACTAGGATCAGAACTGGTTTCAAATAAATCTAAATTATTTATAGGTAGTTTTTTCGGGTTGTTGAACGCAACGCATTTTAAGAACTGAACACAAATAGTTTTGTTAAGGAATATATATAGTTTATTCAATTAATTTTACAACAGCACGTAATTTTTGGTAACTTATTTAACACCTCATTAGCTTCTTTCACATAAAATGAAACCATACAATATGGACATTAGGGTGTCCCTTATTTTTTATTTTTTCACGCATACCCTCTAATTATATTTATTACGTGTTTATATACTTCCAGTAAAAATATCAGCTCATTCTATAAACGGGAACCCGTGCCGACTTGCATCTGAACCCTCCGTTAGCCAACGTTATGCGCGCGGTATTTTGTAACACGGTTGGTCGCGAGGTCTTCGATCGTAAGTCATTTTGTGTTTGTTATTATGTGACCCTTATATTATAAATTATTAAAAAATGTTAAAATATAGTTTTATTTATGTGTATACTTCTATAAAAATGTATATTTTCACAGAGAGTGGCTAGTTACCCGGAAGTGAATAGGCCGTAAACTCTGAAATTGATAAACTTAATGGGTTTTACTCTAAATAACTAAAAGAGTCTATTGTGAGAGATGACTACCGAAAACTTATTAAACTGTCTGAAATATTTTTGGGAAGACATCAAGAAAAGAAATGCTTATAAAAAGCTGAAATTTCATATAACAGTATATTTTAGCAATACTAATTAGTATGTTAATATATTTAAGGGATAAAATCAACTAATTTTTTTTTGGTTATTTTTTAATGGTCATTCAGATATAATAAAAAAAAAGAATTTCGGGTAATTAGTTTTACGGCCTATTCACCCGACACTTCTGGGTAACTAGCCACTTCCTGTAAAAATATTCATTTTTATTTAAGTATACACATAAATAAAACTATATTTTAATATTTTTTAATAATTTATAATATAAGGGTCACATAATAACAAACACAAAATGACTTACGATCGAAGACCTAGCGGCCAACCGTGTTACAAAATACCGCGTGCCTAACGTTGGCTAATGGAGGGTTCAGATGCAAGTCGGCACGGGTTCCCGTTTATAGAATGAGCTGAAATTTTTACTGGGAGTATATAAACAAGTAATAAATATAATTAGAGGGTATGCGTAAAAAAAATAAAAATAAGGGACACCCTAATGGACATGTATCTGGACCTTCATCCGAATTTGACCAGGGGTATGTCTCAAAATGTTTACCATATTGGTTATTTACAATATTAGCATTAAGATGCTGCTTTAAAAATTCTTTTTGACTAAGCCATTTTTTAATGTTTTCCTTTTTCAAAAATTCCTCGATATATTTCTTGTTGAGTGGGATATTTATTTTCAAATTTTTCTTCACCTTCTTAACCACATTTTTCCAAAAAATTATCAATATTTTGGATTGCCATTTCAATTTTTTTGCACTAATCATTATTACTACCCGATAATAATAAGACTGAATAATACTTAAAAAAAAAAGACTTGTTAGGATAAGTCGGATGACGTCATAAATATGCATATTAAATTCAATAATAATATCTATAAATCTAATCAAAATTATGATTTTTGGCGCGCATTTTTCCCATTGGTCACGTGACCAAAAAAGGGAAGGGGGTGGTCTCAGGTGAGGCTATTGGTATGACGTCAGCAATTCTAAAAAACGTCAAAAATGAAATTTATATTATAATTCAAAATAAATCCTAATCTCAAATTTGACGTCACAATTCTAAAAAATGGCGTCAAAAATGAAATTTATAAATTATATATATATTATTAATTCAATAATAAATCCTTATCACCAAATGCACGATGCCAGGTCACCCCGCATTAACCACTGTTAAATCACGCCCACCCCCTTATCGTCAGTTTTCGTTCCCTTATCACTAGTTCGAAATTTTTGTATCGCTTATATACAGGGTGGCCGATTTATCTGAAGACATTGAAATATTTCGAAAACTAGGCATCGGATCAAAAAAAGTTTTGAATAAAATTTGTTCGCCTGGAAGGGGGCCATCCAATGATACCAAAGTCGACCCTCACCACCACCCCCTGGGGTGGGGGTGGGGGCTACATTAAAATTCTAAATAGGAACCCCCATTTTTTATTGCAGATTCTGATTTCCCATTAAAAAATAAGTAACTTTTATGGAAAAACTTTTTTTAAATTCCTGATAGATGGCGCTGTAATCGCAAGAAACCCGATTTTTGGGAATATCTTAAAAAATTACACATCGGATCGAAAAAAAGAAAAACTTGTTTAATTTTTGGATTTTATTCGTATATCAATAAGTTAACATCTATTTTTAACGTTACGCAAGAACAAGGACCAGGACGCAGTAGTTTTTTGTTCCCATCGGGGTGCTAGTTTTAAGAGAGTCCCCCTGCCTCTCACTGTTTAATAAATTAGATTAAATGTTCGAAATTGTGACCTTGAACTTCTAGGCACTTATTTATTCTTTTTTCAAATGAATGAATGAATTTCAGCACAAGCGTTTCTTATGCGCTGTATCATGTATTCCCGAGTTGTTGGTGATTGTTGAAAAACCTTATCTTTTAGATAACCCCACAGAAAAAAATCCGGCGATGTCAAATCAGGTGACCTAGCAGGCCAATTAACCGGGCCACCTCTGCTGATCCATCGGCCATTGAAATCACGGTTCAATACTTGCTGAGTAATGGGCTGGGCAACCGTCATGCTCAAACCACATAATTTGTCGAATGGGCAGGGCAACATCCTCAAGTAGAGGTGGTAGTTCATGTTCCAGGAAATTTCGATATTTGATTTCATTTAAGGTTCCATCAATGAAATAACCAATGAGTTTGTTACCTAAAATTCCACACCAAACGTTAACCGACCAGGGACGTTGATGTTCAACTTGTCGTAACCAGTGGGGATTGTCCACACTCCAATAGTGCATGTTATGCCGTAACGGAACCATGGTTTGTGAATGTGGACCCATCTGAAAATAGTACATTAGCAAAGAAATTGGGATTTCTTTGTATTTGCTGAACTGCCCATTCACAAAATTCTACTCGCCGATGAAAATCATTGCCATGAAGTTCCTGATGCAGTGAAACCCGATACGGGTGATACTTGTGACGATTCAATATTCTCCGAATACTATCTCTGGAAATCCAGAGATCCCGATGTATTTCCCGAGTGCTTACATGAGGGTTATGTTGAACAGCTGCTATTAAATTTATTTCATTAGCTTCTCCTGTGACAGTGTTTCTTCGTTTTTTAAGTTGTACACTACCGTCGGATTTAAAGGATTGAACAACTTTATAAAAAAACGAGCGTGAAAAAACGTTCAGCATATAAGGCAACAGCTTCGTCAATATTCCGCCTACATTCTCCGAAAATCAGAATCATTTCAATTTTTTCTTCTACGGTTGCGGCATTCATTTCTCACTCGTACGTTTCTAACTCAACTGCGAATGTTGCGTCTATAAAAACGGAACATATGTTTTTATAGACGCATTAGTAAGGTATAAATATTTTTAATTTGTACCAACATCAAAAGGAATTAATTAATTTAATTTATTTTGAATTTCCTAACAATTCTCGTATACACTAATTATAATTTTTAATTGGAAATTCGAATCTGCAATTTTTCAAGATATTCCCAAAAATAGGGTTTCTTGCGATTACAGCGCCATCTATCAGGAATTAAAAAAAAGGTTTTCCATAAAAGTTACTTACAATAAAAAATGGGGGTTCCTATTTAGAATTTTAAAGTTGCCCCCACTCCCACCCCAGGGGGTGGTGGTGAGGGGTCGACTTTGGTATCATTGGATGTCCCCCTTCCAGGCGAACAAATTTTATTCAACACTTTTTTTGATCCGATGCGTAGTTTTCGAAATATTTCAATGTCTTCAGATAAATCGGCCACCCTGTATAGGAGGCGCCACCTTCGCAAAACAGCGCTACCAACCCAACGCGTTGCGTCACCTCTCTGGGTCACTTCCGGTGTAGTGCCCGCTTTGTATCTCTATTTATATCGAAACTTTTTTCTGGCAGTGCCCTTGTTAGCTTGGGTAGCACTTTCAGCTTAAATGTACTCGGGAATCTTGGGCAACAAGTAAGTGTCACTTGTTGGCTTATTGTTTTTATGTCCCCATCTCCAACACCTGACAGGTCTGTGGGTACCTTTTGCCTTGGAAGGGCTAAGAGGGTTGCTGCTTCTTTCGTGATCAAGGATGCTTGAGAGCCTTGATCGATGAGGACTCGTGCATACTCTACACCTCCACTCACTGTTGTGGCTCTAATGAGTGCGGTTGCTAGTAGTACTATTGGACTTTAATTCCCCACGTGGTTGCTTGCCTTGTTGTTTTGGTTGTCTATCTTCGTTTGGGTTTTTTCTTTCGTCTTTTCAAAGTGTAAGAGCGTGTGATGACGCCTCGTGCACCGTGTACATCTTTTCTCTGATGTGCATTTGCAGCTGCATCATGCATTAGGCACAAGTTTTTTTTTCTAATTGCTTGAATCCGTGCTATCACTGACCCCTGTACTTTACACAATTAATTATCTTATGTTGGTCTTGGCAAAAACTGCATAAGATCTTAAGCCCATGAAATTGCTGATGCCCCTTGTTCTGTGCTGCAGTTGTCGCCGTAGATCTGGGCCGCTGGGTGTTGCCTCTAAGGATTAAAAGCGGTAGACGAATCATATAGCCTATTTGGCATCCCATGCCATGCCATCCCATTTTTTCAAGATCAAACAGCTTATCATTGGACCCCATGAGTCTGTTTTTATTCCCATTAGCTCAATTGCAGCCATGCATTCACTCATGGTGTCGTGGAGTTCTTGTAGTTTTCTGGCTGATTCATAGTGAATTGGCGGGAAGTCCATCATTTTGTTTAGTAATTTTGTTAATATTAACCTTTTGTTGTTGTATCTTTTTTTAAGCTGCTCCCATGCCGCTCCGTAAGTAGCATTTGTTATGGGAAAATGTTGAATATACTTCTATCATTGTCGCTTTCTGTTTGTTTTAGCCTACGTATTTTTTGTCATATATGACCTATAGGTCACAAATGCGGTCTTCGCATTCCATTTCGATTAGTGTATTCGTATTGTTCGTGAAATACAATGACTGACGTAATGTGTCGTCGGCTCGGATTTCGAAATGTGCTGATACTTTCACTTGCCATTGATTTTTCAGACAGGATTTCGTACCTATCTATAGTCTGGGAATGGGCCAATCCGTCGACAATTCTGCTCATTATTTGCTGAAGATCCTATATGCTTTGCATCTGGTGTTTTACTCGTGTATCTTCTTTTTCGTTGGATTCGTTAATATATGTTGTCGAGTCCTGATTGTACTTATAAAAGTCCCGATACGACTTTACAATTTGTTTAAAATATTCTGATGTCCAATATTCATAAGATGATTCTTTGATTTTAATGATCACGGCATAAGTTTGTTCCGCATTAGCCCAATGTTCGTTCAATGCCTCAGTGCGGCGTTTAAATTATTTAGTTGACTTTCTTGAGTTGAAGGATGGCCTTCCCAGTGACCTGTTGTTTGGCCACCAGCTCGTTCATTTTTGGGTTTGTGTTCGTCATCCAAGTTGTGACACTTCGTGATTATTTTCTGGATATGAAACTGCACCACTTCTGCTTTGGACAATTTTAGAGTTCGAAGGACCATGAAAAGAATCGGATCTTATTTGTTATCCCGGATCTTTGTAATAATGTCCCACTAGCGGAGCGCAGCCTCACCCTCCAGTTAAGGTTTGGAAACTAGTGGGTGGTTGACTGACTTTAATTATAAAAATGTTTTCTTATATACAAATGAAATATTTTATTTTAATTACTTATTTTACAAACATCTTAACGTTTGAAGGTTGGATTTGTGTTATGTTATTGCTGACGCGGCGTTAAGATTAAACGCTACCCTTCCTAAAACGATATTGACAATCACAGAAGATGTCGTTATCCTTAAAAAACAACCATCCTATTTGACATACATTTATTAATAATTTAAAAAAAAATTGGTAGTATTGATATTGTTCTGTAATTACTGGGGTCATCGCCTTTCTTGTAAACAGGAATGACAAGGGCCTCCTTTAGAACACCTGCAGATTAAAAAACACATTTATTAAATTAGCTAAAGGAACAGGTATTCGGTATTTTACACTTTTTATTAAATTTATATTGCAACCACAACTATTTTTTTATTTAATATTAGAGATTATGTCCAAAAACTAAATATTAGTGACTTCCTTAAAATTAAACTAATACTTTTGGTGGTTGAATTTAGTCCAGGTTGTGGAATTGACTAAATTTAAATTTTATCAGCTATATAAACAAAATAAGAATTTATGATATTGGCTGAAATTTTACAAATTACTTTTTTGTTAATAATTTCCCACATACTTTTAATTTTTGGATTTTTTAAATTTTGTTGTTAATAAACTCTTTTTTGGCATCAATATTTTATGTGTAGAATGGATAACTTATATGAGGACCCTAGAAGCCAAGGGGTATAAGTACAATTTGTTTAGTTCTAAGATAATCATGTTTAAAGTTAAAACAAACACTTGTAAATTGTTCGTTGTTTTATGACTTTATTTTTCAAGATGTCTAAGCTTAGAATTCAGTTCCCCTGGATCTTTTTCTGTACATAACCAATTTTTTTTTTAAATGTCACTTGTATCCCTTGGCTTCTAGGGTTCTCATATATTTTTAAAAAATACGCACACTTTAAAAATTCACTGCCCACCCCAAAGAATGTGCCTAAATAAAACCCCTGAAATCGTTTAATTTATATGTGTTCTTTTGCCCCATTATAATTTTTTTGCCAGCCCTCACAAACCCCCATCCACACAATAAATATAACTTAAGAAATAAATAATTAAAAAATACGCAAGTTTAAAAATTTATTGTTCCCACCCTAAATGGTGTGCCTAAACACAAACACCTCTAATCGTTTTATTTACATATGTGTGTTCTTACACATTATCACGAAATTCTTTGCCAGCAATCACTCATTTTTATAAAATACGCAAACTTTAAAATTTTACTGTGCTTAAACAAAACCCCAAAAATTGATTAAATTATATGGTTTCTTTCCCCCCCCCCCCTATATTACGAAATTCTTTACCAGCCTTCATAAAACTTATCCAGATATTAAAATATAATTTGTACGTTTTCATAAAATAGTCAAATTTAATATTTACGGTTTACCAATTGAGGAGCATCCGTGCAAAACCGGCTAAATCCATTTTATTCAGTTTTTGTTTTTTTTCTGATTTCGCATCTTTGGGTTCATTTCTATCGACAACCAAGATAATTCTGTTTAAATCCGACTATATCCATGTTAAAATCGCATTTAAAAGGTAGCTTTAGGAGCAAAACTGGCCAAATCCACGTTTTTATAGCAAACCCGGCTATATCCAATAAATAATAATGCATGTGGCTTGGATATGTCGATACTACTACTAAAATTTGTTCTGTTTTTTCATGTTTGCACTAAATTTATTTTGTTAATATTTTTGAATAATAAAGGTGTTTTTTTTTCACATTTTATTAGGTTTTTGAGCAAAACAGGCTATATACAAAACATTTTTTGAAATTTTGGCCTTAATATAAAGTTTTTGAAAACGAAAGTATGTCTTATAAATCAAGTACCACAAAGCCCACAAAACTCAAGTTTGCTTTTTCTTTTATCTGTAAAGGCCAGGAAACCGAGAGTTTTTGCCATTTTCCCAGCATTTTATTAAAGTGGATATAGCCGGTTTTGCACGGATGCTCCTCAATTGTCGTTTCTTTTTCCACTTTTAATGGCATTATTATAATAATAATAATTATTATTATTAAGCTGGGTAGGTACTACCCAGTGGGTATTTCAGAGGGTAGCTAGGGCGCTCGCTTAGCATGCAAGAGGTACCAGGTTCAATACTATACTATACTAGTATGGCATTACAAAGCATTAATATTTAATTTTACATTAATATTTTGAATTATTTACCATTCGTCATCATCAATTTGCTACAGTATTATAATACAATGTAATTAAATGAATATTCCTTTGTTGAAAAGGGCTGTGTTGGTAAAATTATGACGTCAGTCGGGATCAAACATAAGTCCCGCATCGTTAATGTAGATACAGCGTATTAGTAAACTAACTTTACAAAATGCTGTTTCGTCCCATACTCAAGCCCGGAAAGTATGCCTTACTACCTGTCAGCTATAGGCCGATTAGTCTCCTAAACACCCTGTCTAAGGTAGCGGAAGGGCTAATTCTGGGTAAATAAGAAAGACGAAAGGCTTAGGCGACAGATTCTTTTGGGTAAGAGTACAGGGAACACGCTCAGAAGCCTTCGCACTGTGTTAGCCCCGAAACTGTACACCTTGTACACATCAGATCTCCCACATTTTGAGAAAAGCTAGACGCACATTCGTTCGCGTCGTCAGTTTCAAACAAACAGGTGACGATCTATCTTGACATGCTAAAAGCCTAATGGGAAAGGTGGCCTACCAGGATAAATCCAACCAAGTTAGAGCTAGTAAACTTTTCTCAAAAATCTTTAAGGGTGTATGAGTTTTAAACGACAAAAATCAAAACTTCGTCTCTGACACGTAACTTAACTCAAACATAAAGACAATTTGCATTAAAACACGGACTAATTACAGACGATTACCTATTTATTTACCACCATAATAGTGTAAAAACCCTCGCTCGACACATGTAACCGTTTAAAAGTGAGAACCTAAACTTATATATAAGCCTACTTTTTCGGCTGTCGGTACACCTTTATTTCAAAATAAAGTTGTAAGGACCGACGTAGCACGTAAGTGCCAGGGTTGGGGATCGACAGCCGAGGAAAAAACACTTAACCATAACGGCCAGGCAACAAAACGACACTACAAAAAGGCACTCATGTGCATAGACGCACTTTACAGGCTGCCGTTACCTGACGTAAGAATAACTAGTCGCCAAACTTTATTTTTTAAATAAAGGTATGATGTCTGACGCCGTACACACGTGCAAAGTCGGATTTAAGCGGTTGGGGGAGTGTGTTTGTGCACATTTCAAACAACACGGCAGTGACATATCACCAAAACGACTAAAAGTCAATATCAAAAATTAAACAAGCATTAAGTAAGAGGTTTTTGTACTATTTTTCCTTTATTGCCCACAAAACGACCGGTCTTTTGACATAAACAGCCATAAAGAGCCAATACCACCTCCAAAAGTGCCAAGCGCAAAATAGTTTGAGCCGAGTTCATAAAACATGTGTGAATGCGGAGATACAGACTGGCAAACGTAGGTTCTGGAAGAGGGTGGGCACAAAAAACTTACCTACTAATTTTTGAACATAAAGTCCATTCTCCTATTTTTCATGCGAAAAACTGAATTTTCGTGTTTCTTAGCCCTCTCTGCGATGTGTTTTTAATCATCTGACCCGTTTATTCCACGCACGTAATTTATTTTTTTGAAAATTAAGCACATAAAGTAAAAAAGCTTATTGGTTACTGAACATTGCATATCCACTCGAATTTTTCATAGATATTTCTGTTGAATACTCTATTGTAAGTTCGGCCTTAACCTGCGAAAGTGTACTGTATTCGAAGGTCGGGAATATGTCTTCCTCTTTTCTTAATTAAAAGTTTATCTTCAAGTGACATCGGGCTTTTTAAAAGATTTTGCACACAACTTACTTCCGCTGGTGCCATTATTGTTAATAAAAAATAAAGTTTATTTAAAAAACAAAACACGTAATTCACTTTAAAAACACAACGGTGCGTGGCGACAAAAAAGTTAGAAATTAAACAAATCGACACAGATACCAGCTCAGCGGTTGAAGAGACATTGAGTTCGGTGCTCCAAATTGACGATATACTCGCGAAGATCACCGAATCATACTCGGAATGGGTACATTTCAAACTGTGCCCCGGCGATGATTCGCACGCTACAGCATTGCGGAAAGAAGGTTTAAATCCAACCGTTTGATGGGACGGAAGGAAGGTTTGAGACCATCCTTAAATAGTAATTACAATGGTGTTACGTATAATGCATAATGCAACAAATAATTTGTATTACTTTTTATCTGGGCGGTTGGGTGGGCACATGCCCTTGTGCCCTCTAGAACCAGCCGCCACTGCCATAATATCTGTTATTATTGTACTGTTTAAGGTGGGGATCTGCTTTGTAACGAATAATGGCTAGTTAATCGATTGTGTTAAAGAAGTGTCTTGCCATCAATGTTGTAACAAACACCCCAGCACCGCGTTGGTCCCGGCCAGCGGGGGGCCCACATTGACGGAAGGCCGACCCCTATTCAAAACTTATAGAAAACTTTTTGCGGGGAAGCACTCAGTTTTTGTTAGGCCACTGCTTGCCATTCAGAGGATTTCAGATCTAAACCTATAGGATATATCCAGGACGTCTGTAGGCTTTTTTTGGATGGCCAGGCGGTCGTGACCGACACTCAGCCAACTATACATGGCCGGGTTAACAGAGTACATGCCGAATCTCGTACGAATCTGTACGCGGCCAATTCGGCCAAACGTGTTCGGTCTGTATGCGTACTGGCTATCTTGTGCTAACTGTGTAACTAATTATGCAAACAAATTTTGGTTATCAATATAGGATATCATTTTTACTGACCTTATCTTTGCTTTTAAAGGTATTTTAATTCCCACAATTCGCTGTTGAAAATACGAATCTATAGTTTTAGGAAAGCGATTTAAAGAAAAGTTACTATACTATTTTAGTCATTTAAGAAACGCCTCTTACTTATAATTCAGGCTTCTAAATGCAAAACCCGCTAAAACGAACTTTACAGAAAACACAAAAAGCCGAATAAAGCGTTATTATTCAATTAGCTTTTATGTTGTACTGCTAGTTTCTATTAAAGTAGATGCTACAGAATTATCTTCAAAAGTATTTTTCCTATTGGCTGACGTGAACATGTCGCTGTTTAAATTTAAACAGTGCTTCTACAAATCTGTTTTTGCACCTGATTAGCAATTCTATATATATATATCTCATGGATATTGTCGGTATTTGCAAGACAATAATTTGAAAATCGATAGCGCTTTAGAGAACATAATAAATGGCGTAAAAAACTCAATTTACGAAAATGTACTACTTGTCGGGTTTTGCTTTTAAAGGCCTGAACTATATAATAATCTTTATTTTAAAATTATATATATTATAAATATAATATGCTCCTTTACGTATTGTACCTAAATATATTTTTTTAAGAATTTGTGATATTCTACAAGGAAAAGGTGCTGTTCAAGGCAACAAGTTTCAAGCAAAAGTATCCAAAATGGCTAATCTTATTAAAGCCCAGGATTATGTTATAAAATATTTTAAAGAAGAATAAATAATTAAGATAATAATATTGTATTGTATTTTAAGATTAAAATAAATGGTATTAAACTCAATTTTTTTTTTCTTTTTCTATTTGTTTCACATAGTCACACTCATACCAATTTAATGATTATATTTTGACAGACATGTTTTTATATTTAAGAGTTCTATGATTTATGCTTTATTATCATATACCAAAGTATTTCCTAGGCTGTAAAAATTTAGACCAATCACGTGAAGTTTTTTTATATCCTAGCCCGTAAAAACCCCGGTTAGTGTAACTTAGACTTAGATTCGGCTAGCCGCTAGCGGTCACCGGGACATTTTTGTAAAAATGACCATAACAATCGACAAATAAGTTAGGATTAGTGAAAATATATAATAATGGTGGGTTCGAAAAAGTTTAGTTTTGTTTTGACATAAAATGTGAAAAAAATACTCAACTAATTAATTTTTTTTGTTAAATAATAAGAAACTTAAAAAATTACCAAACTCTTTGGTTTAAAAAAAATCTCACTAATCATTTTTCTTTCGCATGCCAATCTTTTTTTTCAGATTTGCTTACTTGCCTTAGTAGTTCCGGTTGACTTTTCACATACCTACTTATAAAATTCTGAACAGGTGATGTTATAATTTACTTTGCAAAACATTATACTTTCAACAGTTTTTAAAGAAAGCCTATTTCGCTCTTTGGTCCACTGTGAAACTAACAAAGAGAAAATTCTGTCAACACCTGCATTATGGCCAGGAACATATCTAATCTAATCTATTTATATTGGCACATCAAAAGTAAATTTGCCTTTTGCTCTTTAATACCAGTTTGCTGAAAAAAGAACAACCATTTATCATGCATAGATTTAGCATTCCAGACCGGATCATGTTCTAATTTAGTAATGAAATCTTTCAAGTACAATACTTCTTCAAAACAACAATCATTGATGGTTATACCTTTTTCTTGTAAATAGGATATAGTTTTTTCAACTTCTTCCCATTCTGGTCATCCATGAAAAAACATTGACTTTGACGAGAGGAGCACTCCACTATCGTAAATATTCCAATGCTGTTTTATAATAATCCTTAATTTCACCGTCAAATAATTTTATGGTATCAGTAAATTGAGGGTCTCTTTTAATTTTGTCGTAAAGTAAAAAATAACCAACAATCTGATAGCTCTGTTTAACAAAGCGTCTTATGTTCTGTGCGCTCTCGTTTATCTTCCACTACTCGCTTCACAACAATTGTTGTGAGTAATTGCAAAAAAAAGTTCTAGAATTTTGATATATTATGAAGTTAGGTAGCTGGTGGCATCAGACCGGGACATTTGAAGCCCGAACCGGGACACCGGGACAAAGCTCTTGATACTGGTGACATGTCCCGGTGTACCGGGACGTATGGCAACCCTAGCTAGCCGCTAGCGACATCTGTACTTTACTATTGGAAAACCATAAGGTACCTGTATTACCGACAGGACTGACATGTGTGTCATTTTTACGAAATATCATTTAGGTCATGGAAAACATACTAAAAGCTTACTGTGAATAAATAATACAACAATGTGCACGAGTGTTAATAGCCCCTCCAAAGTACATGAATATGTCAGAAGTCTCTAAAAACCAGTAAAGAATCATGGGTGAAGTGCATGGTGTTACGTACACATTTATTTTGTTTACTTTAATAATTGGTAAAGTTGCCCATGTTCCTACAACCCACCTTACACTTACGTATTGTTCCGGTCATCTACATTTATCGCCTAATTTACGATATACGGAAATTTGTGCGTGTGAGTGACAACGCGCAAGACGCGAAAACAGAGAAGCTAAAAACGAAGCAAGAAGTGCACAACGGTTAAATGCCGGCTTTTGAGAAATCCTTTCAATTTTCGATTACCAGCAACCAAAAACAGTAAGTTCCTTTCTATTCTTTCTTTCCTAACTTTCAAACTTTTATTCACATTTTATGGTCCTTCGAGCCGGATTATCCTTTCCAGCAACTTTACTTTCAATCAATCTTTAGGTTTTTAAAGGTAAAATAACCTTTTCTTTCTCTGTACATTTTAGTTTAGTTGTCTAAAAATTTAGTAGTCATTATTTTAATTTGCATTAATTTAAACAATCTAGAACAATCTAGAAAGGTGGTAAAGTAATAAATTCATTACTATTTCAAAAATTTGATTCAGGTTCGTTTGAAATCGTTAAATTTAAAATTAACCTATTGCAGTAGTTTTTTTTGTTCGTATAAAAACGGTAAACATAACTATTGAATTTCTTTACAATCAACCAAACTTTATTTAATTTTAAATACTTTCTTTCATTTTTATTGTTAATAAGTTTGGGTTCTTAAGGATTGGTTTATTGCAAACAAATAATTAAATTAGGCAATTGTACGTAGTTCTTTCTTGCAGTAATTTTTTATATGTTTACTTTCTTACATAGTATAATTTAACTTTAATAATTATTTCGCAAATCCTGCTATATAAATATAAATATATACGGGGGCCCCCGTATTCAAAATTAAATCTTTCATTTTATTTTATTAAAATTACCTATTTAAATCTTTCTCTTATTTTAAATAAGGTATTGCGATACTACTGACTCCATACGACCTTACATAATATTCTGACACATATACGAGGGGCGCTTGGAGGGTATTCAATATTTCAGCTCAAAATCACCTCGTTTTTTTTTATTTAAAGCTACCCTTTTCATTCTTATTCTTTCTACTTATACTTGATACTCTTCAGCTATAGCCGCCGAAGCTGATGTTGCGAAATTAAGTGAATTCAGCGCAAAGTTTAATATGGCGGAGAGTACAAATAAGGCATTAGAAAGGGTTCATGATGAATATCTTGATTTCATCATGCATTCTGAGGTTTACACTGAGGCTTCCAGGAAACAGGAAATAGCTCGGCTTAAAGAATTCATAGCAGGGAGTGATGAGATTTACTGGAACATTTTGACAATTTACAATAAATTATTTGGAGACAAATCCCAAGGTAAAGAGTCTTCTGTTAGGCTTCCAAAACTTGAAATACCCATCTTTCGGGGTTCCCACGAGGATTGGCAAAATTGGCATGATCTATTCGTGAGTCTTGTACATTCTAACAATTCTGTCTCAGAAATCGAAAAGTTTACATACTTGCTGAACTCACTTCGAGAACCTGCTCTAGCAATTGTAAAGGCCATCCCTTTGTCGGCTTCTAATTATTCTATAGCATTTAACGCATTGGTTAAACGCTACTCCAATAAAAGAATAACCGCCCAATAATACTGGTCCAATATTACTCAACTGCCTGATAAAATCCCAAATAATGCTGTAGATATCTTTAAAACCATAAATCTTATTTCTGAAAGTTTAGCTGCCTTATCTTGGATCTTCCAACTAATGAGTGGTCATTTATCCTGATTTTTAAAAAACTTGATCGTAGACTACGATTCGTAGTTTATGTAATAAATTTGAAGAAACTCATACTAAGGATAACGAATTTCCTACATTTGACGAACTGAAAAAGTTTCTAGAAAATCATGCTAAATCTCTTGAGGCAGTGGACCTCCTGTTATCAAAGAGGCCGGTTGAACATCAACCTTCAACCTCGTCCAACCTTTGGAAAAATAACTTACAGAAACCAGCCAACTTACAAAATAAAACTTTCAAAGATAAAAAATATACTTTTGCTCAATTCAATAAAATATCTTCTAGTACTTCCTCTAAACTATCGTGTCCTTGTTGCTCTGAATCTCATTTTCTTTATAAATGTGACGATTTTAGGTCTAAAACTTCCGCGGATAGACATGCTTTTATTAAAAGTAATCATCTATGCTACAATTGTCTTAACCATCATGCACTTAAGGACTGTACGTCTCAATTAACTTGTAAAGTATGTCAATTAAAACACCATACGCTCCTACATTTTGATAAAACCAATGTGAACACCTCTACTGAGCCTACAACTATTATTGGTACTGTCACTCATAATAATAGATCGTCGAAAGTTTCTAATCTTAATACATCCGTATTATTATCAACAGCTCTTATTCAAATAAAAGATTCTCATGGTAAATATCAGACTTGTCGAGCTCTTATTGATGGTGGATCTCATGCTTCTGTTATTACACAACTTTATTTAAAAAGACTTGATCTGTCCTTAAAACCTTCCAAACTTACGGTCCAGTGGTTAAATAATATTACTTCAAATAGCACTAAAGGAACCACTACTAGTGTCATTCGTTCTTTGCATGATTCTAGTATCACTTACGCGGTGGATTTTATTATTATGAACGTAATTTGTGACGCCTTACCTGCCACATCTCTTTCTATTGATGACTGTTCTCATCTAAAGTCTCTCTCTTTAGCTGATCCTTCTTTCCAAACGCCAGCTGAAGTGGATATTTTATTAGGTGCAGATATTTACGGTCATATTCTTCTCGGTGGTCTAAAGAAAGGTAATTCTAACCAGCCAATTGCCATTGAGACCACTTTAGGTTGGATTCTTACAGGAAATGTCTGTTACTCATCTTCCCTTCAGCCAGAAACGGCTCTCTGTGCTTTTACTCACACTTTCGATCTGAATAGCACCATGAAACGTTTTTGGGAATTAGAGACCATACCTACTCAACCTTTATTTTCCTCTGAAGAGGAACTAGCCGAATCTATATTCCAGAAAACACATTCTAGAGACGAGTCTGGAAGATTCATTCTAGCTTTACCATTCAAAACCTCCCAGGTAGAGTTGGGTGACTCTTATTCTAATGCGTTATCTAGGTTCTTAAAATTAGAAAACAGATTGTAGAAAAATGCTTCTCTACGACAAGAATACCACGCATTTATGAAGGAATATTTGCACTCTGGGCATATGTCGCTTTCCAACAAGAAAACTGTGCCACATGATGGAGGATATTATATTCCTCACCACTGCGTATTTAAAGACAGTACAACGACTCGTACTCGTGTAGTATTTGATGCCAGTTGTAAAACTTTCAACGGAGTTAGTCTAAATGACTTATTACTTACTGGTCCCAAACTGCAAAAGGATCTTCCTTCTATTCTTTTGTCCTTTCGGCAGCACGCCATAGCCTTTACGGCAGATTTAAAAGCAATGTTCTTACAAATTCTAATAAAACCTGATCATAGGTGTTATCAACAAATTCTCTGGCGTTTTGGCTCACATGATCCCATAGAAGTATACAATCTTAACACTGTAATTTTTGGTTTAAGTTGCTCCCCATTTTTAGCTCAAAGAACTGTCAAACAATTTGCAGTAGACAATAAAGAGCCGTACCCCCTAGCGGCTCAAGTGCTACAAAATGATATTTATGTAGATGATGTTGTTTCTTCTTGCCCCTCTCTGGAATACGGCTTGAAACTCCAAGCTGAACTTCTAGAGTTACTTTCTTCAGCAGGTTTTGAGCTCAGAAAATGGTCCAGCAGCGAGCAAAGACTATTGGATCCACTGGCTGAGCATTTAAAGGAGTCTAACTTACTATCTTTGGATAAATCTGATTCAGTGATTAAAGTTTTGGGAATGAGGTGGAATCCTAACACGGATTGTTTTTCTTACAATATTAATATTCTTGAACAATCTTGTACTAAACGTCACATTCTTTCTGAAATTGCAAGAATTTTTGATCCACTGGGATTTCTTTCCCCTTTAACTTTGGTTGCCAAACATATGATGCAACATCTGTGGACATTGGGTATAGGTTGGGATGAAAGACCTCCTTCAGAGATTTCCGAATCTTGGATTAAATATAAAGAGGAACTTCCTTTACTTTCTAATCTTCAGATTCCAAGAAGAGCCTTTTTTAACGAAATCGAATGCTGCGAAATTCACTCTTTTTGTGATGCCTCACTTCTGGGTTATGCTTCTGTTGTTTACTTACGCTGCATTCTAGTGTCTGGTGAAATAAAAATCTCCTTACTTACAGCTAAATCCAAGGTGTCACCTTTAAAGCGCATAACAATTCCACGATTAGAGTTATGTGCGGCGGTACTCAATGCTGAGTTGGTGGATTATGTTCGTCGGACCTATAATTCCTCCGTGATTATACGCTTATACAGACAGCAGTATAGTTCTTCATTGGATAAAAGGTTCACCTCATAGATTTAAAACCTTTGTATCTAATAGGGTAACGCAGATTCAGGAAAAACTTAATCCAGATCGTTGGTATCATATTGCTGGAACAGACAATGTCTCTGCAGATTGCTGCTCCAGAGGTCTTTTACCCAAAAGTTTATTAGAAAACACCGAATGGTGGTCTGGTCCAAAATGGCTCTACCTTCCAAAAGAGTCTTGGCCTCTTACAAAAATTTACCCTTCTGTGTCATCTAAACTTGACCAAGAAGAGGTAAAACCTGTTAAAATAGCTTGCATTACTCTTCAAGATGAAAGTGTTGTCTCTCGTCTTCTTACTAAATTTTCGTCCTTTCGAACCATACAAAGAGTTCTAGCAAATGTTCTTAGATTTCGCCACATTACAAGAAAAGACAAATACAAAGGTCCCTTATCCATTCCAGAAATTAACGAGGCTACCCTTACACTTGTTAAATTTGTTCAGCAGATTTCGTTTCCTGATGAGATCAAACTTTTAACCTCTGGGAAACCTTGTATTAAACCCATTCAAAAGTTGTCCCCTTTTCTTGATGATCAGGGAATCTTGCGAGTAGGTGGAAGACTTAGGAATGCAGATCTTTCTTTTGACAATAAACACCCTATCTTACTTCCTAAAACTCATAAACTTACAGAAATAGTCATCGAACATTTTCATAATTTCTACTGTCATCCATCCTATTCAACGCTGTTTGTCCAAATGCATTAAATGTTTTCGGGTTAATCCTAAACCTTTACATCCACCTATGGGAGATCTCCCTGCTCCCAGGATTAATCAAGCTAAGCCCTTTGTTCATTCAGGCACGGATGTGGCTGGACCATTTAAAGTTACATTAGGAAAACATAGAGGCGCGAAATCTTACAAGGCATATTTATGTGTCTTCATTTGCTTCGTGACTAAAGCAATTCATCTTGAACTCATGTCTGATCTTTCTTCCGAGGCATTCATTGCCGCCCTTCGACGCTTCGTTGGACGACGTGGTAGAGTGTCTCACATCTACTCGGATTGTGGAACCAATTTTGTTGGCGCTGACAGAATTATTCAAACATATCTTCAAAACGCCACGGAACAAATGAAGATACAGTTTCATTTCAATCCCCCCTCCAGTCCACATATGGGCGGACTTTGGGAACGTTCTATCCGTTCAATTAAAAACCTGCTATACCGAACAATTGGTTCTCAAATTTTAACGTTTGAGGAATTATACACCCTCTTCGTGCAAATTGAGGCCACAATTAATTCTAGACCCCTCTACCCGATAAGTTCCAATCCAAATGACCTCGCTGCTTTGACTCCAGCCCACTTTCTTAACCTGGAACCAATTAATCATGTAGCCGACGAACACCTTTTGGAAATCCCCTCCAATCGTCTCTCTCGTTGGCAGCTACTTCAACAAATTCAACAGTCGTTTTGGAAACGTTGGAGTCAGGATTATTTACATACCCTTCAACAAAGGTCTAAATGGTTACAGCAAGATAAAACTATTGAAATAGGTAGTCTAGTGTTAATAAAAGAGGATAACTTTCCTCCCCTGCAGTGGAGTCTTGGACGTGTTAGCCAACTCCACCCAGGAGCCGACGGTATTGTGCGCGTGGTTTCAATTAAAACCAAAACGGGTATCTTTAAGAGACCTTTGGTCAAACTATGTCCTCTTCCAGGACACTCAATGTAAAACGTCGTTTTAAATTTATTTTTCTTTTTTTTCATTTGGTGTAAATTAAACTTTTACTTTCTTATTTTTTTTTGGTGAAATAACCGGGGTTATTTCACTGCGGGGGGAAAATGTTACGTACACATTTATTTTGTTTACTTTAATAATTGGTAAAGTTGCCCATGTTCCTACAACCCACCTTACACTTACGTATTGTTCCGGTCATCTACCTTTTATCGCCTAATTTACGATATACGGAAATTTGTGCGTGTGAGTGACAACGCGCAAGACGCGAAAACGGAGAAGCTAAAACGAAGCCAAGAAGTGCACAACGGTTAAATGCCGGCTTTTGAGAAATCCTTTCAATTTTCGATTACCAGCAACCAAAAACAGTAAGTTCCTTTCTATTCTTTCTTTCCTAACTTTCAAACTTTTATTCACATTTTAATGGAGAAATGTCCAACAACTGGAAACACTGAAGCCAGCAATTTGAATGGTATGCCGTGGCGATTCAACTAAGCACAAAGTCGGCAAAGGTTCGAGCAGCCACATTCATGTCCACAATAGGCCCCGACGTAATACACATCTACAACACTTTTAACCTGATAGATGACGGAACAAAAAATATAGAAACAATTAAAGGGAAGTTTGAGAGTTATTTTGCACCCAAAGTAATTATATCATATGAACGATACAACTTTTTTAAGTATGTAGGTGAAACCTTTGATGAGTTTTTGACCAAAATGAGAACTCAAGCTAAAACCTGCGAGTTTGCAGCATTGCACGACAGCTTATTAAAGGAGTTTTTGGTATAAGACAACCTTGTGCAAGGGAGAAATTACTAACCGAAACAGACTTAACCCTCGAAAAGGCTATTCAAATTTGTAAAACAAGTGAACAGGCAACAAAACAGCTTTAGAACAGACAAAAAGAAGAAAGTCGAAAAGTAGAGAAATAGCACCAAAATCAAAAAAACGAAAATTTTGAATGCAAAAGGTGTAATAAATCGCATAAAAGAGGTCAATGTCCTGCATTCAAACTAAAATGCACAAACTGTAATCGAAAGGGGCATTTTGCTTCAACATACTGAACAAAGAACAATAATTCAGACCAGAAGAAAACTTAAAGAAAAGTTAATGTTATTAATGAATATAAAGAAGATGATGAAGTATTATTTGTTCATTCTTGTGTAACAGACAAACCATGGACACAGGTGCTCAATGTAATGTTATGTCGAAATCATTGGCTGACAGACTGAAGTTATCGATAAATCCATCCATAACCAAAAGAATATCCTATACAGATGATACAATGAATGTTATAGGAGAAATCAATCCGGAATGTAAAGTAAAAAACAAGCTTTACAAAATAGGCTTCAAAATAGTAAACTTAAAAGTAAGCACTATTTTGGGAAAAAATAGTTGTGAAGAGTTGAAACTGGTTAAAAGTTAAAGTGTCTATGGAAGAAAATGATGATTTATTTAATGGGTTAGGGTGCTTACAAAATTTCGTTTTTGATATAGACAATCCAAAGTTTGATATTAAACCTCCAAGAAGAATACCATATTTAATAAGAGACATGGTTAAGCAAGAATTAGATTCCATGGTGGAGTTGAGCGTAATAAAAACCATGGAAGAGCTTACCAATGTAATAGTCAGAAAAAAATAATAAAATAAGAATCTGCATTGACCCGTCTGATGATAATAAAAATATATGAAGAAGGCACCACCCACTGGAAATTCCAAATATTTAACACTGCTTGATTGTAGAAAGGGATTCTGGCAAATAAGGGTAAGCGAGAACTCATAAGTATTTAACGTTTTCCACGCCATGGGGACGTTACTGCTGCACCAGACTTCCATTGGGCTTATCTTCGGCGCCAGAAGTATTTTAACAAATATGAGTATGTTGCTAAAAGATATTTCACAAACAGAATGTTCCATGGATGATTTTCTTATACATGCAAAAACTATAGAAGAATTAGACAAATTAACCCATAAAGTATTGAATGTACTGAGAACTGCTGGTTTAAAACTAAACAAAGAAAAATGCTCGTTTAGCCAAGAAATTTCTTGGACAAATCTTAACAGCAAATGGACTTGAGTGTGATCCAGAAAAAATTGTTGCAATTTCGAAAATAAAAAGACCAGAAAACAAAGTTTAGCTGAAAAGACTACTGGGTATGGTCACATATTTAAACAAATTTATTCCAAACCTATTACAGTTAACAGAGAAGTTAAGAATTTTACTGCTGAAAGACATAGAATGGTCATGGGAAAAATATCAAGAAAGATGCTTTGACAACATCAAAAAGGTACTGTCATCTCCGCCAGTCCTTAAATATTTTGATGTCAATAAAGAAGTCACCTTATAAGTTGATGCAAGCTCAAAATCTATGGGTGCAGTTTTTATGCAGATGAATGGTTATAACTTGCAACCAGTTGCTTATGCAACAAAAGCACTTACACCATGCCAACAGAACTACCCCCAACTAGAGGCAGTAGACATTAAGTTTGCCTGTAAAAAATTCCATGAATATGTCTACGGGAAGAAGCTATATGTTGAAAGTGATCATAAGCCACTTGAATTAAAAAAAACCCATTCAGAATGCTCCAGTAAGGCTTCAAAGAATACTGTATGATGTAATGCAATATTCTCCAATAATAACATACAAGAAAGGGACAGAAATACCTATTGCTGATACATTAAACAGAGACTGTAAGTATGATAAAGAAGATGAAAAAGAAGAAGAAGAGCTAAAAATTCAAATAGTTTTAAGCATGTCAAAAAAAGCGAAAGAAAAATTTATAAAAGAAACGGAATTGGCTGCAGAACTCCAAATTGTAATAAAATATATCATGGATGGTTGGCCATAGAATACAGAACTTATGGAAGAAAGAGCCAAGAAATACCTAAACTTTAGAGATGAACTAGCATATTATAAAGGTATAGTATTTAAAGGTAATAAGGTACCTAGTAGTTCCAAGAGGACTTGTTCAAGAAATTCTCCATCAAATCCACCAAAGTCACTTAGGTATTCAAAGTTGCTTAAGAAGATCCAGAGAAGTTTTATTTTATTTAGGTCAGGCAGCCGACATCACAGAGTATGTGGAAAGATGCCAGGTTTGCCAAAGAAATCAAAGATCCTCGAATAAACTACCTGTGGTAAATAAACCAACTCCAGAACTACCTTGGGAACGAGTTGCGACAGATCTATTCTGAACATATTTTAATAGCAGATAGTTATTCATTCTACATAGATTTCAGAGAATTAAAGACGCAAAATTCCAAAGAAGTTATTTTTCATCTGAAAAATTGGTTTGCAGTACCTGGCATCCCAGAGATTCTAGAATCAGATAATGGCCCACAGTATGCAAGCCAAGAATTCAAAAAATTTACTGAAACATGGGGTTTTTGTCACGAAATATCCAGTCCATACCATTCTCAAGGAAATGGTTTAGCAGAAAGAAATGTCCAAAGCATCAAGAATATATTAAGAAAATGCAAATCGGATGGCTCCGACATACAACTTGCTTTGCTTAATTTCCGAAACACACCAAGAAGCACGGAAATGGGTTCATCCAATGAAAGACTTATGAGTAGGATTACAAATCAAATATTCCTATAAATAGAAAAATTTAGACCGAAAAAGGAATAAGTGAGGAGTTGGAAAGATTACGAAAAAAGCAAAGAGATTATAGTAACAGAGGAGCAAGAAAGCCAGAGAAATTTAAAGATTTAAGATTACAAACTGGAAAAAGAGAATGGGAAGGTTAAAGTTAAAATGAACACAAACAACCCAAGATCAGTATACGTTGAGACACAAAATGGTAAAATATACCGAAGGAATGCAATACATTTTCATAATACAAAAGCACACATTAATAAAGATATAACAGTTATTCCTGAATCGTCAACACCTGAACATTCAATCCACATACCAAGCCAGGAAACTGACAACACCCAAATCGAACAGGCCCCAGAAAAGCTGCGTAAAACCACGAGGTCGGGAAGAATAGTTAAGCCAATTAAAAGGTTAGATTTGTAATATTTACAGTTAAAACAAATTGTTATTTAAAGGAAGGGGGATGCAACGTAGACTTAGATTCGGCTACCGACATCTGTACTTTACTGTCGGAAAATCATAAGGTACCTTTATTACCGACAGGGCTGACAGGTCAACGAAAAACGACACGTGTGTCATTTTTACGAAATATATATTATTTAGGTCATGTAAAACATATACTAAAAGCTTACTGTGAATAAACAATACAACAATAAGTGCACGAGTGTTAATAGCTCCTCCAAAGTACACGAATATTGTTACAGTTAGTACCATTTAAAATAACTGCTGACAACTCTAAAGCTATAGCAATATGTCCAACTAGCTATATATCTAACCTCAATTTATACTTTTAATTAAAACTGTGCCTTGAAGATAAAATGTTGTATGCCATTTGGCTGAGAAGTGACTTTGTGCCTCGCTCAATTGTAGGTCTCCGCTAACGCGTCGGCGTAATCTTTGAGCTCAGCACAAAAATAATTACTTCTCAGCCTATTGACATAAATAACTATTTTTCTTGCGTATACTAATTTTCATATTATAACAATATAGTCTATATAAAAAGACTTCATATTAATACTAGTTTTATAGTTATTATAAACCTCCGTACAAAATTTTTGAACTTACCCTAAAAATGATGTGACAGAATCTTAAAGAAATATTCAAATTAAAAATGCTTAAAAAAATGTATATAAAACCCGCCTGGTTTTGCCACCTGCAAAAGCTTATTAATTTCCTCACACACGATGTACTACCTTGGCTAGCGCCTAGGCAGTGAAATGTATGCTCGGCTGTAATATATGCTTTCTCCACTTGTCTATAATGTACTATTTTTGGTATAAAAAATGAAATTTTAAAGATAACATAGTTTTAAATTGCGCCCTCTTGTCAAAATGAACGAATCCAGGCGCTCCCTGAAGGAGCGGGTCGCATTGTCTAGCATCGATGGACGAGATCACAAAAGTGGTCCACAAAGTTCCAAGAGAGATACTAGCCAACACGACCCGTTCCTTCAGGAAGCATCTGGATTCTTGCATTCCGGCGCTATTTGAACTTCATGACGTGATCTTCAAAACAAAACAAAATTTATTACAAAATAACTTTCCATTTTTCTCAAAATATATTTTTTTCCATTGCCATTTTTGTGAATCTTTTTACAAAATAAAGGAATGAAATAAAAGCGTATTTGTAATATTGTGGGAACAATGTTTATAACAGCAAAGGGGTCGTCCCTAAGTCGTTTTAATGAAATACGCAACATTTCAATACTTTGTACGTTACGTTTTAAAAAACCCTTCTCCCTCGTGCTTGACAAATCGTAATTGTCTTTCAAAACCTCCCTCCTCCCTCCAGCTACGTTTATGGACGCCCCCAAAGTTCTTTGGAGTAAGTTGGGTGATTTGATTTTAATGAAATACGCAACATTTCAATACTACCTGTACATATACCGGCTTTTCAATGAAGATTTCGTCAGGAATATATATACAGTTGCACAATTGCTCTTCTTGACGATGTTGATGACATTATAAAAGATATTGATGAAGGTATAACTGTTTGCTTCAATATTTTGGATTACTCAAAAGATTTTGATACCATTAGCCACAAAATTGTATTTGCTACTAGCTCTTAACATGCGGGCGCCACCCGCGCTAAGAAATCGAAATTATATCCTTCATTAACCTTGTGAAAGTTTATTTAGGTAACTAATATCGTCCTAATTATCATGTTAATTATGCATAAATCAGCGGATCTCTCGAATAAAACGCGCGCAAAGATATTTTTGTCAAAAAAGTAGCATTTTTATTGTAACTTTTTTGTTTTTACATAAACAAAACAGTTACAACCAAAATGCTACTTTTTTGTGACAGATAATCTTTGCGCGCGTTTTAGGTAAGGTAAGGATATATCTTCAGAAGGACTTAAAATTGAAAGATTTTGTAAAGGACTTAAAAAGGTTTTGGATACGGGCTTCTACGTTGTCGTCTTTTTCTTTTTTGGATTGATTTTCGACGGGATTTGCCTCTTTTTCGCTGTTTTCTTCTTCTGCGTTGAAAGTTTAGTTATTAAAGTCTTCTGAGTCTTCTATATTAAATGTTGAGTTTTGGATTTCTTCTTCTGATTTTTCTTCTCTGTTTTCAGTCTGTTTTCGGGTATTATAGGTTCTTTCGGTGGTCGTAGAAAATATCTTGTTTGTTTCGGTACGGTGCCAGTCCGTGATCGTGGTAACGTTGAGGAGGGTTCGAAGATAGATTTTTCCGTGCTGCGATGTGATGGGTTGAATGTCAATTTTCCCAAAAGCTTCTTGCGTGACATTAAATTTAACTAACGCCGACCTTTTTTTCTTAGAGTTCCCAAATAGATTCAGCGAGCATTCGGTCAATCCTGGGTACCGATGCTTTCTCTATTCAGGAAGTCTTCTATGAATAGATACAGCGAGTATTCGGCCAATCCTGGGTACCGATACTTTCTCTATTCATAGTGATGGTACAAGATCGTTGGCGCCTAATCACCCAAACCGAACCACAAATCATCGACATGTCGAACACAACAATTTTAGAAGCATCCCAGACCGGAAAAACACCTGCAGTCCCGAAGTTTATTGCCCCCACAACATTCAACCCGACGACGACCAACGCCATAACCTTTATGAAAAACTATGAAAGATGTTCCTAAATTAACGGATGGAGCGACACACATAAAATAAATTATCTAGGATCATTTATGAAGGAGCGGCCATTACATGGTATACAAAATACGTCACCAGTCAAGAAAATAGAGAGAAAAATTGGGAAAATTTGAAAAAAGACTTTTTAGAAGAATTTGGAAAACATTTTGCGAGAGCAGCAAAAACAAAATTAAATTCAAAAAAACAAGGCGAAAACGAAAACATCAAAATCTATTTTTTTGAACTACAACACCTTGCCGAAGAAGTTAACCTCAAATGTCTTTCGACATCTTTCGGGACCACTTTGAAAATGGCCTACACCCTTTGTACTACGAGTCCTATTACTTTATTGCCACAACGACGATGGATATGGGAGAATTAAAGAAAATTGTTTTTAAACTAAGTAAAGTAAATGAAAGAATTCTCTCATTACAAATAAGTAACTTGTCGCAACACGAAACTTAAACACCCCAACAAAGAGTCAATAAACCAGAACAACGAATCCAGCAGTATTACCCACAAACCCAAGTATAAAAAAAAGAAAGAGGAATACTACACCCTTTCCTTTTCAACCCCTGTACCCCCTATCCCGAATGCCAATTTGTATATACTTGCAAACTAATTTTTAAGTTAACTTTAAACCTATTTTATCCTGGCAATCCGAAGAAGCTGCCATTGAAATATCAGCAGGATCCTTTTGGAAGCCCTTACCAGAAGCCCTGTTCTATGAAGCTACGATATCCATAACGTATAGAAGAATGAAAAGAAGAAGTCGACTTTAATAAAGCTAAAATGGAAAAAAGAAAATTTATGTAAATGAAGAATAAAGAAATTGAAAATAAAAAGAAGAAAAGAAATATTTTTTGGGGTACGGAAAAAGCTTGTGCTGCTGAGTCATGCTACTATGAAGAAAAACGGGATTCCAAGAAAAACATGGAAAATTACCAACCACGAAACTGGAAGGAAATAGAAGGAAACCTGAAAATTTGTCTCATCTTGCGGGCGAGATGTTCAAACTTGACGTAATTCTTACTTAATCCTAAAGTTAAGAAAGTTAAAAAAAGGTAAATAAGTTACGTAGGTACTCTGATTTCCATTTCATCCATAAAGTCCACATGCTTATCCTTTGGAATGGCATCCTTTCAGCATGCGTGGTATTCCTCTTAATCAAGGGATACCCAGTAGTACTAGCAGCCACCCTACCTCGAGCAGATCTGCAAAAGAAGAAATAAGAAAAATGGAAAAATTATTAAAATTAATTAAAAATAAAATACCAAAAAATGCTGGAAATCCTGGAAATGGTCCCTCACAAGAAGGTATCCTGTACCACGTTTGTTGTGAAGATGACATCAACCTTCCAGATCAATTCCAGCTGACACTCGTCCGAGCTTACCCCAGGAATGACCAGGAGTGGGGGTTAGCAATTTCCAATGATGACAAAAGGGACCCCAGCGCAACGAGTCGCTCATGCGTTCCATGTCCATCGCAGGAATAAAATTGTTGGCTAGGTCAGTAGTGTTAATATTAAATTACAAGCGCATATTTAAGATAAAAACTAGCTTGAGAAACAAATTGCAAGTTTAATTTAAGCATTTATAAAAATAGAAATTTAACGTTATAGGGTATAAAGGGACGTAGTTCTTCACTAAAGTTATACAACGAATTTTTTTGTATAGTAATGCTTAATTTTTATATATGGAATATTTTTTGGCATAGGCGATAGGCAACTGTAAATTGTACATAGTTAGTTATTATTATTTTAGTTTAAGAATACTTACTAATTTTTGTTCCTATTTATTTTCATGTGGAGTTCGACAAAATGTAATAGTACTAGACACTTCACCACTTCAACACCACACAAAAACCAACAATATTTCCAATAATTAAACGCGGGCATCAAGAATTCATCATGGCGGACTTCAAGATAAAACTAAGTGTCTAGGTCCTAGACTCTAGGACTACGTCGGCAGTTTATTTCAAATCTAGAACATGGACGACAAAGCCCAGTGGCGTGCTTTCTAGGCGAGGGAGATGTCACGAAATAAGAAAATACTATTTATTGATTTATTAATTTTACTTTACTTTAATACAATAATTATTTTCCCACATAAAAGCAACAGGAAAGTTTCAGATTATTGCAGACTAATTGATTCTCAAGTATATTTACGTGGAAATTTATTGTGAGAATTGCAATCTTGCAATAATCAGCAAACATAATACATGTGTGTATGACGTAGTGTTCTAGTTTTGTATATAAACCCATATCGCTTATAATGTAGAATCATTCAGAAATAAAGCCGTTATAATGTAAGTTTGGCCTTTAAACCATACGTCACCCAACAATCCCAATCATCGATGGCGGAGTTCCCCGATCGTCTACTGGTGGAGCCCCGATCGTCACAATATTGTAAGGGTCCTGTGGTACATAAACTTTTAAATTCAAATTTGGCGCTGTTTTAACCAAGAAAAATTTAAATAATCCACTAAAATTAATGTTATAATTTTAAGTTACTTTGTGTTTTAAAAACCTATTGAGTTTTAAAATTTCACTTCTTCGTATTTGAACGTAGAAATGTTAGTGGGATTTGTTTATGCTAGAGATTCTTGTCTAAGTGGCCAAGATGTTTAAAACATAGAATTATGGAAGAAAGGCAGAAAAAGTGTAGCCGTCATACGATACGGCCGTTAAAAAGTTTGTGAAATTATATCATAATATAAGTAAAATTATTGTGATTGTAACCGATTCTCTGCTATAATTAGGTATGTACACTTTTATAAATTGTAGTTTTTGATAGTAATGATAAACTACCTACCCGTTTTCGTATATATTTTTGCTTATAATTTTTAACATTATTATTTAATTCGCATTTTGGTCTATGTCGTTTATCATTGATAGTTTATTGGATCCTAAGTTTTATTGTATCTCTAATTCATTATTTGGGTTTAATATCTTGGGGACGCGCATACACTGAGTTCCAATCTCAAGCTTTATGTTGTCGCGTTCATCATATACACTGAATTACATTTATCTTAAATTTTAATATTATGTATTATCTTTTTTATTGAGTTACACTGACCTTGGTATAAATAACTTTGTTTTGTTGTTTCCTTCTGTATAACTTTTTATTTAACTGACATGTATTTTATTGTTTATAGAACTCAGTGATCGTCTCGGTATTAAGGTTTTTATTTATTCTAACTCTTTGCATTTGTAAGTAGGAACGGGGGCGATTGAAACCTCCCCCACCACTTTTTTTTGGTTAGTCAAGTGGCCAATGGGGGCGTGACCTAGGCTTTTTAAAATCTGCCATCTATCGAGAAATAATTATTATTAATTACAGATTTCTATAATTCAAGGTTACAGATGACAATGACGTAATAATTCAGAACCATAAAAACACTCTTAGATCACGTTATGAGATGATTACGCCATTGAAAAAAGTTTGTAATTTGTGTGGTCGCGACCGGTAGGTTCGAACCCCGGACCTCTATATTCATAGGCGAGTATGCTACTCAAGGCTCCGCAAAGTCACCTTGATATCATTCAATTCCATTAAGTACATTTGCTAGGTTTGCCACGTCACACTAAAATTAACTTAAAAAATAAATGATTTTATATTATTGTTTATTTTTAACTTTTTAAATCTTAAAACATTATAGTAGGTATATTTTTTATTATTTTATTTAAAAACTATTTCATTTAACATTGGTAGATAATTTATGAAATCACTTTTTAATATTATCGACAATTATTTTTTTTGGTCTTAAATCTTAAAAAGTATGAAAACAAACATTTTGTTACTAAAAATATATTTATTGTTCTAAATTAACATGTGTGGTATCCGAGTAGGGAACACTAAAACACTTGGTTTAGATAGCAGTAGTATACAGTGTGTTTCATAATATATGCGCAGGACTTCAGGATGTGATAGCTCATTCAAAAAGATGAAAAAAGTCGCTATTAACACCCTCTAAAATGCACAATTTTCGAGATACAGGGTGTTGAAATTTTAGAAAAAAAATCGTTTTTTTAGATTATCTCTGGAACCGTTTATCGTACAAAAAACAGCTTTTGTAAGCATTTTCTACTCATAATAAGCTATGTTTTGTGCCAGAAAAAAATTTAATAAATTAAACATAAAAGTTGATTTTTCTCGAAAACGGTCAACTTTAGAGCTTATGACCAGTACCTACCTTTTTTGTGTAGAAAACATTGGCGGTTCGAATGGGCCTCTCAAAACCGTACTTTTTTCAGGGGCGTAGAAGTTGAGGAGAAAAACACCCGCTACCCCTTCAAAATCTTATTTTGAGAAGAAAATGCTTACAAAAACTGTTTTTTGTACGATAAACGGCTCCGGAGATATTCGAAAAAAACGAATTTTTTTCTAAAATTTCAACACCCTGTATCTCGAAAATAGTGCATTTTAGAGCGTAACTTAATAGCGACTTTTTTCATCTTTTTGGATGAGCTATGACATCCTGAAGTCCTGCGCATATATTATGAAACACCCTGTATTTAGTCGCACAAATCTAATCTTTAATACAATTACTAGTACATGCATATAAACGCACAATAATTCAACAAACTGTCTCATACGAGAGCTCCGATAATACTGACAAATTATTACAGTTTAATATAAAATATATCATCATTTGGAACTTTATGTAATAACAAAATATATGACTTAATTCTATCCGCTTAGTCATTCATGCGCTCCCATGGGAACGGAATGTGCACATTCCGTTGTAACGTATTTTTCTACTTATAAATAAAATAACGCACACGCCGGCTAGTTGTCAGTTTGACTTCGTGAGCTAGATCGTGTGTTGGTGTTGGTTACTAAAAATTTAAGTTTTATTTAAAAGATGTTTATTTAAATGGGCGCCAAATATTTCAAATTAAACTATGTATTAAACTAGTAAACGAAATATTAATTTTCACTTGAAAAAAAAATATATGTAATAGATGTTAAATAGAAAATTTTATAAATATTATTTAGTTTCTGAAATAAAACAAAAAGATGATAAAATAAAAGAACCAGTTTTTACACACAGTTTTTTAATACGCGGACAACAAAACAAATAAAATCTACTTATAATTGTATAGCACAGTGAAAAGAAAACAACTGTTATTAATGCTGATATTAAGGTAAGCTTGTAAAACTATTTATAACAAAATTAAGTAAAATACTATACCCCTTTTAGCATACACTGGAAGAAATAATAATAATGGTTGATTTATACAATACATAAAATTTGCAACAACAAAATAATGGAAAACTGCAGTTTACCTTTTACAATTATATAAAATCAGTGAGTAGGTAGTATTTCCTTATTTTAAATAGGCGATGTTCCTAAGGCCTGTTGTTTTCTAGGTTGCTTCGGTTTCGTCGCTGAACCTTTAGGATGGTTTACAAGTAGATCACGATGTACAAAGGTAACACAAAGGACAATATATTCTTCACAATCTAATATAACGGATTACTGTGTAAAACTTCTCCAATTTCCACAAAAGAAATGAATACAAGATATTCCAAGAATTTTCCTTGTTCTACCTCTTCAAAATTTATATTAAAGATGATATGTTGATAAAGTGAAGTTAATTAACTTTTAAAAGGTGTACCCATAAAAAGGTGTACTCAAATAAAGGTGTACTCAAAAAAGGTGTACTCAAATAAAGGTGTACTCAAAAAAGGTGGCAATTGTTCTTAAAATAAAGATTTGCCTTGTTCTTTATAATAATAGAATTAAATAAGTTTTTATTTGGCTTGAAACACAACCGACTTCTTCAAAGTATCGAATAGAAAAGCTCGTGGCTAGATCTTAAAAAAATTAGTAATTTTCATTTAGAACCAAATTTGTTTAGAGGATTTTAACTTTAACTATAGGCATTACCAATATTTTAATTAATGTAAATAAAAATAATAATGTGTATTTAAATTTGAATATAATTTAGATTTTAATTTATTTTTAATTTTCAGCCAGCTTCAATTGTCGAAGAAAAATAATAAAGAAATATTCATGAAATTAAATTATGAAGAATAATTACATAAATCTTAAACAATGGTTTAATCAATGGAAATTAAACACAAAAAAAACATAAACAAACGCAAATTGCAAATGACAACACTTACAAGAAAACTATCACCTATTCCTAGAATCTGCTAGGAAAACGAAAAGAAACTTAAACATATAAATATAGGTAAGTTCTATTTTATAATACAACTAATACTTTGCAAGTACATTACTATTTGTTTTCAGGATTCATAGAAAATACATGAAGGTCATGTGGAGGTTATGGTTGGAAATATTGGACAAAATTTAAATAACTAAAAGTGATATTATACAGTATGAAGCAGAATTGAAATAAATTATGAAACTAACTCATTTTATTGTTTACCTTTGCATTTTAACACAGTATGCAGATGTTTATTACCAATATTTTCTGTAAGCATAAATATGACTAAAATTCACAATTCCAATTAAAATTTTTTGTAACGGCACTTTTGCCCGTTACACCGTTACTTTTCTTCAGCTTAATAGCCTCCACCTTCTCAGCGATCTCTGAATTAACTGGTTGACTATTATCCTCTATTGTCATATCAGAAACAGGTTGGTGGTGTGATGTCCCTGCATTCTGTTCGGGGTGTGTTGAGGTCGAAGTTTGCAAATCTGTTAAACTAGTATTATTCGGAACTAGAGGGTTTGCTTTCGTTGGTTCACTGGTTTCGTTTGGTATCGGTTTAACATGACTTATGTGGCGTCTCATAGTTTTTCCATCTCCAAATAACTCGATTTCATTACCATGTCTACTGACGACGGTATATTCAATGTTCGCGAATCTAGAGGTAAGCTTATGAGGATAAATTAGGTTTTTTGCGAAAACTTTGTCTCCGACTTTTATGTTGTTTTGTTTTGATCCTCTTGCTTCATCTTCTCTCTTTTTTCCCTTATCTTTGTTTATGGTATCTCTATCTTTTGCTTTTTCGTCCACTTCATCTATAATTATGTCATTTATAGATGGTATTTTGTCTCTTATCATTCGGTTAAATAAAAGTTCTGACGGTGATTTCCCCGTGGTACCATGGGGAGTTACATTGTACATTAAAAGGAACTTCTGAATTTCGTCTTTTGGTAGGCAGTGGACTGTATGAAAGTGAGAAATAGGGGATGGTGGTGTTAGTTGACTGAATTCTTTGACTAGATAAAACGTGGGCAGTAAGAATACTAATAAAGTCCTACCTTGTTGCTGGTGCTGATGACGACACTCAGGGCCCTGGTCTGGTTTCTGGCTGTAAGCGTTGGTTTCAAGCGGTTGAGATGCACAAGCGGGATAAAGCGGGATTAAGCGGGATAAAGCGGGTATAATGTCGCGTGGTAGATCACTCTTGCTCGCGGGGATGCTTGCCGGTTCGAACTCTTATTAATAATACACTTACGCCCTCACGCGGTCAAACAGGTAATTAAAATAATTGCAATAAACATGCGCGTTGGGGGGCAATAAGCTAAATATAATATTTAAATAAATGTAATAAAATTAAACAAATATCAAATATTTCGCGAAGACGAAACATTCTGGCGGCCATTAAAACCATGGGTTTTAAGCGAAAAAAAAAAAACTAAAAATAAATTAAATTTGCGAATTTATAAGATAAATTGTAAGCCCAAAAATTAAAATAAAAGAAAATACCTCTCGGTATAAATAAACAAAATTAAACTTAAAAAAGACGGCGTTATGCCAATCATTGAAGATAGGCTTGCGGTAAAGGACACACTTTAACAACAGGTCGCTTAAAGGTGCCTAGGTTTGTTCGCACTGTAACAACCCTGACAACCCCGTCTTTACCGGGGTGAAGCGTTTCAACACGGCCAAGGCGCCATTGAAGGGGTGGCGAAAGCTCGTTCTTGAGGAGAACTACAGACCCCACCTTAATGGGACAAGACTCGGATGTCCATTTTATGCGCTGGGATAAGGTGTGGAGATATTCTGCATGCCAACGTGCCCAGAAGTCCTGGTGCATACGCTGCAACAGCTGCCAACGGGATAAGCGGTTAAGCGGAACGGATTGTAAATCGGGATCGGGAAGACATGATAAAGGTTCCAGAGTCAGAAAATGACCTGGTGTAAGGGCTCGAACATCATTGGGATCTACGGAAAATGAGCACAACGGTCTACTATTAAGGATAGCCTCAATTTGCGTTAACACAGTATAAAATTCTTCATAAGATAGAATTTGTTCACCAATGACTCTATAAAGATGTGTTTTGACCGATTTAACGCCAGCTTCCCACAAACCTCCGAAGTGCGAGGCGGAAGGAGGGTTAAAACTCCATTTGAGACTTTCGGAAGCAGCCGCGGTTTTAAAATAACTGAGAATTTGCTTATTTGCACCAACAAAATTGGACCACAATCGCTGAATATTTGAGAACATCTTCCGCGACGTGCAATAAAGCGGCGTAAGGCTGCAAGAAAGGCTTCGCTGGATAGGTCAGAAGCTAATTCTAAATGAATTACCTTCGTGGCAAAACATATAAAAACACATATATAACCTTTTATTGTTCGAGTACCGCGGTTTTTACTCATTAGTAAAGAAAATGGGCCAGCGTAGTCTACGCCGACAACCGAAAAACATTTTAATTGCGAGATGCGTAGGGGTGGCAAATCCCCCATTTGAGGTTGCGAAGATTTTGGATTTAGTTTCCAGCATCTTAAACATTTTGAAGTTACTTTGCGTATGACTTGTTTTGAAGACAATATCCAAAAATTCTGTGCTAATAAATACTGCATTGTTTGAGTACCTGGATGTAAATGTTTATTATGCGTTTCCTGAACTAAAAGCTTGACAAAGCGGTGGTTACCAGGTAATAACGCGGGATGTTTTTGTTCAAAACTCAAATTCGAGTGTCGAAGCCGTCCCCCCACCCTAACAATATTGTTAGAGTCAAGAAAAATATTTAATTTGCGTAAGTATTTAGATACAGGGCGATGCTTTAATAGCGCAGAAATTTCGGCAGAAAAGTGAACTTTTTGTACATATTTTACAAAAACTAATAATGAATCATGTAATTCACTTTGAGTGAAAAAATCGGTGCGTTTTTTGTGAGCGGGTTTTGCGTTATTTATAAAGCGGAGAACATATGCGATGATGCGTTGTAATTTATTTAGCGACGAATATTTATGTATTAAATTATCAAGAGGAGTTGTTTCAATAACATTAGCAAGCGTAATTTTGCGTTCCTCATGGCAGACCGCTAGCGTATTATCAACCGAATTTAACGTACGTGGCCACGACGATTCAGGCAGCTGAAGCCACGGCGGCCCCTTCCACCACAGTGCATGTGAGACGATTTCGGACGGCATTACACCACGGCTCGCACAATCTGCTGGGTTACAAAGAGTAGAGACATGTCTCCAATTTTCCGGCGCAACTTTACTTTGAATATGACTTACTCGATTGCCAACGAAAGTAAGCCAACGGTGCGGCGAGGATTTAATCCATGATAATGCAATTGTAGAGTCGGACCAGGCATAAATATTCTCAAATGTTAATTTATTTTTATATGTTTCGTAAACATAATAAAGCAAATCGGCCAACAAAACAGCGGCACATAATTCCAAGCGTGGAACCGAGAGACGTTTAAGCGGTGCGACGCGCGATTTTGCACATATTAAATAAATTTGCACCTGGTCAGAATCATTTGGAGAGATGCGTAAATAAACAACGGCAGCGTAGGCTTTTTCTGAACCATCACAAAAGCCATGTAGTTGACAATACTGAGTGAAAGCGGCAACAAAACGCGGGATAGAAACATTAGAAAGAAGCGGTAATTCAGATTTAAAGGTTTGCCATTTATTTAACACATCTGCGGGGGGTGGTTCATCCCAATCAAGCCCTAAGCTCCATAAATGTTGTACCAGATATTTAGCGGTTATTATGACGGGAGAAAGAAAGCCAACAACGTCAAAAATTCGTGCGATTTGTGATAAAATAGTGCGCTTTGTACAAGTAGAATTTTGTTGCGGTTCAACCTGATATAGAAAACTATCAGTGGCGGAGTTCCACCGTAAACCAAGTATTTTTACGGTGGTTTCTTGTTCAAAATCACAAGAACCTACTTGTTTATACGATTCCGGTAGGTGCGCGAGTAACGCAGGACAGTTACTTGCCCATTTTCGCAGTTCAAAACCCCCTTTGCCTAAAATACTTATTAAATCGTTCTGTAGATTTTTAGCGTCATCCAACGTGGATCCGCCAGACACAATATCGTCGACGTACATGTCATTATTTAGAACATTTGCGGCGCGCGGAAAATCCCTACCTTCGTCATTAGCTAACTGCTGGATAGTGCGAATAGCCAAAAATGGGCTAGAATTTACCCCGTACGTTACAGTTAACAAGCGATAGGTAGAAACGGGATCCGTAGGCGAGAAGCGCCACAAAATTCGTTGAAAATCTTGATGACTTTTCGTAACTTCAATTTGACGGTACATTTGGCGAATATCGGCGGTAAAAGCGATTCGATTTAAGCGAAAATTAAGTAAAATTGACAGGAGGTCTTGCTGCAATTTTGGGCCAATCAAAAGAACATCGTTAAGCGATAAATTGTTCGCGGTTCTAAAGGAAGCATTAAACACGACACGTAACTTAGATGTCACGACGGCATGATGAGGAATGTAATAGGCGTTTTCATTGGGGTAAATATTTTTGATTTCCTCCATATGCCCTTCTGACAGGTACTCACGCATAAAGTCTGAATACTGTGCGTATAAATCCGGGTTTGCGGCAAGTTTGCGTTCCAAGTTGTAAAAACATTTTAAGGCGGGAAAGCGAGAATTATTAAATTGCGGAGCGGTATTTTTAAAAGGTAACGTAACACAGTAACGCCCGGCGGTATTGCGAGTATGTGTTTTAGTAAAAGTCGTTTCACAACGTTTGTCATCATCGGAAATGGCCAATTTTTTGGGTACCTCTTCAACATGCCAAAACATTTTAAGCGTATTATTTAGTTCGTCATTGGAAATCGTTAAGAAATTGTTAACTTGAGGAGCAGGTAAGCTGCCAATTTTTCCCATGAGAACCCAGCCAAAAATGGTGTTTAACGCGACGGGATGATGTTTAGAACCCTGAACGCGACCTGGTAATAAAATGTATGGGAAAATCTCAGCACCTAACAGCATGTCAATATCTCCGGGTGAACAAAATTGCGGATCAGCGAGTTTTAAATTTGAAATGTGTGGCCAATCTGCCCTAATAACAGAAGTTGGCATGTGGTTACAAATTTGCGGTAAAATTATGGCTTCAAAGTCTAAATTCGAAGTTTTATTATTTGCGGGGCGAACATGACATTGTGCGGAAAGTGTGGCGGAGACATTCATGGAACCTAGGCCTTTAATAGACAACGGCGATTTGGTAGATCGGAGACCGAGTTTAGTTGCGCATGATTGCGTAATTATGTTACACTGACTTGCGGAATCAAGTAAAATGCGAATCTTTTGATATTTATTGCGCGAATCTAATATTTCAGCGACAGCGGTTGCGAGTAAAATAGAGTGCGAAGCGTTAGAATTAGACAAGAGCGTAGCGGAGGTAGATGCGATAGCGTGCGATTGCGAAGATGCGGGATTAGAATTAATATTTTCTGTGAAATGAATAAGCGAGTGGTGTCTCTTGTTACATGAACGGCAAACATTTTCAGATCGGCAAGCAAACAATGTATGTTTCGAACTTAAACAATTGACACACCATTTGCGTGTCTTGATGAGTTCAAACCTATCACGTGGCGTTTTTTCCAAGAATTTGGGACATTTGTAAAGTAAATGATCAACATTGCATAGCGGACATAAATTGGTAGCGACATTATTTAGGTAACTATTTGTTTGACGCGGTTTGGAAAAACTATTATTTGGTGGCGGTAAGGATTTAGAAGTTTGCGGGGTTCTTTTAGGCGCAGAGGGAGCGCTGAAGGCAACTGCTTCATAGGCGGTACATTGCTTGGTAAGGAACTCCTCTAGTTCCTCAAAACTAGGGATTGTATCGACACTATCCCCTTGCTCCAGCTCAAAACGTGTGGATGTGGCGGTATCTAAGCGGCTTAACAACATTTGAAATAAAATAAAGTCCCATTTCGCGGTTGGAAATTTTAAATTTTTTAACGCGGCAATGTTTTCTGTAAATGTACTAATAAGTTGGCGGATCGTTTCGGGAGATGAACAATTTTCGGGAATTTTATTTGCGCTTTCAATGGCTCGCCAGTGTGCGGTGGCAAGAATCCGCCTGTTTTCGTATCGTTTTAACAAGGCAGCATAGGCAATCTTGTAGTTGGCCCCAGTTAACGGAAGCTGAGTAACAATAGCCAACGGAGAACCCACTAACGACGCACGAAGGTAGTTAAATTTTTCAACATTACTTAACGAGGCGTTGTCATGAACCATTGCTATAAACATATCAATAAATGTTTTCCATTCCCGAACTTCGCCCGAAAATTTTGGTAACTCTATGCGCGGAAGCCTTATATGGCTTGATATATTCGGAGTTACATTTGTGTTCGTTTGCGAAGCAAAAGAATCATTAGCGGAGGTGTCCGGTTCGTAATTTGAAAAGACACCCTGTATATAATAGTACATTTCCTCGAATTCGTTGCAAATTTTATGATGGGATTCTAAGTCTGAACCCGCAGTATTAGCCAATTGAGCCAGAATAATGCTATGTTGCTTAAAAAATGTTTGATACAAGGTTTTTACTTGCACATATCTAACTTTAAAACCACGACGTTTAACGTCACTGTCTTCAGCGGATTCGGCTGCTTCAAATATTGATTTCATTCGAATGACAACACTGTCACGCTGTGCAATGGCGGTATTTACTCTAGTAACGGCAACGGTAGCCGTAGCGGTTGTATCTGTCATTTTAAATTAGCCTAAAAAATATTTTAATGAAACTAATCGAAGCGATAGCGTAGTTTATTCCCCCCCAAAAACGAGAAAAATAAACAATATTTTATTACGCGGTATTTATTTTTTATATTGGTATATTTTAAGTAATTTATAAAATATCCGAAAGCGATTAAATTTATATTAAATATAAATTTTATAAAAATGCGGGTAAAAAAACCGAATGTAAACAAATATGCGGTGCGATGTCAACAATCAATGCGGTGATATTTAAATATTCAGCGACTGCAGCCAGGTGCTCTCTGCGAATGAACAAAATTACTGGCGTAAAGCGGTCAAAACAAATTTTGGAAAAATTTATGATTTTCCGTAGACTTCCTAGTACAAATATGTAACGCAAATTGTGGAGTCCAAGCCTTGTCACAATTATTAAATAAGTAATTTCTATTTAATAAATAAACACAACCTTAAATAATAAAATTATTAACTTAAATCAAATTATCAAGGTATTGCAATTTAAATCAGCTGTGAGCGTAAAATAAATTTCAAGGTCAAGGGCCGAACGAATGTCTCGTTCTACGAAATTATGAATGAACAAAATGGCGCTTATTGCCGGAACCCAGGCGAATAATTTAAAAAGGATTTTTAGGTCAACAAACACCCCATCGGCTCAAAAAAAATACTCGAAGGACCAAAATGGTAGGCAGTGGACTGTATGAAAGTGAGAAATAGGGGATGGTGGTGTTAGTTGACTGAATTCTTTGACTAGATAAAACGTGGGCAGTAAGAATACTAATAAAGTCCTACCTTGTTGCTGGTGCTGATGACGACACTCAGGGCCCTGGTCTGGTTTCTGGCTGTAAGCGTTGGTTTCAAGCGGTTGAGATGCACAAGCGGGATAAAGCGGGATTAAGCGGGATAAAGCTGGTATAATGTCGCGTGGTAGATCACTCTTGCTCGCGGGGATGCTTGCCGGTTCGAACTCTTATTAATAATACACTTACGCCCTCACGCGGTCAAACAGGTAATTAAAATAATTGCAATAAACATGCGCGTTGGGGGGCAATAAGCTAAATATAATATTTAAATAAATGTAATAAAATTAAACAAATATCAAATATTTCGCGAAGACGAAACATCTTTATAGTCGCTTCTTTGATTATGGCAAATTTGTAATCTTTTCAGGAGAGATTTATTCATGTTTTCAACTTCCCCATTCGCTTGTGGCCAATATGGAGGAGTCTTAATTAAGTTTATATTATTTTCTTTGCAGAATTCCTGAAATTCTCTACTGACAAATTGTCTACCATTGTCACATCTTATGGACTTGGGGATTCCTAATCGAGCGAATAATTTTGTTAGACACTTTATTATTTCTGTAGACGTCGTCTTCTTCATAAATTGGATGACCTGGTAACGTGAATAATAATTCATTATAACCAATACTTGTTCCTGATTTGGTAACGGTCTCATTAGGTCAATAGCCACGCATTGCCAAGGTCCATCCGGGAATTTGTGCCTTGTTATTGAAGGTGGTTTTTTAGGTTGACTAACAAGAAGGCAGTCTCAGCATTCTTTTACAAATTTGTCCACCTTTTTGTCCCTAAGGGGCCACCAAACTTTGGCTTTTAGTCTTCTTTTCATTACACTTGCCCCTGGGTGGCCCTCGTGGGCCAGATGTAGCGTTTGAAGCCGTTTAGCTATCGGCATTACTATTCTTGTACCCCTTAATAATATGGGACCAAGGTTGGACAATTCCAGTTGAAAAGGATACAGACCACTTTTATTTTGGGTAGTCCACGAGTTTTTCTCTATTTGTGTAATGGCGTCTAATATATCTGAATCCCTTTTGCTCTCTTCAATTATTTCTGATATAGTCATAGCTTTTGGAGTACTTCTTTCCACCATAGTGTAAATGTGACAATCACTTTCTTTGTCTGTTCGAATTGGCAAAGTCTAGAAACTGAGTCTGCTATATTTGATTTTCCGGACTGATATATAACTCTAAACTTAAATCCTTGGAGCCTTAAGACCCAGCGTTCTATTCTAGCTGGTGCCCTTGACGTTGTTTCAAAAATGGCCCCAATGGTTTGTGGTCCGTTATTAGATCAAATTCTAGTCCAGTAAGATAAAAGTAGAACCTTTCTACGGCCCATACCAAGGCTAGACTTTCCTTCTCTGTTTGAGAGTACCGCCTTTTTGTATCAGAGAGTCCCTTACTGGCAAATGATATGACTTTAGGCGTATTTCCATGAAATTGAATTAAAACTGCACCCAGTGCCACAAGACTTGCGTCCGCTATTAGTCGGGTACGTCTAGAAGGGTCAAAGTAACTTAACGTTGGTGGTCTAGAAAAAGTTTTTCAAAACTTTGTTGATGTTCTTTAGACCATACGAACTTTTTTGTCAATTGTCTTAACGGTTCTGTGATGGTAGCTAAATCTGGTATAAATTTTCCCAAGTAAATAACCAGGCCCAAAAAACTGCGCACCTCTTCTTTAGTAACGGGTGGTCGAAATCCTAATAATGTTTTTATTTTATGCGTCAACACCTTTATACGACAAGTAGTGTCCTAGAAAATCTAGTTCTTGTACTTTTTAAGGCATTTTGTTTCATTAAGTTGAACATTGTTTTCTTTGAGCACTTCCAAAGTTTTCTTTAGACAAATATCATGTTCTTTTTCCGTACGTCCAAAAATTATTACATCATCCAAATAATTAATGCAGTTTTGGCATGAGCTTAAAATAGTTTCTAATATTCTTTGAAATATTTCTGGAGTTGACGTGACCCCAAACATTAACCTCTTATATCTGAACATTCCCTTTTGTGTAATAAATGTTGTAATAGGTCTGCTATCTACATCCAACTCAATTTGGTGATATGCCCACTCTAGATCCAATCTAGAAAAGTATTTTGCATTTCTTAATTTAGATATAATGGATTCGAACGTTGGCAGTGGAAAGTTTTCTCGTCGAATCTCTTGGTTAGCTCTACGCATGTCGACACATATTCTTACATCTCCGCTTGTCTTGAATGTAATAACTATTGGTGATATCCATGGACTATATTCCTTGACTTCTTCTATTATGTCTCGTTGTAAAGCTTCTGCTAGTTTTTCCTCTACAAGCCCTTCGACAGCTACGGGTATACGTCTCAATGGTTGTTGTACTGGTTTGACTGATTTATCAATGGACAATTTTACCGTAATGTCTCGTATGTTTACCCCTAATCCTAGCTTTAAAACACCAAGACGCTTCGCCGTATCTTTTCCAAGTAAAGATATTTCACTACTTGTTTTTTATCAGCCGTCATAACCGTTGTCTCAAATTGATGTTGAGTTTCTAGCAATTATCCTACGGCGTATGGCTTTAATGAATTTTTGGTTTTTGAAGTATTTTAAAGTATTTCCCAATCACGGCCATTAATAATGTTTGCTTTTGACCCTGAATCGATTAGCAGTGTTATTGGTATACCCCCAACTTGGCATTCGATTAATTCATCTTGTCTTGTGTGAAAAACATTTTGTGTTTGTGTATATTTTTTGGATTTTAAAGCATTCGTATGATTTGATATTATCTCCTTCGTCTGAATTATCGTTTGAATTAACATAGTTTACTGGTCTCTTCGTTGGCTTCCATCTCTTATTTCCTTTAGCCGAACTTGTATTAGGAAAAACCCTCTTGTTTGTTCTTGTCTTACAAAATTTGGAAAAATGTCCAAGTTTCTCACATTTAAAACACTTAGCATTTTTGGCCGGGCATTCATTGGTTTCAGTTGTGTGATTTCAACCACATCTACCACAATGTCGTTTATTTCCAATGCTTATTTTATTTATTGTTGATGATGTACTTGGATTGTTCCAGTATTTGCTCGTGAATTTGGCAAAAATTGACCATATCATCTAGTGAATGTTCTTTTTCCAAAAGTTTATTTTTTAGGTCCTCCGATGCCCAATTGTCAATTATCTTGTCCTTTATATTTATTTCAATAGCTTCCTCGCGTGACGTCTTAGTCGTACTAGAAATTGATTAAATGTTTCATTCTCTTTTGGTTTTATGCTCCTAAACGCATGTCTTTCAAAAGATGAGTTCTGGACGGGTGAAAAATGTTTATAATAATAATAATAAATGTTTATTCACTGCAATTAAAATTACATGAAAAGTCAGTAGGTAGGTAGGTAAAAATATAAAGTAAATATTAAAGTATAGCATAAACACAATTAAATAAGTAATAAATAAGTATATACAAATAAAAACAATGAGAATAATTAAAATATAGGTACAAAGTACACGTTTATAGCGCAGACAAGCATATTTAAAAACAGAAATATTCATCAAGACTGTAAAATATATTTTGAATAAAAAAGAGTTTAACGGCACGGTCAAAACTGTACACAGACAGAGATTTAAACTCTTGTGGTAGTTTATTGTAGACTTTGGAGCCCCAATAGTTTACTCCTTGGGAAGCCCTGATGCGGTGATATGGAATTTGTAGATTATGTTGTCCTCTTGTGTTATGCTCATGGGACACATTATTTGGAGTAAAGAGCTTCTTGTTTGAGTGCACATATTTGACTAGTGTAAGTATGTACAAGTTTGTTATTGTATATATTCTGTGTTGTTTAAATAAAAGTCTACAACTCTCTCTATCCGGGACTTCTGCAATGGCCCTTACAGCTCGCTTCTGAAGAATAAAAAGTCTATTTCCATCAACAGCATTTCCCCAAAACAGGATACCATATTGAAGAATGGAATTTATTTTGGAAAAGTAATAAGTACGAGTTGCTTGGTAGGTACTAATCTTAATTAATCTTTTTATACAGAATATTTTACTTGGAAGCCTTTTACATAGAGTTTGAATATGACCCGACCAGTTCAGCCTGGGGTCCAACTGGATTCCTAGAAAATTTATTTGGGAATCTCTTCTTTCATTAAAACATATTTCTTGTGTTTTTCCTTCATTAAGGGACAGCATATTTGAATCCGTCCATTTTTTGATGGCTTGAAGTGCATCCAGTTTTTTCCTCATAATATTTTCCAGTGATGGTCCAGTTACCAAAAAAGATGTATCGTCTGCATACAGGTATGTTTTTGCATTTGGAATATTGGTAGGTAGATCATTAATGTATAGTAGGAAGAGTAAAGGCCCCAATATGGAGCCTTGAGGAACGCCATGATTTACATCAAACTCCTGGGATTGTCTGGTTTTGTTAGTGCATCTACCAAAATTTCAAGTACATCATTATTTTCTTCCTCATTATACGGTACTACTGCTCCTGGTATTTTATAATCAACTTCTTGTAATTGCGTTCCTCCTAAATGTAGTAATTTATTTCTTTTTCTGTTTTTATCAACTATATTTTCCGCATCAAGGTATAGTTGAAACGAACGTATCCACTTGTGCCATTCATTTCTGATGCACGCTTTATCAATTGTTTCACAGAAAAATGGCTTTATGCCCGATGGTTCTGCCATATTTTTGTTAAGACTAAAAAAAGAAAAACAAGATTGCTTACAATCATGTTCTTATTTAAAGCTGTTGTATTATTGCCATTTTAATCGTTATTTACTAATTATCCCTCTGACTAGAAAGATTACACATACCGTAAATTTAAATTAATTTTTTTTATATGTAATTTGTTTTGGTATTTACTATATTTACTATATTATTATAGTATACAATTTAATGTACCAAACTTCTTTTTTTCTGCAATTTAATGCAACACCCTGTATATTAAAATTAAATGTAAGGCTTTCCTGATGCAATTTAATGCTTCACCTTGTATAATACAATTTAATGAAAATCACTTTATTTTCTGCAATTTAATGCAACACCTTGTATATTACAATTAAATGTAAGGCTTTCCTGATGCAATTTAATGCTTCACCTTGTATAATATAATTTAATGTAAATCACTTTTTTTTCTGCAATTTAATGCAACACCTTGTATATTACAATTAAATGTAAAGGTTCTTTTATTTTATGCAATTTAATGTTTTACCTTATACAGGGTGTCCCGGAAAATGTGGGAAATCTCTCGGATTCAGATAGAACATTAAAAAATAAGATGACAAGTTCCCATACATTTTTTTCCTAGCGGCCCTCCCTACGGAGATACGGCCTCCTAAAGGACGCCACTGGAAATCAGATTTTCTTGAATAACTTTTAAACTACTTAATATAATTTAATGAAAATTTAATATGATAAACAGTAGTAAGGACCTCTTAAAATACTGCCCTTAAAACATAATTAGCTTGTTTAGTTTACCAGGGGCGGACTAGGTTGTATATTTTAATGCTTACATTTTTAACACCCTGTATGATAGGGAGTTAAAAAAATAAATTTGGATACCTTGAACATTAAGCTAAAGAAAAGGTACTCTAGTTTATTGTCGATAAAATTAACCGTTTTCGAGAAAAAAAATAATAAAGAATTAATGTTTTATTTTTATTAAAAAGACCATGATTTCTAATTTTTTTTCTACAAGCGGAAAAGTGCAACTTTCCGCACGATTAGGCGTGTGGAAACAAAAAAAAATAAAACTTAAAATGGAAACCGATAAAGAAAATTTCGAGATTCTCTGCTTGTAGACACTTTCCGTACGCTTGTAGAAAAAATGTTGTACCTAACCCTGTCTGCAACAAAGTGTGATTCGAAAGTAATTGAAATAAAACTGTCATTAGCATTAAAAACGCACTGTTTTTACAAACGTTACTATGGTACTTACGAAATAATAAATATCTTGCATTGACGTGTGTATTTTAAATCTTGTCATCTTTCATATTGTTAGCACGTTGATCCTTTACTTCGATATTAATTTATTGAATTTTGAATATCTTGGTAAATTTAATTAAATAATGGGATACACATTTAGTGAGTATGCAAATATGCATCTTATGTACGGGCTTGCATCTTGCAATGCTTTGGAAGCAAGAAGGTTGTATGAAGAAAGATATCCTGATGGCAATATTCCAAATCAGAAAACATTTCAGCGACTTGATCAACGTCTAAGAGAGACTGGTGGGTGATTCTCAGTTAATAAGGCAACATTATTGACTTTCTTTAATAATTTTTAGGAAGTTTTGGGAAAACAAGTACTGATGCTGGTGTGAGAAGAACAGTACGTACGGTGCAATTGGAGAAAAATATTTTGGATAGTGTAGCTGATACTCCTTCAATAAGCACTCGAAGATTAGACTCGCAGCTTCATACGTCAAAAACGATAATTCATAAAGTACTTAAAGAACAGTTGTTACAACCTTATCATTTGCAAAAAGTGCATCAACTACTTCCTCAAGATTTTCCTCGTAGAATCCAGTTCGCAAACTGGATGTTAGATCAGCAACGGACAAATCCAAACTTCATTAGCTCTATTCTTTTTACCGATGAAGCAGGGTTTACCAAAAATGGTATTGTAAATTTACATAACTCGCATGTATGGGCTGATGAAAACGCTCATGCCACTGTTGTTCATCATTATCAATATCAGTTCCAATCAATTAATGTTTGGGCAGGAATAATTGGCAATTTTTTGATTGGACCATGCGTATTGCCGCCACGATTGAATGGTGAAATTTATTTACAGTTCCTTCAGAATGCTTTTCTGGATTCAATAGAGCATTTGCCAATTGAAACCCGCCAGCGCATGTATTTTATGCATGATGGAGCCCCACCTCATTTTAGCGTTGCTGTACGGGACTATCTGAATAACGTCTATCCAAACCGTTGGATAGGCAGAGGAGGTCCCATTGCCTGGCCTCCACGCTCTCCCGACTTAACGCTAATGGATTTTCACCTGTGGGGACATCTCAAAACCTTGGTGTATTCCTCTCCGGTTGATACTAGGGAGGAACTTTTACAGAGAATCACATTTCATTGTGATGCGATAAGGAACAATGCTGGGTTGTTGTGGCGAGTACAGCAGTCCTCTATTCGTCGTGCCCGCGAGTGTATCAGAGTTCACGGAGCCCATATTGAACCCACTTATGAAGTTTTTAATTGAATATTTCTAATTTAATTTTTCTGTACATTATTTTTTAAGGTTGTTTTTTAAATAATTTCAAGAAAAACATATTTCTAAAAATAATTTTTGTTAAGGTGCCTTTCTGGGACAAGACTGAATTTTTAAGAATCTTGTAATTTTGTCGGATTAAATAACCTAAACTAAAACTTTTCTGTTTCTTGAATGACTTTCGTATCACACTTTGTTGCAGACAAAAAATTAGAAATCATGGTTCTTTTTAATAAAAATAAAACATTAATTCTTTATTATTTTTTTTCTCGAAAACGGTTCATTTTATGGACAATAAACAAGAGTACCTTTTCTTTAGCTTAATGTTCAAGGTATCCAAATTTATTTTTTTTAACTCCCTATCATACAGGGTGTTAAAAATGTAAGCATTAAAATGTACAACCTAGTCCGCCCCTGGTAAACTAAACAAGCTAATTATGTTTTAAGGACAGTATTTTAAGGGGTCCTTACTACTGTTTATCCTATTAAATTTTCATTAAATTATATTAAGTAGTTTAAAAGTTATTCAAGAAAATCTTATTTCCAGTGGCGTCCTTTAGGAGGCCGTATCTCCGTAGGGAGGGCCGCTAGAAAAAAAATTTATGGGAACTTGTCATCTTATTTTTTAATGTTCTATCTGAATCCGAGAGATTTCTCACATTTTCCGGGACACCCTGTATAATACAATTTAATGTAACACACTTGTTTTTCTCTGCAATTTAATGCAGCTCCTTGTATATCACAATTTAATGTACAGGCTTTCCTGATGCAATTTAATGCTTCACCTTGTATATTACAATTTTATATAAAACCAGATTAAGGCTACCATTACCACTCTGGTTGTGTAACAATTCTACAGGTGAATAATTAAGTAACAATAACGATAATAGCAATTAAATAAAAAAAAATTCTCTTAGATCTAGATAATTTGATCTTATCTGTGCATTTAAGCTTCTACAATTGACTATAGTGTTTTAGATTTATTCATTGACAGAATAACACTTATTAATATATATTAATGTATTTACCTCAGTCGCCAATTGTGGTATCCGAGTAGGGAACACTAAAACACTTGGTTTAGATAGCAGTAGTATATTTAGTCGCACAAATCTAATCTTTAATACAATTACTAGTACATGCATATAAACGCCCAATAATCAACAAATTGTCTCATAAGAGAGCTCCGGTAATACTGACTAATTATTACAGTTTAATATAAAATACACACAAGTTACGTCTGCTGACTAGGCAACCAAGCTTACCTCGCACGGAACTAAACATTATACCGGCACTTCTCTTTTAATTGTTGTTGTGAATACATTGTTAAAAATAAATTAATTAAAAAGTTCAACTGTTTTAATTTAACAAATTAAGAATTCAAAACTGGCGCTGTGAAACAGGATTCTCATCAACAAAAATCATTAGAATTTTTGGTTTGTTTCTACAATTTATGGTGAAACCGGACTCATCAACATCAAAGAAGAAAGTCACCCGTCTTCAACCTGCCAAAGGACCCATTGAAGATTCATTGGACAAATCTCCTGAATTTTGTCCTTTCGTCCCCCGAGCCAATTGGAGATGAACAACGCATTAAAATTAATCAAGTAAGTCGTTCAGTAGTTCCTTTTGCATCCCTTTTATTATTTCCTAATTTATTTTCATTTATTTTAAGTATTATTTTTTTGCCTTTATTAATTTTTATGCCAACAAATCTAAACAAAATTTCGGTTTCGGAATTAAGTGATCCAGAAATAGAACAACTTATTATATTATTACAAAATACTACTATAACTAATCCCCAAATTAAAATCAACAAAGTAAATATGACAGATCCAGTAATTCCTAAAATAACTGATAAGCAACTTGAACAATTTTGTAAAGTAATACCTATTTATGGCGATGGTGAAGCATCTCTCAGCGATTTCATAATTTCTGTGGACAAAATTATTGATCTTTTTCAAGGCACTTTTGCAATGTGCTCAAACATTCAATTGCATTTATTTAACCTCTATGTTTTAAGCAAAATTCGCGGACCACCAAAATCATTTATAACAGCCAATAAACTCGACAATTTTATTCCAAATTCTTTTCAAACTTGGCAAAATAGTCGTACCGACCTTTTAAAAAAATTTGGTGAGCGTCGATCCGAATCTACATTAGAACGTGAACTAACAACATGCATTCAAAATTTTAATGAAAATTATACCGATTATTATTTGCGCCTGGACAAGAAATTAAATGACCTTATCGATCTTGTCTCCATTCAAAACAGCGATGCAAATATCGTTAAAATAAAAACAGAACTTTTTCAGCAAAAAGCACTGTTGACATTTAAAGTTGGTCTTTCACAACCCTACCGCGATTTGTTAAAATACAGCAATTGTAAATCACTAGAAGAATGTCTTTCGCGATGTTCTGAGCTCGAAAACAAAGAATCTTTTGGTAGAGCTATACGCAACACCAAATCTGATAAAAGCAAAACACCCCAATTAGTTTTAAATTCTCCGTCACCAAGATTTTTTAACTATCCCCCACAACATTTTAATCAAGTCAGTCACCCCGAACCACAACGATCAAATTTTAATAACACAAAACCCTTTGGTAATTTTAACAAATCTTTTCCTCATAAATCGCAACCAAAATATAAACAATTTTTCGGCCCATCTTCAAGCAAAAATTTGCCAAATACACAACATTTTTATAAGCCATCTCCGATGTCAACCCAAACCGCCAAATATTCAAATCAAAGTTACAAACCGACTCCAATGTCAACTCAAACCATTAAAAACCCTCAAAATTTTAGGCATAACGCGTATAACATCGAAAGTACCGAATTTGATTCCTAGAGTTATTGCCCCGAAGACGACACTGTGAACGGAAGCGCACCTGATATGTCCGCGTCGTCCGATTTCGATCCCGGTTTACCTACCGACCAAGTTTATTCTCACCCATAATATAACAAGTGGTGTGATTATCATCGATGATATTTTCGAATTGAAACCGAGCTGCAGATTTCACGAGTCCGCAGGACGAGTGAAATGTGCTGCTTCGGTTTCAATGAGTAAATATCTTCGATTATTAATCATACCACGAGTTATATTTAGTGAGAAAATACAATGAATTTTAGGAATTAAAAAATTTGTCAGATTGACATTTAAAATTAAAATGTGCTTTAAAATATAAAAAGACTTTAATAAACCTTATTTATTCAAACTTACCTTAATTTCATTATCGTTTACACCAACCCATCGATTTTTTAGAGTTTATAATTCATTATTTTATTGATATATATCAAACACAAAATTTAAATGACAACACATGTTAAATCAAGAAAAGTGTCAAAATTCTTAGTAACGTGTAAACAAGATGATAAAAAATATTGCCGCTGGGATAAAATGCGGAACTATGAAATGCTGGCATTTTATTGGTTCTAATATTAATGAATTGTATTGTCACCCATAATATAACAAGTGGTATGATTATCATCGATGATATTTTCGAATTGAAACCGAGCTGCAGATTTCACGAGTCCGCAGGACGAGTGAAATGTGCTGCTTCGGTTTCATTGAGTAAATATCATCGATAATTACCCTGTTATATATGCCTACAAGACAATTATCGCTTGATTACAGCGATAATTGTCTACTAGGAATCGATAATTCCATTGTATCAACGTATCCATGGCAATTAATAAAAATAACGTCAGTTTTTATTTTAATGTGACAGTTATTTAAAATGTCACGTTTTGGTAAAGAATCATTTGAATCAATTATTGAATAATGTTAAATGAAGTTTTGTGTTAAAATTAAAATATTTGAAAATGTTATTCTTTGATTTAGTTAGTTTATTCGTGTAATTATCTAAACAAATTACACTCGTGCATAAAAATAATCAGATAATTTTGCATTCAAGCATATTGCCTTTTAAAAAAATGCATTCGGTCATTTTCATATTTTTAGGAAAGAGCCCTCCACCTTCGGTGTCGGGCTCTTTCCAAAATATGAAAATAAACTTATGCATTTGTTAGGCAATATGCTTTCAAGCAAAATTATCGATAATTTTTAAGCACTTGTGTAATTACCCCCGATAATTAATCATACCACGAGTTATATTTAGTGAGAAAATATAATGAATTTTAGGATTTAACGAATTGTTAGTTTGGCATTTGAAATTAAAATGTGCTTTAAAATATAAAAAGACTTTAATAAACCTTATTTATTCAAACTTACCTTAATTTTATTATCGTTAACACCAACCCATCGATCTTTTAGAGTTTATAATTCATTATTTTAATCATTTAACAAACACAGTATTTAAATGTCAACAAATGTCAAATCAAAAAAAGTGTCAAAATCGTTAGCAACGTGTAAATAAGGTGATAAAAAATATTGCCGCTGTGATAAAATGCGTAACCATGGAATACTGGCATTTTATTGGTTCTAATTATAATGAATTGTATTGTCATCTAGATAATGCTGATGCTAATTATTTGCCGTGTGAAAATTTTTACGACGTCAATTTGAACCCGAATGCCACATAAACTTAAATAATATTGCAAATTTACCTCGATTGCCTTTCATTACTCTTTCACTTTTTAATCTCAAAATTTTAATAGATACAGGAGCCACTAATTCAATAATAACCCCAAAAGCGGCGTATTATTTTAATTTAAATAACTTTTTTCAAAAAGAATTTACTGTGCAGTCACTTAATAAATCATTTACCAACAATAAAAATGTACAGTATCCAATTTTTTCAGAATTCGGAATCAATTACTGCTTTAAATTTCATATAATTCCCTGGCATGACAGATTTGATGCGCTAATTGGTTCAAGCTATCTTTAAAATTTGTACGCAAAAATTGATTATCGAACACACACTTTAAATATTAATAATATTTCAATAAAATTCCGTTATTTTTCTCCAGAACATACTAAAATTGCAGTTAATTGTCCCGATGGCGATGTTTTCGTCCCCAACGTTTCGATTCACAATCAAGAAATTTTACCCTCTTCTATTCATTTAGTCAAAGACGGATTTATAACAATTCCATATACAGAAAATGCCCCTAAACAAATCTCCGCGTACCCCTTGAACTTATTTAACATAGAAACGAGTTTTCCGATTTACAATAACGACTTAGATGTCAAAAACTTACGTCTTTCCCATCTAAATTCCGAAGAAACAACAGCAATTATTAATCTTTGTCAGCGATATAAAAATATTTTTTATAACGAATCGACACCCCTGTCATCTTCAGTCACTACTACCCATCATATAGCGACAAAAGATGAAAACCCAATTTTTACTCGTTCGTTTGGGCACCCTCCGCTTATGCGTTCTGAGATCTCTAAACAAATTCGGAAACTTTTAGACCAAAAAATTATTCGTCCTTCAACCAGTCCATATAGTGCCCCTGTGTGAGAACACAATTGAAGACAAATACCCGCTTCCCAGAGTCGATGAAATCTTAGAAAATCTAGGACGTTGTAAATATTTTACATGCCTTGATCTTGCCCAAGGATTTCATCAGATAAAAATGTCAGACAAATCAATCCCTAAAACCGCCTTTACTGTCAACCAAGGACACTACGAATACGTTCGCATGCCCTTTGGCTTACGCAATGCCCCTGCTTCATTTCAACGTATGATGGACGAAGTTTTAAGGCCTTATTTATATCAAAAATGTTTTGTTTACATGGACGATGTAATTATTTTTTCAAAATCACTCCAAGACCACATTCATGATTTAAAACTAATATTTTCTGGATTAAATAAAGCAAATCTTAAAGTACAGCTTGACAAGTCAGAGTTTTTAACAAAACGGGTAGAATTTTTAGGTCATATCGTAACAGAAAATGGACTGGAACCAAACACCAATAAAATTAAAGCCATCCAAAATTTCCCTATTCCTAAAACCGTTAAAGAAATTAAATCCTTTTTGGGACTTATCGGATATTACCGTAGGTTCATATCTGATTTTGCAAAATTGACATACCCAATTAACAAATGTACGCGAAAAAATGAAAAAATTGACATTTACAACGAACAATACGTATCAGCATTTAATAAATGCAAAGAAGCATTATCCAACTTCCCTATTTTACAATATCCGGATTTTCAAGAGACTTTTACCTTAACAACTGACGCGTCCAACGTTTCCCTTGGTTCTGTGCTCTCCCAAAAAGGACTTCCCATTGCCTATCACTCACGCACCCTCAATTCTGCTGAAAGAAATTATTCTACAACAGAAAAGGAACTTCTTGCTATTGTTGACTCTGTGCAACATTTTCGTCCCTATTTATTTGGCCGCACATTCAAAATTGAAACGGATCACAACCCCTTAATTTGGCTCTCAAAATTAAAAACCCCAAATTCACGATTAGTTCGCTGAAAAATAAAGTTGGAGGAGTTCGATTACACAATAGTATATAAAAAAGGTAAAGACAATGTTGTTGCTGATGCCTTGTCTAGAATCGAGATCAATGTAAATGATACTGATTCGATCTTCCCAAATATCGAAGAAAACCCCGACCCAGCTGATCTTGAAGAATTTCTTGAAAAAAGCACTGTTCATTCCCAAGCAGACAATATTTCTTTTGAACTTCCAATAACTGACAAACCAATTAATTATTTTAAGAACCAAATTTTTATTGCTACTGGCCATTTAGAACAAAACTCCCTTAAAATCAAATTTAGAGACCGTCGAGTTATAAGCATTGTATTACAAGATAATAACAATATTTCTGAACAAATCCTCTCTCAATTTAAAGAACTTATTGACCCTTCACAAACCTATTATCTGTATTTACATCAACCCAATTTGTTACGCCCCCTTATTGAGGAAACACTTGGAAATTTTTTTACAAATTCACTTAAAATTATACTTTGTTCCACCTATTTAAAAGACATTTGCAAAGTTGAGGACCAGGAAAAAATAATCGAGCAATATCATAATAGAAATCATAACGGCATAAATGAAACGTATTCGCAATTATCCCAAATTTATTATTGGCCTAATTTAAAAATCGATATTACAAAATTTATAAATGCTTGTACCGTATGCTTAAAAAACAAATACGAACGCAGACCCCCAAAGTACCCATTTCAAGGCCCGCTATTATCACATAAACCTTTTCAAAATTTACACATTGATGTTTTCTTTTATAAAAGTAAATCATTTTTAACAATTTTAGATCAATTCAGTAAGTACGCACAATGTTATATGTTAAATGATCGAACTAGTTTTGAAATAATTTGTAAATTAAGGCATTATTGCTCTCACCACAATTATCCGGAAAAAATTACAACAGATTCAGGCACAGAATTTACGAGCCACACGTTTAAACAATATTTAAATTTACATAAAATAGATCACCATATTACTACCGTCCGAAACTCAAACTCAAACTCCCCCATCGAACGCTTTCATAGTACCCTTATCGAAAAACTAAACATCCTCCACGAAGTTAACCCGCAAGACTCCCTAGATGATCACGTTATCACCGCTGTCACAATATATAATCAATCAATACATTCAAGTACTAATTTTGTCCCTTTTACGCTATTATATGGTCCCTACGAAAAACTTATAGAACTATAATACCGACACGCCTATTTATGAAGATTTTGTCGAAAAGCGAAAGAAAGAACTTTTACCTTTTTTTGATCACGTTTATGGAAAAACTCGAGAAAAAGCAAGAAAAATGTAATAAAACTAGAAACGATGTACGTTTAGATTATTCAACCCAAATCAGTTCAGATACACCCCTTATTGTATATTATAAAAATAAAAATAGAAATAAAGCAATTGCCCCATTTTCTCCCCTCGTTGTTATGGAGCAACAAAATAATAAACTAATTGTAGAAAAATGTAATAAAACCAGAAACGATGTACGTTTAGATTATTCAACCCAAATCAGTTCAGATACACCCCTTATTGTATATTATAAAAATAAAAATAGAAATAAAGCAATTGCCCCATTTTCTCCCCTCGTTGTTATGGAGCAACAAAATAATAAACTAATTGGTAGAACACATAAAAGAACCACAGAAACCGATAAAAAGTATTTAAAAATTCGTAACAGTAACACCTTGTTGCAGGATTCTGCTACTGGTGGCCCCTCTGTCCACTGCCTGCAACATAAATGGATACTATGACGAAATTATTGGACAACAAAAAGAAATATTACATAATCATAAGGTTTTAACCCAATTTAACATTTCTTCTATAGAAAACAGCGTTTTTAACATTCCTGTTGCAAATACAAGTTCACATTTCCTTAATGCCCTTCACGACCTCGCCCTTCAAAATCTAAAAAGTTCACTTAATAAATTGTTACGCAATCGACCAAAACGAGGTTTAATCAATGCTCTTGGTTCAACCGTTAAATTTATCACTGGCAATTTAGATCAATCGGATCTGGATTTAATCAATAGAAAATTTGAAAATTTGACAGATGCTCACAATCACAATCATAACGTAAATAAAATATTAATTTTTTGTAAAGAAACAAACGACCGCTATAATAAAATAATAACAACATTTAATAAAATTTATAAAGACATTTCCCATAAATATCGACACGATTTTGACGAACTTTCAAAAACACAACTTTTAATCCAAAATTATAATAATTTACAAAATTTTGTTGAAATGCTTTTCAGAACAATTTCATTCTCACAGTTAGGATATTCTAATGTAAAAATGTTTTAGCGAAATCATCCATAGAATCATCTTTATTATCAATTTCTTTATAAATTAATAGAGCGATCAAAAACAGTTGTTATTATTTCTGATCAATTAATTCCAATAATTTTAAAAGTTCCGATCTCATTCAAAGAAACATTTTCCTATCCTTTCCTTCTACTGACGACATAATGATTATTCCACCTTCCAATTACTATTCTAATGGAAAATGGTTTAAAAATTGTCATCACCCGATCAGATATGAACTTCAGTCAAACTAAATGTTGGAATACAAATCAACCACCATCCAAGAAATATGTACAGGACACACCATTGTTCCCGAATGCAGATCCATAGTTGTGTCAAGCCCCTGTGACGTAACCATCGATGAAGAAAGATACTCCATCAACAGCACTAAAGTATCGCTTATAAGCTATAGGATACGCCTCAGGCATCTTCTGTTCCACCAGAGACCTACCCTCAAAAATTTGGAATCCGCTCTTCGAGCTAAGGAGGGAGGAGTTACGTCTGCTGACTAGGCAACCGAGCTTACCTCGCACGGAACTAAACATTATACCGGCACTTCTATTTTAATTGTTGTTGTGAATACATTGTTAAAAATAAATTATTTAAAAAGTTCAACTGTTTTAATTTAACAAATTAAGAATTCAAAACTCACATGGAAAAAAGTTAGGGATATTAATAAATTATAAACTTATGCTAGATGTATTTTCGAGCAAAGAACCCACCAATATTGTACATACTGTATAATTCAATACACTAAAAAAATGGAATATATTGTTTTGTTTGGTTTGAAATTTACCAGTTGCCGATGGGACGTTTTTATGTTTTTTTTTGTTTTAAGTTTTTATTGTTGAAATAAGTAATTATGATATGTTTTAATGTTGAATGGAGCGTTTTAGTAATTTGTCAACATGGAACGAGTGCACTTGTCTATCGTAAACGCTAATAGGGCTATTGGCATGTTGCAGGCTGGTATGAGCCAAGTGGCTGTTGGAAATGCACTAGGTGTCATTAGTAGACTGTATAGTCGATATCGGAATACAGGCGACGGTTCTGAAAGGGCTCGCAGTGGAAGACCAAGATCTACCACCAGAAGACAAGATCGCTTCATTGGCATCACGGCTCGTAGAAATGTAAACAGATCAGCTTCGAGGATTGCTGATGATTTAAGAAGAGCTAGCGGAGTTCGGATTACCTACAGAACGATTATAAATCGCCTACATAGTGTAAATTTGAGGGCTAGAAGACCATGGCGCTCTGTACCTCTTAACATTCAACATCGCCGAATGGAACAGTGTTATGTTTACAGACGAGTCGAGAGTATGCTTTCATAGTGATTCGAGACGAGTGCGAGTTTGGAGAGAACCTGGAGGACGAGTTCAACCAGGTCGGGTTCAAGAAGTTCATCCGTATGGAGGTGGCAGTGTCATGGTTTGGGCTGGAATTTTTTTGGTGGTCGAACGGAGCTGTATTTATGCGATGGTACTATGAATGGTCAGATATATCGAAATGACATCATAAATGGCATTGTTGGGGACTACAGAAACAATTTAGAACCCAATTTCATATTTTTGGATGACAATGCTCGACCACATAGAGCCAGAATTGTTCTTGATCAAATCGATGCTAATGAAATTAATCATTTAAGACTACCAGCAAGATCACCTGATCTTAATGCGATCGAAAATGTTTGAGATTTTCTTAAAATAGCTCTTAGTTCTCACGATCCACCACCGAACAACCTTGATGAATTAAGAGCCATTTTGCCTATTGTATGGGATCGGATATCACAAGAGGCAATTGATAACTGTATAAGGAGCATGCCAAGACGTACACAAGCAGTTATAGACAATCGCGGTCACCATGTGGAATATTAGTATCATTCAAATTTTATTTAATTATATTTTTTCATCTTGGTTACAAATTAGAAATTATTGTTTAAGGTTGTTTAGGTTAATATTGAATTATTATAACTATAAATTATATATTTTGTTTAAAAAATAAATTTCTTTCTTATTGTTCTTCAATGTCCCAAACTTTTTTTAATATCCCTAACTTTTTTCCATGTGTGTATATCATCATTTGGAACTTTATGTAATAACAAAATATATGACTTAATTCTATCAGCTTAGTCATTCATGCGCTCCCACAACATGTTTTAAGTCAATTATATTATGTTATACAATATATTGCAACATATTATAAAATATTATTTTTAATTTAACATACTTACATAAATATGTAAAAATAATTTAAATAAGTTTATCCATTAAAAATTAAACTAAACTAAAATATTATTTTTAAAAGCTACATATGTAAAACTTTTCCTGAAAGATAAGGACTAGAAGGTCCTGTTTTTTTTGTTGTTATAGGAATGAATGGTATATGCCGATATATAATAAAGTGTAAATTTTGCATTTTTATATAATATATAATATATATATATATATACAGATAGACTATAACCGACACAAAATGAAAGAAAATGTTGAAACTTCCGAAAATGTTTATAAAACTTTCGAAAATCTATGCGGGAAAACAACGGAGATAACATATGACACTCAATGTTTTACGCTATCTCTTCATTTAAATGAAGTATTCGAAGAACTAAAGTGGACAACCCAAGTAATAGATAGAGGCAACTTACACTAATTGATTTCACCAACTCGTGTAACTAGGATCCAGAAAGTGTTCGAAGAAGATTACCCGTAACACAGTGCTGCCAGATTATAACCGACACAAAATGAAAGAAAATGTTGAAACTTACGAAAATGTTTATAAAACTTTCGAAAATCTATGCGGGAAAATAACGGAGATGACATATGACACTCAATGTTTTACGCTATCTCATCATTTAAATGAAGTATTCGAGGAACTAAAGTGGACAACCCAAGTAATAGATAGAGGCAACTTACACGAATTGATTTCATCAACTCGTGTAACTAGGATCCAGAAAGTGTTCGAAGAAGATTATCCCTAACACAGTGCTGCCATATTGGGCGCTTTAGCGCCAATCGGGCGGTTTTAAGAAATAAATTGCGCCTAGTTTTTTATAAAAAGCGCAAACCGCAAGTTGGGCGATTTCTGAAAAAAGAAAATTGCTCTTTTGGCAGTTCCTCGAATTACTATCGCTAACAAAAAAAACTCATACAGCTTAAAAATCTAGTGTTCCTGATTTTCTATCATTTCGTTGGAGTAATTATGGCTTTTAACATGATACGTCACATTTGAAAGGTCTAAAATTAAATACAAAGTTAGGTTGAAGTTTGAAAAAAAAATTTATATTTCGTCATCCCTCTGTTTTTGTCAATTACTGCCCGCAAACGGCAAAGCATGGAAGTCGCCGTCTTGCTTTATATCGTTCCAAATGGCTTCAATGGCTTGCCAGAGTTTTTCTGCATTGTTTGGTTGAAAATGTTGTTGAAAAAGTCATAATGGATGTGACAAAGCTCGATGTCAGCTTGACATTGACAGAAAAGTTTTATTCACACAGCCACAATATAGCTGTATGAGTTTTTTTTGTTAGCGATAGTAAAACCGCAAACCGCAATTTGAGCGATTTCTGAAAAAATAAATTGCTCTTTTGGAAATTCTTCGAATTAAACTTTACTTAAAATATATCTTCAGATTGCAGCTGCCTGTATACTTACTTATAGATCACCACAAATCCTAATCATAGATGGCATTAAAGTAGTGTAAACACATATACTGGGTAGTATATGTGTAAAAAATGTAATTTTATAATTAGAGGTGAGTGCGGTCAAAATTTGAATTCAAGTAAAAGAAATTAAAATTGAAATATGAGTTCTGATTGTACAGCTAACTTTTTCCCCTTTCCGTTACTGGGCTGTTGTGCAGCCGGCTTAACAGTAATAATATTAGTAATAAATATAGCTTACTAGCATTCACAATAGGAACAGTTTCTATTCCTTATTATTTTAAAAGCTAGTAGGCCATATCTAAATTTATTTATTTTTAAAAATAACAAATATTTATTTTTAATAATATTAAACATTTATTTTTGTATATTTCATAAATAATGTGTGTAAGTATTTTTAATGCATTTTTCGAATTAACCCTTACAAGAATTTCATTTTAATTTTACCAATCTAACGTTGGCGCTGATTGCAATTTTGTTGGCGCTTTTGGGCGTATCTCACTCGAAAATTGGCGCCTCGACTTTAAAATATCTGGCAACACTGCCCTAACACTGAATATATTGACGGAACCTGTATTGAAGACCACGATGGAGACGACTAGTCTTTCCAAGTATTTAGTCATTTTTTACTAGTGAGAACCACAAACTTAATGAAAGTGACCCCAATTCCTGTGAAAATCTCTAACACATCATATTGGGAACCAGACGTCACCGGATTGAACGAAAACGAGTTCAAGTTTTGCATTATTCACCAACATCAGTTAAAAACATAGAAACAGCATCTAATTGTATAATTGATGAAGTATACCAACGATTCGAGACAACCAAATGCAAACTGGTCCAGCGAAGCCTTATTGGAACAATATGGAAAGAACTCTATACAACCAATGCAAGGATGGCAGTTACAACAAACCCATCAGAATGGCGATAACTTGCAATGGCGTAAGAGAAAAAGTCACGTTGATAAGACGAATATAATCCAAATTGCCCAGGACTGCATCATACAAACAAAATCCAACATCCTGACGCCAAGAAGGATTGATTCCACCTTCATTTGTCACCTGTAATATGATATCTGTCACTTTCCATCACCTGTCATTTGTCACCTATCACACCTGTCATTTGTCACCTGTTATACCTGTCATTTGTCACCTGTCATACCTGTCATTTCTCACCTGTCATTTGTTACCTGTCATTTATCGTTCTGCATAACTTTGCTTTCTGCACATAATATCATATTTGAATTTGAATACGGCTGGCTTCGACTGTGCTGCCACCGTTTTGTACCGATCGTTACTCGAAGTGCTCCGACAGTTGCCGAATTTGCCAACTGTTGGGTGGCTGAAACAAATATGGATGCCAAGCCGCTAAGGGTAAAATCTATTTTATTTTAAATGTGCTAGTGGCACTATGCCATAGTTAATTATTTCGCAAGTGATAAACATAAATTGGCGTTATTGTTTGTGATTAATTTTACCTGGTCCTGGCCGTGAAATACAATTGGTAAGTACTTTAAAATTATATATTTCTCATTTATTTCAATTTAATTTTTACAATGTTTCGTTGGAAATTGAAGAATTCTGTTAACAATCTTTTTTGTTCGTTTGTGATAAGCCTAAATTTAAAATTAATGAATTTTACTTATTTTGAGGTAAGGGTTTGAAGTGAAACCGTATTGAAATTATCGAAATACATACAGTGTTCGGAAAAGGTTAGGCCGAATTTTAAGGGGTAGTAGGCCATGCTGGGGGAAAAATTTTGATACAAGGAACATATTATGTCCGGAAACTTCCCCTTGCAAGCTACAGGCGTTTGAATTTGGCGTGCAGTCTGGGCCGTGCGGACTGCAGCGAGGAACAATGCGCAGCGGAGCCGGCAACAGACACGTCTGCTGTCCGCCTGCAAGGTTCCTGCGCGCCATATTAAAACAAAGCGTGCGCTTTTAAAGTCCGTATTTCGGGAAAGGGGCGTTTCCAGACACATGTTCCTTATATCAAAATATTTGTGAATGACTGCCAACCCTTAAAAGTTGACCCAACCGTTTCCGAACACCCTGTATAGTTATCATGACAACATGGGGATTTCCAAAGAAAAGTCTCAAAAAGCCCTCACAGTACCTTAATAAGCTGTTCTGAGTATATCCAGATATAGTCCTAATCAGGACGTCCTACGGACATCTGAAAGTGTATCATTTGGCCGTCTGTAGACCTCCTAGGGACGTCAAACGGACATTGCGGGACGTCCTGAGTACTTCCGCAATGTCCCAAGCTGACGTCCCGAGGACAGCCTAAGGACGTATTTGTGCTTACCGGGTAATGTCACTATAATCCAGCATCCAGGAGACCCAAATGATGGAATTGGTGCCAAACCAGCAATCGAGAGGAGGCAGACTATTTAATCGTCAATTAAACAAATTTAATATCTAATACTTTCCAAAATATTTTATATTTAATATTTTTTATTTTTTTATTTTAATTTTTATATTTTAATAATTTAATATTTCGACGAGGTGACCGACCCAAAGGTGCTGAGCCTACAAAATCATTACCCAATTAATCGGTCATCGCCGTTAAATCTGCATATATGCACATCCCAGATAGCAAACGTGAATACGAAATCACGCGTGAGTGAATAATGTGTGCTATATGATTTCACATGTGAAGTCTTGAACTCGTAATTCACACGTGAGTAGATTATGAATTCATATTATAGTCTCGTGTGATTTAATCGATTTTATTTTAAAATACATGGATTGCATGATTAAAAACTGCAGGTTTAAATATACATAGAATATTAATATTCTAATATCAAAATATTAACTGACGCGCGAATTTTGGAATTATTATTTTAGTTTTATTTTTTTATTATAATAAAATAAATAATAAAAATTTAAAATCGTATAAAATCTGTAATATTTATATTTTTTAAATAAAATTTTAAATTTGTCGATAAATTATAGTGGAGTATAAATTGCACCACTTTAATTTGAATTATCCCAAATGGGGGGGCCAGAAGCCAGGTAAGGCGACACAAAAAACTAACTTTTTTTCGCAAACTTTAATTTAAATTCTGTTTGCGCCGAACTTGTCTATTTAATGTCATTATAAACTATTATAAATTTGGAGTGGGTCCCACGTCTAATAAGTGAGATATTGGTATACCCAAAATCCCCAATCCGCCACTGATATATATTAATAATAATATTATTATAATTATAATATAATATATAATTATTATATATATTATAGTAATATATATAATTACATAATATATATTGGTTTAAAAGGTCACAATTATATGTTACAGGTACATTAATAATTAATATATGTATATTATAAATTAATTAATTAATTAGTTAACCTTAAGGTTATAATTGTAATGTATAACCTATAATTGAGGAGCAATCAACCAAAACCAGATAAATCCATTTTGAATTCTTGAATGATTCATATTTCTTTTAGTCGGATAAATCAATTGGAAAAGTGAATTTCAAGATAAACTTATTATAATAATATATATATTATATACTAATATTAATATTAGTATATAATATAATAATTATTATATAATATTAATATTATGATCATATCATATTATGATAACAAGTTTAGCTTGAAATAGATATTTCCAATGGATTTATCTGAACAAAAGAAATAGGAACCATTCAAAAAGTCGAAATGGATTTATCTGGTTTAGTCTGATTGCTTCTCAATTATGGCCTTTTAAACCAAGTTTTTGTGTATTTTTTTAAGATGTTAAAATAAATATTTCGACAGATTAAATTATTTTGAAAAATGAAATCCATATTCTAAAAGCGCATGCGCAAAAAATAAAAAGTTCACGCGTGATGGCAAATTGAGCATCAATTGAGGACTCATCTGTCGCGTTATATGAATTCACGCGTGAATTTAATTTTCACGCGTGAATTCGTAGTGAATTCATAGTGAATTCATTTTGCTATCTGGGATTGTTTAAATTATCTATTTGCTACGTCACATTAGAATTATGTATAAATAGGAATTAATTTAATAAAACTCTCTATTTTAACCATAACCTGCCTATAATTCACATCTACCTAACTACCCTCAACATTTCCTAAACTCTATAAAAGTTTACAACGATTTTGTTTTACGTGTTTAAAAATAATTGTATTTGCAGTATACCTTCTTTAAGGCTTTTTGCTACTTATATTTATATTGTAAATAGGGATGTGCGAATATTCAATTTACGAATTATTCAAATTGTTGGAATGTTTGAAATATTCTTATGGTTTAAATATTTACATATTATTAGAATTTTTAAAGTATTCGAATAATTCGATCCATTAGACCTATCCCATAAAACAGACTTTTGGATAGCGCGTGCCTGAAGAAGAGTGGTATCTCTTTCTCTTTTATATAATTAAAAAAAGACGACGTGCCTTTTCACGCACGCGCTATCCAAAAGTCCGTTTTATGGAATAGCTCATTTAAATAATAATTTAAACTATTTGAATAGTTTAAACTATTAAAATAGTTCAAATGTTCAACTTAACTCGAAAAACTATTTACACACCACTAATTGCAACTAAAAATGTATCAAATTTTAAAAAATTTAAATTATATACCCATGGGTAAAAAAATGCTTTTTACTTTTTAAACGTCAAATATTGTTTTTTCTTATTTCTATTCTTGTTTATGATGGATGAGCTGTATTTTATTATTAATTTTTTGTTTATACCAAGTGACGAAGATTTTTTAACTGCAAGTACCTACTACCCAGTAAGCACAAGCTAGCCGGCCCGAATACGTTTTGCCGAATCGACCCGACACATGTATTTGTTCCGGCATGTAGGCCGGGGCATGTCCGCCTGGCCGAATGTCGGCTATGTTTACTCGGCCGAGTTTCGGCTGTGTATAGTTGGCCGAGTGCTGGCCACAACAGCCTGCAGGCCATTCAAAAAAGCCTTCAGACGTCCTGGATAGGTATATCCTATAGGTTTAACACACTCGACTGAGCAGATGAGGATGGAAACAATTAATGTTCAGCTATGCCATTACAGACGCACACTTCCAACTAAATATTGCAACCCATCGCTATTTATAGTTAGCTCGCTTGCGTAAGCAGCCGTGAGATGTATTGCTTATGCCGCGGCAGGCCGTATTCCAGCCGTAAGTGGGCCGGCTAATGCAAGCCGAACGATTTTGCAGCGGCATGCCGTATTCTGGTCGACTTCGGTTAGAACATGGCCAAACGGTACCGGGCTAACATAACGCAGGCCATAAGCGGGACGGCTGGGGGCAAGCCGAACCACCGGTCAACCGCCTATGCCGAGCGAAGGCCGACTGTTTGCCGAGTGTTTGGTGCTTACTGGGTACTTCTTTATGACTTTGTTAAGAATAAATTTGTCTCATCTGTTCATTCCATTATCGCTTCCAAAACAAAACCAAAAATTAATTATATCAAATTAAAATCAATATAAATTGCAGCAGGAAATGATTGAATTTATAACTTAAACGAAAATAAAGATATTTCCTGTAAGTAAACAGTAAACAATTAAAATTTTCTTTCTTTAATAATGAAAGCTTATACTTTTTGTTGCTTTTTTTAAATTATTATATACTTTTTAATACTTTTATACTTACAGAATTTTTGTATTTATTAATTTTTTGTAATTTGTCGCTTTTTGGTCTTCTTTTTTTACATCGTTGTCTATAATGTTCCCTGGGTCAAACCAAAAACATTACTACTTCAGAAGAAATGTTAACTAAACAAAACGATTAAAAAGTTTTTAAATTTAATAATTATTAATGCTCAAAATAAATTAAATAAAAATTAATTTTATTTCCTACCAATGTCATATTTTTGTCCAACTTTCAATAGATAGAATAGAATAGACCTAAATTGAGAAACAGCTTCAAAATAAAATTAATTTTATTTTCTACCAATTTTATATTTTTGTTAAACTTCCAATAGATAGAAATTTCTATTCTAGATATTTTAAAGCTGCAGCTGTTTTTCAATGTATCAATTCCTTTTAAAAGGAATTGATAAATTAAAAAACTAAATTGAACTAATTGAAAAACAACTTTTAAAAGGACTTGATAAATTAAAAAACAACTTTTAAAATATCTTCTTTCAATGTTGCTTTTGTTCTACTTGCTAAGCAAGAAAGTCATATCTGACAATTTGTTGATTTGGAATAATAATTATTGTAATATAAGACTACTTTTCTTAGTAACACACTATTTTTTTGTAGTTAGGTCAAAATTAATAAAAGATTTATCAATTTACTAATGCAGATAAAGCATTCTGGGTTAGTGCAAAACATGCAGAAATGTCCAATCTCTGATTTAGATATGATGTCAGGTACGACCTTCTTGCTTAGCAGGGCAGAATAACCAATCTTCTTAGTCAATTTTAAAAAATAAGGTTATAAATATGATTGATTTATCGATTTATAAATAAAGAAAACAGGTTAACATCAGAAACCGGATAATTAAGCACAATTTTAATTTTAAAAAGTTTTTATTATAATATTCTATTTTAGAAGTCTTAAAAGTATTTAATGTATTTGTAAATAAATTGATAAAAATAACTTAAAAAACTAACAAACCCCTCTCACATTTTTTTTCTTTTGATATCACAGTCTTAATTAAAAGAATAGTTTGAATTACAAATTTCGTTTTTAAAAAATGTGCGGGCGACCTTTACCTTTTCATGTATTAATATTTTCCTACTTAAGTAGACACTACTGTGATGTTTGGATGTAAGGTAAAAGGCAAACCAACGAGGTGTACTAGTTAACTATATTAGCTATTTTCGCGGAGCTAATCCCGAACTAATTCCGGACATCCTAGGCATGCGCTTTTTAAAATTTGGCGTTCAAATTGTAAAGTGCGCATGACAAATATTAAAATGCGCATGCCTAGGATGTAGAACTAGTTCGGGATTAGCACCGCGAAAACACCTATTATTATCTATAACATTACAACTAACTATCTACTATCTAACGCTATACCAACGTATATCTACTACCTCAGCTAGGGAACAACCGATAACGCAGTAACGCATTGTCCCCCCACTATAACTACGTAGGTACTACACTACACCTTCCCCGTTTTTTTTTCAAAACAATTTATCCAAAAATAAATTGTTTTTTTGAGAAGAAAAAATTTAAACTATTATTATATTTAAGCTACAGCCAGGTACCTACCTGTTATCTAATTAACTGACTTAAATAAGATAATTTATAAATTAAATGATAATTTATAAATTAAATATTTTTATTTTAATTGTAATATGGCTTTGTTTTATTTTTATGAACTAATTGTTCTTTATTATTTTTTTAAATAAGCACATTAGGATCACTCACGTTTAATACCTTATGTGGACCTTCGAGCACTGAACTAAGTTTGTTCCCTGTTTCGCACTCCACCATAAGAAAATCACCTATTTTATAATTTACAGGGTTTGAAATTTTGCCATAACTTAATTTCCTTAGATATTTACTTTTTACAAGATTTTGGTGAGCATCTGCATTGGCTCGTTCTAATCTATATCTTTATTCTAGAGGATAGTTGTCGAAGTTTTATAAAGGACTTACATTAACGTTACTTAAATTAGTAGGAATATTACATGTCCTACCAAAAACTAATTCGAATGGTGTATATTTAGTTTCGGTGTGCACCGTTGTGTTATAAGAATGGAACCCAAGAGCTCCACGAAATTCTTTGATTTTAAAATCAAATCAATTGAGTCTAATTTCTCAAATATGCACCTCGTGTGAGTTTTCTAATGATCCTATGCTTTCATGATGATTGGCAGTAGGTACTATAAAGTTGAGAAATATTTAAAAGTTTACATGTTTCTTTAGTTGTGGAAGAAATAAACTCCGTCCTCCGATCTGTAGCTATTTTGCTTGGGATGCCGTATCGCAATATAAAATTGTTTACAGAAGCTTTTGCTACCGTGATAGCGTCTTTAGCTTTTAGCGGGTAAGCTTCAACAAATTTTGTTAGTTCGCATTGCAAGGTCAAAATAAAAGAAAAGTTTTCTGAATCGGTTTCCATTGGACCTACAATATCCAAATATCACATTTTTTTTAAAATTCCATTACGTTCTTGTTCATACCTGGTCAATATTGTTTATCATGTCCACTTGTCAGAAGAATGTGAAAATTAATTTTCAACTATTCTCTGAATTTGAGACAGGCTTCCGTCAAAATGTCTACGTCAGAAACCCAGTAATCAATAAATTCTTTTTGGAAATCAAACTTATCGTATTTGTGCTCTTCGTACCATTTTAAAAATTTATTTCGTGCATCCTCCTTTATTATGTCTGGGTTGTAATATTTAATGGATGGCATGGGACCAATATATGTTTGGTTTTCCCAGGTGTTAAATAAATGAGGAAAATATCCTTTTTTAAATTTGTCATCCAACCCGAAAGCTTTTGATAGTGCTGAGAGGGCCATCGGAAAGTAGTTTAGGGAATCCAAAAATTTTACGTTCCCCAACTGCATCATTATAATTTTCGTCCCTCGCATAATCAGCTCGGGCGTTAAATCGGATTTGGTGAGTATATAGTTTAGGATAAATGGATGGTCGAAAGCCTGACCGTTGTGTGCCACAACAACTTCTTTGAATTATTTTCTAATTTCTAGAAGGTGTATCATAAACGAGGCAATAGGGTTTTCCCCTTTAACTTTTTGTAGTCTTACTCCGCATTTTTTGCAAACAATATCTGCAGTGTAAATGCACTCATCACAGCATTGCTTAACAACGCAGAGATTCGGTTCATGTTCATAACTACCGTCTTCTAGTTTCTTATCCTGTCTAGTGTCTAGATCATAGAAAACGTAGAATATGTTTTTTGTTCTAGGCTTTCCAGTATCAGTTTGATAGTACAGTTTTTAGGCACTTGGGACAGAGTCGAATTTAATTGCAGATAGATCCTGCCGTGCCGACCTGAATATGGTTATCATGGCATGCCTGGTTTTTAAATGTACGAAGACATTCTGTACAGTTAACCTTAATTCCATCTTTGCATGGTGGAGACCTCTGGCAAGCAAAACAAGATTTAACACACCTGTGTCTGTTTTTATTATTGTGCGAAACATGACATTCCTCACAATAATAACTGCAGTAGAAAGTTTATCAACAAAGGATTTGGCAACAACAAGAGCACGAGGTAAACACAGGTTGTCTGTTTTTAATAGCTATTATCCCCTGTCGTTTCGCACACTCTTCATCGAATGTGTTGTAGTTTTTTCCTATTATTCCTTTTCCAGCAGGCATTTTAACAGAGGTGACTCAAAGGCAAAAGGTTTCAGTATTCAGCCCCATGGAATTGGACTGATAACCCAGCAAACCAGGTTGTTCCATTTACATAGCCATGATATAGCTAACAAAGAACATTGCCATATAAAATTGTTTATATAACATTTACATATTAGTTCTCTATTTTGTTACATAATTACAGGCCCGTTCCTGAGGTGTCTGGCGCCTTTAAATAAAATACATTAAATATTTTAATTTTAAGCCCTTAAATTTAAAAAAATATATATTTTGCGACAAACTGGTAATATGTAATTGAAAATGTAAAAAACGCTTTAATTAAGTATAAAAAATATTTATTAAATTACCAAACAAACAAAATCACAAAAAATATTCAATGATAATAATACTCTAAAGAAAACAAAAAAACAATCTAAACAATATAATAACTACAAATGGTTTTTTGTGACGTACTCTCTAAAAATGAATTAGTCAAAAATGACTAGTTTTCGAAGTAAAAAAAGCAGTCACTAATAACTTTAGTCCACAGCAATTTGTATCCCGGAAATATAACAGCTTATTATTATATAAAATTGTCCCCTGAATCCGAAAATACCGTTAAAAATTATGAAAGTAAAGCAGTTTTTAAGATATAGTTCTACGTTCTACTTTTATTACTTTTGACATTTTCAGATTCAGCGGACAATTTTACATGGGAGTTGACTGCTAAATGTCCGGGATACAAATTTGTATGGCAAAATGGCTGTAAACTATTGTAATTATGTATAATATGATAATATGTAATTATCGTCAATAGAAATTAATTGCTATTGACGATGAACACAATAGTTTACAGCTATTTTGCCCACCATGTCTCACTATGATCACACTTTTTTTCATGGAAGCGTTTTCGAGGTTTGGCGTTTTAGCGAGTTCTAATTGATCGATTTGACAAAACAAGCACTTAAATCAAAGGTAATTGAGCCCTCTACAACTTTCTCTTATATAGTTTTGGTATCGGCCCAGTAGTTCGATGCTAGCGATTTTATTAAGTTGAAATAGATATTTGTTTTACAAGTGTTGAAAAGCGACTTTTTCATGCGAGTTTTTAAGTTGCCCCCGAGGCTGTTAGGCCAAGTGTGCATTAACACGAGCTTGAAGAAAGCTTTTCTCACAAGTATAACACAATGTTTTTTCTGCGACCCTTTTATTTTTTATTATTTTTAAATACAAAACAAAATAACCTAAAAATTTTTTTGACAGCTAAATATCAAACGATGCTTTCCGGTTCTTTTCACACAGACCTGTCACTTTTCACACAGAAATGTCACTTTACATTCGTGTTTTGCCTTGCCAATGAAAAGATTCATTTTCTAAGCAACGATGCCATCATGAAAAGTGACTTTTACATAGTGGTCGTAGAAAAAAGTCCTTTTTTTTACAAAAATCGAGGTCGAAAATTTACATATCTTTCTGGAAAAGATAGAGATCAAAAAGATAAGTCGAGTTTGATTTATTTTACGTATAGATAATACCAAAAGGAAAAAATAAGCTGCTGTTGATAAAAATCCATGAATAAATGGCGAAGTTATGAATTTTTCAGTGGAAGACCAAAATTCAGTTTTTGGAGAATTTTTATATAATACCTACATATATATTAAACATTAAATATTGAAATTAAATTATATATTAAAAATTAAATTAAATTAAATATTGAACAGTTTTATTTTGTTGGTTTAAAAAAATCTGTCTCCTTCTTTGTTTTTAGTTGCTTTCGTATTCCGTTTCTCGTATGAGGGACCAAATCACCCATCATGGTTGTATCCCAGAAGCCGTGATACCTCCGGTCCATAGCCTTCATTTGCTGGTGAAAACGTTCTCCGTACTCGTCACCCAGATTGTCCGGATTATTTACGCACTCGAACTCTACTTCTTTTACACTTTTTATACAAAATAAAACTATGATAAAAATACCTTGTTGAAATATCAAAAAATAGCAGTAAAATGCCAATCTGCCAACACGAGAAACAAAAGAATTCACGTTTGAGGAGTCATGTCAAATTTAAATTTTGAATTATGTTTTCGATGAAAAAATTTCAATCATGCACTTTAATTAGGTTTTCATTAAAGAATAAACATATTACAAAATAAAAGAAAAAAAACTAAAAATCGTCAAAAAGCTGAATATTGGTCTTCCACTAAAAAATTCGCCATTTTCATTGTATTTTTATAAACATTGGCCTGTTTTTTTTATAAAAATGTAAGCTGTATGAAAAAAAATCAAACTGCAGTTATCTGTTTGACTTAAACCTTTCCCAGGACGATATGTAAATTTTCGACCTCAATTTTTGCCATAAAAACGATTTTTTTAAGTTATTAAAATCGTTAGCATCAAAATACTTATCGGATATCAAAAGTATGTTAAAGAAAGTTTTGGAGGGCTTAAATACCTTCAATTGGGCTTGTTTGGCCAATTAGATTTAAAGTTATACTCAAAAACGTCAAATCACAAAATTGAAAAAAAAAAACATTTCAAAAACGCTTCCATAAAAAAAATACCTATGAGTGTGATTTTCGTGTTTAGTGGGTTAAAATACATGGGAAAATTATAATGGGATATGGTGGCCAGAATTTTTTTTCGATATGGTAAACTAGTGTTATTAGTTGCTGCTTTTTCGCTATAGCAATTAGACTAATTAAATTAATCATTTTTGACTACTTCCTTTTTCAAGAGTATACTCTTTAAATAGAATTAGTCAAAAATGACTAATTCAATTATAATTGAATTAGTCATTTTTGACTAATTCTATTTAAAGAGTATACTCTTGAAAAAGGAAGTAGTCAAAAATGATTAATTTAATTAGTCTAATTGCTATAGCGAAAAAGCAGCAACTAATAACACTAGTTTACCATATCGAAAAAAAATTCTGGCCACCATATCCCATTATAATTAGACTATAGTCTAATTGCCATAGCGAAAGGGCAGCGACTATTATAATAACAGCTTATAAGCTCGTTACAAAGTTATACACTGTGTAGACTACTGTTAAACTTTGCTACTATCAAACAAATACTAAAAATATTATGACCATTTCTCTCCTTTTATTTTGATCCTCATATCAAGTACTGATTGACTTTTTGATTTTGCGCCCCCAAAATGTTGCGCCTGCGTGCGTGCACGCACTGCACGCTCGCCAGGAACGGGCCTGCATAATTATGATAAAACATAGTAATATAACATTTATATACAGTAGAAACCACCTATATATGAACGTGACTCATCAGGTGCCGAACATATCTCAGACATGCTAGCAGTAATGTTTTACTTGTCTTGTACATTCGTAGGTTTTTAAGCATCCGGTCTAAAATGCGCGTTCTGTGATGTAAAACTACCTAGGTGTTCGACAAAGATGGACATACAGTCCGTTCAGGCTAAGTTGAGCGCTTTGGTGGGGGACAATGTGGCCGTTGATTAAATTAAATATCGAATCGTCGCGAGATTTCGGTAACAAGAAGATGATTTATCAGTGCCGCGGCTTGCCGTTTGTTCGTACAGAGCGGCTACCAAAATACATGTATTTAATTGTGCCTGAACATAGAGATGATGGACAGGGTGACATTCCTTAGACCGCTCAACTTAGCCTGAACGGACAGTATGACGCGTGTCCTAGCTTGTTACTTATTTTTGTTGGAATTCAGTAGAGTTCGTGTTTTAGGCAATTTATTTTATTTTATTACATAGTAAGGCAACCAACTCTACCGTCGGCCATTTGTTTTTATATGTCATATGATCTTTGTTTTTGCATATCGTGTTTCTGCTGTGTGTTTACGGATTATTAAAATCGTTTTAAACGTTGTAGTGGCAGTGGTTTTTATTGCAAATGTTATTGCACGTTTTTTGGATTAAAACGGTAAATACAAAGATTAATTAATTAATAAAATTTAACTTTAAAAGCAATTATATCAGAAGTATAGCAACCAACATTACACTCAAGTGTTTGTACAAATTTCCCGTGACCTTCGATAGATTGCTTCGTACGATTGTGCCTGATGAGTCACGTTCATATATTCGTGGTTTCTACTGTAAATATGTTCCCCTCTTGTTATAATTAGTAATTACATACCTTTTATGTATCAGCCACAATGTTATATATCTACATTGGAACAATGATACATCATTGATATATGCAATGTTTTATAGTATCCATACAGGGCCGGATTAAGACAATTTGTTGCCCTAGGCTAATAATAAAATGGCGCCTATAATAATTATTATAGGTCATGTTAATACCTATGGTTTTAATATAACACAATACATTTTAGCCGACAGGGGCGCACAGGTAAGGGGAGCCAGTAGGGCACGATTTATTAACAATTATTACTTACAAATGTTAAAGATCAAGTGGCTAAAAGCCAATGGTTGTAGTTTTTTATTTTAAAATCCTAGATTATTGATCATGCATGCAAAAAAATTTTAGCGGGGTCGCAGTGCATTCAGACTCCGCGTTTGAATATCAAATCTTAAAGTTTTATCATAACTGTATTGAATCGTGCTTTGTTTTTATATTTTTCGGCTCTATACCTATGCACGACTATATTTAAAGTCAAACTCAATGGTGTCTTACAAGATACATTATTTTGATTTTCTATATTCAACAGAGAGGTAGAAACTCGACCCTGTCGAATGGTGCAGTTATTTATGTCTCTAGAAATTATTAAAAAAGGGTTCAGTCCAATGGTGCAGCAACTTCGGATTCCTATTCTCCTCAGAGACATAGAAACTCAAGCTTTTCGAATTTTACTGGCAATGATTTTCGTTAATGTCCCCGAGAATTATACAAAAACAGCGCAATGCAATATCGCAACGGTTTCGACTTCTCTTTACTCTACCAAGTTATAGAAACTGGAGTCTCTCTAATACTGTTCTAGTTAATATTTCTGAGAGTATAAAAAGAGGGTGTAATATTGCAAGAAGTTTTGATCTTTTGATGGATGCAAGTAGTTTGAATTTTCTCCTTTCTGCATATGATTTTGTTGAAAATAGTTCCTTTCTTTGGTTCCTTTGTCTGATTTTTATTTACAGTAACAACTCAGGTATGTTAAACACAGATGATATGATGTTAAGTATATTTATGTATTATATAAAGTACCTATATTTGTATTAAAAATTTCAGAGGTTATGTTGAAAAAATGATCGATATGCTATTAAACTTTAATAATTTAGTAATTAGGTCTGTTGGTAGACCCTGCACTATCTCCACTGGTATATGTTAGTTTTGTAATATTTAAATCTGGTTGATGAAAAAGTACACACCAGTGCAGGTTATTGTAGCATCTACGAACAAATGAATTAATGGCCCATTGGCAATTATTCCTTTAGGAAAAATATTCAACACAGCTTAATTAATTAATAAAATGAAAAAAATCACAATCATGTCGTATATAGTTTTTTTTTAAGCATAAAATAATTTTTATATTAATACTAGTTCAAAAGTGAAATTACGACCTCTATACTGTGGAGAGTATTGAAACGCTCGACTGACGAATACAACTCTATACCGTAGGGAGATTTAGAAAACGATATTCAAACGTGGCGTCATCCTATACACCTCTATAATTTTCCGTTTGCTGTGTTGTCGGCACGCGCTGCGGTATAGGCGACATCCATCAAAGAATTAAAAAAATATTCATATTTCCGATTTTGTTATTAAAATACTCTCTAAAAATGAATTAGTCAAAAATGACTTATTTAATAGTTATTAGTGGCTGCTTTTTCACTTGTACCATGGTTAACCATGGAACACCATGGTATCACAAAATTTAACAGCCAATTCTTATGTAATGAATTATAATTATAATGAATTACTCAAAAATGGCTAATTTAATAGTTATTAGTGGCTGCTCTTACCCCTGAATCCGAAAATACAAAAATTATAAGTGGAGCAGTTTTTGAAATATAGTCGATTACATTACAATGGAAAATTAAATATATCTCAAAAACTGTCTACTTTTTTAACTTTTGACGACATTTTCGGATTCAGGGGTAAGAGCAGCCACTAATAACTATTAAATTAGCCATTTTTGAGTAATTCATTTTTAGAGAGTAGGTATTCCATGTTTAATAATTATAATTATTTAATTTAATTGATTAATTAATTAATTTATTAATTAATTTTAATATTTTACCTACTTAAAAAAATGAGCCTTCTGCCTGGGCGCCTATTTGCTTCGCGGCGCCCGGGCCATGGCCTAGGTTGGCCTATAGGTTAATCCAGCACTGTATCCATATAACCTTATATGGTATATATTTACATAGTTTTTCTTTATTTTGTTACATAATAATAATAGAACATTACAATATTATAGTTATATGAAAATAATCCCTCCTTGTTATATTTACATCCCTATTATGTCATGGCAATAAATACATTGTTATATTGCAATATATACGTCATCATCAAAAAGTCATCATCACAACGCGATTCCTAATTTTTATAAAGCAAGTAAATTAACTAGACGATCACAAATATGCTAAAACAAGTATTTCAGTATACTTAAAGAATCGAGTTACAAAAATACATAGTGTACATTACATTTGTCGATGTCTTTGGCATCATTGCATTTATTTTTTAAAACATTTGCCTAAATGCCTAAAAAGGTGTTATTGGTACCTGTAAAATAATAGGTAAAAGAGCATTGCTAGAAACAGGTCTAGTATTCCTATAACTAATATAATTATAATATACCCGAGGGGTCACCCACACCTGGGAATCCCTGGACATTTTAGAGGGGGAATACCATAGGAATACAATAAAATATAATGGGAATACATGGGAATCCCTAGACGTTTTCCCTTTGGGTGGTTGACCCCTCGAATATACCTAAGTAATTAATTTTTTACAAGAACAAACACTTGAATAAAATTTCCACCCACTTCAAAAAAATTTCTTTGTTTTTTTCAGAGGCTTTAAGCCGTCATTTTCGTTTTTCATACCTTCTAATGCAGTGGCGGCTGGTGGATTTTGGGCACACCCATATCTCAGTTATTAGTCATGGGACCCACATCAAATTTATATGAGTTTATAATGACACATATAGACAAGTTCTGCGCAAGTAGAATTTAAATTGAAGTTTGCAAAAAAAAGTTACTTTTTAAGTGTACCCCCCCAGCCTCCTGCCCCATATTAAGATAATTTAAATTAAAGTGGTACAATATTTAATTCACTGAATTTTATCGACAAATTTCAAATTTTATTAAAAAAATTCAAGTATTACAGATTTAATAGTTATATGAAAATAATTCCTCCTTGTTATATTTACATCCCTATTATGTCATGGCAATATATACATTGTTATATTGCCATGACATAATATGGATGTAAATATAACAAGGAGGGATTATTTTCATATAACGTTATATGAAAAATAGTACTATTATATTATAATGTTCTATTATTATTATGTAACAAAATAGAGAAAAACTATGTAAATACCATTTAATAAGGTTATATGAACAAAGTGCTGGATTAACCTATAGGCCAACCTAGGTCATGGCCTAGGGCGCCGCGACGCCAAAATCGATCACAAATATGCTAAAATTGATTACAAATATGCTATAACAAGTATTTCAGTATCCTTAAAAAATCGGGTTACAAAAATACATAGTGTACCTTACATTTTGTCGATGTCTTTGGCATCATTGCATTTATTTTTTTAAAAATTTGCCTAAATGCCTAAAAAGGTGTTATTGGTACCTGTAAAATAATAGGTAAAAGAGCATTGTCTTTTAGAAACAGGTCTAGTATTCCTATAACTAATATAATAATAATAATATACCTTATTAATTAATCTTTTACAACAACAAACACTTGAATAAAATTTCCACCAACTTCAACTTTTTTTGTTCTTTTCAGAGGCTTTAAGCCGTAATTTTCGTTTTTTATACCTTCGAATGCAGTGGCGGCTGGTGGATTTTGGGCACACCCATATCTCAGTTATCTCAGTCATGGGACCCACATCAAATTTATATGAGTTTATAATGACACTATAAAGACAAGTTCTGCGCAAGTAGAATTTAAATGAAAGTTTGCAAAAAATTTCAGTATTTAAGTGTACCCCCCCAGCCTCCTGCCCCCCATATTAATTAGTTCAAATTAAAGTGGTACAATATTTAATTCACTGAAGTTTATCGACAAATTTCAAATTTTATTAAAAAAATTCAAGTACTACAGATTTTATACCATTTCTATTTTTTTTTTAATTTAGTAAAGAAAGAAATAATAATAAAAAATTAAAATGGTAAAAAACCTGTTATTCTTGAGTTTTTTAAATAAAATTTAAAATTTGTCGATAAACTTCAGTGAATTAAATATTGTGCCACTTTAATTTGAATTATCTTAATTTGGGGAGCAGGAGGCTGGGGGGCACACTTAAAAACTAACTTTTTTTGCAAACTTCAATTTAAATTCTGCTTGCGCAGAACTTGTCTATATAATGTCATTATAAACTGATATAAATTTGATGTGGGTCCCATGTCTAATAACTGAGATATGGGTGTGCACAAAATCCACCAGCCGCCACTGTTCTAATGCAAATGTACTTATACCATACATTGCAAACTACGAACATAACCCAATTGTGTATGTTTTATATTTAGGCAATCCTCTCAAACCTAGTTTTTGTCCATAATATATTATAAGGTTTATTCAGTTATAAGTGTATTTTTCTACTCCCACCTTTAAAACGCCCTTTATCGTACATGTTTCCATGACACTAAGTGACCTTTAAAATACACATTGACAAGTTGTGGCTTTATGGCGCTTTAGTCACGGGCTGAAGTTAGTTTTAAGTTGTCAGTTGTCAAATGTCATACAACCCACATAGCAAAATAATATACCTAGCATGTGCTCAGAATCAACTTCTTACGTATAAGGATATTAGGAATATGTTCTGAGCATATGCTAGGAATAATGCTTTTATATACTAGGGAAATGCTTAGCATATCCTTTTGGCCACAAGTAGCATGTGCTATGCACTACAATTGGGAATGTTCTAAGAATATACTGGGAATACTTGGCTATATATACATAGCATATTCTGTAAACATACTTGGTAAGGTAAAAATACAGCTACCTATATGCTTAATAACATTTATTAAAAAAAAGGTTATAATATGTATTAGGTATTGTGTTCTTCCTCATGCTGTTTGTCAGCCAATCTAAAAAAAATATATATATATATATATATATATAGGAAGTATTATTATACAGGGTGTCCCAAAAAGAATGAGACATAAGGTAACATCGCGATTTTTGCGTAAGGAATGCGCGTATTCCTTAAGCAAAAATATTGTTTGATGTGGCTGACTGTGTTGGAGTCAAATGAGCCAGCGGGTTAAACTCAGATTGATCACTTCGTGCAAAATGAATAGTAGGACTTACTTCAAACAGACTTGAATCAATATTATTACTACACTTGTTACTACATGTTGGTTTAGGAGATGGTGGAGATGAAGAAATAGAAGTAGAAACCTTAAGAGTGTCATTTAAAGTAAGCAAAAGTTCTGCTTCACGAGTTTTTTTAGTCACCATACGTCTAAGCGAGCGTTTACTTTTTGGGTGTTTTTTTGTGAACATTGTATGTCCTCCAACTCAGCTTAACCACAACTAACTATAATAACTACCTACTTACACACTAAAGTATGTATCAATACTATCCCCAGTAACACCTCGTGAAGAAATCGTTGCAAAATTTGTTACGATTTCTACTTGTCGTGAGCTCAACGTGATCCCGAAAATTTATAGATTCTGTGACTGATACAGTGGCCAAACCGCACTAATTTTAACCCCCGAAATCTTCACGAAGGCGTGCCTACAAGTCGTGACAATTTCTTTATGTTTTTTATCACAATAATGTGACGAATTTGACACTAAATCCGTGGTAGAATCTGCTTTGCAGGGTTGTGACGAATTAGTGACGAAGGCGTGCCTACAAGTCGTGACAATTTCTTTATGTTTTTTATCACAATAATGTGACGAATTTGACACTAAATCCGTGGTAGAATCTGCTTTGCAGGGTTGTGACGAATTAGTGACGATTATTATTTACTGTAAATGCGTACTTATATTAGATTTAATTATTGCCCATGGTCGCTCAATAATGAAAGCTAATTTTTTTTACAGAAATTTAGCTTTCATTATTGACCGACCATGGTCAATAATTAAATCTAATATAAGTACGCATTTACAGTAAATAATAATAACCAAATTAGGTACATAAATTAATTTCCTTTGCTAAATAAGTAAGGCACATTTATTAATTAATTATTAATTATTTATTAATAAAAAATGTACATTTAATTACATATGTAGATGTACTAAATTTCAAAGACCCATTTTTGTGGGTATACAAAAATATTCTATGTATAGAATAATCACCACAGACACAAAAACTAAACTATACTAAAAAAAATATAACAAAATAAATATTTCTTTGGCTATTTATTGCCACATCACATAGGTATTTAAATTAAACAGAGAATTTTGATAAAATACAAATTAAAATATTTTCTTTAGAATAACCACCAGACACAAAAACTAAACTATACTAAAAAATTTATAACAAAATAAATACTTCTTTGGCTATTTATTGCCACATCACATAGGTATTTAAATTAAACAGAGAATTTTGATAAAATACAAATTAAAATATTTTCTTTAGAATAACCACCAGACACAAAAACTAAACTATACTAAAAAATTTATAACAAAATAAATAATTCTTTGGCTATTTATTGCCACATCACATAGGTATTTAAATTAAACAGAGAATTTTGATAAAATACAAATTAAAATATTTTCTTTAGAATAACTACCAGACACAAAAACTAAACTATACTAAAAAATTTATAACAAAATAAATATTTCTTTGGCTATTTATTGCCACATCACATAGGTATTTAAATTAAACAGAGAATTTTGATAAAATACAAATTAAAATATTTTCTTTAGAATAACCACCAGACACAAAAACTAAACTATACTAAAAAATTTATAACAAAATAAATTTTAATAATAAATATATTTATAAATATAGGTACGTACCTTCATTTGCAAAGCGAAAAAGTTCTCAGAAATTATTAGGACGTAATAAAATTTTAATCGCCAGTAAACAAGGTCACCTGTTTCCCGCTGACTTCGACTTGTCTGTTTCACCTACGATGTATTTTCCGTATGTATAGCTTGCAAATGAAGTTACGGTATATAAATTATTGAAAACAACGTCATCAATATATTGCAACAAATCTATAAGTACCGAAAAGAATACAATTACTGAACTAATAGGAATTTTAGCAAAATTGCAAGCCAAAGTAATTAAAACAATTTAAAACTCACCTTATCTATAAACCAATGAATAAGAACAAATGATATCTATAAACCAATGAATAAGAACAAATGATAACAATAAAAACAACAAAAACGCAGCACGTTTTTGGGGCAGCGTCTCTACAAAACAACGACAATGAAAATGGCTGACCAGAGAATCTGACAGAGATAAAGAAGGTTATAGAACGCCCTCTCTCGAGAGATCTAGTTCCTAAAAACACGAAAACGTCACGAATAAAGTGCACTGCAAACGTCACAAATTTTCTATGAAGTATCTATTTAAAAAGTTACTTTATAACGAAAAATCTTCACGGTTCCGTCACGAATAAAGTGCACTGCAAACGTCACAAATTTTCTATGAAGTATCTATTTAAAAAGTTACTTTATAACGAAAAATCTTCACGGTTCCGTCACGAATAAAGTGCACTGCAAACGTCACAAATTTTCTATGAAGTATCTATTTAAAAAGTTACTTTATAACGAAAAATCTTCGCGGTTCCGTCACGAATAAAGTGCACTGCAAACGTCACAAATTTTCTATGAAGTATCTATTTAAAAAGTTACTTTATAACGAAAAATCTTCACGGTTCCGTCAAAAATTTAGAAGTGACGCAGGCGTCACCTTCATTTTGATAACGTATTTATATAAAAATGTACTTTATAAAGAACGAGCGTGACGATTTCGTGAAATCTAGTAGAATGCCGTCACGTCGTGTTACTTGGGATAGTATACTATAGAATGTATACTACATTCTTAGCACACAACTAACCTTAAAAAGTCAAGCTTTTCAGTCTTTCCTTTCCAGATTTCAATAAACTCGCACATCAAATACAAAACTTAGGGACTACACCTCTGTGTATAATATATATAATATTTAGTGTTTTCTTTTAGGGCTTACACCACTTACGACCTACACCACAAAATATAACCCCCTTGTCAGAGGAGTGCAATGCAATGCCCACAGAATACAATGCCCCCGTGGCCACCGTTTACGCACTATTTTAACTGCACAGCACTTTAACCGTTTGTTTTGAAACTTTTTTACGATAAACAAATCTTCGGACAAAAGACAAACCAATAAAATGGCGTGCGGCCGAGTTGACATACAACATAACAACAGCGCCACCTGTTGCTCGATCTGTGACAGATCGATCTGTCACAGATCGAGCAACAGGTGGCGCTGTTGTTATGTTGCATGTCACAAGCATATACTACGTACATGCTACAACTTAGTCAAAAGTATATCCTGTAAAGTTTTTATAAGCATATAGCGAAATATCCTTAGCATATGCTATGAATAAATGCACGGGAATATACGTTTTAGAATATAGGTGGTACATGTTTATATATTCGTGGAACATGCTAAGAATATAAGAATATGAATATAAGTTCAGGTACATTCTGGGTATATGCTATAGATATGAATATGCTTTTTATTGTTATGTGGGAATCGTTAAAATAAAGTGCCTTTCTTGTCAAATAAAAATTATTTTATTATCTCAATACAAAAATACAAAAGTATTAAATAGTTTCTCAACGCCAATATTTGAAAAGTTTATATGAACATTGTACTGACCTTTTAATTTCGCCGGCAGTAACTATAGTTATATATAACTTAAATTCGGACACGGACTCCACTGTAAAGTGCTCATAAAACATTTTCTTTCCTTTCACTGTGAAAAACTGTCAATTTTCAAGAAATACATTTTGATTTATATATAACCTTTATAATCTGTGTTTATAAAATAAAAAAAAATTACATTTGACGGTGGCACACAGATTCCCCTATTGTTTCATAGATGGCGCTCTATACAAATTTTTAATTTAAATCATTTTAAAATAATAATAAGTATTAGTCGTAAAAAAAGTATAGTATGCACCTCGTTTATAAATTTTTCCATACACTCATTAATTTAAGCACTCGCTCGCAAGCTCGCTCGTGCCTAAATTAAATTCGTGTATAAAATGGCGTTTATCAAACTTGAATATACTATTATGTGCATATTTAATATAAATTTTAGAAATGTATTGCTCTTATATCATAATAAATACATATTTAAGTATACGTAAGATAACCTAAGAAACCTTTACTGTCAAATTTTGCTATGTTGCCAAATTGGTTAAAACTGAAATCAGTGTATGCAAAAATCAGTTGATATAAATAAATAAATCAACGCTTCTGCATACGGCCCTTAGTGTCAATAAAAATAAATTCTCAAAATAGAGTATTTTCAAACCTTAAACATCACCTGGAAGACACATGTTTATATGAAGAAAATCCAGGTTAACCAAAATAATTTTTTATTCTTATTATAAAATAAAATTTTATAATCTATCAGAAGATCAAACAGCAATGATTTAACAAAATTAATCTTGTTAAGTCATCAATAAATATTTCAAAAACAAAACATGATTTTTAATTAACAGACCTACCCCATTTGAAAATATTTTTTGTTTTCAGTCAAATACAAAAATAAATAATTCAATTAATACATAAATTATTAAATTTTGTTTTCATTAAAAACTTGTGAACTTGTGAACATGATTTTTAATAAAGCAAAATATTTGTGTCTACATTCCACCTGGTTCGCCCTTAAGGGTATATGAAAATCATGTAATGGCTGTGAGGGGAATCTGCAGTGATTTTCCAAACTCCACAATTATTGTGTTGGGTGATTATAACCTGCCTAGTATAAATTGGTATCGGGATAGTGACACACTTAACATTGAGGCTGTGGGCTTTGCGTTAGAAAGGGAATGTTGTTGTGTTTTGGATGGTTTTTCATTTTTGGGTCAAAAAAAATTAATTGTCAATGAATCAAACTCCATTTTGGATCTTTGTTTTTCAAATATTGAAATTGATATTAAAAAGGATGAAGGGTTTGTACCCTGTGATATTTATCATCCTGCTTTGTGCTTTACTTTAGATAGGTACCTATGTTATGTTAGATATCAAGGATGATGTACAGTATTGTTTTGCTAAGGGAGATTATGTATCAATAAACAATTATTTTTTCAATGTTAATTGGTGTGAAATGTATTCTTTGTATAATGTAAATGATATGGTGAATTATTTTTATGACATTGTTTTTAAGGCAATTGATTTGTTTGTACCTAAGAAGCGGACGTATAGTAAGTTTCCCATCTGGTTTAATGGTGATCTAAAAGGCTTAACAGTATTAAAGAAACAAGCTCATAAGCTGTTCAAACAAACTAACATGCAAGTACATTATCAAAACTTTTCAAATTTAAGAAAACAATGTAAAGATCTGAGCCGGATTTGTTATGACACGTATATTAATAGAGTTGAAGGTGATGTGGTATGTAACCCTAAACAATTTTGGAGTTTTGTCAAAAGTAAAAGGAGAACAGGTGATATTCCTAAGACGGTTTTTTTAGAGGGGACAGCTTGTCACGATGGCCTATCTATCGCGAATCTGTTTGCATCTCATTTTGAATAGGTTTATGCCAATTCAAGGGGAGCAGATATTATTGTGGATGATTCAATAGCGGGTAAAAATTCGGTAGATTTGTCCTCTATTCGTGTATCATTCGTGTATCATTATGATACTATCATATGAAAATTTATACATTACTTTACAAAAATTGGATTGCCGAAAAGGCGTTGGGCCGGATGGTATATCCAATTTATTCTTAAACAGAACTGCGCCATCATTATGTGACCCCCCCCCAAATAGCATTTGGACGTCCGGCCAACGTCGCTTATAACAACCCGACGTCGGTACACAACGTCTGCGCGACCACGTATTTACTTGAATCTGCACCAAAATGGGGAATAAAAATCCTGGTCGGTACGACGTCGGACGCGACGTCGGATTAAGAAAGAATTCCTTACTAAATTCAACGTCGGTTTGGACGACTCTCCCGACGTCGTCTTGTTCCAAAACAATATACACTGGCCGCTAGTGATTAGCGCCCTCTTGATTAACATTGTGTAATCATAAAGTACGAATATATTTTAACCAACAGATGGCACCATGGCATCAAACACAATCATCCATACAAACGAAACAATCATGTCGCTTACGTGCACTAACTAATTTATAGATATTATTTTCGTTAAGAATGGAATTGTATCGCAGAGAGATTCTTGAAAAATACAAACACAGGTCACTTTACTGATAAATGTGACCGAGGTGGATCGAAAAAAATTAATGCGCCCTAAGAAATATTTAAATTAACAATTTTTTTAGGAAGAAAAAAAAATAAACATATTTTTTTTGTGCAGATATCAATGTGAAAATGCACCAAAACATCTTTAAGAATTAACCAAAAACTACGAGACATAATTTTTAACTTTATTTTAAACATTCAATGGGTAAAACTGAATATTCGTGATGATCATTACTCGAGTTGCAATTATGGATGATATAAAAATGGCGTAGTTGGGAAACTCCAGATATTTAACCGTACTCCGACGAAGTGTCTATAAATGTTTACTGTCCCCAGTAGCACACCAATATTGGTAAAATATTATTTTTACATATTAGCCCAATGATGGAAACGTCAGATTGTATTTTAATGGTCCTATATTTGTATTAAATATTGATCCAATATTGACATACAATACATACAGCAAACGGAAAATTATAGAGGTGTATAGGATGACGCCACGTTTGAATATCGATTTCTAAATCTCCCTACGGTATAGAGTTGTATTCGTCAGTCGAGCGTTTCAATACTCTCCACAGTATAGAGGTCGTAATTTCACTTTTGAACTAGTATTAATATAAAAATTATTTTATGCTTAAAAAAACTATATACGACATGATTGTGATTTTTTTCATTTTATTAATTAATTAAGCTGTGTTGAATATTTTTCCTAAAGGAATAATTGCCAATGGGCCATTAATTCATTTGTTCGTAGATGCTACAATAACCTGCACTGGTGTGTACTTTTTCATCAACCAGATTTAAATATTACAAAATTAACATATACCAGTGGAGATAGTGCAGGGTCTACCAACAGACCTAATTACTAAATTATTAAAGTTTAATAGCATATCGATCATTTTTCAACATAACCTCTTAAATTTTTAATACAAATATAGGTACTTTATATTAAGGTGACCAACTATACTCATTTACTGAGTTTTGTACTCTTTTTTCGCAAACCGTACTCTTTTCAAATCCTGTACTCTGAAAATACTCATTTGTATAATTTTATACTCATTTGTATTTCTAAAACATTTTTTTAGATTATTTTATTTCAATTTTATTAATTAAATATTTAAAATTATTTTGACAGTGATTTGAATTTCACGCGCGCATATTGCTTGCCGTTTCCGGCACAATTGAGTAGGGGAAGGTGGGGGAATTTTGCGCGGTGGGTAATTTTACGCATAAACAATTCTTCCAGATATGAAGTAAATAATACATTTTTTGAATGTTGCAAACTTGGAAACGTTGCTTTGGGTATACGGAGACTAAAGTGTACCGCAATTAAGCTTGTAGCTTTTAGCTAGTGACCATGGTCACTATAGCTAACTGTGATACATGTACGTTGATCTAAGAAATCCATGTCGTTTCCGCTACGAGTTAAGTTTAAATTTCTGTCCAATCGCTTAAATGTTTATAACACAACTTTATAATATATCATATATATATGATCTTTCCTCGTAATCTGGTGTATGTTTAAATTGTTCAGGTTAACTTTTGGAATGTTTTTTAGTATCACAATATTTTTCTTGCAATGGGGGTAATTTTACGCTGAAAAATTGGGGTAATTTTGCGCTGCAAAATTTGGCCAATATGGGAGCTTTTGGTACAGCCTAGATTGTTAATCATAAACAGTTCCATTTGGGCACACGCGGAGTGTAGCGAAAAAAACAACCCCTAAAACTACATATGTGACAACTGCTGCATGTAGACCCTCTTATTTCTAAGAACAAAAATTTTATTTTTAGTTATTTATTTTTTATCTTGTTTGTTTTGTTTGTTTCATAGAGAAAATAGTTTTGTTTTATTTTTATGTTTTAATATAATAATATTATATAAATAAACGGTTTATTTAGATACCTACAAATCTTTCTCTATACAGCGCAAATTTTCCCCCTATGATGCGTAAAATTACCCTGATAGGTGGGTAATTTTGCGCAAATGCATTATTTAAAAAAATGTAGTTTTTGCATACCAAACAATTTTTTTTTATAAATTGCGCATTATATACACATAGTAAACATAGTAGACTATCGCTGGTATTAATTGCAAAATTTCACATTTAAACTTAACAAAGATACTAGAGATTTTGCTTAGATGCGCAGAATTCCCCCACCTTCCCCTAATTATGTACCTGGAGAGATAGATAGATACTACAGACCTCTTTTTCTAACAACGAACGATGAGAAAATAGAACTTAACAAAAGGTGGGTAAAAATCTTTCGGCATTTTAGAGTAGAACATATCCCACATGAAAATTTAAAAGTTTCAATAGAAATTTCCTTATGTTGTCCAGGCACTAATGCTGCTGTTGAAAGAGTATTTTAACTAGGGAATGATTATTGGAGAAGTGAGAAGTCGAAACTTTCTGTAAAAACATTATCTGCCGTCTTAACAGTCAAATTTAATATGCAAAATGAAAGTTGTTCGGATGTGGCTACACGAAGCCAAAAAAAATCCACTCCGAAGAAAAATATGTTTTTAAAAGAAAATAAGGTTTTTATCGTTTTTTTTTTCACCTATGAAATACTTGCAAAGTGTACTCTTTTTGAACAAAAAATAGTTGGTCACCTTATTTATATAATACATAAATATACTTAACATCATATCCTCTGTGCTTTACATACCTGAGTTGTTACGGTAAATAAAAATCAGACAAAGGAACCAAAGAAAGGAGCTATTTTCAACAAAATCATATGGAGAAATGAGAAAATTCATCCATCAAAAGATCAAAACTTCTTGCAATATTACACCCTCTTTTTATACTCTCAGAAATATTGACTAGAACAGTATTAGAGAGACTCCAGTTTCTATAACTTGGTAGAGTAAAGAGAAGTCGAAACTGTTGCGATATTGCATTGCGCTGTTTTTGTATAATTCTCGGGGACATTAACGAAAATCATTGCCAGTAAAATTCGAAAAGCTTGAGTTTCTATGTCTCTGAGGAGAATAGGAATCCGAAGTTGCTGCACCATTGGACTGAACCCTTTTTTAATAATTTCTAGAGACATATATGACTGCACCATTCGACAGGGTCGAGTTTCTACTCCTCTGTTGAATATAGAAAATCAAAATAATGTATCTTGTAAGACACCATTGAGTTTGACTTTAAATATAGTCGTGCATAGGTATAGAGCCGAAAAATATAAAAACAAAGCACGATTCAATACAGTTATGATAAAACTTTAAGATTTGATATTCAAACGCGGAGTCATCCTATACACTTCTATAATTTTTCGTTTGCTGTCACCTATATTGGGTTAATATATATTAACCCAATATAGGTGACATTTATTTTACCACTTTAATTTGTAAATATAGGACCAATATTTGTATTCAATACCGATCCAATATTTAAATGCAATATTTACCCAATATTGGTGCCATATATTTTACCATTTTAGTTTGCAAATATAGGACCTATATTTTTATTTAATAATGATCCAATATTTACCCAATATAGGTGATATATATTTTACCATTTCAGTTTGTAAATAAAGTAAATTTTTTACGTTAAATTATAAAGTTTGATGTATATACATGTGTATATATATATATATATATATAAATTTGGGAATAGAAAAAATGGATATTTATAATTCAATTTTAAATAACGAAAATATATTTTATTGGTCTATGTATTACATAAAACATTAAAACACATACATAAACCATGATGTTACAAACTAGGTATCATAAAACATATTATCTGTTTTTGTGTCCACCCCCTCTATCTGACGCCCCGCCAAATACAGGGATATGGAATTGTTTAGTTCTGAAGTTGGGAAGCGTTTACGGATAGCTTCTATAAAGAAAAATAAATAATTTATTTTGCAAAAATTAAAAAAAACTTACTTATTACAGCCAAAAATAATTTTCGAAAGGATAGCTTTCCTTTTTTTTTCAGTCCCTAAATACAGCCACTTCCATTGATAAAAGTTTATTCATTATTAGAAAAACTGCCTTGTGGGCAGTGTCCCCACCACAAAGGTACAATCGGTGACCCTATAATAAACAACGTGATAATTTGTATCGAACTTTTAACATAATTCTTACCGGCATTTCAGCATTTTTTTCTTCCATCAAGTGCAGTTTCTGGATATTCATGGTTATAATATTTATATAATATATTAAATTGTATAGGTACTTACATTTACTTTGCACAGGATACAAATTTTGTTAATATGCAATCGATAAATAGGTACCTATAGATATCACGAAGAAAAACTTTTACACGTGTTTCAAACAACCGGATGGAAGTGTCAAACACGGTGTTTGACACTTCCACCCGGTTGTTGGTATGCGTGAATTCGCGGCGAGCGCGCGCAGCATGTGTTGGCTTTGTACAAGTGTTGTCAGTACTACAGAATTTTCCCTACACAATATATACCCAATATAGGTCCAATATTAGAAAATAGGACATTATATATAATGCCGTTTAATTGTTAAAAAGAGAATCTATGTTTTTAGTTTGAACTTGGTAAGATTTTACTCCATAATTGAATGAAATATAAGCACATATAGAAAGCTTTTTTCTCAGTAACATGTTTCATAAAAATTGGCCCAATATTGGGTTATTATTAAAATCAAATGAATGCGAAGGTGGTAATGCCAATAAATTACCAATATTGGCTAAAGATTGCCAATATTGGGCCAATAAACAATATTTTACCAATGTAGTTAATATATTGGCCCAATATTTTGTGCTACTGGGGTGACATGGATATATTGGAAAATCATTTTACGATAATGTAAGGGTAATATTAGATTAACCTTGGGCAACCATTTTCAATGATATATTGGATAATCATTTTACGCCAATATGGGGCCAACATAGCACACACATCCCTATTAAAAATGCCATATAGAAACACAAAATAAAAATCTATCTGGTTCAATATAGGAATTTGAAACAGGCATATGCACTATTGAACCAGATAGAATTCCATACCTGGAAAACCATATAGAAAAGTGATTTCTATATGGATTGCCATATAGGTTCATATTGGTCTATCTGGCCCAATATGGTTTGGGTGTGAAAAAATTATTACCATATAGATCCATATTTAACCATATAGAGGAATCTATATGGTTTAATATGCAATTTTCGTTTAAATATATAAACATTTTAAAATGGAATTCCATATTCAACCATATAGGGAAACCTATATGGAAAAACACATAAAACAGAAACCAGATAAATCCATATAAAAATCCCTAAGTTGTACATTTTAAAATGAAATTCCATATTAAACCATATAGATTCCAAAGTGTAAACCAGGTCGTTCCATATAGGACATATAGAACCATATAAATCCATATTAGTTTCCTTATCTGGATCAATATGGGTTCTATAGGGCATTTTTAATAGGGATCGACTATGATATATTGGATAATCATGTTTCGCCAATATAGGGCCAACCTTGAATAAATATTTTTAATGATATATTGGCGTAAAATGATGTGCCAATATAGGACCAACTTTGGATAAATATTTTTAATGATATATTGGCTTAAAATGATATGCCAATATTGGACCTTCTTGGATAAATATGTTTAATGATATATTGGCTTAAAATGATATGCCAATATAGGACCAACCTTGGATAAATATTTTTAATGATATATTGGCTTAAAATGATATGCCAATATTGGACCCAACTTGGATAAATATGTTTAATGATATATTGGCGTAAAATAATATGCCAATATAGGACCAAGATTGGATAAACATAGGCAAGATATATTAAATAACCATTTTATGCCAATATAGGGCCAACATCGGCTAAATAAATCCAATATTGGTCCCAGATAAAATATTGGGCATATATGCGCCCCATATAGGACCAATATTTTGTGCTACTGGGGGTTTCATTACTTATTTGGACCAAGAGGACAACCAAGTCTTAAAGCGCGCACCATTTCCGACCGCGGTGCACCCTTCGTATTACATTACTACGTCGGTCCGACTTATTTGCCCCAACGTCGTTCCGGGTCTGTAGACACAACTATCACATGACTAAAAATAGTAACCTTCTTTATCTCTAACCTTACTTATTTTGGATGGTGACTTGTTTGTTGATTAATTATTTTATGGAGCCTACACAAGGAGCCCGAACTTAATAGGGAAAATTGACAAAACCTGCCCTCTAAATTGCACCAATTGCCATGGGCCAATATAAAACCCCATTTTCCTCCCATTGATGGGGTACCGGCTCGACTTCCCCTAGATCTTTTATTTGAACAACTTTAAAATGATGTTCGCTCATTTTTTGTGCAAAACAGACACATACCAACAAAGAATTCATGGGGCCTACACAAGGAGTCTGAACTGCATGTAAACAAGAATCTTCCTAAAGAAAGTAGGCGCTGGTGTCCCGTTTATTCTGAAACAATTGACTAATTTGTACCGAAACGCTACCAAAAGAGCAGACGTCAGGACGCATCAACAATCAGCGCCGCAGAGACAAGTTGTCTATATATGGGTCTATGCATAGACCCATATATAGACAACTTGTCTCTGCAACAAACGCAAGATAGAAAAACGCAACGCAACTATAACCTCACTTTCAACCATAGAAAAATAAACAAAACAACACATTTTTGACCTACAGTCCGACGTCCCATTTGCACTACTTCGCAACGTTGCCTTCGAGGGAAAGAAGCCAACGTCGGACCATCGTTGCCGTACTCCAGTAATATTTCCTACATAAATTTAAACGTTGCGCGGACGTCATCAGTGGACAGATTATAATACTCTATAGGTGTTATAGTCGCAGACGTTGTGCAGTCGTCGTCTGGACGACTTTTTGCAACTTTATATTAGAAGTTCGAAAACAACTTTGATTTGCACAATGACCGACGTTGCTTCTGGTACAAATTTGGTCGGGAGTCGCGAAGCTCTAATGAAAATGCTATTTGGGCCTTTTATTTATTTTTAACAAATCGCTAGGAACCGGAGTCTTTCCTGAAGCATGGAAGAGCTCTTATGTTTTGCCAATATTTAAATCTGGTGACAAGGGAAATGTTAGGAATTACAGGCAGGTATGCATTCAATCAGCTATCCCTAAAATTTTTGAAAAACTTGTAATCCCTTTTATAACGTTTGCATTTAAAAACATCATTATTCCACAGCAGCATGGCTTTACTGAGGGGCGTTCAACAGTTACAAACTTATTTTCTTATGTCAATTTTATCTCTTCCTGCATGGATAAGGGTATGGAAGTGCATGCAATTTATACCGACTTCAGTAAGGCGTTTGATGTTGTGAGTCATGATGTTTTGTTACTTAAGCTCGGGAGCAATCGCCTTTTCACCAATGGATTGCTTCGTATCTCGCGGGACGTAGTCAGCGGGTAAAACTAAATGGTTTTATGTCGGATGTCATTAATGTCACCAGTGGAGTTCCGCAAGGTTCGCACTTGGGACCTATTTTATTTTCAATTTTTGTTAATGACATCGGTAATAGTTTTAAATCCCCATTTCTTTTGTTTGCGGACGATTTAAAGCTGTATCGTTGTATCGAGGCTGACAGGGATGCCCTGCTTAAAATACCCCATAGAGACCCTGTTCAAACCGATAGATATTTGTATCGGGATGTATGGTGTTTCTATAGGGTGTATCGGTTTGTATAGGACCCATACTTGAGATTTATGGTTGTTCTATAGGGATATCCACCATTGATTTATTTGCTATCGGTTTCAATGGGGAAAATACACATAAATGTAGAAATTAGGTTTTTCCCTATAGGACCCCATAGGTTTTAATAAAATTTTGTCAAATGTTTTATGGTTGCTCTATAGGGATATCCCTATATATCCTTCATTGAGTTATTTTCTATCGGTCTCAATAGGGAAAATGTAAAAGTTATGGTGTGCCTATAGGTAATTTCCTATACATTTTCTATCGGGCTGTATCCGGAAAAACCCATGGACAAATGCACATATTGAATCCGGTAGCGCCCGATAGAATATTTTGTATAGGTCTCTATGGGGTATTTTAAGCAGGGTGTGGAAGCCTTGCAGAGTGACCTGAATGTACTTAATGAATGGTGCCAGAAGAACCAATTGTTTTTGAATAATGACAAATGCTCTGTTATAGTCTTTTCCAGAAGTAAAGTTAAACACTTAAATTCCTATTATATTAATAATTTCAAGTTAAAATCTCTAGAGATGGTTAACGACCTTGGTGTTATTTTGGACAGCAAACTGCAATTTCACAACCATTTTGACAAAATGGTTGCGGAAGCAAACAGGATGTTGGGTTTCTTACTGCGCACGACTGTCGATTTTAGGGAATGCAGATCACTGTTGGCTCTATTTACATCCCTGGTACGCTCTAAACTAGAATATGCTTCTACGATTTGGTCTCCAGTTTATAATGTTCACATTAATAGGTTGGAGGCCATTTAGAATAAGTTTATCCGTTATATATGCGTAATAAGCTGTCTCTTCCACTAAGCACTGATCAAACAAGGCAGTATTTGGGGCTTAAAACACTTACACAGAGAAGAAAAGATATTGATGCAACATTTTTTTATAAAGTGATTAATAATTTCATTGTAGACCCTGAGATACTGGCTTGTTTTTTTATGCAAATTCCTATAAGAGTCTTGAGAAAGTATCCCCTTTTACAAGTTCCATTATTTCATACTGTGTATGCTAGCAATTCGCCTATATGTCGTGTGACTAAGACTGTTAATGAGATGTCTGAGTGTAACTTTTTTGGCATTTCAATGTGTACTTTTAGACGCCAATTAAATCGGATGTGATACTACATAATTTATATTTATTTTGAGTTATTTATTTTATTGCAGTTATTTATTTTATAGACGCCAATTAAATCGGATGTGATACTACATAATTTATATTTATTTTGAGTTATTTATTTTATTGGGGGTTGTTTGTTTTTTTATGTACCTGTAAACTAATATATTGTTACTGCTATTATTTGCGTTAATAAAGAAATTATTATTATTTTAACATGCATGTTAAAATAATTTGCTTTATTAAAAATCATTGAATAAATAATGTTGCTTCAATACATTTATCCCATTTATCTTTTCTTATTAAAAATCCTATTTCTTTCATTCTTTTTCACGTAAAAGCAATCAAAAATTATTTAATTTTTTTTCACAATTTTATTAGCCTTATTTTAACATCTTTAAATAATACCAGTACTATTTAAAGATGTTTTGTTTACAATAATAATTAATATTAATTAGTATTGTAGAAAAAATAATATTATTATTATTTTTCTATAGATGTTTAGTTCTAATTTTAACGTAAATTGTATTGGTAAGGTTATGAACAATATTAATATTATTCTCAGGGTCTCTTGGATGCAGTAGATGCGCAATTTGGTTCCATGACAAATGTGTGAAGGTTGATAGCTCCACTATGAACTTCCTGGCTAAGGAAGAAAATGAAGTCAGAAGGGGTTAGATGGATCTGCCACGTGTGTAAGGATTTAGAGGTTAACACCGCAATGTACAAGATGACTCCATTGAAGTATTAATAACTAGTAGATTGGCTGAATTCAAAGTCGATCTTGGTAACATGTTTAAGGCTCAGCTGGATGGTTTAGTTGATCGACTAGACAGGATCATTAAGGACAATTGTGAATTAAGAAAACAAAATCAAGAGCTTTCCGAAAGAGTTCTTCAGTTGGAAAGCCAAAGGTGTGTGGGAGCTGGCCAAGAGGAGTTAATATATGAGGTGAATGAAAGAATGAGAAGAGCCTCAAATTTAGTGGTTTTTAATTTAGAGGAGTCTGCCAAAGAGAGTAAGAGCGAGAGAGAGGATGAGGATCGTGAGAAAATTATAGCGGAGATGAATAAAAAATGTGGAATCCAGTGTGAGGTGGTGAAAGTTAGCAGGATAGGAAAGTTTACAAGAAGCAAATGTAGACCGGAACTTTGAAATCAGCGGAGGAGGTATTGACTGTTTTAAAAGGAAGACCTTCTTCATAACTTTCAGTTAATTTTAAGGCCGATATAACCGAACGGCAACGTCAGCTTCTGAAGAAGTTAGATGAGCTAAAGAGTAGTGGGGATAAAACCAAGACAATTAAATATGTTCGGGGAGTGCCAAAAATTGTTAACAAACTAAATTTTTAAGTACAAGCAGTTGCAATAAAAACATTAATGTACTATCAAAATGTGAGAGGTCTTAGAACTAAACTAAAACCTTTTATGTTCTCTCTTTTGTCAGAAAGTTACGATGTTGTATTTGTAACAGAATCCTGGTTAAATGCTAATATAAATGATTTTGAAGTTGTGGGTAACCAATATCAGCTTTATAGGTGCGACAGAAGTACTTTGACCAGTGAAGCCTCTAGAGGAGGGGGAGTCTTTATTGCAGTCAGGTGGGTCATCAAGTCCTGTGAGGTGTTAATTGAGAACAATGATATTGAATAAATTTTTGTTAAGATCTTTGCAGGTGTAAAGCTCATAATTTTGGTGTGTGTATATTTTCCACCAGGATCTCCAGTGGAGCATTATGAGATCATTATCGAGTCATATTAATGCACTTCTTTTGATTCAAAATAAGCACCCTGAGGCTAAATTGATTGTAGCTGGTGATTACAACCTTCCAGGTCTTGATTGCAGGCTTGACTGCGGTAAGGGACATTTGGTGGCTTCTAATGTAAGTTTGGAGAAAGAGAGACTTTTGTTGGATCACTTTTCATACTTGGACCTTTCTCAGTACAATTCTATTTTAAACAATAATAGTGTAATGTTGGATCTTTGCTTTTCGGATCTGTATTTGAATGTTGTAATGGCATCTCCCCTAGTTTCCTGTGATGGACATCATCCTCCACTGTGATTTACAGTGGATTTTGTTGACAATCAGTTGGAGCTAAATGATGAAAATAACTGGTATTATGATTTTAAAAATGCCAATTATGACTTACTAAATAACTATTTTTTTTAAATTAACTGGTTCTTCATTCTTAATACTGATGTATCAATCAATGAAAATGTGAATGTTTTTTATGATGTGGTATATGATGCTATTGATCAGTTTGTACCAAAGAAATTTATAAATAATTCAAAATTTCCAGTCTGGTTTGATAGCAATTTAAAAAGATTAATAAAACTAAAGCGTGGGGCACACAACAAGTTTAAGGAAACGGGCTTGACTGCTCATTATGAGACATTTTCGTCCTTAAGACGACAATGTAGGAATGTTTCGGATGAATGCTATAAAAGATACTTAAATAACATTGAAGGTCAGCTGGACACTAATGTTAACGCATTTTGGCAGCATGTTAAAAACAGTAAAAAATCATCTGATATTCCTGCATCAGTGGTCTTGGATGATGTCGCTGATGAGGGTGTCTGTGGTGGACTTGTTTGCCCAGCACTTTAGTTCCGTATACAAAGTAGGTAAACATGCAGCTGGTACAGGTGAGAATAAATTATCCATATTGTTGGACGATCGTGTAGATCTGTCTATTATTGAAATATCATTTGAACACATCGTCGTTTATCTGACAAAGAGGCGTAACTCAAAAAAATTCGTTTTTGAGTTATACCAGAATGATCACCAAAATCGACTTTATAATCTCACAAACTGGCGTAGCTCTATAATAAATAGGTACAAATAAAGTTTTAGCATAAAGCAGTTTCGGCGTAACTAATATTTTTGCATTTTGTGTGCCGTACAAACTGGCGTAATTCAATTCACACCGTTTTGTTTAAAAATGAGATACGCCCCTTTGTCAGATAAACGACGACATACTCGGTTCTATTAATAAGCTTGAGTCAATTTAAAACAGATTTGCAAGGTTTGTTAAAAATAACACCCCAAGTGATAAATGAAATTTAACACCACGGCAAATTTTATATTAAATTACAACAAATAAATAAAATAAATACTTACGGTAATAAAGCTGATTAATTTAGTAACCCAAGGTACTTTAGAGGTGTTGTATTCATGGGGAAAGTATTTAAAAGGGAAATAATAAATACAGTAAATAAAAGACAATAAATTACGTTTGAACTCAGGGCAAACACCCGGAAGGCTTCCGTTTATTTTTATATAAATATCGCTCATAAAACCTTCCAAAATGAGGGATTATTGGAGTGAGTTACACGTATAAAATATTTTAAATAATAATAATAATTTAAAATTTATAACAAACAAAAATGATATTTATTTGGATAGAGCAACAAAAATAACTGCAACCCAAACGACATTTAACTTAATTTTCTGAAAGAAAGGGACATCCTACAAACCCTTAAAACCACACAATATCTCCTTACTGCGACCACGACCCACATATAATATAAATAAATAAATATATAAATACCATTAGATAAATAATACATCATACTAGGGCTTAGCTGTCCTATGTGTTCCTCGTTTTCATTTTTCATTTGTTTGTTTGTTGGGTGAAAGTAGATTGAGTCTTAGTCTCTATTTTTGTATTTTAAATTTAACTTTATCCATTTGCATTTGGCCATCCAAATAAAGTTTTTTTATAATTATTTACTGTTGAATTTAAGTTTAATATTAGACAAATTTTCATGTAATATTTATTAGAGTTCAGGCTCAATAAACTGTTAGAAAAAAGGAGTCGAGGTCATTCCAATTGAGGGTCTGCAATTGCCCATTATGCCTCATTAGTCGGCAAACTTTAATAACTTAATAATTACCATAAAATACTAGGTAATAATTTGACCAAATCACAAAAGGCAATGTCTGCGTTGCTCATTCAGATGAATACAGACCTTTCCACACCTCTTAAAATTTACAGGATAGTAATTCAAAATGGGCTCGTTGCACCAGGCCTCCACGGACAGTGGATAAATCAAATGTCGCTATCGTACAATATCCGTTGCTACTCACTCCAAACGTAATACCAAATAATTTAATATGACTGGTAAAAATCACTTAACTAATTACGGGACATAAATGTGAATCTGCGAGTACAATTTTTTAAATCCCGTATTCAAGAAAATCGATATCAAATACACTTAATTTACATAGCGTTTATGTTAAATCCCTTTTTTGATATATTTATTTAAAATAATTAAATAATCTCAAGTACAATCCTGACATTTAGCTAAATAAAATTAGATACGGTCCTGCCCATTTAATTAAATAAAATCGTGCAACCCTGCTCTTTTAATTAGATAAAATTGTTTATAACTTAGAATCTAAATCACAATATGAAATAGATAAAGACGAGTACAAATTGTTTATTATTTAATATCCTAATTATAATACGAAATACCTAATTCAAACGTTAATTTATTTCATGTCGAATACGGGCGTGGTTTATTAAAACGGCAGCCATCATGGCGGAATAGATCGAACTATGACGCCAAGTCAAATGATCGAATATTTATCTTTACACAAGGTATTTGTGTAAACTAATTATACCAAATTGTTTGGGAATATTTATACTACAATAATTTAGTTATTTAAAATGTACAAACCTACAAATTTAACTACTTTTTTGCACACTCAATTTTGCACCTCTGGTCGCTGCACGGCTCTTCTCGAATGATCCCCGTTCTTCCCTTACCCTTGACTACCGGCATTCTTCCCCCCTTCCTTTTCCCACCTAAACAGGAAAGTATTTTTACCCAATCGTTCGGTACGTCAAACACATTTCCGTCGCGCTAAATTTAAATGAAAGTTTTATTGACATGGCTTTTTGAATTCATTTATTTTAAACAATTAGGATCGTAATAACCCACGGATTGTTTAGTAGGGGGGTATTTGCAGATCTCCTCAACACCTTTTAGAACTACTAGAACACCTGAATTCCTCTTGGTTCCTAATTTTAGAACAGTTTACGCTGGTAACTCTCCCTTGACTCGTGTTTTGTAAATCAGTCAATAACTACAGTGATATAAATTTTGCTGCGAAGAATGTACCTGCATTCAGAAACCAAATAAGAAGGCTTATGTGATTCATTATGTTTTAGTTTTATATTTCTTAAGAATAAATGTATTATTGTTATTTATTTGTTTATATATTTTTTTTTTCTTCTATTACTGTAATTGCTAATTTGGCGTTAATAAGGATTATTATTATTATTATTATATTATTATTAGTATAATACAGGGTGTCCCAAAAGTCAACGATATCTTTTGAAGGACTAATAGGTCAGCTCATGACTAATCAGAATATCAAAACATGACCTTAGTAAAAAATCATTAGTTTTTAAGATATTGGCATTTTTATGAATTTTGTGAAACTTTACACATAAAATCAGTTTTTCGAGTGCCACAACTACAACATTCTATATTCTTAGATTATATTTTATTTTGCGTAACCCTGAATAGGACTGCTATTAATTACAATTCAAAATTAAATGAATAGTAGATTTTGTAGCTGTGGCACTCGAAAAACTGATCTAAGGTGTCAAGTTTTACAAAATTCATAAAAATGACAACTTATATCTCAAAAAGTACCAATTTTTTACTAAAGGTCATATTTTGATTTTCTGCTTCATGAGTTGGTCTATCAGTCCTCCAAAGGATATCGTTGACTTTTGGGACACCCTGTATATACTGTTTTACATTTATTTGTCCGCACTCACTACAATATTGTATGTTAGTAACAAAAAGTGCACGCTAATCGGTTTAGTGGAGGTATGAACACATTCTGGTTTAAATTAAACCAGAACCTATTCAGCAGCAATTAGCATTCTCCCCACCTTTTATTTCTGTGGTTATGGCACAAGAATTCTAATCAACAAAAAAATGGCCGCCGTTCGAGTCTGTGCAGTGTTACAATGATTTTTAGTGTGCGCGAAACGAGATAGAACAGATCTTGTTGTGTGGATTGTGATAGAACTAATATTACAATCGGTTTTAACTTGGCTGGACTTCTTTGACTTTTACTAGGACGATATGCAAAAATATATAACATCGTCATATTTCTGCCAAGTCACTAGCTGACATTTTGTAAAATATTAACAAATTATTACAACTAGATATCTAGGATTATAGTTAACTTTACAAATGTCTTTAAAAACCACCGATACCTTGAACATTATAAAAGGTCGTTTTTGTATGGTTAAAAATCACTTAACTACAGATATTTATTTACTTTATCTTTAATGTCAATTAAAAATGTTAATGACTTCTCACAGGGATATGAAGATATGCATCTTTAGTGATTAATGTACATCTATTGTTTAAGAGCTTACAATAAAGTAAACTGTTTTGATAACATTGTTAAAAATTAAAATGTTGTGTTCATTTTAAATTTTAACAATGTTATTAAAACTGTTTACTTTTTTGAAAGCTCTCAAACAATAGATTTATCCATTAATCACTAAAAGTGCATATCGTCATATTCCTGTGAGAAGTCACTAACATTTTTAATTGACCTTAAAGATAAAGTAAATATTTTTTTTACATAGGTACAGTTGTATTCAATAAAAAAGCGTACAAGAATTAGAATGAGAGAAAACTGTCAAAATAATATTATTGCTTAAAACCGGCTTATCACTGACATAAGTCATTAAAATAATTACTATAGGTTATAAAGAGCATTGACGTCGTAGGTTAATTAAATAATATTACAAAAATTATTAATTTTTAATATAGATTTTTTTATTTCTATTATACCACGGTACGAATTGACCATTCTTCTTCGATTCTTGATACTATTTGAGCCTTTTTAACTGACGAGGCATTTTTATTTTCTACTGTCAGTTAGAGCGACTTAAGTCAGTGGAAAGCCGGTTTTACGCAATAATGTTGACAGTTTTCTTTCACTCTAATTCTTGTACGCTTTTTTAATGAATACAACTGTACAAGAGGATAGCAGTTTATCCATTTGAGCCACAAGATTATGCTGTAATCATTCTTTGTCACGTTTGTAACACAAAACTTTGATAACAATTAAAATATAAGCAAGGTATTTACTTATATTTTGTCTATTTAAAAGGTTTAGATAAAATTACTTATTCTATAGTATACTTACTTATGCAAACATTATAGAACATCTAACAAGGCCTTGTAAAGTAATATTTTAGTTTTTTAATTGTACTTGGATTAACATTTAAGGGCATTCAATAAAATATTGGTTTAAAGAACTGATTTATTTATTGATTGTTGTTACAATTATTCTTGTTTAAATAATAAACCATATCCATATTTTTTCTTAACGTAAAAAACCTGAAACAAAATGTAATGATAAGAACAAAAAAAAATTTAAGTTATTATTTATATTTTTTAATTGCAATTTTGTTTAAATATATATTTTATAAAAAGCTGGGTTCTAACAGAGAAATAACGTAATATAATTTTAAATTATAATTATTAATTTAATTTAACTTTAAAAGTAATTTAATTTAATTTATCTACGCCAGTGAGATAAGAACTTCTTATCCCACTCATTTTGAGTGAGATAAGAAGTTCATTAACGCACGCGTTTTTCTCTGCTTTTAACCAATCAAATAAAAAAGTCAAAATGTCAAAATAACCCTAAATTAAGTCTTAGACAAAAATAATTACCGTTTATTTTTTTCATTTAGAGGCGTAGATAAAAATTTGTACAATATACGTGTGATAACGCTTTATTAACGTACTTTTGCGATTGCCCAACTCGTGCTACGCACTCGTTGGGCAAATTTCGCATGCGTACGTTAATAAAGCTCTTATCCCACTTATATCGTAAATAACTATTACTTGCGTTCATACAAAAAGTAACGTAATTTAATAGTGTTTGAAATTAAAAACAATATTTTAAAGAGAGTGCTTACTTTATGTATCTAAAACTTACAGTTTTAGATATATGGCTTACTTTCGTAATTACAATCGAAATATTTTTCTTATTACCGTTTACACAAAATAGGTTAGATTCTACCAAAATAGGTTAGATACAAAATAACCTTGAAATAGCGTAATTTAAAAGATAAAAGTTTGCCTTTTAAGTTAAATTAAATTAAATCTTAAATTAAATTACTTTTCTGGTAGAACCAGGCTTAAGACTTAAGACGAAATATTTTGAAGGATGGGAGGCTGATGGTAATTTAGTTTGATCATTAAGAAAGGGGAGACTAACCCCCCGCCCACCCAACCAATCCCTTGTCTATGACGACATTTTTGTTAATTCTGTCAAAATACCAGTAACATTGGTCTGTTCTTTCTCGTTTCGCGCATACTAAATCACTGCAACACTGCACGGACTCGAACGGCGGCCATTTTTATGTGGTTTACAATTCTTGTGCTTCGGGTTTGTGCTATATATAGAGATTAATAATCGTTTTAAAGGTTGTTTCTTACAAAGGCACTTGTAAGCCTCAAATGAGGCCTTAAAGTGCTAAGAACAACCATTTATATAAGGTTTGTTTTTTACAAAAAAAGGTACTTTTGTAAAAAACAAACCCTATTCTATAAGGGCTGTCATCAAACTGTCAAATTTAAATGTTTAAGGTTAATTTACCATAACCCAAAAATTAACCTTAAAATTGACATTTGACATTTTGATGACAGCCCTGATAGAATAAGGTATATTTTTAACAATTTGAGGCTTACAAGTGCCTCTGTAAAGGACATAAAAATGGCCGCCGTTCGAGTCTGTGCAGTGTTGGTGATTTTTAGTATGCGCAAAACGAGATAGAACATACCTTGTTGTGTGGATTGTGGTCTGACCACATATTTAGAGAAATATATCGCGTTTGGACCTTTGCGCAACCTACTGCGCGTTGTATTAAAAGAATATAAAATCGGCATCTATTTTGATACTGGGATCTAGCGAATTTTAGTTGTTATGTTGGCGATTAATACGAATAACTAAAATTACGGCTTCCTTTGTGTTTGTTTATTATATTGTAAATTTCGTTGTTTTTTATTTTTATGCTGCTTATTTAAGTTTAGTTTTATTAATAAGTGAATTTCGTTGTTTTTGATTTTTAAGGGTTTTATGTTGTTTATTTAAGTTTGGCCTGTTCTATTAGATAGTGTTTAAAACTTTATAAACCAGTGTTTTGAAGTATATTTTAAAGGACAGACATGACTTGTTGTAAAAGATTGTAAAAACCAGCGAAGACTTTTGCAACTTGGTAAACATATATCTTTTTACAGGTAAATTTAATAATAACAATAAGTTACAATTATTTTAAACATATTATTTTAGATTTCCACGTAAGCCTCCTCCTTATTCAACAAATGGCTGGAAAACTTAAATATTGGTCCCAAAAATTGGAAATTAACTTTATATGTTTGTTCCAACCATTTTAACAACGAGAACATAATCGTTACCCATACAGGAGCAAAAACGGTGCACAAGCTCAATGTCAATGCAGTTCCCAGCCTAAATCCAATAAAAGCGGGTACATCAGGGGATGTTACTGCAGTCATGCAATGCAATCAGGATTTTACGAAACCAGTTGGAACCCCTCCAAGAAAAAAAATCAAACTTGCATTAGAATATGATCACCTTCCAGTTGAATCTAGGTAAGTTTAACAAAACCCATAAAAATGTATTGTAGAGTAAAGTAGCCGATTGTGGAATACTGTTTTGTTTTTTTGAAAAATAAAAATGAAAACTTTAAAATTATTATGCACATTTTGGAATATAGATAGCGGGAAGTGTTGCAAACAAAAAACAGAAATAATAAAAATTATAGAAAAAAAAATATGTATAAAAAATAACTTTAAAAAAAAAGTGCACTTTTTTTCTAGCTGAAAAATGGGTGGGTAATGTGGAATACCAATATACGCTAATGTGGAATACCAATATACGCTAATGTGGAATGGGTTTAATATCGGACTTGATATTAAAATAATTTGTTTTTTTTTAAGTAAAGCAAAAGATTATTGAAAAATAACATACATTTATTTATTCCATTATAAAATACGAAAAGCCTCTAATGTGGAATATTCTACATTCAGACCGTAATTCGTATTCCACAATAGCGACTTTTTAAATATTTGTAAACAATGTTTGTAAAACATTAAAAACAAAATATTAATGAAATATTTACACATTTCACAATCATCCACTACCTACCTTTACGCTTATACACCAATCTTGCAAAAATTTCTATAAATGGAGTCACAATAGATGTTTATATAAACACGTGCAAAAATGTAGCGACCGTTACAATTCGTTTTAAACCAATATTGGCAAGCGACAGCCGCGAAATGCTCTATGGTATTGCTAGGGGTGAAACATAATAGAAAGAGTTTCTGATTAGCGTATTGGAAGATATATGGCGCTATTAGTTTTGCCGCAAAGGAGGTATACCACATTATAGGCAGTATTCCACATACGGCTACTTTACTCTATAATATAATTTGTCCTAGGATGAAAAAATCTGGATGGCCATTATCAGATAGTACAAGTGGAGAGTCAAGGGGAAATCTTTCACCACAAAAAAATGAGACGACTTCATAGGTAAATTGTTCATAATTTATATTTTATATTGTATAAAATGTAAATTGTTCATAATTTATATTTTATATTGTATAAAATTGTACATTTTGTAGAAACAAAACTGGTTGGACATCAGATAGTTCAGGAAGTATTAAAAGAAAGAGATTCATTATAAAGAATGAACACTTCTATGTGTAAGTAACATATTTAAAAAAATAATCCAAAATACAATGGATTTTTTTTAGTGCCAGTCCTACTTAAGTAAAAAAGAAAAATTTGGAATTAAAAAGCAAACTTAGGGTTGAAAGATTAAAAACTTGGAGAGCTAATTGTAAAATTAAGAGAATGAAAAAAAGGATTTCGTCTCTGCATAAAATTATAAAAGATTTAAAGTTTCAAAATGTTAAGTCAGACCCAGGGATTGACTTTTAAGAAAAAACTATAGATGGAGTTCCTCAAGCCTTTATGAAAAGGATGATAAGGAATGCTAATTTAAAATCCACAGCCAAGTATGGTGAAGAGCTTAAAAAGTTTGCAATGACTACATTTTTTTAATTCAAAAGCATATGATTATGTAAGAAACACTTTTAATTTGGCTCTTCCTCATCCAAGTGTAAGAAAATGGTGCAATGTAATTGACTGCAACCCTGGGGTTACTAAGGAATGTTTAGATGTCCTTAAATTAAGAAAAACAACTGATATGCTCCTTAACTTTTGATGAAATGGCCATTAAAAAACAAATAGAATTTTTTGGGAAAAGAAATTGGGGGTACATAGATATAGGATTTCCAATTTCTAATGATTCAGCTGAAGCACTGGTTTTAATGGTTGTCTGTCATAATTACTCCTGGAAAATACCAATAGGTTATTTTTTAATAAAAGCTTTAAATTGCCATAAAAAGGCAAATATTGTTAAAGAAGCACTCGTAAGGCTAAATGAAATTAATGTTGAAGTTACATCAGTAACATGTGATGGGCCAGCTGCTCATTTTAGTATGTTCAATGAATTGGGGTTTAATTTTGATCCAAACAACATTAAGACCTATTTTATGCATCCAGCAGACAATAACAAAAAAGTGTATGCAATTTTTGATGCCTGCCATATGCTAAAGATAATAAGAAATTGTTTTGGTGGTCTTAAAACCATTAAAGATCCCACTAATAGACATAAATTGGGAGTATATTGAGAAGTTGCATAATATTCAGGAAAAGGAGACATTGCATTTGGCCAATAAGTTGGGCAACAAACATATGGAATGGAGAAGATTTGTTTAATTTTGTTCTATTTTAGGTGAAAATAGCTGCACAAACATTGAGTTATAGTAATGCTGAAGCATTGCTATTTTTGAAAGATGATTTAAAATGAATGAATTTAGAGGATGTGAGGCCACAATTAAGTTTTCAAAAGTTTTTAATGATCTGTTTGACCTTTTCAATTCAAGATTGCCTTGGGCTAAAAATCTTAAGGGACCTTTAAGGCCAGAAACCTTACATGTCTGGAGACCATTTATATATGACACCCTAGATTATATTATAAACCTTAAGGATGTAGGGGGTAGGAATTTATACAAAACTTAAAAAAAACATTTTTAGGGTTTATAATAGATCTGCATTCTCTAATAGAAATTTATGAAGATTATGTACAAACAAAAAAACTAAATTATATTTTAACATATAAGTGTTCTCAGGACCACCAGGAGCTATTTTTTGTGCTGTTAGGTAATAATTTGCTATCATTAGTATTTTTTATAAAAATATTAAAATCTATTTGTTTTTAGATCTAGAAATGGCTGAAATAACAATCCCTCTGCATTACAGTTTATGAGGATATATAGAAAATTAATTTTAAATGCCAATGTGGAAGGCAAAGGGGGGAATTGTCAAGTTCTAGATTTGACATCAGTTCTTTCTGTCAATAATACAGTTTTAAAAAAGAAGAGCATAATAGAGGAAATTCCTTTTTCGATTGAACATGCTCCTGAGTGAGATTTCTGAAAACATAGTTACCTATATAAGTGGCTATGTTGTCAAGATGATGATAAGTAAAACAATATGTAAAGACTGTCTTGAATTTCTAATAAATTTTGAAGGAGAACTTGATAATACATTATTATTTATCAGAAGAAATTTATGCACATATTATAAACCTTCAAAAGTTGTATGTAGAATATGCCAAACTACTAAAAAATTTATAATAAAACTATTGTACATACAGGATAATGATCTTCCTGGACATACTATTGTTATTAACATTATTTTCCAGGTTTCTAAACAGTTTATTGATAAATTAGAAATTCTTTTTCCTTATCATCACCAGCATAGTTTTAATTTGTTAAAATTAATAATATATTGTTATATTAAAATAAGATTAAACAACTTGGCCAAAAAATCCACAGAAAAAATACAAGGGGAAAATATTATTTTTAATCCTTTAATAATTATGATGATTATAATCATACAATACATGTTTGTAATAATATAAAAAAGTATATTATTTATGCAATATTATTTTGTATTTTAATAACTGAAAATAAAATAAAGTCATTAGCCTTTTGAAATTATACAATCAAATTTATTTTACATTTAAAATACAGTTAAGTATAATGTATACTATAAAGAATGTAATAGCCTAATTTAAAATGCATTTACTAATTCACTGGGATTGAATATACCTATCTTAGAACTATTTTTCTCACAAGTAATATTTTTTATATTAAAAAGGGATTTTATACTTAAATTTACAGTTAGATTATATGCCTTAATCCAAGAAAACCATATACATCCCATAGGAAAAGAATAATATATTAAAAGAAAACATAAACACAGAATGCATAACCTGAAAACCCAAACATTACAATTGAGGAGCATGCGCGCAAAACCAGCTATATCCATTTTAATAAAATGTTGTGAAAATGGCAAAAACTCCCGTTTCCTGGCCTTTACAGATAAAAAAATGCATCTTGAGTTTTGTGGGCACAAAACTCAAGGTGTGGGCACAAAACTTGAGATGCATTTTTTATCTGTAAATGCCAGGAAACGGGAGTTTTTGCCATTTTCACAACATTTAATTAAAATAGATATAGGTAGTTTTGCGCGCATGCTCCTCAATTAAGGTTCAAAGCCAACGGCAGTTGAATATGAGCGTATTTATTATCGAAAGATTTCTACAAAAGTGTATGTTTTTTAAATTTTTATTAATTAATCACAACGTATTTAAAAATACAATATGTTAAAGTTAACTAAGTATAATGATTTAAGATTATTCTGAGAATAATATTCTCTTAAAATAAAATGTTGCCGTAATTTTAGGTATAGGTTTTACTTTATTTCAGTATCAAAATGGCGGCCTACATAATTACAAGGGTCGGACGTCTCACTTGCGCGATATAGTTCTCTAAATATGTGGGTCTGACATAAGTGTAGGAACAATATTGCGGCTTGGTCAGAGTCGGACTCGGAATTTTATATACGTACACCACACCGATTTTTACAATTTTTTGGAATATAAAATGGCAAACATCGGTTGTATATAAGAGTAATTCAAAGAAACATCACATTAAAATTTAAATGAGTGCTGGGCTGAAAAAGTTACCTAGGTAGTCTAACAAAAATTTAGAGCCGAAAAAAGCAAATCAATATATTTTTAGAGGGTGCAAAAATCAATTCATTAAAAAATAACTTTAAAATTATAAAAAGGTGGTTTCCATAAAATGTTTATAACTTCTTTAATTTTGAATATAATTCAAGAAGCTTGCATGGTTTGATGATTTATTTTCAAACAATTTTTTAATATTTCAATACCCAAAAAATGTATAGGAGAATTTTAACGAGACTATTGTTAAAAGGTCGATTGTTATACCTAAATAGAAGATTCACTCAAGTTAAGGCTCCGCGGCAATAAATTATTATAATAAAGCCATTTTTTATAAAAATGTATCATGTTGATCCCCTAAATGCAACATGTCACCTTATTGGGCACATTCCCTTAAGGCCGTATTACAGCCGGCAATTCTTTCGGCAATTGCAATGAAAATTGCCGTAGGCATGCGCGGTAGATACATTTCGACGAATCTCTTGCAATTGCCGAAAATCGGTCCGGATGGATTTTTATTGCCTTTTTACGGCAATTCTGGGGTGAAATCTGGTAACTTTTATGTTACCAACCCTACTACAAATTCCCTAGAGAGACGCTGTTTGACAAACAGTTTAAGAATATTTGTTTTATGATTAGCATTGTGTTCAAAGTTCTAGTATCCATTTCACTCATTAATTTTTAAATATCCTCTACTAAATAACAAATAAACTTAGTGTTTACAAAATCGTATATTTTTCTTCGGTTGGTAGCACGGTAATAAACAGTAAGTTTTCTTGCCATTGCCGGCTGTAAAACAACATGCAAGACGGCCTTGAAAACTAGATGGCAAGAAAAATTGCTGCAAGAAAAATTGCTGCAAAAAGAATTGGCTGTAATACGGCTTTTAGAATTACTTAAAAACTTGAAGTAAAACTTCTTCGGACATGGCACGAAAAAAATTTTTGTTACGGGTTACGCTCTGTATGCGTGTGAAAATAGTACTTTAACTCAATCGATTGAGCTAAACATTTTCATACACCTTAGGTGCTGATAAATGATAAGGTGTGTGACGCAGGGCTCCCACGGCTAAATTACAAATTTTATTTAGGAATTTAGGAGGTTTTTTGTAAAATTTTAGGATAAATGAAGTATGGAAATGAATTTCTTTAATTAAATAAAATCAACTCTTTACTTCTTAAAAAATAAGAAACAAATTAATACTTCTTTTGTAAAAATAAGTTCTGTTGACTAGTTTTTTAGAAAAATCGCTCGACGAGTTTTTTTTTAATAAAATTAAAAGTGAGGTAAAATTAAAACTTGTATAGTATATAAAATTAAAACTTGTATAGTATATCTGAGGTACATATTACAAGTATAAATTTCACCACACTTTTAATTTTATTTAAAAAAATGCGTCGATAGAAATTATGTTATATTTATATTTTAAGAACAAATATGTTAACCGTTTAGTTAATAGCTAACAGTAATTGAATCGATAAGATTAAGAATAGTATGAGTCCAAAAGTAAAAATTTTGATAAAATATTTCAAAAAATCAGTTTTATAGTTCTAAATGCACTTTTGTTAGAATATTTTAACTATTTTATGAAATATAATATTCATATTCTGTAAAATAATTTATATCTTCTCACCAAAATGTATTTTAAACTTTTAAATTGATTTTAGAATAAATTGTCAAAATTAAATTTTTGGACTTGCACTATTCATATTTACACCGATTTAATTGTAATGTGGATCTTAATACTTAAAAATCTCATAACAAAATATAAAGTTTGCAAAATACACCAAAACTTTCTTTAGATTGTTTACTATTTTAGCTGTCATTTAAAAGAAAAATAAAAATCCTTTTGTTTGATATATACACGGTATATTTTTGACTAAAAAAAAGAAATATCGTTACAAATGACAATTTTGTAGAAGTTTTTTTGTTGTTTTTTAAGAAAAATTTTGGTTGTGATATTATATCATTTTAAAATAGAACATATAAATATATATTTTAAATTACTTTTTAAAAAAGAAATTTTTTAGCACTACCTTAATTAAACGCAGTCGGGTTGGCCTATTTAAATTTAATTTTTAGGATTTTAGGAGTTTTAGGAGATTGAATGCAATTTTAGGAGAATTTTAGGAGTTTTCAAGATTTAAGCAAAATTTTAGGAATTTTATGAGTTTTTGGAGGTGTGAGAGCCCTGGTGACGTCATACTTAATCCAATACGTCGGCCGCCCTAAGATGGCCGATTTCTTCACACCTTCTTTGACATGGGTACTTTATAAAAAAATGCCGGATTACCTATTTATATTACACTATTACAATTTGTTTATAAAGGAGCTTCAAATAGTAGATAAATTGTAAAAAGGGTTAAACGATTAATGAAATCCTTGGGATAATGTAAAAAGGGCAGTGGTTATAAATGGTTGCCACCGATTTGTCTAAACCAAATTCCCTGACTTCTCCAGGAATTCCCTGACCTTCCTTGATTTTTTTCCAAACAAAATGTGTTTCCTTTTTGGTTTCCTGACCCTCAATGATTTTTCCAACTGGACTTTTAGTGTTGGTTTTTAAAATTTTAAGTATGGGGCCATTCAAGTATTACGGAAGCAGTAATTTTGTAATTTTTAACCCCCCCTTCCCTTTGTCAGCAAAAGTAAGTAAAGCTTATCATTAAAAATATACAAAAAAAATTAAAGCAATCAAGCAAAGGTGGTGCTTATGTAATACTTGAATTTATTTTTATCTTGGTGGAGAATTATAACGATTACCTAATTAAAAAACTAAAACTAAAAACATAAACAAAAAATCAATACTTCTTATTACAGAAACAAACAAAAAAATTTCTGTAGCTAATTTTTTCGGGATAATTTTTAATTTAGGTTTTTGTTTCTTGGTTTTTATTACATTAATTTTCTGTTCAATCTGAAAATAACAGAAATAATGAAATTTTTAAAAATGCCTCTGAAATTTTGTCTGCGGCAGGTCTTGTTTAAGAAGTTGACGAGTTCTTATCAATAAATATTTGATAGTACAAAAAAAAAAGATTTTATTTCTTCTATCATTTTTTGCAGGAGTTTTTATTAAAGAAATTGAATTATTCTGGTTATTTTCTAAAGCAATATTATTATTAATATTATTATCCTGTAAAACTGTAACTTTTACAAGCATACTCTAAAAAAGAATGTCAAAAAGCATGCTTTTTCACTTTGAAATATGTCATTTTTGACTAATTCACTGCAGTCACTAATAACTGTAGTCCACAGCAATTTGTATCCAGGACATTTACAGCCAATTTTCATGTAAAATTGTCCCCTGAATCCGAAAAGACCGTCATATCAGTTTTTGAGATATAGTCAATTCCATATTAAATGGAAAATTGAATAATCTTAAAAACTGTCCTACTTTTATAACTTTTGACCACATATTCGGATTCAGCAGACAATTTTACATGGGAATTGACTGCTAAATATCCGGGATACAAATTGCTGTTGACTAGAATTATTAGTGGCTGCTTTTTCGCTATGACAATTAGTCATTTTTAACCAAATTATTTTTAGAGAGTAGTATTTTTCATCTGGTACTTTTTTTTAAGAAAATTTGACAAATTTGTGTTCTTCGTTGCCGAAATCTTTTTTTAATGGACCGCACTTTTTATGTGGCCTATGACTAGTTGCAAATCAAACATTTGTCTTGAAACGGTTTTTTATCAACAGGAACTATGATTTTTCAAAGTCTTTTACTGATTAACACATTCACTGTTTACAAGTACTGCGGCCATATGCCCACACCGCGCTAGGCGCGTTCTTAATAATAAATAACATTATTTTACAAGATTTTCCCATTTTATTAACAAGAACGCGTTATTATGATTTATGTTTATGTTTATAGGCACTGAACATGGTTTATCACTCAACCAGTGCCCACAACTGGTGCGTTTTTTGTTTTTTGCAAAAAATAAAATTGAAAACCTATACTAGAATTTATTTGAAACAAGATGCACTTATTTAAATAAAAAAATATGAAGAAAAACTTAGGTGGTACCTGAAGCAATACTCTTTTTTGGGGTGGGCAGTGAATGTGTTAATTAATTAATTTATTAATTATTCTTTTACTGATTAATTAATTATTTTATTAATTATGCTTACCATTTACAAAATAAACAAATATTAATGACCCTAAACATAAAAAGAGTTGGTTATAGTCTTAAAAGGTTATAGTGATAAGTTTGACATATAGCGCTGCCATATTTTGAATAAATTAAATTTAAATAACACTCGTTAACATAATTTTTTTTTTAATGAAAATTTTGTTGACCAGTTTTATTTATAAATAACCAATTCCCTGACCAACTTAACCGTTTGAGATAAAAAATTTTACGTCGCGGATTCTTGTAGAGCATAAAATTTTCCAAAGAATCTATACCAGGATTATTTTTTTTTATTCAAAAATTCGTATGTTTGAAAGCTTTGAAAAGTGTAAAAAATCACTAAACTGCAGTTTTATCTCAAACGGTTCAAAAGTTATAGTCTTTTTAATGAAAAAAGATTTTTTTACGTGTTATTTCAATGGAAAACTTAGAATGCTCACCGACACCTTTTAAAATTGAGCAAAAAATTTTGCCTTGCAGGGAAATTTTTTGCTCGGTATGTAGGTTTATTTTAACCCATAAATCCGATAGGTTAGTTTTTTTTGGCTCACCCTAATATATATATATATATGTATATATATATATATACAGTGTGTCGTACTTAAGATGAAGACACCCCCTTATTTTCGCTATTTGAAGGAATAAAGGTTTGAATTTTTTCACATTCATACATGTTGATGGGTCACATTTTTTAAGCTACTCAACTGAAATCTGAACTTTAAACTTGGCCTACTACAAATTCACAAACAGGGCCAGTTCTCGATATTTTGCATCGCGTTAGAGATATCAAAAAAAGTTATTGGAAAAAGTTGTTCAGAATATTATTCTAACCCCATATACCAACAAAATTCGCATTTTTAATTTTTTTTTATTTTGGTCCACACAAAATTATTAGTTCATTTTTTAGTTTGATAATAAGGGAGCCATGGAAAGTAATAATTTGATGCTAACTAGTGTTTATGACCGTTAAATAAATAATTAAAACAATTTTTGGAAATTACAAATCAATTATAATTTATTAAATTAAGGAAATGGTATAAAACAATAATAAAACTAATAAAAATAAATAAATTAGAAATGCGAATTTTGCTATAAAAATCGGTATACGGGGTTAGAATAATATTCTGAACAACTTTTTTCAATAATTTTTTTCGATATTTCTAACGCGAAGCAAAATATCGACAACTGGCCCCGTTTGTGAATTCTTAGTAGGCCAAGTTTAAAGTTCAGATTTCAGTTGAGTATCTTAAAAAATGTGACCCACCAACATGTATGAATGTGAAAAAATTCAAATCTCTATTCCTTGAAATAGCGAAAATATGGGGGTGTCTTCATCTTAAATGCGACACACTGTATATCTAGCCATAACAATCAACCTTTTAACATAGGTCTTGTTGAAATTCTTGGATACATTTTTAGGGTATTGAATCCAAAAAAAATTGATTTAAAACAAATTATCAAATAAGGCAAACTTTAAAATCCTACCACAGACAATGGTATGAAGTTTTGTTTAATTATATTTAGAATTAATGAAGTTGTACAAAATTTTATGGAAACCAACTTTTTATAATTTTTAGGTTATATTTTAAACAATTGCCTTTTGCACCATCTAAAAATAAACTGATTTGATTTTTTTTTCCTGGCACAAAATGAGGTTTTTGTGTATATTATATCTGAAAAGTTATCCACCTAGATATTTTATCCACATTGCATCTATTCCAATAGAACCATACTAAAATTAAATTTAAAAAATATGAGATAAATGTATTAGTGTACTGGGGGCATGTTACATGCCGCATGTAGGACCACCTATTAAAAATATTTTTAGGCAATAAAAAAGTAAAATAATACAATCTCTGCAATCTTCTGAGCTGCATGGTTGTTTCAACTCTTTATTAAAGAGTTCCTTGTTGACTGAATTAAACAATTATTAATATGAACCAACCAAAATTAGCGATTTAGAAATAATAAATTTAACGTTGAACCTAGGATTAACCCCTTCAAACCTGAATTATTTTTCGACATTAAAAAAATAAATGGCTCTTAAATCTATTGAACACATGCATGTACACTTTGTCTTAGCATGTACATCAAATGTTTTATATGGTTTAGGTGTAGCTAATACTAAAATAGTTTTTAGATGTCTTAATACATACCTTTAGGAACAAACTACACCAGTTTATACTTTAAAAATATTTTTATAAATCATCTAAAGACCCTCCAAGACAAACTGTCATCAACATGTTGTTGCAGTCATTATGCACATCCCCATTATATGAGAGAATTTTCAACCAAAAGTAAGAGATGTTGCAAGATGTACCTTAGTTTACCAAAACAAATGTACTTGGGGGTGAACACTAGGTTCCAAATTTAATGCCTATAGATAGTAATTAAATTACTTAAAAGCTAATATACAACAAAGTAATGAAGAACCCTTATAAATTTGTGGACTATTATCTCAGTTTTCAAAAAGTGAGGATTGGTTCCTTGTTGCATAACAACTATTCAAATAACATGCAAGTTTGGTACTTGAGATTGCAGAAAAGTATAATTCGTTCATTTGAAACAACAATGACACAACTCAAAAATCACAGGTTTTGAGAAAACCCATTTAAATTTTTTTATTAGTTTTCCATTTACCAATCCCTGTCATTATCCTGTATCATTATCAATTCATAGGTGTAAAATTTAGACTCATTCACTACAAAAAACGGTGGGTTTGCCAAATTATTATTCAAGCCTTCGGTTTTGGGTACTTTGTGTGCGTTAAAGGTTAAATGAAAACATTTTGGGTTAGATTCTAACCTAAGTTATTATTTTTTTCATGGATATTGTAAATTTTAAATAATTTTTTATATTATTTCGAATTAGAATAATAAATACCTTAATAATCTATCGTAATCTTCTAGCTTCACGTTCAGATTCCAATAATGTGAGAATATCACCTTCTCTGACTGGTCCTTTTACGTTACGGATAATTTGTCGGTTTTGTTCTCCGATAAACTCCACTTTTACTTGGGTACATTGTCCCTGGGATCCGGTTCGTCCCAAAACTTTAATTACACGGGCTAAAACGACTGGTTTATCCATATTTTCGGTTTAGGAAACACGTGCAGATAAAACACGTTTATTTTTCAGGATCGTCGGAATGAAAGAGAATTTTGAAGTGCGCATGTGAAACAAATTTTGACAGTGGCATCCTGTTTCTTGGGCGGAGAATTTAAAATTTGAACGTTTTTTTTTTTGTAATTAACATATAAAGAACAAAATAAACTTATTATTAAATTAATTCAAATTAAAATAATTTAATAAGACAAGAACACTGTAAAGAGAGGGATTTCAAAAAAAAAAAAACATGTTAGTGAAAATTACACAGATATACCAACACAAATATTTGCTAACTTACCAACCTTATTATAAATTTAATTTAACCAAAATGACATAAGTTTGACAGCTATTAAAAGATTGAACCTTAAATATTTAAAATCCTAAACAATAAAGTTTAATTATATTTATACAATGTGAAGTGACGTGAACGTTACATTAAACTATGTACTGCCTTCAGTGGCTTATTCCTGTTTTGTTAATGCCAAAGCCATCAAATCCTGCTCTGGTACAGACTCATGTTATGTTTATGGTTTTGTATTTAATAGGATTTTTTCTGGAACGAAAACCTTGTACAATATGCAGCTTAGTGTTTTTAGCCGCAGTGTTTTTGATTTGCTACAGTGGCATTGGAAATTGTTTGTTTTGGTCCAGTTTTTGTGAAAATGAAAATGGATAACAGGCAAGGCAAAATTTAGCTAGCCAATACTATTTTAAAAATTTCACATCGAACCCAACCATTCTTAACAATTAGACTTTAAAATGTTTATTAAACCTAGTTGACGTTAAATTTTATTGTTAACGTGTGAATGGTTATTTGTGTGTATATACTATTTGTTAAGATTTTTTTATGCCAAATACATAAACTTTTTAAAATGCCTTAAGAAGAAATTTAGTTTACTGGACTTTGGCCCTATTATTTATTTCAAATCAATTGTAGGTACCTAAAATAATTATACAATAAATGAAATCTTCCATATTTTTACTTTTATTTATCTTAAACTAAACAGTAAAAATTGTAATTTTAAATTATATCAGCGTTAAATTAAGGTTTGAACCTGGGACCTTAATTTAGAATCATAGTAGGTACTTACAGATTTAATATGGAATGTTAGGTAAATAGGTACCGTCAACCGGGGCTAAATGGATAAAAAATATCCTTTTATTCAAATTAGTTCCAAAACTATTCGAAATTTTTGCCTGAAACTTGGAATGTACATTTCTTGGTTACTCAGTTATGCATTGACCATTTGCCCACATTGTAACTCTTTCAATGACCTATTTTTTTATATATATATAGTGATCCACTTTACCCATAGTTTGGGGTAAAGTGGATAATCCATTAAAAATCATACAAATTTCACTTTAAACATATGCTGGGTAAAGTGGATCACAATTAAATAATAATTTAAAAAAAATTGTAGGGAAAAAGCAGTGTAAATCATTAAAATCAATGAAAAACTTCAAAAATAAGGGAAAAACAATATAAATAGTTCAAATCACTGAGAAACTTCAAAAATAGGTCTTTTATTCTCACAGTCTCAGTCTATAGTCTAAATAAAGTCAAAGTTAGCTTTATCAACAAAAAAAAAATTAAATTCTATTGGTATCCATAGGTACCTATAGAATTTTTTTGACGATTTGATTAAACATATGCTGGGTAAAGTGGATCACAATTAAATAATTTAAAAAAAATTGTAGGGAAAAAGCAGTGTAAATCATTAAAATCAATGAAAAACTTCAAAAATAAGGGAAAAACAATATAAATAGTTCAAATCACTGAGAAACTTCAAAAATAGGTCTTTTATTCTCACAGTCTCAGTCTATAGGGGTGGGTTCGCCAGTAGTCGGCCTTTTTCAATGTATTTTGACTTATACCTTAAATAGCATTTAAGTTTATCGAGTTAAGTTATAAATTCCTTTATGGGAGTGGACAGACAGAATTCCATCATTGCGTGAGTATAAAGGAAAAACCTTTTATTTAAATATGTTTTATCCCTTTAATTAAATTTCAAAAATAAACACCTTTACTAGTAGTCGGCCGCTAATACTCTATTAGTCGGCCATATGTATACCAGTTGTCGGCCGTAGCATTTATACCCAGACAGCACAAAATATCCATTAGATATCCATTGGATATACTTTTTGGATATCCAAGATATCCACTGGATATTCATGGATAACCATTAGATATCCTATAGATATCCAAATGTCCGCCTATATCCAGGATATAGCAAATATCCAATGGATATCCACATAGATATCCAGTGGATATCCATTGGATATATTCAAATTTTAAATTTTTGTTGGATGTAGTGAGAAAAATATCTGAGCCTTGTTGAGTTTGTTATGTATGCTGCAGTACCAACATGTTGATACTATATTTTTTCAAAATATTATATAATATTTTATACCCTGTGAAAAATGGCGATTTTAAAAGTTTTTTTTAATGGAACATTTATCTATTTGAATGTTATATATAACATATATATATATATATATATATATATATATTATATTTTTAGTAAGTGCTCATTCATAATGGACGTAACCATAAGATGCCCGTAAACGTAAACGTAAACATAATATCACCATAATTTGTACGTAACGATGAGTTGTGTTTATAATGAACGTATGGCTTATGTATATATTAATAAGGCGCGCATGTCCAAGTTCACTAAAATGGCAGCATTGACAGATTTCGTCTTAAAACTTAAAAGTTTTAAGGCATAATAATTATAATTATAATTATTATAAATATAAATTAAGTTAAAACTATCAGTGTTATTATAATTATTTGTGTAATGAGCGATATATACGTTGGCAAAGAGAAGAAAAAAAGGGCGAATTTCGTCGAATAATACTCAAACTAAAACTTTAGGATAATGAATGGTTCTTTAGATTGTTTGTTCTGTGGATACACCAGAATACACTTGAAAAAGATCTGTCATCTGTTTGCATGGCTACTACCCTGATTGCTACCAACAATGTTCTAGTGAAATCATGAAAGTTACTAAAATTCACACATAAGAAACCCGTAAAGTTGAGATGATTTCAACTTTACGTATTTTTTACGGTCACCCATAAGATCTTATGTTCGAACGTAAAACGTAAAAATTACGGCTATTCATTATAAACAGGCACACTGGTTTTGTTAATGTTCAACTTTACGTTTTACGTATTTCTTACGGGCATCTTATGGTTACGTCCATTATGAATGAGCACTTAGGCAATAAGAGCAAATATACAAAATAAAAAAACTTAAAAATGGTCATTTATTTTTCTCATTAAATACATCCAAACTTCGAAATTGAAAGAAATTGCTACTGTCTTTAATAATTTGGCAATCCACTGTACACATGTGTATAGTAGGTACACATTTTGTACATATGTAAATATTTTATATAGATATATTTTATATACCTAGATATATTTGACATGAATTAATTGTATTTTGATTGAAAGGTATAAAAAAACATCAATGAATATGTTTATAATATTTTATTTATAATTATAAACAAAATTATTATTTATTAACTTATTAATTAAATTATAATTTATTCTGGTAGAGGCATTATATCATTGTTTTTCTTTCTGTAAAAGAAAAAAAATTACCTAATTTACAATAATAATTATTGTAATAGTTTACTTTACAAGCTTGTACAAGCAGACATCTAATACACATGCATGCATGTCTAATAAATTAGTAGTTTTAGCTAAAGCAATAAAAAACATCCCGCCATAGTTAACAGAAGCCAGTAAATAAACAAGGCCTCAAATAAAAACCAAAATCCCAATGTAATGTGTGTGTGCAATATGAAAGACACCTATAATATATACACCACAGTACCACACAACCAAACAAGAAATAAAGGCACTTACCTACCGTAAAAACAATAAATATGATGCGAAAACTGACACAATCTTAAAACGGCAGACATATAAAAATAAACGTTTCACGGTGTTTGTTGTTTGCGCAGAGACATGGGAGCACAATACGCAAGCGCGTCGGCCTGGCCAATGATTCTCGAGAGTCTCATGTGACGTAGTCTAAAATAGTGGATATCCATTAGATATACATTAGATATCCATGAAAACTTACATTAAATTATACTTCTAATTTCATAGGTTGTATCTCATAAACATAATGCTTAAAAAACGTCTAGAATAATTTTAACTGAAACAATCCTTTTTTATCTGTGGCTCTAGATATGTAGTTATAATATCAATGTGGACATCCACTGGATATCCATTAGATATCCATTAGATATCCATTAAAGTTTTATTTATTTCAAAGTAAGTGTGGATTCACAATGGACATAACCATAAAAGATACATAATGAAATCATAAATCATAACCATAAAATTTACATAAAACCCAAAGAGCGTTCACAATGACCATAAAAATTGACATGTTGAGCATGTCAAACTAATGTCATTTTAATTTAATTTAAATTAAAATTTGTGAATTGTGTTTTTAAAATGAGTGAGACTGAAGAATTCTTATTATTGTCACTACTAAGACGACGATGCCAAGAACGCCAAGATAGGGTAAAACCAAAACGAACAAGACGCTGGTGGGTTCGTCCTATAAATAGAGATAGAGAAAAAAAGGATTTCGAAGACTAATTATTGAAATGCGACTTCATGACACTGAATGGTTTTTTACTTATACTAGAATGACAGCCTTAATATTTGAGGAATTGCTAAAACTAGTGTCCCCTAAATTGATTTATCATAGCATACGAAAACCACTGAGCCCAAGTCAACGGTTGGCCATTACATTGAGGTTGTTTACCTACTAAAAATAAATAAATAACGTATTTATTAATCCTTATGTAAATACATACAATGTAAGGTTACAACATAAGATTAACTGGCCAATGACCGAGGTCCTTCAGCCAAATGTGCTTAATTTTAAATTGATATTAAACAATAATAATGGCCATGGTAATGCTTTTTAATTTTGGTATAGAATGGTAAAAAAAGAAAAAAAAAGAAGTTAGTCTAAAATGGATTTGAATAGTTCAAGTACTTAATGTCTTTTCGGGTTGTTTAAATTTCTGTTATTTTGGGTGTCTTGTGCCTACTTTTATTATAATAAAAAACTAAAATAATAATTTGGCTTTATCTTAGGTATTTGTCTACCGGTGACTCAACCTTTTCCATAGCCAGCGTTGCCAACCCGCCGTGTAGAAATAATCGTATCAAGTTCGTGAAATTATCGTATCGGATCGTATTCTACTTGAAAAATTATGGTATGCACGATCGTATCAGCCAAAAACTTAAAAAAAGCTTTTATTTTAATAAAATCCACTAATGGTCGTTTTTTTAACAAAGTGACTAGAAGTACACCGGGAGTACCGCCATTAAACGTACACCGGGTGGAAAAAAATCCTTATTTAGCATATTTGTCAATTGTATAATATTAAATGGTCGCTCAATTTCGCGCTCAATGGGGCGGGGGCCCAATGGGGCGAGGTCGGTTGGGTTGGGTTGTTGAGTTTGGGTTGGGTTGGGAAATTCATACTGACATTTCATTAATTTTGTTTTTAAATGTATTTCAATCACTTAATTAAATTTTAATCAATGTTTATACAACTTGAAAGTTAGCTTAATAATTACATAATTATTTTTTTTGTAATGTAAATAGCTTATGCTAATAAATGGTTTATTTATTTATTTATTAATATCAAGAGTTAACCAGCTGTTTACCAACTGTTATACAACTGGGCCTTAGTGTACCAATTTAATCTCAACTAATAAATCCGAAATTTTACCATCAGCTGGTATGGAAACACGCATGCGCACAAACCTGATGTACGTTTAATGCCCGTACTCCCGGTGTACTTCTAGTCACGGCGTTTTTTTAATCACTACGGATACTAACAATATAATATATGATATATGATATTATCATGTACGGCCAAAATTTAAGGTTACATTAAAACGCAATCCGTACTGTCGAATATGGACAAGATTACAGGAAAATTAAAGGGTCGCTTTATTGCTATGCATATAACCAACCATGGTTGGTTAGTATGTGCTTAGACGATTTAATAAAGACTACGGGACCGAGGTTATGGAGGTACAAACCATCAGGACTGCAAGGTGTGTAAAAGGTGTTGAACAAACACACAAAACACAAAGTCTACAAACCATTTACATTCTACATACATAAGTCACAAATACACAAAAAAACTTATTCATAGAACTTATTTATCTGTCATTTTTGCATTGTGATCTGTCGATTGTCATTTGTGTGATTTTGTTTTTAATGCTACCATAGAAAATAGAATGCTGCCAACTGTCATTCTGATTCATTATATTTCTTTTTTTGTACAATGGCCTTTGCTCGGGACAGAGGCAGACTTGTTTTGCGCAGTTTTCGCTAGAGGAACATCCTGAATAATTATCGTATAATTATCGGATATCGTATAATGAAAAATTACGATCGCATAAGACCTCGAAATTATCGTATAATACGATAATTATCGTATCATTGGCAACGCTGTCCATAGCAAATGGTTATAGGAACCGCAAGAGTTGCCAATATAAAAACATAACAAACCAAAAGTCACCGAATTTTCCCCAAAAAATTACATAAATATTTCATAAAGTTAAATTATTTGAACTTTATGTGATTTTTACGGTACTCCATAATTTTTACATAAGAGTCACATAAACGTAAAGATTACGTAATATGCACATTGTGAACGCTTCTTATGTATCTTTATGTATTTTTTTTATGTATTTCTTATGTATTTTTTATGGTTACGTCCATTGTGAACGAGCACTAAATTATTAGAAATATCAAGGCATGTGTCAATAATGTATTAATATATTTGTCTCTAATATTTATTAGTCAATTTTGACGCAAATTGTCCTTATGCTAATATCCCTAAAGTATATCCAAGGGATGTCCACTGGATCTCCGTTCATGGACTGGACATTCAGTGGATATAGGTATATCCAATGGATATCCAATGGATATTGTGTGCTGTCTGGGTACTGTATTTTCGCCAGGCCCGTATGGCATTTTTTCGCCCTTTGTAAAGATGGATTTTCTGCGGGAAGTTTTTTGTAAGTTTTTACCTACAAACGAATAAAAATACATAAAATAAAAAAACAAATTATTTTATTAACTAGATATAACAAAAATTAAAATTCAATCACAGCAAAATAACAGTTGAAGTCTTGGGTTATGACATCATTATATGCATATACAAACGAATAAAAATACATAAAATAAAAAACAAATTACGTTATTAACAAAAAAAATCAAAATTAAATATTTATAAAATAGTTAGGTCCTACAATTCAGTCACAGCAAAAATCACAGTTAAAGTCTTGGGTTACGACATCATCATATGCCTGTCCTGCCAGGCTGGTGCAATCCATGTGAAACCACCTAGGGCAAATATCACAGCCAACATTTTTTTGGCCCTCCTCTTCTGCATCACTATGCAGTTCATCCTCGCACGCAGCGCACTTTGACAACGCCGGCACTGATTTTTTAGACATCACAGACTTACCTTTGGTTTTGTTCTTTTTTTTCAATAATTTTTCAGTCTTTTTTCTTTCAGATTCCTCTCGTTTTCTTTTAATTACACTCTTTTTTTCTTCTTTTTCGTTTTCTTTTTCAATATAATAGGATCTCCATGCTTGCGCAGATATAGCACTCGTTGAAGGTCCGGATTTCGGTCTTTTAGATTTATCGATTAGCTTGGGATACTTCAAATGCTTTTCAAAAAAATTGATGGAATCTTGTTTAGAGCTGGATTTGGATACATTTTCAGAAAGATCTATTTTATTTTGAACCTCATCATCGCCGTAATTATTAATTTGAATCTCTTGGGGGAACATTGAAGGAAATGCTAACGTTTCATTTCTTCGTTCCACTTTTTCAGAAGTTTCTTTTCCTTCATTCTTCGGTTCTGTAACATCCAATGGAATTGAATGAATTTGTACCTTGCATTGCCCGAATTGTACACCATCCTTTATGATCACGTTAAATTCTTCACCCGTGTCATAGTAAAAATTTTGCACATCTGATTCCGTTTTAACCTTAATGTCTGTTTCAGCATTAAAGTCTTTTTCGATTTTATCGTCATCATTAATGTTTGTGATGTCACTTGGAGGAAAAATATCGACTCGCAAAATTTTAATCTTGGGTTGATTATCATTAATATTTTGCAGACTTGAATCTATTTCATCCTTGGTGTTGCATGTTTCAGCCGGGGTTTTGGCAATAGATTTTTTACCTAAATCATTATCTTTATTGCTTATTATTTCATTTGTTGAAGGGTAAAAAGGTTCGACTGGCAAAATATTAACTATAGTTAATATTTTGCCAGTCGAACCTTTTATATATATATATATGTTGGTTTGGTTGGATTAAAGAGAGGTATCCATCATCAATGATCTCATATTCATTTACATCATTAAAATCATACTCAACACCATGATCAACAGGAACTTCACCTACATCTTCATTACTTCGGGTCGCTCCTAAATTAAATTAAATTAAATAATAATAAGTTGAATTAAATTAAATTATATTACCTAAATCACCCAGTACATTTTCCTCGAAATTTTTAAGTTCTTTTATAATCCAATCAACATTTTCCGCTCGATCGACAAGATTCGATTTTAGCTTTGTCAATACCTTGTACGTAATGTCAAAATCAGAAGAAGACAATTCCCCGATATCCTCTGTCTGCGAATGTTCCTGTATAATATTTTCGAGCGTGTTTTTAACACATTTAGTGTAATCTAGTGCCTCTGGATCATAAGGGAATAACCCACAGTGCCTAAACCCGTTTTTAATATGGTCAGAAATTTTGGGATGATCCAAAACACGTTTAAAAACTGGAGCAAAATTTACTTTAGTTAAGGTTTTGTCTTCATTTTCATGTTGCCAATTTCTTACAGCTTGTCGCCAATATTCTTTAAAGGGTTTGAAGACCGCGACATCTGCAGGCTGTATTAAATGTGTAGCATTGGGTGGCAATGCGTATAAGATTATATCGTTATCATCGCAAAACTGACTTAAGTCTATTGACATATGGGAACGATGTCCATCGACAAAAAAAAGGACAGGTTTTTTTATATTCTCTTTTAGTATCCATTCATTCAGCCCATTCGCAACATACTCAAAAAAAACATCAGACCTCGTCCATCCAGAATCAGATTTTCCCAGAATCCATTCTGAGGGCATACTCTCGGCAATTGCTCGTGGCGGTTTTACGTAAGGATAAACAACACATGGTGGGCACAATCGTCCATCCGCAGAGAATGTTACAAGGACTGTAATATTATCCTTTTCACTTCCTTTCTTGACTTCAAATAAATTTTTGTAACCCCTGGGGCCCAACACTGTTCCTGTTTTAGGGCACATACTGAATCCGCTTTCATCCGCATTGAAGATTCTTGACGGGCATGTTAGCACATCACTGGCACCAATACTTTCTAGAAAAGTTTCAAGCTCCCTGAACCACGATTTGATATACTCTTCCGTTAATTTTGCACGAGACTTGTCTATTGACTCAGAAGTTCGGGTGGAAATTTCTGGATATCTACGAAGGAATGACGAATACCATTTTTGGCCAGGTTTCCCGTCTTTAAATGGAGTTTTTATTTTTTGATCCAATACAATCTTTTGTATTGTAGAAATTAATTCACGCTTTTTAACGGGAAATCCACATTTCGCCAAATTTATTATCCAGTTGACCACTTTTTTCTCATTTTCGGCGCTCAAATATGGGTCTGGGCCCATTTGCCTTGGCTTATTAGCAATTCGCCCCTTGATCCGGTCCTGTAGCGTTGCCCTGGGAATGCTGTATGTTCGACAAGATTCCCTTATTGTGGTCCCATTGTACACCGCTTCGATGGCCTTTTGCAAATTTTCGTCGCTATATTGGTGGAACTTTCGTTTCATTTTTCAAAATTTGACTGAAAGTGGATATTTTCAAATATTAAGCCGAAAAATGGTTGGAAAAGTGGCTCAAAATCACACGGCCGACTACTAGCAAAAATAACATTCGATGCCTACTCCAATAGTCGGCCTTCAATTTAAAACTTTCGTAACATTTTTATTTTCACTTTTACCCCCGGCCGACTATTGGTACAGACAGTCTGCTTATTTGGTAGAACATAAGTGTTGTCAGAGAAAAAATATACAAAATTAGATAATTAAGATAAAGACAAGCAAACATTTTTATCAATGCACCAGTAGTCGGCCTCATAGGCCGACCACTAGCTACTTTGTTAAATTCATATGCTAGTGATTGGCCATTAAGTTTTTACCCTTAAAATTACGAAATTACGGTTTTTAGACCAAATATTAGGTATTTCAATGTATATTCCTACATAACAATCCACCAAAGTTCTTTAATTATTGACTAATAGAAAATAACTTACGTTTCAATTTTCTGGAATGCTGTTTCAATCAAAGTTTCGGCAGGTGGGATACTCGTATCGGCGACAGTTTGAATTTTGCGCGGGAATTATATATGACAGGAGTTTTTTAGGTTAAGCGAAATTGACATTTAGCTATACAAATATGACAAGATAATACGTGCATAAAGGAAGATTGTTAAAAACTAGCGCCTAATTCAAGTTATTTGCAAATAAAGTTGCTAGTGGCCGACTACTGGTGGTGGCCGGCTTACTGGCAAACCCACCCTAGTCTAAATAAAGTCAAAGTTAGCTTTATCAACAAAAAAAAAATTAAATTCTATTGGTATCCATAGGTACCTATAGAATTTTTTTGACGATCACGAGATCCACTTTGCCCCAAGAGGTGACATCAGTGGATTAAAAAAATCCCACACGGACCTTGGTTTAGTAGAGTACTAAACCAAGACACGGACTCCCCTTTAAGACACAAAGGTCTTGACTGTTTATTATTTTAAGTCAAAAGTTAGGTTATTGATATGCAATTGTCAAATACACATAAATATTAACATATCGCCTGTGCAAATAAACGAATTTTGACATTTCGATAAATGTACATCTCTGAATTTTAGAACATATATTGTTTTAAGCAAACTTATTTTTGTTTATGAAAATTAACGCATATAAGCCCAACCACCATTGTGTATTAGACTGACTTGCGCCGGCAAAATTCGCAGTGTTGCCAGATGTAAAAGTTTAAATTATCGAATTGGGTTAATAAAATTATCGAATTTTCGGAAAATTATGTTACAATAATTGTAATAATTATGTTACAATAGTACGAAGGCGTAGAAGGGACAATTACCCAAAATTTATTTTTAATATTTAATTCCGAGTTAGGTAACACAGAATTAATTCCCCCCATTTAATTCTGCGTTAGCTCCCTGTTAAAAATCACCCATAGAGACCAATAGAAACCAATAAAAAATCAGAATGGAATGAATTGGTCTCTATTGGGCCTATTGGTTTCTCAACAGAATGAGCATTGGTTTCTATTGGTAATTTCCGTACTGGAAAATGCCAATAGATTACCTTATGGTCTGAATTGGTTTTTATAAGAAGTTACAAGTACAGGAAATTCCCAATTGAAATTCAATTGGTAAATACCACTTAAATGTTCAGCGCCTGCGCAATTTAATACAAATGACCACTTGTTTCTATTGGCAATTTTCTTACTGGAAAATACCAATAGATAAACTAATGGTCTGAATTGGTATTTTATCGGTGTGTAGGTACAAGGAACCCTATTGGTATATACCACTTTAATATTTATTTTCAAAATTCGCCAATAGGTAGGCAACCCATGCATACCTCTCGCCTCTGTAGCACAATACATAGGCCTATAAAGGTGGAATGCCTTGAGCTGCTAAGTAAGGATCAGTGTTGTTCCGCCTATTACATTTGTAATAGTTCTATTACAACGGCCAAAAATCTATTACGTCATTACAAAATTAATAAATCTATTACATTTTTAAGACTTGTTTGTTTTTTTTTTCAACAATAATTATATATACAGTTTGACCCATTTGTTTGCGACTCACCCCTGTAAAATCTTTATTTATTGTGCGGTTTTAAACGGGTTTGTTGTAAAGTGTAGATCTTGATAAACTGTATTTTTGGAGCAAAAAACGACATGTTTGTACAAAATATTAATCTATGTCAGTTTAAAGAGTAAATTTTTAAGAATTCATATTAGCGATTTTTTAAAACAAAATCTAGGCACGGCACTGGATTCACGACCTCCCAAAACGACCCTACTAAATTTTATTGAAAAATTTTAAGTAGAAAAATGCACAATAATAACTACAAAAGTTTATTCCGTCAAGTTATCCATGAAAAAAACATTGAAATAAAATTAAACTTATAGTAATAGTATCATGATAAGTAAGTACCTACCAATTACCTGTACAATTCTATTATTTTATCGATATCTGTTTTTGTTAACAAATATTTAAATAAAATCTTTATTCACAAAACATGCATGATGTCTTTGGATGATTATAAAAATCCCCCCTTCCCTTTACCTTTATGAAATAACAAATTTCTTAATTTTTATAATGATAGGTAGTTAAAAATGGCGATCTATTACATTTTATAGGGATCTATTACTTTTTTCTGTAAAATCTGTTACGCTTTTTTTTTCGCTGGGAACAACACTGGTAAGGATTCCTTACTAAGGCAAAATTACTGGCCATGGAAACGCCTGGCGTTTTGGAATTTTTAAAGGGACACAGGTCGTCCTGTGGCCCACTCTGCTAAAAGTAAGCAGTGGGCCCCACTACTTACTTTTAGCAGAAGCTATTTATAAAATTTATAATTAAATGTTAAACAGCACTATTTTTGAGAAATTATTTATCCATCAAAAAAAGTAATTTATTACCTTAAAGACGTCTAAAATGGATAGTGGGGACCAATTCAAACCAATAGCGGTACCTCTGGAAAATCCAAATAGCTCTATTGGGAATTACCAATAAAATATATCTATAATATATCTATTGGGAATTACCAATAAAATACGATTAGTCTCTATCGGTCTGTATTGGGATTTTCCAGCGGTGTCGCTATTGGTTTGAATTGGTAATTCATGGTACAGATACCACTATTGAGACCAATTCAAACCAATAGAGCTGCCGCTGGAAAATCCCAATAGCTTTTCTATTGGTCTTTATGGGTGATTTTTAACAGGGCTAACACAGAATTAAATCCGCCATATTTAATTCTGCGTTAGCTAACACAGAATTAAATCCGCCATATTTAATTCTGCGTTAGCTAACACAGAATTAAATCCCCCATATTATTATAACACGGAATTAATTGCATTTAATTCTGTGTTATATAACGCAGAATTAAATATGGCGGATTTAATTCTGTGTTAGTTAACGCAGAATTAAATATGGCGGATTTAATTCTGTGTTGGCTAACGCAGAATTAAATAATAAAAATGAATTTAGCGTAATTGTCCCTTCTACGCCTTCGTACAATAGTTATTATAATTTAATCATAAAAAAGTGAAAGAAGCAGGGTTGAAAATATTATCGAATTTTTAGAAAATTATAAAATTTGTTAAAAATAGTATAAAGCTGGATTTATAGTTCAGAAAGTAGCGGTAGCGGTAATGGCGGCCCCTCGCATAAACACTAAACCAGAGATATCTCTGCACTAAACTTACGAGGCGAGGCTGCCAACTAAAAACTGCCGCGTTATTGGCTGGAGTAGCGGTTGAGGTAAGAAAAGATGAAAGATATCTTTCATCTTTTCTTACCTCTGACCATATGGTCATCTCTTGCCGCTACGTTCTTGCCTCTACTTCCCTTACCGCTACCTCTAAAAACTATAAATTGGTTCATATAATATTCAATGCCCAACTTGGCTAGCGCCCTAGACCAAACTATGGTTTGGTTTAGGGCTAGCGCTACCGCTGCCTCTACCGTTACCTTTAGAACTATAAATACCTTACGGGAATCTAAAAACAGCACTACGGTATTGTTGATCTTTTACGGGAGGAAGGAAGGAAATCTATGAATCAGGCTTTATGCTTAATTAAATTAATTAATCTGGATAAAATTAAGTTAATTTTGTCCAGATACTTAAATTAAAAATTATGTTACAATTATCGATTATGTTACATATAATTTTCAAGCTTTGTTTTTAGAAAAAATTATGTTACAATTCGATAATTATGTTACAAGTGGCAACACTGATTCGCACTCACGTTACAGGTTCGCGACTGCGCATTTTAATATTACGTCAGGAAGTTGTCATCCACTTTACCCTTTACCCTTTGTCTTAGACTTTACCCCAGCAGATCCACTTAGCCCCGTTTGACGGTATTGTTACTTTATAACTTTTGTCATAGATATTATAAATAAGGCTTATCATTACAAAATTCGTATATAGGAAAAAAATATTTGCATTTAATGCAGATATAGAGTTAAATATTTGCACTATACACTGAGAAAATTCCAATCTTAAATTATCTTAATGAAATTATCTACATAGTGTTCAAAATATATCTAATAACCAGTACAAATTATCTATCTGTGACATGAAGACGAATTAAGGTGACTAATAGATACGTTTTAATAAAGTGTCAAAACAAAAAATATAGATCATCTATATTTATATTTTAACAATCATAAAATATCTAAATACCACCATAAACTCAGATTAATATGTCGCTGTTCTTTAAATTATTTTAATGCCAGTGATAACTAAATATGGTTAATAGACGACCTTATTAAAACTTGTCTTAATAACCATTACTAGTCAATTGTGAACACATAACATAAGATTGTGAACCACCTTAAATTATCTAAAGACCTTAAGAAGTTGTATAATGGCCTTAACAAACTCATCTACCTAACTAACAGATTCGGCTTTCCGACTATACTCGAATCGACCAATCGTTTAACTAGCGTCCACAGCACAGAACAGCGTCCTCTGTGGTAGCGTCATTTATTATTTCTCACTTGTTTACGGGAAATTGAGGATAATATTAAATCGTTTATAGAAGAAAAAGGGCGTTTCTTCACAATTGTTTTGCGGTAATTTTTCAGAACATGGTAATGGCTTTTAAAGTTACTCTGCTTGAATAGGGGCTCAGTGATTTTGTTAAAGGATTTGAAGGTAGGTTCAATTTCTTTCTATATAGTTTCCGGGGTCCCTGCATTAAGCATTTAAAAAATTCATCCTGTATTTATTATGTTGATGATACTTTTATAAATGTATGCTTTGAAGTTTATTTTATAGGATATTGGTAAAATCTGAAATATATTTTTGGTAAAATGTTAACAATTTATTATTATTAGGTACCATATTTATAAATAAAACAGCTTGAGAAAAATTACCAAGATTTTTAATAGGTCAGAATATTGGCTTTGATTCCTTAATTTATTATTTAATTATACATGTATAAAGTTATAATTTTAAGATGGCCTATCTGCTGAAATAGTTTAATTTTTTTAAAGCTCAATTGTTATCTTTCTTTTAGGGTAGACTGGCTAAAAATGTTCAGAAAATTATGGAGTTAACTAAATGGAAATAATCCTTAAAAGTATTATTAATTAATATTTCTACTAAAAGTATACCCAGGTAGCACACTGACGTATGCTGACGTTTATATGACTTCTTCTGACGTTAAAATGACATTAGCAAAGTCATTTCAACGTCATATAAACGTCAGTGTGCTACCTGGGTAAAGTCTTGAAAATGAAAATAAAGTCCCAACGCAGAAAATGCACTAATAAGGTCGTCTAGTAAAAATAATTTCGGTATTTATCTCTATTTTATTTCCTAAAAAAATAAGGAAAGCATTAATTTATGCTAATTGCGATATGTTTTTCTGATTTTTTTATAAACATTTAGGTTTAGTTTAGGTTGATGAAAATAATGGTGTTAATTATTTTTTTAATAAAATAAAAATGAATGCCAAAATTATGTTCAAGTACTCGAAGACTAAAATGAAAATCCAACCTTTTAACGCATTTTTTCGCGTTGGGGCTTTATTTTATTTTCAAGACTTTACTTTTAGTAGAAATAATGCTTTTAAGATTTATTTTCGTTTATTTATACCATGGTGCAGCTCCATTTATAATAAAATTAAACTATTGCCGTAAATAGGCCATCTTAATATGATAGCTATAGCATATTATTATGGCAAATAAATATATTTAGGATCATATTAAGATAGCATAAGAGGATATTAGGATGGAATTAAGATGATCATAAAATAATATATTTACCATAATAAGATTATTTATTTGCCATATATGTACCAATTTAGGATCATATTAAGATGTCATAAGAAGATATTTAAGTGAAATTAAGATGATCCTAAAATAATATATTAACCCTTATAAGATATATATTAATGGCCGATATAAAAACTTTTGATGGTCTTATGATAATTGTATTAAGTTTGCCTATTGATGGTCACAAAGTATAGTTATTAATTTGAATCTATTAATGGTATTTAAACGGTCTTAATGTCCCCTATTTTACTGCGATATCTTAAATAAGGTTATTAAGAATCTTAAAGATGGTCTTAAATTATTTTTCTCGGTAGCGATAGTTCTTTAGCATATGCTAAAGAACTATCGCTAGTGGCACTACCACAAGGTTGTCATCATCGTAACAAAACTACATCTTTTAATAAGCAGCTGTCAAACGCGTATGTTACAAACTGGTGTTTTTGAGAATAATGCGGGAAAATGTAAACATATCGAGGGAAAAACTATTTGTTGTGGTGGGTTTTTCAACAGAAAATCCGGGGTTGAGTTTTTACAGGTTTCCCAATAAACGGAATCCGAATTCAGTAAAAATTATAAAACTGGTGAAAAAACATTTCTTGGCAATGGCCGACGAAAGATAAAAGATATCTATAGATATCTATAGTAAGCTTACTGACATCTTTTGAAAGACATCCCGAATGAGATATTTAGAAGATACTTTTTTGAAATTGTTAACAAGGGAACATGTATGAGATAATTTTTGGTAGATATATATCTGTTTGAGAACAAAAGTTTTTTATTATCTTATTGTTTTATGTCTTTACTCATATATTTTAGAAACATATGTATGTAAAAGATTATTTTAACTAAACAACCAGTCACATCTGAATGGGACCTTCATATTATCAAAGACAATCAAATGAATATCTTTTCAAAGACTACAAATATCTTTTATATATTAAAAATATACGTCAAGGTTATATATTTTTTTAAGATAAGTTGTGTAGAGAAGAACGGGGTACCGGCGCAGAACGGTGTTTTATTTAAATTTCCCGCTGCAGACGATTTGAGGGTTGGATTTTATGCACACAGTGCCAAAAGTGGGCTCACAATTCGTGTTCGGGGATAGAAAGTGATGACGACGATGCAGAACTTGTCTGTGAATTGTGTAAGCCCGATAACCCCACACAGTAAAAAATCGTAAAGAGTAAAGTGCGAAAGAAATTGAGTAAACAAATTAGAGTTATTTTTTTGAGTAAGTTTTTTCGAAATTATGCTCAATATTTGATAATTTTTAAAAATTAACTAAATAGTGCATTAAAATTAATTGATTTACTCATTTTGCATTTAACCTAAATCATTTTTGAGTATGCAATAATTATTTACTCTACATGAAGTAAAACTCGAGTAAAATAGCGTTACACACATGCGCATACCCAGGGCACTGTATTTCGCGCGCTTATGTTGGCTGCACTGCATGCATGGTGTTCAACAGGTTAAACTGGCAATAATTGTGTAATTCGTTGTGGTAATTTATCAGAAACATATAACTATAGTTAAAATAATTTTTGTGTTTGTGCTTGAATTGAAAAACCGCAAAAAGTGGGCCAAGGCGGACATCTCATCTTACGATAATTTGTTGATATTTGGTAAGTACCCCAGCCCCAACGTACATACCTACCTAGATACTATTTAATTTTGGGAATTTGAGTAGGTAGGTGTAATCCTTATTATGATGGCTTTATGTATAAAAATAATAATGAATGTTAAATCCTAAAATTTTTCTACAATAACCGGCGTCTTCATTTACCCAATAACGAGTAAAAATTACTCTATACTTTGATTGAAATTTGATTAAAAAGTTGCAATTTTGTATTTAATTTTTATCTTCTAACATAATATAATATTAATATTATTAGTCTTAACTAGGGGTGTCAATCCCGGGATCCCGAAATCCCGGGGTCCCGGGATCCCGTAAAAAATCCGATCCCGAAAATCCCGGGTATTAAAAGTCCCAATCCCGGGATCTTAGTAATAAGTTACAAAGAATAAAATAGACTTTTTTTTAAGCGTATGACATTTTTCATATTATAATACTCATAAGCATATTTATAAACACTTCATTTTTTTACTCAGCTCAAGTCAAAATATTATACACCACCGTACAATAATGAAAATACATTGAAATTACATAGCAAGAGTGGTTCCATCTATAGCATAAAATCAGCAAAGAAAATTTAAAATTACAGGTTACTGTAGAATAAATTTATGTACATAATCTATAATATAACATATTTCAAACGTCAAACCTAAAAAAATGTCAACTTGATAATTTCAATGTAAGTTACAGCCCCAATTGGAACTCACCAAGGCCCGATTGATAAAAGAAAGGGAATTATTTGTTAATGGGGGTAAACGTGGGTACAATGTGCCTACGAATTCTTGAAAACCATTCTTCCGAAAGATATCGTTCGTTAGTTTGTTAGTTGTTTTATTTTAAATTGGTTTTAAAATTAATGATATATATTTTTTCGGGACTGATCCCGGGATCCCGGGATTAGTTACCTTTGGTACCGAAAGGCCCGGGATTGGAAAATGGGCTCGGGATTGACACCCCTAGTCTTAACGCAGTCCTTAGAAGTTATTCATTATTGTATCAATACAATAATAACACTATTTTGCCTACATATATGTAGGCCTATAGGTACACATTAAAAAATAGAATGCCAAATTGGCAATATCAATAGTGCCATTTTTTTGTTTTTAACTTGACTTAAAATTCTTGCTGAAATGGCATTTTTAACTATAGTTAACTATAGTTAAAGATATTTATATACTTTTAATATATATATTAAATATATATATTAAAAGTATATAAATATCTTTTGTTAATATATATTTAAATATTCTTTTATTTACAAAATTTTAAGGTTATTTTTTTAAACTTTAATTAAATATATTATTTACAACATAATTTGGATATTTAACAATAATAAATGTAAAACTTACTTTAAAAATGTGGTACTTTTACATTGTTTTAAAGCCATTTATGCGTTATTTTATAGTATATACTACAGTTTTTTGGTAATATCAGATAATAACCAATTTTTTTTTCAGACAAACGTTCCTTTTAACGATATAATAATAACAAAATTTGGATTCTCCGACAAACCCTTTTTAATTCCTGAGTATATGAATACTTTGTCATACCAAAATATGTTTTTTTATAATGTGCACATAATGTTTTGGTCTAGGGCCAGTTTTTTATCCCCTAGTTAAGATTAACCACTTCGTTTTTTTATTATTTATAAATATAGTTTATACATTGTTTTGTGCATTTGTTCCATGGAATTTCAAATAAAATTTATTTTCTCTAATTTTTTTTTATTTAACCTGGCTATAACCCCTATAACCACTTTAATTTAATCAATTGCATGCTGAGTAATTGTAACACTTTTTAAAGTTGAAAGAACACCATTTTGAGTAAATTTAACTAAATTTATTTATATTTCATTAGGTTTTAAATCAAAATATATTAAAATTTTACTCAAATTTGACTGGAATTCACTCAAAAGTTGATTAAAATTTACCAAAAATGATTAAGACTTTAGTATATTTAATTAGGATTTAAATCAAAATGTATTACAATTTTACTCAAATATGACTAGAATTTACTCAAAATTTGTAGGACTTTAGTACGTAATTTGATAAACATATTCACTCAAAAAGGAAATAGTTTACTAAAACACACTGAGTTAAAAAAATTAATCAATTTGGTGTGGACCTAGATTAAATACATTTTGATTTAATTTTGAGTAAAATTTTACTCAAAATTTTTTACTGTGCATTCTTCCCCGTAGGCGGCGCTGAATGGAGTTAAGGAGACTTTTTTTTTAAATAGTTAAGCATTTATGTTAAATTTTTTTTGTATTTTGTTTATAATACTTTAATAAATCGTTCTGCTTTTTTTGAATTTGTACCACGTCTCTACCCTACTAAAAATAATTTTTAAACGTTACGAGTCCCCATTCCGCCCCGGTCTCCCCTACATGTTCTTGAGACATTTAGGAGATGTTTAGTTTTTTTTGTTCTCAAATAAGTACTACTTTCCCACTTTTTTGCGTGTTTTAAGGCCAATTCTCACATAGCGACGCTACGCTACGCGACGCGACACTTTAAAATGTAGCTGATCAAAGCGACAATATTTTGTCGCTTCCTGGAGCGACAAAACTGCGTTGGTCAGCTACATTTTAAAGTGTCGCGTAGCGTAGCGTCGCGTCGCTATGTGAGAATTAGGCATAATAATTATTTTGAATGAACGCGCGTATATCATTTCCGCCATATAGAAACTGCATGCACGGTGCACGTAAGATAGATAATTAAGATTAATCCTATGATATCAGCCACCATCCATAAGTAATATATTCCTGCAAGTTTTTCAACAAGTTGTTGGGGCAAATCGTTCAGTAAATATAATTAAAATTATTAACTTACTATTTTTCGCAATACATCAAAAACTAATCCAGGACCCTGTTTAAATGGTAATTACCATTAAAAACAGCGGAAAAATGTAGCAAAAAAAAATTATCACGTGATTTTAAATTTAAATAGTAGACTTAATACAGTTTGGCTCTGGGGTACAGATAGGTATATATTTATTATTACATAAAGTTTGCCAACATCATATTGGCAACATGAAGGATTGCTATATATATATATATATATATATATATATATATATATATATATATATATATATATATATATATATATATATATATATATATATATATATATATATATATATATATATATATATATATATATATATATATATATATATATATATATATATATATATATATATATATATATATATATATATATATATATATATATATATATATATATATATATATATATAGTATATATAGCAATCCTTTATCTCTTTAATCAGCCCCATTCATTAATGAATTTTAATTTTAAACACTATTTCTGTTAAATTAAATTACGTTACTTTTTGTATAAACGCACCCTATAGTAGAAATTTTACGTCGAAACAACGTTTTTCCCGTTGGAAAAAACTTTTTTGTATAATTTTATATTGAAATATCCGTTATAACGTTATGTGACAACGTTCCCAGGTAACCAAACGTAACGAAAAAGTGACAGAAATTGTATGTATATTTTCTTTATCGTCACGTGTATAATCGTCGAAACTATATCAATTTTAAACTCAAATTTTTCACAAAACCGCTCACCTGCCGTTATAACGTGATCGTCACGTTAGCGTTATCGTGATTTTAAACCGAATCGACATAACGTTTACGTGACGCTGTAATCGTTACTAAATCAACACGAAAATACAGTTATATTCGATTTTGAATTTGTGACCGTATCTTTAACCAGTGGCGGCTGGTGGATTTTTGGTATACAGTGCTTGCATATCCAAGTCCGACCGGTTTGAGAAGGACGCGTGAAAATAACAAGGATAGAACGCCAAACAGAAGGCGCTTACAATACGCACGCCTGACGCTCTGACCAATCAAATTCTGTTTGGCATTCTATCCTTATTCTTTTCACGCGGGTATTGAACAACCATCCTTTCCAACGCGGTCGGACTTGGATTTGCAAGCACTGTATATACCGGTATACCAATATCTCAGTTATTATACATAGGACCCAAACCAAACTTTTATGAGTTTATAATAATATTAAATTGATGTTTGCAAAAAAAATATTTTTTTTCAGCCCAGTCCCCTGCCCCCCTAATTAAGATAATGCAAATTAAAGTGGTGCTATTAATAACTCAGTGCAGTTTATCGACAATTTTCAAAATTTATTTCAAATTCCAAGTAGATTTTATACCATTTAAACTTTTTTTATCCTAAAAATGGTATAATATTTGTAATCTTGGATTTTTTAAATAAATTTTGAAATTTGTTATAAACTATAGTGAGTTATTAATTGCACCACCTTAATTTGAATCGTCTTAATTAGGGGGGCACGCTGAAAAACTTAATTTTTTCGCAACAATTTTTAATTTTATTACAACTTCATAAAAGTTTTGGGTCCCATGTCTAATAACTAAGATATCAGTATACCTCAAATCCCCCAGTCGCCACTAGTGACTAGTGACAGCTGTCTTTAACTAATCTGCTCAAGTCTCAGATTGCTGGAATTAGTCCTAAATTTTTACTATAGTAAGCTATAGCTATATGTATATTTTAAATAATTAAATAAGCACAAAACACTGAAATGGAACAGGTTTCAGAAGAATTTATGATTAATTAATAATAATACCTTTAACAAAACAATATATTTCTCAAACCAAATTATAAAAACAATAAAAAATAACTCTAAAAAAATATATTCTTCTTCAAAAGGATAAAAACCAAATAAATAATTTTCTAAAGCATATTCAGTCAATATTTTTTCTTCTATTCGACATTTTGCTGTATTTCTTTTTTCTTTTGCTGAAAAAAAGTATTAATGTGAACACTAGTTATATACCTCCTCTACATAATAAATTTATTATTTTTATACTTAAGTAAACAGAATTTTTGCATAATTAAGTTTTTAAATTAAAACCACTTAGGTACCTAGGTACTTGTTAAATATTTAGGTAATGTTAAAAGTCATTAAAATAATAAAATAAATGTTAACATAAATTATAATTATTTTTATAGAAAAACAATATGAAAAACAATACTTACAATTAACGCCTTCCAAAGAAAATAATATATAATAAAAACTAAACACAAGCTAATAATTTTTAAATAAACCAATTTCAATACAAATTAGTTGCACGGGAACACTAAACAGAACAAAATCAGATCAATATACCTACTTAGGTACTTATTTGACAATAATGGCGAATTGAATAAAGAGTCAAGAGGGTAGCTAAAGACACGGTAAATCGTAAAGTTAAAGTCACGGTATACCGTGACTTTTGTTATAACGTTATAACGTGACAATAAAGTCACGTTTATATAACGATTAATTTAGTAAAGTAAGTCTATGGAAAATCGTGAAAGCATTGGTAAAGGCAGATTCTATATCAAATCGACATCTCCAAAATTATTAATTTTCGTTAAAGATATATAGGTCACAACTTTATAGTTAAGATATTGGCCACGTTAACGTCACATTTAAAAATGTTAGTCACGTTTGGTTACCTGGGTTGGTTTTTAATGTTATAAAAAACGTGGGAGTTGCGTATTTTAAAACGTTGAAAATATGTAGTATTTATGTATTAATACGTTTTATAATTATAAAACATTGGAAATATGTGAGATTTCTGTATTATACAACATTGGGATTATGTGGGATTTGTTTTATAAAACGTTAGAAATACGTGGGGTTTGTGGATTATAAAACGTTAATAATTGGAGGAATTATTGTATTATAAAACTATGGAAATAGGTGGGATTATTGTTTTTTTAAACGTTAGATTTTTGAATAATTTGGGGTAGGATTTTATACTGCTAAAAATAATGGAAAAATGAAAAAATATTTAAAAACATTTCAAATAATTATTGTAAAAAAAAACAAATAAGTACCTACCTACACTTTTCAAAAGAAAAAATATTGCCAATTAACAATATTGTAAAGTTATTCTTAACTATTATGAATTTATAATTGTTAAAATTAATTTTAGAAATAAAAGGATATAACTATAGTTAATACAAAATATAAATTAACTAAAGCTAACAAATATTATTTAAATAATAGTATTTTAAAAGAAAAAATATTGCCCATAACCAATATATTAACAATTTTCTAAATACAAGATACCTAGTTTGTTAGTTATATCATGGCTATGCATAGCCATGATATAACTAACAAAGAACATATTGTCATATAAAATTGTTTACATAACATTTACATATTAGTTCTTTATTTTGTTACATAATGATAAGTATATAGGTAGTATTATAACATTTATATAAATATGTCCCCCTTATGTATCAGCCATATAACAATGTTATATAACTACAATGGAACAATGATACATCATTGATATATGGCAATGTTTTATAGTATCCATATAACCTTTTGTTACATAATTATAATAAAACATTTTAATATAATAGTTATATAAAAATGATCCGTTCTTGTTATATTTACATCCCTACTATGTCATGGATATATAACAATGTTTTATACATACATTGTAAACAATGATATATAAATGTATATATATATATATATGTATATTAATGTTTTATAGTATTTATATAGCCTTTTTATCTAGATAACGAACTCGTTTTAAACGAGTCGTTTTAAACGGTTGTGTCGAGTGCTCTCTATTGTGTTTTAAGTTAAGTTAAATTTGATTCCATATATCCAATATTGTTTTATAATAAAATGGAACGAAAAAATAGAAAAAAATATATTTCCCTATCCCGGAGGCAAAAGCGGAGGAGAATTAATGCAGATCTTAAAATAATGGGCGTGGAGGTAAGAAATAATAACAATTATTGTATACAAAATACCCAAGACAATGTGGAAAGTGTACCTTTGCCAGAATATACTAACCAGCCAATAAATAAACAGCTCAATAATAGTTATTTATGTCATTAGGTTAAGAAGTAAGTCTTTTTGTGCTAAGCTCAAAGTTTGAAGGCCGACGCGTAGCGGAGGCCTACAATTGAGCGAAGCACAAAAAGACACTTCTTGGCCGAATGACATACAACATTTTATTTTCAAAGCAGTTTATATAGGTCAATTTAATTCAACATGAAAGCGGCCTAACCTCATGAGTGCACTTTTTTAGAATTTCATTTATTTATTAGCTAAAGATTACATTAAATGTACAATAATTATTATTCCTTTTAGAAGCAGTAATAGTTTGACAATACCTAGCTACATGATTTAAATAGAAATGGATTTGTGTAAGAAAATGGTTTACTTACCCTCTTGCTATTACATTGAATTCAATTAATTGTTTAATAAATAGGTATCTAATTGCAATTTGTTTGCATTTTTATTAAAAGAATAGGTAGTTTGGAATGTTTACGCTGTGTTTAACATTTAATTTCACTAAAAACTTAAAGCAAATTAAAACTTAAAGATAATTTAAATCGTAGAAAAAGAAAACAACTGTGAAATCCACAGAAACGTCAAATTGCAATGTCCTAACCTCACTTTTTGTTTTATTATTCATATTTAATTTTACGATAATTTAATGAAAAATAATAAACATTAACAGTAAAACAAACAAATTAGTGCTTATTATAAATAAATTAAACCAGTTTAGTACGTTAATTTCTTAGAAAAGTATTAATTTTTCTAAACAATACCCCTAGCGAGAAAAAATCGAACTAATTACTTGCCTCATAAAAATTTTTATCGGCCTAGGCCATAACAAGTTATTTCTTTATCGAATGTTGACAACAATAAAGTTTAAATTATAGACCGCGTGGAGATAAAAATATTTTTACAGAAAATTTGGGAGAATATTCAGGAGGTCATAGGGAAAATTCTAGAGATGGGAAAATTCCCATTTGACGAAAATTCCCGGAAACCTTCCATCGAAAATTCCCGAAATTTTCAAAAAAAAATGTTTTATTGCGAAAATATTTTTTTTTATGCCAGGGATTTGCAAAAGTAGGTATATAACACATTAACTTTTTGTCAAATTTTATTAAGAAAAAAAATAAAAAAAATGTTTATAAGAATGTAACTGCAATTGCAGTATTAATACTATTTTTAGTATCTTTTATTTTGAAATATTCCTATTGTATACTGAAACCTACAAAATAAAAATAAAATGTTTACTATTAGAAATTCACTGCTAGTAAATCATAGATACCTATTACGTAAAAAAAATTAAAAGGGACAAAGTAACTAATATACCGGTATATTTTTTACTTTACTTTTTACTTTTCAATATTCCTATAGGCCTATAGGAATATTGAAAAGTAAAAAGTAAAGTAAAAAATAATTCCAAACACTAGATTTCTCTCTTGGCATAAATAAACAACAAAAATGTAAGAATGATTTTAACTTTGTTTATTGTTTTTATTTTGTTTACCTTTTTTTAAAAAAGTTTTTTGTGATGATGCTGAATAATCCGGCTTCATTGAGGTTCAGTGTTGCCGGAGGTCTTTCATGAAAATCCCCGGTCAAAAATTACAAAATACCCGATTTTACCCGCAAGAGTAAAAAAATACTTACCTTATATTTAAAAATTCAATTAAATTTTCTTTATTTTAATTTTTTAAGAATATATGTTTTTATAAAAGGATTAAACACAATTTCCTAATCAAGTTTAAAAAATTAAAAGTTTAAATTTATTAATATTAACAAAGTTATGATGATTTAAAGTTTGGGTTTTCTGACAGGAACTGCTAAAAAATACATCTGTCAACCATGTTAACTTAAAATGGCTGTAGATGCTTTGTTTCCATAACAATCGTTTTAGATGTCTCTTAAATGGGCTTGAAACGTACAAGCGTTGCCAAATTTTTTAAACTTAAATGCTTAATAACTCGAAAACTACTGGTCGGATTTTTTTGTTGCAATTTTTTTATGCTTAAAATAACCTCCTCTACAGCATGGAGTAGGTGCGCCATTTTAGGGATACCCTGTATATAAATATATATTTTCTTAATAAAATAAAATTATTAAAAAATATATTCTTCAGCTCTGTTTGCAAAAATAAATTAATTAAATATTTTGACCGAAATTTGGTAAATACCCGCTTTTACCCGCTTAAATATTTTACCCGCAAGCATGACAAAAATACCCGATTTTCGGGTAAAATACCCGCAAACGGCAACATTGTTGAGGTTATGTAACATAACTTACAATATTTATACTTCTTCTTCTGCTTTAAATTAACACACATTAAATTCAAAAAAGCGGTTCAACAATTGACATTTAAATGAAAAAAACAAGGAAAGTTACCAAGGAATGTTTCCAAGAAATGTTTCCGGTGGCTTAAAAGAAACTTTCAAAATGAAAATAAATTCCCAATTGGAAACTTTCCAAAACGGAAAGTTTCCTTAAAATGGAAACTTTCCGATTCCCATATCTAGAAAATTCCCATACTTTTGTGGAAGATTTGCAAAATTTGTGTAATAGATACTTACCTAGTCAACTTTTTATTAATGATCTGTTAAAAGTTTTGAGAAAACAGTATTGCAAAAAGAAGTATACTTCTCTATTGAGGCTGAATTTGTAAGTATATAAAGGGCGATTTTAAACCTGTTTGATAATGTAAATTTGTTTTTAAAACAGGGTGCTAAAAAACAAGCGACAAATTATAATTAAATGATATTTGGTGCCAAAATAAGAGTTTAATATCTATAAATTTTTAACTTAATACTGTTTTTTTAACTGGTAAAGGATACAATAATTTTGCTAAATAAGATGGATATACTTTTTTATTAGGTATAATTGTTGTGATAATTAATTTTATGCAAATTCCATATTTTTCATTATTTTTATATCTTAAGGTTGCAGGGTGCATTTGACTTGAATTAATAAAATCAAACAAATTATTATTTGTACCAAATATCATTTACAAAACTACATAAAGAATAGTTGTCCTTTGTTTCGAAAACAAATTAATAAACAAAAATAATATTAAATAGTATTTTTTTTTAAGTTTCAGTATATAAAAATGAAGGCGTCTCCAAAAAAGATTCTACAGTAAGAGTTTAAAAAAAATCTTCTCTAATAATCTGGCAAAAGATTGCTCTTGGCTAGGCCTAATAAACAACAAAAAAAATACAAAATTTAAAATTTGTTGAAATATTGAAGGGCAAAAATGTAAGTTTTATGGCTTTTTTTAGTAAATAGTTTTTTTAAGCTGCTGTTTGCACTTCAACAGACAAAAATTTTGAAAACATAGTTACCGAATGGTTCCGGCAGCCCAAACAAAGATTTGTGAGGGAAACAAAAAACCCATGAAAAGAAGGTATACCCTGCTGAAAATGACGGATGATTGCGGATATAAATTCTTCGTCAAAACCGGATAAAAGCAGATGATTGCGGGTATAAATTCTACGTCGAAGCCGGATAAAAGCAGATAAAAGCGGGTAAAAATATCATCTGATAACATCTGCTTTTGTCCGCATCGCTATATCCGCGAACACCCGGTTGGTTGTGTTTTATGTCCGGTTAGTGCACCCCCGCAATCATCTGCAATCATCTGTTTTTAACCGTCTTCACTGTGTTTCGTTTATATCTGAATTTGTCCGGAATCATCTGCAAACTTCTGCTTACGTCTGTTTTTAGCCGCGATTACCTGCATTTTTTTTTCGTCTATTTTTGTCGGGTTTTATCTGCAAACGTCTGGTTTTATCCGCGAGCATATGCTTTTACCCGCGAACATCTGCAATCATCCGTGAACATCTGCTTTCATCCGCGAACATCTGATTTTATCCGCCAACATCTGCTTTTATCCGCGAACATCTGCTTTCATCCGCGAACATCTGCAGTCACCCGCGAACAACTGCTTTTATCCGCGAACATCTGCAATCACCCGCGAACATCTGCAATCACCCGCGAACATCTGCTTTCATCCGCAAACGTCTAGTTTTATCCGCAAACATCTGTTTTCATACGGTTTCACCCACAAACATGCTTTTATCTGCGAACGCCTGATTTCATCCGGTTAGTGCACCCCCGCAATCATCTGCTTTTATCCGCGAACATCTGCAATCACCCGCGAACATCTGCTTTCATCAGCGAACATCTCATTTTATCCGCGAACATCTGTTTTTATCCGCAAACATCTGCTTTCACCCGCGAACAACTGCTTTTATCCGCAAACATCTGCTTTCATCCGCGAACATCTGCTTTTATCCGCGAACATCTCATTTTATCCGCGAACATCTGCAATCATACGCGAACATCTGCTTTCATCCGCGAACATCTGATTTTATCCGCCAACATCTGCTTTTATCCGCGAACATCTGCTTTCATCCGCGAACATCTGCAGTCACCCGCGAACAACTGCTTTTATCCGCGAACATCTGCAATCACCCGCGAACATCTGCAATCACCCGCAAACATCTACTTTTATCCGCAAACATCTGCTTTCATCCGCGAACATCTGCTTTTATCCGCGAACATCTCATTTTATCCGCGAACATCTGCAATCATCCGCGAACATCTGCTTTTATCCGCAAACATCTCAATTTATCCGCGAACATCTGCTTTTATCCCCAAACATTTGCTTTTATCTGCAAACATCTGATTTTATCCGCAAATATCTGCTTTTATCCGCGAACATCTGCTTTTATCCGCGAACATCTGCTTTTATCCGCAAACATCTGCTTTCATCCCCAAACATTTGATTTTATCTGCAAACATCTGATTTTATCCGCAAATATCTGCTTTTATCCGCGAACATCTGCTTTTATCCGCAAACATCTCATTTTATCCGCGAACATCTGCTTTTATCCGCAAACATCTGCTTTCATCCCCAAACATTTGCTTTTATCCGCAAACATCTGGTTTCATACGGTTTCACCCGTAAACATGCTTTTATCTGCGAACGCCTTATTTCATCCGGTTAGTGCACCCCCGCAAACATCTGCCTTTATCCGCAAACATCTGATTTTATTTGCAAACATCTTCTTTTATCCGCAAACATCTGATTTTACCCACAAACAACTGATTTTATTCGCAAACATCTGATTTTATCCGCAAACATCTGCTTTTATCCGCAAACATCTGTTTTAATCTCCAAACATCTGATTTTATCCGCAAACATCTGCTTTTATCCGCAAACATCTGCTTTTATCCGCAAACATCTGATTTTATCCGCAAACATCTGATTTTAATCGCAAACATCTGATTTTATCCGCAAACATCTGCATTTATCCGCAAATATCTGCTTTTATCCGCGAACATCTCCAAACATCTGCTTTTAATTGCAAATCTCTGCTTTCATCCGCGTTCGGTTTGCCTGTATTTCCTTTGTCCATTTCGGTCCTGTTTCGTACACAAACGTCTGGTTCCATTCGCGCTTTTTGTTTTCCTTTTTCTCGTGTATACTTTAGTTAAGTTTACCTGCTTTGTCAAATTTTACTGAGCTTTAACTAACTGGTTGTTAGCCGTTCACGGCACACAACTTTATAACTCTAAAAAGAATTATTTGAATAAAAACAACCTGTAAAGAAAATAAATTTATGCAACATGACATTTTCCCAATGGGAAAATAATTTAATTATATTCACCAGATTTAAATTTAAAAATCAGGTATACTATAGTGAAGAGTACCACAGAAATAATAAGTCTATTAATTCTTACATATATATTAAAAATATTGGTTATGCCAAAATTAAAAAGTTTTTAAAGTTAGATGAAAAATTCTACGCCTAAATAAGTGTTTTTCAAACAAATTCCATACAAATTGAAGATGTTATAATTCCAAATGTATTTGAAATTAAACATATATGTTTTCTAACAATTAATTTAAATGTAAGCTTAATGATTAAAAAATATCTATTTATGTCCAGTATAAGTATACAGTATAAGTATACAGGAGAAAAAGGAAAACAAAAAGCGCGAATGAAACCAGACGTTTGTGTACGAAACAGGACCGAAATGGACAAAGGAAATACAGGCAAACCGAACGCGGATGAAAGCAGAGATTTGCAATTAAAAGCAGATGTTTGGAGATGTTCGCGGATAAAAGCAGATATTTGCGGATAAATGCAGATGTTTGCGGATAAAATCAGATGTTTGCGATTAAAATCAGATGTTTGCGGATAAAATCAGATGTTTGCGGATAAAAGCAGATGTTTGCGGATAAAAGCAGATGTTTGCGGATAAAATCAGATGTTTGGAGATTAAAACAGATGTTTGCGGATAAAAGCAGATGTTTGCGGATAAAATCAGATGTTTGCAAATAAAATCAGTTGTTTGTGGGAAATGGACAAAGGAAATGCAGACAAACCGAACGCGGATAAAAGCAGAGGTTTGCAGTTAAAAGCAGATGTTTTAGATGTTCGCAGATATTTGCGGATAAATGCAGATGTTTGCGGATAAAATCAGATGTTTGCGATTAAAATCAGATATTTGCAGATAAAATCAGATGTTTGCGGATAAAAGCAGATGTTTGCGGATAAAAGCAGATGTTTGCGTATAAAATCATATGTTTGCGGATAAAAGCAGATGTTTGCCGATAAAAGCAGATGTTTGCGGATAAAATCAGATGTTTGCGATTAAAATCAGATGTTTGCGGATAACATCAGATGTTTGCGGATAAAATCAGATGTTTGCGGATAAAAGCAGACATTTGCAGATTAAAATAAGATGTTTGCGTATAAAATCAGATGTTTGCGGATTAAAACCAATGTTTGCGGATAAAATCAGATGTTTGCGAATAAAATCAGTTGTTTGTGGATAAAATCAGATGTTTGCGGATAAAAGCAGATGTTTGCGGATAAAAGCAGATGTTTTCGGATAAAATCAGATGTTTGCGATTAAAATCAGATGATTGCGGATAAAATCAGATGTTTGCGTATAAAATCAGATGTTTGCGAATAAAAGCAGATGTTTGCGGATAAAATCAGATGTTTTCGGATAAAATCAGATGTTTGCGGATAAAATCAGATGTTTGCGGATAAAATCAGATGTTTGCGGATAAAAGCAGATGTTTGGGGATAAAATCAAATGTTTGCGTATAAAATCAGATGTTTGCGGATAAAATCAGATGTTTGCGGATAAAATCAGATGTTCGCGGATAAAACCAGATGTTTACGGATAAATGCAGATGTTTGCGGATAACATCAGATGTTTGCAGATAAAATCTGATGGTTGCGGATAAAAGCAGATGTTTGCAGGTGAAATCTTATGAATCAGACTTTTGCGGACTAAATGAGATGTTTGCGGATTAAAACAGATGTTTGTGGATTAAAATAGATGTTCGCGGATGAAAGTAGATCTTCACGTATAAAAGCAGATGTTTGCAGGTGAAATCGGATAAAGCAGACGTTTGCGGATTAAAGTAGATGTTTGCGGATAAAATCAGATAAAACCGGGTGAATGCAGATATAAACTCAAATACAGGTATTTGCGGATGAAAACAGATAAAAGCAGACATAGATCTAAATAGATAAAACCCGACGTTCGCGGATAATATTTATACCCGCAATTGCAGATAAAAACCGACATGCCGGGTAAAATCAGATATGTCGGATAAAAACAGATATAAATGGACATAAAACTAGCTTGGTTTTTTATCCGCAATCATCCGATATTACCCGTCTTTTTCAGCAGGGTATTAATATTAAATTCATGAGATTGCTTTCTCTTTTCAATGAGAAAATCTCTTTATGTTCCTTGCTAAAATTTCAGCAACCATAGCTAAATCATTTGCTTAAATAGGCGACAGCCAAACACTTTACTATATCAGGATAACGCACTTTGCTGAACAGACTTTCCTGTGGTATCAAACTTCTTTGCAAAGAATAATTGTGCTACAAAGTAATTTTTCTATGCCTAAAAAGTAACTTAGTGTGGTTATAAAGTAACCAATAAATAACTATAAAATCTTTTTCTAAGGCAACAGCAAATTTCTGCTATGCCAGAAATGTTTTTTAATGACAACAAAAATACGTAGCTGTCTCTGTAGAGACATGTGCTGCTAAAAACTTTATTTCTACCATGAATAAAATATATTTTTTTTATAGTGAAAAGCTTCTTTTTTGCAGCAATAAACAATATTGTAGGGGCAGAAGGGATCTTTGGAAAACTTTAACAGACCAGGTAAATTGTCTATAAAAGGCAATACGAATATAGAATGGAAGCAATGGAAAGAAAAATTTGAAAATTTTCTGTGTGCATCTAATCTCGACAATGCAGAAGACAAAAGAAAAATTGCGATGTTGTTAAATTTAATCGGCGAGGATGGTTATGAAATATATAATAACTTTTCATATAGAGAAAATGAAGACAAGAACAAATTTTTGGTTGTTGTGGGAAAATTTGAAGAATTTTGTACACCGAAAAGGTTTAATTTCTTCAACATAATTCAAAAAGAGGGTGAGCCATTTGAATCCTTTTTAACAACGATCAGAACTAAATCAGCTATAGTTGTGAATTTGGTACCCAGGCAGATAGTTTAATTAGAGACAAGATTATATTGGGTATTAGCAATAAACATGTACAAAAAAGGTTGCTACGAGAAGATGTAAATCTGGATGAAACTATTAAAATATGTTTGTCCAATGAAGTAAGCGAAAGACAGGCATGTGCACATGCTTTACAAGAAATTGCATCAGTGAACGAACTAAAAAAAGATATACAAAAATTTGGTACAGGCAGTAAGAAATCGTATACAAAAAATTGTTCCAAGTGTGACACGAAACATGAATATATGAAATGCCCAGCATATGCATATGCTGGAAAGGAATGCTACAAGTGCCATGGAAAGAACCATTTCAGCAAATCATGTACGAAGAAGCCAAGCAGCAAGTTAGTGAGGAAATTAAACGAAGTTAATCAAGAAGATGTGACAGAGTTTATGGTTTCCACAATAGAGTATACAAAGAGTGATGAATGGGTAATTAAAGCAGACATTGAAGGTAATAAAATAGATTTTAAAATAGAAAGTGGTGCAGATTGCAATATAATAACAACAAAGGTATTTAAAAACATGAATATTGATAAAAATAGACTTAAAAAGTGTAATGTAAATTTAGTTAGTTTTGGGGGAACTAAATTAAATTGTACAGGTAAAATTGAGGTTGAATGTCAGTTAAATAACTATAAGAAAACTATAGTTTGTTTTATATTAGATGTTGAAACAAAATGTATACTGGGGTTAAAAGATTCAACAAATTTTAATTTAATTAGGCAGATTAATATTATAAGTAGTGATGAGGATGTTTTTATAAAATATAAAGATAATTTCAAGGGTATAGGTTCCATAAAAGGTACATATAATATTGAAATAGATAAAAATGTAAGACCTGTAATTCATCCTTGCAGAAAAATCCCTTTGTCCCTTCAACAGAAACTTAAGGAAACACTGGACATTTTAGAAAATCAAAATGTGGTGCAAAAAGTGGGACATCTAACTGATTGGGTAAATAGTCTTGTTGTAGTTGAAAAGAAAGATGGATCTCTGAGGCTGTGTTTAGACCCGAAAGAATTAAACAAAGCCATTAAACGAGAACATTATCGAATACCAACAATTACGGATATAAAAAGTAATCTGGTAGGTAAAAAAATATTTTCTGTAGTAGATCTAAGCAGTGGCTTCTGGCAGATTGTCCTAGACGAGAAAAGTTCTGATCTGTGTTGTTTTAACACTCCATTTGGAAGATATCAATTTATCAGGATGCCATTTGGAATAAGCTCCGCACCTGAAGTTTTTCAAAAGAAACTTGTAGGCATATTTGGGTGTATTAAAGGAGTGAGTGTGATATTTGATGATTTAATTATAGCAGGAAGTATAATGGAAGAGCATGATCAGATATTTGAAAAAGTAATGAAAAAAGCAAGAGAAGAAAATGTTAAGTTCAACAAAAACAAACTGCAGTACAAAGTAAGGTCAGTCAAATTCATGGGACATATAGTAAGTGAAAATGGATTTAAAACCGATGAGAACAAGACGAGAGCCATACTAGAAATGGAAAAACCTAAATGCAAGGAAGATATTAAAAGATTTTTAGGCATGGTGAATTATTTTTCACAGTTTATAGATAATTTAGCAGAGAAAAACGCTCCTTTAACCCTTTCACTCCGGGAGTCGCAAAAATGCGTAAATTACTGACCTCACAGATACGCGGGAGACGCATTTTTTCAATTAGGTGGAGTGACTATTAACTACGGGAAACACACGTTTGCGTCTACATCGATACAATTAGACGGTCTTTGTCGCGCTGGCGGAACCGTTTCCCGCTCTAATAACATTTAGGTTAGTTTGCCGCAAAACGATTTCGGGGTGGCATAAATGCAGTTTATTTGCAATAATTTGTTATAAAATTTATTAAATTAGCAACAATGAGTAAGAGATACCTTACTGAAAAAGAGCTGGAGCAGGCGCTATATGTATAATAGTGACGAAGACGAAGTTGAGTTTGATCCTGAGAGCGGGAAACGCACGTTTGCGCAAGGCTTGGATTTGCCCGTATGGGGGGACCACATGGCGCGGGCGAGCCCCGTAGTGAAAGGGTTAAGGGAGTTGCTAAAAAATGAGGTTAGTTGGCAGTAAAATGACAACCATGAGAAAAGTTTTGAGAACCTTAAGAAACTTTTATGTAGTACTCCGGTTCTGAGTTTTTTTGGTCCAAAAAAAACTATACAAATACAAACAGATGCTTCAGGAGAAGGATTAGGAACGTGTCTAATGCAAGATGGAAAACCAGTAGAGTTTGCATCCAGATCCTTGACTGAGAATGAAAAGAAGTTTGCACAAATAGAGAAGGAACTTCCAGCCATTGTGTTTTCCTTGGAAAGATTTCATTATTACGTATACGGATACGAAGTGACGATTTTTAGTGATCATAAACCACTAGAGGCGATTTTGAAAAAGGATATTTCAAACATAACAAGTAGGCTGCAACAAATGGTATTAAAATTATTGAAGTATTTAGCATTTCTAAAAGATAAAGTGGAAGATGATGCAGAACTAGAACTGACTGTACAGTCAGTGCATACAATTTCGAAGTACCTATCAGTAACATCAGAAAAGAGACAGCAAATTCAAGAGGAAACACAAAAAGAAGACACGATGAGAAAAATAATACAGTATCATCAAAGTGGTTGGCCAGAGCATAAAGATCAAGTAGATCTTAATGTTAGAGAATTTCGGAACTCAAAAAATGATATTGATGTTTATAAAAATTTAATATTTATAAGAGATAAGCTACTAATTCCGAAATTACTTAGAAAAAACATATTAAAGCAAATTCATGAAGGCCATATGGGCATGGAAAAGTGCAAAGCTAAAGCACGAACAGTAGTTTATTGGCCAAAAATTAATAAGGAAATCGAAGAAATGGTGAAAGAGTGTGATATTTTCGAAAAGTTTCAGCACAAAAACCAAAAAGAGACTTTAATACAACATCCAACACCTAGTAGACAATGGCAGAAAGTTGCTGCAGACATATTAACATATGCAGGACTTGATTATTTGGTAGTTATTGTCTATTTTTCTAACTGGATAGAATTAGCTAAACTGGAAGGAAAAAACTCTGCACACATTGAGATGAAACTAAAGGAAATATTTTCAAGGCAAGGCATTCCAGAAATTTTAATAGCAGATAATATGCCATACAACAGTTTCGCAATGAAAGAATTTGCCAAACAATGGAATTTTACGATAACAACGAGTAGTCCCAGATACCCACAATCAAATGGATTGGCGGAGAGAGCTGTACAAATAGCCAAAAATATGTTAAGAAAAGCATACGAAGAAAGAACAGATATTTATACATATTTGTTAGAATACCGAAATACACCTATTAAAGTCATGAAATTATCACCTGCACAAATGCTGCAATCTAGACGATTAAGAACGAAACTACCAACAAGAAGTAACTTACTTCATGCGGAACTTCAAGGCTATATAAAGAACAGAAAAGAGCAAGAAAAAGAGAAGGCAAAACAATACTATGATAGAAACGCGAAGGATTTAATACCGCTAAAGGAAGGAGAAAATGTAGTGGTTAGAAACGAAAAAATATGGGAGCCAGCACAGATAGAAAAAAGAGCAGAAACACCAAGATCGTACATTGTAAATACGAAACAGGAGGAGAACTTAGAAGAAACAAAAAAGATTTGAGGCAATCTTTGAACGAATCAAATATTCAAGAAGAGCCAGACTCCCTATCCCAAACCATTCCTTCAAACCCAGAACCCAATTTTGAAGCAGGTCAGACTAAAATCGATAGGCCTCGTAGGAATATTAAACTTCCCAATAAGTTTTCCGATTTTGTAACATATTAGATAAGATTTTGTTTATATAAAAAAGGGAGATGTTGCATATTGACATGCATGTAACATGTGTTGCATATAGACATAGGGGGGGAAGTCCGACAACACTGTAGACTTAAGATGTATCGGTTTTGGACAACAATAAATTAAGGTTTAGAAAACCAGTGTGTTTTTATAATAAACCCACAATATACAACATATACTGGTTATTTGCATTATTTTTGCAAGGGTTTTTAACGAATGCAAATATGTTGGTATACCTAATATATTGTAAACACTTTTCATTGTTTTATATGTTAGTATTAGTTTATAACAAATGGTTTTTAAAGAAAGAATAAAATTATCATTATCAAATGAAATTTTGTGATTAAAAATATTTGGATGTAATTTTGGTAGTCTCGAGTATAATTATTTCTAGTCATATTAAATAATTTGTATTTTTCTCATTGTTAAATTGCATTAATCGCAAAAGTTATAACATTTGAATGTTGGTAACGATTAATAGGTACGTACGTATGTACGTACATAATTAGGGGACCCAAAGATAATACACCCCATACATTGGAAACTCTTCCATCACTGCCCTCTAGATCTACAATACCTGAACTATATCTATTTGTAAATTGCAGACATCTGTACAAACGCTATTTGCAAATGTCAATGTCAATCATAACTATTGATGTCGATCATAATTTTTGAATTATTAAATACATTTTTGCGCCTTAAGTGATAAAATGTGTTAATGATTGTGAAATGTATTGTTGTTGGGCGCGGAAATGTAACCAATTTATAAGTATTGACTATTCTGCCGTCCTAAGCCAAAAAGACATCTCGTTATTATTAAATTATTCTCTTAGAAAAAAAGACGCATTTTAACTATACCTACATACATTTTTAAGTACTATAGCTCCTAAAAATTTCTAATTAAATTGAACGTATCTTAGAGAAAAACAATTAAGCGCTATAATTTATAAAGTAAAAATGTGGAGTTGCGTCTTTTTGGCTAAGCACGGCAGTACCGCTCTAGCGTAAAAATACTGTTTGTTAATTATGAATTATTTAGGATTGCTTGTTTAATGGTAATTTAGTCCAGGCCAAGCCCAGGCTACTTATGGTTGTTTCAAAACCAATAGGGTCTTGGTAAAATGAATTTTTCACGGTTGGTTAGAACTTGCCAAAAGTCCACACTCAAAAGCCTTGTACAAATTCCTATATGTATAAGTGGCCTGGACTAAATTACCAAATTTTGCAATGTACTCTTATTATTGAAAAATTAAGACTAACATTTTTTAGGTTTGCACTCCACAAACAAAAACATATTCATATATACCGATTATGTATTTAATATGTACAATGTACATAAAGATGTATGTATTTTATTTTATATTATATTATTAATAAAATAAATAAATCTTATATTCATACTTTGTTAAAATACAGCAGTAAATACAATATATAAAGGCACCCTACGAACATTCAAATATGGCGCCAATATATGTTACAGAAATCTACTTCAATTTTTGGCATTGCTAAGGGTATTGTAGACCTTGATGGCGTTAATTTACTTTAGCCTTTTGCCGCTAGCGCTAGTGTAGTTTCCAATCTATGGGGTGTATTATCTTTGAGGGGACCTACTTAGGTATGTTTTATTTAACGCTTTGACTAGAGGCACGCTAACGTGCGGCGATTCGAAATGTTAAAGGCACGTTAGTTACGTCATAATAATAATCCGTTTTTATTCCCCGAGCGTTATAATTTATATCAACTTTATAACTTATAAAGTTGATGTCACCTAGATAGCTCAGATGGTAGAGCAGTCGCTTGGCATGCGAGAGTTACGATACTCAGAAGTTGACGATTTTTTTTTATTTTCTTATTTCATAAATTTGCTGTTCTTTTGCTAAAAAGGGTTGGGTTGATTGGTTTGTTTTAGTTTTATCGTAACAATTGTTATTGATGAACAGCATGGCTTCAGGGCTGGGAAATCCACAGTAACCAACTTGCTCGAGTATCATTGTAAGCTATCAGACGCGTTGGAGAGTGGAAATCAGGTTGATGCAATAAGTGTACTTGTCCTAGAGAGAGAAAAATACCTGTAAGGGAACAGAGCTTTTTAATCGACCAACGTACTGCTAGAAAAATGGTTCTGGGAACAGTAGATATAGATGCAACGAATCAAATAAGGAATACTTTGAAAAGGAAGCTGTTAAGGCAAAAATCCCTGTGTAAGCCTCAAAAAGAAAGTAAAGAGGAGCCCAATATTTCAACTTCTTTCACATCCAGTGAATCCGATCGTGATGACGTGCCCCAACCACAATTGCAAGCCCCGACAACAGTTTCTGAAACTAAGCCTGCCGTTACAATCGATTACACTTTACTATCAAAAACATGCGGTTCTGCATTCCACCAATGTAGGGGTTATTGATAAAAATAAGCTTCGCCGGAAGCGTAAGAAAACAAGAGAAAATATTGTGGAACAGAATAAAATTTTACATGTACCTGCTTTATACTTCGACAGTCGAAAAGACAAAACTTTAACTATGACGGAAAAAGACGGACAACATTACAGACAGAATATCCTAGAAGAACATATTTCTTTGATAAAAGAACCGGAATCCAAGTTCTTGGGGTATATCGCACCAAATTCGGGAACTTCTAAATGCATAGAACAAACAATAAACGATTTCTTTTTGGAATCGAGAATACCTATGGAATCTTTATTGGCAGTTGGGTGTGATGGAACGAACGCAAACGTCGGAAAAAGAGGAATTATACGTTTGCTAGAACAAAGATTGAATAGGCCATTACAATGGATAATCTGCTTGTTGCACATGAACGAATTGCCTCTGCGACATTTGTTCATAGAAGTTGATGGCACAACATCGGGACCCCAGACGTTTTCAGGACCAATTGGCAAAATGCTGAAAAAATGTGAAACAAGGCCCGTTGTTCAATTCCGACCTATTCCCGCAGTTACCCGAGATAACCGCTAAAGATCTTAGTACAGACCAAAAGTATTTATACAAAATAGCACTGCGGTAATAACAGGTATATTTGCTGAAGATTTAAGAAACAAGTCGCCCGGCAAAATGTCTCATGCCCGATGGCTTACGCGTGCTAATCGTATTCTTTGTCTTTATGGAAGTTCCTTCTAAAAACCTAATTATTCTGGCAACCTATATTGTCAAGGTTTACGCTTTAACTTGGTTTTCCATCAAAACTCATCCTACTTGTAAAGATGGAGCACGACACCTGTGGAAGCTAATCTCTGAATCTATATACTTACCTACTGAACTTAAAGCCAAAGTTGATATTGTGATTAAAAGAAACAGTTATTTTGCTCATCCCGAGAATTTGTTACTGGCAATGTTGACTGATCCCCAAAAGCACATTTGAGAATTGGCTGCCCGTCGTATTCAAAAAGCCCGCACCATAACAACAAATAGGATAAGACTGTTCCAACTTCCAAAAATAAACTTTGATGCATCATCTTACATCGACCTTATCAACTGGCGAGACAATATTACTGAACCACCAATATTAAAAGGTGTACCTGATGAAGATATTCAATTATTTATCGAACAAAAAGGAGAAAGTGAAATATCTTTCCTACGCCTGCCAAGTCATACACAAGCAGTTGAAAGCGCTGTCAAGACTGTAACAGAAGCTTCAGGTACTTTGTGTAGTAAATCTGATAGAGAAGGATTTATAAAAGCACAGATAGAGTCTCGAACAGTTATGCCGAAATTCGACAGTAAGAACCCATGGGAAAGTATCGTCTAGAATTTTTTGAAGATCCTCTTTTATTGACGATTTTTTAGACGATATCATCAAATATTGATGACATCGCCTATAAAGTCGTTTAAAATAGTAGATCGCCTGTTATTTTTGTTGACGATCGTCAATAAAAATACGCGATCGTCATTATAAATTTGATGATCATCTAAATAAAATGACGATCGTCTATCTAAACGTTGACGATCATCATACAAATCAGGCGATCGTGTATTCTAAGCAATCGATCGTCTTCAGAAAATGAAGATCGCCTTTTGCAATCGTCTTTAAAAGGAGTAATCGTGAATTTCACAATCTTAAAACTAGGCGATCTCTTTTAATAAACAATGATTTTTAAATTAATTTATAAATTATAATTATTAATAGAATGTATTGTAAGGTTCACTATGTATTTTCGTAACCCGATTCTTTAAGTATACTGAAATACTTGTCTAGTTAATTTACTTACTTTATAAAAATTAGAACTCTACGTTGTGTATTTACAAACATTAATAATAACGTTATTTTGAAAATGGTCAGGTTTAATGAAACACAAGTATTTAATTTGAAACCCCTGATTTAATTTAAGCAAAGACAAAGGGGTGGCCCGTTGAGTCAGAGCACAGGGAAAAGGGACCATAAAAACCCTGGCGACTTACACAGTTCAAATAAAAATAATATACAAAACATCTAAAACATGGGTCATAAAACACAAGAATACTATATAAATCATAAGTGAATAAAATAACATGAAAAGCAGATAAACATATTTCATTTGATTTGGGTATTTTATCAATATTCTATACATTTTATACTCAGGTAAAGTCATTCTTAGAGATTGTCATTTTATGACAAAGATTTGTACTATTTGATTACCTTACCACGCATCTTCGAACTATTGTACGATGATCCGATTCTATAAAATAATAATAATAAACGAAGAGCAACTACAACTTTCATATAGATTATTATTATTATTATTAAAATCAATGTCCAGCAAAAGACAATAGTATTGTAAAAGCATACAAACACGGCCTGCACACAGAAATTAAAGGTAAGTAACATAACGACACCACCTTTCACCTAATGCCTTCATATTACCCATGCTTAGATGTTCAAGTAAAAACGCTTTTCCAACAAGACACAAATACAAATACAGACACAAATAAAATCAACAATATGCAATAAAATAAAAGGTTGTAAAATATAAATAAATACAATAAATGGTAAATAGGAGAGCGTCATAACAAAAACACATAAACATAGCCTAAAACTCAAACCACATGAAAGTGTCGCGCTGTATAAAATAAATATTATAAAAAAAAAATATAGCACCCAAAAAGTAATTATCAAGTATTCAAATTAAAGCGCTTAGGTAAGCAGATTTAACCCTAAGTCTCCAATCCGTTTGGAAACGACTCGAAGCCATGGAAAAAGAGCTGCGGACACGGGAAGCACAACTCCTAGCCCGAGAAAATAGCCTCGCGGAAAGGATATCGGCGGGAATCGAGGGGAGCACCCATACAGAGAACGAGACAGGCTGCAATTGCCCTAAACAAGCAAAGCCGACTCTGAAAGTCAGATGGCACACGAAGTCGCAGAAGATCCCGGATGGTTTTGCCAGGACGAGGTGGGCTACCGGTGAAGATTTTCACCAGCGATTTCCTGGAAATGCCGTGCCAACGGCGGGAAGAGCGATACCAGTTGAGCAACGTGTCATCTCAACAGTGGACGGAGTCCAAAGCGGGGAGGCGATGAACGCCACATGGCATCTGATCTATCAAAAGGGCAACCTTGACACCCCCGCACCTGAGGATCGAATGGAATGCCTTAGGGAACTGAGAAGGGAAATCAAGGAGAAAAGTATAAGACAAGTGGTACTTGGGTCGCTGCCTGGACACGACGCGATAGAGCTTGAGATTAGGGACCTGTGGCACGAAGAGGATATAAAGGTCCTACTCACGAGACCTGAAAACGGGGTCAAGGGCAAAGCTCGTACATGGAGCGAGGTGGCGAGCAAGAGCGGAAGAAGCGAAAAAACCCCATCTCAGGCCAATCCCCGACAGGCGATGTCAGCCCCGACTGACAAAAAGGGCAGGACACGAGAGGGTGCGGTGATCATCAGTACGGGGAGTAAGGGAGACTCTAAAGAGCGTCAAAGAAAGGCTGAAGACGCTGACACCGGAGGTGGCCATCAAAGCCATAAGGGAGACCAGAAAAGGGGACGTAATCGTGGAAACAACCGGGAGCAACGCGGAAGCCCAGAAGTTAGCAGACACCCTTAGAGATGACCACGCTCCAGCCAGGGTTGCAGGAGGTATTCGGCTGGCCGAGATTACGAACATGGATGCTCTGGCCACAGAGGAAGAGGTCACTGAGGCGCTACGGATAGCAGCTGGTGACGGGGCAAGCCTAAGGGTCATTCGGCTCAGAAAGACCTATGGAAGCACACAAGCTGCCACCTTCTCTGCAGGAAGAGACACGGTGAACAAACTGATAGGACTGACGAACATCATGGTCGGGCCGGTAAGATGCCGAGTCAGGCACATGACAAATGAGCAAAAATGCTACCGGTGCCTTGAAGTGGGGCACTTCTCGAAAGAGTGCAAGGGTCCAGACCGCTGGGCTTCTTGTTACAAGTGTGGAAAGGATGGACATAAGGCTAGACAATGTCAAGGACCGGAGCGGTGTCTAAAATGCGGAAAGGAAGGCCACAGGATAGGCTCCGGAAAGTGCATGGGCCTGAATGCGGAGCCACAACGGAAGGATTGCCTGCGACCAACAGCAGGCAGTGCGCCGAAAGAAGGCACAGACGAAACTGCAATGGAGACAACCGAGCCAGCAGACGCAGACAAAGCAGTGGATTTTCACTTGCCCCCCGCATCTGCGACAGCACAGGCACAAGGGGGAGGAGAGGACAGGTCAATCTCCCACAGCATGGCAAGCTAAGGTTCATGCAGACAAACCAAAATCGCAGCAGAGGGGCATGGGACTTGGCTCTGCAAACCGCCGCAACAGAGGGGGTGGACTTTCTGATTGCCTCAGAGCCAAATCGAGCTAGAGCGAAGGCCATGGGGGTAATCCTCGACCCGCGAGAAGACGTTGCTCTAGTGGCTCTAAAGGGCGCCAGGTTAGTAGTTGTCACCACTGCGGATGGCATAATAAGTGCAAAGGCAGGATCCCTGCTGGTTATAGCGGGATACATCTCCCCGAACGTGCCACTGGCAAACTTCGAGGCCTTCCTGGGGCGCATGGACGGCATGGTAAGGATGACGGCTGGCAATACCCTGGCGTGCGGCGATTTTAACGCAAAGTCACCACTGTGGGGAGGCACAGTCGAGGATGTCAGAGGAAGACTCTTGGCCGACACGCTAGCGGCGTTAAACCTCCACGTGATCAACCAGGGCGAGACCCCTACCTTCACGCGCAGATTGAGCGAGTCGTTTCTGGATGTTACGGCCACATCCCTGGCCCTGGCTGCCCGAGTAGAGAGCTGGACAGTAAGGGAGGATGAAAACCTTAGTGATCATAGGGATATTCTCTTTACGATCACGACGGAACGGCCTGCCCCTACACGGGAAACCACCAGCCAGCGATGGAGGGCAACCCCTAGCAAACGCGAAGGAGTCCAACAGGTAATACGGGCCCACGCCAGGCAAAGAGCCCACACCGCAGAAGCAGAGCACTGGACGGCAGCGCTGACGGATGCCTGCAGGACAGCCTGCCGGAAAGTTATCTACAATGCAACCAGAAAGCCAAAGTACTGGTGGACGGACGAAATAGCCAAAGCAAGGGATGAAAGCACACTGGCCCGCAGGAACCTCACCAGGGCAAAAAGACGCCGCGAGACCTTGGAGACACTGGACCGATTCTGCGAGGCGGTAAAAACCTCAAAAAGAGCCCTGAAGCTGGCCATTAGGAAGTCCAAGGAGTCCTGCTGGAAAAAGCTCTTAAGCGAGGTGGACGACGATATGTGGGGACAGGGGTACAAAATAGTACTTGGCAAGCTGGGTGCCCGAGTCCCCCCCCTCGAGAAAGATGAACAGCTGAGAATTTCAAGCCTGTTTTTTCCAAAGGCAAGGGCCATCAATTGGGAGCGCTACGACAGCGGGGACGATGAGACCGAAGTCCCAGCTGTCACGGTGGAAGAGGTCGCAATAGCCACAAGTAGGCTGTCAAGCGGAAAGGCCCCGGGGATGGATGGAATACCACCCGAAGTGGCAAAATGGGCAACGGAGGCAGCTCCAGACTGGGCGGCCTCAGTCTTCACTAACCTGCTCCGAAGAAGGGCCTTCCCAGAGGAATGGAAACGGGCTCGACTGGTCCTGATACCTAAAGCCAGCAGCGGGCCGGAGCAGACCTACCGGCCACTTTGCATGCTTGATGCAGCAGGCAAGCTATTTGAACAGATCCTTGTCGCAAGACTGAGAAGGGAATTAGAGGAGAGGGCCGAACTGTCGGACAGACAACATGGGTTTCGACCAGGCAGGTCCACACAAACACGCTAGCTAGTCTGGTAGAGGAGGTTAGACGAATATCGTACACGCATCGGAAGCTGTGTGCCCTGATCACGCTAGATGTTAAAAACGCTTTTAACAGTGCATCATGGAAGGCCATCCTCAGAGAGCTCTCCGGGAGAAATATATCGCCCTACCTGGTGCAGACCGTGGCGGCCTACTTAAAGGGCAGGACTGTCTGGGTGGATGGAGCAGCCATCCCCATGACATGCGGCGTCCCTCAAGGATCGGTGCTGGGCCCGTTACTTTGGAACGTCATGTATGACCCGGTGCACATACGGACGAATCACCAAATTACGGCGCCAAAAATATTAAAACGGGTTATTTGCGATTATGATGATAAAAAATGCTTTTAAGGACTTGATTTAATGTTTATCTTAAAAAAATGCAAAGTTTTGTTATTTTCTTGATTATTTTGTGTAATTAAAAGAAAATAATTAAGTGTTAAAAAAATAGGTAGACAATTTTTATGTAGGATAAAAAGGTTTTTATTAGCGCTAAATAAAATTATATTCAAAACTTTAATTTACTATACCGAGTGTTATTTTTTACCATAACCATTAATTTTCTTAAAAATGACTTTACAAAAAAAAATCTCAAAATAATAATAGGTTTAAAGAGGATATCAAAAATACTAATTAGACAAAAACCCTTAATCAAAATATTTATTTAAAATTTAATATACAATAGGTCGTAAAATATTAAACATAATAAATTGAACATATTAGCATTCACCATCTTCCTCTTCTTCCGTATCCCATTCTTCATTACCGCTACAGAAGGTAGGAGTTCTTAACATATTTAAGACCACTTCATTATATTTACTCTTCGTTTTTTTCGCTTTTTTTCGCCTATTTGTTATAATAGGGTCAGAAGATACCAACATCCAATTAAATATATCCATGTTCGTATTTTCTCTAGACGTTCTTCTGGAATAATATTGCCTGAATTTTTTGTATTCCTTGTGCCCCATTTCAATAACGTCCTCTGATAATTGGCCTACTGACAAAGGAAGTGATTTAATAATGTCACCCCGATGAATCAATAGTTTATGGCCAACTCTGCAGTTTTCTGACAATATATTTTAAATTTATCCTCTTGGATGTAGTACCCACATGAAATGATGGAGAGAATATTGGCAAATTTTTCGATCAGTTCTCTGTCGATACCAGTTATGTGGGAAACCAACAAGGGATTTTTAAAAAACTTACGAGCAGTATTCCCATCGTTGCTATTGCCTCCGCCTTATTTTGGCTGATCAACAACGAGGCCCATTTCATTATAAAATCGAGTAGCCAGTTCACTTTTTTTCTCTCTAACTTGAGCCTTAGCTTGTTCGCCCCTTGCTTGCCACTGCCTTAACTCCAACTTATATGCTATATGTAATAAATATTCGTAACACCTTAGGTAGGCATGTAGCACAGAAATACTGTACTTAAAAGTTTCTTCAGCACAAACTCTTTTTGTTACCACTTCTAAATTGTTGAAGTCCTTTGGAGTGGCTTTGCAAACATTACATGCCTGGGAGCTTGCTGTGTCCTTCAGAATGTTCACGGTTTTACCATCCAGCATCTTACATATAAGGAGATGTTTAAATTTAATTTCTCTATTCCCTAAGATATGCAATGTTGGTCCCATTTTTGAAATTTGACTTTCGATGTCGCTGTAGATTTCCTTAACATTGGAGGTATTTTCCTTTTGTATTTTAAATACAATTGGTCGGCAATACCTTGTCGAAGACGGTGTCGGATTCTTCCAATATATCTTCTGGCCTTGGGACATCTGCAGTGGTACAATTGTACATAGGATAATAATATTATTAGAGTCCGCGTACTCTGTGTTATTTGAAAAATTTTGTTTATATATACTATGTCCATCTAAGCCCCATTTATAATGGATGTCGATGGTATCACAATTATCTGTGATGTTTTCTAAAATTACATCAGACTGTACTTCTGCCAATCGTTCTGAAGTATGAACAAGAAGATCAAGCAATGGCACTTTAGCTTCGTTTTCAGTGATAACGACATTGGCGGGATAGCATTTTTTTTGCTTCTCCAATTAAATGATAAGAGGGATAAATATCTGCCCCTCTTTCTTTTGCTCCAAGTCTTATAGTAATGTAGTCTTCTTTTGTTAATCCAAGATCTACTATAAGACCCAGAGCTTCTTCAGGGCTGTACGGTCTTAAAGTGGGAGCTGGTGCGTCATGTACCTCTTTCATTTTTTTCAATTTTCTTGGCGATGTTTCGGTGGCCAATTTTATAACTTGTGCAACATTTCTCTGGCCTGACTTTACCAAACTTGTTTCTGCTGCCAAGCATAGTTGTTCTGTGCTGTAATCTAAAACAATAGGTTGCACATCTCTCTGTCTACTCCGCTGTGACTTTTCCTCAAATGATTTTGAAGGTCTGCCTCGTGATACAGGTGACTGGAATGACTCAATTTCTGGGAAACTTAGTTCATGGTTAAGCCAATTCTTATTTGTGTTGATAAAACGTTTGTAAGAGTGAAAACTTTCACGCCATTTTTTCAATAATTTCACTACATCCTTTATCTGGGCTATATATTGCTCAGGAAATACACCAGCACCAATTTTTTCCACTATATACTGCATTATATGAATATTACATTTCAATGTCGACATCTTAAAAAAATGTTTGCAGTTCTCTCTTGATGTTCATGTTTATAAGACTTAATCAAACGCTAATCCAATGATAAAGTTTAATTGCAATAATGTGGCATAGTTTATATTATAATTAAGGTAAATTTAGGTATTATTTAAAAACATTTTAATTCCATTAAATACCGATAGATACAAGTAAACAGTTTATTATACATACTTGTAAATACAGGTAAATTATCTTATTTATAATAATTACCTTAATAATTAATTATAATTAACAACAATTACTTTCAGGTAATGCAGATTAAGAAAAGATTAAGAAAACTTATGATCTAATATTTTATAATTGGTTCATTACATATTAACAAAGTATAATGTTTTTTTGTATGGCTAGCTTTTTTAACATGTTCACTGTGACTTACTTGATAAAAAAATCTCTAAAACCTGGACTCGGCTGGAACTAAAATGTACATGCTCATATTGGTAATAAGATACGCTATATGGTAGCCAAAAATGTAGGCGGAACTCTGCGGAACTTTTTTTAAAACTCTATCTAAAGTTATACTTTTAATTTTTTTTTTCGTAAAAATTCTGTTTCATAAAACATATATTCTTACTTTTCCATGTATAATTCGTTTAATAACAATAATTACATATAAAAGTATATGCCATAAACTTCCAAACACATCTAAAAAAACTTTTGATTTTACATTTAGAGTCATAGGACAAGCATTCTAATTCTGTCAACTTTTACGCGCGAGTACTTCATAGTAGTGCGAATAAAAGGTCAACTTTGGGGTGGTGCTGAGTCTTTTGTATACAATATATATATAAAAAAATACGTTTTATTGTGGACTGGTCTATTGACAACGTGTTAATGATGTTTCTGACTAATTTTTTTAAAGTTCATTTTTCTATTTTTGGCGCGCTAATGTGGCCGTTCGTCCTTATGTGCGGTGCTGGGTTTGCCGATGCCGGATGGCATGACACTGCTCGGGTACGCGGACGACCTGGCGATGGTGGGGGTTGCAAGAAAGAGAGAGGAGTTGGAGGCCAAACTGAACAGTGCACTGGCGACGGTCACTGAGTGGATAAGGGGCAATGAGTTACAACTTGCTGCACACAAGACAGAGTCCGTTGTGCTGGTCGGATCAAGGAGGATGCCAGAACTGGCGGTCACGGTAGACGGCCACACAATCCGATCTGGGCAGGCAATAAAGTACCTGGGAGTATGGTTGGGACGCGGGTAAAACATGGGCATCCATATTACGAAAACCCTACCCAGGGCAGAGGAGGCGGCCAAGCGGGTTGCAAGGCTGATGCCTGACGTTGGCGGACCTAGAGCGGGGGTAAGACGGCTCCTGTGTGGCGTGGGGGTGTCGCGCATGTTGTATGCGGGCTGCATAATGCAGCCCCTTTTTGGGCAGATGCCATGCGACACAAGATGCACAGGAACGCGGTGAACCACCTGCAGCGCAGAATGGCCCTGAGGATCTGCAGTGCTTACCGGACGGTATCCGGCCCAGCGGCCATGGTTTCGGCAACGATTTTGCCTTTGGACCTGCTGGTGAACGAAAGAAGGAGAAGGGCCCTATGCCCGGACAGAACACCAACGGAGATCCGGGAGGAAACACTTGCCGAATGGCAGGACCAAAGGCGCGTGGAGACGGTTGGAGGATGGACAAGAAGGCTCATCCCAGAGCTTGGAGGATGGTATGGAAGGAGACACGGAGAGGTCAACTACTTTGTCACCCAGATGCTAACAGGGCATGGTGCTTTTGGGGCATACCTCCACCGCTTCAAAAGACGAGAGACTCCCGCGTGCATGGACTGTGGCGAGATGCTCGATACAGTGGAGCACACTATCTTCCAATGTGTAAGATGGGAACAGGAAAGGATCCGCTTGGGTTTTGCAGTCGGCGTCGCGATAGAGCCAGAAAACATTATTGGAATAATGCTGCAGGACGAGGAGAACTGGAAGGCTGTGGCTGGGTTCCTAAGACGGCTCCTCACCACCAAGGACCTCGAGGACTCGCGACGAATAGAAGGAGGAGGACAATAGTCTCCCGTGGCCCAACAGAAGTAATGCCTATAGGCGGTTCCTGTTGGGGGTCCACGAAGAGAGGATAGGGTTTTAGTGGGTCGGAGAAATCCATCCCCACACTCCGCCGGTCGCCAGAACACCAATGGCCGGAGGGTCTGGTTAGCAGATTTCCAAAACCTCTTAAAAAAAAAAAATCGGTACTATTACCTTACCATGATATTATCAAATTATGTGATAATAATAACAATAGCAATAATAATAATAAAAGCATTTTATAAACCTTACCCAAGTAATACCCATATGATAATAATTATATAATTGTTAAAAGCTTTAGCCTGAGTACAAATGCAAAGATTTAAAATAAATAAATACCTTAATACCGAGATGATACACTGAGTTTCATAAACAATAAAATACATTTCAGTTAAATAAAAAAGGTTATACAAAGTTATACAAAATGACACAACAAAACAACGTTATTTATACAAAGGTTAGTGTACCGTAAAATAAAGACAACTTAAGATAAATGTAATTCAGTGTATATGATGAACGCGACAACATAAAGATTGAAAACTCAGTTTTATGCGCAATCCCAAGATATTGAACCAAAATAATGAAATGTGATACAATAAAAATCATTACTAAAAATCACTCGCTATTTACACATATTAAAATGATTAGGACCCAATAAACTAGCAATGATAAACGACTAAGATGCAAATTAAATAATGTTAAAATTATAAGCAAAAATATTTTAAGAAAACCCAAAACGAGGAGTTGTTTATCATTGCTAGCAAAAATTACAATTTATAAAAGTGTACATACCTAATTATAGCAGAAAATCGGTAACAATCACAATAGTTATATTATAATATATATATCACAAACTTTTTAGGATGCGTATGGGACACTCTTCTGCCTCTTTCTTCCCTAATTCTATATTTTAAACATCTGGGCCACTTCAAGCAGGAATGTGAGACATAAACAATTCCCCCTAATATTTCTAGGTTCAGATATAAAGAATTATAATTTTTAAATTCTTTTAATTAAAAAATTTAAATGGAAATTTTTAGTAATTTTTAAATCGTTAATATACAAGGTGATAACTTAAAATTGGGCAAAAATTTAAGGGGCGATTTCTTCGGTTATTTTTTTAATATATTGTGCTGTGATGATTTTTGCAAATCCGTTTTGTTTTGAATTAGTTTAATTATGTTACTTTTTAACAAAAAATTTAGGGGTGATTTTTTGGGTTATTTAAATAATATTTAGTAGTATTTAGTGTACTAAACTTATTAGGAAACCAACAAAATTTGTTGCTTGTATAATATATATATATATATATATATACAATGTATATTTAATATAATTTCTATTATTATTATCATCGATATCAGCGATGGTCATAAAAATACATTTTTCGACAAAATTTTCAAAATGTATTAATTCTAGAGGAGCATACAAGTCAGATGCACATGTTACAATGTGGGGGGTCGGGTTAAAGGGACTTAAAATTAATTTAACTTAATTTTAAGAAATTATTCTTTTTTCTTATTTATTTTCAACCATTAACAATTAGTACTTAAAATTCGACGAATGACGATTACATATCACAATTGTCTTTTAAATACTTATTTTTAAAACAATGTATTTCTATTGTCTATATTTTCTCGTTTTTCGAATTCAAGTTGATCGTCTTTTGAAGACGATCGTCTTTTGAGGCGATCATTATTTGGACGAATTTTCGTCTTTAAGGCGATCGTCATTTAAGAAGATCGTTTTAAGGCGATCGTCTTTTATAGGCGATCGTCATTGGACGAATTTTCGTCTTTTTTTTTGACGATCTTAGACGATACTTTCCCATGGGAAAGATTTCGTTACTGCTTAATGTTATGTAATATTATGTTTCTTTCTATCTTTTTGTATTAATAAACAAATATATTTGATAAAATTGTGTCTTATTTTGTAAATAGTGCTTTTTAAACTTTTTTAACCTTATTGTTGCGTTTTAACAAAAAAAAAATTTTTTTCAATATTATCAATTTTCAAGGCCGATCCGGAGGCAAAAGATGAAATTAGATTGGCACCAAATTTTATATGTGATATAGAGACGTCATTTAGCACCCTTTTCTTGCTGTGCCCGGTGAAAATCCGGAAAAACATTTTTCGCCATACAGAAGTGGCCCACCCTAATGTACATCTTCACCCTTGTGGAAATTTTTCTCTGAAAAAGTTTTAATAAGTAAAAATAAGAGTTTTTAAAGTCTTACTTTCTCTTAAAAAGTCTGAATAATACTTATTAAGTCGGAAAAAGTCTGAAAAAGTCTTAGTAAGTCAGACTAATAGCAAGATTTGGGAGTCTTCTGGAAGAGTTAATAAGACTTTTTAAGACTTAATAAGACTTTTTGCAGAGAAATGGTAGGAACCTATCTCCAAACTGTTTTATTCTGTTCAATTAAAATAAACTTTGTTTACCTATATTGTAAACATTGCCTTATAACAACAAAAAAACAGTGTTTATAAATCCTTATCATTGTGCTTTCTTTTGCAATAACCATGGTTTTATTTTCAAATACAACATCTCTGATTAATTCCGGATATTTATTTTAATTGCTATAGGTACCTACCAATTCTCTGCTAAAAGTCTTATTAAGTCTTAAAAAGTCTTATTAACTCTTCCAGAAGAAGTCTTATTCTGACTTTTTCCGACTTAATAAGTATTATTCAGACTTTTTAAGAGAAAGTAACTCTTATTAAAACTTTCTCAGAGAAATATTTCCACAAGGGCAGTTATGACGTATATAGCAGGCTGACGTATTTAATACGTCAAATATTGGTGATTTTTCGTCATCTGACGTCTTCTTGTCGCGATATGACGTCAACATAACGCAGTTTTCAGACGTATATTATACGTCATAGTTCTTACGTAATAAACACGCCAATTTTTATTATTTCTTTTGCTAAATTTAAAAAAAATAGAAATGGTATAAAATCTGTAATACTCGATTTTTTTTAATAAAATTTAAATTTGTCGATAAACATCAGTGAATTAAATATTGTACAACTTTATTTTGAATTATCTTAATTTGGGGGGCAGGAGGCTGGGGGCACACTGAAAAACTAACTTTTTTCGCAAACTTCAATTTAAATTCTGCTTGCGCATATTATAAATCATATAAATTTGATGTGGGTCCCATGTCTAATAACTGAGATATGGGTGTGCCCAAAATCCACCAGCCGCCACTGATGAAAATATTTTTTTATAAATAGGTACATATAAATTTTATTATAATAATTATAATTATTAAGAAAAAAACTATTCTTATAGTTGAAAGCCCGCTAATAAAACTTTTAATATTATATTTTTTGAAAAATGCAAAAAATTACTTGCATTAAAAGTTTGCTTTGTCATAATGTTTATCTATAATAAATCTTTTTTCATTTTCTTTAACAATAAATATTTAAATTACCCGCTTGTCATTTTATGTCGGAGCGACACAGTTGTCAAATTGCAGCTTTTGTTTCCAAATCATGAATAAACAAGGATTCTGCTTAAATTGTAATACAAAACTTATAATTAATAATATATTAATTCAAGCAAAAATTTGTATAACCTACCCCTATTAATCACCAAGCTATTAATCACTAATCACCAAGCTATTAATACCCTACCAACCGCTACGTGGCAACGTTGATATTATTTGACATCAACGTGGGTCATGAATCATGACTCATGATACAACAAAAAACGTGAGCAAAGAAATTGTCTTTGAACGTGAGTGATTTTGATTACTCCTACCTATTACCCATCGGACTTACAAAAGAAGAAAAAGACAAGAGCATCCTACACAACCATGAAATAGATACGCAGATAGGATCCAAGATAATACACTAAATTTTGCAAACTGACCATGGTCATCATAGGGGTATAATTATAACATTCTTCTTGCAATTGGGCTGTAACTAAGCAATTTACCTTTTTGAACTATCCAATGAAATTGCTAGTAATATTATATTTTTTAAAAAGTGATATATATCAAATATGTGGCCTTTAAAGAAATATTACTAGAAATTTCATTAAATTGTCCAAATATTTGGATTGCTTATTTTACAGCCCAATTGCAAGAAAAAGTGCCTTTTCTGCACCTAAATCATTTTAAAAGTGTGCATATTTGAATATTGCTGAAACTAAATAATAACGTAAATTAACGTATTTTACACATACAAAGACGTCTTAAGATGACGTCTTTTTCACGTCAAAGACGTCATTGGTCTGTGACTTACGCTTTATTTAAAATCGCTAGGAGTAACCATTTTCCAGATAATCAACAATTACCCGTGAATCTCAAAATTGCGATCGTGCAATATCGATATCATTTACAATTTGGTCGGCGCGTTGCCCTTAAAGCGGGACATATCTTTTTTAATAGCGAAACATAACTTTTTAAAGCCGCACAAACGTTTCTAAAGATTGACATAACTTTTATAATAAAAAAAATTTGGTAACGTATTTTAATTACATATTTATTAAGTACAAATAAATCGCAGTAATATTTATTTTGATATTTTATTTCATTTTATTTTGGTCAATTGACTGGTCAATTGACCAAAAACAATTTGACCGGTCAATTCCACAACCCTATGTACAATAGGGTTTTTTGCAATTATTTTTATTTTTTTAGTCTTTTTGAAATTTACCGATTTAAATAATGATGTTAGTGTTAGTTAAAAATGTTCGATCTTTTTTCTTCTTTTCATCGGCGTACGTTATTTTACCTTCAAATCACAATTTAATTTGTTAAACGATAACTGAAACGTACAATAATTATAAAAATTATTATTACAAGTAGAAAGTCAAGTTATGAAGTCAACATTTACTGTTCGATTAGTCCAAACGGGATTTTTACAGCCTAGGGGATAAAAAACTTTACCCGGTTGGTCTTAATAATGTTTACAGCCTAGGCGATAATTAATCACTTTAGTAGTGAGTAATATAATAAAATAATAAAGTTTTAATTATAGACCACTTAAAGATAAATTTATCTTTAGTATCTTAAATAATATAAACTTTTAAACGTAAAAAGTAAAATTAGTAAATTTAGCTAAATTACAATAATTTGTAGTTAAATAGGAAATTTAAAATTCGATTATCTGGAAAATGGTTACTCCTAGCGATTTCAATTCAAAGCTATAAGGTATACTTGACGTAAAAGAAGTTATGAAAAGTTGTTCTAAAGGCCGTTGGTGGCGCCCTACTAGTAAAATCAAAACACATTTGTACTCCTCCCGGTAGGGCTTAAGTAATTTAAAAAAAAAAAAAAAAAAAAAAAAGAGAGAGGAGGCCCCACCCACATACCCAGTGCCAAACCACTCTCTTTTTCAATTTTTTATTTATTTAAGAGTGTACATAATTATAAAATTTTAGTTATTTAACATATATAGAAGGAGAATTGTATACATTTTGAATTAAAAATTAAATTGAAGAAAGCAAAAATGACATCAGTATATGGTGATTCAATAATAATAAATTATCAAAACAAATGAGAAACTCTACTCAAAAAGATACACATATGTGTTACAAGGTACCTACAACCCTTGTAAGAATTTAAGAAAAAAAAATAAAAATTAGATTTAATTAACATTTTTGCTTTATCAAGATATTACAAAAAAATTTAATATAAAATAATCTAAAAATAAAGTTGATTTTAATAAATCAGAAATTCATCTATTAATAATATAATCTCAGATTATAGATGAATGTAATATAATCTCAGAGTATAGATGAATGTAAAAGTATTTTCAAAAAATTATATTATTTATAAAGAAATAGTAATAATAATATTACTGTATAAAGAAAAGAAATCACTCTCCAGAAAGGCAAATGCAATCAGTTTTACAATAAATGTATAGTTAAAGAGTAATTAATGAAAAGGTAAATCTTCGCAAATGGAAAATGGTGTCAATAAGTCTGTTTTGTTGTTATCAATCAAAAATTTTAAAAGATTAGAAGGTGAAATAGGCCAATAAGGGGTACAATCAATCAAAATTTGACGAGGTTCATCGTATAATGGACAAGCAGAAATTCTATGTAAAGAATCATCAGTGGAATGACAATGGGGGCAAAAAGGGTTCTCCAATCTTCCGACTTTATGAAAATGTCTTCTATATCTTCCATGACCAGATAAAATTGATGATAAAGCTTTATTATGGGTTATGTTCATATATTGTCTTTCAATTACAGAAGGGATAAATTGGTAAGTAAGTCTACCATTAGGGTATGAATCCCATAAAATTTGCCATTTATTTAAACTCAAATTCTGCAATAGTTCTTTAGCTATTGAAATTTTTGGAAAGTTATCAGTCCAAAATGTTCCCAGATGTTCGGCAGGTTTGCATCTTTTGATATTGGAAAGGGCATGTCTTTTGGAAATTTCAATATCAATTGGCATAATATTAGCTGTAATTTAAATGCAAGTTGAAAGAAACTCTAAATTTTCTTGCATGGTATGTTTTATTTTGTAATTAGAAGTCAAAATATCGAAAAACCAAAATCGCAAATCAGCCCGTTTTTTGTTTAAGCAATTTTTTTAATGAAATTTAGTTGTATATACAAAATAATTAAAAAATAAATAAATGTGTGTGTGTAGGTATGCATTTATATTTTATACATAAATGTAATTTAAAATCAATAAAAATATCCATTTTCAACATAATTGCTATTTGTGTATTAAGATCGCAAAGTGATACATTGCCGCTCTGAGCGGCAATGTCACTTTGCGCTCGAATTCCACACAGGATTTTTTCTACAACCGGTGTTTCTATACGTATGTTACATATGTTACATTAATAATTAGTGATAACCTTAAATTTGACGTATGTGTCAAAAGTCGCAAATACACTAAACGTTTTTTTATTATGATTTCCATGGTAACTAAGCGAGCGACAAAGTAACTTTGTCGCTCGGCGAGCGACAAAGTAAAAAAACGCTCGCTCCTCGGAAAAGTGCAACTTTAAGCTTTCTATTGGAAGCACAAATTTGTACTTTGTGCTTGGTTGCAGTAGCGTGCCGTGGGTCTAAGGGCGGGAGGGGCGAGCTATCTTAAGGGCGGCAATTTTTTTATTTAATAAAAAATAGGGACTTAAAATCAGGTATAATAGTAAACGAACTGACAATAATTATTATTAGTGACGTGTTTAATAAAATACATATTAGTTTATATTAACAATATTTATTAAAATTAAATTATAACAACAACCTTCGTGTTTTTACACCTTTAATAGAATCTAAAACCTTATCGTAATCTATCATTTGTGCTTTTTCAGATTCAATACATAGTAAGGCCAAGTTGTTTGTCCTTTCCTGTGTCATGGTGCATCTTTGATAGTTAATAATTTTGTTTAGTCTGCTAAAAGTTCTTTCCGCTCCTGCGCTATTATTTGGTATGGTGTGAAAAATTTTTAATAGATTGCATAGAGCTGAGTATGACGAAACTAAATTATTTGAAATTAAAAACGGCAAATATTCTTCTGTTGAAAGATTATTATTGTCATTTTGGATTTCCGTTAAAAGGCCACAAAACATTCTATATTCGTCAATAACCGAAGTACCCACATCTTTGCTATAAAATATTTGAAGATCCATAAGACATTTAATGTTTTCTTCATTATCTTGAAATTTTACCAAACATGAAAATTTTTGTGCAAGGGATATAAAGTCTTTAAATCTACTGGACAAAGTTGTTATAAATACATCTAAAATTGTGTAAAACATAGATATTTTAAATTTTTCTTCAGCATTTTCGATAACAAAATCCCTTTGAATGTCGTCATGAAATTTTTTTGTCCTTATCCGTTTATTTGCAAATGTAGTAGTGGTTCCACACTTCATAGCTAATTCTGTTGCTTGCTTTTTAAAAATCAAAAATGACTTTTCATGCGAATTTCTAATTGATTCAATACATTTCTTGGTACTTAAAATCATTGCAGATGCCGTGCAAATATTTAATTTGGGGTTTTGCATGTAATTAGACAAAATGTTTATTTTCGTTAAAATTTCTTTCCAAAAGCACAGAAGAAATTTAAATTCAAAAGTTTCAATGACACTTAAAATTCCTGAAGCTTCGGCAGTTTGAAGACTTGTCGTGTTTTTTAACTCACCAGATACTATTTTTTTACATGTTTCTTCAATAACCTGAATATTCACATAAAATGAAGTAACAGCCCTTAAATGACTGGCCCATCTTGTTGTAGAAAGTTTTTTTAAAGTTAATTTTTTTACCAAATTTTCGGAATGCTTCTCCTGAATGTTTTTAAAAAGGTTTACTTTAGGAAAGCTCTCTGTGATAAAAACATAAGTTTTTTCCAATGTCCCGAAAAATAATTTTACTTCTGCATTGCAGGAGGCAGCATCTACTAACGCCAGGTTTAAATTATGAGCACAGCAATGCACATATATTGCCTCTGGTACTATTTCCTTAACTTTTGATTGTAGTCCATTTATGTGTCCGGACATAACACTGGCCCCATCATACCCTTGACCCCTACAAAACCTTATGTCGATATTCAACTTATTTAGCTCATTCGTGATAGTTGAAAAATAGGTTTGAGCTGAACCATCAGGTATATTAATAAAAGCAAGAAAACTTTCTTCAGGCAATCCAAACTTATTTACGTATCGGCATGATAAAGATAATTGCTCTTTTTTGTTAAAATCTTGGGTTGAGTCTACAATTAAGGAAAAATATGTTGCTTCTTTAATGTTTTTTGTAATAAGACTTAAAACTTCACGAGCTAAATGATCGATAAGTTCGTTTTGAATCTTATTGCTTGTATATTTTGCCACTTTTGAGGCATCAACCAAATGCGCTGCCAGTACCGCATCATATTTTTTAATAAGATTTACGAGCTCTAAAAAATTGCCTTTATTTTGACTTTTTTCAGACTCATCATGACCTCTTAGAGGCAAGGATTGCTTTGCTAAATATAATATAATGTCGATTAAACGTTTAATCGCCTCTCGATTTTTGGTAACTTCTAATTTCTCTTTGCTTATTTGCTGTTCAATAACTGTTAAATCTTTACTAAGGCGTAATTTAGTAATAACTAATTTATTATAAGCCATTCGGTGCAAATGACTTTTTTCATGCTGACTTATTTTTTCTGGTCCCTTTTTAAAATTTTTAAAACCATTTTTTGGATCAGACCAAACAGTTTGATTTGAATTATTAAACAGCCAACAGCAAAAACAAAATAGGGAATTGACCCTGGGGGAGTAAATAAGCCAGCTACGAATGTTTCCTTCTGTTTGGTACCAACTTGTTAAAAATTTTCTGTTGCCAGTACATGTTGGAAATACATTATAGTCATCTGCTAAACCCGGCTGACAGGGTCCTATAGAAATAAGTTCCCGGATTTTTCCTGGGTCCAAATGGGTATTTTTAAATAAATAAGGATCGCTTGGATAATCGAATGAATTTATTTCAGAATTGGACAAATTCAAGTTCATATCTAAAATAATTTAAATCTTTTTAGAATAAAGAGTAAAAATAAATCAGTTATATAGCGCCCTGTATAACATAAATAAATAAAAAAGCTTATACTGTCATACTAATATTAGAATCGGTAACTGCAAAAACAAGTTGCATCAGCATATCATTGAGAAAATGAATTGACTATTAGTCAATTAATTTTCTTTAAAAAACTTGTATTAATACATTGTATTAATACAATATTGATTATTATAATAAAAAAATGTGTTTACAAATCGGGCAGTAAAAGCTACTATAAAAGCCTCTATAAAAATCAAAGATACTATCTACTAGCAAAGCAAGGTAAATACGCTACTTTTTAAGTTTTGTTTTAATACTACATCTTAAGCCCGTTTCATATAGATGCGAAATGCGAATTGCGAAAATTCGCATTTCGCAAGTCCTATTTCACATAGATGCGAATTTTCGTAACAATTTTAGGGACATTTTTTTCTCACTAGGCTATGTTTGCCATACAATTTTAGGGATATTATTTTCTTACTAGGTGATAATTGACGTGTTTATTTTTTATATAACGTGTATAGCCTAACATTTTCTATTTGTTTTTTATATAAAGAGGTGTGTAGAATATAACAAATATATATCGTAAACAAACACTATAAATGGCGGGCGAAAACAAGTGTTTATTTGTACGATAAGCAATGCGCATGAGCAACGCATGCGTATCACGTCAAATTCGTGCGATTTTCGCAGAATATTGAATCAATCTCAAGATTCCCGCCCCCCAGATTTCAAATCTTGCGAATTCGCAAAATCTGTCGAAACATCGAAACGCTTTTCCCGCCAAATCAAATGGACCAATGGGAGCATTTTTCGCATTTCTCAATTCGCATCTATATGAAACCGGCTTTACAAATCAACCACTACCTTTGTTTTCTTCAAATCTAAAACCATGCGTTTCTTCAAAAGAATTTTTATGAGAATCATTATCATCACTGAAATCGCTGTTATTACTAAAATCATTTTTCATAACAATGTCAGTCTCTTGCTCAATTTCATGCTCATCATCTAAATGATTTTCTTTATTTTGTCCAACCACCAATAAACTTTTATCAGTAATAAACGAGGCAGAAGCAAAACTATCACTACCTGAACTCAATTCAGTTGTGGTATCAATATTATACTTAATTATATTAGAGTTTGAAGAGCTAGAGGACAGTTCAGAGTTGGAAAGGTGGGTTGGCGTCGTTAATGTATTGAACCTTAAAAAATTTCCTCTATTCACTTTGTTTCCATTATTTTTATTTTAAGTTAGATATTGAAGGCAGTATAAGTAGATTTTACGCTAACGTGAAACAAATATGTATACATATACATGTATACATATACATATACATGTATCCCAGGTAGCACACTGACGTCTGCTGACGTTTATATGACGTTGAAATGACGTTGCTAACGTCATTTAAACGTCAGAAGACGTCATATAAAGGTCAGTGTGCTACCTGGGATATATGTATTTTTTCAAGGCGACGATATTGCACAGATTAATACTAAATTTTTTTTACTAAAAAGTACAAATTTTAAGCCGCGTTCTTGCTTGAACAGATAACGCATGCAACACTAAACGTGGATTCCGAGAAATGTTACATACTTAAAATAAGAAATAAGATAAAAAGTTAAAACTGTGTAAAGTAATGGTTGCGTTTATGCATGAACGATCAATCGCAACCTTATTTATTATTCCATATTTCTTATTTTAAGTGAGCATAAACACGCCTATCGTCTTGATTTTAACCGCGGATGAATAATTATTTATCCTATTATAATAGGGATGATTTTAACCACGGTTGAATAATATTATTCATCACTGATTTTAACTTATAATAAGTTTTCATTTAAAAGCAAGTAAATAAAATACAATGTTTAACTTACGATGAATCTTTCTGTTGAAAAAAATTATTTATCTTGCATTTTTGCGAGGCCCCGGCAGCCAAACGAAGTTTTACTTCTTTGTGTTTTCTATATGCATATCCAGACTTTTTTGAAATTGAGCTTTTTTTATTCATTTTGTCACAACAATTACTAATTAACAACGTAAATATTTCAAAACAGCTTTACTTACTTTTTTCAGTTGATAAAATAGGAAACTTATACTTTGTCGGTAATACAGTAATATGTAAAATAGCGACAGTACATATACAGTATTTTTTCCTAAAAACGGTTCCCTAGGTTGTTTAGGCATTTATAAACTTCAAAGAAAAATCTTAATAATCCATAAGTATATTTATTAATTTAAAAAGAAGTTTTTTTAATATTTTGTTTGCATAATTTCACAGACATTTATAATTCCGATAATAGGTGACGCTACTGCCGTCTTTTAAACAACGAAATAAACATATATTACCTTATTATTTTTTAGAAATTTAAATTGAAAAAAATTAAATATGTTATGTAATATTTAATTGAACAATATTTTGTTTTTAATAATAAAATTATAAATTTATTTAATTAGTTGGTTTTGAACATGCGCGTGAATGAAAGTCACCAGGAAGTATGTGGATGAAAGTCAGCAGTATTGCCATCTATTAGATACATCTGCTATCTACCCGGACAACAATCGGGATTTCCTGGTGAAGTCATGATGATATCACAACGTGATTTTTTTTATCACGCTGTGATATCCTAAGTGCATACACATGATATCACTGTGATGAAGCATATGCTTCATCACAGTGATATCATGTAGAACTCACGGTGTGATATTTACAAAATTTGCGCATGCGTATGAGCCCTGCAAACTGCGAATTTAAAACCTAGTTTGTTATTCACATTACACCGTTATAATTTATAAAACGTTGTTTGAATATCACGAATGTTGTCCGGGTTCAATTAAAAAAGATATTTCAATGTTTAACAAAACGTGAACGTATTGTTAAACATTGGAATATCTTTTTTAATTGAATGACAACATTCGTGATATTCATACGAACATCATGGCGTGATTTTCACAAATTTTATTCATACTGATATCATACGGAATTCCGGTTACTTAAGTTACTTAAGTTACTTAAGTAACCGCGTGATAAATGAAAATCATACGAACGTCACGTCTTGATTTTCACAAATTTTATTCATACGGACATCATCACTGCGTGAGAAATGAAAATCATGTCGTGAGTTTTATGTCATCGCTGTTTGCGATTGACCGATGGCCTAAAAAATCATGCCGTGATTTTTTATTTAAACGGTGTTTGGATAATCATTTTTGCGCCACGTTCGTACATTGTGAGGAAATGTATGTTAACAATTGAATTAACAGTTTTTGCGGTTAAATACATTTAATATTTTCTTGGATGTAAATTAACTATTAATTTAAATCCAAAAAAATATTGAATGTATTTAACTATAAAAACTGTTAATTCAATAGATATATACATATGTAGGTATACTTTTTCTCTCAATGTACGAATGTGGCGCAAAAATAAATATCCAAACACCGATGGCATAAAAAATCACGACATGATTTTTTATGCCATCGGTGTTTGGTCATAAAAAATCACGACATGATTTTTTATGCCATCGGTGTTTGGAAATTCATTTTTGCGACACATTCGTACATTGAAAGAAAAAGTATGTTAACAATTGAATCAACAGTTTAACATTCCATATTTTCTTGGATTTAAATTAACTATATATAGTTTATTTAAATCCAAGAAAATATTAAATGTATTTAACCGCAAAACTGTTGATTCAACATAATTTTTCTCTTAGTGTACGAACGTGGCGCAAAAATGATTATCCAAACACCGTTGGCATAAAAAATCACGACATGATTTTCATTTCGCAGTGACATCCGGATGATGTCCGTATGAGTAAAATTTGTGAAAATCACGACCTGACGTTCTTATGATTTTCATTTATCACGCGGTGACTTCCTTATGATATCAGTATGAATAAAATTTGTGAAAATCACGACATGGTGTTCGTATGAATATCACGAATGTTGTCCGGGTATTAATGTCTGATTTTTTACAACAGGGTAGCACTGATTTTTAATAACAGACGGCAGGTGGACCAGCGACAGTGGTGCTACTGATGGAAGAAAAAAATAAATAGCCTGCCTATAATTTGTATAGTAAATAATTACTTGGAAAGATCGTTGGAAAGGGCGCTCTGGGCAGAGGGGCGGGGGGGCGATCGCCCCCCTTGGCCCCCTATACGGCACGCTACTGCTTGGTTGTAGAAAAAATAATTTATTTTTGCTAACAAAAATAACAAACAACCAAAGTATCAGTATAGGTAATACAATTAAACACATCAAAATAAATCATTAAATTAATTAATTAATATAATCATAATCAAACATGTTGACTGTCATATTCACAGCTAGCTCTTAATAATCTCTCACCAAAATCTGGATGTTTTTTTAACTTTGTATTTATTACAAGTCACTTTGAAATCTGCGTGTACAAACTCCATCGCCTGCTCACTATAATAACCCAATGCTTTATTATTTTTATGACAAATATACTCTACATTCCAGAATACAGAATAAACCTTTGGAGTTAGGGTAGCCGGCACAGTTGTTGACACTTCTACGGTTATTGACACCTGTATAACTACTTTAAAATTATCAAGGAATCTGTAATTATCATAAACACTTTGGAAAAAGGAACCTGTAATATAGTTCACCATGTAGAAATTTTCATCTCTTTATGTTGGCAACAACAAATTATAAATTGCGTTGAAACATGTCAGTGTGTGGTGACATAGTGCTATAAGGTAAGTGTTTCTTAATTTGTTAAAGATCAGCCAACGGGAGTCATGCTACAATATTAGTATTTTATTGACTAGTCAGTTCTTATTTACTTAAATGCATTAAAAATATTATTTAAAACTTGTAAGAAAGGCTAGTAAAGCTACAATTTCGTTTTTAACCTTAAATTTTAGAATGTCAACGACTATATCTAAAAAGGCGGGAAAATACAGTTATTGACACCAAGTGTCAATAACTGTGATTTTAGCCGATTTTTAATTTTTATTGCTATGGGGGTTAATGACTATGTAAAACATACTGGTTGTGAAAACTTCTCTCACATTGATTTTAAACACGCTGCAGACATTTATTGACAGTGTCAATAACTATCTTGTGGACGCAGTGTCAATAATTGTACTATTGGTTGCAGGTGCCGAATTGCTACCAAGTACCCTACGTTTTCCTTAACCAGCTTTGTTTTTTATTGGAAATGCCTAAAGTAAAAAAAGGACATACATACATAAAGCCTTATTCAGAAGACAGAGTGCAAAAGGCACTATCAGCTATTAAAAATGGCATGTCCAAGAAAGCCGCAGCTAAGAAATACGACGTTCCAAGAACAACCCTAATTTTCCGCTTAAGTGAAAAATTTATTAAAACAACTCATGGACCTAAACCGATATAAGTGATGAGGAGGAAAATACACTTGTTTCCTGGATACTGACCTGTCAAAAAAAGGGATTTCCTAGAAGAGAGGAAGATATCGTTCACAGCGTAAAGGAATTTTTAGATAAAGTTCCACGAGATAATCCATTCAAAAAAAACACACCGGGAACCGGATGGTTCAAAGCTTTCTTACGTCGACACCCAGTACTCTCAGAACGAACTCCAGAAGGGGTTACTCAAGCTAGCTCAACTGTGAGCGAAACTGACATCAAAAAATGGTTTGAAACTATTGAAAACTTTTTAACAGCTGAAGGACAGAACGAGATATTAAATGATCCTAGCAGAGTATTTAACGGGGATGAAACTAATTTTCAGCTGTGCCCCAAGGGACGAAAAGTCATAGCAGAAAGAGGGTCAAAGAATGTATACGAAGTAGATGGAGGAAAGGCAAAATCTTCTCTAACAGTCATGTTCACTATGGGTGCGGATGGTAGTGTTACGCCACCAATGGTTGTTTATCCCAATAAAAGAAGAACTTTAGAAATATCAAGATCTCTACCTGATAATTGGGGATACGGTATAAGTGATAATGGCTGGATGAAGGCCGAATTGTTTTATGAATATATATCTAAAATACTTTACCCGAGCCTTATTGAAAAGAAAACAATCTTTCCGATAATACTATTTGTAGACGGCCACAAAACTCATCTAACTTATCAACTTAGTGAATTATGTACGAAACTACGGATTACCCTCATTGCTTTATACCCCAATGCTACACGCATACTTCAACCGGCAGATGTTGCGGCGTTCAAGCCCCTAAAAGACGCATGGAAAAAGGGAGTCCTTGAATGGAGACGAAGTAATCCAAATGAAGCCCTTACCAAAGAAAAATTTGCTCCAATTTTGGATCTTGTCTTGAATAAATGTATGAAACTAAAGACAATTCAACATGGATTTAAGGCTTGTGGTATATTTCCATGGAAAGCTGATGCTATCGACTTCAGTAAGTGCTTGGGTCATATCTATAAAAGCAAAAGTGACATTGCCAAAGACATTCCTCGATTGGAACCTACACTAAATGAAGAAACAGTCAACAGAATTCTGGGACAGGATCTGATTCGTAAATTTGAAGGAATTAAGGATGATGAATACATAGAAGTTCCGTATTTGAATAAATTGTTTCAGTTGTGGGCTATGTTTAAGAAAGATAAATTTGTCCAAAGTATCAAGGTACCATCAGATTCCAAAGCCCTAAATAAAACTCCAACCCTTGAAGACAACTTCGACCAAAGCATCATGGTACCATCAGATTCCGTTTTTTCGGATTTGCCTCTTATAATTAAAGAACACGATATGTTGCTTAATGATATTATATGCGGAGATTATGTAATAGAAGACAATCTCACCCTCAAGAAAATTGAAAATTTTAACGAAGATTACCAAAAAGGGGCTGACCCTTTTCCTAAAGAATCACAAAAATTATTTGACGAGCCAATCGATTTTTTTTAAATAGATATCATGAAACTGCTGAAGACGAATTTAATGAAGCTGCTGCGACCTCCAATGTGAAACAAAACACGCCTGAAAAAAAAGTAGACTCAAGCACAACGATCAATGATATTTTATTCTGGCCAAAGACTCCAGTAAGAAAGGGCAAAAAGGAAGTTGAAAGGACACCCTTCGCAGTAACATCGGCGGAATTCAAAGAAATGCATTTAAAGAAGATAAATGAGAAAAAGATCAAAGAGGATGAGTTAAAGGAAAAAAAAGGAAAAGAGAAGAAAAGAAAACATTAAAATTACACAAAGTTTCAACAACGAAGACTGCAAAGAAAGGAGCTAATTCGAAGGCGAAAGACAAAAAGAAGGAAAAAAAGCAATCAAGAACTGTTGGAAAGACGGATCTCTTAAACAATATCGAAAGGTCGGAACCAGAGGAAACAACAAATAAGTTGAAGAAAGCGACACCTAAAATTATTATTTTATCTAACAGACAGATTGTGAGTCCAAAAGAAAAAATCAAACTACTTGACGTAGACGCGAATTGCCAGTTGAAAGCCCATTCGTATCTTTCATACACAAGGGCAATATTAATAAAAAAGAACTAAAGATAGAGATGAAGAACAAACACAGGAAAGGGAAAATAAATTAAATGATATTGATGAAGATAAAGCCAAAGATGAAAAACCAATAGAGGAGATGGAGAACAAACTAAGTAATATTGATGAAGACAAGGAGAGAAAAAGGATGAAGCCAAAGATAAAGAACAAACACAGAAATGCAAGAAGAAACTAAATGATATTGAAGAAGATACAGCCAAAGATAAAAAACAAATAGAGGAGATGGAGAATAGACCAAGTAATATTGATAAAGATATTGGCAAGGATGGAAGACAAGAAGAGAAAAAAGATAAGAGACTCGATACCAATGGTAATATAAAAAGTGAAAAAACCTTTCCCAAAGGATTGGATAGCTGTGCAATCAAGAAGGTTAAAAAAACCTTATTTAACGAAAATAACAATGGGGCAAATATTCAAGAGCAATGTAAAACCAATTTTAAATCATAAACGAACCAAAAAGGCCTATGTTTTATTTGCACATTTAATATAACGAGTAAATATCAGTCAAGTGTTCAGTGTCAGCGTTGTCCCAGGCGCTATCACACTAGCTGTCTATTAAGAAAAAAAATGATTACTAATGAAAACTGTAGTCCGTCAGAATTTTTATGTGTTACATGTTCCAATCTATTTAATATTTTGTAATATAATATTTTATAATATTGTTTTTTTTTTCCTTTTCTGATACATTCTGTTAGATAGAAACAAAAGTGTCAATCAGTGTACACAGGTGTGTTAATGACTATATAGACCCTGTCAATAAGTATGGTCCTGGCATCTTTAACAACTTTACTCAATTTTAAAGACAAAAATGCGCCGCTTCTACCTAAAATAGCGGTTTATTGTCAATAAAATATTACTTTTCGGGATGCTACATAAAAAAATTAAATATTACCCTGGGCAATAATTTAAAATGTCTTTGGCAAAAAAACCACTGCTTAACGTGTCAATAACTGTAGGCGCTACCCTATATTGATATTTAAATTTAAATAACTCATTCGAAAATCAGTAATATTTTTCTTATAATGTGGTTTTAACGTTTCACCAAAACAGAAATCAACTACCTTTCCTAATTTAGATAAACAATTTGCGAATGGTAAACAGCCAATATTACCCAGATAGCAATCGTGCGTCGCACGTAGGTCGCACGGCGTGAGAACGCACACGTGTGGTTGATTTCACACGCATATGAGTAGCATAGCCGTGCGCGCCCACGCGATGAGCGCAGTATGAGCGCACGACGTGATCAATGATCTCTTACACTGTGCTTATCGGTAGTGATGCCAGATTCTATTAATAAATAATAATGAAATAACGTAAAATTGCAATTTGCATTGTTTCACTACCCTGCTTAAAATACCCCATAGAGACCCTGTTAAAACCGATAGATATTTGTATCGGAATGTATGGTGTTTCTATAGGGTGTATCGGTATGTATAGGACCCATAGTTGTGATTTATGGTTGTTCTATAGGGATATCCACCCTTGATTTATTTGCTATTGGTTTCAATGGGGAAAATACACATAAATATAGAAATTAGTATTTCCCCCATAGGTTTTAATAAAATTTTGTCAAATGTTTTATGGTTGTTCTATAGGGATATCCCTATATATCCTTCATTGAATTATTTGCTATCGGTCTATATAGGGAAATGTAAAAGTTATGGTGTGCCTATAGGTAATTTCCTATAAATTTTCTATCGGGCCGTATCCGGAAAAAACCATGGACAAATGCACATATTGAATCCGGTAGCGCCCGATAGATTATTTTGTATAGGTCTCTATGGGGTATTTTAAGCAGGGTAGGTAAATTCCCACACAGCACACTACGTCCATACATACGTCCATGGACTTTAAATGTACATCCATGGAGTTTACGCTTTTCCATGTCCTTAAAATGTTCCAGAAGAACGTCCATAGGATATCCATGGATGGACACAAGACAAGAAACAATAAGATGGATGTTCAAAGTCTAATTTAGGACTCCTGCGGTCGATAACGGCTACCATACTAAATACATTTTACAAAAATATCAAACAAAACAATTTTTACAATTAACTATACTAACAAATGTTTTATTGTTAAAATTATTTTGTTTGCAAACCATGGCATTTTGTTTAAATTAATTCACTATTTAGTAACTATAATAAAGCGGTTTCATATAGATGCGAAATACGAAAAATGTTTTAATTGGTCCATTTGATTTGGCGGGAAAAGCGTTTTGACGTTTCGACAGATCCTGCGAATTCGCAAGATTTGACATCTGGGGGGCGCACCGTGTTTCAATTCTCGAAATTTTCGGCAAAATATCAAGGAGTAGTCTGATTCTCCTGAAAATCCGTTATAGAGGTTTTTGGGGTCGCTGATAACGAATCAGAATTCTAAAATTCAAAATGGTAGATCCAAAATGGCTGACATATTTGTAAAAAAATTGACGGAATAAATTGAAAATTTCCATACAGGGCTTTTGGGGTCGCTGATAACGAATCTAGAATCAGAATTCCAAAATTCAAAATGGTAGATCCAAAATGGCGGACATATTTGTCAAAAAATTGACGGAATAAATTGAAAATCACCATACAGGGATTTTTGGGGTCGCTGATAATGAATCTGGAATCAAAATTCAAAATGGTGGAACTTAAATGGCGGACATTTTTTTCAAAAAATTGTCAAAATTAATTAAAAACTCGTAAAAGGTTCTTTGAGTATGAGTATGAGTATGGGAACGTATGGCAGACCCCAAAGATATTATCCTCCACTAATCTCCCAAGGTTATTTTACCCCCTTTCCGTTCTCCTGCGTATCCCGCCAAAATCACAGCATTACCTGTGTTTGTTGGATCCGAAGTTTTTACGCCGGCTGGTAGATCCACCCTAGGAGGTCGTGGATGACAGTGTCTATGGTTAAGGCCGCTCCCGGATTTTTCTCAGCCGGGTCGGGCCATAGGTCCAGATTAGGAAGGGTTTTTGGAGGACATTGAACTGACCCAAAACTAAGTACAATCCGGAATCCCCCTCAACCTGGGACTTAGTAATAACCCCATTCAATTGGTATTCATGAATGGGGGTAGAAGTGTTAGTACGCTGCTAGAACCTGTCCTTGTTGGTGTATTTCTAAACACCTCTGTCCGAGTCTGTATCAGGTTCCTGGTAACCTCTTTAGAATTGTTTGCCCCCCTGTGTGATACTGAGTCTTGTCTTCCGTACCGAGGTGTTGGCGGCCATGCCACACCGTAAATGCCCTCTGCCTTGGTGGATTCCTGATGCCGAGTGCCGGCTACCAACCTTGTATATTCTTTATATATATTAAAATATATAATATTAATATACAAAATCGATAAAGACGGCCCTGTGGTGTACGTAATGGAATGCGGCCATATGGTCGTTCTTCTTATCTTTTGTGCTGTTCTTGTATTTGAGCTTGTGTTTATTTGTCTGTTCTTAAATGTATACAATATTAAATATTAACACACAACACTTAATTATTATCTAAATTTTTTGTCATCTTGCTTGGTTAACCAATATTGGTTTATTTACTCTTACGCTTTTTTAATTTGGTTGAGTTGTTTACGGTTTGTCTACTCTGAGAAAATGAGGTTGTTTGTTTAACTTACGGAAATGTTACTTATTATTATTTAATTTAGTTTTTGAGACAAATAAAAAGAAATCTTAGACAAACAATTTTTGTACATTTGTAGTAGTAAAACTGTACCTACGGTTTAATTTAAAGACTGTATGTATTGAATTTGCCCAAAACTGTTCATTTAATTAAATCTTAAAATAATTTACTTTTCTCATTTTAGGGACCTTTTTAATTTCTGAAGCCAGATGACTTTTAGACAGCCTTGCGAATTTGCGAATATAAACATTTAACGATTAAATTATATCATATCATATAATCATATCGATGTATTTTTGGAATAAAGTGGTTTTGTTAATAAGACATGCAATTAGAAAAATTACTTAGCTTGCTTATTAGGCTATAATCCTGATGCTTTGTCTTTCACGGGCTGGCCGTTGTTAATGGCCTCGCCTGCAGTTTTTTGGCACGCTTTGGTTGTGGCAAATCTCTGCTGACCAGCTGGGCCGGTTGGCATAACGTTGTGGCCTAGCCTTAATTAATTACTTCTTCACTTGCACTCTTTTACGGCGTTCACCTGGGTCGACCCGCACTTTTCACTTGTAGCACTTTTCGCACTTGTTTATTTATTAATTAATAATTATTTATTTATTTACTAATTTACTACCGATTACCGATATTTCCGAATACTTAGATTCGTTTTTGGTACTTTACAAGTTTGTATCGTATACGCTGCTTAGGAGATGTCTCGTTAGCTATCTCCCAAGCAACAATTTAAGTATTTGTTACGTATATGGGACTATTGAAGAAACTTCAAAGTGTTTTGCGACAGTCGCCGGTCTCTTTATATTACTCTTTTATTACTAAGTTACGACTAAAGTGGGGAACAATTATTGAGTTCCAAAAAGGTAGCAAATATGTCACTAGCTACCAACCCTGCTACTATTTGGGACGTAGCTGCTACGTTACTAGAACGTTCCAATATCGTTGCTAGAGCGTTATAATTACTTTTATTATTTGTTTTTACTTCTATATTAACTGTCTTTGTCAAACTTATATTAGATTATACTATCCCTATCCCTAGCCCTTTTTTAAATGGAACCACTACGGACTTGGCTTTTCAATGTCGTCGTTTATTAAATATGTATGTAGTTTATAACTTCCAGAATAACAATATAATATTTAATTAGACAGGTAGATTTATAAACCCTTTAAATTTTACTGTTGAACTTATGAATTTAGTTTTTGTAAAATAAATGCGCTTCATCAATATTTAAGTATAAACAAATTATTTATTTAGTAATGTTTATAAATAAAAAAATCTTAATATTTATTATTATTTTTTTTATTTAATTATTAATACCGTCTATTACCAACAATATTTCTATTTATTAAAAAGTAAACAACCATTTACAAACAATTAAAATAATTTATTATTTACTATCGCTAACAAAAAAAACTCATACAGCTTAAAAATCTAGTGTTCCTGATTTTCTATCATTCGTCGAGTAATTATGGCTTTTAACATGATACGTCACATTTGAAAGGTCTAAAATTAAATACAAAGTTAGGTTGAAGTTTGAAAAAAAAATAATATTTCGTCATCCCTCTGTTTTTGTCAATTAGTGCCCCCAAACGGCAAAGCATGGAAGTCGCCGTCTTGCTTTATCTCGTTCCAAATGGCTTCAATGGCTTGCCAGAGTTCGTCTGCATTGTTTGGTTGAAAATGTTGTTAAAAAGTCATAATGGATGTGACAAAGCTCGATGTCAGCTTGACATTGACGGAAAAGTTTTATTCACACAGCCACAATATAGCTGTATGAGTTTTTTTTGTTAGCGATAGTACATTACCACGTGGTACTGTAGGTACAGTAAAAAATGGCCGATAAGAAGCATTTTCCTTTGAAGTAGTTTTCGCTACTTTAAAGTTTTTTTCCACTTTACGGTTGTTTTGGTTAGTACCATAAACGTTCCAAATACTAATATAATAACTTTTAAGTTATTAACTTTGTAGTTTTTAACTCATGTTCCAGTTTCGAGATTTTAACTTGCAAAGGGACTACAAAGTAAAAATAATTATAATGTAATCTTTAGGTAGCAACCGAAAGTAACTGCTACAAATTAAATTTACTTGAAAGTTTTTTTTACTTATATCATCTTTTTTAAAGTTGCAAAGTCTTCTTGGGGGCAACCAAGTTTTACTTAAATGTTTATTACTTTATAGTAACAATTTAAGGAAAAATTAAGTTTCTGTTACAAAATATTGCTATTTAAAAGTTAGAATTACTTTTAAGTAAAAATTAAAGTAGCTGTTTAATATACTTAACTAATTTAAAGTTATCACTTTGGCAATGGTTTTTGGAACCAAAAATGCTGCTTGGGCTTGACGCGTCCTTTCACTTCAAGTGTCAGTTCTACTATGGTAGACTTGGAAAGGTGATATTTTGCGAACAGTCACTTACTACCAAAACACATATTCACACATAATTACAGGTTTTTATACCATTTGATGCAATTTTTCTATTACTCAGTTCTGCTACTATTAAAAAGGTGTACCTCTCAAACTTCGATAAAATAAACCGTTTCCGAGATATTCGAGATTACAATAATTGTTATATCGCATTAAAGGACTAAAAAATATATGATAACAAATTTTTTAATTGAAAAAACTACAATTTTTTTAATGTGACGTTAAGGGCAAAAAGTCCCGAGGCTCATGGAATACCCTTTTTAGTTTTTCAATTAAAAAATAAAATTTGTTATCATATACTTTTTAATCCTTTTAAATAATGCAATATAACAATTATTGTAATCTCGAATATCTCGGAAACGGTTTATTTTATCGAAGTTTAAAAGGTACACCTTTTTAATGGAAGCCAAACTGTGTAATCTAAAAATTGCATCAAATGTTATAAAAACCTAACCTCAATTATAATTATGTGTGAATATCTGTTTTGGTAGTAACTTACTACTAGTAAGTGACTGTTCGCAAAATATCACCTTTCCAAGACTACCATAGTAGAGGTTATTAAAAAAACTGATATGATAAGTAACACTTTATCACCCTGTATCTTGGAAACATAAGTATAGTCACGGCCAAATCTATATGGGTGCACGTCATCAATGAGATATAATGACGTCAGCATTACCAACTTTGAATTGTAAAGTTACTGCCGTTAAATTTGCTTTTTTAAGGCGTAATTCTGATGTGTTATTAAAAAGAAATCATTCATTTGCGTATTGTTTACCAAGAACTGTAACAATTTCCTTGTTTTAAAACGTTTTTTCACGAAATTATCAAAATAAAACCATTCACTTAGTAATTTTTGTGTGTGCCAGTTGGTAATAGCTTAAGGCTGGCGCGCACCGTTCAATATTATTGATGGGTCGCTGTCATTTTATATTTGACGTATTTTTGTAATTGTGACATTTCGTCCGGAAGCATCGTTTGTTGAAAATTATTATAAATAATTATTATTATAAATAATATTATACATTATGTTTATAAGATTCTATCCCTGGATTGTGCAAACAATGATATAAGGCTTGTTGGCAACTAGCCGTTATTAGATTTCGAAGACATTGCGCCCTTAATAATAAATTTGGGGAAATAATCAGACTTCAATTCTGACCTGGTTTGCTCTGATGACAAGGACGACTGGTAATTTATATATTTTGTGCTTCTGATAATTTAGAATATTTTTGTTATGTGCATATGTAATAAAAATGTAATAAACTCCGTTTGTTTTCTCTTTAAACACATTTAATAAAAATTTGCCTGTAACAAACTCCTAATTAGTTAGTGCAGAAGATTATAACAAGGACGTTATAATTCCATCTTAATAACAGACCCCACCGCTATAAACAGTCAACAATACACGAGCGTTAGATTGTGTCTGGGCACGTATGAATAGACCTTAACGCTGACGTCATATGCCGTTGATGACGTGCACCCATACAGATTTGGCCGTGACTATAATTAGGACAAATATTTATTTGGGTTTTCGTCTTATTTTGACATGTTCAATCTTTTCCTAAATTTATGCCAATAAGTTTAGGGACACCTTGTATAACAAGCAAAATAAATTATGAGTATAATTCATAAATTAATTATTAAAATATATTTCACGGTGGGCTTGAATATGACTTAAATGCGAAGGTTTAGCACATCCGATTTTCTTTCGGCATTCGATTCCTGGAGTCATAAGAAAGCCAGAAAGAAAAATCTACCGTAATCCTTAGAGCCGTTTTCGAAAAAACACCCTTTTGCAATGGAGAAAAATTCACTGTTCGAGATATCGGGATTTTTCTACCTTTCACTCACTTTTAGTTGCCAGACTTCCATAATTTAGCGACAATGACGTTTGACAGTAACTGTTGAAGTTGTAATAATTATTATTCTCTTCGAAATTTCAATTTCTTGTGAAAGTATGAACAGAAGATCAAAGGATCATGCAGGAACCCATCAAGAAAATCGGGAGCGGATATGTTTTCTCTGCCTGCAGAAGAAGAAACAAATGGTCAAAATCAGTGGTAGTTTATATGTGAATCTAAAAAAATGTGTGAATTATGCTGAACAAGATGAACTTCTTCCCAATGTTTTATGTAACGCTTGCAAAATTATCGTATATCGGTCAGTGAAGTGTGGAAATATCAGGGAAATAGCTCTCCCGGACTATACAGAATTTAAAATTTTGGGGAAGAATACTCGGGCAAAAACTCAAGCTTTGTGCAGTTGCACATTGTGTGAATTGGTACGAGATCCAGGGCCATATAACTTCACCAAAAAACCCGCCAAGAACAAAAAGAAGAGAAGCAACAAGTGCAGAAAATGTGGGGAAACTTATTCGGTAGGGAAAAAACATTTTTGTAGCCCAGACAAAAACTTCCCGAGTTTCCAAGAACATTTAAGTAACTTGCTTCCCCCGAAACAGAGAGAACATTTGGCATGTTCTTTGATAAAGGACATATCTTTAAATACTAATACTCCCATGGGAGCTGGGTCCAGCTCGGGGAACAAAACCGTTACATTATCCCAGATCCACGGAAGGGCACTCAACATTAAAATCCTACCTATGCACGACTATATTTAAAGTCAAACTCAATGGTGTCTTACAAGATACATTATTTTGATTTTCTATATTCAACAGAGGAGTAGAAACTCGACCCTGTCAAATGGTGCAGTCATTTATGTTTCTAGAAATTATTAAAAAAGGGTTCAGTCCAATGGTGCAGCAACTTCGGATTCCTATTCTCCTCAGAGACATAGAAACTCAAGCTTTTCGAATTTTACTGGCAATGATTTTCGTTAATGTCCCCGAGAATTATACAAAAACAGCGCAATGCAATATCGCAACGGTTTCGACTTCTCTTTACTCTACCAAGTTATAGAAACTGGAGTCTCTCTAATACTGTTCTAGTCAATATTTCTGAGAGTATAAAAAGAGGGTGTAATATTGCAAGAAATTTTGATCTTTTGATGGATGCAAGTAGTTTGAATTTTCTCCTTTCTGCATATGATTTTGTTGAAAATAGTTCCTTTCTTTGGTTCCTTTGTCTGATTTTTAGTTACCGTAACAACTCAGGTATGTAAAGCACAGATGATATGATGTTAAGTATATTTATGTATTATATAAAGTATTTGTATTAAAAATTTCAGAGGTTATGTTGAAAAAATGATGGATTTGCTATTAAACTTTAATAATTTAGTAATTAGGTCTGTTGGTAGACCCTGCACTATCTCCACTGGTATATCTGTGGGTAAAAGGCATAAGGGGATAAGTCAAAACAATCAATTTTTTAGTAGTGCCTTAAACTTGTTCGCATTAATTTAGGAAATACATTTATGGTTAGCGGGTATATCCTTTTGCCAGCACATGTCATATGCTAGCAAAAGGGTATAGGTAGTCGCTAACCATAAATATATTTCCTGAATTAATGCGAACACGTTTAATTCTCTACCGAAAAAATGCTTTTTTTGACTTATCCCCTTATGCTTTTTACCCACAGATATGTTAGTTTTGTAATATTTAAATCTGGTTGATGAAAAAGTACACACCAGTGCAGGTTATTGTAGCATCTACGAACAAATGAATTAATGGCCCATTGGCAAGTATTCCTTTAGCAAAAATATTCAACACAGCTTAATTAATTAATAAAATGAAAAAAATCACAATCATGTCGTATATAGTTTTTTTTAAGCATAAAATAATTTTTATATTAATACTAGTTCAAAAGTGAAATTACGACCTCTATACTGTGGAGAGTATTGAAACGCTCGACTGACGAATACAACTCTATACCGTAGGAAGATTTAGAAAACGATATTCAAACGTGGCGTCATCCTATACACCTCTATAATTTTCCGTTTGCTGCGTAGTAATCTGCGCGCACGCGTGCCGTTTAAAGACGCACGCATGCACTCACTGTGCGCGCATCGTGACTACATTTTGCTATCTGGGTATAGCTATTTTAAGTTTCTCAAAATGTCAACATTTTTCAACAACTTAGCGCATCCATTTGGGTCAAAATCTCGACCTCCGTTGCTTATCACTCTCGATACACCGCATTCTACCGCCCATTTTAGAGCATCATTTATGTATAAAGCTTCCATTTTTTCAAAAATTGTGTTAACCACCCCTAGCACAAGGTGCAATTTTGGCGGTGGAAATATATCGATGATCAATGTATCAGTAGGGGCAACTAAATTATGCGTTTGACAACTCCAAATTATGCGCAGGAATTGTGCCATTTTATGCGGCAATTATGCGGGCAAAATTGGGAAAATATGCGCCAATTATGCGGGCAAAAATAAGAAATTATGCAAAATTATTCGGGCAGAAATCAATAAATAAGCGAAAATTATGTGTACTTTTTTATAGATTTGGAAGGAAATAGTGAGTTAAGAAAGCATCATTTTTATAGATTTGGAAGGAAATAGTGAGTTAAGAAAGCATCATTTTTTTTATTAAAATCTGAATAGCCAACTGCAGGTCACACACGTTAATAAAACAAGTGAGTGATAGTTAAACGAAGTAGTATTTTATTTTCCATAAAGTATTGTAACGTTTTTAACTGTTCGTAGTGTGAATTAAAACACGCACTGGTTAATTAACGAACTACCTAAACTATTTATTTAATAACTTAACTACACTTAAAACACTATAAAACTAACTAAACACTTAACTACTAATTATTTATATCACTACTAGTTTATTTATTTGCACTTATATTTATTTATTTCTTCGCGCGTACCAAAGCTCAACTGCCTGGTCTGTGATGCTCCGTTTCTTATATATTCAGCGCCAAGGTCTTCTGGAACATTCCAGCGAGCTCCACACTCGATTGTTCGAGCGCTGAGTCGCCGGCGATGACTCACCGGCGATGACTCATCGGCGATGAGTCATCACTCCGATATCCAGAGCGATACTCGCTACATTGCCCCCGTCTTAAAACATTTTCGTCCCGAAAATGGTCCTCAGCTCCATGGCGATATTTGCATAGAGATCCAAACTTGCAGTGTGACGTCCTATAGAAGTAGCAGTCTACGGTCTTTCTTCCGGTTGTTCTTTTAGGGCTGTGGCAACAGACAAGAATGTGTATGCCACTAAATCTAAAGATAACTTCCACCATACTTCTAATTATTCTCCAGTCCAAACCGTCAAGTCCACAAGCAATCTTTGGTATCGCCAGGTTCATGATGTCCTTGGACAAAAGGGTATCCCTTAATTTATTTAAGACATTCCATACGTCACGGTAGTTTGGCTTCTGATGAGAGAGCTGCTTCGTTACCAGATAGAAAATACTTCTGTTGCCTTTCTGCTCATTATTCACAATTTCAAGCACCTCTCCAACTTTGGGATTCTGCCTTCGTAGCTCTTCGACCCGTCCAAACTTGTTTTTAAAGACAACCGCCATTCCCCTGGACATCCTTAGGTCTTCTGCAACACAGTGAGCCAAGGAGTAATCGGCCGAAACCGTAAACAGATCTTTTTGTTCTTCTCGAGTGACACCATACCGAGCTTTTTTACCGCTCGAATATAAATACATGAAGTCTTCAAAAAGCAACTCGTCTTCCGGAGGATTAACTCGCCTTACTCTAGCATGGTTCATTTGGTCATCATTGTTTCCAGCGTAAGGAGCCAATCGGTTAAAATGGATCACTTTCGGCTTTCCTCTTGGTTGTTTTCTGATCCTGTAGATGATGTCATTTATTCGATCCATGACTTCGTATGGTCCTTCCCAAGAAGTCTGCAGCTTCGGTGAATAACCACGACGGCGTTGAGGGTTGTATAACCAAACTAGGTCTCCAGGTTGAAATCCTCCATTTTCCGCCTTGATGTCGTATGCCTCTTTCATTCTATCACTGGCACTCTGGATGTTTAAACGAACTCGGCTGTGAATGTCGCTCATTTTCCTACGTAAATTGTTGACGTAATCCTCTCCAGCAATATCATCCCCTGGTAGGCAACCAAATCTCAGGTCACAAGGTAGACGAAGTTCACGTCCCATAACAATGCTAGCGGGTGTCTGGCCGGTTGCATCGTGGATAGAAGAACGGTACGCCAACAGGAACAGATGAAGAAAGCGGTCCCAGTCTCTTTGGTGATCAGAGACTACCTTGGACAGGTACCGGTTTATCGTTCGATTCATTCGTTCTACCATTCCATCGGACTGCGGATGTAATGCAGTCGTCCTCGTCGTCCGAATGTTAAGAATCTTACAGACATTCTGGAACAATATAGATTCAAAGTTCCTGCCTTGGTCTGAATGCATCTCCATTGGCACACCAAAACGACAAATCCACTCCTTAATAAGGGCATCGGCCACTGTGGCAGCTTCCTGGTTTGGCAAGGCGTACGCTTCCGCCCACTTGCTGAAGTAGTCCATTACAACGATGATGTATTTATTTCCAGATTCTGTTTCCGGAAATGGACCCGCCACGTCGATTGCAATTCTCTCAAATGGGCTGCCCACATTGTACTGTCGCATTGGGGCTTTTGGGCGCTTCTGGGGTCCATTGCTTGCCGCGCAAACGGCGCACTTCTTGCACAATTCCTTCACATCCCGTTGGCTGTTGACCCAATAAAACCGTTCCCTAAGTCTGCCGAGCGTCCTGGTCACCCCAAGATGTCCTCCAGTAGTTCCATCATGGATTTCCTGCAGCACTTCTGGTATCCTGTTTCTGGGGATTATTATCTGCTTCCGGTCTTCCCCCCCTTCTGGCATCTCCAAAACGCGCTTTAGAAGCCCGTCACTTAGGATGATGGAATTCCATTGGGCCCAGTACGATTTCACATTCTCTTTCTTCCAGCTCCCGCTTAAGGTCCGCCACTTTTAAGTCCATTAATGAAACCATTTTTACGAAAATTCACACTAACCCCACATCTGACACCAATGTAACGTTTTTAACTGTTCGTAGTGTGAATTAAAACACGCACTGGTTAATTAACGAACTAAACTATTTATTTAATAACTTAACTACACTTAAAACACTATAAAACTAACTAAACACTTAACTACTAATTATTTATATCACTACTAGTTTATTTATTTGCACTTATATTTATTTATTTCTTCGCGCGTACCAAAGCTCAACTGCCTGGTCTGTGATGCTCCGTTTCTTATATATTCAGCGCCAAGGTCTTCTGGAACATTCCAGCGAGCTCCACACTCTCGATTGTTCGAGCGCTGAGTCACCGGCGATGACTCACCGGCGATGACTCACCGGCGATGACTCATCGGCGATGAGTCATCACTCCGATATCCAGAGCGGTACTCGCTACAGTATTTTGTAAAAGAGCAGACTAGTCAAATCTTTAAAAGTCAACATAAACATAAATTATGTTACATACATAACATAGATAAGTTATCTAAGATAACAATTACAACATTAGTAATGTTAGATTATAGTCACAATTGCACATCATTGCCTCATTTTTATCCTTTGTAAGAGTAGTCCTCCTGGAGGAAAATATGTCTCCATAAGCACTAAAGCCTCTCTCAGTGTCCACATTTGAAACAGATACATGTAACACTTGCACACAGGGTATCACAAAATTTACATATTCCCTAATCATAGAAATTAATGCACAAAGCACCAGATCCTCTTTCTTACCTTTTTTAGATTTATCTTTAGAATTTTCTTTGACTGCATCTGCCAAAATATAGTGTAACACTACAAAATTTGATGAAGGAATGGAAAACAATAGACTTATTTTTTATTTTGCTGCAATAACACTTTCAGCTGAAAGAGCTGCTGAAAGAGGAGCAGTCAACAAGAGTCAAACAAAAAACGAAAGGACTCAAAGAAGTCCTTCGCAGTATCCTTCTGCAACATTTTTTTCAGTAAGTCACAGCAGGAGGTGCAAACATCTTTCATTCTTTGCAGAAAATGTTTCTGTTTCTCCCCAGGTACCTCATTAAGACTAGTTTTGGATTTTTCGAAACTCCGGCGTGGCGGAATTAATGTACTGGGCATTAAAAGTGATTTTGGCCGAATGGAAACCAGAAAACGCGTAAATTATGCGACAATATGTGATATTAGCGCATAATATGCGGAAATGCAATATGCGGTGACCGACATCGAATTATGCGAAATTATGCGGACTGGAAATGATGCATACTGGACTCATAACATACCAAAGTGTTCAAAAATTGATAATATCTGCACTTTTGAAAAAATATGCGATTATGCGCCCGCATAATATGGTTGCCCCTATGTATCAGTGTTTTCTTTGATTATTGTCATGTTAGACTGCCTGCACAAAATGATTAGTTATTATATGACGTCATTTCATGTGTATTGGCTTCATTTACTGTTTGTTTACATCTAGTTGAGAACGATTGTATTATTACGTAAATACGAGAGAAATTTTAAAATATTTTAGGTAGTCTTTCTTGAACGAAAATTAGTATACTTTGTAGTTATGTTAGCTATTTCGCAGCATTCAAAGAACAGTAATATTTATATTGCAGTCCAAAAAACATACATATGGTGTGTGTGTGTATACACAGTTATTTATTTAAATTATTTTTTATTAACATTTAAATATCATTTTAAAAAAATCGTAATTTGGTTAAAAAAAAAGAAACGGGCTGTTTTGCGATTTTGATTTTCCGATATTTTGACTTCTAATAACACAATAAAACATACTCCGCAAGAAAATTTAGAGTTACTTTTAACTTGCATTTAAATTACTTAGGGAATTTCATTGCTTAAAAAAACAATCCCTAATTAGGTGGCGCTGTTTACTTTCGTAGAGAAATTATTGAAAAAAATTGAACACAAAATTAAAACTTTGACACTCTATATCTTGGCTATCAACTTTTGGATGAGGCAAGTTTGAATAAATCGAATTATTGATCTGTGTCCCATTACTTTTAGACCACCCTATAGATGGTTTTAATTTTGCAAGGTATAAAATGTTAAAAAATTAAAACAATAAAAAGGCTTATAATTACAAATGCAGATATACAATAAATAAATATACACATAATTTAAATATTAATTAATATTATTCAAAAGACATTAGATTGCTTGGTAAGGGGGGTTGTTCACCATTTGCTGCCTGTTGTAGGTACTTGCACCATCTTTCAGCTAATGTTTTTGTTCCAGTACGGAATTTATACACATTACCTAAAAAATAAAATTCTATGTATACTGTATATTGTGGAACTAAACATTTGTAATGAATAAGGAAAATATCACACTACTGACCAACATTTTTTTAGCAAAAGGGTTGGATAGCAGGTAAACAATAATGCTGACCACTACACATTATAGGCCATATAATATACAAGGTGTCCCTAAACTTAGTGGCATAAATTTAGGAGCAGATTAAGCTAGTCAAACTAAGACGAAAATCTAAATAAATATTTTTCCTAATTACGTATGTTTAAAAGATACCGGGTGATAAATTGTTACTTATCATATCATTTTTTTTTAATATCACCTTTCCAAGAATACCATACTAGAAGTTATAATAAAAAAACTGATATGATAAGTAACACTTTCTCACCCTGTATCTTGGAAACATAAGTAATTAGGAAAAATATTTATTTAGGTTTTTATCTTATTTTGACTTGCTCAATCTTTTCCTAAATTTATGCCAATAAGTTTAGGGACACCTTGTATACAGGGTGTTCCGAAATTAGGGGGCCAAACTTAAACAGTGCATTCTTTATAGAAAAATAACACTTTTTTGTTTATTAAACATATATCAAAAAATGCCCCCTAACGGAGCTACGCCCCCCTAAATAGGAGCTTAAGAGCATCATTTTTTTAAAACTATTCCTAGAGGGTTGAACATGAAGACCTGAATTTTTGGGACTTTGGTAATTTTGACATTCTGAATCTGGATCTATAATCAAAACTGTTAAAATTTAATCATAGGCGTAATTTGAGGGGGCAAATTTACAAAAACAGCCCCAACTTTTTGCAGAGTAAGTATTTTAATGTTTTGTTATAAAATTATGAAAATGTATAATTTTTCACGAAAAATAGGTACTCTTGCTTTGAATCGCTCAGATGCACCATTTTCGAGAAAATTACAATTTAAATTATTATGCTTAGCATAATTTCTAATATTTTCATTAAAAAGCTTTGGGACAATAGTGACGTTTGGGTTATTTGCTGACGTTTGAGTTATTTGCTGACGTTTGGGTTATTTGCTGATATTTTTTGGCTCGATTTTTGTTATTTTTTATTATGGAGCGGTTTACCAAATTTTAACACAAAATTTTAAAGAAAATATGAGATGTGTATGCTATGCAGAGTAATTTATAAATGCATTTTTCTCGAAAATGGTGCATCTGAGCGATTCAAATCAAGACTACCTATTTTTCGTAAAAAACTATAAGTTTTCATAATTTCATAAAAAAAATTAAAATATTATCTCGGCAAAAAATTGGGGCTATTTTTATAACTTCCCCCCCCCCAAATGTTACGCCTATGATTAAATTTTAACAGTTTTGATCTTAGATCTTGATTCAGCATCTAAAAATGACCAAAGTGCCAAAATTTCATTTCTTCATGTTTAACGCTCTAGGAATAGTTTACAAAACTATTCTCTTAGGCTCCTATTCGGGGGGCCGTAGCTCCTTTAGGGGGCATTTTTTGATACATGTTTATTTAACAAAAAAGTGTTACTTTTCTATGAAGAATGCACTGTTTAAGTTTGGCCCCCTAATTTCGGGACACCCTGTATATGGTAGAAATTAACGTTTACCTAGATTCAGACAACGTTGTCAATTTGTATAAAAAATTGTTATACTCGTAACGTTGTTTGAGTGTATGATTTTAAGTGGGAAATACGTAGGTAAAACGTTGCATGAAAACGTTTTTTGAATGTATGATTTTAAGTAGGAAATACGTAGTTAAAACGTTGTCTTGGAGAATTGTATTGCTTGAAACGTTGTAACAACGTTCCAAAACCCACATTTAGCAAGTGCCGTCGACAAATTTTTTAATGTGATTTTTTTTTAAGTTTTTATCCTTTGTAACATTAGTTATAAAAGTAAAATCAAACTATGCAATACAATTTTTAAAGTCATAATATCAAAAATACGACCGAAATATACAAAACTCACTTTCAAACTACGTTGTAAAATTGTATGTTAGAAACGTTGTAACAACGTTCCAAAACTACATTTAGCAACTTAAAATTATTTTACGTCCCGTCGAGAAAATTTGTAATGTGGATTTTTTTTTAAATTTTTATCCTTTATAACATTAGTTATAAAAGTAAAATCAAACTCTGCAATACATTTTTGAAAGTCATAGTTTTAAAAATAAGGCCGAAATACACAAAACCCACTTTTAAACTACGTTGTAAAATTGTATGCTAGAAACGTTGCAACAACGTTCCAAAACCACATTTAGCAACATAAAATTATTATAAGTTCCGTCGAGAAATTTTTTAATGTGAATTTTTTTTAAATTTTTAGTCTTTGTAACATTAGTTATAAAAGGGTCATTCCACGTTACTCGGGGATTTTTTTCCCACCCGTCAAATTAAAAATTGTGAGTAAAAACTACAAGTTATAAAATTTATTTAAAAATATTGTTTTATTATGCTTTTAATAAGTTATAAGCACAATAAAGATAATATTATAAAATATTAAACGGGACAAAAATTACCGAGTAACGTGGAATGCCCCAAAAGTAAAATCAAACTATGCAATACAATTTTTAAAGTCATAGTTTAAAAAATAAGGCCGAAATACACAAAACCTACTTTTAGATACATAAAATTATAAGTCCCGTCGAGAAATTTTTTAATGTGATTTTTTTTTAAATTTTTTATCCTTTGTAACATTAGTTATAAAAGTAAAATCAAACTCTGCAATACATTTTGGAAAGTCATAGTTTCAAAAATAAGGCCGAAATACACAAAACCCACTTTCAAACTACGTTGTAAAATTGTATGCTAAAAACGTTGTAACAACGTTCCAAAACGCACATTTAGCAACTTAAAATTATTTTAAGTTCCGTCGAGAAATTTTTTAATTTGGATTTTTTTTAAATTTTTAGTCTTTGTAACATTAGTTATAAAAGTAAAATCAAAGTATGCAATACAATTTTTAAAGTCATAGTTTAAAAAATAAAGCCGAAATACACAAAACCTACTTTCAAACTACGTTGTAAAATTGTATGCTGGAAACGTTGTAACAACGTTCCAAAACCTACATTTAGCAACTTAAAATTATTATATTTTTGAAACTATGACTTTAAAAATTGTATTGCATAGTTTGATTTTACTTTTATACCCTATCTATCGGGCGCTACCGGATGCGTTCATGAAAAAGGTAGGCAACCTAGCTGTTACATATTCTGTATAATAATAATAAGCAAGTCGGTGAAATTTAAAAAATACATTATTTTTTTAATTTTTTATTTGTTATAGCCATGATCATATTTTTTATGGCAACCCTATTGGTTTATGTTCAGAAACATATTTTATTTGATAAAATATAATTTTCATCTGGTAAGCAGATGAGTGAAGGTCGACCTTACTTGGGATCCTCTACTATATGAAATGTCGGAAGATATAAACTTTGATGATCAAAGCTTCAAAGAAATAAATGACTGGTACGAGTTGTAATTTAACGACCATACCGACCCTGGAGAAGTGCCTGAAGTTACTGAAGAGGAATATTATCATGTACTAAATACCGGCAAAAATACAGATAGCACAAGAGGTACCCAGGACGTCCATTTCGGGTCCCACATAGGTCCGAACTTCCTAGACCTATATCGGAAGTTTTGGGTACGTCCAGTCTCTTACTTATTTGGGAAAATTATAGCGGATATACTGGGTACGTCCCAAGGACGTAATTGAAGCATTGTATTTCCAAAGGGTCTAAGTGCCAAGTTGGTTAAATAATATATTATCATTTAAAAATAGTTTGTGTCATGCAGAATGACTTAATAGTATATTCTGTTACAGAATTTCTGTAACAAGTTTGGAATACAGCATATCCGCTCGAGTGAAGAGTTTGTCACACGAGCCGAAGGCGAGTTTGACGGTTTCAGGAGAGCGGAATATGCAATTCCAAACGTGTTTCAGACGTTTCAACATTTACATGTGCAAAATATTTGTTTTTCATTGATAACTCACAATTTTATTTTTGTAACTTAGACCCCCCAGACAGCATCCAATTCAGAAAGATTTCTATACGAAGTCTGTTGAAAAACATCTTACTGAGGTCACAATATGACATCTTAGAGAAATCATTTTTAGGAGCTCAAGATTAAGAGTTCTTGATGAATTCATAAATAAGAAGTAAATTTTTTTAACATCTTAAAGTATCTTTTTTTCTGACCTCTTATTGGAATTAAAATTAGAAGCTACTAAGGGTAGGTATCATAAATAAGACTTTAGTTATATGATATCTTACAGTATTCTCTTTTCTTACTTCTTACTGAAATCATATTATTAACTCTTTAAGACGTCAACATGGAGACGTCACATTTATGACATTTTAATGCGATTCTTTCTTCTCACCGCTGTAACTGCTTGTGTTTGATATAAGAAGCGGCGAAGTAGAATTTAGAGCGTGCTTCATACCAAAGGCTTTGTTATCTATGCTTCATACCAAACGGTCTTAGACCTAGGTAAACGGCTACCCGATACTGACGAGCTCCAAAAGAGGGAAACAGGCCATCTATCGGTGCCGGTGAAGAGCACGCTTAAATTTAAACAAAAGTGAGACGAAGTAATCGTAATTCCTAAAATAAGCGAATACGAGCAAATTAATAAAATGATTTTAATAAAATCCATTTAACAAATTAATAAAATAAGACTTAATTAAGACGTCATGCTGTCTGGGCCTTTGGGAATACCACTTTTCAATTCTGTAAAGCTTGTCCATTAGTCCCCAATAAAGCATTTCAGGATGGCCAGAGGATGTCTTACTTAGGACGTTCTGGGGACCGACGATTTGGTAACATCGAATGTCCCTGGAACGTCCTGGGGAAGGTTCAGGACCTGATTCGGACGTACTCGGAACTTACTAATGTCTGATACAAGATATACTTTAGACGTTTTTAGTACTTCTTTGTGCTATCTGGGTTATGACAATATCTCCAAAAAGACTCTTAAAAACTTATTTGCTGAATTCCATGGAAAAGTTTTAGATATATATAATTACTGTAATAAAAACCGATACTATCCAAAAGACTTTAAAAAAGAAATTATAATAAACATTCCTAAACCGAATTGCGATCTGACAAAAACAACCAACTTTCGCCCAATTACTTTACTACCAGTCATTAGAAAAAATCATTAAAATAAGACTAGAAGAAGAACTAGATTCCACCCCATCAATTTGGCTTTAGAAAAAATTCTTCCACAATCCATCCACTGCTTATTCTAACTTCGAATGTTCAAACAAACAATCTAAAAGGCAACAAATCAGCAGCTCTCTTCATGGACATTAGTAAAGCATTCGATAGTTTGTGGCATGCCGGCCTATTATACAAATTATACAGCTTAAATTGTCCAAAATATCTAATTCACTTTATAAATAACTTTCTAAAAAATAGACTGAGTCAGTTAAACACAATCAAAAATTATCTAAATCATTTTCTATGCAACAAGGTGTCCCGCAAGGCTCTCCTTTATCCCCCATTCTATACAACCTATTCACATATGACATATATTCTCAACAATTTAATCCTAACACATATATTCTAGAATTCGCAGATGATAAAGCTTTAATTGCACACCAGAAAAATTTAAAACTCACTTTGCTTCACTTACAAAATCTCTGCAATAATATAATCCAGTTTTTTTCCAAGTGGAGAATAAAACCAAATCCCAATAAAACTCAACTAATAATATTTAATCACAAAATAAATATAAATTCCCCCTCTATAAAAATTTTTAATCAACAAATACGACCATCTAATTCATGCAAATACCTTGGAATACATTTAGATAGCAAACTCAATTTCAATTTACATGCCAAATTAATGAAAACCAAGATGATTACAAGAGCCAAACATTTCAGAAGCCTGACATACAAAAATAACGGTATACAACCTGAAACTGCGATTAAAATCTATAAAATGATATGCAGGCCCATTATTGAATATGCCTTCCTAATCTACCTAAATTGCAAAAAAACTACTGTAGGTAAGCTAGAAGTGGCTGAACGGAGTAGTTTATCACCAAAATGAGACACCCAGATAATCCACTTCATAATCCACCAAATCAACTGCTATACGAGACAACGCAGGTCACCCCCATTTTGGAACGTTTCAAGGAGCTGGCATGCCAATTTGCAAAAAAACACCACAACATACAAATTATGGAAAACTTAATGCACGGTAGAGACCATAACCTGCCCCCCAAAAGGAAATATCCTACACAAACGAAGACTAAAATATTTGAGATTTATATGTTTTTATTACTTTTTTTTATATAAATTCAATATTGTAACTACAATTAACAATTATTATATTTATAAATTTTTTTGTAAAATTGGGCAGAAAGACCACGGTCGATAGCCTGTTGGGAAACCAATAAAGATGTTTATTATTATTATTATTGATTTAAAAGTTGTAGTATCTTGTATCTAAAAAATGGTTAATACCTATATTGAATATAGGCAATAGTTTTTCTTTTCAAAATACCATTGAAAATTTTGTGTCTAAGCTATTTTGTTATATTTTTATTTGTTTACTTTAAGTATAATATAATTATATATAGTCTTAAGACTATGAGGCGCCGTTTGTGTCAAAATTAAAAGTGCTAAATAAACTTATTTTGTTTTATAAATAATTAATTATATGCTTTATAAAATTATTATTATTTTTGATTCGCAAAAATTATTAAAAAAAAAAAATTATTTTATAAAAAAAAATTATTTTATGAAGAAATAATTTTATAAAAAAAAATTATTTTATAAAGAAATAATTTTATAAAAAAAAATTATTTTATAAAAAATTATTTTATAAAATAATAATTTTATTAAAAACATTATTTTATAAAGAAATAATTTTATAAAAAAAATTATTTTATAAAAGACGACGGGCGCATTTATAAATTAATTTTTACTGTAGCCATCTCTATTTGTTTGTAGACACTCGAGTAAACCCGAGTGAACCCGAACGCCCCTCCCCAGATACAATTTTATGGCGGACTGGGCTTTTGTTTGACGCAATTTGGGGAAACGATTGAAAATAATAATTTATTATTTTTATTAATTAATTAATTAATTTTTTTATCTACATTTATTTTGATTTTTAGTTTTTAACAAGAATTCTTTATGTTTAAACGTTTTTTATAAGAAAGCACTTTTAGTTAAATGCAAAACAAATAATGATTTACATCTTTAACTAATAATTAACTGTTAAAAGTGATTACGTTTGAACAAAACGATCACCGTAGTGCTGTTTATAGATTTTAACAGTTAATTATTAGTTAAAGGTGTAAATCATTATTTGTTTTGCATTTAACTAAAACTTATAAAAAAATGTCTACAAACAAATAGAGATGGCTGCAGTAAAAAATAATTTATAAATGCGCCCGTCGTCTTTTACAAAATAATTTTTTTATAAAATTATTTTTTTATAAAATAATTTTTTTTTTATAAAATTATTTTCTGCGAATCAAAAATAATAATAATTTTATAAAGCATATAATTAATTATTTATAAAACAAAATAAGTTTATTTAGCACTTTTAATTTTGACACAAACGGCGCCTCATATAAGAATATTATTTAGGTAATATTTTTTAGATTTTGTTAATTGGGAATTTTTTAATATTGATTTAAAAGTTGTAGTATCATGTATCTAGAAAATTGTTATCTAGTTATTGTTATTGTTAAAAATTTTAACAATTTTAACTTAAAATTGTATCTAGAAAATATATTGAATACAGGCAATATTTTTTCTTTTCAAAATACCATTGTAAATTTTTTGTTAAAGCTATTTTGTTAAAATTTAATTTGTTTACTTTAAGTATAATGTAAGACTATTATTTAGATAATATTTTTTAGATTTTGTTAATTGGTAATTTTTTTTCGAAAGTATTTTTTTGTAGGTTCAATAAATTTTTGTTTTTAAATATATATTCATTTTTCCAATAATAAAGAAAAATCCTACCCAATATTATTAAAAAATCCAACGTTTTATGATACAATAATCCCACGTATTTCCAATGTTTTATAATACACAAAACCCACATATTTTCCACGTTGTATAATACACAAATCCAACGTATTTCCAACGTTTTATAATACATAAAACCCACATATTTCCCACGTTGTATAATACACAAATCCCACGTATTTCCAACGTTTTATAACACATAAATCCCACGTATTTCCAACGTTTTATAATCCCACGTTTTTTATAACATTAGGAACTAACGTTGTCATGTAACGTTATAAACCGGGACATTTCAACATAAAATTATACATAAAAGTTGGGTTTTGCCAACGTGAGAAAAACGTTGTTTCAACGTAAAATTTCTACTAGGGTAGAGGCCGTCCCAGTGTGCCCAGAATAGACACCTAAATTTCGTGACGAGAGACAACGCATTATCCACTTCGTACTGTTGAAGTAATCGGTTTCCGATTTTCGTTTGTTTTTTAATCTCACATAAAAATTCCATAGAAAGCGTTGAAATAAAAATTCGGTCTAAATCCCAATTCTTAATTTCAATTTGAAGGGGTGCATCATCATTGATGATTCATCAAGTTTTAAAATTTCCCATAGAAATAACACAGGAAAATACTTTTTTTCGTTTTTTCTCCCTGCATTCTATGTAGCCACTTTTTATATAAATGTCTGATGATCCTTAAAAATAGTACAGTCATCTTAGTCAAAAAAAGGGATCAACCTCGGAATCTAACGGAATAAGCTGAATTTTTGTGAAAACCTTTATTTTAGCATTACAAATGTTGTCTCAAAAGTCACATATGCCAACGTGTGAGCGGCCTTAGATATTCAAGGTCAAAGGTCGCAAAAATCAGTTTTTGAGAATATATCGTTTTCTCTGCCTCCTATCGTATTTGCATTTATTATAAAAGTTGTAGAGAATAAAATTTTCTACAAATTTTGTTTACAAAATTTTTTTATACGTCGAACCGTTTTTGAGCTAGAGGACGCAGAGTGTGGAGCGCTCAGCCATACGTACCTTTAGCGCAAGGTAAATCGTGAATCACAATCTTTTATACCGTTTTTTAATTAATTATATAATAAATATTACTAAAATAAAAATTTAATACCTTATACTTATATTTATATTTCTTTTAAATCAAATATATTTTATCTTCATATATATCTTATATTTTAATTTAATTTTAATGAAGGAAAATTGGATCGGAGTAGGAAAAAATGGATTCCCGGTCACTTTTCCGAAAGTCATTTTCCCGACAGACCAATTTCCCGACAGACCATTTTCCCGACAAGATTTTTCCCGACACCATTTTCCCGAAAGTCATTTTCCCGAAAGTCGTTTTCCCGACAAGCCATTTTCCTGACAAGCCATTTTCCCGACAAGTCATTTTTAAGACAAATAATTTTTACCACAAACGACACAATATATTTTAACAGAGTGACGTCATCCAATGACGCAATCTTAGGACGGGAAGCAGATCTTTTTTCCTTAACCAACGTCCCGAGTCCGCCCGCTTCGAAACCAACCCAAACCCAACAACCCAACCCAACCGACCCCGCCCCATTGGCCCTTACAGAATTCCAGAAGGAACAAGCAGAAATCATTTTTGACCAGGTATGTTTTTCTTTACTAGATAATAAAACTTTTGTCGTGAACATTTCGTTTGAACGTTTCTTAACTGGATAATAAGATTTTTGTCGTGAACATAGTCTGTCGGGAAAAACGTCGTCGGGAAAATGGTCTATCGGAAAATTGGTCAGTCGGGAAATTGCATTCGGGAAAGTGACCGGGAACCGAAAAAATGTTTTTATTTATATCAATATTATTATGATTATTATTAATCTTTATCTTCTTCATCCTTGTCTTCTTCAGGTTGGCCAGCAATTTCAGCCTCATTCTCATCGTCACTCTCCTCGTTATCATTGACATTAATTGTCTTCAAAAACTTACTTACGTTTGTACTTTGCAGATTTTTTTGCCTTTGTTGCCTCATCTGCGACTTCACCACAAAATAAGCACAATATTTTAAAATCAAACACATCATTCCCTTTTTTACGAGGTACAGTTCATGACGTTGAAGGTCCAGTCTCTTCAAGGCGACGTTTTCCTGCTGCAATTTTACTATAGTACGCTATAGCGTACAATTTTCCACACTCAATATGAACGTTTACAGAAGTCAAAGTATTTAAGTAGTTTATGTTTATTTCTCTCAATAATTGCTTCTTTTAAAGTCTTTATACCGCGCACAAAGGTCACAGAATCACCTTCAGAAAGTAACTTATTACAAATAAAACACAAATCAGCCATGTTAACCTTTAAAATATTCCGAATATTAATATAACCTGTCACAACCCTAGGCACGTTGGTACATTTGGCGTTTTCAACTTAAAAAATATATAATCTTCCAAACGTTTTTTTTTTAAATAGTGATAATATTAGCTTTACTTTGCAAGAAAAATTAAAATCGCGTATGTAGCCGTTGTGAAGATATACACTTAAATGTATTTTTTATAAATTAATTTGCAATATTAAGCTTAGTCTCTGTGTATCGCCTCTTGTGTTGAGGTTTTTTGGACATTTTTCTATTTCAATGGCTTCACTGATGGTACGTTTGGTTCTGTATTCGATGCTAGCCAAGACCCTTGTTTTTTTAAAGTCAATTTTCCAATATAGCCAGCAATAGCCAACTTATTCATGGAAGACATAGTAGTATGAGCAATTGAAACGGCAACACTAAAATCAAAGTTATGGCTACGATACGTAGAAGACACATTTGTCATCTGGACCCACGGAGAAGAGGAACTGAAGAAATTCCTGGACCATCTCAACAGAATTCCAAAATGGTTAAGTTCACAATGGAAACCGAGAAAAAACACCAATTACATTTTCTGGATGTCTTCATAATCAAGAAAAATAATGGCAAACTTGGGCAGAAGCACAGTCACACCACCAGTCAGACACTTGTCACGAGATCCGAAAGGCTGGCGGATGATGACCACAAGAAACAAGAATACCTGAAAATCCAAACGAGGCTACAGCAAAACGTATTCTCCAAAACCATCATCAAAAAGGCTCTTAGACCAAGACGCCGGTTAAATACCAAAGAGGACTAATACAACAAACCAACTTCGTAGACCTTCCTTCCCTACGTGAAAGGGACAACCGAGAGAGTAGGAAAAGTTCTCAAAAAACATAACATTGAGACAACATTTACCGCCCCAAAAAAGATCGGTCAAATACTTCCATACGCCAAACCAAAAATAGAGTTGGAGGCACAAGGGGTGTACGAAATTCCTTGTAAGAATTGTGACGGAAGCTACGTGGAACAGACCAATAGACGTATCAACGTTAAACTCGAAGAACCTCGTAACGCAGTCTTGGCTAGCATCGAACACAGGGCCAAGAAACCTCAACACAAGAGACGATACACAGAGACTACCAACTGCATAAAAACCAGCTCTCACAACCACTAAAACGCCACGCAAATTAACGAGATTAATGTTCTGCTTTAGGTTTTCACGGGCGTTATATGTATTGATGGTTTTCCGGGATCTGCTCTGTGTTGTCGGTTTTTGTTTCTTAAAAGAACCGTATATCTGATGACGTTTCGGTACAATCTCATGTACCCTCTTTAGGTCTTATCTACTAGGCTGCTGTTGCGGCTCTGCTGCTTTAGGTTTCCACTGGCGTTATATGTATGAATTCGCAGCAGAGCAGCAACAGCAGCCCAGCACATAAGACCTGAAGATGGTACATAAGATTGTACCGAAACGTCGTCCGACATACGGATCATTTAAGAACCAAAAACCAACAACACGGAGCAGATCCCGGAAAACCATCAATATTTATATATAGGTATATATATATATATAAATATATATATTTATATATATATATACAGGGTGTCCCAGAACTCGCGCCACAGAGAAAAAGGGGGCGGGCCGATAGCAATGAAGATGCCAAATTTAAAAATAAAAAATTTCTAGGTAATAGTATAATCGAATGAGAGCAAAAAAGCGGCAGCCAATACCGAGAGCTCTCGCCTAGGTTAAACGTAGGAGCTTCAAAAATTGCTAGGAGACGATAGAACATTGTTGTATTAAAAACATTTAAAAATCTGTATTTACTAAGTTGTCAAAAGCTTTCAAAAAATGAGGTTATTAATATATGACTGATACTTCAGAACGCCAATGTTTTAAAGTAAAAAATCAAACCAGTTGTACTTTATTTAGCTTTTTTTGGGCCCACGCTCCCCATAAATAGTTATCATTTCGGTATAATCATCAAGGAAAACATTATGTATAATAACTTAATTTATTACCTAATATAATATTAATGACAAAAGTAAAGATTGACAGCATTGTCAATAATAACTTAATTTATAACCTAATATAATATTAATGACAGGACTCCTGTCACAGGAGTAAAGATTGACAGCAATGAATTAAATTCCAGTGGACCAAATATTTTACATATTTTTTATTATCAACAATGCAACCTAAGTATCCTAGCAATTTAAAGAATTCCCTGTGGTGATCTATTGGGATTGGCTATCGTTTTTTATTCTTATCTCCCTTATCCTTTGCGTTGGACAATTTGAATTTTTAAATATGTGTTTCAAATTACTTTCGGTACGTTCCCTTTTTCTCTGTGGCGCGAGTTCTGGGACACCCTGTATATCCATATATAGCGAATTGCTGTGGTATTTTTCACTAGAACACATGTTAAGCTTACTGTTGCGCATTAATTTATAAAAAAAAATACATTTAAGTGTATATCTCCACAACGGCTACATACGCGATTTTAATTTTTCTTGCAAAGTAAAGCTAATAATATCACTATTTAAAAAAAAAATGTTTGGAAGATTATATATTTTTTAAGTTGAAAACGCCAAATGTACCAACGTGTAGGGTCACAACTTGCTTTAAATATAGATATACCTAACCTTTTTATTTATAGCAAGCCTACTATAGTATTTCCAGGTCTGTTATTTTAAAAGCAATATCTGGATGCAAGACATGACCAGAGACATATTCAAGGCAAATTCATTTAATGTCTTTTCTTCTTAAAATGCATTTATCATTAATTAGAATAACATTAGAATATATTTAGAATGATTTACTTCATTAGATATTTAATTATTTGTATGTCAAAAGTAAGTAATATTTAATGATGTTTTAAAAAAATATATAAAAATAAATATAAGGTATTAAATTGTTATTTAAGTAATATTTAATAAATAATTAATTAAAAAAACGGTTAAATAGATTGGGATTCAGGATTTACCTTCCCTTGCGGCCTTGAGTTTACGGTGAATTCACCGTTTGCGTGAATTCACCGTGAATACACCGTAAAAGCGCTGTGAGTTTACAATATTTTTTAATATACTAGTATTAGGTATAAGAAGAAATATATTTGTTTTATTGTCTTGATCCTCAGAATTCAATTTTATTTATATTTTAAAAAATAAAATGCCCTTTTCCATTTGAATGGGTTTTTACCTAATTTCATGCTTTTTTTCCTAATTTTATGCTTTATATTTTTTTTAAAAGCAATATTTCTGTCCAAAGTCCCCACTGAATGTGCTAGCTTCAATTACCTATATACATTTTACAACGCTTGTCCGAAATCGCCCCACCTTAAGGGGTGACTTCGGACAGACTTTGACAAAAAAAGTAGTATTAGTATGACTATTATAATTTTTACGTAAACTTATACCGGAAGGATTCCAAAATCCCCTGTAAAAAATTTAGTTCAAAATAACAAACATTACCGATTCAAAATTTGAAAAAACCTTAAAAATCGTCTGAAGTCACCCCGTTCTACAGTATCTAAAAATTACGCATTTTAGGTTTTTAAACTAAACTATTGATAATAACCAAAAAGTTAAATAGCAATTTATAGTAAATTCAATGTTCTACAAAATTGTTTTTTACAAATTTGTTGTATCAATTATGGTTAAAAAGTTATAGACCCACAATGTTTCATTTTTATGATTTTTGAATTGTAGTAGGTAAACTATTTTTTTTTTTCATTTATTTATTAAACCCAAAAAAACATAAATGTTTATAACAGGCATAAAATACAACAATATATATAGGCAATCAAGATTATTACTAGTATCACATACAATTTGAGTCTTAAATTAGTAATAGAATTATTATTTTTTTTTATTTATTTATTAAACCTTAAAAGAATACAGGATTCCATATCAGGTACTTTAGTAGCAGTTAGTTTTTTAAATAACAAATAACAAATATAAATTATTTACAAGTAGATATAAAATAATTTAAAAATATCACAGCATTTACACAGAGAAAGATTTATTATCTTATATTATTTCTTATTGATATATAGTGTTCTTGAGCCAGAGAAGTAAATTTTTTTACATTCTGTTGGTTCCTAATTTGTTCTGGGAGATCGTTGAACCATTTAAGGGCAGTTTGAGTACCTCTTTTTTTTCCTGAGTTTGAAATTGAAAATGATATATAATATTGTAAATTTTGCCTTGTAAAGTAATTGTGCTTATCACAGTTTCTCGACAGTGTAACACCTGTATTGATCAAACTATTCCTTATCTTATAAATCATTTTTACACTATCCAGCTTAATTAATTCGTCAATAGTTAGGATTCTTAATTCATTGTAGAGATCAGTTGTGTGAGTTCTAGGCGATTTATTAAATAATAATTTTATTAGTTTGTTTTGCGTAGTTTGAAGAGTTTTGAGGTCCTTTCTTTTTGCTTGTCCCCAAAAAGCAGGGAGATACATCAGGTGGGAAGCAATATACGCATTATAGACTAGATAGTTTGTTCTGTTATTTATTAGAGTTGAATTCTTACGAAGGTAATAACTAATTGAAGATATTTTAGTTTTTAAAGTTTTTATGTGCTCACTAAAATTTAGGGAATTATCTAAATTTAGTCCTAGATACTTAGCACTGAGTACTTGTACATTTTCTTTTATTGAACACCAGGTAGTTGCACTTGTCTTCATTCAGTTTAATGTTATTGTCTTTTGTCCATTCACTAATAGTTATCAGTTTACTTTGAGCCTTTTCAAAGACTTCTTTTTCAGTTCCTGCATAAAAGAGTCCCGTATCATCAGCAAAGAGCACCATGTTACCATTTATATCGCACTGAGTAAGGTCATTAATGTACACCAAAAAAAAGCAGAGGGCCAAGCACTGAACCTTGTGGAACACCATATCTTATATTTTTCAGATCACTCTTTTCTTGCCCTACAACTGTATACTGCATGCGAGCAGAGAAATAGCTGGTAAATATTTTTAATGCTCTATTCTCGACCCCAAGTGTTTCAAGTTTCTTAAGTAGTATTTCTGGATCCAAAACATCAAAGGCTTTACATAAGTCGAGAAGCACCGCAAGTACGATTTTTCTCTTGTCCAAATTTTTGTATATAAATTCAGAGAGGTTTATAAATGCTGTTTGTGTACTTTTCTTTCTTTGAAAGCCATTTTGATTTGGGCTTAAAAACTTCACTTCTTCCAGAAAGTTAAAGAGCCTCTTATAAAGAATCATTTCAAAAATCTTTGAGAATACTGAAATGATTGCCTATAGTTCTCCAAAGAAATTCTACTCCCTTTTTTATGGACTGGCACTACACGGGCTATTTTTAATATGTCAGGAAATGATGCTTTCTCTAAATGTGTATTTATAATTTTTGATAACACTGGGGCTAAGATATTTTTTAATTTCTTAACAATATTAGTTTTAATACCATCATGGCCTGGACTGGCATTTGATTTCAATTTTTGTATAATTAATGCTATTTCTTGTTCACTTGTGTACTGTAGGTAAAGTGATTGAGTGGGGCTAAATTTAAGTATACATTTTTTGTTTTTTTGGGGTTTAATTATATTTTCTACGATGCCTATGAAGTATTTGTTTGCTTCGTTAGCAATATTTTTGTAGTTTGTAATTTCTTTGCCTTCAATAATTAGTTTTAAGCATTGTGTTCTTACACTCTTTTTTTCTACCAGTTTTTTTATCACATCCCATTGTTTTTTGGGATCCCATCTGAATTTTGAAATTGTTTTTCAATGTGCATTTTTTTATTTTGCTTTATAAGTTTTTTTACATGGTGTCTTAATCTTTTAAATTCTAATTCATACAATTGATTTCTTGGAAACTTTTTAGTTTTTTTGTACATTTTATCTCTTTCTTTAGCCTTTTCTTTTACTTCTTCTGTATACCAGCCTTCTTCAATTGATTTGGTAAACTTCCTTATTTTATTTGTTGTGTTTTCTTGTATCATTTTGTTTAGTATGATTATAAGGTTTTCAAAGCTGTTTACTTCTACTTTTTTAAGGTAATCGAAGAGGCTATTATTTAATTTCTGGTAGTTTACTATTTTTGATATGTACTTTTCTTTTTTTTTGTTAAACAGGACTTTTTGGACTCAAATTCAAACAAAATCATTTTGTGGTCTGTATAGTGTTTATCATATAATTTCAGTGGCACTGAAATAGGTAGATCAGTGATAACATGATCTATAATTGTTTTGGTACCTTTTGCTTTCCCTGCTTAAAATACCCCATAGGGACCCTGTTCAAACCGATAGATATTTGTATCGGGATGTATGGTGTTTCTATAGGGTGTATCGGTTTGTATAGGACCCGTAGTTGAGATTTATGGTTGTTCTATAGGGATATCCACCATTGATTTATTTGCTATCGGTTTCAATGGGGAAAATACACATAAATGTAGAAATTAGTTTTTTCCCTATAGGACCATATAGGTTTTAATAAAATTTTGTCAAATGTTTTATGGTTGCTCTATAGGGATATCCCTATATATCCTTCATTGAGTTATTTTCTATCGGTTTCAATAGGGAAAATGTAAAAGTTATGGTGTGCCTATAGGTAATTTCCTATACATTTTCTATCGGGATGTATCCGGAAAAACCCATGGACAAATGCACATATAGAATCCGGTAGCGCCCGATAGATTATTTTGTATAGGTCTCTATGGGGTATTTTAGGCAGGGTTATCAAGCCGAGTAGCATGTTTGTCAGTTATTTTATTTAAGATTTTTATTCCATTGTCTCTTAGGAGCTGAACGTATTGTTTTTTTCTTTATATCGATAGGATGTAGATTTCTTTTGTAAAAGGTTTATGTTAAATTTTAAAAATCTCCTGTCATTAATAGATTCTTATTTTCAAGTAGTATTTCATCCAAATGTTTTAAAAAATTGTTAGTATTTGACTTATGTGTTTTATAGACCACTCCTAGGTTAATTTTTAGGTTATTAATTTTAACTATTAGAATATTGTTGTTATTACATTCATTGTGTACCAGTTCCATATCAAAACATTTTTTAGCATAAATAGATGCTCCACGTGGACTTTTTTTTGTTTGTCTGGCCGAGTGTACCCCATTATAACCTCTAAATTTTACATGTTGAGCCTCATCTTCATAGAGCCAAGTTTCAGAGAAAAAAATAAAATCTGGTTTATGCTGCTGTATAAGAAGTTCTACATCTTCAACTTTGTTTCGCACACTACGAATATTAAGATAGATTGCTGATATTCTTCTGTTGTCTAATTCAGATTTAAGTTTTTTTGTTTAATTTTATTCAAAGTGTTTTCTGAATCAACGTGTAGGATTTTACTGTTTTCACCCTTTCTTACCATTATCTTCCCTTGGCTGAACCATACATATTTAATATCTAATTCTTTTTTTAGACTTCTAGCCTTTTTGAATAGATCCTGATTTTCAGGGGTCATATCATAATTGACCTTGTCTTAACAAACATGAATAAACAAATAAAATTAAACATAACAGACACTCCCAATAGTGATCACAAACAAATCGATTTCAACCTAAAACTCACACATACAGCAAAACCATACAAGGAAAAATATGTGAACACAAAAAAAATTACAACCAGCTAAAAAATAACATAACAGAATTGGTGCTCACACAGCAAATTGAAACCTTTAACGATTTGCAGAATCTAATAAAGGCTGAAACAGAAAAATGCACCAAAATCACAACAAATTACTACACAATTTCAAACAAACAAGGATGGATGACAAAAAACCTTTATAAAGAAATTAAACTAATGAACAAAGCCTACAAAAACATGGTAAAAAACAGGGACTGTAACCTTCTAAAAAGTAATTTTAAAAAATTAAAAAACAGAGTTAAAAACATGGTCAAACATGAAAAAAGAATGTATTATAAACACAAAATAGGAGCTGCTGATGGAAATGGCAAAAAAATATGGAAAATAATCAAAGAAACCGAGCATACAAAAAACAACCACAAAGTTGAAATCAAAGAGATTATCACAGAAAAAGGAACAACAACAAAAGACTCTAAAGACATAGCAAACACAAACACACATAAATAATTTTTTTGCAACAATAGGGAAAAAACTTGCTTCTCAAATAAGTCAGACCAAACTGGCACATCCTACCAAACAAAAACCCACTGCATCAATGTACCTTAGACCCACCACCCTTGTGGAAATTTTTCTCTGAGAAAGTCTTACTTTCTCTGAAAAAGTCTGAATAATACTTATTAAGTCGGAAAAAGTCAGAATAAGACTTATTAAGTCGGAAAAAGTCTGAATAAGTCTTATTAAGTCAGACTAATAGCAAGATTTGGGAGTCTTCTGGAAGAGTTAATAAGACTTTTTCAGACTTAATAAGACTTTTAGTAGAGAAATGGTAGGTACCTATGGCGATAAAAATAAATATCCGAAATAATTCATAGAGGTTGTATTTGGTTATCGTAAAATAAAACACATAGAAAAGTATTTATTAACATTTTTGCTGTTGTTATAAGCCAAGTTTATTGCATAATTACCTATATAATAACATAGGTAAGATGTAATAATTAGGTATAACAATTATAATTTTATACATACGATGCGCTTGACATGCATGCTTCCACCATAGAAAAAGGAGTTGCCACTGTACGTTTTATTTTAATAGTTTCTTTTGATACACGCAAATATTTACCTATCTAAACATTGTTACAAACAATAGACGTAAGACGTAATATCGAGAGACCAGCTTAGCTAGCTGACCAATTAGAGCACAGCTGACCTGTCAGTGGGACACAGTGTTGCCGTTTGCAAGTATTTTACTCGAAAATCGGGTATTTTCATAATATTTGCGGGTGATTTGCAAATTTCTATCAAAATAATAACAAAAGAAATTTTCAGTAAATAATATTGTATATTTACTAAATATGCACAATTAATTTATTCTATCTTGTTACAATTTTATTATTATTTAAGTATTTTGTAATTTATGGTCAGGAACTTTTATGGCAACACTGTACGTAAACAGGAAGATCAACCATGATACAAAGATGAATGAAACACGAAGATCAACCATATTTGTCTTATGAGTCTATCGAAAATATCATGTCTATAGACTTGATATTAACTCCTTTTTCTATGTTGGAAACAATGAAAGCATGTTAAGCGCATCGTATGTATAAAATTATAATTGTTATAATTATTACATCTTACCTATGTTAGTATATAGGTAATTATGCAATAAACTTGGCTTATAACAACAGCAAAAATGTTAATAAATACTTGTCTATGTGTTTTATTTTACGATAACCTCTATGAATTATTTCGGATATTTATTTTTATCGCCATAGGTACCTACCATTTCTCTACTAAAAGTCTTATTAAGTCTGAAAAAGTCTTATTAACTCTTCCAGAAGACTCCCAAATCTTGCTATTAGTCTGACTTAATAAGACTTATTCAGACTTTTTCCGACTTAATAAGTCTTATTCTGACTTTTTCCGACTTAGTATTATTCAGACTTTTTCAGACTTAGTATTATTCAGACTTTTTCAGAGAAAGTAAGACTTTCTCAGAGAAAAATTTCCACAAGGGCACCCTTAAGGAAATAGAAACCATAATAAAAAACATGAACAACAACAAGTCACTAGGATACGACAACATCAAACCACTATTACTAAAAAATCTGGTAAGCATAATAGGACCTACAATAGTAAAACTAATTAACGAACACATCAAAAAGGGAACTTATCCAGAAGAGCTCAAAATAGCAAGAATCACACCCATTTGGAAAGGTGAAAAGAGACAATATCCGAGCAAACCAATTGCAAATCTAACTACTTTAAATAAGGTGTTTGAAAAGGTTATACACAATAGATTATATGATCACATACAAAACATACATTTTCTGACACAATCTCAACACGGTTTCAGAAAAAATAGAGGCACAACAACGGCCTTGATCGACCTGCTAGAATTTACACAGACACAACTGGACAACGGAAAATGCGTAACTGGTCTAATATTTGACTACAAAAAGGCGTTCGACACAGTGGACTTGGTCACTCTCGGCACTCTCGGCAAAAAATTGGAGGAAGCTGGAATACACCAAAATGCCCTGGCTTTGCTTACATCATACTCAAAGGGAAGGAAAATGTACACAACAATAGGATCAACGCATAGTGATGTCCAAAATGTCGACTTTGGAGTGCCTCAAGGATCGATACTTGATCCATTTCTATATATCATCTACATTAATGACTTATACAAATTAAATCTAAATGGAAAGCATATGATGTAAGCAGACGACCTCGCAATCTTCTATGTAAACAATAATAATAAAGCCACTCAACAAAATATGGAGCAAGACCTGGAAAAACTGGAAAAATGGACAAACGACAATCTCTTAACACTAAACGAAGACAAATGTTACATAATCCACATAGAAAAAAGGCCAAAGACACACAACAATAAATTAAAATTAAAGGGCAAAACTTTGAAAGAAGTACAGCAAATAAAATATCTAGGACTTACCATAGATAGACGTCTCACCTGGAAGAACCACATACAACAACTAGCCACAACTCTAGCATCATATACATGCTTAGCTCACAAACTAAACAATGCATTACCTACACAACAAAAAAACATAGTCTACCACGCGTACATAAAGCCAAAACTAACCTACCTCATAACCTTTTGGGCAACAGGAGAGAAATCTAACCTAAACTACCTACAAAGCAGGGACCCGGACCGAAATGAAATATCGGTTCCGGTACGGTTTTGGTTCACCCTATTTTCGTTTTAATGGTTCCGATTCCGGTTTCGGTTTCGTGGAGTTATAACGGTTCGGTTCTTTTCGGTTTTAAGCGGTTCCAGTGAGGTTATTTGTTTTACGTAATTTTAATCTATAACCTCATATATATATATATATATATATATATATATATATATATATATATATATATATATATATATATAATGTTATTAGAATGAAAGCAAATAAAGGTTTCGGTTCCGGTCCAACAGATTTTATCAAAAGCGAAAACGGTTCCGGTTCGGGTTTCGGTTCGGAAAAAAAAACCGGTTCCGTTCCGGTTTTCGGTTTTTTTCGGTTTCGGTCCGGGTCCCTGCTACAAAGACAACAAAACAAGGTCATAAAAATCTTGTACAATCTAAAAAAAGACATGTCAACCGCATATGTCTACCAAAGCACAAAATTGTTAAACATAGAGGAACTGAGGCAGACTGAAACCTTAAAAATAGTCCACCAAATACGGGGCTTGAATGCCAAAATGAATAGTGAGCTTCACAGCTATAATACAAGGGGAAGGGACACTTACAGATTGCTAAAGTCCAAAACTAAAATGGGGGAGAGAAGACTGGCTTCAGGAGGAGTTAGTTTGTACAACAATTTGCCCGAGAGCTACAAAAACAGGACTGACAGCCAATTCAAAAAAATGATAGTCCAGCATATAATTAGTACTAGGAAAGATCTGTGATATAAACGAGACATTTATTTACATATTTGGGCGTTTCTCTGTAGACTGGGCAACTCATTGTCTCAAGGTAATATTGTTTAGAAAAATAACAGATCATAAATATTTCGTAGATAACTTCAAAAGACGCACTCTGATATGTGATCCTCTCTCAACAACAACAACGGAGGAGGAGGAAAAGAGAGAGATCACATATCAGAGTGCGTGTTAAAAACCAGTCCCCTGACGTGTCACCAAAGCAAAATGGTTACTTCAGACTAAATTAATTAAAGACAGTAACTATTGGAATCAACCTAATTGTTTAATTATTCAACCAATATTGTTTGCTTGTTACTGTGACTTATTTATTTTTTATAATTATTATTTTGTAATTCTAAAAAAGTCATCTAAACTTTGTCTCTGGATTTTATAAACAGTCCCCTGTATAGATTTTTCAGAAAATGCTCAATGTTTTCCAAAGTAATAGGAATATTTTTGGTTCATCTGCCGTATACTAATAAATAGACCGATATTTATTCCTCGAAAAACATTTATTAAATACAACAAAAATATAACAAAAAAACTTGCCTAGACAATTTCTTACTTCAAGTTGCCCAGTTTACAGAGAAACGCCCATTTATATTCTATCTATTTATACAGTTTAGGTTTACGTACATCAATAAAAAAAAATGTATATGTACTCACTACCCTGTTGGTTAATTATTAATATCACATTCATTAGATTTTAAGTCTTAACTTGTTAATATCACATACATTAAATTTTAAAGTCTTAAGTTACACAGATGAGTTTTCACAGCCTTTGAGATGTAGATTTGATAAAGCTTTTATTTCATTGGGAAGTTAATTAAAAAGTTTAGTAGCATTATAAGTTAGGCGTTTTCTTCCAATGTTGGTAACATTTGGTAACAGATGGAAATGTTGATTTGTCCTCGTGTTATATTCATGAATATCACAGTTTTGTTTTGTTTTAGCTGAATATTAGTACTTACAATATCATGCCTGATTTTATAGATTAACTTAATGCTGTCCAACTTTACAAGTTCATTTATTTTTAACAACTTTATTTCATTATACAAATCCCTGGTGTTAGTTAGTGGTGGTTTACAGAAAAGGGTTTTTATAATCTTATTTTGAGTGACTTGTATTTTATCCAAATCTTGTTTTCGAGCTTGTCCCCAGAATGCACTTAGATAGTTCAGTATGGAGTTGATATTAGCATAGTATATCTTATACTTAGTGTTCTTGTTAAACATAAAAGAAGTATGCCACAAAGTATACATCATTTTATTACACTTACTTTGTATGTATTCGATATGCTTGTTAAAAAGCAGATCCTTGTCGAGTATTAGTCCGAGGTACTTAGCACTAAGTAGTTAGGTAATAGTGAATAAATTAATTTATTATAATTGTCAAAAATTAATATTTTGTCCACGCACCATTTGCGGTATTACGCTTTGTAAACGTCTCGGCATCAAAATACATACACGGTGTATTATACACCTTAAGATATATCTAGGATGGTGCGCATGTTGGGCGGGTCTTAAATACGTCACTTGTTGAGTATTTTTAAATCTTTAATTATCTGCTGCTAAAATTCTTGTTTTTGCGATGCTGTTGAATGTTAACTTGCTCTATTTTTTTGTTTAACTTGTTAGTCGTGGAGTCAAAGACTCCAAGACTTGTAGGAGCGGAGGATTTTTTGGAAATGCGACCGTGGCATATAGGTAGACCTTTACATACAGTGCTTGCAAATCCAAGTCCGACCGGGTTGGGAAGGACGCGTGAAAATACAAAGAATAGAACGCCAAACAGAAGGCGCTTACAATACGCAGGCCTGCCGGCTCTGACCAATCAAATTCTGTTTGGCATTCTATCCTTGTTCTTTTCACGCGGGTATTGAACAACCGTCCTTCCCAACCCGGTCGGACTTGGATTTGCAAGCACTGTATATGGATCGACTCAACTTTCATTTTTTCTGTTGTCTGTTAGTCTATGTGTCTGTGTATCTGTCATCAAATTTTAAAAAAATCACAACTCTAAAATGGTACCATACCTATAATATGTGTGTTTTCGGAGACGCTCAGGTAAAGCTTACCCAGCCAGTCATAATGGCGACCGAAAATTCCAAAAGACTTTGTTACAGAGCTCAAAGTTGCAGTATTCAATACTGAGTATTGTACAAAGCACTCTTAACTTTAACATATCTTAATTTTCAACGCCTTTAAAATACAGAAAAAAACAATATCATACATAATTGAGGTATTTTTAGGAAATAGGAAATTTTTAAACCGTTTTAGAACCCGTTTTGGGTAATTATCATGCGCAGTGAAAACAATCCTAAACTCGTAAAATATATTAATATTAATTTTTACTAACCTTTAAGATGATCAATAATTTGAAAAGAATCTGGATGCAAAGTATTTTCTCCCATAAGAACGTGACAGCCTATAATTGGCACAAGTTTACAAGGTTCCCTTTTAAAATCAGATCTGCTATGTCCCTTAAAAGATTTTGGGGAAAAGTAGACAAGCGACGTTGCCCAAATTTGAAGCCAATATCTTTGCCAATATGATACAGTTGGTTTTCTACCATCTTTTAATAAAGTCTTTCTTCTAACACAACCTTGCATTGTGCACACATTGTCCTCGGAAGCAATTGAATCCTCAGTTACTCTAAAATTTAATACTGAATAGTTATATCTGGGAACTGAAAGTACAGGGTGTTTCAAAATATGTGTCTGGTAATAAAGGATGTGTTTCATTGGTCTATTCTAAGAAAAAATGTTTTTTAACGACATCTCAGGACCCGTTTAAAATACAAAACTCAGCTCTTGTACACATCTTATTATAAATATTATATTTTTAAACCCTAATTCAATTTTTTCATTTGCCCGTGACGGAGATTTTAGGGTTACGTGAGGTTTTTTCCCCAAATTTATATGAATACCTCGCTACTTTTTTCATGTTTTTTTATCACAAAAGGCCGTTCCACGTTAGAGCTTTTGAACAAGAGTACCTTTTAGTGTAAAAAATATTAGCCGTTCAAAATGTGCTTTTAAAATGCCAATTTCCCCAGTGTCAGAAATACCAGGTAAAAAAACGTCACGAAACCCTAAAATCTCTGTCACTGACATAAAAAATAAGCGCTTTAAAAGTAGTTAATATTAATGATAAGACGTGTACAAAAGCTGAGTTTTGTATCTCAAACGGTTCCTGAGATATAGTCAAAAAACTTGATACCCTTTATCTCAAAAACGGTGCGTATGCAAACCCAAGTTCATAGAATTTTTTTTCTCTTAGAATTAGCCAAGGAATCCCACCCTATTTTCTGACAGATGTTTTAAACCCCCCTGAATAATAATTAAACTAATTGTCTAATAATGTAAAATGTACCTAGTTAATAAAGTACAATTTTCGGCTGTATTCTGTGACGCTTCTAGCGGCAACTCTGTAGTTGGAGAAGAACTATCGTGACACAATGAATTTAATCTTGATGAATCTTCTAATTCAGAATCGTCCAAAAGATGCAGTGCTTTTGGTAGATCTTTGGGATCAAAACTACCCACTTGATGTGATTTACTAAATATGCTAAAAAATTATATTTAAGATATTGATGCGATTTATTAAATATTCTAATTTTAAAGCTTTTAATTTATTATTAACATCTTCATTCAACATTCTACGCACAAAATATGTACCTACACTACTTGCACATAACACTATATTAACATCCTTGCATATATATATATATATATATAGGCACTAGGGTGCTTCATTTTAGAGCGACATTTTTTTTTCAATGTCCCACCTGAAAATCTTATAACCGGTCAGAAAACAAAAATTTTGAGCTATTACAAAGCTCTTAATCTTTATTTTAAGCCGTTGCTATTCAATTTTTAAAAATTTCCCTTTAAAAACCATTAAAAAAAAATGTTTTATTCTTTTCTCCCTCCGCTCGCACAGTAAGAATATTTTTTTCGAATTTCGGTTCTAAAATCTTTATACATGATGAAATTATCTTCAAAAATGTCTATTTAAGCAAGTTGAATATGTTCTTCACAAATTGCTGTTCTACTCGAAAATCTTCTACAATAGCAGTAAATCGTATTTGGAGACTAAAGTATTGATTGTAGATAAAAAACGTAAATAACAATTTTGTAGGGATTATTGTGCTCTACAAATTTGTCAAAAAATATTTTTCTGTATCACTTATAGTTTAGCTTGTACAGCCACTCTTTTACGTAACTCTAATAGTATAGTTATTACAGTCAGAAACTGAATTTTTAAGAATTTGACACTTTGGGTGGCTGTACAAGCTAAACTATATGTGATACAGAAAAATATTTCTTAACAAATTTGTAGGGCACAAAATTCCCTACAAAATTGTCATTTACGTTTTTTATCTACAATAAATAGTTTAGTCTCCAGTTACGATTTACTACTATTTTAGATGATTTTCGAGTAGAACGGCAATTTGTGATAGGTTCTTCAACTTACAGACTTGCTTAAATAGACATTTTTGAAGATAATTTCATCCTCTATGAAGATTTTAGAACCGAAATTCGAAAAAAATATTCTTACTGTACAAGCGGAAGGAGAAAAGAATAAATCATTGTTTTTTAATGGTTTTTAAAGGTAAATATTTGAAAATTGAATAGCAACGGCTTAAAATAAAGATTAAGAGCTTAATAATACCTCAAAATTTTTGTTTTCTGACCGGTTACAAGATTTTCAGGTGGGACATTGAAAAAAAAATGTCGCTCTAAAATGAAGCACCCTAATAGGCACACCGACTTCCAAAAAAAGTGGCGCACTTGAATTTTTTTGCTTTCCTTTAAAATTTTCTTTCTATTTAAAATTTGTTTATGGTTTTATTTGCATAATTTCATCGTCAATTTTTGACAATAGTCATATAAAAAGACATAAGTGTTCAGATTCTGTGTTCTTTTTAATTACTTTTAAGCTTTGAGGTAATCAAAAAAATTGCAATTTCACCATTTTGAAAAATTTATCATCTTAGATTGAACGCGGCAATTAATTTTGACACTTTAAAATGTAAATTAAATCCGAAGAAGTTGCAAAAGCAGTAGCGTTGGTGGAAGATGGGCGTTGAAAAAACCAGAAACTACCATTCGAAGGGCGCTCCGTCAAACAAACATGATGACCCGGTGTCATAAATCGCTCAAAGACTTTTGGGTGCAAGACATAGAATTGCTCAAACAGTTAGACGACGTTTGGAAGAAACTGGTTTAAAGTCAAGAAGACCTGCTCGGGTACCTAGACTAACGTTGCGACAGACAACAGCGACTTTTGTTTGACCAAATTCACCAAGGTTGGAATGAAAATGATTGGAGGTGTGTTTTGTTTTTAGATGAATCCCGGACCGGGATTCCCGGTTTATCTTGCGTTCACCTGACGGACGCCATAGAGTTTGGAGAAGACGAGGTGAAAGGTATAGTGCAGCTACTGTGGTGGAGCAAGAGAATTTTTGGGCTGGCATTTCATTAGACGCAAAAATAGAGCTTTTTATTCTTCGAGAAAGTTCTTTAAATGGAAATTCTTACATTAGAGACATTCTTGAATATTATGTTATTCCGTTTGCCCCTTTTATTGATCCAAATTTCTTGTTTATGGAGGATAATGCAAGGCGATATGTGTATATTTAGAGGAGCCCAGACATTAATACAATTGATCAGGTATCCCTGCTTAAAATACCCCATAGAGACCCTGTTCAAACCGATAGATATTTGTATCGGAATGTATGGTGTTTTTATAGAATGTATCGGTATGTATAGGACCCATAGTTGGGATTTATGGTTGTTCTATAGGGATATCCACCCTTGATTTATTTGCTATTGGTTTTAATGGGGAAAATACACATAAATGTAGAAATTAGTTTTTTCCCCATAGAACCCTATAGGTTTTAATAAAATTTTGACAAATGTCTTATGGTTGCTGTATAGGGATATCCCTATATATCCTTCATTGAGTTATTTGCTATCGGTCTCAATAGGGAAAATGTAAAAGTTATGATGTGCCTATAGACGCAAAAATAGAGCTTTTTATTCTTCGAGAAAGTTCTTTAAATGGAAATTCTTACATTAGAGACATTCTTGAATATTATGTTATTCCGTTTGCCCCTTTTATTAATCCAAATTTCTTGTTTATGGAGGATAATGCAAGGCGATATGTGTATATTTAGAGGAGCCCAGACATTAATACGATTGATCAGGTATCCCTGCTTAAAATACCCCATAGAGACCCTGTTCAAACCGATAGATATTTGTATCGGAATGTATGGTGTTTCTATAGAATGTATCGGTATGTATAGGACCCATAGTTGGGATTTATGGTTGTTCTATAGGGATATCCACCCTTGATTTATTTGCTATTGGTTTTAATGGGGAAAATACACATAAATGTAGAAATTAGTTTTTTCCCCATAGAACCCTATAGGTTTTAATAAAATTTTGACAAATGTCTTATGGTTGCTGTATAGGGTTATCCCTATATATCCTTCATTGAGTTATTTGCTATCGGTCTCAATAGGGAAAATGTAAAAGTTATGATGTGCCTATAGGTAATTTCCTATACATTTTCTATCGGTCCGTATCCGGAAAAAACCATGGACAAATGCACATATTGAATCCGGTAGCGCCCGATAGATTATTTTGTATAGGTCCCTATGGGGTATTTTAAGCAGTGATGGGATCAATCATAGAGACGACTTAGCTCGACCTGTTCGTACAAGAAAAATGGGAGAATCTTGATCAGAACTTATATAATAATATTTAAAGTGTGCCTAGACGAATTGCTGCTTTGATGCAAGCCCGAGTGGGCAACACACGGTATTAACAAGAATTAAAACAAAGTTTTTATGATTTGATTCAGGAATCTCCATCCAAAAATGTTGATGGTATTTTCGATTTTGGTAAATTTTTGATTTTTAAGGCCCAGTTGTATAAAAGTCCGATTAAAAACAGATTAATAAATTACGGATTAATCAATAATAGCTGGTTGAAGAAAATTTTGTTGTGGAACACTCGGTTATGTTTTTTAAAATTAAAATTAGTTAATTTTCAAATTTAGGGGAATTCGCTAAAAAAATCCCCAAATTTTCGTATTTGTCATATCATAATTTTTGTAATTGTCAAATTGACCATGACCTCCTCAAATTCATAATAATAACTTTGTTGTCTAGAAAGATTTTAGTAAGTAGGTACGAGTATAGTGGTATTTATTTATTTATTGCATACAATAATGTGCAATTGTAAGTAGCTTTAATTATATTTCTTCTTTTAGGTATGTTTTGTGATATTGGTTAAAGGTTTTAATATTTTGTACAAGTTATACAAAAAAATGGCTTTAGCAATAGCTGTTGGTCAAAAATGAAAGATTGTGGTAAAACTGTCGCTAACTTCAGTGGAAAATAATCTTGGCTATTGCTTTTAATATGTAGTTGAAAAATATAAAAACATTGTAGAATGCAAAATGAACCCGTTACTAAAAATCGTAAAGTTAATTCAATCATTTGCCTAAAACAAAGCGCTTATTTTGTATTAGTTCTTAAAGAAATTATGGCTGATATTTCTTTATTTCAAAAAGTTATAATATTTTTTGAAAGACGAAATCTGTTTCTGTATTCTACTATATTTAAATCTGTAAAATATTTAGGTCTAGCACGAAAGTTTCGGTTTTCTAGGAAAAATAACACTTTCTACTAATTATAAAAAAAATCTTCATCATCCGTTAAATGTTCTACCATTTTAATACTAACAAAAAAATAATGAAAATTTTTAAACGTTGACATTTATAAGGTTAACCACACAAAATTCACCGATTTGTTAATTGTATGTTGATCACTTAATTAAATTATAATCAATGTTTATAAAACTTGTTAGCTTAATCATTACATAATTATTATCAATAGTTAGCTTAATCATTACATAATTATTATCAAGAGTTAACCAGCTGTTTACCAACTGTTATACAAATGGGCTTAAGTGTTTTATGTGTATAAACCATGCTTTATTTTGTTATTTTTTTATAAACTTAAATTTTATCCTTTAATGTGTTTAATTTGAATTTCCAAATGAAAAACTTTGTCTTACTTTAAATACTTTATTTATAAAATGAAAATAATGTAGTTCGCCACTTTTTTTGGAAGTCAGTGTAATATATATACATATGCATATATACAGGCCCCGCCTTGTAAGTTGGCGAGGCTCGACACATGCGGGCATAGCTCTTGATACTTGTATACAGCCTAACAGCGGTGTCAAAGATTAAGATTAAATTTTGAAGATTGAAATAAACATAATAATTTTATATTATTAAAAAAATATTAAATATTAATATTAAAATATTGTAGATACTTTTTATTTAATATCCAGATATAAATAAAACATTCATTGGTACAATTACTTAAATAATAATAATTAATATTCTTCTAAAAAAACTGTCGTCATTGCTACTATCATCTGAAACTTAAAAAAAATATGGCACAATCACTTAAATAAAGAATAACCAAAGGCTCACAGTTCAAACCAAAAGTTCAGTATCCAATGGATACTATCCATAATGCGAAATTATTACGGATACGGATTAGTGGAAAAGTGACATAAACCCCCGCAAAAGTGGAACAAGGGACTAAAGGACTCCTATAGAAACTGCAACACATAAAAAGTTGAAATCAAATAATAGCAATGTAAACCAGGCAACTTAGGAAGGTCTATAATCTAAACAAAATATGACTTAATCACGTCCCAATCCAAACAAATTAAGCATGTCACCTAAAAAGCTTGTCTTTCTTTGAATAAATCAAAAGTTATAGAACAATGCATATATATATATTAATATTTATAAACCAATGGTAAAAATTATAAACTCTACCCAGATAACATTTATGACATTAAAAAATCACTCAGTGATAATCATCGCGTGAGCTCACAGTGAACTCACTATGACATCAAATGCATTTCTGTGAAATGACCTGGAGCTCATTAGCTGAATCATTGCTGAGCTCATCCTGAGTTCTTGATGAGATCATTTGTGAAATTAATTTGTGAAATTATTTTCACAAATGATCTCATCAAGAACTAGTTAACTCAGGATGAGCTCAGCAATGATTTAGCTAATGAGCTCCAGGTGAGGTCCAGGTGATTTCACAGAAATGCATTTGATGTCATAGTGCCATAATTTAAATTTATAACCTTAATTTTCTCTGAACTATGCAAGTGCATAACAGTGTTGCCATGGTATCAGAGCTGTGCGGTACTCGAGTACTTGTACTCAAATTTTGTACTTTAAGTACTTTTTATGTACTCAGTACTCAGTCCAGAGTACATTTCAAAAAAAGTTCTTGTACTTGTACTTATTTAATTTAAAAATATAAAAATGGACACGAGTACATTGGTTGTACTCGAGTACATTTTTTGCACTCGAGTACATTTTTTGTACTCGATTACATTTTTTGTACTCGAGTACATTTGATGTTCTCGAGTACTTTTGTTGTACTCGAGTACATTTAATGTACTGGAGTACTTTTTGTACTCGGCATCTTTGTGTTAAGTTAACATAACCACTACTATTATAGTGGCACTCCATATTCAAATTTATCGAAATAATTATAATGCTTTAGCAGCTAAAGTTTGGCAATATTCGGAATAAATCCTCGATATGGGCAAGTTGGTAAAATATCATTGTGGTGCCCTACTTTATAGAGATATTACATATTACAAGAGGTAGTGCCCTTTTTTTATCTCTGGTAGTGCCGTCATAATGTCATATGTAACGTTTTTTTTTAAGAAATTTGAGATTATTTTGCAGAATACAGAATGTGCATTAGTATTATTTTAAGTGTTTTGGTTTTTGTTATACTGGGGTAAGTAGGATTTTAAATATTATTTTGTATTTGATTACCTACTCGATTAAGTTTTTATTATATTTGGTACGCTTAAAAAATTAGGTTATATTTTTGCATTCAATCTTGTTTTTTTGCAGTCATAAATGCATGTTACTTTAATTTAATTTCGTGCTTGCAGTTAAATAATGTTTAGGCTATTTATTAAATAAAATATATAATAAATTACTTGCATGAATAGGTATACCTATAGGTAATAAAGAATAGTTAATCTATTTTCATATTATTTTTTTCTGTTTAAAATCGAAATAATTGGTTATTTGAAAAAAAAAATATTCAAAACATAAATAAATACGTGTATTAAAGAAATAAAAAAATGCAGTTTTTTTTAAATATCCCTAAGTGACCTAAACCTGATATTTTGTTATGTTTAACTTTTAACAACTCTTTTTGCTAGATACTGAAACTTAAATTACATTTTAAGAGTTTTTGGAAAAAGTACTTTGTACTTTGTACTTGTACTCGTGAGTACTTTTGGATTGTTTGTACTTTGTACTCAAGTACATTTTTTTCAAAGTACTTGTACTTTTACTCGAGTACTTTTTTCTTGTACTCGGAACAGCTCTGCTTGGTATATACCATAAGTGTTGCCAAGTTTTGGTAATGGATTTATCTTACCAAGGCTTAAAAATTATCGTATTTTTATAATTAATTTATAAATTATACTTAGCACGTGCTAGGTATATATATACATATATATATTATAATCAGATGCAAGTTACTTTTAAATTTTATTAAAAACATGTTTTAAATATTTTATATTTTATTTAAGAAAATAAATATTTACGGCTGAAGGACTACGGTCAATAGCCTTTGAACTTGGTTTTAGTTCAATAAAGCATTATTATTATAAATATTTATTTTAATTAATTTTAGCATTTTTAGTCCCTTAAGTAAAATCATTAATGAAATCCATTTGATTTCATAATGAATTCATCGTGTGACTCATTAAGGATCTCACGTTGCTCATCAAAAGTGCAACACTTATGCGTGGCACAGTGACATCACTGAATGAATCAGCAATGATTTCACGTTGATGTCACAACGAATTCATCGTGTGACTCATTAAGGATATCATGTTGCTCATCAAAAGGGGAACACATATGCGTACCTCAGTGACATCACTGAATGAATCAGCAATGATTTCACGTTGATGTCTTAAATGATGTCATAATTGTTATCTGGGTAAAAATAGTGCAATAATATAACAAGGAGTAACCTACAATACTGACCGGAAAAAATGCATTTTTTTTAAGATAGTTTACACAGAATCAGACGATCTCAAGTTTGATGGTAATCAATACATGGTGGTGGATAAATGGCATAGACGGTTCTTCAGTTATAGAATTCTAGTTCCTGAACCTACTACGAAATCTTGGTGTCGGAAAAAAATACTGCGCCAGGAAATGATAATGTTACCAAAAACATACTAAAAAACTGAGCCCACAAATTTACGATTATATAATTATTGCATCTAACTAGCTCTACCTAACGAGTGGAAAGAAGGAATCATTATTATAGAACAACAGCTCTACCTAAGAAGAAATCATTATTATAAAACAATATTTATTATAAAACAATTACGCTTCTTTTAGTAATTAGAAAAAAAAACTGAACAAATCATAAAACCACCGGAGTAAAAACAGCTAAATCTGATCCCGTTATCAATTAAAGTGGTAAGTGGATAAAGGGTAACAGATTTAATAATAAAGGGCATAAGATATTGTGAATGCAATAACAAATTTATTTTAATATACAATAACAATATTTTTTTTCACCGACCAAAGTCATTATAATGATTAGGGTTGATAGGTTATTAAAAATACAAAGCATTGACGTTGGGGATAAATTAAATAAAATTTACAGATTTTGCATCCTGCGAAAGTTTCGTAGGCGTATTGAAAATAACTGAAAGAAGATTCCGCTATAGGAATATCCAGTAAATCCAGTAAATATATACCATAGGTATTTTTGACATAATAATTATTATTGTTATTTTTAATGTTTATTAATGGGAATTCCTTACGTAATAATTAAAAAAAAAATTTAATGTTTATTAATGGGAATTCCTTACGCAATAATTAAAAAAAATAAAATGATACATAAAATATATACACATGTAACAAAAATTAAAACAAAATAATTTGATTTTTTAATAATTAAAATTAACAAACATCAGGTAAAGTAAGAATTTCAGTAGGTATGTTTAATTTTCTATTTCTATTCTTTATTTCCGACTTCAGATATTCAAAGACCAGTCTTTAATTAATCTATTTTAGAAAAGAAAGAAAAGAAGAGGCGGAAGCGCTAAACGGAACCACAAACGGATAATGTTTAACGCGTTTTTACATGCAAAATGTTTAAGGAAAATTATTTCTTACTTCAGATAATTATTATCATTATGGCTGGGACCCTTGGGCCCCTTTTTTCAGGACGTGTCACATAATTTGTATAAATAAGAAAAATAATTTTTGTATTTTTTTTTTATTAACATCCGACGTCAATGCTCTGTATTCTTTATGACCTATAATCACAATCCACACAACAAGGTCTGTTCTATCTCATGCTAAAAATACTAAAAATCACTGCAACACTGCACAGAGTTTAACGGCGGCCATTTTTGTTGTTTACAATTCTTGTGCTTTGGGATTGTGCTGTTTAATAATTGTTTTAAACGTTGGGTTTCTTACAGACACTTTTAAGCCTCAAATAAGGCCTTTAAGTGCTAAGGACAACCGTTTTACTCCTCTATTATGATAAATATACCTTATTCTATCAGGGCTGTCAAATGACAATTTGAAGGTTAATTTGTGGGTTATAATTTAAACTTAAAATTGACATTTGACAGTTTTATGTCAGCCCTGATAGAATAAATTTAAGTTAATTTTTTACAATAGAGGAGTAAAATGGTTGTTCTTAGCACTTTAAGGCCTCTTTTAAGGCTTACTATGAGAAACACAACGTTTAAAACGATTATTAATGTGTATAAACAGAGCACAAACCCAAAGCACAAAAATTGTAAACAACAAAAATGGCCGCCGTTAAACTGTTCAGTGTTGCAATGATTTTTTGTATCTTTAGTACGAGATAGAACAGATCTGTCGACCTTGTTGTGTGGATTGTGCCTATAATAATTATTGTAATGACTTATGTCAGTGATAAGCCGGTTTTAAGCAATAATAATGTTGAAAGTTTTGTCTCAATCTCATTCTTGTTCGCTTTTTTAATGAATACAACTGCTTAAAAAGACGAGTGATAGCGGATGTAAAACCAAGCTTGTTTCTTATCCCGTTATGACCTTTCTTGCTTGCATTGTCTGATTTCATCCAGCACGTCGGCTTTCAGGGTGCAAATATCATCCGCAAACGTTTGACATTGACCGGCATTGCCGTCAATTATTATTTTATCTGATTTCACCCGCATTTGCTTGCAAATAATTTGTCTGCATTGGATCGGCTTCATCCGCATTATCTGATTTGGTTTAGTTTTATCTGCGTTTCCCTGAATTTTGTGTTATGCCTGCAATTATCCTGTTTTATACGCAAAGGCTGTATTTAGGTTTATACCTGCAGTAATCCGGTTTTATCTGCAAATACCTGCTTAAGAAATTTTGTCCGGTTTTTATCCGTCTACACCAAAAACGTCTGCGTTCATCGGATTTTATTCACAATTGCCAGCATTTAGTTTATCTATTTTCGAAGGATTTTATTCGCGTTTGCCTTATTTATACGTTGTATCTGCAAATGCCTGCTATCGTTCAGTTAACAAAACATCTTCAATCATTCGCTGTTGATCGTCTGTACATGCATTACGTTCATGTTCGTCCATTTTCGTTCGGTTTAATCCGCATTTGCTTAATTTTTTTCGATCCCTTTTTGATCTTGTTTCATCCGCGAAAATTGCACCATAGCCGTTTATATCTGCATTTTTATAGTTTTTATCTGCGTACGTTTTTAGGAAAGCGGACCATTGAATTTGTTTTTATTTTAAAAGGCAATTTATTAATAAATGTTTTCAACATATTTTCATGGGCGAATCCAGAAATTTTGTTTGGCGGGTCTAGCACCGTGGGATGAGTTTAACAAAACAGTATTATTTTTTTAAAATCCAAATCATACAGATTTTATATCTTATATATTATATATTTATATTTATATATATTTTAAATTTGTATTATTTCTTTGAAAAGAAGTATACATTTATACATGTATTTATTTTGGGAAAATAGATATACTTTTAAACAGTGTGCAACAGTCTACACAAAAATAGGAAGAAATCTTCTGATAAACGTAGGTCGGCAAATAGCCCATAAGGAAGCCTCTGAAGATGGTTTATTATTATTTTAGAAACAGTTTAATATAAAATAATGAAATTTTCGATGCTTACTTAACACAAGTTAAAAAATATTTTTGAGTGCATTATAATAATAATAATAATTTCTTTATTGCCCAACAGATAAATGCAATTACAGGACAATGTTTACAAAATAAAGTATAAACATAAGATATATATAAAAAAAAGGTACAAATAAATCTAAAAAAAAAATTAATAAAAAAAAAGAATAAAAACAAATTCTTTAAATCAAAAATAGACTATTTGCAATTCTAATAAATGAAGAAAATGTACAGTCATTTATATCACAATCATTACTAATGCTATTATAATTTCTACAAATGGACCCAAATCCTTTAAAATGTTATTTCTGCCTAGAACTTGCTTACCAATGTGGTAGTTATATAAAATAGGATACTTTTTACGACTAAAAGTACAAACGCTACATTTAGAAAAATTAATTGACAAATTATTATCATTACACCACAGCTAGAACTTTTATCTGAGTGCAAATTATCACAGTCATTAACGTTACTGCAAGAAAAAAGCTCGTCTGCAAACAAAAGGTTATTGCACTTTAGAGACAACGGCAAATCGTTTATAAACAAAAGAAATGACAAAGGACCTAAATTGGAGCCTTGTGGTACTCCGGATGTTGCGATGAAGTTATAAGAGCTGTATCCGTTATAAGAAAGGAATTGCTCTCTATTGCTTAGGTACGATGAAAATAGTTTTAGTATTGAGTTACTAAAACCAAACAAATTTAACCTATTTAGAATCATTTGATGATCTATCTTATCAAAGGCATTTGAAAAGTCAGTGTATACTACATCAACCTGTTTACCAATAGATTCTGAAATATACTGAGTAATGACTGTCAAATTAGTTATAGTGGATCTGTTTTGGATAAAACCATGTTGACTACCAGATAAGAATGGCTTGATTTGAGAATATAGAGCAGAGTACACTGACATTTCAAAAACCTTTGAAAAATTGCATAAAATTGAAATTGGTCTATAATTTGTTATATTTGCTGGATTATCTGATTTAAGAACAGGACAAATATGCGCTATTTTCCAACACTTAGGAAATTCACCCAGTTTAATAATATTATTAAAAATAAATTTAAGAGGGGCAGCTAAGACAGAGGAACAATCTTTAACTAAAAAACTTTGTATCATGTCATTACCTGAGGTTAATTTATTTGTAAGTCTTTTAATTGAATCTAAAATATCCTTATCATGAAAGCATTTAATATTAACCAATGGAAGATTAGGCGAAATTTTATCGTTAAAATTACTATAATTTGATGTAAATACACTTTTAAAATAATCTGCAAAACCATTTACAATATCCTTAGGTGAGCTAAGTATATTATCATTTAAATGCATTTGGCTTGGAATTCTTGTGTTGCCACGCTTGGAATTAATAAAAGACCAAAAGTTTCTAGGATTTGTTATTATATCATTTTCAATAGATTTTAAATAGTTTGTGTATGCGGACGATACTTGTTGTTTAATAATTACACTGTAGGTAAATTTCAAACTTTTGAGAAGACACATAAAAACGCCGGGACACGTAAACCTAATTTTTGGGTGTAGAATTTAGTAGTGTAATCAGTTTTTCAAAGTTAGCTCGTTTTCTTAAGATATTTAATATTTAAGTTTGTAACTTTTTTTGTTTATTATTTGTTTACATTTTTAGAAATACCAAATAAACACAAAAAACGCCGGGACATATAAACTGAATTTTTATGTGTAGAATTCAGTGGTGCAATCCGTTTTTTAAAGTAAGCTCGTTTTCTTAGGATATTAAATATTTAAGTTTTTTGTTTCACCATTTTGCTATATTTTTAAAGAAAAGGATACCATACCCGTTTAAAATGTCTGTATTTATTTTTAATTCGTAAATTTTCGTCTCTTTAATTAATAACTTTCGTGTTTAAGCCGATATTATTCATAATTTTTTAATTTTATTAGATTTTTGTCATATTTCATTTTTTTGTAATTAAATTTGTTTTAGTAAATTTTATTGTCTGGCATTAGTAGGAAATATTCTAATTTAATAAAATTTGACGATTTTATTTACTATGCTATTATTTATAATAAAAATTTTACTTTAGTGAATACACTAAAGAACTACAGCCTGTATAAATGTTGTATTTAGTTTTTACAATTTTTTTTTACAAAGTTTTTGTGTTTAAGTAAGTATACTGATATTTCTTCGCTATCTCGTCTTGTGTAGACGCAGGGATCAGCTTTTAGTGGTTCTAATTTCATATTTTTCAATTTTTCGTCCAACTTTTTGTACCATTGTCGCCCTGATTGTTTTAGGCCATACAATGCCTTTTTAATAGGGCATACCTTTTTTCCAATAAATTTATCATTTTCTTTTCTCCCCAATATTTTGTGAAGTGCTTCAGGCACTTCCATAAATATTTCTTCATCAATGTCACCAATTTCGAGCCCAAATTCGACGGCAAGAGCCATGAGCAACCGTATTGAGCCCATCCGTGCCACAGGAGCGAAAGTTTCATTAAAATCAATGCCTGGTATTTGTGTAAAACCTTTAGCAACCAACCTTGCTTTTCGACGATCGACTTCTCCATTGGCTTTGAACTTCGTGTGCAGGACCCATTTTGATCCAACAATCTTCTTTCCTTCAGGACGATCTACAACTATCCAAGTTCCGTTCTTCTTGAGTGCTTCGTATTCCTTGACCATTGCATCTCGCCATTCGTCTGCTTCAGGGCCAGAAAGTGCTTCAATAGCTGTCAATGGGTCAGAATTTTCTACAAAGTGTTCTTGAAGATTTTGAGTTTCATCTTCTTCTATCGGATCTTCAATATTTCGTACAACAGTTTTTTCGGTCTACCCTTTCTTCCAGTTTTCTCTATTTTTGGCCTTCCTGGACCCCTTTTCGGAGCTTCTGTAGTTTCTTCTTTTGCTAAGAAATATTTATCGGTGTCTTCCTTGGTGTGTTCAAATTTTTCTTCTTGGTTTTCTTTATTCTCTTCTTCATGCCAATGGGTCTTGACATAGACTTCTGGTTTTCTTTTCCAAATTTCTTGGTCGATGAATTCGGCGAAATTCTTTTGTTCTTGATAAAGACCAGTGAACTTAACGTCTCTGCTTCGGAGAATTTTTCTGGATTCAGGATCTCACAGTCGATATGCTTTTGACTGAGTCGAATATCCGATGAAGACACATTTCTTAGACCTTGGGTCAAATTTTCCTTTCCCAATCGTCTTGTCCAGCATAAAAGCTGATGTTCCGAATCTTTGGAAATAGCTGACTACTGGTATTTTTCCAGTCCATATTTTGAAAGGGGTTTCTCCATTCAAGCTTCTTGAGGGACAACGATTTCGAATGTGATTCGCTGTTAGAATAGCTTCGGCCCAAAAACCTCCTGAGATTCCGGATTGCAGCATCATGCACCTTGCCATTTCCACCAGGGTTCGATTCTTTCTTTCTGCCACCCCGTTTTGCTGTGGAGTATATGCAACAGTAAGTTCGTGTTTTATACCTTCTTTCTTGAGGAAATCATCTAGGTAATGGCTGACGTACTCGATGCCATTATCGGAACGGACTTTCTTAATTTTTCCCCAGTTTTCTTCTCAACCATAGCCTTAAATTCTTTAAATTGTTCAGGTACATCGTTCTTCTTTTTCATAAAGTAAATTTCACACCACTTGGACTTGTCGTCAATAAAAGTCACAAAATAGCGTGATCCAGCTAAGGATTCAATTCGCATAGGCCCACAAACATCGGAGTGGATGAGATCCAGAATTTTTTCAGACTTGGTACTGGACAACGAGTACGGTTTCTGGGTCTGCTTCCCCACGATACATGTTTCACATACAGGTAGTTTTTCTTCTGTTTTTATGTTGATTCCATCTACTTTTTGTTGGCGGATGAGGTCCTTCAGGTCATTCTCGTTGAGATGACCAAACCGTTCATGCCATTCTTGTAATGGCGACATTATGGGCTGTGCGATTCTGCTTTCTTCTGCTTGGCTGGTGGATTCGGTGACGTAATAAAGATCTTTTTTTCTTGTTGCAGTCATGACTTTTGCTTTTGTCCTAGGGTCCAGGACTACGGCTTCATCCTTTTTGAAAATGACTTCAAATCCATGTTGAGTCATTTTACTTACGGATAGGAGGTTTGACCTGAGGTCAGGTACAAACAAAGTATCTTCGAGATTTGCTGTGACCCCTTCCTTCGTATTCAGTTTCACGACACCTTCAATCTTCGTGGAGTTGTTGTTAGCCAGGTTGAGTACCTGTGGTTTCGCAGCTGTTACTGCTCGGAATTTTTCTTTTTTCGAACACATATGGGAAGATGCACCGGAATCCAGGCACCACTGCTCTTCATTCTTCGTGTTTGCTTTCATGGCAACTTCGGATTCGACATGAATCGATTCTTCGGACATTCTGCCCGCTTCTGGGGTATTCTTTTTTCTGTAAAATTTTGATTTACAATTTCGAGCATAATGCCCTATTTTTCCACAAGTATGACAAGGAAATTTAAAACGTTCATTTTTCTCTTTTTCTTTTAGTTTACCTGGATTATAATTTCCTTTACTTTGATTGTGTTTTACAAACATAGCCCCCTGGATTTCCTCATTATTTCTTTTCCGGGCTTCGTATTCTTCTTGGAGTTTTATTTTCAGGTTTTCTGGGCTTGGTAATTTTTCTTGTGTTTCGATAGCGATCCGGAAAGATTCGTATTCGTCGGGGATGCTGTAGAGAAGCAGGATGGTGAGCATATCCTCGACGATCTCCAGGTCCATTTCTTGCAGTTTGTCCACTATGTCGAAGAAATTTTTCAAATGATCGCGCATATCTACCCCATTTTTCATTTTTAACAAAATTAAAGATTTCAGGAGCGCAGCTTTTCGAGCGGGGCCCTTCGATTGGTAAACGCTGTGTAATTTGTCCCAAATTTCTTTGGAGCGAGTGCAGTTTTTAATCTGCTTCAATTCGGGAGGACTAATTGCTAAGATTAAATCAGACCTTGCCTTCGCGTCGTTGGTTTCCCATTTCTCGACTTCTTCTGTTGGTTCAATTGGTTTCTTCAGGATTCCCTTTACGTACTTCCAGGTTTCATTTTTAATGAGCAGCGCTTCGACTTGGATTTTCCAGGTGTCAAAATTGTCCCTTCCAAGTGGTTCGATTTTGATGGCTGAGTAACTCATCTTCGGGGATTTTCTTCTTCGTGCTCACGCGTTTTCACTTCGTTCACTCTTTGGCGCAGTGGAAGCGTCGAGGGTCTATAACCTGTTGTTATTACGAGGTAATCGAGTAAAACTCGCGTGATTCAAGAGCAACTATTTGATTGAAAATCCGTTTATTTTATAAACTTCAAACTTACATTAATAACTTCTGTCAAAACTCAACAATACAAATTTAGACTAGATATTCTAAGAAGGCGTCGCCGGATTAAACGCGTACATGTTTAAATCGAATTCCAACATATGTAGCTAAAAATAACGATTTAAAACATTTTAAATCAACCATTGCTCAAAATAAATTTCGAACAACGTGCTGCTCATCGTGAAAAATTAAATTGTTTTTGTTTTGTGTGCGGTAAATTTACGGATATCAGGGCCGTTAATTAGTAAGATTAGTAACCGAATATGAATTTTTAAAAACAAATAAAACTCCACCACCTTTATATAGATTGGTTTGTAAAAAATTGCGGTCATTCCGAATAACACAATATTCACTTGGAAAAAACTCTGATGATTGCACATCTGCATTCAGCCACGTTATGTATTTTGCCAAGACTATTTTTAGCCACAAATTTTTTGTGTTCAATTTTTTTGCAAGCTTGCTGCAGAATATAAAAATTTAGAGTTTTAACGTAAAAAAGGTACCTACTCTTGTTGAACATCGATAAAATGCACCATTTTCAAATAAAAATAAAATAACAAATTAAAAAAAAATAGTTTTTTTTTAAATTTAATATTTCATCAAGAAATATTAATACAAAAATTCATTAATTTCCCGAAAATACATTATTTCATCTCAAACCGTTTCAGAAATAATATTAATAAAACATCTTCAGCTTAGGGGCTCTGTAGGTCCTTTGGGAATCATTTGCCGACCTATGTTCATATAAAGTTTTCTTCCTAATTTTGTCCTAAAAACCGCTTGCACACTATTTTTTGGGATTCCTTTATTCTTTTATAAGCTAATCCAATAAATGCACCTATTTATTTTATATAGTGATTCAAAAAAATCGAATATTTATATTTTAGTTCCGAAAAAATGGTTTTCAGGCACCTCTAGAAAGTGCTCACCAAATTTGAGCACTTAATATTAATAGGAAGATCCTCCTCATCACAGTTTTCCATTTTTTCTTTAGTCCCTTATAAAAAAGACCATATTTCATTTTTAATCAATCGTTTAATCAAATCTTTATAAATATTTTTTTAGGAAATTGAATGCTCTACAAAAAAGGACTGATGTGTTTAAGCGATTACTCTAACCATTTAAAATATATTCAAGATCAAAGTTTAAAGAATTTATAAAAAAAAATTGTTTTTAATTATTTTGTAAATCATTAAAAATAATTATTGTTAAATAAGTATGACATATTTTTGTAGAAAAAATATGTATAAATATTTATGGTCTTTGCTATCAGGGACTAAAGAAATAATGGAAAACTGGGGAGGATCTTCCTATTTATATTAAGAGCTCAAATTTGGTGAGCACTTTCTACCACTATATATTGCAGTGTCGGAAACAAAAAAAATCGATAATATATATTAGGGTGTTTCAAAATAAGGCAATATTTTTTTGTTTCAAATTCATGTGAAATTCTCGACATTTATGCTAAAAAAATTATGTCAAATTTTGAGCTCTTAATATTAATTTTAAAAGGTCCATTATCGAATTTAAAGTTTTCCCATTGATTTAACATGGAAAAATAGTTTTTTAAGATTTATTTCCCTGCAAGCTATGTTGAGCTTTTTTTTTTGATAAACAATCACTGGTCCTTTTTTAGCATTAAATTATCTACAAAAAATCTTACAGTCCAGTCTGTAATATTAATTTTAAAAGGCCCATCACCGAGTTTAAAACTTTCCCATTGATTTAACATAAGAAAAATAGTTTTTTAAGATTTATTTCGCCTGCATACTATGTAGAACTTTTTAGCATTAAATTATCTACAGATTCAACTGTTTCTATATTTTATTGTTTCGACCTTTACTTGATGAAACTCCATGTCACTAATGTATAACTCTAGATAAAAAACAAACACTGGTTTTTGAGTTTCACGAATTTATTTCAATTTTATTTTGACAATTGTTTCGCTAACAGAGTAGCTTCTTGATTTCAAACTTTTTCCAATAATAAACTTATATAACCCAGTTATTGCAGATAATGGGTTTTTTTAACAAATTTTAGTAAAGTACATTATTTACCTGTCGAAGTACAATTTAACAACAGTTGTAATAACATAATTTTGGGGAACTTTATACAATATTGGAATAAATTTAACAGAGGGGAATTATTTGTTTCTATTTAATTATTAAGGATACTATCAGATTTTTTTAATTTATTAATTTTAATTAACTTGTTAAAAAACTCATTACCTGCAATAACTGGGTTATATAAGTTTGTTATTGGAAAAAGTTTGAAATCATTTCTGAATAAGCTACTGTATGGCACGCCGTTTTACTTATTAATGACATCAAAAAATTAACTCAAAACAAAAATTATCAAAATAAAAAATTGCCTAGAAAATATAAACGTTCATAAAAATTACTAAATTAAATTTAATTATAAATTAAAATCTATCAATTGTATATTTACATCATTCTGGTGTGTCTATATTTTTAAGCCTCAGTTTTTATTGTATGAATATTTTTTTCTATTTAAAAAAGGTGCTTAATAATATTTCATTTATTAATTTAAAATTAAGTTAAAGTAGAATATTTATTTTGGAATAAAAATTAGACAAGATTTAAATCTGTAAGTGCAAGGCGAATTTTCTCGATGAAAAATTCAATGAATTAAAATGTTGGTTAACACTCGTAAACAGAATTTTAATTTGGCGCTAGTGCATAGTGCGGTTGTGTTACGTACTACTGCCACGAAGCGAAACCACATAACGTCGAAGGTACATAAGCTCGAAAATAAATTAGGCAACAGTGCAGTCCAAAATTTTCAGTGCTATCAATAATGTAATACATTAAATGTATATCGACATGATAATGATTATTAAATTATGTAAGGGGTGCATTTCAACAAAACTGCCCTGTCGGCTAACCTCACTTTATACGAAATAATTTAGATATGGACTCTCCTAATAGACAATTTAATTGTGGTTCATTATTTGCTTAGTTGTCTATGCAATAGGATTTCTCGCAAAAGAAGATATTTATATAATTACCAGAATTGTCCTACTCGTTACGTGTCCGAGCCGACTACCTGAACACTGTTTAATGAACAGTAATAAGCATAGAAAAAGAATATATGACGTAATTGAAAATAATCCACAAACTTAACATGAATGTAATTAATGGTGGATTGAAAATATTGTTTTGTTTTTTATCTTTTAGTCAATAAAAACCAATATTTTGGTAAAAAGGATTTTCTTTATTTTTATTTCAATAAATTAGGTAAGAAATTAAGGAAAGCAAAACAGGTAAGTAAATAAAATGGCAGCACTGAATTTGAATGCATCGTTGCCTAATTTATTTTCGAGCTTACCTTAGACGTTATGTGATTTCGTTTGGTGGCTGTAGTACGTAACACAACCGCACTATGCACTAGCGCCAAATTAAAATTCTGTTAACCAAAATTTTAATTCAGCAAATTCGAGGTATATTTATTCCAAACAATAAAAATAAGGAATTATTATTGTCACAAACAAGTAGCATTGAATTTATTATCTTAAAAAATAATCGGATTAAAAGAAATATGGCAGGAAGATAACTTTATTCCCGTATAAAAATTGTTTCAAAGTGTTTTAAACAACAAAATAATTCGTATTAAAAGTAAATATTAAAAATTTTAAAAATAACAATAAAAATAAAATTGTATTCAATTCTTATTAGTCTAATAAAATTTTCAGTAATATTAAAAACATTTAAATATTAAAACAAATATTTCGTGCAAAATATTTGTGTGTCGAATAAGAAACTTTATCACTTTAATTTTTAACAGGTAAATTGATTTTTATGTCGACGAGTAATAATAGAAAATAATTGCGACATAATGATAATTTCAGTATTACTTTTTCTAAATGTCGCGCACCTTGAATTAACTGGCTAAGAAATTCGATGAATTAAAATTTTGGTTCAATTTGACTGCGTGTTTTTCAAGTAGCGCCTTATTAAAATTATCTCAACCCAAATTTAAATTCATCGAATTTTTTAGTCTGAAAATAAGCCATTCAGTTCCAGAATTAAAATTACTTTAATTCTTATTCTGTGCTTAAAATTGTGTACTTAATATACCAAGATATCATAAAATTTTTACTTTAAAATGTTCAGTCAATTTTTAAAAACGCAACTTGAATTAATATTTAGCTTTAATAAACATGACATTAAAAAGTAAAACGGCGTGCCATACTACTGTGTTAGCAAAACAATTGTCAATAAATAAAATAATAATAATAATTATAATATAATTATAATAATAATAATAAAATAAAATTAATAAAATAAATTCGTGAAACTCAATAAACTGTGTTCGTTTTCATCTAGTTATACATTTAATTTAGTCAACTGTTTCTTTTTTAACATTATAAAATATAAATTCCAAAAAAAAATAATATTTTTACATTTAGCGGGTAAATATGAGGCGCCGTTTGTGTCAAAATTAAAAGTGCTAAATAAACTTATTTTGTTTTATAAATAATTAATTATATGCTTTATAAAATTATTATTATTTTTGATTCGCAGAAAATTATTTTATAAAAAAATTATTTTATAAAGAAATAATTTTATAAAAAAAAAATATTTTATATAAAAATAATTTTATAAAAAAAATTATTTTATAAAGAAATAATTTTATAAAAAAAAAATATTTTATAAAAAAAAATTATATAAAAAAGAAGTTTTATAAAAAAAAAATATTTTATAAAAGACGACAGGCGCATTTATAAATTAATTTTTACTGCAGCCATCTCTATTTGTTTGTAGACACTCGAGTAAACCCGAGTGAACCCGAACGCCCTTCCCCAGATACAATTTTATGACGGACTCGGCTTTTGTTTGACGCAATTTGGGGAAACGATTGAAAATAATAATTTATTATTTTTATTAATTAATTAATTAATTTTTTTATCTACATTTATTTTGATTTTTAGCTTTTAACAAGAATTCTTTATGTTTAAACGTTTTTTATAAGAAAGCACTTTTAGTTAAATGCAAAACAAATAATGATTTACACCTTTAACTAATAATTAACTGTTAAAATTGATAACCTTACATTTTAAAAATCTAAATTTTTAAAAGTAAATTAACCTTTAATTTGACACCTGAGTCCCCGGGACTCGCATGCGAATTTTGTTGGCGCCTAAAGCCTAATTTAAAGATTGCCTTCCTCCTTTCTCCCTTTCTCCCGTAAAAGATGAACAATACGATCACCGTAGTGCTGTTTATAGATTTTAACAGTTAATTATTAGTTAAAGGTGTAAATCATTATTTGTTTTGCATTTAACTAAAAGTGCTTTCTTATAAAAAACGTTTAAACATAAAGAATTCTTGTTAAAAACTAAAAATCAAAATAAATGTAGATAAAAAAATTAATTAATTAATTATTAAAATAATAAATTATTATTTTCAATGGTTTCCCCAAATTGCGTCAAACAAAAGCCCAGTCCGTCACATCAATTGCATCTGGGGAGGGGCGTTCGGGTTCACTCGGGTTTACTCGAGTGTCTACAAACAAATAGAGCGTCGTCTTATATAAAATAATTTTTTTTTATAAAATTATTTTTTTATAAAATAATTTTTTTATATAATAATTTTTTTTATAAAATAATTTTTTTATAAAATTATTTTTTTATCAAATATTTTTTTTTATAAAATTATTATTTTATAAAATAATTTTTGCGAATCAAAAATAATAATAATTTTATAAAGCATATGATTAATAATTTATAAAACAAAATAAGTTTATTTAGCACTTTTAATTTTGACACAAACGGTGAAGATCTTTTAATGCTCTACAAATTTGTTTTTATAACCTACATTTCAAAAGTTATGTTAGTTAAAGTGTCTAAAATCCTATTTTCATGATTATGCATAATATATTATTATAATATTTATTGTGGGAAAAATAGTTTAGGGACAATTTTGCAGGAAAATCGAAGCTCTATAAATAACGTACCAAGATTTTTCAACACGCTCAATTAATCGCTGAATTTAAGCTAAAATAGCTTTACTTTTATAATAATCTTAATTTCATTATCCACCTTTGACTGCAAATAAAATTTTATACTTTGCTTCAAAAAAGTTTTGAAATACTGAAAATAATTTTTAAGGTTTAAAATTCTACAGATGATTGGTTATGGAGATAGAACACGGACACAAATGATTGTTCGCTTATTTCAAGAAAAATTTCTAAACTTACCGCCTACGTCCAAGGGACAATTAGTAAAATAGAAGTTTCGCGAGCTTGGACATGTAAAGCAGATGAAAAAGCTGAAACTAAAGTCAGTCTGCAGCTGCAAATGTAATAAGTGATGATACCAAGTTGGATAATATGCTTGAGTTTGAGGAAAACCCACATACTTCTAGTCGAAAACTTTAAAAGAAACTAAAATGCATCCCTATAAAATGATACCAACTCAGGAGCTCACGGAAGACGATTTTGATAGGAGAACGTATTTTTGTGAAGAAATGATGGCAATGTTAGAGAACAATGTGATCCAATTACAACATGTTTTGTTTTCTGATGAGTCCACCTTTACACTTCACGGTCAAGTTAATCGTCAAAATTGCCGCTATTGCCGCAATATCCTGAGAAGGTTAATATTTGGGCAGGAATTGTTGGAGATAATATCCTAGGTCCCTTTTTTATTGATGGAAATTTAAATGGCAATAATTATTTAGCACTGCTCCAAAATAATGTGCCAACTGTAACAAACTTATATCCTGATTCAGCAAACCCACAAGTTCCAGCAAATATGATATGGTTTCAGCATGATGGAGCACCGCCCCATTATGGAATCAATGTACGGCAGTACCTCATCCAAATATTTCCAAATCGGTGGATAGAGAGAATAGGATCGATGGAATGGCCAGCACGATCCCCTGATCTGACGCCATTAGACTTCTTTCTATGGGGATATGTCAAAAGTATTGTATACAAAACCAAACCCCTTGACTTAGCTGATGAATAACGATGGCGATTAGATCGGTCACACCTCAGAGTAACGTTAGAAGTAATTTCTATTTAAGATTAGGATGTGGCCAAGTCGTTCTCGGCGAGCATTTTAAACATCTCCTACATTGACAATTGTTTTTTTTTACAATATCAAAAAATAAATAGTATAACTTATTTGTTTTTCAGTGTGTAGCAAATTTATGTAATTAAATAATTATAATTATGATAATTATAGTTCTTTAATGTTAATTTTTCAATATTTCCGAAACAGTTGAAGATAGGTATAGGACATTGTACAGGGTGGTCCACGTAAGGTGACCCATATACTTATCTCAGAAACTACTGGAGTCACAAAAAATTTGTAAGAAACAAATATTCACGAAGTAAAAAATATTTTTAAAATATTATATTTTCATTTATACAGGGTGTTCGGTTTTCCTTGGGACGATACCAACTTTCTTATTTTCAATGGAACACCCTGTATTTTTTTGCATTTTTGGATTCTTCCCACTCTTTTAGGTATACTTTGTAAATACATTAAATAAGAAAATGTTAATACTTTTTGAGTAAAATTAAGATTTATTAAAATTTCTCTAAATGTAGACACTCGCTAAAAGTTAAAAATAACCAACTAAAAGTTATTATTTTTTATATTATGTAGTATCCATCTCTTTATTAATAAGTAAGCTATAAGTTAATTATTATATTTTTTGGAAAATATCATACAGGGTGTTTTCTATGTCCCGTTGAAAATAGCGATTTTAAAAGTTTAAAATCTTGTTTTTATTCAATGGAACACCCTATATATTTTTGCATAATTGGATAGAATAAGTAATTACCTTTCATTTTATATATATATGTCCTATACCTAAACCTAACAGAAAAAAAAATATGCGCATTTTTCACAATTACTAGCTTTTTTCCAATTACCTTAGTTAAATTTTCATTATTCAAAGAAAACACCCTGTATAATATTTTCCAAAAAATAAATTAATTAACTTATAGCTTACTTATTATTAAAGAGATGAGTGCTACATAATATAAAAAATAATAACTTTTAGTTGGTTATTTTTAACTTTTAGCGAATGTCTACATTTAGAGAAATTTTAATAAATCCTCATTTTACTCAAAAAGTATTAACATTTTATTAATTAATATATTTATAAAGTATACCTAAAAGAGTGTGTAGAATCCAAAAATGCAAAAAAATATAGGGTGTTCCTTTGAAAATAAGAAAGTTGGTATCGTCCCAAGGAAAACCGAACACCCTGTATAAATGAAAATATAATATTTTAAAAATATTTTTTACTTCGTGAATATTTGTTTCTTACAAATTTTTTGTTTCTGAGATAAGTATATGGGTCACCTTACGTGGATCACCTAAAAAAAATATTCGCATTTTACAAAATTAGTAGCTTTGCGCGTATGGTAATTATTATAGTAATATATATTTATATATAAAAGCATTTTTATTTGATGTTATTGAAATTTATTTATTTGAATAATGAAAATTTAACTAAGGTAATTGGAAAAAAGCTACTAATTGTGAAAAATGCGAATATTTTTTTTTCTGTTAGGTTTAGGTATAGGACATATATATATAAAATGAAAGGTAATTACTTATTCTATCCAATTATGCAAAAATATATAGGGTGTTCCATTGAAGAAAAACAAGATTTTAAACTTTTAAAATCGCTATTTTAAACGGGACATAGAAAACACCCTGTATGATATTTTCCAAAAAATATAATAATTAACTTATAGCTTACTTATTATTAAAGAGATGGATACTACTTAATATAAAAAATAATAACTTTTAGTTGATTATTTTTAACTTTTAGCGAGTGTCTACATTTAGAGAAATTTTAATAAATCTTAATTTTACTCAAAAAGTATTAACATTTTCTTAATTAATATATTTACAAAGTATATCTAAAAGAGTGGGTAGAATCCAAAAATGCAAAAAAATACAGGGTGTTCCATTGAAAATAAGGAAGTTGGTATCGTCCCAAGGAAAACCGAACACCCTGTATAAATGAAAATATAATATTTTAAAAATATTTTTTACTTCGTGAATATTTGTTTCTTACAAATTTTTTGTGACTCCAGTAGTTTCTGAGATAAGTATATGGGTCACCTTACGTGGACCACCCTGTACATGAAATATGTCTATAATTTTCTGAAGAATCCAAAAAATGAATAAAACAGAGGGTGTTCCATTTGAAATTTGGAAGTTGGTATTGGTCACTAATCGACGTGTCCGAGCATTTTTAGGAACATGCCCCCATTTATGTTTTATCGAATTTATTCCATTTGGCTAATACACACTGTATATTTATATACATATGTATACATAAAAATATATATATATATGTATATATATTTAATATATATATATATATATATATATATATACATGCACGGCTATCAATGCGAAGCCCGGTAATGCGGGACGGGGCGGTTCGTTGGTGCATAAACTACAAGAGACACACTCCGCTGTGTATCAGAAGCCCTGCGGTGTTGCCAATGTCTAAATTTATAATTATAGGCAAATTTGATTTAAAATACCTAGACTATACCTAAACTTAACCTATATTTTTAAATAATGACGTGGGTATACTTAAATATTTAATAATATTGTTGAATTATAATTATTATAATAAAAATTATTATAATAATAATTATTATTAAATTTATTATAAGTCATTATTTAAAAATATTGTCTAAATTTATAATTATAGGAAAATTTGATTTAAAATACCTAGACGATACTTAAACTTAACAATATTCTTAAATAATGACGTAGGTATACTTAAATTTTTAATAATATTGTTGAATTATAATTATTATAATAATAATTATCGTTAAATTATAATTATTTATATTATAATAATTTAAAAGTATTGTTGAATTTAGGTACCTATAGGTATAAACATTTCATTTATTTTGTTTATACATCATAATTTTGAAAAGGTTTAAATATCTTATACAGGGTGCTCTACAAGCTCTATGGCAAACTTTGTCAGATGATAGCTGGGTTAATTATAAACATTTTTTCTTAAATGACATGGATGCGATTCTTTTTTGTTTAAAAGTTAAGCCTTTAAAAAATATATTTCCATATGTTAATAAAAAATATAAAAATATATCAATAATTATAATTATTATAAGAATTATTGTTGAGGTTAGGTAATTTTGTGTAAAACTTAAATGGGAATCAAAAGAAGTGGAACTGACTGAATATTTTTTTCATGAATTATAAAGACATCTAGTTTTTTTTTTAAATCATTAGATTTAAATACACCAAAAATTCTAAAAAATCTAAATAATGACGTATACTTTAATACACTGCCCGAAAAAATTATCGCATAATAAATATAAAAAAATTAACTCTAAAACGCCTTTACCAATCTTTATGAAATTTTGGATAAAAATACTTCAACTTATATCTCAATTTACGTGTTAGAGGGTTTTTCGAGAAAATATGTTTACAGCCTTTTTATTTAATAATGATTATTTCCCTCATTATAATATGAACCAATCAAAAGCCTTGAATTTTCGAATAAATTTCGTTTAAATAAGCGATTAAATCACTAGAACATTTTAACAGCGATTAAATTTTAGCCTCCATATTGGATTTTTGTTTACGATTTTATGGTGTTATTTACAAGTTTTAACAAACATTTTTTAAAAAACAATAAAAAATAAGTTATCTAGTTTACGAAATATCAATTTTTACTTATTACATACCTTAAATTAATGGAATTTTCTTTAAAAAAATATTTATAAATTTTGACACATACGTCAGATTTTATGAATTGTCAAATAGTTTTCTTTAATTCGAGAAATAATCTAGACGTATATCACTCAACCTATAAATTTAATCTGTCAAACTATGCTCAGTAAGTTTTTTATTTCATTTTTCTTTTTGGAAAATAGTTTCATGCAAAATAATTTAAAATAAAACCCCTCGACCGCTACGCGGCGTCGTGATTTTATTAAATTATTTTGCATTCAACATTTTCCAACAAAAACCAAAAAAAAAACTACTGAGCCTAGTTTAACCGATTAAATTCATAGTTCTCGTAATATATTATATGAAAAAAAGTTCGAAATATAACTTTTAGGGAATTTTTTTAAATAAATAAAAAATATGCTGTTAAAGAGCGTATTTTTTTTAGTACACCCTGAAAATTTTGTACAAATTAAACGAACATTAACGAAGATACAGCGCTTCAAAGTCGGTAAAAATGACGCCTTTTTGATTATTTTGCTGAAAAGTGGTCATTTTTCATGACTTTGAAGCGCTGTATCTTCGTTAATGTTCGCTTGATTTGTACTAAATTTTCAGGGTATACTAAAAAAATACGCTCTTTAACAGCATATTTTTTTATTTATTTAAAAAAATTCCCTAGAAGTGATTTTTCGAACTTATTTTCATTATTAAATAAAAAGGCTTTAAACATATTTTCTTGAAAAACCCTTGAACACGTAAATTGAGATATAAGTTGAAGTATTTTTATCCAAAATTTCATAAAGATTAGTAAAGGCGTTTTAGAGTTATTTTTTTTAATTTATTATGCAATAATTTTGTAGGGCAGTGTATTTAAAAATAGTGTGATTTATAATTATTTTAATAAAAACTATTATATTATTGAATGAATTATAAGTCATTATTTAAAAATATTGTCTAAATTTATAATTATAGGCAAATTTGATTTAAAAGACCTAGACCATAGTTGAGGAGCATCCGTGGAAAACCGGCTATATCCATTTAATAAATGTTGGGAAAATTTAGGAAAACTAAACCAAATTAAAAGTTGAAAAATAAAAAAAAAGAAGTGGGGAAAATTGCTATTTAGTTTAGCATCCTATAAACAAGAAAAATGTATTACCAACCAAATATTGTTTTATAGCTACATTAAAAAGTTAAAGCTGCCTTTTATCCAATAAAAATCGTAGATAAAATATTACTTTAACCAAATCGGTTAATAAAATAATATTGTAATGGTAAGTATAAATGGACAATCCTTATCTAAAAGGAACCAAGCGCCAAAAACTATTTTTGGACTTAACAAAATTTTTTGTAAAATAACTCATTTTTAATAATGCTCAAAAAGTTTATCGTTGTTTAGAACTTCTTTTAAATTATTGAGCAGCATTAAAAATGAGTTAGGTATATACAAATAAGTTTGTTAAGCTCCGAACAAGTTTTTGGTTCCTTTTAGATAAGCACTATCCAAATAAAGAACCCAATTTCTTATTGTTGTTTGGTCGTTTGGTCGTTGTTTGCCATGTATAAATAAATTGACCAGTTGTGAATGTTAATTGACAAATTGCCATGAGAAGCTATCTGTCAAAAAGCAGTTTTTGCAATTCAATGTTACATTAAAATGATATTTAATAAAAATAATTTTTAATTTATTTCATACTGCTATTGGAAATTTTTTTAATAAATTAAAAATGATTTTTATTAAAATTGAAAATGTTTCAAATAAATTAAAAATTATTTTTATTTAAATTATTTAAATGTAACATTGAATAATAATAATAATAATATATACAAATCCCCATGTTTCCCCAATTAAAACTATGTAAAATATCTGGACAACTTGTAAAACCGCCCCAAAGAAAAATGCACTCCAAATAATATTTCAAAAATAAATAATTCTTTAAAATTAAGTGTATTACGAAAGTATTTAACAAAAAATTGCCTTTTAATCCACGCCATGTAGTGAACAAAACATAATTTTGGGAATATAACATTTATTTTGAAAATCAGTAGATACAAATTTAAGAATCCCGCATTATTTTCCCCGCCTTCCTATCAAAAAGTCATCGAGCGTATAGTCCCCATTGTTGCCAGATGTACGGGCTTCGTATACTGCGTAATACTTATACAAAGCTGTATATAATCTTCTTTGACTCGTGTGCCCCCTACCGCCAAAGCATTGGAACTAAGGGTGTATATTTTGATAGGTTTGAATGGCATTAGGAAGCCCACCACTTTTTCGCCATTGAAACAAGGGGGCATCACTTAACTCTAAAACAAATTTATACACGCTAATTTTAGGAAGCCCGATTTCGGGCTTCGTAAAAACCGAGTGGGCTTCGTTTATACTGTGGAATGTAACGTTTCGGGCTTGGTAATGTAGGATTGCATATCTATATATATATATATTAGGGTGGTCCTTATTTAGGGTGTGTTCGAATTTTTCTTCACGAAGGTCCTAAATAGGTTCCAAATATATAAAAAAAATAATGTGCCAAATTGCAGCTCTTAATTTTAAAATTAAGCTGGCCCCCCCCGACAGCCAAAGTTTTAAATGGAAATAACATGGGTAAAGTTCTGTTATTACTTTGGATTTTTTTAAGTCATGAACTAATAAACGGATTATATGGAAGGATAAATATTCTTGTAACAAATTTAACGCTCTACAAAAAAGGTTTCTTGTGATTTTTTGCTAACTTGACTGGTTCAAAAGTTATTTGAGGTCAAAATCAAAGTTCTAGTAAATTCCATGGTTTTTCCATTTTTATTGTGGTTTGATGATTCAAAAATGTAAAAATATATATTATAACTAAATAATAATAAATTATAACCCTTTTTTCATTTTTGAATCATTAAACCACGTTGAAAATGGAAAAAAAACATATAATTGACTAGAACTTCCATTTTGACCTCGAATAACTATTGAACCAGTTAAGTTAGCAAAAAATCACAAGAAACCTTTTTTGTAGAGCGTTAAATTTCTTACAAGAATATTTATCCTTCTATATAATCCGTTCATTAGTTCATGACTTAAAAAAATCCAAAATAATAACAGAATTTTCCCATGTTATTTCCATTTAAAACTTTGGCTGTCGGGGGGGCCGGTTTAATTTTAAAATTAAGAGGTGCAATTTGGCACATTATTTTTTTTATATATTTGGAACCTATTTAGGACTATCGTGAAGAAAAATTCGAACACACCCTAAATAAGGACCACCCTAATATATATATATAAAGTGTATGAGATCCGTGCACATCCAATACTTCAGCTACTCTTCTTGGCATGCCTAGGATTAAGTTATCTAACTGATCCGGAGGAAGATTTTCCCATAACTGGTAAAATTCTCCTTAATCATTCCTTTTTTGAAGGTGGAGGATTGTGGTAATTTAGTGCTCTCTGGAGCATATCCCATGCATGCTCAATTGTACTGAGCGGGCAGCATAACAGTTTTGTAACGCTCTTCGTACCTCGAGCGCTCTGTGTCGTCCAAAAACATGAAATTTTCCCCTACGTCTTAACGAATGCTCTGAATAATGTCGCGCGCATACACGACTCCCGTCATATTATTTTCACAAACATAAAGTCGTGTACGGCGCCCCAATGCGATTCCTGTCCAAACCATTACAGTGCCACCTCTAAAGGGATAGATTTCCTGGACGTAACTTCTGTGCCTGCCTGTTCCACTATTCGTCCCTACTCGAATGCGTCTTGAGGCACTATGTCGACCAAAACGCGACTCATCAGAGAAAAGCACAGAATTCCACTTTACATCCCAGTTTCTTCTTTGACGAGCCCACTGTTGTTGCTGCCTCCTGTGCCTTTGTGTAAGCGATTCACCTCTAAATGACCGTCGAGCCCTCAACCCAAAGCCATATAAACGATTTCTTACAGTTCTTACTGACACATGGGCTTCAGCGGCGTCTTGAAGTTGCTGCCGAAGTTGTCTTGTTGTCGGGACGTACTTCTTCTACGGCTAATAACACTTTCGGACGTTCCTAGCTGTTGAGCAACATCAACTTGACGCATACCTGCTTGTGCCAAGGGCTTTATTTGCGTCGGCAGGTATTAAATGTCTTAAGGGCATTGTAAAATAATTAATTATTAAACTCGTTTAAATAAACAAAACTACTGAAATAAAAAACATGAGAATTTGCTTGGAATAAACAAAAATATTTTTTGCTGCATGAGTAAACAAAACATAGGTAATAATTGTTTGTGTATAATACACATTTAAGGTAGGTTTCAATTATAGTATTACAACCATGGGCAAAATTTTGGATACTTGAAATTTAACAATATCCCCTAATTGTTGCCGCCAGTGTATATATTGGAAAACCTACCATTAGAGTTTTTTTTAATAAATTATTGTTTTAGAACATGGTTTTTATTGCTTTTAACTATAGATATTATAATATAGAACAAAAGGTAGACAAATTTTTACTAACATTTCCTGGAATTTGGGATTTTTTTATTATATACAGTATGTAACATAAAGACTGACTTTAGTTTCAGCTGTTAATTCGTTGTCGTATTTTATAGAAAAAAGGTTATGTAAACGTCCTAATTAGTTAATTAACTTAAGTTAACTGTTACACTTATTTTCGAGTAAAAAATATAAACTTAAAATTTTTTTTTCAAAAAGTGAAATTATTAAATAAACTTAAAAATTTTATTTGTTTAATCTAAAGAAAATATTAAACTTAAAAAAAGCAGTAGAGTATAGTGATTTTTATTATGTGACTCCAATTGGAATTATTTATTTAAATTAATTTAATTACATAAAAAAATGTCCCTTTTAATTGCTAATAAAAATACAAGGTTCTATTACAATCTGCAAAAAGACTTTTGAGTAATTATTAAAAAATGATGACTTAACCGCTTTTTCATCCACTTGCCCCTTTAATTATATTAAATAATCTGGCAGCATTCAAATTAAACAAATATAAATTTGCCGATCAAAGGACTGTTTTATAAATTACATGCATCAAGTTGATTGTTTCAAAATCTCTGGCATTGGTTTGGACACAAGATAATATGCAGGCACATTATCGAGTATGTATTTACCATATTTCTTAATAACAAACAACCAGACATACAAAACATCAAGATCAACATCCTTACGTAAAAATACAAAAATCCGCCATTCCAACAATCCAATTCATAACCCTTTAAATCACCTAGTAGCTAATATATCCTACAACAAACATTTAATCCATACAAAAAAGGATGACGGTAGTTGCAATGAATTTTAGCAAAAATGAGCTTATTTCCAAGTACTAAAAGTAAATACTTTTTAACATTTACCTATAACTAGTTATAGGTATATGCTTTTTAAGACTACCTTGGAAATAATCACAAAATTACACAATACTTCAGAAAATTTGTTATATTCGTTATAAATTTATAAATAAACATACATATTATACAATTATGAGTGTAATTTATATTGACGTAATATTTAAAGTTTTAGTCTGCTGTGTTGTCTGTATATGAAATATACAGAAATGCCACTGTATAAGATAATAGAATCGACAGTCGCGACAAGTCGTAAGTTAATTCGCAAAAATTAATTTTTTAATTTTATGGCTTAGGCCTCTTCGTAATAAGACCGACGATATGTCCTCAGGACAAAAATACTTGTCTTGGCGTGGCCTACGACCCTAAATTACTGTAAATTTATTGGCTGAAGGACTACGGGCTTCTATAGTTGAATAAATCATTTCTTCTTATTATATTATTATTATGTTTTAGCTTTTAAATGCCATTTTGAACCAGTAAATTTAGTTAATGATTAATGTATCTGTTTTATTTGGTCATAAGCTATAATTATTATTACATAAGCCATTTTCCAAAGGCATTAACAAGCACTTACCTCCAGGGTACCGGAGTGGGGTACCCTGATTTGTGGAAATTACGTGGAAGACTTGTACTACGAAATCTAAGAAAATCCATTAAAAATACACCATTTTGTTCAAGGTATGTTATTTGTTAGCAAAATAAAAGATTTTACAGGAAAAGTTATAACAACAAACAGTCTTTGCTTGTTACAAGAAAGAAGTAAACTAAAAAAATAAATGCAAGTTTAAACATTGTAGTTACCTACATTAGATGTTAATTTTTATTTAAAGTTAAACTACTCACCACTAAAAGTATCAAATGTGTTAATACATGCAGAATTATTATACGCAATAGTACTAATATATATTACTTGAAATAAGTTTAATGAGATTTTTTTATCTTACTTATGAGAATTAACTATAGGTTCGTTCGCACAGCGACAATTTTTAGTTTGCAAACCGTTAGCGCTTGCGCTATATCAAAAAAGCATTCAAACTGACACAATCAGTGACTGTCGCTGACTGCCGAATCGGCAGTGCCGATTTAAAATCCGACAGTCGCACAGAAAAATCCTTCGGTTTGTAAACCGTTAACACATTCTGAGGATCATCGGGAAATTCTTAGTTTGCGCAACCCATAATAACTTAAGTTGGTTAGGATTTTGATGAAACTTTGCTAAATCATTGTCCTGTCGGACCACTTTAATTAAGCAAAAGGGCAGCGGAAAAGACTGACGGGTTGCAGATATACAGGGGCTTGACAATTTTCTTTTTCTTTTGTGAGAGTTTTTTGGTTGATATTCATTCATTCGTTCCGGCCGAAAAAGAAGCACCTACTGAGTTTTTGGTTGATAAAAAAAATATAATTTTTTTTTTTTTAATCGACAAATAATAATATTCACGGTTCACCGAACACCGTTTTTAACGAAAAAAATAGAACAACTTTGAAACATTTAAAAAAAAAATACTTACCAACTAAGTATTCAAAAAAAGTAAAATGAAAATCTTCCATGTAGATCTTGGGAAATAGCGATCAATTCTTCGTAATTTATGTGTAGTATCGTATATTGATAATATTTTAACTGTCTCAAAGTTAATATTTTTAGAATATTTTTAATTTGAAAGACGATACGATAGTAGGAAACTCAAACTTTATTCTTCTGAATGCATTATTCAAAATTATAAACGTAAAAATTAATAAATTTTAACAAAAATGTAAAAAACAACAAAATAAATTCAAGCCTACAGATGTTGACTATTGTATGCACATAGACATCGAAGCAAGTTCATATTATATATTTCTATTATAATAAGCTTTGCTTTGTTTGGATGTTTTCTACCTACTGATTTATAATTCCTATTTTAGACAATGAATATATACCCGTATTTGAGGAGTTCAATCAAGTAGTTTCTGGCTGCTTTGGCCAAAACATATATAAAAGAATTTAAACTACAATCATCAAAAGCTGGAATTACATGTACACCAAAGATCTATGCTCTAATTTATCATGTTCCTCTATTGAGGAAAATTTATTGAAGAAACGCAAAGAGCCCTTGGTTTTTTCCAAAAATTTTAATTTATCCAGAAATAACTTAGAAAAATATAATATGAACTTGCTTCGATGTCTTTGTGCATACAATAGTCAACATCTGTAGGCTTAGATTTATTTTGTTGTTTTTTACATTTTTGTTAAAGTTTATCAATTTTTACGTTTATAATTTTGAATAATGCATTCAGAAGAATAAAGTTTGAGTTTCCTACTATCGTATGAGTTTTTCAAATTAAAAATATTCTACAAATATTGACTTTGAGACAGTTAAAATATTATCAATATGCGATACTACACATAAATTACGAAGAATTGATCGCTATTTCCCAAGATCTACATGGAAGATTTTCATTTTACTTTTTTTTGGATACTTAGTTGGTAAGTATTTTTTTTTTTAATGTTTCAAAGTTGTTCTATTTTTTTCGTTAAAAACGGTGTTCGGTGAACCGTGTATTATATCCTATATCTTTTTTTCGTGCTTTAAGATAGAGGTGGTTTCAAAAGCGAAACAATATTTTTTGGCTAAGAACAATTGAGGCGTTTCTCGGAAAACCATCATTAGTCCAATATCGTCGAAATTTAGATATTAGCACCAACTGTTTCCTAACCTCCATATATACGTATAAAAATAAGTGTTTCTCGTAAAAATGTCATATATGACCTATAGGTTCCATAATAATTAAATATGAAAGTCCACTCCGTTTAGTCTAAGAGAGTCACATGTGCATAACATGTGACGTTTTTGGACACTCTAGAAAAGCTTCTAACTCTTTTACATGACCACAGCAATAGAAAATGTTATGATAACTTGTGAAAGACCAGAAGACCATAGCACCTGACAGTCCTGATAACACGGTCGACAACGATGATAACAGCAGTGGATGCGAAGACTGAGTGTGGCAGTAATACAGTTTTTAGTTTTTTCATTTATTTTGTTACTCAGAGTTAATATTTAGTTTGTAGTGTTTGTAGTAAGGAGAATTGTTCGTTTTTTTCTTCTAAAAACCTCACATGTTCATGTATTTTTTGTGTTTTTTTCATATTCGTCGAAACAAAAAACATGAGGAATTCTGGACAAAGTATCTTACATTTTTTTACATGTAGTAAATAGGTCAATAAAGTACTTTGGTAAAAAATGGGAATGTCGGAGAGTTTTTTTAATTTTCCCAAATATGTTAATTTTGGACTAATGATGTTTTTCCGAGAAACGCGTCAATTGATATAAAAAATATTTTTACTTTTTTCTCAAAATGGGACCATTTTGATTTTTTTAAAATAAGTACTAAAAAAGCCTTTCTTTTCCCTAAATTTTGATATATATATTTAAATGGGATCTTGAAACCAGTTCAAAAATAACGGCGTTAAAACGCACAGGGATCGGGCATCGACTAATTAAATAACTGATAGGTATGTAAATTGTACACGAAAAATAAACATCTAATTAATAACCTATTCCATTTTGAATATTTGCATGTCCTACGTAAAATAATGCTATAATTTATTAATTAAAATTTTAAAATGTATTTATAACTTAAAACAATTTAGTTATAACTATAGTAGATTATGTCATAAGGAGTAGAAGTGACTCTTTTTGTGGTGAGTGCAGAGATTGACGGCCGAAGCGTAGCTGAGGCTGGCAACTGTACGAAGCACAAAAAGAGCTTCTACTCCAAATAACATATACAATTTTTTTTTCAAGGGCGTAATATAAATAGGATAAGAAATAGAATTATTTTATCTACTCATAACTCATGTGGTATAAAATTTTGGCTAAAAGCATTAGAAATTATTGATAAAAACTAAAAAAACTTATAACCCTTACTTACAATGCCGATAAATATCCTAAACCATAGATAACAAAGCCTAAACTAAAAATAAACCCTGCTCTGTCAAAATGCTGCGCTTGAATTAATTTTGACGCACTGACATTTGTTTGGAGTTCCGACATTGGCGACTCGTCTATCATCATAATATTATACTAATAAACTAGTTGTTCTTTATTTCGTTCAATTAAAATTTAATAAATAATCCCTAAATATTCCGTGCGATTATAATTAATATAATTAATACATCGTGATTGCTTTGTATGAAATGCTAAATTAATTTTATTATTTGACGTCTATTGGGACACCTATGGATTTACTTCTATCCCTAGGCTTTTTTGAGTTTTTTGTCTGCCGCAAATGAAAAAGACGCACTTCAACTATCTCTATACAGGCATATAAGGTTGTATATCATGGCCGCTTGAAAAAAAAGTCTTATTTAAACATAAACTACAGGGATCCCAGCATTGTTTTGTACTTTTTTTATGATTCTATGACAAATTTTTCATATTTTATGACACTTTTTATGACAAGAATTTAATATTTCTAAAGTTATTTTAATAAAAATTACCTATGTAATTTTTTTAACGGTTAATACGGGTTAATTATATAAAAATAAATATTTTTTCTCGCATCAAAATAAATATGTCTTCTATTATATTTTTATATATGAAATAAGATTTCTTGCTATTTTTAGCTCTGCTTCCTTACTTGCCAAACTACTATCAATTTCTTTAAGTACTTCTTTGTATTTGCGCTTTCTGTCTTCCTTTTATAAAGTAACGAATAACCAACTTTACTATTCTCATTATTTATTTCAAATTTTGAAATTTAAAATTCATTTCCTAACCTAGTCTTTTTCTTCTTCCTCCATAGTATGAAGTTCATACGTTAACAACCAAGGCCGTATTCAAAACATTTCATTGCGTTTTATTCTACAGGACCGGCTTTAAATTTTATTGTACAAAATTTCCATTTTATAAAAAAAGAGGAAAGGTGAGAAAATTGTTAAACAATAATGAAATTTTATGATTTCTATGACCAAATGTGAATTTTATGACATTTTAGGACAATTTAACCAATTTTATGATATTTAAAAATTTTATGATAAACGGGAACCCTGAAACTATTTTGCTTTTTTAAGAAAAACAGAATATTCTGAAACAAACGATATTTTTTTAAGTACAGTAGGTGCTTCTTTTTCGGCCGGAACGAATGAATGGTATGGTTTATCAACCAAAAAACTCTCACAAAAGAAAAAGAAAAATTTTAAACCCCTGTATATCTGGAACCCGTCAGTCTTGCTGCCCTTTTGCTTAATTAAAGTAGTCCGATAGGACAATGATTTAGCAAAGTTTCATCAAAATCGGAAACAACTAAAGTTTTTAGTGGGAACACTTGGCGTGTTTTGCCCCATATATCCATAATAAATATCCAATATAAATCGAGTGATATACAAGGTGTCCCTAAACTTAGTGGCATGCATTTAGGAGCAGATTAAGCAAGTCAAAATAAGACGAAAATCTAAATAAATATTTTTCCTAATTAGGTTTAAAAGATACAGGGTGATAAAGTGTTACTTATCATATCAGTTTTTTTATATAACTTCCACTATGGTAGACTTGGAAAGGTGATACTTTGTGAACAGTCACTTACTACCAAAACACATATTCACTCATAATTACAATTGTTCGAGTGAAGGCAGTGTCGTAGAAACAAGGGTTGCTTAAGCTTATTGTCCCATACAAACTTTGCGGTTATGTTTTTAAACCATTTGATACAATTTTTCGATTACTCAGTTTGGCTACTATTAAAAAGGTGTACCTCTCAAACTTCGATAAAATAAACCGTTTCCGAGATATTCGATATTACAATAATTGTTATATCGCATTAAAGGACTAAAAGGTATATGAAAATTTTTTAATTGAAAAAACTACAATTTTTTTTAATATGACGGTCAGGGCAAAAAGTCCCGCGGCTCATGGAATGCTCTTTTTAGTTTTTTCAATTAAAAAATAAAATTTGTTATCATATACTCGTACCTTTTAATCCTTTTAAATAATGCGATATAACAATTATTGTTATCTCGAATATCTCGGAAACAGTTTATTTTATCGAAGTTTGAGAGGTGCCCCTTTTTAATGGTAGCCGAACTGTGTAATCAAAAAATTGAATCAAATATTATAAAAACCTAACCTCAAAATATGGGACAATAAGCTTAAAGCCACCCCCGTTTCGACACTGTGTTCACTCAAACAATTGTAATTATGTGTGAATATGCGTTTTGGTAGTAAGTGACTATTCTCAAAATATCACCTTTCCAAGACCACCATAGTAGAAGTTATATTAAAAAAACTGATATGATAGGTAACACTTTATCAACCTGTCTTGGAAACATAAGTAATTAGGAAAAATATTTATTTAGGTTTTCGTCTTATTTTGACTTGCTCACTCTTTTCCTAAATTTATGCCAATAAGTTTAGGGACACCTTGTATATTTGCAAACCCTAAGGTTCGAAAATATCATGATATTTATATAAAGATCCGATATTTATCAATGATATATATCCGATATATATATATATATATATATATCAAGTGATATATATCTGCGAACCCTGATACATACTGCCGAGCTAAGCCCAAAGATGGTAACTACTTAAGTAATAATAGACAAACGATAACTTAAATTGTTAAAAATAATAAAAAATTACTGTTACCCTTCTAAGCACGGCATCATAGTCGAGAAAAATGAGTCTTATATTTCTCAAAAATGGTAAAAATTAGATACCGGCTAAATAAAATGGTTCGCTGTTCTCGAGATATTCTTAAAAAATCTATTATTTGACTATGAGCCTGCGTAACTAATCACGATGCACTCGAATCAATGGGGAAGTTTTACATAATATTTATATAATGTAAACTAAGTTGCCCCTACAATTTTGAGCCTGTATCTGTTTATTCAGCTAAATGCCTAATTTTTTTTAGACAAGTGAGTTGTGTAGAATTAAAGGAGGACAAGTCAGAATTTTAGAGAAAATTTGGGTTTGAACTGGACATACCCATGGGTAAGTTTAAGTGTTGTTACGCGAACAATTATTTAATAAAATTTACAAAATTATATATTAAACCTTTATTTACCTACTTTATTGAATTAAAATTTCCATAATAGTACATCAGATTAAGCCATTTTACAATTTTTTATTATAATATGCAAATTAAATATGATGTAAGTACTTCCTATTAATAAACATTAAAAATAAAAAAAGTAATTATTAGTCATAGATACCTATATTTACTGGATTTACCGAATATATAGCTGGATATGTTATTTTCAATACCCCTACGATACTTGCACAAGATGCAAAATCTGTTAATTTTATTAAATTAATCCCTGACGTCAATGCTCTGCATTTTAAATAACTTAAGCTTAATTTTCATTTAAGCTTAATTTTCATGTATCCGTTTGTCCGTCAGTCCGTTCATCCGGGAGCGCTCTTATTGGTCCAATTATAATTCGAAAATTATGACATTTCATCGGTCCGTCAAGTTTCAACTTCGTACGTCTGACAGACATTAAATAAAGCTTTAAGCTTAATTTTCATGTATCCGTTTCTCCGTCATCCGTATGTCAGTTTTTCAATAAAATCGTCCGATAAGAAATGTTCTAATTTTCATGCATACGTTTTTTAATGACGTTTAACGGATTGATTTTGCGACAAATAGAAATTAAGTGTCAGTATATTCACTTACTAAATTTACCTAATGCTTAATTGTCATAGTTACAATTATGTCAACAATTGTAACTTTAACAGTTAGCTGTCTAATAAATTTAAAGGTAGGTAAATATACCTCATAAAAAGAATATACTAGCCCTAATATACATTAAAATGTATAGTTTTAAAAAAGCAGGTCCTTTTAGTTCTAGTTTTAATTTTTTTTGTTTGTCCTTTCTTTTTTTCCGTTATTCTTATTAAATAGAAACTTAACAGTAAAACATTATTCACATAACGAACGTAATATTTCCGATTTACAATCTTATTGAAAAAATATAAAAATATTTGAAAATAAATTATCTTAAAATAATATTAGGCGTCAAAAACAGATGTGTAGTGACGGATAAGTTAAAATTATTTAACCTTTCTCTGTCAGACGTACGAAGTTGAAACTTGACGGACCGATAAAATGTCATAATTTTCGAATTATAATTGGACCAATAAGAGCGCTCCCGGATGAACGGACTGACGGACAAACGGATACATGAAAATTAAGCTTTATCCGTTTGTCCGTCATCCGTATGTCAGTTTTTCAATAAAATCGTCCGATAAGAAATGTTCTAATTTTCATGCATACGTTTTTTAATGACGTTTAACGGATTGATTTTGCGACAAATAGAAATTAAGTGTCAGTATATTCACTTACTAAATTTACCTAATGCTTAATTGTCATAGTTACAATTATGTCAACAATTGTAACTTTAACAGTTAGCTGTCTAATAAATTTAAAGGTAGGTAAATATACCTTATAAAAAGAATATACTAGCCCTAATATACATTAAAATGTATAGTTTTAAAAAAGCAGGTCCTTTTAGTTCTAGTTTTAATTTTTTTTGTTTGTCCTTTCTTTTTTTCCGTTAGTCTTATTAAATAAAAACTTAACAGTAAAACATTATTCACATAACGAACGTAATATTTCCGATTTACAATCTTATTGAAAAAATATAAAAATATTTGAAAATAAATTATCTTAAAATAATATTAGGCGTCAAAAACAGATGTGTAGTGACGGATAAGTTAAAATTATTTAACCTTTCTCTGTCAGACGTACGAAGTTGAAACTTGACGGACCGATAAAATGTCATAATTTTCGAATTATAATTGGACCAATAAGAGCGCTCCCGGATGAACGGACTGACGGACAAACGGATACATGAAAATTAAGCTTTATAATAATTATTATAATGACTTATGTCAGTGATAAGCCGGTTTTAAGCAATAATATTGTCGTGACAGTTTTCTTTCATTCTAATTATTGTACAAAATTTCTTGATCCGCCCCTGCCTGGAAGCCTCTTACAAGTTGTAAGTTAATAATAATAATAATAATAATAATAATAATAATATTTATTGGTCCAAAGATCATATACAACCCCACCCAGTGTTGACACTGTTAGTACTAGATCTAGTCCTAAAATTGATTTTTTAGTACGTTAGTACGCTTTAGCAAAATCTAGTACTAGTTAAATATATTCTCGCAACAAAATGTGTGGTTTAAACGGAATTAAAACCAAAATCATTTTTAATCATTTTGGCAACAATGCAAACAACTGACTGACTTCATGACAGTGACATGTTAGTAAAATTGCCCACAGATGGCAGCAAAAAAATGTGCAATCACACTGGGTGTTCTGCAACCTTCTTCTCACGGGCTTCTTTTTTATGGGCTTTTTATCACAGCCAGCGTTGCATTCTGCTACTTGCAGTTTTTTAGAAATTCTCGAGCAGGACTGCCAACATAAATGCCTTTATCTACTTCTATTGCATAATTTTGGGGTTTTTCCGTGAATATTGTTAAATGTTCATTACAAAATTCCTGCTTAACAACGTGAATAATAAACTTATTATTCACGCCGATTTCAATATTTACTGTGATTTGAACCAATCGGATTTTAAATTGGGAGAAGGCGACTATAATAACATTTAAAATTGGTAAAAAGTGAGGTTAACCATTTGACAGATTTTATTTATTTAATTTTGAAAATCATTTAATTATCTACTTATTGGAGTAGATAAAGTATAGTATTACACTCGAGATTATGCGCAATATTCACTCGGATGATTTAGGTCTCTCGTCTGGCAAATCGAGACGTTATCCTCACCATCGTAAATAATAGCCTGCATTATATCTCGTATAATAATATTCTATTAGTTGTCTCTCTTATAGTTTATTTTTTAAGATACGTTTTTTTTAAATACAAGTGTTATTTATTTAATTAAAAGTGCACTCATACAAAAATTCGTAACGCAAAACCAAATATATGAATTATTGGTGCTGCCATCTGTGGCCAATTTCACCCATATAGCATTTAGTACAATCTAGTACGAAATGACGGAGCCACCTAGTACAAAATAAAATGAACGAGTGGCAACACTGACCCCACCTCCACTAGCACTAGTTACGGGCCTGAGTGTAGCCTACACCGTGTAGGTATTTAACTTTAGCTATAACTAGATATATGCCATAATAATATGTAAGTAATTATTTTGCATGCGTTTGGGTTGGTGTTAATTTTGTTCACAGTTTTAGGAATTGATACCATTTAAGTACAAGCAAAAATGACCGTAAATATAAATTTAGACACGCGCCGTTGCAACGCGTTGTTTGGAGTAGACAAAAATTGTTCGTGAAACAACACTTTAAACTTTAAACAATTTGAACCAAAAATGCGATTTTATTTACGTTAAAAATAAGGTTTTTAAAGGGATTAACTTTATAAATGTGTATACTTAATTTTTTTGTGTTAAATTAGAATACATAGCTTTATGACCAATTATCCTTGGTTAAAGTATTTAATTAAAAAATATACGAATTTGAAGTTAGCATATCGAAACCAAAGGCTAATTGAACAAAATTATGGTTAATTTTAGAATCAGGGCACCCAAATTATCCTGGAAAAGTTGTTGGCCATCCTGTGGCAAAATGGCTGTTGACCAGTATTATAATTGAAAACGCTGTTGCGCATGTGCTTTAAATGTAATGTTGGCGTTTGTTTATCAAATCCATGTGTATGATTAAATATGTCAGGAAAAATTGTGATTAGAAAGTTTAATCGTTTTATTTTTTTAGCTGAATAATGAATTGTTGTTGAATTTAGCGGTCGGGATGGAGCGAGCCCGGCTCGGTGGCGAAATGGAAGGCATTTCATTTTTTTGCAATATTGGTTGCCAACTACTGGCGTGAAGTAGAAAACCTATTGTTTATATATATATATTGGGGTGGCCCAAAAAAAAAAATATATTTTTTTTCTCTTGTAAAAATATGTTAGTTTATCATGCTGTAAGAGCCCTGTCAAAATATCAGCTCGATTAAAAAAAATTTAGAGGTCGCTCAAAATTTTTAAAAATTTTCAAAATCGTCAAAAATTGAATTTTTGTTTTATTTTAATTTTTTTTCTCGTCTCAATATTATTTTTTAGGTTGAAAATAATAAAAATTCTGTAAATTTCAAATCAATATTTTTATTTCTAAAGGTCGCTAAAAGTTCGTTGATATTTATATTCAGTTGGGTTGGAAAACAAAATACTCTACTTTGAAAGTTAAAACAATCTTGAGCGACCTTTAGGAATCAATATATTGAAATTTTCAAAATCATTATTGTTTTCAAATTAAAAAATAATATCGGAACGAGAAAAAAAATTAAAATAAAATTTTTTTAAAAATCTTGAGTGACTCCTAAAAAATTTTTAATGATCTTTTGACAGGGCTCTTAAAACATGACAAACCAATTTATTTTCACAAGAGATGAGAAAAAAAAATAATCTTTTTTTTTTGGCCACCCTATGTATATGTGGCCCAAAAAAAAAAGATTATTTTTTTTCTCTTCTCTTGTGAATATATAATATTCACAGGGTGGGCCGAAAAATTAAAATTTGGAATTTAAAAACGCAATACCTACCAAAATATGCCTTTTTATATGGCTAATGTGTGTAAGAAAGCAGAATCATATTAAAGGTAATCTTCCGCCTTCTACATTGCTGTCCATATTATCGAAAATTTTGTATTTCCTCATACTTAAAATTAATTCTTTGCAACGCAGCTTACTTATATGTAAAAAAAATATTTGATGGTTAGGTCTAAAATCTGTCTAAAATATTTGATGGTTATGTCCAAAATCTGTCTAAAAGCTGTCAAAAAGTAAACGCGTAAATTTAAAAACGTATGATAAATTGTTAATCGTAGTTTTATATTATTAAATTAAAATCGTAGTTTTATAATCGCGTAAATATCGAAACATGTAATAAATTGTTTGTTTATCGTAGTTTTATAAAGTGCTTTATATTTAAAATGAGTGGAAAGAATACAATACTTACTAGAAAAAAAGTGAAGTGTCCCATTTTGGGATATCCGAAAGAACTGAACGAGAAAGTTTTGCCAACCATTGAAGGTGTACTAAAATTTTATTTATATGTCAGGTATAATCTTAAAATTAAATATTCCGGAAAAGAACCAAGTTTCTCAGACATTTCAAAAATTGTGATTTCAAAAATTCAAGAAATTTGGAAAAATACTTCAATCCCAATCGTTTCATTTGAACGAATCGAGCAAATAATTCGAAAACATTATACGGAGTATTTAAAACTGTTAAGGTTTCCTCAAGTCAGGCGTAATGAAAAATATAATTTAAAAGTAGCAGATTTCTTCGGTAAATGTGAAAAAAAATTGTTTGATGTTTCCTCTTGCAAGTGCCAACCAATTTCTTTCTATTCTTGTGAAAAATCTCGTAAAATACCATTTAAAGAACGAGCCTTTTTAGAAGATCAAAGATTAAATAGAAAAATGGCCTTAGGATCTGTTGATGTTAAAGAAACGAAAAGAATTTTAAAATTAACAAAAAGAAAACAAAAGGAAGTACAAAGACTCGCCAGTTCCAACTTACTTACACACAACAAATTAAAAGAGGAGGGTCTGGTTCTAAAATAGTAGTTAGACAAGATCATTCTTGTGCTTCTTCTGCTATTACATCTGGTATTTCGTCTAGAAATCAACTTAAACTTCCCACATTAGCTAGAACTTGCGATCGGTTTGGAGTTTCAGACAGATCTGCAGCAGCAATTGCATCGGCGGTTTTACAAGATGTTGGTATGGTGACAAAAGAAGAAAATCTTTCAAATGTAATAGATAAAAACAAAGTTCGAAGAGCTCTTGAAAAAGCCCGTAGTTTACTAAGTAAAGCACACACTGATTGTAAAGTATTTATAAAAAGCATTTATTTCGATGGTAGAAAAGATAAGACATTATATCAAGAGAAGAAAGATGGGCAATTTCACCGCAGAAGGATTTAAGAAGAGCATATTTCCATAATAGAGGAACCGGGATCTGTTTATGTGGGGCATATGTCCCCAACTTCTGGCACTGGAAAATCCATTGCAGTGAGTATTTATGAGTTTTGTGTTAAAAATAATATAAGCTTCGATCAGATGCGTGTTATTGGTTGTGATGGCACTGTAGTAAATACCGGCTATAAAAATGGTGCTATAAGATATTTAGAATTACAAATAAAAAGACCTCTTCAGTGGTTTATTTGTCAGTTACATGCGAATGAGTTACCTTTAAGACATTTATTTGAGCACATAGATGGCCGAACAACTGGTCCATCACAATATATGGGCCCAATTGTAAAAAAACTTGAGAATTGTGAGATGCGACCTGTGGTAGATTTTATTCCCGTTGTTGGATTTTTGCCTGAAGTAAATTCAGATGATCTAAGTACTGACCAGCGATATTTGTACAAAATATGTCAAGCTGTTTCCTTTGGACAATGCCCGCAAAATTTAGCCAATTCCCAACCTGGAAAACTATCACATGCAAGGTGGTTGACTAAAGCAAATGGAATCCTTCGATTTTACATAAGTTGTGAAAAACCGTCACAAAACTTAATAATTCTTGTTGAGTTTATTATGAAAGTTTATGCGCCGATGTGGTTTTTTATAAAAGTGCATTCCTTATGTAAAGATGGTGCCCGAAATGTATTTAAAACCATACAATTATCATGGTACTTAAATATTAATTTGAAGAAGATAATAGATCCGGTTTTACAACGCAATGAGTTCTTTGCTCATCCTGAGAACATTTTATTGAGTATGATATCCGATGAGCGCAAAGCTATACGAGATCTTGGTCTTATGCACATTTTAAAAGCTAGAAATGCGTCCACTTTAGAGACAATTCGGGAATTTAAAGTTCCTAAATTAAATTTTAATGCTTCTGATTATAGCGATCTAATAAACTGGATGGATGTTGAGGTTACACCACCTCCCTCCTGTCTTAGCGAACATCACCGATGAAGACCTTAATTTATTTATCGAGAATAATACTTTGGAGTTTTCTCGTTTTCCATCTCACACTCAAGCAGTCGAAAGAAGTGTGAAACTAGTAACTGAGGCATCTAGTTGTGTGATAGGCGAGAAATCACGCAATGGATTTATTCGCGTAAGAGTTAAATCACGTGAAATTATGCCTTCCATTTCCATCACAAAGCAGAATATAAAGTGGCTTAAAATATGGTCTAAGATATTTGAAGGGTGCACGGGAATAACGACCAAAGTCCATGTTTATACGTTAAGAGAAAAAATAGGTTTAAAACAAAAAACAAAATAAACCAACCTTTTTTAATGTAAATAATCTTAGATAATAGTTTTATAGAAAACATAACCACTAATTCGTCGGTGGGTCTCTGATCGCTTTTCATAAAGATATCATATTTTAGAGCCTGATTTCTGGGAACTACGATCGTTTTTTTGAAATGTTCGAATTCGAATTATTGTTGTATTTAAAATTTCCTATAGGTTGACATGCTTATCTCAGTTTAACTTCAAAAGTGACTTTCATCGTTATTACCGGGTACCCTTTATTTGTTAATGTTATTTTTAGTTATAAAACGTGTCAAATGTTATTTTTAGTTGTAAAACCTATTTTTTTTTGCAATAAAACTGTTTTTGAATCTTCTTATAAAGTTTAATTTTTTTATTATATTAACACCTTTGTACACGGTGTTCTTATGTCATCGCTTTGCATATTTTGTAAACAAGCTTACCGTCAAGTATTTTGAAATTAAAAAAAACCTGAATAGTACTGTAGGTACTATTAGAACAGGAGTTGAAAACCCAACCTAAAGATACCTTTTTATTTGTAAGTATATTTCCAGAACTGATCACAACCAAGTAAAATAATTTTGTAGTTTTAATACGCCTCCAAATGCCCCCATAAAGAAAACAGAGTGAAGGTTTGCGCTCCTTGTGGTACAAAAATCATTTTTGGAAAGAAAAAAGCAGCAGACTATTGTATAACTGAAAAATGTGAATCATTAATAAAACGTTTTATGAATTCTGATTTTAAAGCATCTGATTTAAAATGTCCATCGAGCATTTGTACATGTCGTTTGATCCTTTTTGAGCACGAAAAGCAACAAACCCGAAAACCTTTACCGAAAATGCCCAATTACACAGATATAATTTTACCAGCAACAACACGCTTAAATAAAAGTGACCAATGTAATTGGTTTAACTGGAAGATCCACCATACATCCTAAAACTCAGAAAGGCCGAGGTCATTCTAAAGATATATCTATAAATATCGAGAAATCGAATGGACTTTATGGCAGCTCAAGCAACACACATATTCTAAGAGCAACTGAATATGAAGAAGACAAAAAAACTTTAAAAACTTCATTAACTTTATGTAATGCTTGTTATCAAGAAGTGGGCAAAGGTAAAATACATTCTTGTGGAACTCTAGTAACGGCTCGTAAAAATGTTATGAAAATAGTTGAAAATCTTCCGGCAATACAACAAGAGCAAACCTTTTTATTTGTAAGTATATTTCCAGAACTGATCACAACCAAGTAAAATAATTTTGTAGTTTTAATACGCCTCCAAATGCCCCCATAAAGAAAACAGAGTGAAGGTTTGCGCTCCTTGTGGTACAAAAATCATTTTTGGAAAGAAAAAAGCAGCAGACTATTGTATAACTGAAAAATGTGAATCATTAATAAAACGTTTTATGAATTCTGATTTTAAAGCATCTGATTTAAAATGTCCATCGAGCATTTGTACATGTCGTTTGATCCTTTTTGAGCACGAAAAGCAACAAACCCGAAAACCTTTACCGAAAATGCCCAATTACACAGATATAATTTTACCAGCAACAACACGCTTAAATAAAAGTGACCAATGTAATTGGTTTAACTGGAAGATCCACCATACATCCTAAAACTCAGAAAGGCCGAGGTCATTCTAAAGATATATCTATAAATATCGAGAAATCGAATGGACTTTATGGCAGCTCAAGCAACACACATATTCTAAGAGCAACTGAATATGAAGAAGACAAAAAAACTTTAAAAACTTCATTAACTTTATGTAATGCTTGTTATCAAGAAGTGGGCAAAGGTAAAATACATTCTTGTGGAACTCTAGTAACGGCTCGTAAAAATGTTATGAAAATAGTTGAAAATCTTCCGGCAATACAACAAGAGCAAATTGCAACTTAGATTACCAAAAATGTTGGTCCTTTAGCACTCGTTCCATTTGTGTCGGCCTTTAAGGCTATGGACAAAATTGTCCAGGCATCTTTTTCGACTGAAAAACTGTATGAAAATAAATTAGAAAAATATATTAATGACCTAAACACTGCTTTTAAAGCTACCGGAGTATCCCAAACTTTGAAAATTCATGTTCTTCTTAGTAATCTAAGAGAAAGTTTAAGTATTTTGGAAGATGGGTTAGGTTTGTGGTCGGGCAATCTGGAGAGTCAGCTCACAGAGAATTTTTAAAACACTGGGAAAAGTACAAAGTAAATTCCTTTGCGCATAAGTCTTACTTATCAAGGTTAAAAATGGCAGTTCGCGACCTAAGAATTAGATTGTTCTATCTCCCAAAATTTAAAGAGGAACAAATAGCAGTTTAAAGTTTAATTTATATGCAAATGAAATTTTAAAAAGCTTTTTTTCCGTGTCAGATTTTTGAAAGAAAGAAACTCCCAAAACCTAAACACGGAAAAACAGCTTTTTAAAATTTCATTTGCATATAAATTAAACTTTAAACTGCTATTTGTTCCTCTTTAAATTTTGGGAGATAGAACAATCTAATTCTCAGGTCGCGAGTTGTGGAATTTTCTTCACGCCATCTCTAAAATTTTGTAATTTTTGGTAAAATTTCAAATTATTTTTGTTTATTTTCTTTGTCGCATAGTTAAAAATAAATTTATTTCGTATTTTTCTTTTTTTTTATTCGTATTTTTATGGATTTTTTTATTTTTAATGTAGTAGACATATGTATCTAAGTCCAGTTGCAACTGGGTTTAAAAAAAACGCACACACATTAACCGCGAAGAGTACAAAAACGCATTATAGCATTATAGCTTGCCTGAGGGAACGCGATAGGATGTTCAAACTGTTAAAATCCGAAAAAATTAAATAACTGAAAACTAGAAAAAAAGCAGAACAAAACCCTTTGAACAGATTTTTTCGTGATTTTTGTTATACTTATCGCGCCTTTAAGAACACCTTGTGTAGAGGGCACAAAAATTTAAAAAATAAAAATAATAAAATATACGAGTTTTTTCTTTTTACTAGACGCATCTTTTCCCTCCTATTGGATTTTTAAATTTAAAAAAACAAAAACACCTATATAGAAACGGCCCACCCTATATATATTATATATATATATATATATATATATTAGGGTGTGCCAAAAAATCTCGATATTTTTTTTTCTTGCTCTCCACCCAAAATATCGTAGAATATGTCCGAACAAATATTCTGTTAAAAGCGGAGCTCATAATTTCAATTTTAAGAGGTCCCTCATCGAATCTGAAGTTTTGCCGCTTAAATAACACAGAAAACTGACTTTTTTACCTTATTTATTCTTGCAACCTAGGAAGATTTTTTTTTTTCGTAAAATCCATGACTAATTCTTACAAAGCATTAAATTTGGACAAAAAAATCTTATTAAGCCGAATTTCTATTTTCATTATTTAATTTTTTACATAGCTTTAAATTTAAAGATAATAATACAAAAATGATGACTTTATACGCCTGTAACTTTTAGAATATTGACGATATAAAAAATTCGCCTAAAACTTTTTTGTGGTCCATCAGACAAGCTAAAAAATTACCATTTGACTTTTTCGTCTAACTTCAATAGTTTAGCTGAAAAAGGCAAAAAACGTAAAATTTTAAATTTAAAGCTCTGTAAAAAATTAAATAATGAAAATAGAAATTCGGCTTAATAAGATTTTTTCGTCCAAGTTTAATGCTTTGTAAGATTTGGTCATGGATTTTATGAAAAAAAAAATTCTTCCTAGGTTGCAAGAATAAATAAGGTAAAAAGGTCAGTTTTCTGTGCTATTTAAGCGGCAAAACTTCAGATTCGATGAGGGACCTCTTAAAATTGAAATTATGAGCTCCGCTTTTAACAGAATATTTGTTCGGACATATTCTACGATATTTTGGGTGGAGAGCAAGAAAAAAACTATTTCGAGTTTTTTTGGCACACCCTAATATATATATATATATATATATATATAAAAAAAATCCCGTTTTATTAAAATTGAAAGACAACAAATGAATTGAGGCAATCCTCAATATTAATATTAAGGGCTCAAATAGGCGCCAACATTTTTGTTTTTTAATGTACTATTAATTTTTCAACACCATTAGGAAAAATAATAATTGTTTTTTTTAAGCACCCTAATATATATACTTATATATTTAATAAATTCAATTCTCTACAAAAATATTTTAAATGAGTCGGGTAGACTCGCCAAAAAAGTAAAAAACCTAAAATTTCGTATAATTTGAACTTTGACCTTAAATTTCTTTAGAAGGATCAAATTTATCAAAAAATCATAAAAAACCTTTTTTGTAGAGCGTTCAATTCTCTACAAAATATGTCAAGAACTTGACAGTACGACCTATTGTTTGTTAGTTAGAGAGAGCTCATTTTTTCACAGGCTCATTTTTATATCTATACAAAACTTTTGAGCGTGGTTCCGAGAAAAAAAACAAAAAAAAAGGTTTTTTTGAATCACCTTAATATATAATATATAATTTATAAACATATCTCCATCTCCATCTCGTAACATCTCGAATGTTATCTGGGATTGGTTAACATATTATAATATACAACAAAATTATTATTTTAAGTACAGTCAATAAAAATCTTAAAAATCCAAAGGCAATTGGCTAAGACAATAAAAAATCAGTTGGTAGGTAATTATAATTATAATATTATAAATATACAGTGCGAAAGAACCTGTAATAATCAAACTTATGGGTTTATACATACTCAAGTTATATTGTATATTTAAATTTACATTGCATCTAAAACCGGTGGCATTTTAAGGCAGTGCTAATGGAACACTCCAGAGAAATTAATTTCAAACAACTTGTTTTACATTATAATGCAAAATAAGACACTGCCATAATGTACAACATATTTTAAAACATTTTTTGATAATATATTTTATAATATAAAATTCTATTGGTAATATTAGTGGGACGCTGATGTTATAACTTTTTTTATTGCGAAATGTAATTATATTTGCACTTACTTTGTTCCCAAACTCCGGCATTTTCTGTGTCCTGGAATAAATTTGTTGCCTGCTGAGACGGCCTGCAATCGAAGTGAACCGCATTGTTTCGCAGGTGATAAGTTAAGCGAAGCTATTGTCACAGCGTCAGCAATGATTGACTCTTTGGAGCTGCAGATCGAGAAGCTTGGCGGTGGAGTGGGTGGTTCAAGTTTAATAGAAAGTCTAAAATTTGAGTTTAATTTTGTTTTTAAATGATTTATACATTAATATAAACGTACTTGTACTGGTCGTCTTCTACAAATTTTTGTAGTTCTTCGATATACCTAATTGAATTTAAATAGTCCTGTATGTGTGGAATCACTAATAAGTGTGAGTAGTCAGAGTGTTGGTAGTTTGAGATTATTCTAAGGATATTGTTCATTTTTAAGGTACGTGGTTGAGATTCTAGTCCACCCAGGTGTGGATGAGCCATGTCAATGTAAACTAAATCAGTCAAATATAATCCTAAAACAAGTTTTTATGTTTAAAAACGTAATTTAACATAAAGGAACTTTTTAGTATGTTGATAAGTAAAAAGTATAATTTTATGTTGGGTAGTGTAATTAATTATTAAGAACTCTGTAATATTAATTTGTAACAAACTTATTATCAGGCACAAAACAATAAATAAGGAATTTACAACAGTAAATCAATCAATGGCTTAGTGGCAATAATACAACATTTATTTACGTTTTTAATTTATAACAAAAAAGTAATGTAACCAATGGGCATTGTCACAAAAAAAATGTGTGACGTACTATAAACTGTACCAAAACACAGTACGACAAAATTTGATTTTTGGTCCCTCCCATGAAAAATTTCTAGATTCTAAAAATAGAGTTAAAAAAATGATACCCGTGTCTCGGCGTTTTTTCACAGCACGTCATAATTTTTTTAAGGGCTATCCAATAAAATGTTATATATTCACACTATTCGCGACATAATTTAATAGACTCGATAACAGCTGGACTGCATAGTTAAAAATATATATATTTACTAAATGGATAGGCAACCATTATAGATGCATTTTAAAATTATTTTAATCTTATACAGAGTTTTGCACATTTAAGAAATATATCAAACGGTTTATTTTTAAACCAAGTAACAAAATGTTTCAATTTTAAGCCAATCAAAATGCTTTAAAGTCGGGTGATTAAAATTTTTATTTATTCAATTTTTTGTAAAAATTGAGCTTTGTTGAATTAACATTTTTAATACTAAAAATTAAAAGATATTTAAATGAATTGATTTAAGTCTTAAAGCAAGTGTACCTAAAGTAGGGTTAAGTGGAAGAAGCAGGGATAAAAGTAAAAGACCTTTAACACCCAGTACTACCATTTTTTCCGAGATGGAATCTGAATTTATTCCCTGTAGTTCGGGTTATAAAGTACATTTTATAACCCAGGCTGATTTCAATGATCTTGTTCGTGATGCCAATTTATCAAGAACTACAGCGGAATTGGTTGCATCACGGCTCCGACAATGGAATTTAGTTGCCGATGACTTTAAAATAACGGCAAACCGAAAACGAAATATTTGCATGTCGTTTGACAAATATTTTGCTTCACATGAGGATTCTGAAAAGAACCTGGCTTATTGTGCAGACGTCGATGCATTATTCGAAGAAATTGGTCATCCTCATATTTCAGAAGAATGTCGACTCTTCATTGATTCCTCTGTGAATAGCTTAAAAGTAGTTTTACTTCATATTGGAAACAAGTATCTATCTGTTCCAATCTCATATTTCAGAAGAATGTCGACTCTTCATTGATTCCTCTGTGAATAGCTTAAAAGTAGTTTTACTTCATATTGGAAACAAGTATCTATCTGTTCCAATCGCCTATGCCACAAATATGCCTGAAAATTATGACAATATAAAGCTAATTCTAGAGCTGATACACTACAATCAGCACGAATGGAAAATCTGAAAGTTGTGGGATTGCTGACTGGTTTAAAAAAAGGATATTGTAAACACCAATGTTTCTTGTGCACTTGGGAAGGCCGTAAGACCGAGCTGCAATATACTGATTTTACATGGGAGCCACGCATTAACTGTCAATTAGGTCAGTTAAGCATTGAAAACTTACCGTTGGTGGATGCAAGGAAAGTAATCTTTCCACCACTTCACATTAATCTTGGCCTGATTCGCAATTTTGTTCGAGCACTGGATTCGTCCGGTGAAGCTTTTAAATTTTTAAATATAATTTTTCCAAAATTGTCTACAGAAAAAATTAAAGCAGGTATACCTGCTTAAATTTTTGTATATGTATACATTTCAATATAATTTTAGGTTTATTTTTTAGTAACAACATTGTATGTTTCAGGTATATTTACTGGTCCAGATATATATATCAAAATAAATAAAAAATAATGAATTTTATAATTTAATGAGCATGATAGAAAAAAGGGCGTGGAATGGTTTCGTTGCAGTGGTCGATAATTTTTTGGGAAACAAAAAAGCAGACAACTACAAAGAAATTGTTGCAGTAATGATTTCTGCCTTTCAGGACATGAAAGTACATGTCACTGAAAATACATTTTTTCCATGCTCATTTGGGCTATTTTCCACCAAATTTGGGCGATTTTAGTGACGAACATGGCGAACGTTTTCACCAAGACATTTTAACAATTGAAAAACGCTTCAAGGGAAAAGACGTCAGGCATTTGCTGGGTGAATATTGCTGGTCAATTGTTCGAGATTCTGAAGCAATATATAATCGTCAAACTAAACGACCAAGATTTTATTCCAACATGTATTGAATATAAGATAAAATAAATAAATGTGTTTCATTAAAAAAAAAATAAAAAAAAAATTATTTAAAAAAATCAAAATATAAACTTTTTTTATATTTTTTTTGTATTGTGTAAAAACATACAATATTTACAAAAAAATTTTTTAATTTTTAACCGAATAAAAAATGTGCAATCTGTATAAGCATAAATAATATGAATGACCGCTTAAAATTTTTTTATGACGTGATCTCGTGAAACTGTGAGACACGGGTACGTTTTTTTTACCTCTATTTTCAAAATCTGCTAAAATTTTTCATGGGATGGAAATCGTGTTGTACTGTGAAATACTAAAAAAAATTCAATATGTGTTATTGCCATCCAAATAATACTAATACTTTTAATATAATATATATATAATAATATTTTTCATATAATATGATCATATAATATAAAATATATTAAAATAAATATATATACAATATAATATATTATACAATATTATTCTTATATATAATTTGATTTTTAGGTTGCTGTAATAACTGTTTTAACCAATGGCTTTGATATGAGTTTGTGTGCAAACAATTTCGTTTCAAAGCCTAAAGGAAATATGATTTAAAATGTTGGTGTTATTTTATAACATATTTTTTTTATAAATAGGTAATTTAAATGCGGACGTTAATAAAAAAATTTAACATAAAATATACTTGAAGCAGCAGTAAAAAATAAAGTTCTAAAAATAAAACATAAACATTTTATTACTTCTTTATCATCTACAGAAAATATTCTAGAGGTTTTTTCCAGTTTCTCAAAATTGATGTAAGTGGGAGAATGTGACTTTTGTAACTACTACTCATTTGTAAACTTACCCAAATATGGTATACAAGGTAATCTTAAGCTTTCGATGTGACTTCTAAGATTCTTCCAGTTATTTGCATCAGAAAATACCTCTGCCAATCTATCAAAGGTTTGTTTTTCCTTTTTTGCCAAACCACCCCATGTTTTCGCTAATCTAGTAAAATAAATGGTTTAGTAGCGAGCATGATATAGTCGCGGCCAAATCAGAATGGGTGCACGTCATCAACGTTTTTTGCACGTCATCAAAGTTTTTCATAATTACATAAAAAATGTTTAAAAAATAAGGAAATTGTTACAGTTTTTGGTAAACAAAACACATATGAATGATATTCTTTATACGCAAATTTAACGGCACTAAATTTACAGTTTAAAGTTGGTAATGCTAATAAAGTCATTACACTGCATTGATGACGTGCACCCATGCAGATTTGGCCGCGGCTATTTATAATAATATGGTAGCGATTATTATGATTTGTTAACAATTAGATTACCTATAAATTGAGGCACTTTGTAAGGCAGAAATTATTGCAAACAAAGAGTGTAAATTATTAAGGTCGTAGAGTTTTTTGGCTATTCTAATAAAGTGAGTTAAAACTTCCGAGCGTTGCTTAGATGTGCATCCTGAGAGTATTTCTTGTACAGCCCAAAAACTAACCTACAAAGAATTAATTAATTATTGATTAAAGTAGGTACCTTTAATTTTTTTAATTTTATTTATTAAACCCAAAAAAACATAAATGTTTATAACAGGCATAAAATACAACAATATATATAGGCAATCAAGATTATTACTAGTATCACATACAATTTGAGTCTTAAATTAGTAATAGAATTATTATTATTAATATCACATTCATTAAAAAGTCATGTAAATGCAAACGCCAAACAAATCAGTTTAATATTTTTTTCTAAAATATCCCATAACATGTCCGGTTTTATTATAAAATCAAAATTCATCAAAGTCAAAATTACCAAAGTGGTAAATTTGCTTTCTGGTTTAAATATTTGTGTAAAAATGACATGTAACTTTTTTTTGTTGAAAAATGCGTTTTTTGTAGAGTGGTTGATAACTGGTTGATAACACTTTGTAACACAAATGTTCATGTTAATTTTTTTATATCCATGGTAACAGAACGTCATTATCAAGTCGATGTAGCGGAGTCAGAGAGTAAACGTAAAACGTTAAAACCATAACCAACAAATAAGCCCTCATAGTGCAAACAACTATACACTCGATGACAAAATTAACCGGACACTTCATTTTTCTTCCACAAAATTTATAAAACGCACTTTATATTAACTTAACAGCCATGCACATATGCAGACAAATAAAATTAAATGAGTTTTTGGCTTTCAAATATCACGGGGACACTTTTTTAGCAATTTTTTCAAATCGTTTACGTTTCACAGAGCTCTACAATTCAATTTAATTGCTGTTTGCTTCGAGTTTCGAAGGTTGTTTAAAGAATATAATAGTGTTAGAGGTGTAAAATTGTGAATTATTGTAAAAAATTCGTCATGACTCCGGAAGAAGCTGCTCAAGCTGTTGCTCTCCACAATGCAGGACACAGTATCCGATTTATCGCCAATTTGATTAATGTACCGCGAAGTACAGTATCTGATGCGATACAAAGGTTCAGGGAAACTGGTTCCTACTCAAGATTGCCTGAACAAGGAATACCACGATCAACAAACGCAGTTGAAGACCGTTTTGTTCGACTCCAAGTTCTGCGAGATCGGACACTTCCTGCTACAGCTTTGAGTAGGAGATTGGCAGACGTGCATGGGACCTTGGTTTCATCATGTACAGTATTAAGAAGGTTGAGAGAGCAAAATCTCACTCCTCATGCAGCTGCCACTGGCCCTCTTTTGGATGCAGCTCATCGCAGACAGCGCTTGGAATTTGCGCGCAGTCATGTCGAGTGGGGTATGGAAGAGTGGCGATGCGTTCTCTTTACAGATGAGTTCCGTTTCACGAGATATGCTTCAGATCGTCGTCAACTTGTGTTTAGGAGACCTGGGGAGCGATATAACCAGTGTTGCTTTGCTCCAAGAGTACAATTTGGTGGTGGCGGTATAATGGTATGGGCAGGCATATGTTTGGAAGCTCGTACGGCCCTTGTTACGTTTCGGGGAGGCAGCATCAACGCTGACAGGTACATTAGGGAGTGTCTTGAAGAGCATGTGGTACCTTTTGCTCCATTTAAAGGGCCAAATTTCTTGTTAATGCAAGATAATGCTCCACCGCACACTGCCCGGGTAACTCGTCAGTACCTTCAGGATGTTGATATTCAGGTGTTGGGGTGACCACCAAGGAGTCCGGACCTAAACCCAATAGAGTATATGTGGGACAATCTAGGAAGAAGGATTACACGGAACTATGGCGAGTTTCACACTGTGGTTCAACTAGAACAAGCTCTGTTAAATGAATGGGAGCAGATATCCCAGAATGAGGTTGCTGGGTTAATAGAAAGTATGCCACGAAGGATAAGAGCCGTGATTCAAGCTCGAGGAGGAAATACTCACTATTAAAGATTTTTTGAGGCATCTTTTGCAAAAACACTTTTTTCAAATTTTGAATTCTTTTATTTTTAATGTATATTTACAGAAAATTTTTTGTTTTCCTTTTTTAAAAATGTTCATTAATTAAGATTTAATTAAAATTATTAAAAATTAAGATATCTGTTATTATATTTTCCTAGAAAACCTAGTGTCCGGTTAATTTTGTCATCGAGTGTAGTGTAACAAATACAGTGAGTACAGACTACTCTACGGTCAATAATTAGTTAAGGGCCAAGTGAAAAGGAGTGAAGTGACAAGTGCAAACGAACATAGTGAAACGGTCAAAAGAGTTAAGTGTTAAGTGACAAGAAAGAGTTAAGTGACAAGTGTAAGTGTCTGAGCAGTCGCACCATCTGTCAGCAGAACGATTTTTACTGGCCAAACAAAAGAGGCCAAACAAGGGAGGAACAGGCCACCTGCAAATAATTCCTAAGTATCCTCAACTCATCCGCATGACCTAACATAATTTGCAAATTAAACTAAACAAGGCACATTGCCTAATCCCTACAAAAAAACAATAATCATTGGCAACAAAATAAAATAAAAAGTCAATTTTCCAAGAAAAAACCAAACAGCCGATCGCGGACACACACCAAAGTTGAACAGGGCAATAAAGCTGTCAACAAAACAATTCAAATATAACAAACCGAGACCAAATAAATTTGACATTTAAGACATAAATAACACATAAACTAAGAAAACATAAACAAAGTAAAAAAGCACTTTAATCAAACTCCATGGAATTTGTAAACACATTAGACTTTAAATTAAAAGTAAAAAAAATACCCCCCACTGGGAACTGCCTTATCGCAGCGACTGCTCACCAGCTGTTCAACACGGTGATAGGTTCGCTACGCGAAACTGAAACAACAGCAGACACTAGACAAATATTAAACAACCACTTACGTAATAACCTAGGAACGTACAGACCCTACATCGAGGACGCAATAAATGAACTAAGCAGTCGTTATGAACACATAAGTGACAAAACAGGACAAATTAATGCGTACCTAAACGACCACGGTAATTACGGCTTCTGGGCCGGACTGGAAACAATACTAGCCGCCTCAGATGTATTCAGCGTCGCAATCGAAATTTACCATGATCCGACACGGACAATGACAATAATGAACAAGACGAAGACCTCGACTAGGAAACTACACCCCTGCAGCGTAATAACAACTCCCCAACTCCAAATAATAATCCCAAATGTTTGGATTAATACTAATCGACTGGTCTAGGGGGATTCCGCGTCGTACTTAGTTTTAAGTCGGCGTAATTGTCCCCCAAAAACCAACACCCTCCCGTCCCTCCTCCATACCCCACTGAGCGTATAGCATAGGCTCGGCGAACCCGGGAATGGCTATTAAAACTATTCGCCTCTCGCTCTCGAGCCCCAAATAGGGGACAGTACGGAACGCAATGGACATTCGCACCCAGCAAACACGGGTAAAGCCGTGCAGTTGCTGGGGAAGAACAAAAATCGGCGTAAGTAAACATAGGCCTGTACGGGGTTCGAGAGTCAAGAGGAAATGGGGCTGGTTATACGTCTCTTATACTCATACTCATACTCATGGTAACAGAACGTCATTATAAGTATGACATTATGTCATTGACATAATCAGTCTCAGCACAGGTACAAAGATCTCATAAGAAGGTCTAAGAGTCAGCAGCCAAGCTCCAAAAGATTCTCTCAAAGGATCCAGGACGAGAGCTGGGATCATTAAGGCTTCCCTCCGATGACTTCACCGCCACCGCGGAGGAGGCACTTGAACGGCTCCTGGAAACCCACTTTCTGGCTCAGAAATCCTGTAAACTGTCGAACCACCAAGGCAAGCTCCACCAGCTGGCGTAACGCCAACTGACTGGAAGATAGCTGCAACGGTAGTAACAGAAAACTCCATAAAGTGGGCTATCCACTCATTTGGATCTTTTAAAAGCACGGGACCAGATGGCATCATTCCGGCTCTCTTACAAAAGGGGCTAGAACCACTGACCCCGCACTTGATACGCCTCTTCAGAACCTTCCTTGCACGGGGCTACGTGCCACAATCCTGGCGAAAGGTTCGGGTGGTGTTCATCCCCAAGCCAGTACGTTGTAACTACGAGACTGCAAAGGACTATAGACCCATCAGTCTATCCTCGTTTCTCTTAAAAACTATGGAGATACTGGTGGACATATTTATTAGGGATAGGGCACTAAAAAGAATTCCCATGCATCCTAACCAATACGCTTACAGGACAGTCATGTCGACGGAGACCGCTCTTCACAGCCTGGTGACAAGACTGGAGAGAGGAATTCCTTTCAAAAAGATGGCTCTGGGCACGTTTCTAGATATCGAGGGAGCATTCGACAATACCTTCTTCGAGTCGATAAATGAAGCTGAGGAGGGCTTTGGCATAGAGAATACCATTGTCAAATGGAACCGCGTCATGCTTGAAAGCAGAATCATTACAAGCTCGAACTACAGAGGTCAGCTCAACCATAGCCGCAGGGAGGTGTACTATCGCCTTCGCTGTGGTGCCTAGTGCTGGATGGGCTACTCCGCATCCTAAACGAGGAGGGTATATACGAGGCTACGCGAACGACCTCGTCATTGTCGTAGCTGGAAACAAAATGTTACCAAGAGGAAATGCGACGTAAGCAAGTTTCTTGGTGTTTTCAAAAGACCACACAAGAAACTGAGAACTGCGTCATATTTTTTCTTATATTTAAAAAGGGCTGACTACTCAGTTTCCTCTGTAAGAGTGGCAGTCTGCTCTTGTTATTTTTAATCAGTTATTCATTAGCATTCAGCTGAGTATCATCTCTGTATTAAAGTAAATACATCTAATTTTATTAAGTTGTGTTTATTGAACAACGTTCCTGTTGCACCAAAATCCAGTCAACTAAATTCGCATACGGAAAATGTTTTCATGGATTAGTTTTCAGTACATAAAAATTGGTCCTTCGAACCGGATATAAACCAGTGACCTGTGAACTACAAGACACAAAGACATTTTAGTTCCACTAATTATCAACAACACGAGGCGTCTCGATTCCCCGCTGTCAAGCTACAAGGAGCCGACGAACGACTTAGCCTTATTTACAAGCCGCATAAATAGGGCAATACGGTAGCCAGATACACCAGACAACACATCTTATCTTTAAACTGAAAGTGCAATATAGTTAAGTGTAAAGTGTGTGTTGATGTATGAGTGAAGTGCAGTGATCGGTTTTACGAAAAACCGGCTACTTCGTCAATGCGTTTTTATAGGTGCTGATAAGCAATATTTATAATAAAGCGTAATTAAACTCTCAATAACAGTCACGCAGTTAATTAACGATACGAAATTCTTATATTGCAACAAATTCGATTTTCTATGCGACGATTTACGATACGATATACAAAAAGTGGTACCACTTAAAAGCTACGTGACTGATACGTATAATATAATATCAATATAATATATTATATTACTTGTGCACAACAACGATTTACGATACGATATTCGATTATTCACGATGCGATATTCGATTATTCACGATGCGATATTCGATTAATTACGATACGATATTCGATTCGATATTCGATAATTAAACGAAATACATGCAAATACAAGCTAGCTTGATACGACAAATACGATTTTAATAATGCGAAAACTGTAATTAACACGATAATTACTACAAAAAGGCTTCTTTCTTAATTTTATTTAGAGTTAAGAGAGATCTTATCTACCAAGGCAATTATTCGTTTTTAACAGCTGACAAACCAGCTGATCCAAGAAGCAGCGTCTGCAACACAATTTGAAGACTACAATTATCAATCGGTAAGTGCTTATTTAATTGAGTCACCAAAAACACATTTACATTTACCCATCTGTAAACACTTCTATTGCAATGATAAAATTAATCTTTTAATTCAAAATGACCGAAATCAAATAAAGACTAAGATTACTAAAAAAAACGTAATTCAATTAAAGATGAGATAAATCATTTAAACTATTATCTAGAAAATAATAATAAAGACACACAATTCGTTGAGTTGCAAATACGCCAAAAAAGACTTGTTACTAACTTCGGAAATTTTGATCAAATTTGTGACAAAATTACTTTAATAGAAGATAGCGCAGATAATACAACCGAAAAAAATGACATTTTGAACGATTACTTCGCTATATTGAGTAAAATTCAAGAGCTTATTTCCGGACCCTTAATGCAAAATAATTCAGACTTGATTTGCATTCACTCGATAAACTCGATACGTAACTCTCTAAATTCACGGAAACGCAAACTCAAGTTACCACATACAAAAATTCCAAACTTTTCGGGTGATCGTAGCAATTGGCTTTATTTTAAAAATACTTTTATTTCGCTAATTCACGATGACGAAGAATTATCCGACAAGGATAAGTTCCTGTTACCGCAAACCGCGTGCTCGGGCGACGCTGGAAAAAAGATCATAGGTTTTCTAAATTAACGTGATTTCGGAACGTAGGGTAAATGATTTCACAATACATGCGAGTGGAATCCACGAGTCGTGGACCACGACACGACGTTGCTGGGCAACAATTTGGCTGGCGCGCCTCTCAGTTCTGTTGACCGCACCATAAAAAATTTAATACCAAAATTAAATATTGTAACTTTTGCTATACACTATAAGGTTTAAGGAGGTCCCTACACTATCAATATTATTGCACAATATGTTGTATTAAGCAATTTAGTGAACATTATGTTGACAATATTGCCTAATTTATTTTTATTGTCTGATTGCCTAGGGACAATAATCAATTTTTTGTGCAGTAATATTGAGCAAAATATTTTTTAAACGTCTAGGGACCCCTTTAATACACAAAAACCTGTTGATTCCTTGAATAATAATAATAATAATAATAATAATAGTTTATTAGCATCATACATATAAATACATGTTTAGGCAGTCATAAAAAGGTACATAAGTATTTAAGAAATAAAAGTTGACTATGTGTTGAACAAACAAAATTATATACAAGTTTTAACATATTTTAAAAAGCAGTGAAAAATAAAATATACATAAAACATTTACAAGTAGGTATACATAATTAAAATAACAAAACAAGTTAAAACAATCGGTGCCCAATCAATCATAAAACAAATTAAAATTATAATTAAGATAATCAGACGTGGAATAAAAACTATGCTTTAAAAGAAATGATTTTAATACCACTTTGAATTGTTTAAAACTTAAATCTCTCACGGACTGTGGAAGTTTATTAAAAAACATTGGACCATAATAATTTATGCCATTTCGGCTTCTGTTAAGTCTATGAAAATTTAAATGAATATCACCAGAGTTTCGCATATTGACACTACTTTCTTGCCTTCGGGTATTAAACAAATACAAATTACTTCTAACATACAACAAACAATTTAAAACATATGTACAGGGTAATGTTAAAATTCCTAACTCCTGAAAGGCAGCTTTGCAATCATCTCTATAGTTTATCCTTTTTAGAATACGTACAACTTTTCTTTGGAGTCCAAATATACGTTGGCTATGAGAGGAATGTCCCCAAACCAGAATTCCGTAGCTCATTTTTGAATGAAATAAAGCAAAGTAGGCACATTTTAGGACATTTTCCGAGACCATCAAGCTTAGGCGCCTCAGCAAATATACACATGAAGACAAAGACCTTGACACATCATCTACGTGTGCAGCCCAAGTCAGCCCCGAATCAAGCCTTAGACCCAGAAAAACAACTGAATCTATTTCGTTGGGGCACGGAAGCTGACGCAGAGAAAAGTAGAAGGTCTTTGTCTTTTCCAAATTTAAGCACAATCCGTTACAAGCAAACCATGAGCTTAATTTTGACTGGGTTTCAAGCATTTTCAGACTTACATTCTCAAATGATTTATTTTTTACCACTGCTGTTGTATCATCAGCAAATAAAAATAATTTTAAAGCCGGTAGATCCACTGGTAGGCTATTAATAAAGATTAAAAATAAAATCGGTCCAAGAACCGAGCCTTGAGGTACTCCAAGATTTAAAGGTAAAACGTCAGATACTGTATTGTTAACTTGAACCATTTGATATCTATTCGATAAAAAAGACGACATCAGTGACACAGCACTATCTGAGAAATTATACATTTTCAATCGTTCAAGTAGGATTTTCCTTGAAACGCAGTCAAAAGCCTTTGACAAGTCACAAAAAACAGTACCCGCAAAACTTCCCTCCTCAAATGAGCCACATATGAACTCGGCTAGGTGACTTACTGCAATGCTTGTAGATAAGTTTTGTCGAAAACCATACTGTGACGTTGAAAAAAGGTTAAACGTTTCAAAATAATTTGCAACTTGTTTTGCTAATGCCTTTTCAAAAATCTTACTTAAAATAGGTGTTATAGAAATTGGCCTATAGTTATTAAGTTCATTAATGTCGCCCTTCTTATGCAAAGGTAAAACCCTGGAAATATTAAGGCTTAAGGGATATTCCCCTTTTAAAATTGATTCGTTAAATAATTTACATAGTGGATAGATGATTAGGTGAACAATTGATTTAAGCATTTTTGAATTCAACCTATAAACATCCATGCATCGGGAATCCTTAAGTTGCACAATTATATCTCTTAGGACATTAAAAGTTATTAAAGAATGTTTTGTCTATCTCTAATAAAGATTCCCTAGTAAGAAAAAACCTTCTTAGTAACTTTTGGTATTATAGTTTAATAATTGTATAATATTAGGTATATTGGATTCCATCCACGCTACCTAACAAACTTAATTTTTTATGCACCGTTCCAATGGAACGATTCCACCCGCCTCGTTATATTGGTTATATGCACCGATAAAGTTCAGCTTAAGTCGGCGCGCCGTCCAACAAGAAACGAAACGAGGTAACTGCGCCTTTAAACAGTTCCGACGTTAGCGACGTTCGTTCTGTTCTATGTTTCACGTCGTTCCCTTCCCACTCGCTCCGTTCACTCATTCGATGGTCGGATTCTCTGTTTCTATTCAGTTCGATCCGCTGTCACATCGTTCCGATATATTTAGGAACGTTCCGGAACGTGATTTAAAAATAACGTTCCAAAATCACGTTATCAAAATGACGACCCATCACTAGGTCAGATACAATTGTAAAGCCGGTTTTCCACCAAACGGACAAAACAAAAACAAAACACAAACTCGTGTCGAATAAAACAAAACTGCAACTTTTTGCAAACTTTTTGAAGACTGGCGTGTTTTGCGACAGTTTGAGTTTTGTTTTTCGAGTCCCGCTCGGAAGCGGTAACATCAAAAGGTTTCGACGTGTTTTGAAACTCGAGTCTGTTTAGTGGAAACGGTCGTGTTGTGTTTTTTGTTTTCGACTTTTATTTTATTTTGTTAGTCTGGATACGAATTTCATACTAAATTGGTAGGTAAGTAAGAAACATATTTTTTTCCAAGTGTATAATAATATTCATATTATATTCCTCATAAGTCTATATAGAAATACTACAATGTAGTTTTTTAAAATTTTGTAACCTCATTTTTAGATTAGGTTTAACTGTCAGACGACAAAATGTCACCATTATTGTTCGGCGGTCAATAATAATTTGACTTTTGAACTAGTACAATAATGTAGTGACTACTAGTTCAAAAGTCAAATTATTATTGACACCCGAACAATAATGGTGACATTTTGTCGTCTGACAGTTAAACCTAACCTAAAAATGAGGTTACAAAATTTCAAAAAAATATCGAAATTTAGAGCTTGAAAAAAATAGTATATAAAACACGGCAGTATAAACCAGCCACAACTAAGAATAAGATAATCTTTTTCTCTAAACATGTTGGTTGATACTGAAAAAGTGTGTTCTGACATAATCACGACAACTAGTGGAAAAGGACCGAAAACAAAAACAAAACTCGAACAAAACTTAGTTTGCTTGATGGAAACAAGAGTTTCGGGTTTGTTTCAATTTTTTTTTTTGATTTGCAAGTTTTTAAAAACACAAACAAAACCCAAACTCAACTGTCCGTTTGGTGGAAAACCGGCTTAAGAGCAGCCACAGTACATACCAAAACTAGTATTTTCAAAAGGCCCTTCCGATCTAGTCGATAATGTTTTATTTTTCCTCTTTAACCAAATATTGTAAAATTAATTAAATTTAAACATTGTGCAATGTCAATACACAATGACATTAATGTTATGTTACTTAAACTTATTATTAATTTGTTACTTAAACTTATTAATATTTTATTGTTTCGACCTTTACTTGATGAAACTCCATGCATGTCACTAATATATAACTGGATAAAAAACAAACACTGTTTTTGAGTTTCACGAATTTATTTAAATTTTATTTGACAATTGTTTCGCTAACACTGTAGCTTCTTCAGAAATGATTTCAAACTTTATCTCATAACGAAATTATATAACACAATTATTGCAGGTAATGGGTTTTTTATAAAATATTAGTACTGTATAATTATTTTACCTGTCGAAGTCCCAAAAGGCTGGGGGTATTTGTATGTGCGCTGTTGACAAAACGATACATGAAGCGGGCGAGGGGTATGTATAGTGTAGTAGACTAGTGTTTGGAGATTTAGTAGCCATGGAAAAATATACATCGCGCTTTTTGTGTACGTGCGTATTACCGGAACGGTGATTCAGTCGTCCTCGCTCAACGGCAAGCACCGAAAGACGACACGATCCGACGATGGGTCAAAATGTTTGAGGAAACCGGCAACACAATAATAACCCACCATACGGGCCGGCCAAGATCAGCTAGGACTCAAGAAAAAATTGAACACGTGAGAGCTTCAGTTCGAGAAAACCCCACAACTTCAATTCGCAAACGGAGTCAAGAAATAAACGTTAAAAAATCGTCTTTACAAAGAATTCTAAGAAAGATTTTGCATCTTAAACCTTATAAAATTCAGCTTGTGCAAGAGTTACAACCAACAGATCATCCTCAACGATTAAATTTTGCGATTGAAATGTTTGAGAGGTTTTCAAACTTCAGAAACATTTTGTTCAGTGACGAGGCTAATTTTCACCTGAATGGTCACGTGAACAAACAAAATTGTCGTTACTGGGCCGATGTGAATCCTAAATGAAAACATGAGCGACCACTCCATAGCCCAAAAGTGATTGTTTGGGCTGCAATGTCGGCTGAGGGCATCATTGGTCCTTTCTTTCACGAAGATCGACGAGGACGTGCGGTCACCGTGAACTCCGAGCGTTACTGTGCAATGTTGAGGCAATTTCTAGTGCCTCAACTCCAACAATTTAGAGGATTTAACCAGAGAACATGGTTTCAGCAAGATGGAGCCACTTGCCACACTACGCAAGCGTCGCTCGAGGTTTTGAACGAAATTTTTCCAAACAAAATCATTTCTCGTAGAGGGACCATTGGATGGCCCCCCAGAAGTCCGGATTTGAGCCCGCTTGAATATTTCTTATGGGGATATCTGAAAGAGAAAGTTTATGAACCCAGGCCGCGAAATTTGGAGCAATTAAAGCAAAATATCCGGGCCGAAATGTCAGCAGTTTCGATAGTGATGTGTCGTAGCGTGATCGACAATTTAGGTTCGCGGTTGGAAGAGTGCCAGCAGCGTGAGGGTGCACATTTAGACAATGTGATTTTTGCAACGTAAATTTGCCATCTGTCATTTACAAAATAAAAATAAAAAAATTAAGGATTTTTTTGTTTTCTGTTTTATTCAAAAATGAAATACCCCGACCCTTTTGGGACACATTGTATAACAAAAGTTGTAATAAAATAATTTTGGGGATGTTCTATCTTATATAATATTAAAACAAATTTTACAGGGGGTAATTATTAGTTTCTATTTGATCATTAAGAATAATATCAGATTTTTTTAATTTATTAATTTCCAAAGATTTTTTCAACATGCGAAATTTTGAAATTATTATCAAATGAATGGTTGAATCTATTTTTTGATTAATAAAAAACAGATTCAACGTATTGTCAAATAAAATTTAAATAAATTCGTGAAACTCAAAAACAGTGTTTGTTTTTTATCCAGTTATATATTAAACTTATTAATATTATGTTACTTAAACTTATTAATAGTATGTTACTTATACTTATACATCGAAACAAGTTATATGAGAATTTACCATGAACGAACACGTTTAATTACGCGTTATTTTTACCTTTACTTTTATTTTTTTATTATATTGTTTACACACGGCTAAAGCCGGTCCTGCTTACCAATTTAACATTATATTGTTTTTGTTTAAACGCGTAAAAAACGTTGGCTTTAAAAATTTGCGAGAACTGGCAGAGAGTCGGTTTTAAATCGTCGGTGGAAAACTATTGTTATGTGAGAAACTAGCAAATTAGAATGGGTTATAAGTTAGATTATTAAACACTAAATGAAGAATTGTGCGTGAACCAGCCCCATATCTTTCCCTATTGTGACTGAAAACCCCACAGAACACTGGCCGGCCAATCAAGATCAGACGACCGGAAGAAATCAGGGTAAGTCACATTCCAATTCCAAAATCTTTTAAATCATACAGTACACATTCACCATTTTTGGTCCTTCGAACCGGATTGCGTTTTAATTGTTCATTTATATAAGTATAATAAGTTTATACATTATTTAATTTCGCTTTTTCACTGCTGGTTTCTGCTATTTTTTGTGCTGGTTTTTGCAACCTTAAATGTTTAATCCACAACGAAGTTAAATCAATGTTCTGTTTTTTACATGCATATTTATTAAAATAATAAATTGTATTTAAACAACCGGGTAAAGTTTAATTCTTGCTTTTTATATAATATTTAAAATTTTAAGAATACTTCGGTGTTGTGTCAGAGGTCGACGAATTCGTAGTTGAATTAACATTTTAGCTTTTAAGGGTTTAGGTTCAATACTTTTGTGCATTTTTAAAAAGTAGTTAACAAAATGGATGACTATAAATATTTACTTAACGAGCGGTTACAATGTGTAGAACGAATAAAGGGTATTTATGCTTTTAGTAAAGCGGCACTAGCGGATGTTACCAAGCAAGCAGGATTTAAAGTTCGCTTTAAATCACTACAGCGTCATTTTGATTCGTGCGAGGAACTTGGGTCTAAAATTTTGAGGTTGTTGGCTAATAATGAAGTTGCGAAATCGGCAACCAAGGAGGCGGATTTAAAATCGGAGCAAAAGCTTCTCTTAGATATAGAAGACTTAGTGGTTGCTACGCAGGTTAATTATGCTAAAATTTTCGGCGAGGAAAATAATACAATGAAAATTGCCAAACCGGATAAGTTGCCTGCCCTTAATTTACCTAGTTTTAATGGGGAGTTTAAATTATGGTTTAGTTTTTTTGATTTGTTTAATTCTATGGTCCATAATAATACATCGCTTAGTAACATTGAGAACTTTCAATTTTTAAGAGGGTGTCTTGTGGGTGAGCCATTAAATTTAATTAAAAATCTGCCATTGTCCAATGAAAATTATCCAATTGCGTATAAAATCTCAAAAGCATATCAAAATCCGCGTTTGCTTGCCATGCATTATTGGAATGCAATACTGCAATTACCTAGGAGTGTTCCTGACACTTATGATACGCTTCAACAGTTAATAACAGGTTTAAAGGAAAATATTGCGGCTTTAGGAATGGGGTTTTGTTCTGTTTCATCATGTTTTTACGCGAATCGATAAAAATCTGTGTACTCAGTATGAAGACAATACCTCTAGTAACGAGCTGCCTTCCTTTGATAGCCTATTGAAGTTTCTTGAAGATCACTGTACCTCTTTAGCGGCGGTTGAGTCGTTATCTCCAAAAAAACCTGAAGCCAGTTATTCTAAACCGGTTGGTAGTGGAGACAAATACAAACCTAAGGTAAATTTTAAGCCAAAGCCCTCTGTTTTCGTAGCCAGTTCTGCTCCCTGCTTAAAATACCCCATAGAGACCTACACAAAATAATCTATCGGGCGCTACCGGATTCAATATGTGCATTTGTCCATGGTTTTTTCCGGATACAGCCCGATAGAAAATGTATAGGAAATTACCTATAGGCACACCATAACTTTTACATTTTCCCTATTGAGACCGATAGAAAATAACTCAATGAAGGATATATAGGGATATCCCTATAGAGCAACCATAAAACATTTGACAAAATTTTATTAAAACCTATGGGGTCCTATAGGGAAAAAACTAATTTCTACATTTATGTGTATATTCCCCATTGAAACCGATAGCAAATAAATCAATGGTGGATATCCCTATAGAAAAACCATAAATCTCAACTATGGGTCCTATACAAACCGATACACCCTATAGAAACACCATACATCCCGATACAAATATCTATCGGTTTGAACAGGGTCTCTATGGGGTATTTTAAGCAGGGCTTCGCATTGTCCTTTGTGTAATAAATCTCATTCTATTATGGACTGCAATACGTTTAAAAGCAAAAGCCCCCATGAACGGTAAATATTGGTTAAAAAACATAAATTATGCGTTAACTGTTTGGAACATACTCATGGCCCAATGGGTTGTTCGTCAATCAGTCGTTGTCATGAATGCAACCTTAAGCATCACATTATGCTGAATTTTGGCAATAAACCACATATTGCGAACAATAGCCCTGACATAAGCCGCCCAAATGTGTCGTCTGTCTCGTCTTTAGTACGGGAAACTCAAAATGCCCTTCTAACCAAGGACTCTAATAATGTTTTGCTTGCAACTGCTCAAATAGAAGTTTTAGATGCTTCTGGGCAATTTCAGTTAATAAGAGTTTTACTAGATACCGGAAGTCAAGTAACCATTATAACCAATAGTTGTTTGGCTAAGTTGGGGTTAGAACCAATTAGTCTAACTAATGCCGTTCAAGGATTGGGCCAAATGTCCGTCAATTCCTTGGCATCAGTTTCGTGTACCATACGCTCCCGCTATGATCATTCCATACATTATGATCTGGAAGCGATTTTGATACCAAAAATATGCTCTAATCTGCCTCTCTTTCACTTAGATAAAACAAAATGGGAACATATCCGAAACTTACCGTTAGCAGACACCCTGTATAACATACCGGGGCCAATAGACATGCTCCTTGGCGCAGACATATTTGCCGCGGTTATGTCTAGCGGTAAAGTCACGGCTACTAAAAGTGACCCTATGGCGATCAACACTCTATTCGGCTGGGTTTTGATGGGGAAAATACCCTCACAGGGGTCAGGATCCTATTCTATTTTATCGGTCCTGGAATCTCCAGTGGATACAGCGCTGAAGAAGTTTTGGGAGTTGGAAGAAATTCCAGAAACTTTTCCACCTTCGCCAGTGTGAAAATCACTTTCTAGAGTCACATAGGCGAGATGAAACCGGCAGGTATATTGTGGAATTGCCTTTTAAGCAGTTTCCACCTGTATTGAGCGAATCTAGATCGGCTGCTTTGGAGCGTAAGTTGGCCAATGATGATAGTCTTCGAATTTCTTATTCAGAATTTATCCAAGATTATATTAATAGTGGACATATGTCTAAATCCGTGCCCGTAGCTGATTCCTTCTATATCCCTCATCATGGGGTTATAAACTACAATAGTTGCAACCCAAAACTAAGGGTCGTATTTGATGGATAAGCTGGTGCTAAAAATGGACGTTCCATTAATGATAACTTGCATGTGGGTCCTAAGTTGCAAAAGGATATTTGCACCTTACTAATGACCTTTCGCCTTCACAAAGTGGTGTTTACGGCTGATATCCGACAAATGTATCGACAGATATTGGTGTCAGTGCCTCATCGATGCTATCAAAAAATATTATGGCGATTTAACCAACACCAACCTGTCCAAGAGTTTACTCTAAATACGGTGACCTAAGGACTGTCATCTTCGCCATACTTAGCCATAGTACTTTGATTCAGCTTGCGGCTGATGAAGGTTCTTTATTTCCCTGCATAAAATACCCCATAGAGACCCTGTTCAAACCGTTAGATATTTGTATCGGAATGTATGGTGTTTCTATAGAGTGTATCGGTATGTATAGGACCCATAGTTGGGATTTATGGTTGTTCTATAGGGATATCCACCCTTGATTTATTTGCTATTGGTTTCAATGGGAAAAATACAAATAAATGTAGAAATTAGTTTTTCCCCTATAGAACCCTATAGGTTTTAATAAAATTTTGACAAATGTCTTATGGTTGCTCTATAGGGATATCCCTATATATCCTTCATTGAGTTATTTGCTATCGGTCTCAATAGGGAAAATGTAAAAGTTATGGTGGGCCTATAGCTAATTTCCTATACATTTTATATCGGGCCGTATCCGGAAAAAACCATGGACAAATGCACATATTGAATCCGGTAGCGCCCGATAGAATATTTTGTATAGGTCCCTATGGGGTATTTTACCCTGCTTAAAATACCCCATAGAGACCTATACAAAATAATCTATCAGGCGCTACCGGATTCAATATGTGCATTTGTCCATGGTTTTATCCGGATACGGCCCGATAGAAAATTTATAGGAAATTACCTATAGGCACACCATAACTTTTATATTTTCCCTAGAGAGACCGATAGCAAATAATTCAATGAAGGATATATAGGGATATCCCTATAGAACAACCATAAAACATTTGACAAAATTTTATTAAAACCTATGGGGTCCTATGGGGGAAATACTAATTTCTATATTTATGTGTATTTTCCCCATTGAAACCAATAGCAAATAAATCAAGGGTGGATATCCCTATGAACAACCATAAATCCCAACTATGGGTCCTATACATACCGATACACCCTATAGAAACACCATACATTCCGATACAAATATCTATCGGTTTTAACAGGGTCTCTATGGGGTATTTTAAGCAGGGTAAGCAGGGTTCCTCGTGCAGCTGAAGTGCTTAAACACCATATTTATATGGATGACATCATAGGCGGGGTTGACACCATTGAAGATGGTCTTGAACTTTAAACCCAACTCATAGGTCTATTGCAGAAGGGTGGTTTCGAGCTTAGAAAATGGGCTAGCAATAAAGCTGATCTTCTGTCAAAAATTCCTGAGTCACATCGACAATCTTCCCTATCGTTTGACAACGACAGTGTCATTAAAATCTTAGGATTAAGATGGGAACCATCTTTAGATAGTTTTTCCTATTGTACGATTCCAGTAGAAAAAGAATGCAGTAAACGAAGTATCCTGTCAGAGTTAGCGCGAATATTTGATCCGTTGGGTTTTCTAGCCCCCTTATCTTTTTTCGCAAAACATCTTATGCAGCATCTCTGGGCTCTTGGAATTGGCTGGGATGAGACTCCGCCGAACGATGTCATGATGCGCTGGTCTCAATATCTGCTTGAACTTCCAATACTGCAATCTCTTGTTATACCTCGTCATCTGGCCCCCCCTAATTTTGTAGCGTGCGAGTTGCATGGTTTTGCAGATGCCTCGGAACAAGGTTATGCAGCAGTGGTATACTTCCGGTTTCAAAGTTCCAATGGATCCAGCTTGGTTAACATGGTTACTGCGAAAAGTAAGGTTGCCCCTCTTCAAAGAATAAGTCTGCCCAGGTTGGTGGGTGTTTATTGCTAGCCAATTTGATTTCATTTGCTATCAAATCCTGTCATAATATGCCCATTCAACAAGTCTATGCTTGGTCTGACTCCACAGTTGCCTTTTCTTGGCTTAAGTCTTCTCCGCACCGATGGAAAACATTCGTGAGCAATAGAGTTAGCAAAATACAAGATAAGGTTGGCCCAGATTGTTGGTATCATGTGTCTACTCACGATAATCCTGCGGATTGTGCCTCGCGTGGTCTTTTACCTTCGGACTTGATATCGCATCCGTTATGGTGGAACGGTCCGATTTGGCTGAGATCACCTAAATCCGAATGGCCGCCTAATTCGACGCCTTCGGTTGTAGATGCTTCTGAAGTAACCAGTGAGGCTCGCCAAGTATCCTTGAATGTTATGCTTCAAAACAATGCCATTGATACATTGTTGTCTAGGTTCTCATCTATAAAAAAAATCTCCAGAGTTCTAAGCTATTGCCTAAGACTCAAAAGTAAAGAGAAAAATCTGCCTTTGATTCCTACTCCTGTTGAGACTGAAAAAAGTTTATTGTCTTTGATAAAGTACGTTCAATATACTTCGTTTGAGAGTGAGATAGAACATCTAAAAAATGGTAAAAAGCTTCCTAAGTCTCTGCGTAAACTGTGTCCCTTTTTGGATAAAGATGGTTTTATCAGGGTAGGCGGTAGGTTACGTGAGGCGTCTATCCCCTACGAGGCCAAACATCCCCTCTTACTCCCTGCAAAACATCGCTTGACAGAGTTGCTAATCCAGGACGTACATACTGATCATCTGCATCCCGGTCTTAATGCTATGCACTTTCTTCTGTCTCAAAAGTATTGGATACTATCATGTAGAAGGGCAATTAACTCTCAAGTGTATTCCTCCAATGGGAAACTTGCCCAAATACCGGGTCAATCAGGTAAAGGCTTTTTCTTACACAGGAACTGACTATGCTGGACCTATTTCAATAACTTTAAAACGCATGCGTGGTGCTAAGGTTTTTAAGGCGTACATTTGCCTCTTTGTTTGTATGTCTACTAAGGCATATCACCTCGAATTGGCGTCCGACCTTACTGCCGACTGCTTCCTCGCCTGTTTTAGGCGTTTTGTGGCTCGCAGAGGCCGTTGTTAACATATATATATTGATTGTGGTACCAACTTTCAAGGTGCTCACCATGGAGCCTACACAAGGAGCCCTAACTTCATGTAAACAAGAATCTTCCTAAGATAAGAGGGCGCTGGTGTACTACCGGTCCAAAACAGTAGAGGGGTGTAACCAGAGATGGCGCCACTACCTACCACTTATTATTGTGCAAATAATTGAGGTTATGCAACTGTCAGTTTATCACTTCCTGAAAACAATGTACCCATGTACCTGGTTTTGTGTATAAAGGTCTTAATTTACAATAAATTTATATCAAATTTAACATTGGAATTCATGTTGGACTTTCTGATGTAGAGCATAGTACAGTTTTTTTATAAATACGTGTTTTTTTCTATAATAGAATGTCGTGTGATGTTAAATCGTGTAAAACGAACAGAATATTAAATCCATATGGTATTTATTTTTAGTTTTATAGGTAGATGGCTTAAATAAAAGTTCAATATAAACAAATAAAGGTAGAAATTATTAAATATGATGTTTACTAATTTTCTACATACTTTTTTATTTAAGTTTAACAAAAGTTTTGCAAATACTGTAAAATATTTAAAATATACCAAACCCATGACCTCTCGGCTTGCAGCACTGACAGTGCTGACACCATTGGGGGTTGTTAACATCCAAACATTTTTAGGTCCAGAAATGGATGGAATAATTACCCTGGCGAAAATAAAGCGTGCATGAAAAGTGTGCAATAAGTGTTTATTTGGAGTGCAAGTCTTTATAACAATGTGCATACACGCTTCTTTGTGGTAATTTCAGACTTTTTGAAATAATTAAGTTTTTTACTCTTACTTTTAATTGTCATATGTCACGCTTATACTATTACATTATATTTTAGCACATTGTTTGCACAGTTTTAGTACATTGTTTAAAGACATTTTGCAAAGCTTCAGTCTATCTTACGTATGTCACATTTTATACACACTGTTGGCACACTTTAATATTTCTCATTTATGACGCTTATATTACACCTTTTTATAGCACATTGTACAGTTTTAGCGATCACTCAACAGTTTAAGCACATTTTAGATATATCTCGCTTGAGTTTGGGTACAACATTTATTTAAAAGGTGAGGTAGATTCCATCTTATGTATCGCTTCTCGGCCTATTGCTAAGGTACAGCCATAAAAAACAAAACGATTCGTACGTCAAAACATTATTGCAAATCAATTGTCAAAACTTACTTGCTTACTTCACATGTATTTTCGATACTATTTTCACGTCATTCGGACGCATCAACAAGCAGCGCCGCTGGTGGTGAAAAAAAAGACTTAAATTGTGCAATTTAGTGGACAGGTTTTGTCAATTTTCCCTATTAAGTTCGGGCTCCTTGTGTAGGCTCCATGGTGCTCACCACCAACTTTTGAAATATGCGCAGAGTGCGTCCCAAAAGCTAAACATTAGTTGGAACTTTAACCCCCCCTCCGCGCCTCACATGGGCGGTCTGTGGGAAAGTGGTGTTAAATCCGTAAAAACGCATCTTAATAGGGCTATAGGCACTCAGTTGCTTACGTATGAGGGGATGTACACTTTATTGACTCAAATTTAAGCAGTTCTAAACTCGCGGCCCCTTATGTCAATTAGTTCGGATCCCAACGACCTGGAGGCCTTAACTCCCGGTCATTTTCTTACGTTGGAGCCTCTTACCATTCCTCCTGACTTCGATTATACTTCCGTTAACTTGGGTACGTTGTCACGATGGCAGCTCATTCAACAAATAAACCAATCGTTTTGGACTCGATGGCATCAGGAATACCTTCATACCCTGCAACAACGAGCTAAATGGCTTGATTTTTTTGTGTTTTCTTGGTTTTAAATGCAATTTAATATTTTTTTTTGTTTTGTTTTCGGGTTTACTTTATAAGGTTTACTTCACTACCTATTGTGGATTAACCATTATTTTGTTATTATTTACTATATTACTTACCACTTTTTATTAAAAATCGTGGATTTTTGGTAGGCGGTATGTTTACGCACGGCTAAAGCCGGTCCTGCTTACCAATTTAATATTATATTGTTTTTGTTTAAACGCGTAAAAAAACGTTGGCTTTAAAAATTTGCGAGAACTGGCAGAGAGTCGGTTTTAAAGCGTCGGTGGAAAACTATTGTTATGTGCGAAACTAGCAAATTATAATGGGTTATAAGTTAGATTATTAAACAGTAAATGAACAATTGTGCGTGAACCAGCCCCATTTCTTTCCCTATTGTGACTGAAAACCCCACAGAAGACTGGCCGGCCAATCAAGATCAGACGACCGGAAGAAATCAGGGTAAGTCACATTCCAATTCCAAAATCTTTTTAAATCATACAGTCCACATTCACCATATAAAATGATACGTTTTTATTTTCATGTGTAGTGCAATATAGCACTGTCAACTTAATGTGTTTCATAATAGTTATTTACGATATAAGTGGGATAAGAGCTTTATTAACGTACGCATGCGAAATTTGCCCAACGAGTGCGTAGCACGAGTTGGGCAATCGCAAAAGTACGTTGATAAAGCGTTATCACACGTATATTGTACAAATTTTTATCTACGCCTCTAAATGAAAAAATAAACGCTAATTATTTTTGTCTAAGACTTAATTTAGGGTTATTTTGACATTTTGACATTTTGACTTTTTTATTTGATTGGTTAAAAGCAGAGAAAAACGCGTGCGTTAATGAACTTCTTATCTCACTCAAAATGAGTGGGATAAGAAGTTCTTATCTCACTGGCGTAGATAAAACAATATTTACGATATTTAGATACTATAAACAAAATGTTACCAAGAGGAAATGTGACGTAAGCAAGTTTCTTGGTGTTTTCAAAAGACCACACAAGAAACCGAGAACTGCGTCATATTTTTCTTATATTTAAAAAGGGCTGACTACTCAGTTTTCTCTGTAAGAGTGGCAGTATGCTCTTGTTATTTTTAGTTATTCATTAGCATTCAACCGAGTATCATCTCTGTATTAAAATAAATACATCTAATTTTATTAAGTTGTGTTTATTGAACAACGTTCCTGTTGCACCAAAATCCAGTCAACCAAATTCTCATACGGAAAATGTTTTCATGGATTAGTTTTCAAGGAAACGTACTTAAGCTCAGTACATAGAGATTGGTAGAATATTACATGAAATAAAATAACATTAAGGTAGGTGACAAAAGTCAACGGCACAAAATAAAACTTAAAATTAGAATTAAAATGAGAAGGCTCTAAATTCGTTGAAAGAGTAAAATGTGTTTTTTATTAAAAACTCCTTTAAATATTTTTTATATACATTAAAGCTTTGATTCCTAAGTTCCTTTGGCAGTAGGTTATAAAATTCATAGCAATAATGTGAAAGGGTTTTCTTATGTCCTCTCTCTTCTGAGTATGCACTTTGTCGTGTTACGCTTGATAGGGTCTGGTGCGCATGCCTTAAACAGTTGCCTACAATCTATATATATATATATATAGTATATTATTTAGATTATCACTTGATACAGAGATCGTGGTATCATCAGCAAAAAGTATGCAATCAGAACCATCAAGGTAGTCAACAAAATCGTTCACATAAATCAAGAAGAATAGGGGTCCAAGCACTGAGCCTTGGAGCACTCCTATGCTTAGTTCTTTTGAGCTAGATTTAATGCCATTTACGTCCAATATCTGCTGTCTAACCTTCAGGTACGAGTTAACAAGCTTTAATGCATTCGAATCAAAATTATATTTGGACAATTTTCGTTCAAGGATTGTGTGATCCACACAATCAAAATCTTTGCTTAAATCTAGGAAAAAGGAGAGTGAATATTTGCCTCTCTCCATACAATCAAGTGTGTATGCTGTAAAATTTCCAATGGCATCAATGGTGCTTTTATATATTGGATATTGGACGATAATTTGAGACGTTATCTTTATTCCCTTTTTTCAAAATTGGAACTACTCGCGCTACTTTTAGACAATCGGGAAACATCCCATATCTTATGCAGTTGTTTATTATTTCTACAATTGGTGACGTAAGTATATCTACATTTTACTTTAAGAAAAGGACGGAGAGTCCGTAAATGTCTTTGGATTTGCTATTTTTTAAAGAACAAATAATATCTCGGACAATAAATGACACAACATTTAAGGAGAAGACTGTATTGGGTGTTCCTATTTGCATATTGCCTACTGGGTCTAGATTGCTTTGGGCAAGTTATTTTTGAGAACATGAGGAATAGATGAAAAATAATTATTAAAACATTCTAATCCTATTGGAATATTTTCTTTAAAGACTTATTTCCACTTTTCTCATTTATCAAATTCCACATAGATACTACCTTGTTTTCTGATCGTTTTAAGTAATTATCATTTGATTTTAGTTTTGCGTTTTGCTATGGACAGGCAGAAGGACTTTTGGACGCACCTGGGGCTTAGAAGCCTATACAGTTCACTGTCTTTACACAACAGTAATAAGGCAAATGATCACATACGGCAGTCTAGTATCATATGAAAATTTATACATTACTTTACAAAAATTGGATTGCCGAAAAGGCGTTGGGCCGGATGGTATATCCAATTTATTCTTAAACAGAACTGCGCCATCATTATGTGATCCCCTTTTATTTATTTTTAACAAATCGCTAGGAACCGGAGTCTTTCCTGAAGCATGGAAGAGCTCTTATGTTTTGCCAATATTTAAATCTGGTGATAAGGAAAATGTTAGAAATTACAGGCAGGTATGCATTCAATCAGCTATCCCTAAAATTTTTGAAAAACTTGTAATCCCTTTTATAACGTTTGCATTTAAAAACACCTATTTTATTTTCAATTTTTGTTAATGACATTGGTAATAGTTTGAAATCCCCATTTCTTTTGTTTGCGGACGATTTGAAGCTGTATCGTTGTATCGAGGCTGACAGGGATGTGGAAGCCTTGCAGAGTGATCTGAATGTACTTAATGAATGGTGCCAGAAGAACCAATTGTTTTTGAATAATGACAAATGCTCTGTTATAGTCTTTTCCAGAAGTAAAGTTAAACACTTAAATTCCTACTATCTTAATAATTTCAAGTTAAAATCTCTAGAGATGGTTAACGACCTTGGTGTTATTTTGGACAGCAAACTGCAATTTCACAACCATTTTATCAAAATGGTTGCGGAAGCAAACAGGATGTTGGGTTTCTTACTGCGCACGACTGTCGATTTTAGGGAATGCAGATCACTGTTGGCTCTATTTACATCCCTGGTACGCTCTAAACTAGAATATGCTTTTACGATTTGGTCTCCAGTTTATAATGTTCACATTAATAGGTTGGAGGCCATTCAGAATAAGTTTATCCGTTATATGCGTTATAAGCTGTCTCTTCCACTAAGCACTGATCAAACAAGGCAGTATTTGGGGCTTAAAACACTTACACAGAGAAGAAAAGATATTGATGCAACATTTTTTTATAAAGTGATTAATAATTTCATTGTAGACCCTGAGATACTGGCTTGTTTTTTATGCAAATTCCTATAAGAGTCTTGAGAAAGTATCCCCTTTTACAAGTTCCATTATTTCATACTGTGTATGCTAGCAATTCGCCTATATATATATATATATATATAATATATATACATATATATATATATATATAAATATATATATATATATATATACAAAATTCTATCATTGCTGCGTCCATACATTTATAAAATCCCTATATATATATATATATATATATATATATATGTCGTGTGACTAAGACTGTTAATGAGATGTCTGAGTGTAACTTTTTTGGCATTTCAATGTGTACTTTTAGACGCCAATTAAATCGGATGTGATACTACATAATTTATATTTATTTTGAGTTATTTATTTTATTGGGGGTTGTTTTTTTTATGTACCTGTAAACTAATATATTGTTACTGCTATTATTTGCGTTAATAAAGAAATTTTTATTATTATTATCGTACTGTATCGTAGTATGGGGCCAAGCAACCAATATTGATCATGTTTTTATTTTACAAAAAGAATTTTAAGATTAGTTGTTTAGTCTTTCGTTTTAAGAATCATGTCGTGTATATTTTAATAGTCATACAATTTTAACTGTTCCGTGTGTTTATTTGCTAAATTTGTTAATTTATATTTTAAAAAATAAACAAAATTGTCTCTTTAAGATTGCATCTTCACAAAAAATCTCCAATACACGCTGGCTGTTATCTATTTAATTTACTTTTAAATAATAAAAAACAACATAAGGTTGTTGTTTATTTAAAGTTAAAGCTGCTCTTGAGTAAAAGATCATACTATACCATCAGCGAATATATTGAAGATATGAAATAAAATTTGTTTATTTTAATTTTTTGTTTTATAACATTTTTGTATTCTATATTGCTGTCCATGTCTTATCTATTGTAATAATAGCCAAACTGACCAAAGATTATAAAAGAAACTGACTAATAAAGATTATTATTATTATTATGACTTGAAAAAGGACAACTTTGGTAATATGTTAAACAAATATTATAAATATGCCCCAAAATCAAAACAAAACACAAAGTGCTTAAAGTACTTTTTGCCAACTAAGTTGGCATCTTCCGAAGCGAAGTGTAACTAAATCCAAATGCCAAATCTACCATATTTATACTAATTATAAGCTAAGGTTGACTGAACCGTAAATGAAGACAGTTTACTAAACGGTGGACCGTAATCGCCTCAGTGATTACCTTCCGTTGACATCCAAATATAAACATCCTTTATGGACAACAAACTTTTTTTCCGGTTATCACTGGTCTTGGGGTATTTCCATTATAACGGGTGCGACACTAAAACTGCGTTTTTTCATGATAATAAAGTGTTTGTTTATATATATCAAGGTACTTTAATATAAAAAAAATAGTATAAATAATTAGGTATTTAACTCAAACAAAATGTCAATAAAAACCTTTTATAACGTCATGAACACCGTAACGGGCGCGACCTTAGAAAATCGGAAAATGCGGCCAAGTTGGCTTCTAAAGTTGATACTGTAAAATTTTGGATGAAAGCATATAGTAATATTTTTTTGTGTAAAACTTGAATAGTAACCTTAAACAAGCACAAATATTGTATACTTTATTTTCTAAAATTTTCTAAAAATGTAACGGGTGCGACATTTGAACATTTTATCGAGTATTGAAACTCTTCCGAGTTTATTCTTAATGTTAGCTTCTTAGCATCACAATGTACGAATATTTTAAGGTTGTAAATTACGTCGCAATTAAACTATTTGACTTCAGATATAGTTGTTATTTTGTTAAATAACACATCTGATTTTTTGTCAAGGTGGGGTAAGGTTTCGTGGAAATACCCCTTGTCATTTTTACAGCGAAAGAAAAAATTGTCAATATTGTATCTTTGCATGGACAACAGAATTATGACGTTCAAAATTCCGTGTCCGCCACTGTACTAGCTCCACAACCAAAAAGCCCACTTTGACATTTAAATGAGGAACGAATCCCCATTAACTGGGGTTAGGTATTTGTTTGACGCTATTTTCTAAAAATAACTGTTTTTGCGGTGATATATGCATTTTAGGGTTAAAGGTTTTAATAAAAACATAACATGTACAGTAGAAACCACGAATATATGAACGTGACTCATCAGGCACAATCGTACGAAGCAATCTATCAAAGGTCACGGTCCAGTGCAGTGCTGTTCTAACGGGGCATAAGTATTTGTAAAAAATCTTGAGTGTAATGTTGGTTGCTATACTTCTGATATATTTGCTTTTAAAGTTAAACACAGTACACACTTGAGTGTAATGTTGGTTGCTATACTTCTGATATATTTGCTTTTAAAGTTAAATTTTAATAATTAACATCTACGATAATTAAATAAAATGTAATTTTCTTAAAAACTAATTAATAAATAAACTTTTCTTTTAACTTTAATGAAATATTCTATCATCTGATGACAGAATGTACACTCGTGGCGACATCTCTGTTTTTAATATCTAACAAATTTTAGACCGATCCAACCTCACTTTCTTGCAATTAAATTCTTTGTCTATGGTATTTTTTTGAAACGTAGAAAAAGTATAGTCTGAAACACGTTTGGAATTGCATATTCCCCTCTCGTGAAACCGTCAAAGTCGCCTTCGTCTCGTGTGACAAACTTTTCACTCGAGCGGAATATGCCGTATTCCAAACTTGTTACAGAATATACTATTCTTTTAACTGTAAACGCAAAAATTTCAGAATTGGTGACAAAAAAACAAAAATGTTTACGCAGGTCAGGTACAAAGTGAAAGATATTTAAATTGTGTGGATATAAAAACAACTTGCGTTAGTTTCACGAAATTTATTAAATATTGACAATTGTTTCGCTACAAAGTAGCTTCTTCAGAATGTATTTAAACTAATACTAGTACAAAATTTATATAATAAAAATATTTTTGTATTCTAGCCTAGAATTTCTAGGTAAGGATTTTTATACGACATCTACACCTGTGTTACATAATATAAACCACTGCCACTACAACGTTTAAAACGATTATTAATCCGTAAACACACACCGTTTATTTAAAGTCCAAAAAACGTACAATAACAATTGCAATAAAAACCACTAGCACTACAACGTTTAAAACGTTAAACACACAGCAGAAACACGATATGCAAAAACAAAGATCATATGACATATAAAAACAAATGGCCGACGGTAGAGTTGGTTGCCTTACTATGTAATAAAATAAAATAAATTGCCTAAAAAAGGTCAGGTACAAAGTGAAAGATATTTAAATTGTGTGGATATAAAAACAACTTGCGTTAGTTTCACAAAATTTATTAAATATTGACAATTGACGATTATTAATCCGTAAACACACACCGTTTATTTAAAGTCCAAAAAAGTACAATAACAATTGCAATAAAGTCCAATAAACGTGCAATAACAATTGCAATAAAAACCACTAGCATTACAACGTTTAAAACAATTATTAATCCGTAAACACACAGCAGAAACACGATATGCAAAAACAAAGATCATATGACATATAAAAACAAATGGCCGACGGTAGAGTTGGTTGCCTTACTATGTAATAAAAGAAAATAAATTGCCTAAAACACGAACTCTACTGAATTCCAACAAAAATAAGTAACAAGCTAGGACACGCGTCATATGTCCATCTTTGTCGAACACCTAGGCAGTTTTACATAACAGATGGCGCATTTTAGACCGGATGCTTAAAAACCTACGTGTGAGTACATTTACCGCTGCATCGAATGTACAAGACAAGTAAAACATTACTGCTAGCATGTCTGAGATATGTTCGGCACCCGATGAGTCACGTTCATATATTGGTGGTTTCTACTGTAAACTAAAAAATATATACCTATTTTTTTATAATTTCTCTCGTTGACGTTGTATCATCATTTGGTATTCAAATTTTTTGGTGTGAAGCATAGAAAATAAACGGTCATAACTTTAAAACTAATACATAGATTTCTTTCGACTATTTCCCTCGTCTTAATTTCCACCAAACGCGCAATTTTGAATTACAAATGGTTTCTAGGTGGAAAAACTGTGTGACAGCACCTGTCAGCAGTTTTTTCGAGTTTACCCGCGGCAAAACTGACAGCTGTTGTCACCAAAAATTGCAATTTATATTTTAATTGTACAGTTGTATTCATTAAAAAAGCGTACAAGAATTAGAATGAGAGAAAACTGTCAACATTATTGCGTAAAACCGGCTTTCCACTGACTTAAGTCACTATAACTGACAGTAGAAAATAAAAATGCCTCGTCAGTTAAAAAGGCTTAAATAGTATCAAGAATCGAAGAAGAATGGTCAATTCGTATTGTGGTATAATAGAAATAAAAAATCTATATTAAAAATTAAGCAACGCTGGGAACAGGAAGATTTACTAAACCAAAAAGTTGGTTCAGGTCGTCCCAAAATGTCCACCCCTGAACAGGATGCTGCTTTTTTGAGATATCTGAGGATTTATGGGAAACTATACAACAATACTATACCTACTATACTGCTTGGAAGATATTAATCCAAATATTGTATTAAATTTAATTCAGTTCATCCCAAATAGATTGGCTCAAGTAATAGAAAAACAGGGATGCATGACTAAATATTAAATTTTTTTAATGTTTGTTTTTTTCATTATATAATTTTTGTAATATTATTTAATTAACCTACGACGTCAATGTTCTTTATAACCTATAATAATTATTTTAATGACTTATGTCAGTGATAAGCCGGTTTTAAGCAATAATATTATTTTGACAGTTTTCTCTCATTCTAATTCTTGTACGCTTTTTTATTGAATACCACTGTACCATAAATAAGTTTGTAGTATTTTGTAATTAAATAAATTTTTCAGTTTTCAAATTAATCCCTACATATTTATTATGTATACATGTATAATAGGTAGTATGTTTTGTAAGCTATGTTTTGTAAGCTATGCAGAATAGCTGTTCCTCATGAAATATTCTTGTCAAATACCATTCGGGCATCTAATTCTTCCTGTGAAAAAAATCGAAAAAACAGAATGCTAAGTAATATTTTTTAACAAAGTGCAGGTGCCACCAGCACTCATGCTTCTTGTTAATATATTACTTAGCAACGGGTTTTTTCGATTTTTTTCGGAAAAATTAGATGCCCTTATGATATTACTTACGAAAATACCTTGATTTCTTTGTAAAAGTGCGAACTCTACGTAGATAATTTAAAAATGGGCATACTTCAATGATTTATATTCATTATTGGCAAACATAAATATTCTAATTTTGGTTTTTGAATAGAAAAATCATGAAAATTAACGTTATTCTATGGCGATTGTTTGATAAGACAGTAGATTCGTTTCAACCATGACTAACCTAACGTTTTGGCGGTTGGGGTCAAAGGACTAGTAGAGTCGGCCAATTGTTTAACTGTGGTTCTTATCGGTACTGCTGTCGATGTTTTAACGTGCCGATTTTGAACGTCGACAGCTGTTACTCATCTGTAAGACCAGTGGCTGCCCGTAAATTAGTATTTCGTTAATTTTCATGATTTTTTTATTAAAAAACAGAAGCACTAATGTAAAAGTGATATAGGAAAAACTTACTTACTTTAGAGTGAACGATCATCCCCCAAGGGATTAGACATTAAAAGAGATATATTAAGGAGATTCTTCTAAATGAATAATGCACTTCCCTGCTTGTATAATTTTTTTTTTATTTTCAAACCGACTAGTTAAAAAAAAAAAAATTATACAAGCAGGGAAGTGCATTATTCATTTAGAAGAATCTCCTTAATATATAAACATACCACTGCTAAAATGGATTACATAATAAAACAAATTAAAAGAGATATTTGTTGGCGAGTCCTTAATGTTTAATTTGCAACTATTGCAACTAGATTAGTTGTTTTTACCCCTATTGGAGAAGCTGCCTCCGAAAAAATAATTGAAAAATTCATATCTTAAAAACCCAACCATAAAAATTGTAATGCGATTTTTAAGTTTAGCATGATTTTTAAGGTTAGCATGAGAAAAAAAATAGTGGTATCAAATGTACAGTTTGTCTGTAAACCAGTGTTCTACCGTATTTTTATTCGGTTTTTAAGAGTGGGAGAATAATTTTTAAGAGTGGTAGACGCCAAGACTCGGCCCGAGGGACGGCTTTCGTATTTCAGTAGTAGATAGTCAAAGTTTGCTCTGAATTATTAATACGAATTACTTTAGTTTTAAAAATTATTCAGACACTTAAAATGTAACGTAATCACTTTTAAAAATTGTTTTGCATTTAACTAAAAGTGTTTTCTTATAAAAAAAAACCTTTAAGCCTCATTTAGAACCTCGTAATTAGTGGAATAAATTAGTGGTTTCAATTAACGTAAAAGTTTGTCTTATGAATTTACACAGTGTTGTTCACAACCAAAAAATTAGTGGTAGTACTTTTCATATAGTGGAAAAAGTTTGCAAACTTCTAACTTTTACCACTAATTATAATTGGAATGCGGCTTTGCGCATGTGCGCGGATATTTTATGTCAAAAGCAAAAAGTTTGAAGATTTGTCAGTGAAGGTAAGGTTATGTAAATATTATTGTAATGGTTGTACAAAATATTATTTTAATATAATTAAAATTATGTCAGGTTAAGAAAAATGGATAATCTTTTAGCAAATTCCCTTAATTTTAGATGTTAATTTTGCGCATTGTGAATTATCGTTTTGTGTTAATTATAAGTATAATTGAAACCACTAATTACGAGGTTCTGAATGAGGCATAAAGCATACAAAATTCTCTTTAAAAACTAAAATAAGAAAATAAATAAATTCTCTTAAAACAAAACTAAAAATCAAACTTCTTAAAATAAATATAAATAATTTAATTAATTAAAAACATTTGTTATTGTTCTAATTGACGGAATAGAACGATCCGGATATTTAACTGATATCTTGTTTGACGTAGATAATTGCCCACTAAAGACCAGCTTATCTCTGGCAATGTGTAGTACCAGGGCCGGCGACAATAGCGGTGCTCGCGGGCTCAAGCACCACACGTAAAGGAAAATGGTGGTGCTCGGCACCACACGTATCTTCAGCAGAAAAATTGCATTTCTTTTGCGGCATATAACAAATAATATTTGTCAAATATATTGCGGTCTCTAAATTTTTTATCCTGCTAGCCTTGGATACACACCAACGCCCTCTACAAATTTACGGTTGAAGCTGAGGAATCCAAAGTTTAAAGCAGCGGTTCTCAAACTTTTTTTTTCGCGTACCATTCATGTGCAATGTGGATTAATCGAGTACCACCGAACTAAATAAAACAAGTTGTGCTGCGTATACGTATTTATTGAACTTGTAGTTTAATAAGAAATATTGATCACCGTCAAACAGAACCAATTTTTATAGTATTAAAACAACAATTTGTCAGAACAAAACAAAATACGCATGACTCGTCACGATTTTAAAACGAGCAGGGGATAACCCGTTTAATAAACACAAACAACAGTGTTGCCATTTACAATATAAAATGTGGAAAATGATAGATTTTCAATAAAATTGAGCCAACGATAATTTTATTTGAAGGCAAGTACATCTATTATCTATTCGCGTACCACCTTTGGATGCCTTACGTACCAAATGTGGTACGCGTACCACAGTTTGAGAACCGCTGGTTTAAAGTATCGAAGTCGGCCGGTATATATACCATATATACTATAGTATGTATAAACCCTATTAAAAATGCCCTATAGAACCCATATTGATCCAGATAAGGAAACTAATATGGATTTATATGGTTCTATATGTCCTATATGGAACGACCTGGTTTACACTTTGGAATCTATATGGTTTAATATGGAATTTTATTTTAAAATGTATAACTTAGGGATTTTTATATGGATTTATCTGGTTTCTGTTTTATGTGTTTTTCCATATAGGTTTCCCTATATGGTTGAATATGGAATTCCATTTTAAAATGTATATACATATATATATATAAAGTTTAAATTTTAAACGAAAATTGCATATTAAACCATATAGATTCCCCTATATGGTTAAATATGGATCTATAAGGTACCTAATAATTTTTTCACACCCAAACCATATTGGGCCAGATAGAGCAATATGAACCTATATGGCAATCCATATAGAAATCACTTTTCTATATGGTTTTCCAGGTATGGAATTCTATCTGGTTCAATAGTGCAATGCCTGTTTCAAATTCCTATATTGAACCAGATAGATTTTTATTTTGTGTTTCTATATGGCATTTTTAATATGGAAGCCCGCTGCACAATAGCCCGGTAACGGGAACGGGAATCCTAAAAGAGACTAAAAAACCACTGTTGATAGATAGGGTTCGCTGAGTCTCTCCCACCTTTACCATTTAGTTTCCCGTTCCCGTTGCCGGGCTGTTGTGCAGCGGGCTTAAGTGTATGTTTCTTGGTATAGTAGGAATAACATACCAACACGTCGCGACGTGTATTTAGGGTATTTCTACTATACCGACGGTAACCGACCAAACTTTGAGTTACATATTATTATTATTTACAGTTCGTGCTAGGGTTGCCAGATTCTGTCAAAAAAATAAAGTACATTTTGTGAGAATTTACCTTAATTACAAAAAAATATTGTTATTGTGAATTTGACGTTTCCTAAGTATTGTTGATTGTGTCATTTTTGTAATTAAGGTAAATTGTCACAAAATGTCCTTTATTTTTTTGACAGAATCTGGCAACCCTAGTTCGTGCGGTTTGTTTATTATCTCTGAGTTCGTGTTTGCTACCACCAATTGTATTAGTGGATAGATACCCGACTTTTTATCAACAAATGTAAGTTAGTTCGAATCTTAGAGTAACTCTGTTTTAATTGTCTCTCGTAAAAAAATCTAGAACCTAAATCTCAACCCGTATTTTTGATGCTGATAACCCTTGATCCAATAAGTGGCAGATGCCAACCCTAAAAACGACCGATGTGGCAGTAATATACCTATCCCATTCGATTCCATTACAGGTCGAGTTTTTTAACTTGAAACTTTAAAAATATCTGGCGAAATAAGCACTGTCGAAAAAACTATATAAACTAAATTTAATCATTCCGGGGGGATATATTAGTGCTAAAATTAGTAGTGTGCTTATTACGCGAGATATTTCCAAGGTAAAAAACTGTGACTGAGTTTGATAAATAAATTGACTAAAAAACTATTCCAATTTTATTTTGTTCTCCTTCCCGCAACCCACAAGGAAAAAAACACCCACACCCCCATCCATTAACCACTGCTACCAACCAACTGTAGATGAGCACCACACGTCAAAATGAAAAGCTGCCGGCTCTGTGTAGGACATTACAACTTATAATTTTAAATAAAAGAAATTTATTTATTTTAAAACGATCGAAATACATACTAGCAAATGCAAAATATGACTGAATCGTCGCCTACGGCAATCCGCTTACAATGGGGAGGGGCGTCGGGTTCACTCAAGTATATATTTCAAATGAAAATGCGGTATAAAAAAAATCATATTTTAAATTTAAAACTTAGTTAAGTAGTACTCTTTTTAACAGTTTATTCGAGAAGGCTAAATGACACCAGTCGATGGCCTTTTGTATATTTTGATTATTCGAGGCACACAAATAAGCAAAAAATATTACATGTTCAAAAATGAGTGAATGTTATTTCAGTAAAAAAAAAGTCAAATATTGTGCGTTCTTGTGTAAGCTATGGTAGTTTATAGTTTTAAAGTATAATTGAAGGGTTTTTGTAATAATCATTAATGCATTCATGAAATTTTCCTAATTTAATATTTATCTTTTTTTACTACGAAAACGGCTCCCGAATCGTTTGGAGCAATAACAATAACAAGTGACTGACAATGTTTTCTATTTTTCTCAAAACTATGTCAATTGCACGTGGTCGGTTATTGTACCAAGCCCTTCATTTACTGTTGAGTATGAGAGTCGTATTGCATCATTTCTCCCGGGAGTGCTTCAGTTCCCCTTCTACGGACTTCAAAGAAGATTATTCTTCCATGTCGGTCCGTTCGAAATAACCAGCTTGTTTCAAGGAAGATTCAACTGCTCATTCCAAGATTCAGTCATATTTAGCCAGTCATTATTTTACTAGGCTGAAAAGTAGGAAATAGGTATACACAAATTATTTGCCCAACTGTGCGAGAACCGTTAAATTGTCTTCGTACTGAGCTGACTTAAAGGAATATTCAACTGCTCATTCCAAGTATTGACTTCAAAGAAGATTTAGACAGTCGTTATTTTACTAGGCTGAAAAAGTAGAAAACAGGTATACCCAATATATTTTACCCCTCTGTGAGTAATTCATTAATTTGTCATCAGTATTGCCCCTTATACGGATGTGTGTTGGCGTGTTTATTGTTGATGGCTGGGTGACTAAACCTTAAGACTAGTTTTTTTTACCATGCCTGCGATCTATTGCGTTTCACGGCAACTGTTTGTTTAGTGTTTGGGTTGCCTCGCTGCATTTTTCGTTCGGAACTTGACCTATTTTACTGAACATCTTACTGCTAGATTAAGAATGCTTCGTAGCGAGTTTATTCTCTTTATATCTATTATTTGAATGTTTTACGGTTTCCGTCGCTGGTTTGGACGCGTTGATAACGCCTAACTCATCCGAGAGGGTTAAAATGCAAGATTACTTATTACTAAAGAATGCAATTTAAATCATGCGGTTTTAAGGAATGGTAATTATCGTTTATTGCTGCGATCCACTTGACCCTTTCTTGTTTTGTCTCCTTCAGGAGACAGGTACATTAAATTCAACTGCACAGATAATGTAACTAGTTCTGTGCAGTATTTACACTTGTTGGAAGATTGCTTAATACACTGTATATGCAAGATTTAATTTCTCTATTATAATTTGGTAAACTTTAAGATCATTCGTACATGAGGTCACAAGTAGGGTTTCCAGTCCGGGATCCCGGGATCCCGAAATCCCGGGATCCCGGGATTAAAATATAGGGTTTCTAGTCCGGGATCCCGGGATCCCGAAATCCCGGTGTCTAATATTTACTTGACAGCTGAATAGGAAAATTGTTTAAAATATTTTTTTGTGTTTCAAACATTTTTTTACTTATATCGATAGTATCGAATCGATAGCACAAAACTATCATATCGAAATTATCGATAGATAAATTTTTGACTATCGCACACCTCTAGCTCAAATCTCGCAAAGCTTAAATAGCCTAGAGCTGGTGTATCACCTTTAAGGAACGCTCTTTAACGCCAAGCTGAGCCAACCAATCAGATTGCTTAGCTACCCAATCAGCGGTGGCCATGACATAATGAATGGAATGTTTTGCAGCGTTCTGTGTATAGGTCTATATCGCACATGGGCGACAACAGTGTCATAAGTCGAAAAAACTGAATTTTGGGGTTTTCAGTGCATTAAGTGTAAAATTACTCATAGTTTATTCTGCAACAGTGGCAAAAATTTTTTTTTGAATTAATCCCTAGATGGAGACTGTTTGCAATTTGTATAATGCCTATCATAATTTTCATCAACAGTGTCATAAGTAAGTTGGCTATAAGTTGTAACAGTAATTTTGTTAGCGTAAGTTAGTAAAATTAAAGTTGTCAACAATAAAAGAATGAATAAGTGACGCTCCTTACCTTAAGGCAAAAGGTGGTGTGTCTAGGGTCTCGTTTAACGCGTTCGTTTTTTCATATCTGTGTTCAAATTCATAAAATCAATCAATTAATGATTCTATACGTGATCTAACAAAACCAAGTGCAAAAAGGGTTCAAATTGCGTGTGGATTCCTGTAAAAAGGGTGTAAGTGAGGTGATTGGATACAAAGAATAATTTTTCCTGGATTACCAACACAAAAACAACACGTGCTAATAATTGGCTGTCGAGGTTAAGGAATAATTTCACAACACGTGCCTGTCAATGCACCTGAAGTGCAAGTCTGCCTACCTTAATAATACTTAAAAACTAAATTTTAATGCGAAATTCGCAACCTCAACTTATAGAGAACTCCACCAGGTAAAAATTAATTAGTCGCCAACAGTTTCCATAAGAACAGCAAGTATGGCCAAAGAACTCATAAGCCCCATTCATGAACCCCAATTGAATGGGGTAATTACTACTAGTTAAGGGGGACTCCTGATTGTACTTAGTTTAGGATTAGTTCAATCTGCCTCAAAAACCAAAATGTTTTCCCTCCTTGTCTGCACTCCACTAGCCTAAATCGGGCGTATGGCCCGGCGACAAAATTCCGGGACCATCGACACTGTCATCCACGACCTCCTATAGGCGAGATTTACCAGCCGGGGTAAAAATTCGGATCCACCAAACACAGGCAATGCTGTGCAGTGGCGGGAAATCAGTGTAAGGCGTTGCCGATGGGGCCAGTCATACCTTCCTTATATTCTTAATCAACAATAAACGAATGAATAGTTTAAAAATTGATCAACACATTTTTAGCAATACAGACATATCTGCAAAATTCTTGCACATATTTTCAGCAACACAGACATATCTTCAAAATTGATGCACACCTTCTACGACATATCTACAAATAGCTCTTATTCAAAGAGTATTTTTTTAAAATCTAATTTTTAACTGGCTCAGAATCTTAGTGTGGTTCTTTCTTTGCGAAGAAAATACTGTAAGTTTATATTATTTTACAAATATGTTAGAATTTTGTTATTCAAAAATCTTTGTCGGTCATTATCTCGGAATTAAGGTTATACTACTTATGACACTTGTCGCCCAAGTGCGATATGTTCATCCTTTGACGTCACGCGTAGGCAAAATAAACATTATAACAAAAAAAGTCCCTATGAAATAAATAGCGTGTTTTTATGACTCGGACTGAATTTTCACGGTATCGGGATAAATAAAAGTAACTTCGTTACACAGTGATATTAGATAGGTAGTAAATTACTACCAGTAAACACTTTAAATCAAAAAAGTTTTGTAAAGGTTATAAATATTACAGTAAAATAAAATAACAGGTAGGTACCTATTATAATAAATTTTAGGGTGCGCTAAATATTTTTTTATTTATGGGTATCTTTTTTATTTAAAAAGCTACAAGATCGGTTAAATTAGAGAAAAGTTGAGTAATTACAAGCCTTTTAAAATGGCATTTACAAATTTAAAAAATCTCCAGGTTTCAAAATATTTGAATTAAATTAATGACCTATCAAAACCAAAAATCGTTTCTTATTCCTGAAATTTTTTATAAAAAATAAGTTTCATATGTAAACGTACATATTTAACTTCTTCTAATTTGCGATTTTTTTCGCCTGCTAGTTTCTGAGATAGTGGTATCTTCTGTTTTTCCTATGGTTTAGGGTTTGTTCTAAACTTAAGTTTAATACATTGTTGGATTCCTTTGTTGTTTAAACGGTTTTATTTAGCAGAATCGGTTAAGTAAAAGGATTTGAAAAAACTATCGCAAGATTTGAAACAAAGATGTTAATATTTTTAAAAACTGCAGATTATTTTCATATTTTTCAAATGGCATTTTAATAGGCTTATTCATTATAACTTATTTATTACAATTTATAAGCCTATTCATAATGTTAACATTTAATTATTAAAGGATATTCATACGTATGTTCATAGAAGAATACTTGGTGCACTCTGTACACAGGAAAATATAAGATTTTCATTCATAAAGATTTGTTTGATTTAGAATATATATTGTGTTTATAGGTTTATTAAGATGACCGACCGTAAAAAAACACACATTGAGCATCCCAAAAAAAAGGACGACAATTCATAATGGTATAATTATTTAATGGCAAAAAATGTGGTATCATAAGGTGAGTTCGGGATTGCGGTTTGGTGTAAGTGTAGTGCGGTGTAGTGTTGGAGTAGGGAGTTAAAAGTGCATTCGCAAGAGAAACCTATGATTCGCAACCCGAACGCTTCGGTGTTTTTATGGTGTGATATTTGACAGATTCATAACCATAGATAAATAACTTAACCTTAAAAGATTGCAATGAATTATAATGTTTCCCTGCGTATCTTGCACAGGGCAATAGGTTTTCTTTGAAATTTCTTCCATTATAACAGATTATAGCAAAATTATGTAGGTATCACCGTTGTTATTATCACAGAATTGTTAACAATTGTAACTTTCAATTTGTAAGGTTAAAACCATAGAACAACACCTGTTGTTGTGTTGTTCCATGGGTAAAACTTTTAATTCAAAAATGTAATACCTACCTAAAGCGCATGCCCGCACCAAAGCCCTAGCTCACAAGTCGGGGCGTTTGGTGCAAACACCGTTCACACCACACTAAAATACCCGAACGCAATTACAATCACACTTTTTACATTAATTGCATACCCGAACTGCTAAGTGCGCACGGTGTGAACGGTGTAGCAATCCCGAACTCACCTATAATAGCGACTAAAGGAGGTTCTACAAAGGGTCTTCATGTACATTTTAATTCGAAACACAGACAATTTCAAGAGAAGGTTACTGAAGCTTCATCCTCAAAAATAACTGTAAGCGACAAAGATATTAACAGCGAAATTAATCAACATGAACCTGATACATCAGATGAATCAGCTCCGCCTAAAAAGCAAAGTAAAATTTTTGATTACTTTGCTTCCCCTAATGAAAATTCACTGGATGCTGTCCTTGCCAGAATGACTGCTCTTGATGGTTTACCATTTAGAGTTTTTGTTACATCAGTTGATCTAAGAAAAGCACTTATGGCTAGGGGATTCCCTGATATACCAAATTCCTCAACAACGATTCGTGAAAGAGTGATAGCATATCAAAAAAGATAGTTAACCACTATATTTTGGAGTTTGAAAAAATTAAAAAACAAGGACATTATTTCAGTGTAACTCTAGATGAGTGGACCTCAAGTGCTAATATAAGATATATGAATGTAAACATTCACGGTTTGAATGGAAGGGTATGGAATGTTGGATTGATACGCATTTTGGATTCCATGCCAGCAGAAAATGGGTGTTAGTTTATTAACACAAAGGTTAAAAAAATTTGATCTAAATTTAGATAATGATATTATTTCCATAACAACAGATGGAGCCAGTGTAATGAAAAAAATGGGGAGACTAATAAAATGTAATCAGCAGCTGTGTTTTGCACATGGAATTGACCATATGCAAGGAATGCGGTCGATGTTGCCAATGGTAAAAAAATAAAATTCCCTATTGGGAACATTCAATTATATTACGTTGGCTACACTGAAATTTTGAATTTCCCGCACAAACTGACATACATTCTAGGAGTTCCCAGAGATAAAGAAGGTAGTTCCAATGTTGTATAATAAATTAAGGTGCGAATTTCAAATGTGGGATTTATTATTATTTATTATTATTAAAAAAAAAGATGGAAATTAATTTAGTTTGTGCGGGAAATTCAAATTTTCAATGTAGCCAACGGAATATATAGTAAATTTAAAAGTAAACTACGTACACGTCATCAATCAGCTGATCGGGCACGGTTGTCAATGTGATGCTAAAATCCTTGCATCAGAGGAAAGTGGTAGTGCAACTACAGGGCGATAGATGGCGTTTACATGAATAATACTAAAATGTCAAAAGTCTGAGTTTTTATAACCTATATGATGCACCGCCAAAAGTATGTTTTTAGCCATTTTTAAAGACATTTTCTGATATAAAACCCAAAAATTTTGCCATCTAAAGTCAGTCTTTGGTATATATATTATTATTTTATGTATCCAACATATATTTTGTTAAATATTCTAATATATAATTAATAATAATCCTATTTACCTCTCTAACAGCTGTTAAAGGTAACAAAGGTCCATTATTATCCCGTTCTGCCTCAAAATAGCGTATTAAGGATGACACAAACTCTTGACTCCGACTATTTAAATGCTTCGGCATTTTAAATATAGGAAACACAAAAAAACGATATATAACAAACACAAAAACGGCAATGAAAACTTAAACGATATAAAATAACACAAACAACAAACAAAATAAACGAAATAATACACGAATTAGACGAAATATTCAAAAACACAACTGACAGCTTTGAAATTCTAAAACGTCAAATTCTTTTTTATGTGTCATTTAAATATGAAAAATTTGAATGTAAACATGACAACATCGCAATTGTTGCCAACATAATTTGGTTAAAATGCATTCAAATATTCAATTACAGACTTCGATTTAGTCATTTAGTGTTGGTACCAGTGCGCAAATTTATGACGTCATCGATGACGTGTACGTAGTTTACTTTTAAATTTACTATAGTCACGGCCAAATCTGTATGGGTGCACGTCATCAACGGCATATGACGTCAGCGTTAAGGTCTATTCATACGTGCCCAGACACAATCTAACGCTCGTGTATTGTTGACTGTTTATAGCGGTGGGGTCTGTTATTAAGATGGAATTATAACGTCCTTGTTATAATCTTCTGCACTAACTAATTAGGAGTTTGTTACAGGCAAATTTTTATTAAATGTGTTTAAAGAGAAAACAAACGGAGTTTATTACATTTTTATTACATATGCACATAACAAAAAAATTCTAAATTATCAGAAACACAAAATATATAAATTACCAGTCGTCCTTGTCATCAGAGCAAACCAGGTCAGAATTAAAGTCTGATTATTTCCCCAAATTTATTATTAAGGGCGCAATGTCTTCGAAATCTAATAACGGCTAGTTGCCAACAAGCCTTATATCATTGTTTGCACAATCCAGGGATAGAATCTTATAAACATAATGTATAATATTATTTATAATAATTTGCAACAAACGATGCTTCCGGACGAAATGTCACAATTACAAAAATACGTCAAATATAAAATGACAGCGACCCATCAATAATATTGAACGGTTCGCGCCAGCCTTAAGCTATTACCAACTGGCACACACAAAAATTACTAAGTGAATGGTTTTATTTTGATAATTTCGTGAAAAAACGTTTTAAAACCAGGAAATTGTTACAGTTCTTGGTAAACAATACGCAAATGAATGATTTCTTTTTAATAACACATCAGAATTACGCCTTAAAAAAGCAAATTTAACGGCAGTAACTTTACAATTCAAAGTTGGTAATGCTGACGTCATTATATCTCATTGATGACGTGCACCCATATAGATTTATATATAATTGAATGTTCCCAATAAGGAATTTTATTTTTTTACCATTGGCAACATCGACCGCATTCCTTGCATATGGTCAATTCACCTGGGTGTATTGGATGTATAATGCTGGAAATGTGGGGATACAACGTAAAGAGGAAGATTCGCCAGAGACTGAAAGTAATTCCACTGAAAATGATGAGGACAGAAATAGTGAAGCAGGTGGCATGGAAATTATGAATGAGTTAGAACCAGAAAATCAACTTCAAATGACAACACATCAAGATATTGATTTTATTGTCAAAAAAGTCCGAAAAGTGGTTAAGATATTTCGACGTTCTCCTACCAAAAATCCAATTTTACAAACGTATGTAAAGGAAAAACATGGGAAAGAACTTTCTCTTGTTTTAGACTGTAAAACAAGATGGAATAGCCTCGTTAATATGCTGGAACGTTTCGTTTTGTTAAAGGATTGTATTCAGAAGAGTTTAATTGATCTAAACAGTCCCGTTATTATAAATGACAGTGAATTTCAAATAATGAGAGATATCATACAATGTCTTGAACCTGTTAAATTGACGGTGGAAGCCATTTGTAGAAAAGACGCCAACTTGTGTACGGCTGATGCGAGCTTTAAATTTTTATTTGACGAACCTAAACTACTAAATACACCACTTAGTAAAGAATTTCAAGAAGCGCTTAGAAATCGTATAAATGAACGTCGAACCATAATGTCTGGTGTTATTTCCTACCTACAAAATCCCAACAACTATCATACAAGCAATATATTCGAAAACCCAAATTCTGAAGTAATTTGTCAAAAATATATCAGAAAATTTCAAAAAAACTATTACTCTAGATTCGGAATCTGAGGATGAAGACATGCCTCTGTTTGAACATATAAAAAAGTCAACAGACCATTTAACTGAAAAAAACTTCAAGATGCCATAGGCTCTGTAACTACTAAAATTAAACCTACTTGGCAAAACACTAAAAATCCAAAATGTCGTCTTAACACCCTAAATGTTATTAAAAAAGAAATGACACTTTATGAAAATGGAGGATTAAGAGGTTTATATTTGCAGCAGTGTTACGAATATTTACTTACAGTACCACCTACAAGTGTGGAAGCTGAGAGAGCCTTTTCTTCGGCGTTCACATTTGCGACCAAACTTATATCGCGCTTAAGTGACTCAACCTTAGACACGTTGGTGTTTTTAAGAGCATATTTTATTTTTACTAAGCAAAACGTAAATGTTTAATGTACTTTGTTTTAAGAATAGCTTATTTTATATTTACAAATCGTAAATGTATAAGAATTGTTTTTATTTTTTTTGTGTATGTCTGCATTTTTATTAATTTTGTTGCTACTGTTGGATAAATAAAAACATTATTAATGTTAATCCCGGGATCCCGGGATTTGTTTATTTTTATCCCGAGATCCAAAAACGGGATCCCGATCCCGAAAATTGGAAACCCTAGTCACAAGTCGTACTGACTTCAAATACTGTTTTATACAATATTTATTTATGTTTTAATGTACAGTGTTCGTTTATGTAAAGTTTATATAAAATGTAAAAATAAATGTAAAACGTTTTACTTACATGATTAAACCTTTTTGTAAAAGCCACAACATTGGGTGCAATGGTAAGCTTATTCTTTTTATACCATGCACAGCTTGTCAGCTCATCAGGCTGTATGGCAAGAAAAACCGGAAGGTCCAGCATGGTAAGCTGCCTGGCAAAGTCTTCAGCAGGTATTCTGAGAATGTCAAAAATAGCACAACTGTAGCTTTTATTAATACTTTGGGAAGTGTGACAAGGTAGACTCTGAGTTTTGATATGTGCAGGTATTGAAGTAAAATAGTTTCTGAAAAAAAGAAGTAGAAGCACCCTGTGTAAGTCTAACCACCAAAGAAATTATTAATATACTTTTTATGCTCTTAAGATAAAATAAATACCATGCATTTTATACTTTTATTTACAATAGTATGGTTAGCCACCTTATACTATACCTATGTAAATGTAAAAGCTTTTTTTAACGAAATTAGTGTATATACAAGTCTTAAAATTTTATTATTTAGTAAAAGGTAAAATTTGTTTTTAAGGCGAAATGTTTATCAATAGTTTTTAAAATTACTCCCTCTAAAATGAGTTTTATCGGTTTAAGCGTTTTCTGAATTTTTAATTTAACTTTTCGTTTTATAGTACAATTTCCTTTGCAATATTCATTTCCATATTGTTTTTAGTTTACAAATTATAGGGTTTTAAGACTTATTGTGTGTGTTTAATTAAATACAAATCTTACCCATAACCAATAGAGGCGTATGGTGTTCCTGGACCTTGACTGGATATCGTAGGGGACGATATTTTTCTGACACGTCCATCTTTAAGTTTTGTATTACAGCCTCTTGACGATAATGTGATTGACTCATTACTCCCTGATGTCTTGTAGCTTTTGCATTCCGAACTCTAAAAATAATACAATTTATTTATTAAAATGTTAATGATAGTTGTTTAATATAGTTTTTACCCCCGATATTTTACTGGTCGTATCTCCTAAAATATTTTTTGGAATCTCGGAATACCGCAACATGTTCATGTCATGACCGTAATGTAGTTTCTGAAACTAATAAATAAAATTACCATTTTTACAAGGTTTTTTATACTATATATAGGGTGTCCGGGAAAATGTGGAAAATATCTCGGATTCAGATAGAACATTAAAAAATAAGATGAAACGTTCCTATAATTTTTTTCCCTACTGGCCCTCCTTACGGAGACATGGACCCCGAAAGGACTCCCCTGCAAATTGGTTTTCCTTGAATAAATTTTAAAGTACTAAATATAATTTAATAAAAATTTATTATGATGGACCCTGGTAGGGATCTCTTAAAATAGTGTCATTGAAACATGTTTTGCTTTTTTGTTTACCAGGGGCGGACTAAGTTTTACTTTTTAATGCTTAAATTTTGAACACCCCATATGACAAAGACTTAAAAAAACTAAATCTGCATAGCTTGAACCTTAAAATAAAATAAAGGTACTCTTGTTTATTGTCAATAAAATGAACCGTTTTCGAGAAAAAGAATAATAAACGAATTCATGTTTTATTTTTAATAAAAATACCATAAAAAATAATATAACGTATTGTTGCAAACCTTAAATTGAAGGACGACAATTCGAAACAATTAATTAAAAACTTTATAAAAGGGTTCAACATGGGCTCCGTGAACTCTGATACACAATAACCCAGAATTGTTTCCTATCATATCACAATGAAACGTGGATTTGGATTTGGATGCAGCAAATAAAAAATATACTTTTAAAATATAAACCAAAAAATTGATTTTTTTGGAGGACACATTTTTTGGTGAAAAATGTGTCCTTCTTCAGCTCCCGGTAAAGGTGGCAACCCTAATTTGTCTGTCAGACAGAATTTGATATCCTTTTATTTTCCCTTTTTAATGAGGGAGAATGATTTCAGGAGAATAAACTAATTAAATATTAACACGATGACAGTTTCATAAAATATAGTCTCTTTTGGTATAAGGGTGTTATTTACCAACTTGTTTTTTTTGTTTGCAGCGCCCCCTAAATTTTTAGTTTATGACCTAAAAAAATTATTAAAAAAATTATAAAAAAAATATTCATATTAAACCGTGCCACAAAGACGATACATTTTCCATTTAAATAACATGGGGTTTCGGCAAGTTTAACATTTAAATTTTTTTCTCCCGAGCAAGTTAATATACGGGCGTTTCTCTGTAAACTGGGCAACTTGAAGTAAGAAATTGTCTAGGCAAGTTTTTTTGTTATATTTTTGTTGTATTTAATAAATGTTTTTCGAGGAATAAATATCGGTCTATTTATTAGTATACGGCAGATAAACCAAAAATATTCCTATTACTTTGGAAAACATTGAGCATTTTCTGAAAAATCTATACAGGGGACTGTTTATAAAATCCGGAGACAAAGTTTAGATGACTTTTTTAGAATTACAAAATAATAATTATAAAAAATAAATAAGTCACAGTAACAAGCAAACAATATTGGTTGAATAATTAAACAATTAGGTTGATTCCAATAGTTACTGTCTTTAATTAATTTAGTCTGAAGTGACCATTTTGCTTTGGTGACACGTCAGGGGACTGGTTTTTAAGGACTATAAAAACGATTTTGATACATTAAAGTTTATTTTATTGGATTTTGAACGTCGAGCATAGGTAGATTAGGTTATTATCTTTTGAAGTTATCTACGAAATATTTATGATCTGTTATTTTTCTAAACAATTTTAGCTTGAGACAATGAGTTGCCCAGTTTACAGAGAAACGCCCATACAGCAATAAGAGACACAAATTTTTATAAGAAATTTAACGCTGTACAAAAAAGCTTTCTTATAATTTTTTCATAAATTCACTGATTTAAAAGTTATTTAAGGTTAAAGTTAAACGATTTTTTACTTTGACCGCAAAAATATAATTATTTTTGTGAAAATGAAATGTTTATTTTTGAAAATATGTGATTTTAGTGTAGGTATTATTAATAAAAATTATTAAAATGAGATAAGTTAAAATTATTGACAAGAGATTCCGATAAATTCAATTTTTTTATTACATTAAACGAATCTGCAGATTCATGGTACTAGTTTTACTCAATTTAGTACGATTACTTTTTTACGTAATCTTTTTATTTCTGTGAAATTCTATAAAATTTTATAAGAGTATGAGTATGAGTATAAGAGACGTATAACCAGCCCCATTTCCTCTTGACTCTCGAACCCCGTACAGGCCTATGTTTACTTACGCCGATTTTTGTTCTTCCCCAGCAACTGCACGGCTTCACCCGTGTTTGCTGGGTGCGAATGTCCATTGCGTTCCGTACTGTCCCCTATTTGGGGCTCGAGAGCGAGAGGCGAATAGTTATAATAGCCATTCCCGGGTTCGCCGAGCCTATGCTATACGCTCAGTGGGGTATGGAGGAGGGACGGGAGGGTGTTGGTTTTTGGGGGACAATTACGCCGACTTAAAACTAAGTACGACGCGGAATCCCCCTAGACCAGTCGATTAGTATTACTCCAAACATTTGGGATTACTATTTGGAGTTGGGGAGTTGTTATTTCGCTGCAGGGGTGTAGTCTCCTAGTCGAGGTCTTTGACTTGTTCGTTATTGTCATTGTCCGTGTCCTGGTCAGATAGTTCCTGCCCTTGGTAAAGTGTGTCAGTTGTTTTTAATAATTTTTGTCCCAAGGACGTTTTGTGGTAGAGTTCCGTCTTTGTTTATCAAATTCTAAAGCATTGCATTTATTCACTAGTCAAACAAATCACAAGCGCGATTATTCTGTTGTCTAATGTTTACGAATCTCGAGTTTGGCTATTAGGCCCTTTTTTTTAATGTGTTAGAATTATGTGATCAATGTTAGTTTACTCTGTCAGTCCAGTGTTTATTTTCGGTCTCGATTGGGACCGCCTTACGCATTTGCTGTTGACAGACTTATTGCCCCACACTGCGTGCCCTTCATAGGTTTTAAAGATATCCCAATAAACACTTTAACGATACCTATCACCATTAACATTGCCCGTGTAAGAATTTTTAACACTTTTTAATACAATTTTGCAATGATAGTAATTAAAAACAAAACAATTGTTTAAAGAGTAAAATATGATCTTAACATAATCATATTTTAAAGTTATTTTAACATTTCAAGTAAAATAATGTTATGTTTAATAAAATGAATACGGGCAATGTTAATGGTGACAAATACTTTTTTTTCAAATTTAATTTAAAACTAGCTTAATACAAAATAAATAGCCGGCCCTGTGGTGCATCGCATTAAAATCTGAAACGGCCCCGGTATCAGGCGTGTAACGTATGCTTCAATAGATGGTTTATTTACGTTATGTTATTGCGTGGGCGCTTTGTTTATTTACCTTCCTTCAAGCTTTGCCTTGTTGCTGAGTTGCAAGTCGCGTATATTATACAATATATATAATACAATAATATAATATTGCGACGTTCCTGCTTGATTCCTTTTCGCACACTTACGCTGTTTTCGGCAATGGTTAATTGTTGCCAGTTTTTTTTACAGATTTGCGTATTAGGTCATGCAATAATACTTATCAGAGTCGGCTGGTGATGGTGATGGTGATGATCCCTTTCGCTCTTTGTTAGACTTGTTTTTTTCTTTAAATAGGTGATTCCTTGACCTGTCCCCTGTCACTTTATTACTTCGTGTCCGCACGAACCTCACTCCTATGTTCACCGTTGAGAGATTGCCTTTTGAGGAATTATTTAATGTTTCTATTAACCCCTCGGAGAACAGGTACCCTGATTTCACCTGTACCGTTATGTATACATACTATAGTCATCCAAATAGTATACTATATGTATGCTATAGCACTGTTTCGCACCGTACTTTACTCGACTACACTGTATATAATAGTTATGTTTCTTTAAGAATTTTATTGTGGATCGGCACCGAGCGCTCGAACATCCGCTCGCTTCGCCGGTATCGACAGTACTGGATTCTATAAAATTTTATAAGATTTTATAAAATATTATACAATAAAAAGTTTTCCTTCAGTACAGATAATGACATAGAAATTCTTGTAACAATTATTTTTACGACAAAATAAAATTCGCAGTTACGCATACGTTGTCTTGAGTATGAGATGCAGACATTTCCGCTACACCAATTATCCTTTTCAAATAAGATAAATGTATTTTTCTACTCCCACCTTTAAAACGCCCTTTATCGTACATGTTTCCAGACACTAAGTGACCTTTTAAATACACATTGACAAGTTGTGGCTTTACGGCGCTTTAGTCACGGCCTGAAGTTAGCAACAGGTTTTTAGTCACGGGCTGAAGTTAGTTTTAAGTTAGTTGACAGTTGTAAAATGTCATACAATCGTTAAAATAAAGTGCCTTTCTTGTAAAATAATACTAAATGTGAAAATTATTTTATTATCTCAATACAAAAATACAAAAATTTTAAATAGTTTCCTAACGCCAATATTTGAAAAGTTTATATGAACATTGTACTGACCTTTTAATTTCGCCGGCAGTAAACTTAAATTCGGGCACGGACTCTACTGTAAAGTCCTCATAGAACATTTCCCTTACTTTCACTGTGAAAAACTGTCAATTTTCAATATACATTTCGATTTATAACCTTTATAATTGTGTTTATAAAATGTAAAAATGTGACATTTGACAGTTTCCCCTGTTGTTTCATAGATGGCGCTCTATACAAATTTTTGATTTAAATCATTTTAAGATAATAATAAGTATTTGTCGTAGAAAAAGTGTAGTATGCACCTCGTTTATAAACTTTTCTATACACTCATTAACTTAAGCACTCGCTCGCAAGCTCGCTCGTGCTTAAATTAAATTCGTGTATAAAATGGCGTTTATCAAACTTGATACATAATATACTATTATCTACTTCTACATTGACGAGCTGTGACTTTAGGAGCTTTAGTCACGGGCTGAAGTTGGCAATAAGTAGTGGCTTTTGGCCATTGTAGTCGAGGGGCTAAAATTAGCTTTATTATAATATAATAAAGCTATATATATACACTTCGCGTCAAATTTAACGCACCACTAAAAATTTGCCACAATTTCAAAATTTTTTCGCGAACGAATTTTGTGATTTTTGAAACTGAAACATGGCTACTTGAAAATGAAATTAAGTATTTTAATATAAAGGGGTATATAGGGGTACACAATTGTAGAAATACTAGAGGAGGTGGAGTAGCAATTTATATAAGAGAAAATGTACAGTTTGAAAGCGTAAATACAGATAATATAAAAAAATGTAATATAGTTGGAGTAAATTTAACAAATTTTAAATATAAAATATTTTGTGTTTACAGATCCCCAGAAAATAAACTTAATACGTTCCTGTCACTAACAAATAAAATTCTTGAGAAAAACAAAAACTGTATTATAATTGGTGATAAAAACATTGACATTTTAAAGGACAACTGTAAAACAAAAAAATACAAAGAAATCATTGAATTAAACTCATATGAAATAAAAAATTTACATTCAAATAAAAACAAAATAACACGCAGAAATTTAAAAACAAACTATGGTACTTTAATTGATCACGTAATTGCACCTATAAATGTTACCTCCTGTATCAAAACTAAAGATACATCCAAATCTGATCACAAAATGCTATGCATCAAACTTACATTACCAGGAGCAGTAAAAATTAATAGTAAATCAAAAAAACAAATATTAATAACAGACTACGAAAAATTTAAAAAAATACTAAATGAAAATCTAAAGTCAAATACAAATATTTTTGATAAACTTATAAACATAATTAAGCAAGCTAAAATGCAAAGTACTAGTGCTAAAGACATAAAAATTTATAAAAAGCCTTGGTTCAATGCAAAAATAAGTAAAAAAATCAAAAAAAGGGACAAGTACTACAGAAAATGGAAAAAAAATCCTCTAAGCAGATACTACAAAAATGAATTCAAAACCTTAAAAAACATGGTAAATAAAATGATAAAAAAATCAAAAATATCTTATTACACACAAAAATTTTTGTCAACAGGAAGTAATGTGAAAAAAATATGGAAAACTATAGATGAAATAATTAATATAAAACCTATAAAAACAAATAATAAGATAGATAGATTAAAATACAAAAATAAAGAATACACTGAGAGTAAAGAAATAGCTAATATCTATAATAAATTCTGTACTGAAGTTGCCAAAGAACTGCAAAAAGATATAATAATAGCTGATATAAAATTTGAAGAAGTTACAAATAATAAAACTATTTTTATGTCCCCTTGTACACTGAGTGAATTAGGAAAAGTTATCGCATCTTTGAACTCTAGTAACTCCTCAGGTGATGATAACATTACTACTAAAGATATTAAAGAGATTTATCCTAACATAAAAGAAACCTTACTCAGATGTATAAATAACTGCTTTAAGACTGGCAATTTTCCTGAAAAATGTAAAATATCTAAGGTTCTTCCTATATACAAAAAAGGTAGTAAAGAAGATCCAGGAAACTACCGTCCAATATCTATTACTTCAATTTTCTCTAAAATTATTGAAAAGTTAATAAAAATAAGATTTATAAACTTCTTTGAAATATCATCTAAACAGTATGGCTTCCAGGAAAACAGCTCCACACAAAGTGCCACTATGGATCTAATAGAACAAATCTTTAAAAAACTAGAAGAAAAACTAAAAGTTATAGTAGTTTTTGTCGATCTGAAAAAAGCGTTTGATACAGTCAAATTAGAGTTACTTTTAAAAAAATTAGAAAAGAATAGTATTCAAGGTCCAGCTATATTGCTTATGAAAACTTACCTCCATGACAGAAAACAGTATACAAGCACTAATAACTGCATCAGTGACCCATTAAAAGTGGAGACAGGCGTACCTCAGGGATCAGTTTTAGGCCCTATACTGTATCTGTAGAAAGCCTAACAAAAGCTGGTTTACTAGGAGTACACTACATGTTTGCAGACGATACAGCACTTTTGTACTATCATGAGGATGAGCCATTCCATGCCAAATCAACACACTTTAAAAAGAAATTTTTCCTCACCATTTCAGATTTTCCTAAAATTTGGTATACTTGTACTATGTACTAAGACTAAGAAAAATACCAATTTTTAAATTTTTATCTCACACCGTTTCCGATATATGGCTATGTAAAGTTTTTAAAAACTCGCGAAAAAAGTGTGAACGTTTATTTTTTAAATTGCGCTGGAAGCTGTCCTAATTTAGTTAAAAAGCTGGGAGAGGTGTCATTTTGCAGCATTTTAAATGCTCTTTCAAATGACATAGGACTGCCAAGGGTATTAATGAAAAGATTTTGTTCAAAATCCATATATATATTTTGATTAAATTTTTTTTTTAAAAGTACATAATTTAAAATTCTCAAAATATTTGTATAAATACTTGGTAGTGTTCTGAATCATATAATAAAATATTAATGTGGGGTCTTAATGGGTTCATTGTTAAAAAAAATATTTCTGATGCGGGTTTTTCACTTTTAACTAATTTTGACATTATTCAACGTTTATCAGGCTTAAGCCTGACAATTGTATTTTTTTATAATATCGGCTGTCATCATTCCCGACTTGTGTAATTTAATTACTGTGATACGCTTGTTTTGGCGATTCATATTGAACTAAATTTTAAACAAAACAACATAAAATGAATATTTTCAAAAATATAAGGGTTCTAAGAACCCTAATAATATCGGCTGCCTACATTCCCGACTTTTTTAATTCAATTACTGTGATACGCTTTTTTTGGCGATTCATATTGAACTAAATTTTAAACAGAACAACATAAAATGAATATTTTTAGAAATGAAATGGTTCTAGGAACCTGCTCGAGCAAACAATTTCCGCGAAAACCTTATTGATAAATTTTAAACTCGCTTAAAAAAAAGTTCAGGGAACTTTTATCGGACCCTGTATATATTCGTAGTTTATTTAAAAATAAAACTAAATGAGGTGTGTTTAAAGTGATTTTGGTGTCAACATGGAGCCTACTATTGTAAGAGTGCAGTGTTATAATCCAATGAAAAAAACAAATTATTTTTTTTTTAACATGAACCCATTAAGACCCCACATTTATATTTTACTATATGGTTTAAAACAGTACTAAGTATTTATACAAATATTTTGAGAATTTTAAATTATGTACTTTTTGAAAAAAAATTGAATCAAAATATATATATGGATTTTGAACAAAATATTTTCATTTATACCCTTGGCGTTCGTATGTAATTTGAAAGAGCATTTAAAATGCTGCAAAATGACACCTCTCCCAGCTTTCTAGCTGAATTAGGACAGCTTCCAGAGCAATTTAAAAAATACACGTTCACACTTTTTTCGCGAGTTTTTAAAAACTTTACAAAGCCATATATCGGAAACGGTGTGAGATAAAAATTTAAAAATTGGTATTTTTATTAGTCTTAGTACATAGTATAAGTATACTAGAAAAGAAAAGAAAATCTGAGGTGGTGTGGTAAAATGGGTGTGTTGAGTTGACATGGACTGACCCGGATATGAAAACAATAGAAAACATCATTAATAAAGACTTAAAAAAGTTTCATAATTGGCTATGTTCAAATGGACTAATAGTGAATGAAATAAAAACTGTATATATGCAGTTTAGCTTAAAGAATAAAAACAACCCAAAAGTGAATCTTAAAATAAACAACGTACCCATTCAAAAAGTGACTTTCTATAAATACCTTGGATTAACAATTGATCAAAACTTGACTTTCAATGAACATATTGGTGAAATATATAACAAACTTAGTGGCTTAGTTGGTGCGCTTAGACGTGTAAATGAATATTTGACGGAGAGTTGCAGATTCCTTATATATAACTCATATATTAAATCAGTCTTAAGTTATCTCATAGCAATATGGTCAAATACATCCCAACGAAATCTAAACCGAATGCAAAGACTGCAAAATAAAGCACTAAAAGCAATTTTTAATCTACCGTATGATACACCAACTAAAGACCTTTATAAAATAATTCCGGTAATGAATATTAAACAGTTAATTAGTTTCGAATTGTGCAAATTAGTATATAAGATAAAAAACAAAGACATTAAAACAAGTGCAAGCTTGAACATAAACTCGGATTTTCACAACTATGAAACTAGAGGAGCACAAAACCTCAGAACAGTCAGAGTTAGGACCAAAAAGGCTTCTGGATCAACAATACAACAGGATGTTAAAATCTTCAATGATCTACCAAACTCCATTAAATCCTTGGATAAATATGAAAAATTTATAAAAACATTGAAAAAGTACATCAAGGACAATTTATAATTATTATACTGTTATTCAATTTATAAATCTATTTTTTCTTTATTGTAATGATTACTCTACGTTAACAGCTATTATAAGTTGATTTGTAGTTTCAATTTAATAAATAAATAAATAATAATAATTAAATTGTAGGTTTATTCTTTGGTAATATTACGTTTATTGAAATATATTTTTAAATTTACATTTTGAGTATATACAGGGTGCACGAGTGATAATAAATTTTTTCCCGGAAATTTGAAACGCCCTGTGGGTTGTACCAGCTTTAACAGCATACGACTCATATAATTAGATAGATAGATAGATATTTATTTATTCAAAAGACCAAATACATGATAAGGATAGAATACGTCAAAAGCAATCATACATTACAATACATTTAACACAGATATTGTATAAATATTGGACAAGTGTATATCACCATTTACATTTTTGTATAAATAAAAATTACAAGAAATAGAAGTTTCACATCATAGTACAGTTATCACAGTCTAGTTTATCACAGGAAAGTTTGACTCAAAGTATTCGTTTAGTGAGTAGAATGAACCAGTCTTTAGTAGTTTCTTCAATATGTTCTCAAATTTTTTTGTTGGGAGGTCTCGAATATATTTGGGAATTTTGTTGTAAATCTTAATCAGCATGTTGACCACATTTTTCTGAACCCAGGTGAGTTTCGTATGTGTACTTCTTAAGTTGGATTTATGTCTTGTATCGTATATGTGGGTTCCTTCAAGATGTTCAAATTCTTGGTAGTGGTTTTTTACATACATAGCCGATTCTAAAATATATATAGATGGTACAGTGAGTATGCCTGTTTGTTTAAACGTGATTTTGCACGATTCTCTATATTTTAGATTGAAGATAATTCTTATGCATTTTTTCTGAAGAATAAAAACTCTCTCCACGTCTTTTGAGTTCCCCCAGAATACTATTCCATATCTTATTCGCGAATAGACATAGGCATAGTATGAAGTGAGACAGGTTTTTTGGTCAACTGTGTTTGATAAAATTCTTAAAGCAAAAGAGTATAGACTTATCTTTGTGCATACAGCATCTATATGTTCTCCCCAGCGTAGGTGACTATCTATAATAATTCCCAGAAATTTTGTGGAGTGGGATGTAGTAAGTTCATTTCCTCCAATGTTTATCGTTTTTTTTGAAACATTGTTGTATGAGAATTTTATCAGTTGGGTTTTATCTACATTTAAAATCATATTGTTTTGTTCAAACCAACTTTCCAGTTTTTTTAAAACCAAAACTATTTCTTTAAATAAGGAATTTTCATCATTTTTTCTTATTACCATGGAGGTATCGTCTGCGAACAATACTGTCTCATGTTCCAGTATGTCAGGTAGTTCATTTGTATAAATTATAAAAAGGAGGGGACCCAGGATACTACCCTGAGGGACCCCATACCTTACTGTTTTGTAGTCTGAGTAGATATATTTTCCGTTTTCATCTTTAGTTTTAATACACTGAGTTCTGTTTGACAAATAGGAATGAAATAGTTTGTGAGGAGTGCCCCTCACGCCATAGCCCTCAAGTTTTTCCAGCAGTCTGCCCACGTCAACGCAGTCAAACGCCTTTGATAGATCCACATAGACCCCAGCTACTTCATCCCCTTCACTTACACCCTCGAGTATCTCCTGTAGAACCTGAAATATAGCTCTATTTGTAGATCTACCTTTCATAAACCCGTTTTGATTTTTTGTAAGGATGTTATTATATATGAAAAATGAGTATAGTCTCGTATATAGGATTCTTTCAAAAATTTTTGAGATATTTGAAAGTAATGCAATGGGTCTGTAGTTTTCTGGTTTATTTTTTTCACCTTTTTTGTAAATAGGAATTATCTGCGCAACCTTCAGATTCTCAGGAAATACCCCAGACTGTAAGCTTTTATTTATAATATAAGTAATTGGTTCTGAAATTGAAAGGGCACAAAATTTTAGTAGCACAGTGGGTATATCATCATGTCCAACAGACTGTGTATCTTTTAAGGATCCTATTATCCTAATAATTTCATTTTTGTCTGTTGGTTGTAGATAGATAGATTTGTTATGGTTCTTTAATATCTCGGGTACTGAATTTGTAATTTTATTTGTCCTATCTCCAACATTTATGTAATAGCTATTTAACTTGTTAAGAATTTGCGTAGAGGTTTGATTATTTGTATCCAGGTCCCTATAATTAAAATTTGAATTTTTGCATTTTTTATGTAAAGTTTCATTTACTACTTTCCAGGTGGATTTAGTTTTATTTTGTGAAATTTGAATAAAGTTTGAAAAAGCTGTTTGTTTGGCTATTTTTACTTCGTTTTTTATTTCTTTACACAGTAATTTATATTGTTTGCCCTTTTCTTGGTGGAGGGATCTTTTTAAAGCACACTTTTCTTTTATTTGTGGGGTAATCCAGTTTATCAAGCAGTTTCTTTCCTTTGTAATTATGTTTTTAAGAGGACAATATACATCAAGCAAACTTTTTAGACAGCCCACAAAACCATCATACATAAGATTTACATTTTCAGTTGTAAAAAATGATTCCCAATCAATTCTCTCTAGATGATTGTTCATCATTTCCAGATTTGTATTGTTTAGGATTCTTTTATTAGTTTTAGTATTATCATTTGGTTTTTTATTCGAATTTAAATTAACTAAAAGTTTTTGTGCATGATGATCTGATAAATTAATTTTTACTACTTCTTTATGAAAGTGTTCAATATTTGTATATATATTGTCTATCAAAGATGCTGATGTATTTGTCACTCTTGTTGGTTCATTTGTAATTGTAGCTTTTATATTAAAAGTATTTAAAGTTTCAGTTAACATTTTTACATTTTCGTTTTTTAAATTTAGAAGGTTTAAATTTAAGTCACCACAAATCATAATTTTATGTTTATCTACCTTGCATAATAATATAACTTCCTCCAGAATATCAAGAAAAAGGGAAACATCACTATCAGGTGCCCTGTAGATACATAGAATAATCAACCTCAGTTTTGGTATTCCAATACCTGCACATTCAAAACAAAATTCTTTGCTTTTTGCTTGAAGGTCATGGCGGACGAGACACTCCCACTTGTCTGATAAGAATATCCCAGTTCCTCCGTGTATTTTCTCTCTGCGACTAAAACATGAGACAAAATTGTAACCTTTTATATTTATGAAGTTTTCCTCACCTGGCTTTAGCCAAGTTTCTGTGAAACCCAGACAGTCATAAGATTTATTATCTGCTAAATAAATATTTAACTCGTCAATTTTTGGTTTAATACTTTGTATATTTAAGTGTAATAGTGTAAAGTAAGATTCTGTAGGACCTACCATATCTTTCTCCTTTTTTTGTTCGTGAATTTTAAAGTATTCTACCCTGTTGCGTGGTTTGGGTTTTTCTTGGGAAAAAAATACTTTGTTACATAGGCCCCTTGTGGCCATTTGTCTGCGTCCAAAGCTTTTTCAAAATTTGTTGAGTCAATCATTACTTTGAATGAGCTGTAGTATTCTGGATACTTTGCTTCCATTTTCTCACTAATTGCCTCTAAAAAGTGTTGTTGAACATATTTGTTTAATTCTGCTGCTGTTGTCTCTGGTTGTAACCTTGTCACATAGATAAAAGATTTTTTTGGGACTACCTTTAGTTCTGTAGATTTAACATTTCCTATTATATTTACTTTTTGTTGCCATCTTTTCTTGGTATTTTTGGTTTAATTAAATTATAATCCCATATTTTCTTAACGTTTTGTTTTTTTATCGACGTCGCTATCTCTTTTTTAAATGAGATATATTACGGTTAAAGACCAAGGGCCGGTTTTTTAATTAGGGTTTAAGCCTTGGTTCAGGGGAACATAGATCAGTTAATGAACTCAGTTCACAGTCAAATGAGTTTTTCAATGTCGACTCAACAGCAGTTCTGTTGAACTTAGATCAGCGGTGTCAACGTTAAGTTGGTACAACCGAATTTAGTATACGCCTGCATTAATAGTAGTTAAAACTGTCATTTTGACAAAAGGATTTTGCGTTTGAGTCAAACCACGTCAAGTGGGACCAGAAAATTTCACGAAATCACCGATTTTGAAAATAATCACATTATTGTGTAGTAAGCATGACTCATATGTCACAGTAAAAAAATTGTTTTAAAATTCGTTTTTTTGGTAATGTTATTAAGGTTGACAATTTTATCAAACTTTAGAGCACGGTAAAATTGAAAAAATAGAATCTCTGGGACCACTCTGTATAATTGAATTAAATTTTACACAATATTGTAGAAATGTTTAGAGTATATAATGATCATTTAATTAAGGTTAATTTGTTTAAATAAAAGAATTTTGCATACATTTATTATAAACAATTGAAATTTTGTATGTGTTCTTCACGCTGAAAAAAAATTAATCTTGTGTCATAATATGCGGCAAACGTTTCCGTTTAATAAGATGTACTCAAAAATTTGCCTTTCATATGTCATTCCGGAGATATTAATTAATGATCAGTACGCGGCGCGCTTCGCTGCTAGCTCGTCCGTTCGAACGGTTTAACGGTGTGCCTGAACGAAGTTAAGTCACATAAAAATGCCGCCAAAAACTGATTGTAGTTTCTTGTTCGGGACCCTTTGGTGACTTAAAAATGATATTTACCAAAGTTCTAGCTGCTCCTCTTTTCGAAATTGTTCGAAAATTCATGATTTTTTTTCAAATTTTTGTTCTCTTTGACAGACACATTTGCACACGGATTTTTATAAAATTGGAGTATATTATTTAGGAGACTTAAAGAATATTTTTTAATACTGTTCACATCATTTGATATATACAGGGTTAGCCAAAAATCACTTATTTTTAATAATGCAAAAGCGTAAATTCATGATTTTAGCATAACATGCAAAAAATATTTATTCCCAATTTTTTATAGATATTTCTAGGTCTATCAGGTTACAAAATGGCATTATTATTAACCTTTTACAAGAAAAATAGATTTGTAATAACATTTAATACAATAACGCTTAGAGAGTATTTAAAATGATGTTTAATTTAGGCTTTTTAGTGGTTTTCAATTTTGAACGAAAAATTGGTTGAAGTTAAAAAATATATTTACCAAAATTCTAACTGTTTTTTTTAATTTGTAAAAAATTCAATTTTTTTAAAATTATTTGTTTGTAGCAAAGTCTACCTTTGCCAGAGTACACATTTGTACACCGATATTGTAAACGAGATAAACTGTTTTTATATATATGCTTAGATTTATACAGGGTTAGACAAAAATCACTTTTTTATATAGTAAAAAGCATAATGCATAAAAAAGATTTTTCAAAAAATTTCGAAAAGAGGAGCAGCTAGGATTTTGGTAAATATCATTTTTAAGTCACCAAAGAACTTCGTTCAGGCACACCGTGTGCTGACGAGCTAGCAGACAAGCGCCGCGGCGTACTGATCAAGCGCACAGCGGGACAAAAAAATTAATATCTCCGGAATGACATATGAAAGGCAAATTTTTGAGTACATTTTATTAAACGGAAACGTTTGCCGCATATTATGACACAAGATTAATTTTTTTTCAGCGTGAAGAACACATACAAAATTTTAATTGTTTATAATAAATGTATGCAAAATTCTTTTATTTAAACAAATTAACCTTAATTAAATGATCATTATATACTCTAAACATTTCTACAATAGTGTGTAAAATTTAATTCAATTATACAGAGTGGTCCCAGAGATTCTATTTTTTCAATTTTACCGTGCTCTAAAGTTTGACAAAATTGTCAACCTTAATAACATTACCAAAAAAATAAAAAATAATAAAAAAAAAGAATTTTAAAACAATTTTTTTACTGTGACATATGAGTCATGCCTACTACACAATAATGTGATTATTTTCAAAATCGGTGATTTCGTGAAATTTTCTGGTCCCACTTGACGTGGTTTGACTCGTTTACTTTTGGAGTTTTGTTTATCTGTGCTGTTTTAAAAAGTTCTAATCTGTACGAAAGGGTGCTTTAAAACAATTTACTATTGTTAAAGAACAATAATTATTATTTATTATGGATAAAAATCGTGCTGCCAACTTTACCTCTTTTAAGGAGGAATTATTTGTATGTATTTCGTTTTATAGTATAAAATGAATTTGTCGTTTTTTGTTACATGTGATGAATTTTACTAAAATCTATTACCTGCAGCCTGCAGGTAATATATGAATATATTCAGTAATTATTTAACCCATTGGTCGGATTTGCAATAACTGGTCTAATTAAATCCACTATCTTACGTACAAAAGGTTTGGAAAACCGAAATCTGGCAAAAAATTCATCATTAATCCACCTTTCAAAATGATTCGGTCTTACCCGTGGCCTGTTCACACGAAGTTGAATATTATTTAGGAATTCGCCAATTTCCTCATCATCCTCACTAACTACCTCAAACATATCCATTGGTTTATTATAACAGCAGATTACAAAACAAGAAATAAACAACGTAATACACAATAAAGCAGAGAAAAATTAAGTTATGTCAAGTTGAACTTCGTTTAAACGGTTTATTATAACAGCAGATTACAAAACAAGAAATAAACAACGTAATACACAATAAAGCAGAGAAAAATTAAGTTATGTCAAGTTGAACTTCGTTTAAACGGCCAACAGTGACGGTTCATCTTTTGATTTAGTTTAAACCAAATTTAAGCTTGAACTTTGATTGAAAAACGGCATATTTTGTTTGAACCAAGTTCAAATGCTGAACCAAGTTTAAACTATGATTGAAAAACCGGCCCTTAGGGCTTTATTGTGTATTACGTTGTTTATTTCTTGTTTTGTAATCTGCTGTTATAAAAACCAATGGATATGTTTGAGGTAGTTAGTGAGGATAATGACTCATTATTAATGAGGAAATTGTCGAATTCCTAAATAATATTCAACTTCGTGTGCACAGGCCACGGGTAAGACCGAATCATTTTGAAAGGTGGATTATTGATGAATTTTTTGCAAGATTTCGGTTTTCCAAACCTTTTGAACGTAGGATAGTGGATTTAATTAGACCAGTTATTGCAAATCCGGTTAGTTATAAAAATAATTACTAAATAGGTAATACATTTCAGTAAAATTCATCACATGTAACAAAAAACGACAAATTCATTTTATAATATAAAACGAAATACATACAAATAATTCCTCCTTAAAAGGGGTAAAGTTGGCACCACGATTTTTATCCATAATAAATAATAATTATTGTTCTTTAACAATAGTAAATTGTTTTATCTACGCCAGTGAGATAAGAACTTCTTATCCCACTCATTTTGAGTGAGATAAGAAGTTCATTAACGCACGCGTTTTTCTCTGCTTTTAACCAATCAAATAAAAAAGTCAAAATGTCAAAATAACCCTAAATTAAGTCTTAGACAAAAATAATTACCGTTTATTTTTTCATTTGGAGGCGTAGATAAAAATTTGTACAATATACGTGTGATAACGCTTTATTAACGTACTTTTGCGATTGCCCAACTCGTGCTACGCACTCGTTGGGCAAATTTCGCATGCGTACGTTAATAAAGCTCTTATCCCACTTATATCGTAAATAACTATTAAAGCACCCTTTCGCACAGATTATAACTTTTTAAAACAGCACAGATAAACAAAACTCCAAAAGTAAACACAAAATCCCTTTGTCAAAATGACATAACTACTATTAATGTAGGCGTATACTAAATTCGGTTCACAGAACATAAGGTTGTACCAACTTAACGTTGATTAACTGATCTAAGTTCCCCTGAACCAAGGTTTAAACCCTAATTGAAAAACCGGCCCTAAATAACTCCAGTTTAATGTAAAATTAAAGAACTTAACATAGTTAGGTCATAGAAAATAAATAATGGTGTGCAAATGTCAAAAGCTGTAATTTTCATTTAAGTTGTCTGCATAAAGTTATTGTAATGGAGCGCAAAGTGAGAAGTTTGAATCGTGATGAATGTGTAAGAATTATTACATTGGCCGAGGGTTAAGCTACCGTGCCATAGCTCGGAGATTGGGTGTTAATCATACCTCAATATCCCGTGTTATTCGACGTTTTGAAGAAACCAACGATCATAACAGACGTGATGGACAGGGAAGGCATCGAATGACAACAGCCGTATATGATCGTTTCCTTTATTTGCATGCTTTGAAAAAACGATTTGTAACAGCAAGAAATCTACAGGTACAACTTAATGCTACTCATAATTTTCAAACAAGTGTGCCCACCGTAAGAAGACGTCTTGGGGAACAGAATTTGACCTTCAGAATTCCAGCAACAGGACCGAAGTTAAATGCAAATCAGAGCAAGACTGGAATTTTCCAGACAACATGTTAAAATATTGAAGATTGGCAGCGTGCACTATTTACAGACGAGTCCAGGTTTTGTTTATTCAAAAATGAGAGATTTTCACAGTGTAACATTCGTGAAACCACGCTATTTAATGGAAGTTCTGTAATGGTTTGGGGAGGAATTTCCTTGACAGCTCGCACAGAACTCGTCATTGTCCGTCGAGGACATTTTATCTGAGCATGTTGTCCCTTTCGCCCCGTTATGCAAGATAACGCAAGACCTCACACTGCTCATATAGTGCAAGAGTACATACATGAGGTTGGTGTTGAACCTTTAGACTGGCCTGAAAATAGTCCGAATCTCAACTCCATTAAGCATTTTTGGGATATTATGGGTAGACGACTAAGAAATCATGATCCCTTGTTTGCCTTCCTTGATATATGAATGTCATTGATCAAGCCAGGGTGGAAGAAGGAGGTGATTCAACTCCGTCGTTGAAGGCGGCCAGATAAGTCAGTATTTGTTAAAAGTCTGTATAGATGACGCATTGAAGTAGAACCTGTTTTAATCCCGGTGCACAACAAACTTTTCCCATTTTTAGTAAAATTGCATTGATTAACTTCAAAGAATAGACCACTAAGCCTAATTAAAATTCAAATAAAACCATTTCAACGTCACTTTTGTGCGTTTGTGGCGACTGTGCATTTTGGTAGAACAGTTGGCAATACTACAGTATTGCCAATCGTTCTTCAAATTATTATAATAATGCTGTAAGAAAAGATGTAATTTTCGTTAAGGAGGGTAGAAGACTCTCCTTGGGTTTTGGTTATCTTATAATTTGTTGTTAAAAGTTAAGTTGTTATAGAATATATGGATTTCGTTGATAAAACCTTAGGTTCTTATTTGACTCGCCATCTAACGAACAACGAACGAAATACTGACTTATGTGGACGCTGCTTCTTTACTTTAGAGATAGAAGCGATATCACCTCCTTATTCCACCCTGGATCAAGCCGTCGCACTGTGGGCCCAATGTCCAAACTAGGTTGCATTAATTCAATTTTTTTTCTATTTACTTAAAACTTTAAAAATAATTAAACTTTGAGACTAACCAATGCCGGTATTTAATTATATAATTTATTTTTTCATTTTCCAATGTTGCCACGTTAGTATTTTTGGAAATTAATTTATAAAATACAGGATTATCTTCAACTAGTGTAAGAAACCATGCCAACGTTATCTACGGATCAAAATAAGTCGATTTAACCCAAATGACCTATATAATACTAAGTTGCTTCGTTTATTTGTTAGAGGCCTTTAAAGTTTAAACTATTTTTTTAAATATCTTAAGATAATTAAAAACGTATTAATGAATTTTGAATATTTTTGGAATATATGTTTTAACTGCCAATTAACGTCATTGGGTGCTACACTCAGTTATCTTTAAAAATTAGAATAATCAGAAAAGCAAGGTTAGGAACTAATTTTCGCTTGTATTTTTTTTACTGTTGTAATGGTTACCAATTTGCTAGTAAATAGAAAGCTCACTTTGTTTAAAAACTTTTTTGTCTCTTGTAAAAGTTGGATGAGCGGTGTAGCCCGAAAAAAATATTTTGTAATGTCTGCATACCTACTATCGATATATAGCGATAGTTTATGTTTTATCCCGAAAATTATTGAACATTATAAATCTAGAGATTCCTTTTTTGCTTCGTTTAGCAGATAAAAAGTGAAATACAGAGTCTTGGTAATAGGTAAATGGTGTATAAAGAGGAGGGTTTTCGCATATTTCTTCGGTCACTTCCGGTTTCACCGGAAATGGGTCCATGTTCAAAAAATTAAATAGTAACCCCTATATATTTACATTCTCGGATTCTTAACATAATTCTGGACTTAAATGGGATTTTTTAATGCCTTTTGAGCAATTTTTAGCAATGCATCTAGGCCACCTTGATGTAATATTAAAAACGGATAAAAAGAATAAGTAGGCGTAAACACTTTTAACAAATAGTAAACGCTATGTATATAATTTGCTCATTGCCCAAGCAATACGTGCGATAAACAACTTAAGATGCATATTAATATTTTCTTTTCTCAGAGGTTTACATTTTTGACTTGGATAAGTTTCGCGATTTTTTGCGATTTTTTTGGTTAACAGTTTTTAGTAGTCTACATCTTTGTCTAATAAAAAATATATATTTTGGCTTGGCATTCGTTGGCCTTCCTATTTTTTTACTCTGCAAAACTTAAAAAATTAAATATTCATGGTAATTACCTTATCAGTTCCTGCCAAAAACAAAAAAAAAACACGAATTTTCTATAATTTTATGTACCCAACACAACTAATTGACAGGTCTAATGTCAGTTATGAAATGTTTAAGGCGACTTTTGCTTTTCACGGCCCTCTAAGCTATAAAAAAATTCGCAAAATTCGTAGTTTTAATTCGAGAGGTAAACCGCTACAAAAATTTGTACACCACAATTCCTTTCTTTAAAAAATTCCTGCAATTCCTCTGTAAATTCCCGCAATTCCCGCAATTCACCTGTAAATTCCCCCAATTCCTGCAATTCCTCTGTAAATTCCCGCAATTCCCGCAATTCACCTATAAATTCCCGCAATTCCTCTGTAAATTCCCATAATTCTCGCAATTTCTTAGTAAATTCCCCCAATTACTTGATAATTCCCACAATTCCCTAAAGCTACCTGCAATTTTCCGAAAATTCCTAGAATTTCCTCAAAATTTCCAGTTTGTTTCTTGAGACATGAAGTTTTAACAACCTACCAAAAATAAAGCCCGTACTATTTAATTATTGAAAATACCTTCGGAACTAACGCTTCTTTAAAAAAATTGGCTGAGGTAGGTAGCTATCAAGAGTTGGTTTTTGTTTACCAAATTTTTATTGATTTGTTAAAACTGAATTTTGTTTTATATTATAGTAAGAATTTTATTTAAGTATACTTAATAAAGTACATAACTTATAGATACATACATCAGGTAGGTATATTTGAAAATGTTATAAACCAATACACATATCAAAAATAAAATTCTTACTATAATATAAAACAAAATTCGGTTTTAACAAACCAATAAAAATTTGGTAAACAAAAACCAACTCTCGATAGCAAACTAAAAATAGTATTTTTTAACAACAAAAAAACTTACAAAATGGTTAGGTCCTATAACTGCCTACTACTAACTAATATTAAATTTAAGTTATTTAAAATTTATTTTCTTCAATTTATATTGCTTATCAATATTTATTGTCACTACTCGTACCATGCAAATCTTTTAAGAGGCGGGATTACATATCCACGCGCTACTATGTCTCCTTTTTATTATGTATGTTTTATATTGAGTATGAGTATGAGTATGGGAACGTATGGCAGGCCCCAGATATATTGTCATCCACTAATCTCCCGGGGTTATTTTACCCCCTTTCCGTTCTCCTGCGTATCCCGCCAAATCACAGCATTACCTGTGTTTGTTGGATCCGAAGTTTTTACGCCGGCTGGTAGTTCCACCATTGGAGGTCGTGGATGACAGTGTCAAAGGTTAAGGCCGCTCCCGGATTTTTGTCTACCGGGTCGGGCCATACGTCCAGTTTAGGAAGGGTTTTTGGAGGACATTGAACTGACCCAAAACTAAGTACAATCCGGAATCCTCCTCAACCTAGGCCTTAGTAGTAACCCCATTCAATTGGTATTCGTGAATGGGGGTGGGTATGTTAGTTCTTTGCTTACTCTGGCTACCAACCTCGTATATTCTTTATTTATTTTATTGCTAAATTAGTGTTTATACCGTTTTCATTTAATTTATATCTTTGCATTCTTACTTTTTTTTCCAAATTTAATTTAAAAATATAAATAATAATATACAAAATAGATAAAGCCGACCCTGTAGTGTATGTAGTGGAATGCCACCATATGGTCTGCCTTGACTATTGATAGGGTCGTTCTTTTTATCTTCTGTGCTGTTCTTGTATTTTTGAGCCGGGGTATTAGTACGCTGCTAGAACCTGTCCTTGTTGGTGAACTATTTATTTTGTTGTTAAATTGGTGTTTATACCGTTTATTATCATTTATTTTGTATCTTTGCATTCTTACTTTTTTTCCAAATTTAATTTAAAAATAAATTAATATACAAAATAGATAAAGCCGGGCCTGTGGTGTATCGTATTAAAATTTGAAATACGGCCTTAATGTCAGGCGTGTAACGTATGCTTTAATAGATGGTTTATTTACGTTATTTTTACGTGAGCGTTTTGTTTATTTACTTTCGTTATCTTTTAAGCTTTGCTTTGTGGCTGGGCTGTAAATTTATGCGTATATTATATAATATATATAATACAATAATATAATATTGTGACGTTCTTACTTGATTTTTTTTACACACGTACGGTTTTCGGTAATGATTAATTGTTGCCCGGTTTTTATTACAGATTTGCGTATTAGGTCATGCAATAATACTTATCAGAATCTGCTGGTGATGATCCCTTTCGCTCTTTGTTAGACTTGTTTTTTTTTTAAATAGGTGATTCCTTGACCTTTCCCCTGTCACTTTATTACTTCGTGTCCGCACGAACCTCACCCCTATGTTCACCGTTGAGAGATTGCCTTTTGAGGAATTATTTAATGTTTCTATTAACCCTTTGGAGAACAGGTACCCTGATTTCACCTTTACAGGTATGTAGTAACCCGAATAGTAGCACTGTTTCGCACCGTACTTTACTCGACTACACTGTATATAATAGTTATGTTTCTTTAAGAATTTTATTGTGGATCGGCACTAAGAGCGCTCGAACTACACATGTTTTATATTAAAATAAATTTGATTTAATTTGGAAATTATTTATAATAATATTATGAAATCAAGGCGCCTCACTATAGAACATCTAGGTCTGTCTCTCATCAAAAATCTATAACTTTTCTATTTATTAAAATAGAGTGCTACAATTTTGTCATATATCGAGAATATTCCAAGGCTTTAAATAAATTATTTCTTATTTGAATTTATTTTGATATAATTAAAAATAATTTTTTCATTTTTAAATTTTGTAACCTAAGAGGGTAACATATTTTTGATGCGAGACAGACCTAGACTTTCTAAGTCTTTTTATATTAAATTCGAGGATTAAATTATTACAAGGCTTGAGCACAATTCCGCGCCTTCTAATAATTTAATATAAAAAATAGGTAGGTTAACTTAATATAATTATAAAAAAGCTTAAAAAATGCTTGTATATACAGTATTGTGCGAATTAATGTGAACGCAAATAGATTTACGTTAACTATTATTTATTGAAAAAAAAAATATATATAAACAGTACAAGTTTATAAATATTTTAGTATTATCTAATAGTGAATTTGGGCCTTATTAAAGCTTCAACTAGTTTTGGCATAGAATTAATCAATTTTTTATAATTTTCCTTGATTTTGTTATCTCGAAACCATACCTGAAAATATACAATCCATTTTAAGCAATTTGGCCTTGCATATTAATTTCCGGTGAGTTTCCAGGCTAGTCTAGAAGGGTTACCTTTTTGTCCTTGTGTAACTTAGTCACAATAACCGGTAAATGACTGACATTAGCAATAACTTATTGCAGAATTATAGGTTATAGTATATGTGGTTTTATAGCAATAGTTTACGGAGGTGTATACACTTCCTTTAACTATACCTAGGTACCTAAAATGTTTCCAAGTTTTTTAAGGTTATGTCATGTAGTACGGGGCTCCATTGTGAAAATCAAATTAACTAGATTTTACAATAATTTTACATTAAATGTGGTTTACCTTTATTGTTTAAAGCTTACATAAGCTAACTAATGCACTCTTGGGGGATAATTTTATAGCGGTTGGTACCAAACAATTAACAATAAATACTTAAGTAGCTAATTACCTATCTTAAATTTCATATTTTTGTATCAGAAATAGTATAGATGGTAGTATTGACACTAAATTAAACGGTAAAGTAAACCAAACACGCCATCATGGCCGAAATACGGAACTATCTTGCATTTGTTTAATGCGCAAGCTCAAAACCATGGCACAATGTGTCCCAATACCCACATAATTCCTTCTAAATTCCTTGTCAATTCCCGCAATTCCCAGAAAATTCCCGCAATTCCTTGAAAATTCCGGCAATTCCTTAAAAATTCCCGCAATTCACTGGAAATTCCTACAATTCCCCGACAATTCCCTGACAATTCCCGCAATTCCTGAGCTTTGTACACCAAAATTCCCCAGCGGTTTACCCCTCGTTTTAATTAAAACGATTGCATTTAAAATAGACTTTCTTTTAAAGATCTAACATTGCGCATTTATAAAAAAGTCTTTGTAGAGAGTATTTTCAAAAAGCAATTATGTTTTTACAAGTTTGAATATGTTTTTAATAAAACAATAGTTGCAAATTATACATTTTCAATAATGACTTATTGCAACCTAGTTTGGGCATAGGGCCCACAGTGCGTCGATGTGAAGCCGTAATTAGAAGTAGTGGCGGAAATACGCGATATTTATATTCTTTAATGTTGGTTTTATTGATTTTGTTCATATTTTTATTGTTATTGTTACAATCGTTATTTTTACATTTTTTTAATAAACTGGAGTTCTTTAATATTTAACTGTCTATTCTGTAACTTTTCTTTTAAAAATAAAGATTACCTACGCGGTGAATTAAAAAACAAAATGTTAAGAGAAGATGGGGCTATAGTTTGATTATAAGAGACATATGTTGTTATAGCTGGTACAACCCACAGGGCTTTTCAAATTTACAGGAAAAAACTTATACAGGGTGTCCCAGAACTCGCGCCACAGAGAAAAAGGGGGCGTGCCGATAGCAATGGAGATGCCAAATTTAAAAATAAAAAATTTCTAGGTAATAGTGTAATCGAATGAGCAAAAAAGCGGCAGCCAATACCGAGAGCTCTAGCCTAGGTTAAACGTAAGAGCTTTAAAAATTGCTAGGAGACGATAGAACATTGTTGTATTAAAAACATTTAAAAATCTTTTGGCCAACTGTATTTACTAAGTTGTCAAAAGCTTTCAAAAATGAGGTTATTAATCTATGACTTATACTTCAGAACGCCAATGTTTTAAAATAGCGATTAGGAAAGGGCTGGGAAAAAACTCGCGTTGTCTCCCTGGCGTTGCGCCCACACTAAATAAATAAATAATTATCATTTCAGTATAATCATCTAAGGAAAACATTATTTATAACCTAATATAATATTAATGACAGGAGTTTGACAGCAGTTTCACAATGAATTGGATTCCAGTGGACCAAATATTTTACATATTTTTTATTATCAACAATGCAACCTAAGTATCCTAGCAATTTAAAGAATTCCCTATGGCCATCTATTGGGATTGGCTATCGTTTTTTATTCTTATCTCGCTTATCCTTTGCGTTAGACAATTTTAATTTTCAAATATGTGTTTCACGTTACTTTCGGCACGTTCCGGTTTTCTATGTGGCGCGAGTTCTGGGACACCCTGTATATAACTTTATAATAATAATAATAATGCTTTATTGAACTAAAACCAAGTTCAAAGGCTATTGACCGTAGTCTTTCAGCCGACAACAGAAATAAAAAGATTATGTAAAAAAAGTAATCATACTAAATTTGAGTAAAACTAGCAAAAACGGACAATATTGTTTCTTTGCTATTAACAGATTTATACATGGATATCCAAATTATAACGTTCAAAATTCTGTGTCCGCCACTGTACCAGAAATTAATTTATTATATTATATTAGAGAAAATGAGGTTAATTCCGTTGACATTTGACAGATGTTTAACAAATATAACTCGTTTTTTGTAAAAATAATTGTTAAAAGAATTTCTACGTCATTAGCTACAGATTTTCATTTTCATTTTACCTATATTTTTTAAAATCGTATAAAATTTTGAAAAATTTTACAGAAATAAAAAGATTATGTAAAAAAAGTAATCATACTAAATTTGAGTAAATATAGTACCAGAAATTAATTTATCAGAATCTCTTGTCAATAATTTTCACTTAGGTATCTCTTTTCAATAATTTTTACTTTTTCAATAATACAATAAAATCACATATTTTCAAAAATTAACAATTTATTTTCATAAAAATAATGATAATTTTGCAGTCAAAGTAAAAAATCAAAAAAATTACTTTTAGTTCAATTTTAACCTTAAATAACTTTTAAACCATTGAATTTATCGAAAAATCATGAGAGCTTTTTTGTAACAATTTTCTATAAAAATATGTATCACTTATTGCTGTATATTAACTTGCTCAGGATAAAAAAAAATAAATGTAAAACTTGCCGAAACCCCATGTTATTTAAATGGAAAATGTATCGTCTTTATGGCATGGTTTAATATGAATATTTTTTAATAATTTTTTTTAGGTCATAAACTAATAATTTAGGGGGCGCTGCGAACAAAAAAAAACAAGTTGGTAAATAACAGACACCCTAATGGGTATACTACCTAGATGTACCAAAGCAACCTAAGTAATAAGTAGTAAGTAATAAGAAAAAGTTAATGGCTTAATGGGTAGTAGCAAACTACAGGAATAATATTATATATTAAATAAGCTTGAAAAACCAAGTAACTCGTTATAAGTTGAAACAATTAATACTCTGAAACTGGACACTGATACGACTGGTATATTTTAATCATTAATCTAAGTAATATTAAATCATATTATTTACATTCTTGACAGATTTTCATGTAAAATATTACTTACCTTTATATGAGGTTAATTAACTAACGTACTATAAAAATCAAAACTTTTCTGGAACAATAAAAAAGAATTTAACACTATTGTTACTAATTAAATTATCAATTTAAAAAAAAATGTTATAACAATATCTTATGTCAAGATGGATCAAAATAAAACTGACAGGTGCAAAGTTAATGCGCAATGCGCATGGTCATACTATTTGTCCAGTAAAGCCAGATTTATAGTTGGACGTAGACGTAACGTAGAAGCAACGGAGACGTAAGAAACTGTTTGTTATGTAAAAACAGACTAAACGATCATTTAATTCAAAAATCGACGGAGACCATAATAGGTTAAACTAGACTATGCACCCGACTGCGTTATTTAATACAGCAAATTTCAAGGTAAATAAATATATATAGTTTATTTAACTAATTAACTTTAAAAAAAATTGTAATTATATACCTATGTTATGGCTAATGTGCAAACTTGGAAAGTTTATAAACTAGCTGGATAGTTTATAAACTAGCCAAACTGTCAGCTATTTTAATTGAAAACATATTTTCAACTAAATTAGCGGCTAGTTTACAAAATAACCAAGGATCTTGGCTAATTTACTTGAAAGTATTAGGGAAACTAAAATAGCTGGATAGTTTGTATACTACAGTTTGGCTAATATGAAAACCAAAATTTCTAGTAACACAAAATAGTCAAGCTTTAGCTAGTTTGTAAACTAACCAACCAATTCTCTGGCTAATTTATTAAAAAAGTGAGGTTTTTCGTTTTGCCGGCTTAACGGGATTTGTTTTGTGCATTTTAACGTTTTTAAAATGAATCATAGGCAAAATTTTAACGCTTCCTTGTTAGAAAACTCAACAACACAACCCTATAGGGTCGGTATACCGACCCCGCCCCATTTGTCAAATGGTCAAAAATAAGAGAAAAAAAACCAAAACCAACCCAAACTCAACAACACAACCCAACCGACCCCGCCCCATGTTTAACAAAGAAACAACAAATTTATGAAATAAAAAAATAAAAAAGTTCTTAGAATCGAACCCGGGACCTCGAGGTCCCGGTCCCGGGCATGCGAGATCTCGCATGCCAAGCGCCCGCCCTACCATCTGAGCCATCTAGCTTGTTGTCAAATATTAAACGCTAGGGGAACAAAAACGGATTATAATTATGACGTAATTGGCGGTGTAGAATAGTACACCGCGCGCGGTGTACTAGCAACAGCCAAGATACATACACCAACAGCGTTTAATCAATGCAACCAATTTTGGTTCCGTATTTACCAACCAAAACCTTGCAACGTTCCGCAGTCCAGATAAAAAAAAAACTCAGAATAAGACTTATAAAACTCTTATTTTTAGTTAAGTTACTTTACTTACAAAACTCCTCACAGACCATAAATTCCTTAAAAATGTAAGGAATTACTCGCAGATTGGAAACACTGAATATTTCCCTAGCAGTGAAAGGATTCGCAACATTGCAATAGTGATGAGTACTCAGAGCTACCAACCAAAGAACACCCTTTGCTACCAACCACAAATTATATCTTTGAATAAAAAACCTCAGGAAGGATGGAAAATAGCTGACCGCATAGGGGGCTACCCTGCTTAAAAAGGAGCAGATAAATTCCCACCCATGCGGACACTGTTACCAACCTCAAGGTTATAAATTATAGGTTATGTTCTTTTTGATAGATAAATCGTGGATCCTGTTTGTGTTTATAAATAACTCTGAATAATTCTTAAAATGCGTGTTAGTTGCCCAATATGTGAAAAAGTGTACTGTCATAAGAGAACTTTAAATGCACACCTTAGAGAAAAACATCAACAAGACTATGATCTCATTTCTTTTAAATACAATACATTTGCTCACAAATGTCTGGAAGGATGTAACGTGTCTTTTAATAATATAAAGGCATTAAGACAGCACTTACAAAAGAAGCACAAAATTGTAGCCCAGCAAGAAATTAGAGAATTTTCTACTTTTGATGGTAATGTGCAATAATAAATTAAGTTAAGAATAAAAATCAAAATTGTTTTTTTTTACAGAATTTACATGTTGGCTGACAGATTTAAATAAAGACTGTGTACAATATGTTTATTCTCATTCAAAACACCATAGAAAAAATTATAAGACTTTATATTATTATTGTAATCGTGCAGGTAATTTTGTTGACATACTACTAGTTAGGTATATGTAAAACATAATTTTTTTAGGAAATTATATGCCATCCGTGTTACCACAGAATAGGAAGAGAAAATTGAAATCTCAAGGTTCATGCAAAATAAATGGATCTTGTACTAGCGCCATAATAGCAATTCAAAATATAAACTTGGGTACAATATCAATAACATATTATAAAACTCATTATACTCATAAAAAAGAAGTTCAGCATATTCGGATTACGAGGGATGATCATGCAGCTATAGCTGCCAAATTAATAAGTGGTGTTACTATAAAAAGGTAAAATTAAATAATTGGTCTATACCACTTACCTTTTGTAGAATATTTTAATTGTTATACTTACAAACATAATATTTTCAGGGTGTTAGAAGATAATCGTCAAAGTCTAGATGCCAAGGTTTTAATCCGAAAAGATCTTATAACAAGAAGAGATATTCATAATGTAAAAAATCGGTTTCATATTGATATCGTAAATGGGGTAATCTGTCTACTACTCTTATTTTATATCATTTTAACAATGAATTTTTTATAGGTCCTGCATGAAAATGATGCAGTTAGTGTCAATTTATGGGCTGCTGAATACAAAAAACACAATTTTCTGTATTATAAAAAGCAAGGAGAGGAGCACCCAATCCTGGATGTGAATGATATTTGTTTAATATTTATGAACAGTTCACAAGAACACATGCTGAAATTATTTGGAAGTAAAATAATTTGTGTCGACAGTACACATGGCCTAAACAAATACGACTTTCAGCTCACTACAGTAATGATAATTGATGATTATGGTGAGGGTTTCCCTTGTGCATCTATGTTTAGTAATCGTATTGACACTAGCATAAATGAAATATTTTTTGATGCTATTAAAAGTCGCGTAGGCTTATTATCACCTAAATCGTTCATGACTGATATCACAGCCACATATATTAATGCTTGGGAGAAAGTCATGGGTTCTCCAAAACATAAATTATATTGTAGTTGGCACATTGATCGGGCTTGGAAAAGCAACCTCAGCAAAATTAACAATCAGGAAAAGAAAAAAAATGTATATAAAACTCTAAAGTATTTACAGTACACATTGGATGAGAGCAAATTTATTTGTGATTTAAATCGAACTATTACATTTCTTCATGGCGATGAAGAAACTGCTAAATTTGGAAAATATTTTCAAGAAAATTATTTAAATAACTACAAGAAATGGGCATATTCCTTCAGGAAAAACGCCGGTATCAATACTAATATGCATGTTGAATCCATGCATAAAACAATAAAATATTATTATTTAGAAGCTAAAAAAATTAAACGATTGGATAAAGGAATCTTTGCCATAATTTCTTATATTAGAAATAAAATTATAGAAAGGATTATTAAAAACACAAAGGGGCAAAATTCAAATCATATCAGTGAAATTGACAAAAGACATAAAAAATCCATAAGTTCTAGTTTTGCAATTGAAGTGATGTCCAATGAGTTGTGGAGAGTCAATGATAAAACTAATAAAAAAGTGTACACTATTGCAAGAAAAATTGACCCTGCTACTTCTTGTTGTAACTTAATTTGTAAAATTTGCAATATTTGTGTTCACACATATCAGTGCACCTGTGTTGATTATTGCATTAGGTATACAATTTGCAAACACATTCACTATGTAGTGTTAAATGAGAACAGAAATTGTGATAACGTTAATCTAAGCCAAATAGTTGATAAAGACAGTGAGCAAGAAATTTTTGTACACATGGAAACTGTTGGTAATCAGGAGACTAAATCAAACTCATTGATAACTGATGAAATTAAGGCTTTAGGGGTGCAGTTAACTAACTTTGATTATAAATATATAAATGAAGATGTTTTGGTGCATATTAAAAAAACAATGCAAAACTGCTTCAACCTTTTAAGCAATGATAAAATAAAAAAAAATGAGACTTTTAATGGTAATTGTAAAGATCAAGTGGTTGAACCACCAAATAAAAAAATAACAAAACAAGAAACATTTTGTAGCACAAAAAAGAAAACTGCAAAAAATAAAACCTTGACAAAACCCAATTATGGAGAAGCTAAAAATATTCAACAAACTTTATCAGGTGAACTATACATTTCCTTTGATAAACAGAATGACCATATTTATAACTAATTAATATTTTGTAATACCCTTAATTTTGTATGTTTTTTATAATAAAATGTTTGAAAAAAAGTACATTTTTTTGTGGTCATTATTATAAATAGGTATTTAAAATTATTAACAAGCCCTTCAAATCAAATTCAGAAAAAAAACAAATTCGCATTTATTACCATATTAGCATTTCTAAATTTATTTATATTTTATACGTTTTTCTTATATTAAATTACCTATATTCTTTAATTCAAATCTACCTTAAATTTTGCCATATTAGATCTGGCAACACTACTCCCGACACTGTCAGGGTAAACTTGGCAACAGTGTCCGCATGGGTGGCAAATTATCCGTTCCTGCTTAAAATACCCCATAGAGACCCTGTTCAAACCGATAGATATTTGTATCGGGATGTATGGTGTTTCTATAGGGTGTATCGGTTTGTATAGGACCCGTAGTTGAGATTTATGGTTGTTCTATAGGGATATCCACCATTGATTTATTTGCTATCGGTTTCAATGGGGAAAATACACATAAATGTAGAAATTAGTTTTTTCCCTATAGGACCCTATAGGTTTTAATAAAATTTTGTCAAATGTTTTATGGTTGCTCTATAGGGATATCCCTATATATCCTTCATTGAGTTATTTTCTATCGGTCTCAATAGGGAAAATGTAAAAGTTATGGTGTGCCTATAGGTAATTTCCTATACATTTTCTATCGGGCTGTATCCGGAAAAACCCATGGACAAATGCACATATAGAATCCGGTAGCGCCCGATAGATTATTTTGTATAGGTCTCTATGGGGTATTTTAAGCAGGGTAACCAATTGGTCGCCACAAATGGCGGACTATCGTTTCCGCCAGCTATAACCTTTAAATCTGGATTTATAGTTTTAAAGGTAACGGTAGAGGCAGCGGTAAAGGTAGAGGTAAAGGTAGCGGTAGCGGTAGCCGAGTTCGGCATTGAATATTGTACGAAACAATTTATAGTTGTCAGAGGTAGCGGTAAAAGAGGTAGAGGCAAGAAGGTAGAGGCAAGAAGGTAGCGGCAAGAGATGACCTTCTTTCAACTTTTCTTACCTCAACCGCTACTCCAGCCAATCACACGGCAGTTCTCAGTTGGCAGCCTCGCCTTGTAAGTTTAGTTTTTATGCGAGGGGCAACCAGACTTGATAATTTGTCAAAAATGGTCACCTTCATTTGTGTATTTAAAGAACTACTCTTTATCGGTCAATTTTATTTTATTTTAATACTGGAAATGGCGTTTCTTAGCTCGTTCCCGATTTAATTCCCTCGTTTTATAGCGACGTACTTGACGACCCCCATAACGTACTTGAAACCCTGCAATACAACATAATATATTGTATAATATATTGTATATATAATATATTGTGTTGCAGGGTTTATTATATAATATTTCGCACAACGCCATATGGCCCAGAAGCACAGCATTGTCCTCGCAATTGACCATATGCAAGGAATGCGGTCGATGTTGCCAATGGTAAAAAAATAAAATTCCCTATTGGAAACATTCAATTATATTACGTTGGCTACACTGAAAATTTGAATTTCCCGCACAAACTAAATTATTTTCCATCTTTTTTTTATAATAATAAATAATAATAATTCCCACATTTGAAATTCGCACCTTAATTTATTATAAAACATTGGAACTACCTTCTTTATCTCTGGGAACTACTAGAATGTATGTCAGTTTGTGCAGGAAATTCAAAATTTGTATTTCCAATGTTGTATAATATATATAATATTATATTATATATTATAATATAATATATAATTAAGGTGCGAATTTGAAATGTGGGATTTATTATTATTTATTATTATTAAAAAAAAAGATGAAAATTAATTTAGTTCGTGCGGGAAATTCAAATTTTCAATGTAGCCAACGTAATATAATTGAATGTTCCCAATAGGGAATTTTATTTTTTTACCATTGGCAACATCAACCGCATTCCTTGCATATTCTTCTTCTTCTTCTTAATTCTGAACACAATTCTGTGTTCAGAGGAATGACCTTTAGCTTAATTTAAAAGCTATTTGGCCAGCACATTATATTATTAAATTTTCTTTATGATCAAGGGTCTTATTTAAAAGAATCTGAGATTAACTCATCCCTTGAATCATTGATATATTGTTAATTATTTATCAAATTTTATAGAACCATGTCATCTTTTCGCTTCACTATGTACACATGGCTTCATACACAGAATTTTCCAATTATCTTTAATCTTCAATCATCCGATCCATCTCTTAATTATTTCCATATATTTTTGCAAATTCTTGGTTAAAACCAGTTTGTTTTTACACTGGGAGTCCGATTTTGCCTCTCCTGGGTCGAGAAGTCACTTATTTTTCAAATACTCTTTCATAGAGCAACCGACGGACACGAGAACCAAAACCGAACTCCATTCCTTGCATATGGTCAATTCATGTTTTCATAGAAAACTTAACCTTTTGCTATTAAATTTTAGAAACAAAATTACAATCTTCATTAAACTACGCATGCGCCGTCAGTACCGCTACCGCTACTTTCTGAACTATAATATATAAAGCTGGATTTATAGTTTTAAAGGTAACGGTAGAGGCAGCGGTAAAGGTAGAGGTAAAGGTAGCGGTAGCGGTAGCCGAGTTCGGCATTGAATATTGTACGAAACAATTTATAGTTGTCAGAGGTAGCGGTAAGAGAGGTAGAGGCAAGAAGGTAGCGGCAAGAGATGACCATCTTTCAACTTTTCTTACCTCAACCGCTACTCCATCCAATCACACGGCAGTTTTCAGTTGGCAGCCTCGCCTTGTAAGTTTAGTTTTTATGCGAGGGGCAACCAGACTTGATAATTTGTCAAAAATGGTCACCGTCATTTGTGTATTTAAAGAACTACTCTTTATCGGTCAATTTTATTTTATTTTAATACTGGAAATGGCGTTTCTTAGCTTGTTCCCGATTTAATTCCCTCGTTTTATAGCGACGTACTTGACGTCCCCCATAACGTACTTGAAACCCTGCAATCAGGGTTGGGTCAGTAGAAAACCTTAGGTAATTTACCTTGGTAGAAAAGGGTAGAAAACTTGTTTTCGACTAGCGTCGAAAACCTATAGGGTTTTCTACCTACGTAAATTACTGTATTCGACCTTCTCCTTCCACTTCTCTATAATTGATAAAAATTTGCCCTCATGCCAAAAATTATGTTGGGGTCTCCCAACCAAACGTGGCCCTTTTTTTCCCACCATAATAATGTTAAAAAACTCCAAATAATGGTAGGTGTCTGATTTTTCACAACATTTAACAAATCATAATAAACAACAAACTTGCATAACCTCACATTTTTTGATATTTGACAGTATTCTACTTTTTTACGTTTTCTACCGTCGAAAACGTCGAAAAAGGTTTTCTACATGTCGAAAACAAAAATGTAGGTAGATACCCAACCCTGCCTGCAATACAACATAATATATTGTATATATAATATCCCAGGTAGAACACGAATCGGAAAGATAGCGTTTTGATAGCAAAAAAATGTCGCCTTATCGATTCATCCGAATGATATCATAATGTTATGAGATAGTATATATCTGCGAGTCATCTTAAAAATGTCATCATAAGGATAACCTCTAATAGATAACTAAATATATATGTCGGAAAGCTGGTTTATTGGTAACATAAAGGATATATCCATTTGGCATACTGTCTAATGGACAACATTTATTTGTCAGTTTTTTTTACATAGACATTTGTTATCAATAAGATATCATTTTCAACAAAACAGTTTGGTAACATTTTTGCGCTAACATTTTGTTGTCATTTTTTGGACAAGTCCAAGATAACGTTTGAGCCGTTACTTAATTGCTAACGATTTATTGTTAACTTTTAGATAATTTACAAAAAGTTAGCATAACGACAAGTTTTCGTCAAGCGCTTTCCCGCTATTTTAGAGATTATTGCGCATGCGAAAGTTTGGTGTCAATTCTTATAAGATATTTTTGATAAAATCATTTTTTGTTATCATTATTTGTTTAATAGTTATTAATAATTAATTTATACGAGCTCGTATAGTAATGCTAGCATTAATTTGTGGTGTTATTTAATTAACTGGTGAGTGTTTATTTTAAATTTGTCAGCTGATATCAGGACGATCAAGAAGGTTATGTGCATTTTAACAAATATTATTTTATAAAATTGTAATTATGGACTGTGTAAAACCGCGAAAGAAGAAAAGTTTCTTAAATTTAACACGACGACAACAACTCCGACGCCTCGAAATTTTGCGGCAAGAGGATCTTTTAGTTTTACCCACAGATTATAAAGGTTTTACCTTATGCACAAGCTCATGATGCCCAAGTTCAAGTTGTTCAAAGAATTGGTATGGTATGATAATAATATGTGTTGTTTTGTATATAAATTTAGATTAAGAATATATTTTGTTATTTCACCTATAAATTGTATTGTTAGAATTCTTTTAAATTATTTATACAAAATGCTCACGTTAAATTGATGCAATATTATGTTATTTCTCTCCTATCAATTGAAGGTTTAAAAATGCATTGATGTAAATTTTAAATTCATATTAGGATCAAGATGCAATTAAAAACTATCTTATTAATCATAATAATTATTGCAAATTTATATCAATACAATTTTTTGTGTAAAATTTTAATTGGAAGATGAAAATCAACATATATCGCATTAGTTGCATGAATAAATAATTTATTCTAGATTCTCTCCCCTGCCCTCTCCACAGCATACAAAAAGATACCATTCGGATGACATATCTATGCTAGCAATTGGTACAGTATTGTGCATTCAGATAACAAACAAGTAGCTATTTAGGCATCCTTTATTTGGATAGCAATACGTCATCATTATGAGGTTATCAATGGGACTGTCACTAGATAACAATAGGCTAACATTTTGTACATCGGAAAGTTATGCAAAGAACAGACATTAGTAATAGTTTCGGATAACAAAAATGCAACATTTTGGACAGTCCAAAAGTCAGCAGTTGACATTTTGATGTTGGCATTTGGGCCACCAAAAAGTTATCCTAGTTCTATCTGGGATATTGTGTTGCAGGGTTTATTATATAATATTTCGCACAACGCCATACCTATGGCCCAGAAGTACAGCATTGTCCTCGCAATTCATGTTTTCATAGAAAACTTAACCTTTTGCTATTAAATTTTAGAAACAAAATTACAATCTGCATTAAAGTACGCATGCGCCGTCAGTACCGCTACCGCTACTTTCTGAACTATAAATTGCAGAAAGTGATACCGCTACCGCTACCTTTACCTCTACCTTTACCGCTGCCTCTACCGTTACCTTTAAAACTATAAATCCAGCTTAAAGCTGGATTTATAGCTTAAAGCTGGATTTATAGTTTTAAAGGTAACGGTTTATAGGTTTATAGTTTTAAAGGTAACGGTAGAGGCAGCGGTAAAGGTAGAGGTAAAGGTAGCGGTAGCGGTACTGACGGCGCATGCGTACTTTAATGCAGATTGTAATTTTGTTTCTAAAATTTAATAGCAAAAGGTTAAGTTTTCTATGAAAACATGAATTGCGAGGACAATGCTGTACTTCTGGGCCATAGGTATGGCGTTGTGCGAAATATTATATAATAAACCCTGCAACACAATATATTATATATACAATATATTATGTTGTATTGCAGGGTTTCAAGTACGTTATGGGGGACGTCAAGTACGTCGCTATAAAACGAGGGAATTAAATCGGGAACAAGCTAAGAAACGCCATTTCCAGTATTAAAATAAAATAAAATTGACCGATAAAGAGTAGTTCTTTAAATACACAAATGACGGTGACCATTTTTGACAAATTATCAAGTCTGGTTGCCCCTCGCATAAAAACTAAACTTACAAGGCGAGGCTGCCAACTGAAAACTGCCGTGTGATTGGATGGAGTAGCGGTTGAGGTAAGAAAAGTTGAAAGATGGTCATCTCTTGCCGCTACCTTCTTGCCTCTACCTCTCTTACCGCTACCTCTGACAACTATAAATTGTTTCGTACAATATTCAATGCCGAACTCGGCTACCGCTACCGCTACCTTTACCTCTACCTTTACCGCTGCCTCTACCGTTACCTTTAAAACTATAAATCCAGCTTAAATTGCAGAAAGTGATACCGCTACCGCTCCCTTTACCTCTACCTTTACCGCTGCCTCTACTAGTTTAAAGGTAACGGTAGACGCAGCGGTAAAGGTAGAGGTAAAGGTAGCGGTATCACTTTCTGCAATTTATAGTTCAAAAAGTAGCGGTAGCGGTACTGGTAGCGCATGCGTACTTTAACGCAGATTGTAATTTTGTTTGTAAAATTTGACAGCAAAAGATTAAGTTTTCTACGAAAACATGGATTGCGAGGACAATGCTAGCACAGCTGTGCTTCTGGACGAGACGCTAAATGCGACTGGCGGCTCCTCTTACTGCGCATGATCGCTTAATTGACAAATGTGCCGCGATTCGAAATGTTAAAGGCACGTTACCCTGCTTAAAATACCCCATAGAGACCCTGTTCAAACCGATAGATATTTGTATCGGGATGTATGGTGTTTCTATAGGGTGTATCGGTTTGTATAGGACCCATAGTTCCCTGCTTAAAATACCCCATAGAGACCTATACAAAATAATCTATCGGGCGCTACCGGATTCTATATGTGCATTTGTCCATGGGTTTTTCCGGATACAGCCCGATAGAAAATGTATAGGAAATTACCTATAGGCACACCATAACTTTTACATTTTCCCTATTGAGACCGATAGAAAATAACTCAATGAAGGATATATAGGGATATCCCTATAGAGCAACCATAAAACATTTGACAAAATTTTATTAAAACCTATAGGGTCCTATAGGGAAAAAACTAATTTCTACATTTATGTGTATTTTCCCCATTGAAACCGATAGCAAATAAATCAATGGTGGATATCCCTATAGAACAACCATAAATCTCAACTACGGGTCCTATACAAACCGATACACCCTATAGAAACACCATACATCCCGATACAAATATCTATCGGTTTGAACAGGGTCTCTATGGGGTATTTTAAGCAGGGTTGAGATTTATGGTTGTTCTATAGGGATATCCACCATTGATTTATTTGCTATCGGTTTCAATGGGGAAAATACACATAAATGTAGAAATTAGTTTTTTCCCTATAGGACCCCATAGGTTTTAATAAAATTTTGTCAAATGTTTTATGGTTGCTCTATAGGGATATCCCTATATATCCTTCATTGAGTTATTTTCTATCGGTCTCAATAGGGAAAATGTAAAAGTTATGGTGTGCCTATAGGTAATTTCCTATACATTTTCTATCGGGCTGTATCCGGAAAAAACCATGGACAAATGCACATATTGAATCCGGTAGCGCCCGATAGATTATTTTGTATAGGTCTCTATGGGGTATTTTAAGCAGGGTAGTTACGTCATAAAACCAAACCAACCCAAACTCAACAACACAACCCAACCGACCCCGCCCCATTGCCCCCCCGCCCCATTGAGCAAAAAACCCAACTAAAATGGGCAAATTTATGTTACGATAAAAATAAAACACTTTTTAACAAAGGAACAACAAATTTTTGAAATATAAAAGTTCGACAACTTCTAGTAGATTTTATGTTACGGTAAATCTAAAACAAACCAACCAACCCAACCGAACACTGTTTAACAAAGAAACAACAAATTTATGAAATAAAAAAATAAAAAAAAGTTCGACACCTTCTTAGTATCGCCCTACCATCTGAGCTATCTACGGATTATAATTATAGGGCCATTTCACGCGTAACGGATAGGACAGTTGCCGTGTTTTTATTTACAAAATAATATTGTTCTATTATATATAATATATTACCAATGTCAAATTTTTATAAATAGTTCTAAACTAAAGCTGTTTAACAAGGTTTTTATTTGGCAAAATAGGTATCGTGGTTGACTGTTTAATTCCTTAAAAACTAATAATATAAAGCGTAACGGACGGGACTTTGTAATAGTCCCCTCCGTTACGCTTTAAATTATTAATTTTTAAGGAATTAAACAGTCCATCACGATACCTAATTTTGCCAAATAAAAACCTTGTTAAACAGCTTTTGTTTAGAACTATTTATAAAAATTTGACATTGGTAATATAATAGAAAAATATTATTTTGTAAATAAAAACACGGCAACTGTCTTATCCGTTAAGCGTGGAATGACCCTATAATGTAACTATCGTGCCTTTAACATTTTCAATCGCGGCACATTTGTCAATTAAGCAATCATGCGCAGTAAGAGGAGCCGCCAGTGGCATTTAGCGTCTCGTGCTTCTGGGCCATATGGCGTTGTGCGAAATATTATATATATTATTTAATAAACCCTGCAAAACAATATATTATGTTGTATTGCAGGGTTTAAAGTACGTTATGGGGGTCGTCAAGTACGTCGCTATAAAAAGGAGGAAATTAAATCGGGAACGAGCTAAGAAACGCCACCCTGCTTAAAATACCCCATATAGACCTATACAAAATAATCTATCGGGCGCTACCGGATTCAATATGTGCATTTGTCCATCGATTTTTCCGGATACGGCCCGATAGAAAATTTATAGGAAATTACCTATAGGCACACCATAACTTTTACATTTTTCCTATTGAGACCGATAGCAATAACTCAATAAAGGATATCCCTATAGAGCAACCATAAAACATTTGACAAATTTTTATTAAGACCTATAGACCTATATGGGGTCCTATGGGGAAAAACTAATTTCTACATTTATGTGTATTTTCCCCATTGAAACTAATAGGAAATAAATCAAGGATGGATATCCCTATAGATCTATAGGGATATCCATCCTTGATTTATTTATTGTTCGAACAACCATAAATCCCAACTATGGGTCCTATACATACCGATACACCCTATAGAAACACCATACATTCCGATACAAATATCTATCGGTTTGAACAGGGTCTCTATGGGGTATTTTAAGCAGGGCATTTCCAGTATTAAAATAAAATAAAACTGACCGATAGAGTAGTTCTTTAAATACACAAATGACGGTGCCCATTTTTGACAAATTATCAAGTCTGGTTGCCCCTCGCATAAAAACTAAACTTACAAGGCGAAACTGCTAACTAAAAACTGCCGTGTGATTGGCTGGAGTAGCGGTTGAGGTAAGAAAAGATGAAAGATGGTCATCTCTTGCCGCTACCTTCTTGCCTTTACCTCTCTTACCGCTACCTCTGACAACTATAAATTGTTTCGTACAATATTCAATGCCGAACTCGGCTACCGCTACCGCTACCTTTACCTCTACCTTTACCGCTGCCTCTACCGTTACCTTTAAAACTATAAATCCAGCTTTACTATCATCTGTCAGAAAAAATGACTCATAAAATGGCGACTTCCGTCGTAAATTTATTACATTAACGAGATTCGGAAGGGTCCTTCCTGAGGTTTTTTATTCAAAGAATTAATATATATAAATTATAATTTATAATAATTAATTATTACCTATAAATAAATAAATTATAATATATATTATTATATAAAATATCTTCTTCTTCTATACTTTTTATTCTCTCTTTCGAGATAATTGGACTTGAGCCGATTAGGCTCTTACTGCCCAGTTACTAGTTTTAACGTCCAATGCTTTCCGAAGAACCAAAAACCATTGGACAAAGCTTGACTATCGGACACACACGTGGACACAAATATATATACCTATAGGTTATATAACCTTAAAATTTATAAATTTATATAAATTCCTCTTATCCCTTGTACAAGGACCAATCGAGGAATATTATCAAGAAACAGGAATATTTCTATTCCGGGAATCCAATTTTGTTCCCCCTAGCTCGAAGAGTCATCTATATTTCACAGTTTTCATTGAGCGGTCCGTACCCTAGCAGTGCTAGCACAGAACATAAGAGTGCTAGGCTAGCACGAACAAAATCGAACTCCTATATAATATATATTATTATAATTTTAATGTTTATGAAAAATGTAAACCGGTTGGTATAACTGCATCTTGCGTTTGTTGTTAACCTAAAAAAATATGTGTTTGTCTATGGTGCTTTTTAAAATTGTTCTCGTTTTAATATGAGTATTGGTACCTTTGTCAAAAAAGTACTAACAAAAAAAATATTTTCGAAATGTATAAAATGTGTAAGTTTAGCCTTCGATAGTCGGTATTTGTTATTTACAAATGTAGCCTTATCGGTTTCATTGTCGGGAATAGGAGATATTATGCAGCAAAATTATGAAATAGTTACAAAAAAAATTGATAAATGGGATAAACAGCGAACTAGGACAATGGCTATTTCTGGAGGTTCTCTTGGTGTAGTGTGTCACTTTTGGTATTACTTTTTGGATAAATATTTACCAGGTTATACAATTAAAATTGTTATTAAAAAAATTATTGTTGATCAATTTGTGGGATCACCCTTATCCATTTCCACATTCTTTTTGACCTGTGCCTATTTAGAAGGTACTTCCTATCAAGATTGCTTAGAAGAAATTAAACAAAAAGCATGGCGTTTGTATATGGCAGAATGGATAATTTGGCCTCCAGCTCAATTTATTAATTTTTATTTTTTATCAACAAAACACAGGGTTCTTTTTGATAATACAATTTCCTTAGGATATGATGTTTATACCTCCAAAGTGAAGCATGATTAAACAAATATTTTATTTATTTTACATACCTACCTATTATGTATTTGTATAATTTATTTGTAAGGAAAAAATAATTATTTTATGTACATTTTGTTTAATTAAATTATTCCCTAAATTATAAATTGCCGAAATAATATAAAAATGCAATCATGATTCTGCAGAATAGGTATTCAGGGTGAGTCGAGAGGAAAGTTAAAAATTTCAAGGGTGTATTCTACACATAAAAACAATGAAAAAAACTAAAATGTTATTCAATTTTTTATTCATTTCAAGATAAAAGGTTTTTAAAAAATGTTCTATATAGTCCATTCCATTTAAGAATAAAGTAGATGTCGCTGCAAATGGCGGTTGTCGTTGGTAGAACATTAATATGTTACAACAAATATGGACAAATCATAGCAACCCTGAATGTTCCATATCTTGAAAAAATAATTTACTATACTAACGAAGACCTTTAGAAACAGAAAAATACATGTATTATATTATTTTCAGAAAATAAGAAATAAACATTGAGCAACATAACCTCAATTATTTAACTGTTCATTTTTTTGATGTGGAAAATAGTAAGTAGGTACATACATATTTTAGAGGCATATTCCCTTTCGCTAAACATGCATGTTCATGAACTACATATGTTTCGTAACATATGAGCCTATTCCCTTTCAATTATTTCGTCTATAGACGCATGCGCTCGAAGAATTTCTTAAACTCCATGTTTATAAACATCATCGGTGTTAAAATGGCTATTCCGTTTCCAAAATTGAATGATGTTTGAAAACGTATGTTTACGAACGCTTGCCTAAGAGGCCTATTCCCTTTCTTTCTGTTCGTTCTTAACATGTATGTTCACCCAACGACAAGCCAAACCGTTAAACATAGGTGACGTTTGGCCCAAACGTCACCTATGTTTAAGGTTAGTCCGTTTCTCATATGTTGAGAGCCTAGGGTTAAGAGTCTTGACCTTGAATCTTTCTGAACAGCGATAAATGTTTCTAAATAGGACAGAGAGTATAGTTTTATAACATAAAAGTCGCAGATCGGAAACTAAAATTGTGTTAGATAATTATTTTAAAAATCATTGGTGATATTTAATACATTAAATGAACTTAAAAACAACTTGGGAAAATCCACAAATTATAAAAATATTTGGGAAAAACGTTTTATACTGAACTAGCGAAAGCACAGATCTTCTGGCGGGGCCATTAAGTCCATCCTTATATGGAAAAGGGTAATCATAAAATATCTTAAAATAATTATTTGTTACTTATTTTTACACACTTTTAGGGTATTGAAAATGGCAAGAAAACTACGCATTTCTCTCATGGAGACTGGCAACTTAATGACTTTAAGGATAAATTAGAGGAAGTGCTGTGAAAGTTAGTGGTGGAGGGTAAGGTGGACCCAGATAGCACAAGAGGTACCCAGGACGTCCATTTCGGGTCCCACATAGGTCCGAACGTCCCAGACCTATATCGTAAGTTTTGGGTACGTCCAGTCTCTTACTTATTTGGGAAAATTAAAGCGAATATACTCGGTACGTCCCAAGGACGTAATTTTTTTAGCAATTGAAGAAGCATGGTATTTCCAAAGGGTCTAAGTGTCAAGTTGGCTAAATAATATATTATCATTTAAAAATAGTTCATCATGCAGAATGACTTAAAAATATTCCAACATTTATATGTTCATATTTGTTTTTCATTGATAACTCACAATTTTATTTTTGTCACTTAGACCCTTTGGGAATACCTCTCTTCAATTCTGTAGAGCTTGTCCAATAATCCCCAATAAAGTATTTCAGGACGGGCAGAGGATGTCTTACTTAGGACGTTCTGGGGACCGACGATTTGGTAACATCGGATGTCCCTGGTACGTCCTGAGCAAGGTTTAGGACCTGATTCGGACGTACTCGGGACTTACTAATGTCTGATACAAGACATACTCAGGACGTTTCCACTACTTCTTTGTGCTATCTGGGGAGGTAATATCATCGTTGGAACTCTTCATTGACCAGCCTTTAAGGTCAGGTGGAAGGGCCCCTTCTACAACAGGGAGGCATAAAGAGAAAGTCCAACTCAAACTATGACGAGTAGTGAAGGTGTAGAGGTTTTACAAGGTATTGATAAAACCTAAAAGATTTTAAAATTAAACCAAAAATCTCGTGAATTTTTCAAACAGTTTGTTTATACAGGGTGTTCCAACAAAAACTTGTACCCCCTCCAAACGTTTTATCGGATGAGTGTGGACAAAATTCCTTGGACACGTCAATTTTTATTTTTAGGGGGACGAATTTTGATGTATGTTTCACGCCCCCACCCGCACCCCTACACGCTCCACCCCGACCGCCCCCCAAATTTTAAATTGTAAGGGGGGTTGAGTGATATATCATTTTAAAGGTCTTTTAATTCTTAATAAGGTTCTGTAATTTTATTAAAATCTGTTAGTTAGTTTTTAAGAAATTGCTATTTGAAGTTTTAAATTGGTAAAAAAATAATAAAACAAAAAAAACTGCAAATCAACGAATGTATTCAAAGTGATTTCCTCCAACCTCCATTCAATAGTACAGACGTTGATTAAAATTATTTCTAACATTTTGAAATACGTCTGGCGTTAATAACCGGCATTCTCTAATAATTCTTTTCCTGTATTCCTGAAGAGTCTCTGGTGGAGTGGCATAAACTTTTGATTTCAAATGTCCCAACAAAAAAAAATCTAACGGTGTTAGATCAGGAGATCTAGGCGGCCACTCTATAGGACCCCTTCTTCCAATCCAACGTCCTGGAAAATGTCCGTCCAAAAATTGTCGTACCTCAAGAGTATAATGCGGAGGTGCGCCGTCCTGTTGAAATGTAATTTGATCTTCAAATAAATTATTATCATTTTCTAGAATTTCGGTAATCATTGGATCAATAAGATCAAGATTTCTAGATAACCCACTGGGAAAGAAACCTTACAAAATATTGCTGCAACGTTCGCCGACTTTACAAATAAAATATTTCCTGTGCTACTTGCATTAACATAAATGAAATGTTACATTTAAAATATTGCATATAATAATTTTCAACAACCTTAAATTTAAAACATTATTTAAAGATTCACATTTACAATGTTATATTTGTAACATTTAGTATAAAATGTTGCATAAAAGTTTTTAAACATTACAATTATAATATTGCAGACATAACTTTTTTTCAATGTTTCAATTGAAATATTAACACAAGTTTCAAATGAAAAATGTTTGCAACTTTACTTTAAATATACAATAGAAACATTTATTTTGGAATGTTTGGGAATATTTTTGAAACATTGCAATTATAATATTACATTGATAAGTTTTGGGCAATGTTTCATCCGAAATATTACATTAAGATGATTTTTGCAATGTTACTTTATATAAACAATATAAACATTTAATTTGCAAGATTTTTCGAATATTGCAATTATAATATTACATTGATAAGTTTTGGGCAATGTTTCATCCTAAATATTACATTAAGATAATTTTTGAAATGTTGCTTTATATAAACAATATAAACATTTAATTTGCAAGATTTTTGGAACATTGTAACTATAAAATTACATTTATAATTATAACTTTAGTTTAGGACTATTTTTCATCCGAAATATTGCATTAAGATAATTTTTGCAATGTTGTTTGCAGACTGACTTGCCGATGCATCTCGCCGCTGTCTTATATCTTTATAATTGAACATTGCCGAGCTTGATGCGTGTCTCCCGTCACGGACTGCCTGACACTGATGAGACCAAACAGGTCGAAACAGTCTGTTATTTATATATAATAGGCCTATAGCTTACGGATAAATAATTAATTATTATAATAATAATTCATATTAATTTAATTGCAATGTTCCTGTAATGTTGCAGGAACCTTTCATTAACAAAAATAACATTTAGTAACATTGCAATTAATACATTTAAGCAACATTTTATTTGTAAATGTAATGTAATGTTTCTGAACCATAAGGCTTTGTTGCAATGTGCCTGCAACATTGCCACAAGGTTTTTTGTAACATTACACCTAACAAATGTAATGTTGCAGGAACCTTACATTAACAAAAATAACATTTAGCAACATTGCAATTAATACATTTAAGCAACATTTTATTTGTAAATGTAATGTTCCTGAGCCGGACATAAGGCTTTGTTGCAATGTTCTTGCAACATTGCCACAAGGATTTTTGTAACATTACATCTAACAAATGTAACGTTCAGTAACATTGTAGAAATATTATTTTTCCCAGTGGGAAATGTCTCCATTGAGGTTGCCGTCTATGAAAAATGGACCAACAAGATGGTCCCCTAAAACTCCGGCCCAAACATTTAACTTTTGGGGAACTTGGGTGTGGGTTTCATGGAGCAAATGTGGATTAGTATCGCTCCAATAGCGACAATTATGTCTATTCACTTGTCCATTTAACATAAAAGTGCACTCATCCGAAAAACATGTATTATACAAAAGATTAGGATTAATAATTATTATAATCAACTGCTCACTGAAATATTCGCAAAACTGTAACCTGCGATCAGGGTCATCTTCATTAATTTCTTGAACCAGCCGAATTTTGAAAGGATGAAACTTGTTCATTTTCATGATGCGTAACACACTGGTGGCGGATACGCCAGAGGCTTGAGATAATTTCCTGATAGACTGTGTATTATCCATTTGTACATGACCCAACACAGCAACTTCTATAGCTTCATTTCTTACTGGACGGTTTGCCTCACGTTTTTTGTTGTGGATGGAACCCGTAGTTTGAAACTTATAAGTTTATAGCTATAGCTACTAATTGTTGAACGTATTGTTGAACGTATTGGTAACTTACGTTTTTTTCAGGATGATTATTATTAAAAATTCGTGCCGAGGCGTTTGCATAATTATTATTTCGATAATAGGTTGCAATAATTTCCGTTCTTTCTTCAATGGAGTATACCATTTTGAGAATACGTTGTAAGGTTCACAATGTTAAACTAAAAAGGTTCAGAAAGCTAAACTGATAACGACTTATTGAACAGAGCAATAGCTATGCCTAGGCATTTACTAATTATTCTTGAACTGCATTTAAATAAATCCGTGTGGTGCGTACGCGCGTTACCATTGCAACCTCATAAAAAAATGTCATGCATGCATGTACTTAAATTCTTTAATTTACAATTTTTTATAGCCTTCATTGAGTTAATTGCTATCGGTCTCAATAGGGAAAATGTAAAAATCAGTGGCGGCTCGTGGGTGTACAGGAGGGTGAGGCTTCATAAGGATAATTTTGTCTTAATACGAATAAATTTCCACGTCACCCGGGAGGTATTATTCTGCGACGCATTGACCTTTTTTAAAATGGAGGTCATCGCCGATAGCCCTACTAAACCATTATAAATAAAAAATAAACTCTAAAAAACAAAACAAACAAAATATCACATCAAAGACTAGTTTTAATCTTAAAACTTAAAAATATATTGTTTTTATTAAAAATAAATAAATTAATCAAAAAATAAAAATAAAACTAAAAAGTCGACCCCTACCTAAGTATTAAAAAATATAAAATACTATAGCTACTTTTTGTAAATTAAATCTATACGTCTATCTTTTAAGTTTGCAAATTTATCTATTATTTGGTCGTAAAATTGTGGGTCTGCATTGAGATTTGAAAGTAATTCTTGTTCTATTGACATCGTTGCTAAGCTTGAAAGCCGTTCTTGTGTCATTGTGTTCCTACACGGAGAAAAAAGTTTATTGCTCCCAAATAAAAAAAATATTTAAATATGGGACAAGGGTACAGTTTATTTATCCTAAATATATTTTTATTCCCGACATATAAAGTTTTACTAAAGTATATTTATCGTTATTATTTCGACTATTTAGAGGTAATAAACAATATATTCACTACAAATAAAAGTATTAGGTAAACAGTTTATTTGTCCCATTTTTTTCTCAGTGTAAGGTAGGTTTTAATTCGTTTAAGACATGAAAAGTTTCGTTCGGCAGATACACTTGTTGCAGGGATAGTTAAAACTAAATTAAAAAGCTTATATGCCACAAAAATTGTCTTGAAATTTTTAAACAACATATCTAAACTTTTTTTAACACTTAAATTTAAAAATTGTTCATCTCTATATAATACAGAAAGCTCATTTTTTAGCCTATCTTTGTCAAAAATATTTGGATAACTTTTTAATAAACTCTTAAGTAAGTTGTCTGGAAAGCATTTTGCATATTTCGTTTCTTTTAAAAAAAGGCGTTTCAATTATTGAGAGAATAACGTCATGAACAGGATTCATTTAAAAAAAAAAAATTGGAAAATTTAACTAAGTAAAGAAAACTTACCAGAATTTTAAAAACCAAACTCAAGCAACTTGTTGCTTAATAAAAACTGCTAAATCTACCTTAGTGTGTTCCCCTCAATAATTAAATAAGAAATTTTACTAATCGAGACAAAAACTATAAAAGATCAGCCAAAAGTTTTAAATAATTTAATCTGAATCAAAACAAAACGTGCTCTACGAACGCTTAGAGAACACTGGCCTCCCCACCATAGACGGACACGCGATTATCATGTGATAAAACCAGAAATCAGAACAAGCCAAGCTAACTTTATTTCGCCTCATCTACGACTGAATTTACGGTGTTTATTCGCGAACTTTAGTTGGTGTCATTTTCGCTTTCTAGAGGTAAATGGGAGCTTCCCAGGCTGTGAAAATTTCGCCTCTGTGGCTTCTCTCAACGATGTACGTTAACTTGACGCGCTTTGCGCCTGGATTTTTATTTACGCTTAGTATTATTGATTGTTTTTTTATTTTTTATTGGGTAGAACTGTTGTAAAAATACACTTGTAATAGACAAAAAGCTAAATACAAAAAGTCGTTCGTTCCTTCATTTTAAGGGTGAGGCGCGGCCTCAGAGGCCTACCCTGACGAGCCGCCACTGGTAAAAGTTATGGTGTGTCTATAGGTAATTTCCTATATATTTTCTATCGGGCCGTATCCGGAAAAAAACATGGACAAATGCACATATTGAATCCGGTAGCGCCCGATAGATTATTTTATATAGGTCTCTATGGGGTATTTTAAGCAGGGATGGCGCACTAGACCCAACTCGCGTGTATACTTTTTCTTACACATTAGGGTGTCCCTTATTTTTTATTTTTTTCACGCATACCCTCTAATTATATTTATTACGTGTTTATATACTCCCAGTAAAAATTTCAGCTCTTCTATAAACGGGAACCCGTGCCGACTTGCATCTGAACCCTCCGTTAGTCAAGGTTAGGCGCGCGGTATTTTGTAACACGGTTGGTCGCGAGGTCTTCGATCGTAAGTCATTTTGTGTTTGTTATTGTGTGACCCTTATATTATAAATTATTGACAAATGTTAAAATATAGTTTTATTTATGTGTATACTTTGATAAAAATGTATATTTTCACAGAGAGTGGCTAGTTACCCGGAAGGGTCTAGTGAATAGGCCGTAAACTCTGAAATTGATAAACTTAATGGGTTTTACTTTAAATAACTAAAAGAGTCTATTGTGAGAGATGACTACCGAAAACTTATTGAACTGTCTAAAATATTTTTGGGAGGACATCAAGAAAAGAAATGCTTATAAAAAGCTGTAAATATAACAGTACCTATATTTTAGCAATACTAATTAGTATATTAATATATTTAAGGGATAAAATCAACAATTTTTTTTTGGATATTTTTTAATGGTCATTCAGATATAATAAAAAAAGAGTTTCGGGTAATTAGTTTTACGGCCTATTCACCCGACACTTCCGGGTAACTAGCCACTTCCTGTATAAATATTCATTTTTATTAAAGTATACACATAAATAAAACTATATTTTAACATTTTTTAATAATTTATAATATAAGGGTCACATAATAACAACACAGCAAACGGAAAATTATAGAAGTGTATAGGATGACTCCGCGTTTGAATATCAAATCTTAAAGTTTTATCATAATATAACTGTATTGAATCGTGCTTTGTTTTTATATTTTTCGGCTCTATACCTATGCACGACTATATTTAAAGTCAAACTCAATGGTGTCTTTCAAGATACATTATTTTGATTTTCTATATTCAACAGAGAGGTAGAAACTCGACCCTGTCGAATGGTGCAGTCATTTATGTCTCTAGAAATTATTAAAAAAGGGTTCAGTCCAATGGTGCAGCAACTTCGGATTCCTATTCTCCTCAGAGACATAGAAACTCAAGCTTTTCGAATTTTACTGGCAATGATTTTCGTTAATGTCCCCGAGAATTATACAAAAACAGCGGTTTCGACTTCTCTTTACTCTACCAAGTTATAGAAACTGGAGTCTCTCTAATACTGTTCTAGTCAATATTTCTGAGAGTATAAAAAGAGGGTGTAATATTGCAAGAAGTTTTGATCTTTTGATGGATGCAAGTAGTTTGAATTTTCTCCTTTCTGCATGATTTTGTTGAAAATAGTTCCTTTCTTTGGTTCCTTTGTCTGATTTTTATTTACCGTAACAACTCAGGTATGTAAAGCACATATGATATGATGTTAAGTATATTTATGTATTATATAAAGTACCTATATTTGTATTAAAAAATTCAGAGGTTATGTTGTAAAAATGATCGATATGCTATTAAACTTTAATAATTTAGTAATTATAATTATAGGTCTGTTGGTAGACCCTGCACTATCTCCACTGGTATATGTTAGTTTTGTAATATTTAAATCTGGTTGATGAAAAAGTACACACCAGTGCAGGTTATTGTAGCATCTACGAACAAATGAATTAATGGCCCATTGGCAATTATTCCTTTAGGAAAAATATTCAACACAGCTTAATTAATTAATAAAATGAAAAAAATCACAATCATGTCGTATATAGTTTTTTTTAAGCATAAAATAATTTTTATATAAATACTAGTTCAAAAGTGAAATTACGACCTCTATACTGTGGAGAGTATTGAAACGCTCGACTAAGGAATACAACTCTATACCGTAGGGAGATTTAGAAAACGATATTCAAACGTGGCGTCATCCTATACACCTCTATAATTTTCCGTTTGCTGTGAAACACAAAATGACTTACGATCGAAGACCTGGCGGCCAACCGTGTTACAAAATACCGCGCGCCTAACCTTGGCTAATGGAGGGTTCAGATGCAAGTCGGCACGGGTTCCCGTTTATAGAATGAGCTGAAATTTTTACTGGGACTATATAAACACGTAATAAATATAATTATAGGGTATGCGTAAAAAAAATAAAAATAAGGGACACCCTAATACACATGGCAGTTAACGTACATTAAGCCACCTTCCACAAACCCTGTTTCTGAACCAATATGGGTGGTAATAAGCCTTTCACCTTTGCTTGAAGGGTCCAGTCGATAACAAAACATGTTGAAGGCAATGTTTGCAAATTATTAAACTTTTTTTAATCAGTTCACAAGTTCACGTTCTATCGCGACTTTTTTCTTTGGGGTTACAATTAATCGCTGGTCTATGCAAACAAGCCAGCAACGTTAAACGAGCTGCAGGTCAGCATTGAACGCGAAATTTCTGGTATTTCGGCCGTTTTGTGTGCTCTAGTCACGGAAAACTGGGTCCAGCGTATTAACTCGTGCCAGCGCTTCCGCGGCGGACATTTGAACCATAGTAAAAGTATATATAATTTGAACGATGTCGTATTCCATAAATAATGGCACCGATTGTACATTCATTTTAAATAAAAATCATTTCCATAATTAACCAAGATACATACCTTAAGTCCATGTCTGACGGTGAAACTTCTCGAGGCGACTTTGTTGTGACGACCATTTGCAGCGACTTTCTCACCTCTGGGGTGTTCACAGGATGCAACCAAATTGCCGCTATTTTCTACTAGGATTGCCAACTTAACCGAAATTTACTAAGTTGAAAAATTTTTCGTTGTAAAAACCACATGAGCCTGTTTGGTTTATTTTTACAGGCATGTAAATAAAAAAACGCATAGATTATGTATTATTGTCGAGTAATAATTTACACGTTAGACTGTTGTACAGCTTTTATTTAGCAAACTTTACATAATAGTATATTATATTAGTTTGATAACATATACCTATAATTATATGTTAACATATATATATATATATATATATATATATACATGCACGGCTATCAATACGAAGCCCGGTGCATTACACTGGCTAGTCGAAGCCCGGTAATGCGGGACGGGGCGGTTAACTGTTCGTTGGTGCATAAACAACAAGAGACACACTCCGCGGTGTATCAGAAGCCCTGCGGTGTTGCCTCTGTCAAGAAGTGTTTTTTTAATTAAATTGTTTGTGTGTGAGATCTATTTTATAAGTTAGGTAAGTGTTCTTTTTATTTCAATGTCTAAATATATAATTATAGGCAAATTTGATTTAAAATACCTAGACTATACCTAAACTTAACCTATATTTTTAAATAATGACGTAGGTATACTTAAATATTTAACATAATGTCTAGAGTAGGGTGATTCATTTCCGCAAAGTTTTTGTTTTTTTTCGGTGCTCAAGCAAAATATTAATCTACCTATAGAAAAAAAAAATTTCACCAAGGTAGAGCTCTTAATATCAATTTTAAGTACTTGCAGTTTAAATTTAAAGTTTTCCCATTTAAAATGCATGTAAAAAAAATGGTTTTTTTTTTCAAATTTCTAATGCTTACCCACCTTTGACAATATTGCAAATCGGTTTAATACACCTTATGGGGAATTTCACGCTCTTTAAAATTGCTTTTGAGTTTTTTTTTGTAACTCGCATTGGTTCACCAGTAGGAGTCGTCAAAGGACAGTTTTTGAAAAAAATCTTTTTTTTTTTTATTTTTTCGAGCAAATTGCCAAAAGTAGTGAGAAAAAAGGGCTGATTCATAAAAAAAAAGTTATCCAACCAATATTTAATGAATTTACTGCCATTTTTATAACTGAAAACGTAAGAAATTGATAAATACCAACCTATAATGTTATTTAGATTGATTTTTTCTATTTATTATCATTATATTTCCCTCACTCATAATGAATATGAAAACAACACATACATATTTCAAATTTCGCTTCAAAAAATTAAATAATCTTCATTTATATTTTTTTGCTATTTTTTTATGAATTTATCTGTTGTTTTCATATTCATTATAAGTGAGAAATTAATAATTTTAAAAAACTTCTTAGTGTAGGGAAATATAATGATAATAAATAGAAAAAATCAATCTAAATAACATTATGAGTTGGTAATTTTCAATTTCTTACGTTTTCAGTTATAAAAAAGGCTGTAAATTCATTAAATATTGGTTGGATAACTTTTTTTATGATTTTTTCTCCCTAATTTTTGCGGTTTGTTAGAAAAAATTAAAAAAAACGATTTTTTTCAAAAACTGTCCTTTGACGACTCCTACTGGTGAACCAATGCGAGTTACAAAAAAAAACTCAAAAGCAATTTTAAAGAGCGTGAAATTCCCCATAAGGTGTATTAAACCGATTTGCAATATTGTCAAAGGTGGGTAAGCATTAGAAATTTGAAAAAAAAAATATATTTTTTACATGCATTTTAAACGGTAAAACTTTAAATAGTAAGTACTTAAAATTTATATTAAGAGCTCAAACTTGTTGAGAATTTTTTTTTCTATATGCAGATTAATATTTTGCTTGAGCACCGAAGAAAACAAAAACTTTGCGGAAATGAATCACCCTAGTCTAGAGTCCCGTCAGACGGTTCTCTATTGCGCTCCCGTTAACACTTTGTGACGTCACACACTGTAAATCGGTATTATTTTTCGAGCGATAGGATTTTTACAATAAGCTCGGTAGCTCGATGGAAGGGCGCCTGCTTTGCATGCGAGAGATCCGGGTTCGATACTTGGCGCCTCTAGAACTTTTTTTAATTTTTTTTTTAAGAATTTATATATCGAAATAATACAATGTGGCCTTAAAAGCATTTATATTTAATTAAATGTAGTGTTGAATTTAGGTACCTATATAAACATTTCATTTATTTTGTTTATACATCATAATTTTAAAAAGGTTTAAATATCTTATACAGGCCCAGATAACATTTATGACTCATTAAAAAATCACTCAGTGATAATCATCGCGTGAGCTCGCAGTGAACTCACTATGAAATCAAATACATTTCTGGACCTCACCTGGAGCTCATTAGCTGAATCATTGCTGAGCTCATCCTGAGTTCTTGATGAGATCATTTGTGAAATTGCTAGATACTGAAACCTAAATTACATTTTAAGAGTTTTTGGAAAAAGTACTTTGTACCCTTACTCGTGGGTACTTTTGGATTTTTTTGTACTCTGTACTCAAGTACATTTTTTTCAAAGTACTTGTACTTTTACTCGAGTACTTTTTTCTTGTACAGCTCTGCATAGTATATACCATAAGTGTTGCCAAGTTTTGGGAATGGATTTATCTTACCAAGGCTTAAAAATTATCGTATTTTTAAATATATTTTTATAATTAATTTATGAATTATACTTAGCACGTGCTAGGTACATATATACATTTATAAAAATTAATAATCAGATGCAAGTTACTTTTTTAAATTTTATTAAAAACATGTTTAAATATTTTTTATTTTATTTAAGAAAATAAATATTTATTTTAATTAATTTTAGCATTTTTAGTCCCTTAAGTAAAATCATTAATGACATCCCTTTGATTTCATAATGAATTCATCGTGTGACTCATTAAGAATCTCACGTTGCTCATCAAAAGTGCAACACTTATGCGTGCCACAGTGACATCACTGAATGAATCAGCAATGATTTCACGTTGATGTCTTAAATGATGTCATAATTGTTATCTGGGTATATTCAACAATTATTTAGTAAGTATACCTATATTTATTTATGACCATATTAACACATTCTTTCAAATAATCCACATTCTTAAACCAACCATTGTTATTGTGATACTATAAAGATTTATTAACTTTTAACGCTTAAACATAAGCGGTAACACTATAAATATTATTTCTTTCATTGACTATACTTTGACAGATACATAACCTGAAAAGCCTTAAATGCCAAATTTTCAAAAGACTGCGTTCCATACGTGGTCACGTGGTGGGACTTTGAGGTGTGGAACATAGTACCAGTATATCCGGAGAAAAGCTCAAACTTAGAAATGCCTTAAGGCTCAATCCTTGGGCCAACATTATTCCTTATTTACATCAATTCAATAACCAACTTACCACTAAAAGGGATGATGCAACTCTTGCCTACTATGCTAACTCCAAAGACCAGTTATATATCCTCTGATATGAAGCTTTTGACAAAATGGTTAAACTCCTATAAATTGTTGCTCAATGTCGACAAGTCATCGTTTACCCACATTAAGAAAAATGTGAAGGACGATGACCTTGGGACATTGAAGGCACTCACTTAAAACAAGCTAAAAATATAAAGTTTCTTGGTCTTTTGGTGGACAACCGCTTGTCCTGGATAGATCATATAAGCTATATCTCTCAAAGAATTGCGGTCCCTATATATATGCCTATAGGCATGCTGAGAAGGCTGCACCTTGTCCAGTGCCGGTTTAACAGGGGTTTTTTGGGGACTATAGCACCGGGCGGTAAATATTTTTGGGGCGGTACCGCGTACCGCCCATAATTTAAAAAAAAAATACTTAATCGTTAGAATTTAGAAAAAAAATTATTGCGACACTGCGTCGGCGGATACAACGGATACAAATGAGAAAAACTTGATTTATTGGAAATGGAATAATAACTTTTTGGATAGACGTTTTGCAAAGGGTTAATGAAACCAATAAAGCAGACCAAAAACAAAATATGGATTTAAGCACAAATGCTCATCTTTTGTCATTTTTAGTCGAGAAGATTTTTTACGTGATCATTTTGATCATTACGAGGAAATTATCAGGAAACGAAAATTATGCTCAGAAGCGGATAATCATAAGAAAATTACAATTTGAAGAAACAAATTCAGAGGAAAGTTTAAGCAAAAAAGAATCAATGCGAACAATATGTTTTATTTTAATAATTGACAATCTATAATCCGAAATCATTTGTCGATATGAAAGCTAGAAATCTGGCACAATCAAATTTGAATTTTTGTTCTAAAAGCATAAATCTTCGTGGAAGATTTGGATGAGTTTTTTCCTCAAAAATGTGTCCAACTCAAGAAACTTTCGGAAATAAAAATAGAAACTCCTGGAATTAGTATAAGTTTTATACGAAAATAAATTAATATCTTCATTTCCGAATATTAATATTTGTCTGCGATTTTTTTTTATAATGGTTTCAAATGCAAGTGATGAACGATCTTTCTCTACTCTAAAAAGGGTAAAGAACTACCTAAGAAATACAATTCCCCAAGAAAGATTTAACTCCTTAGCAATTCTGTCCATTTATCAAGACCTGCTAGATGAAATAAATGTTATAAAACAATTTGCTACTATAAAGACTTGAAAACAACCTTTAATTATTAGTATATATATATATATATACTAATAATTAAAGGTTGTTTTCAAGTCTTTATAGTAGCAAATTGTTTTATAACATTTATTTCATCTAGCAGGTCTTGATAAATGGACAGAATTGCTAAGGAGTTAAATATATATAATATATTATATATTTATTAGGATTTCTCAATATTTATTTAAACCAAAGAATAATGTTTTATTTATTTATAACTTTTGATTAGTTTTTATTAGTTTAATGAAACAAAATATTAAACTTTTATTTTTTAATTAGTTTTTCTTAGTACTTAGTATTGTTTATATTAACCAAAGAATGTTTTATTTTTTAGTTAGTGCTTTTGATTAGTTTTTATAATTTGTTTATAAAGGATCATTTTATATTTTATAGGATACAGTTTACTGTTAGATACCAGCCTAACCAACCTAATCTTCCACTTGACGTGAAATAGTAAGACTTAAAAATTTAAATTTTTTAAAAAAAAAGTAATATTTTAAAGCATTGGGCATTGTGTTTGTGCCAGAACCGGGCGGTGAACTAACTTAAACCGGCACTGACCCTGTCCCCAGAAGACATCTTAGTTCGATTTATTTTTCATTAATCCATACACATCTTCAGTATCTAAATATCATTTGGTTTAATGCTCAAAAAGGCACTATCAGGCCCTTAAAAACTTTAGAAAATAAAGCTGTAAAAATCATTTACTCCCTAAATAAGCTTTATCCAACTAAAGAAATTTACAATGAGTATGAAATAAGATGCTTGAAGAGTATTTACGAACATCAATCTATCTTGTTTATTAATCAGGTTATAAATGGCTCTAGACACTCCTCAGGAGTGACTCCTGTACTATATTTTCCCACAGAAGTGATGTTCATAAATACCCAACAAGAAGTAGTTCACATCTAAATCTACCTAGGGTGAATTCACGGGTGGGTGTGGAATCCATTTTATATCGGGGTGTTGTGTTATATAACAATCTACCAACGGAGATAAGAGACTTGAAGGGTGATAAATTTAAACTTGAACTATCAAAGAACGTAAAATACTTTATTGAATAGCCTGGTATGTAACTTCGAATACAAATGTGATATGTAATTTACTGTGATATATAATGTTATGTATTGTGATATTGAGATATATAATGTAATGTTTATGTTCTGTATATACAACTAATTAAACTATTTAGAGGTGTCTCTCTGTAAACCTGTAAAGTTTTTGGAGACGAATAAACTGATTTTATTATTATTACATTTTAGCCGACAGGGGCGCACAGATAAGGGGAGCAAGTAGGGCACACAATTATTACTTACAAATGTTAAAAATCAACTGGCTAAAAGCCAGAGGTTGTAGTTTTTTATTTTAAAAATCCTAGATTATTGATCATGCATGCAAATTTTTTTTAGCGGGGTTGGGTTGGGTTGCAGTGCATCAAAGAATAACAAAATTATTCATATTTTCGATTTTGTTATTAAAATAAAAAAGGGTACTCTCTAAAAATGAATTATTCAAAAATGAATGAATATTTAATAGTTATTAGTGGCTGCTTTTTCACTTGTACCATGGTTAACCATGGAATACCATGGTATCACAAAATTTAACAGCCAATTCTTAAGTTAAATTGTCCCCTGAATCCGAAAATATCGTCAAATATTATAAAAGTGGAGCAGATTTTGAGATATAGTCAATTACATATTAAATGGAAAATTGAATATATCTCAAAAACTGTTCTACTTTTTTAACTTTTGACGACATTTTCGGATTCAGGGGACAATTTTACATAAGAATTGGCTGTTAAATTTTGGTATACCATGGTATCCCATGGTTAACCATGGTAAAAGTGAAAAAGCAGCCACTAATAACTATTAAATTAGTCATTTTTGACTAATTCATCTTTAGACAGTAGGTATTCCATGTTTTATAATTATAATTATTTAATTTAATTGATTCATTTTAATATTTAACCTACTTAAAAAAATGAGCCTTCTGCCTGGGCGCCTATTGGCTTCGCGGCGCCCTAGGCCATGGCCTAGGTTGGCCTGCACTGTCACTTATGATTGTGACGGTCATTAATGGTCATTTATGAAGTCTGCATTTTTTTCGCATGCCAGTTTTATGGCGGATTGCAATACATTCCAATTGCAACTTGCATGATACCCAGGGGCGACTAAAGGGGTGGCAAATTCATAACATACAACTTAAAATATTTAAAAACGTACAACTCAAAATTTTTTTAAATTAAAAAATAAACGACTGCAAGAAATTAGTGTCGACCGAAACACGTTTTTTAGCCGAATATTCGGCTCCTCTTCTAGTTTCGGCCGAAACTTTAAGCAAACTCGAAACTTATGTAGTCAAGTAATCTCATTATCAGCATAATTTCAGCAGGGACACACGATTGTCCCCCCAGCATATTACCCAACCAAGCCATATTCATGAACCCCAATTGAAGGTGGGTGCTACTAAATCCCGGGTTTTTAGACGTTCCACGACACACCCGCACAGACTTTCCGCTTCTTACAAATCGACTGCGACCGATAGGAGCACATTAGCACCCACAAAAACCTTATACGGAAAATGACTGAAGCACTGTTCCAACTTCCGGAATCCGACTTGGACAAAGATAGGGACGAACAGAAAGTACTACAAGACCAGCAAGGATAAGTCCAATCAGCGTACTAACCAACCAAGCCCACTCATGAACCCCATTTAAATGGGGTTATTACTAAATCCCTGGTTTAGGGGGGCTCCGAATTGTACTTAGTTTTGGGTCCCCCAAAAACCAACATGTCTTCCCTCCTTGTCCCGCACATATTGCCCGGCGACAAAATCCCAGGAAGGGCCTTAACCATCGACACTGTCATCCACGACCTCTTAGGGGAGAGTTACCATACGGGGTAAAAATTCGGATCCATCAAACACAGTTGCGGGATATGTAGGAGAACTGAAAGGGGGTAATATAACGCTGGGAATACAGTGTAAAACAATGCCGATTGGGCAAGCCATACGTTCCTTATACTCATACTCGTGTAGTAAAAATTAATGAAATTGGAACTGTAGTAAATTACATTAACCACAGTAATAAATCTATAATTTAGCACCTTTTCAACCCTGGACAAGACACAAGTTGTGTCACGCAACTAGACGTATAACGTGACGTTGTTTCCCTTTCCTTTGTCCGCATCTTAAAATTAGTTTATAAGGTCGAAAATCGCGTTTTGTTTATAGACAACGTGGTTTTTAAGGTCGAAAATCGCGTGGATGATGACAGTTTTTGCCACCAGTTATTCGTCTAGTTGTGCCTCATCTAAGAGCAGGACCAATATTTTGAAACGGAAATAGACTTGCTTGAAACGTCCGCAGTATTGATTATTGCACGTAGAATTTCAGACTGTAATGCGGGCTTAATTGACGAGCACATTCGCAATGAGTCATTTGCCAACTCTAATTTTGCCCCTTTACCCGAGGTATGTGTATCACAAGTTATTCCAGAATTGGTTAAGGATCAATTAAATCCAGAGATTCAATAATAAAAAGGAGGATACTTTTCAAGGGAGCATTCCTAAAGGAGGACAGTTTGTCACTTTACTACAGTGTTTATAGTTAAAATCATAGAAGTACAGTACAGTACAACATTGTTCCAAAAAGATACAAATTAACTTTGTTTTTGCAATATATTTGGTTTTTACTATACTGTTCTGTTTGACCTTATATTTTTGTAGCAATGCGTATTTTTTTGGGTTTTTCTAATTTTGCGGACCTAATAAAAATAGTGTATTCAGGGTGAAAAATTAAATAAAAAACAAAAACAAAGTCAATAATTTAATTGGTAACGCTATTTTATACTAATAAGGATATGAAATAAAATTACCAAAAATAAATTAATTCTATGAACAATAAAATTAGCATAACACAACATACAATTACATTAATATCTTACCTTAAATATTCAAAATTGAAATTATTGATTGTGAAACACAAATTTTAAGTTGTAAACATTGATACTTTAATACTAACCAATTAAAATAAAACCTTACATTAATAAGCTTCTCCCTCTTCATACTCGTCTTCATAATGCCTATTGTCGCCATTTGTATTATCTGGTTCATACTTTTGTTCATCTTCTTCTTCATACTTAACTGCTGATGCGTCATAATTTTGAGGTAAAAATGAAGGATAGTCTGGATAATCTATGGGAAAAAAATATACTTTTATATTAGTTTATAATTATATCAAATAATTTGTAAAATAAAATTGTATTTATATAGGCATAAAGATCTCAGTCGATAACCTTTTGGTTTTTCCAATAAATATATTTACTACGAGTACTATTATATTATAATAAATCATTATACAGGGTGAGTCAGAAGTAGGTGCATTAATTTGAGGAGGTGATTCTACAGATTATTTTGAGTCGTTTAAACCCCATATTGCCGTATCCAAAAGTTATTAGTTTTGGAGTTATTTGATTTTTTGTTATTTTGGTAAAAAATCGTGTCCAGGATTACATTTTTTTAAATTTCTCGATAAGAATTAAAGTTAATTAAACGATTCTTTTTTTAGTAGTTAGCCCATACATTGGTACATGCCACATAGTAATATTTTTCCAAAAAAGCCATATGAAAGACTTGTTAAGTTCATCAGGATTTTTTTTTAAATTTCACCATACACTTTGCGTGCAAATTGTTTAAAAAACTTTCTTAATGTATTACCTTTTGAATGATGTATAAAAACTATTATTTTTAGGTAGAAAATGTCACCTTTGTAAAACACACACCGGTTTTAGTTTACGCTAACAATTCACGATTAGTAGTAAGTAAAATACTAGAGTGTTAAGTTAACATTTATTTATTAAAATATTACTAAATAAAGGTCTATAGAAAATTCTCAAAGTGTCCGCCATCATTTCTAATGCAAGCTTGTGCCCTTTTTCTGATTTTACCGCGAGTAAGTCGATTATCTAAGTTGTTTCTTAATTCTATTGCCGCGTCTTGTATCCTTTCGATTAACTGGTCTCTGTTTAATATTTCAACTGTATAGACCTTTTCTTTCATGTGCCCCACACATAAAAATCTAAAGGTGTTAAATCAGGGCTGGCCATAATATTGGTCCCCCTCTACCAATCCAACGATTTGGAAACCTCTGATCTAGAAACCGCCGAACATTGATGCTATAATGGGCTGGGCATCCATCGTGTTGGAAAAACATTCCAATCCTATTTGCTAATAGAACATCATCCATTAATTCTGGCAATACGTTATTCAAAAATTCCCCATAAGCTTCACCATTCAAATTATCTGGCAAAAAGTGAGGACCGATCAATGTACTGCCAATTACACCCATCCACACATTTACACTAAGTTTTCTTTGAAAACTAGTTATTCTTTTCTTATGTGGATTATCCTGTGCCCAGAAGTGTAAATTGTGAAAGTTAGTAATACCTTCTCTACTAAATTTAAACTCCTCAGTCCACAAAATTCTAGACAAGAACTTGGGATTATCAATATCTGCATTTAATAAATATCTGCAAAAGCTGATTCTTCGTTGGGTATAATGAAATGCATGCTGGCCTGAACGTTTCATTACACGAGCAACCTTGCTTTGTGTTAAACCCAACTCAGAAGCTACTTTTCTTGTGCTGGTAGTTGGATCTTCTTCAAATCTTTCTAGAATGTCTTCATCAACATTTACATTTACTTCAGGAGCTCCAATGCGTGGTCTTGGTATAACAGTGCCGGTTTCAGCTATACGACGATATGTTGTACTGAATACTCTTTCATTAGAAACGCGTTTTTGTGGGAACCTTACTTGATATTCTCGTCGAGCTTCGGCTGCGTTTCCATTATTATTCAGCATTTGAGAAGTTTAGCATGTTGAATTAAACCTTTATTTCGCAATCATTTAAATACACAATTCCTGATACCTCAAGAATAGATAATACCTAATAATTATTATTTCAGGTAAAATTTTCTTTAATTTGCTTCCATATTAGTTAAATTTTACCTTTAATAATACAAATAATACATTGAGACCCATTATTACCTGGAACTGTTAATCCTAGGGTGAACTAAAACCTGTATGTGCCTTACAAAGGTGACATTTTCTATCCAAAAATAATAGTTTTTATGGACATATTATACATCATTCGAAAGGTAATACATTAAGAAAGTTTTTTAAACAATTTGCACGCACGTGAAATAAAAAAAATCCTGATGAACTTAACAAGTCTCCAAATTCGCGAATAAAATTTTATTTTATACTGTTGTTCTGAAGTTCCATATGGCTTTTTTGGAAAAACTATTACCATGTGGCATGTACCAATGTATGGGCTAACTACTAAAAAAAGAATCGTTTAATTAACTTTAATTCTTATCGAGAAATTTAAAAAAATGTAAACCTGGACACTAGACTGGGCCAAAAAAATCGACTATTTTTTTTTTGTGAATTATATCGAAAATATTGTTTGGGGTAACAAAAAAAAATTATGGTGAAAGTTTGAGTCCATAATATTAATATTAAGAGGTCTATCATCGCAATTTTAGATTTTTTTTCCTGAGCGAGTTTTTGTCTCAGAACTACCAAACCATTAAGTTTAACAAATTTGACTTAAGAATATTTTTTGAAGAAAATTGAATGCTCTACAAAAAAGGTTTGATTGGAATTTCCCGTCAGATGAACCGTTTTCTTACAATCATGCTTTAAAAATTTATATAGTTTTACAATTTGATCTTTTACTTTGTAATTCAGTAAAAATCAGTACCCGAAAAAAAACCGATAAATATTCTTATGGGAAATCATATTCTCTACAAAAAAAGTCTTTTATCATTTTTGGCTAAATTCACTCAATTAAAAGTTATTCAAGGTTAAATTTGAAGTCAAAACGAAATTTTACCCTTGAATAACTTTTGATTGAGTGAATTTAGCCAAAAATGTTAAGAGGCTTTTTTTGTAAAGCATTTGATTTCCCATAAGAATATTTATCGGTTTTTTATGGATACTGATTTTTACATGAATTAAAAAATTCCAATTTAAAAGATCAAAATGTAAAACTATACCAATTTTTAAGGCATGATTTTAAGGAAATGGTTCATCTGACAGAAAATTTTACTTTACCTTTTTTGTAGAGAATTTAATTTTCTTAAAAAAATATTTTCGAGTCAATTTTGTTAAACTCAATGGTTTGGGAGTTCTGAGACAAAAACTTGCTGAGGAAAAAAAAATAAAATTGCGATGATAGACCCCTTAATATTAATATTATGGACTAAAAATTTCACAATAATTTTTCACCCCAAACCATGGTTGCATATTTTCGATATACTTTTCAAAAAAAAATAGTAGATTTTTTTGGCCCAGTCTACTGGACACGATTTTTTACCAAAATCACAAAAAATCCAATAACTCCAAAACTAATAACTTTTGGATAAGGCAATATGGGGTTCAAATGACTCAAAATAATCTGTAGAATCACCTCCTTAAATTAATGCACCTACTTCTGACTCACCCTGTATTATAATAGATATTATATTATAATACATATTATATTATAATATAATTAAAATATAAATACAGGGTGATAGGGAATAAATCTGTAGGTAAAAGGCATAAGGGGATAAGTTAATAAAAGCAATTTTTCAGTAGAGCCCTAAAATTATTCGCATTAATTAAGGAAATATATTTATAAACAAATATTAGAAATATTCCTCAACACCAAAACAAAACACAAAGTGCAAAATGTTTTGGTGTTGGGGAATATTTCTAATATTTGTTTAACATATCACCAAAGTTGTCCTTTTTCAAGAAATTTATTTATGGTTAGCTGGTTCATATAGCCTTTTGCCAGCACATGTCATGCCAGAAAAAGCATATACCCGCTAGCCATAAATATATTTCCTGAATTAATGTGAACACATTTAGAGCTCTACTGAAAAATTGTTTTTTTTTACTTATACCCTGTTGTTGGCTACGCCAAGACAAGCATTTTTTATCCTAGGGACATGGCTTACAATTATTGTGTTATTTTTTAATATCTCTGAACGCACTTTGAATATTATTTTCAATTTTGGTGTGTATTGGAAGGATATAAAAGTAAGTATTTTAGTTACAAAAGTGGCGCACACAAGTTCTCTGATATTTTTTTACAAAAGTGGTACATCAGTGGTGTAACACCAATGACATGTTTTTATGTGGATATTTTATCTGATTGGCCTGGACAATTCTATATAAAAACAGCCTCTTAGGTTTTTCCCATCAGTGTTGGTGTGTGAGTTAGGGTGGATCAAAAATAAGACGACTCAAATATCAAATAATAAATCAAGATAATTTTTATACTGAAACTTGTTTACTTTGTTGCCTTTTCAATTCAATAATTAAAATAAACGACAATAAATTGTTAAACTATGTTTGTTTTTTTACATAAAATACATTATAATTTTTTAGTTTTGTATTTAAAATGCCATACTGTTAAGTTAAATATTATTTATTTCACGTATACCGATTACTCCAGATAAATTTAAGGCAAAATAATGTAATAAATAATTAAAATATTAACAAAAAAAGTTACATTTTGAGGTGATTAAGCAGAGCATTTTATTACGCAATTATTTTGAATCCTAGACGTCCCAGAGCAAAACGAGTAACATTTTTGAAATCAGCAGCCCAAAATTAGTTAAACTAGGCTGGAGTACTCAATGTCAGAAAAAAAAGTTTCTAAAACTATTATAGTGTAATTGTAAGAGACTTATACTACCATACAAGTTATTCTTAAAAATTGCAGGCCCTGAAGTCTCAAGTTTTGTAATATAGCAAGCTAACTATATTAAATTTGAACTATCAAGCAAAGTACAAAATAATACAATTCAGATTGTGGATGCAAGTAGTTACTCCAATTAGGTTTAGAGTCAAAAAATAATATTTGGATCATCCAATTATTATTTCCTTACTTAACCCATTTTCAGAAAGTTTTTACTTAAATGACACAATGTGTATGTGGCTTGCATACATATAATATTGTTGGTAACATATTATAATTAGGAATAAGTAAAAAAAAATACCATCAATGGGTTCCTCCTTGATTCTAATTTCTCCACCATCGTCAGTTTTAATATATTCCAAACGTTCGCCGCGTTCTCTTTCCCTTCTTTCTCTTCTTTCACGTTTCCTTTCACTACGGTCCTTATCTCTGGATCTGGATCGTCTCCGCTTTCGGTCCCTTTCGCGATCTCTTTCCCTTTAAACATATTAAGATTGCTTAGATACTTTCAACCATTTAAGCAATTTCAAAAACATAAAAACAACACCAGGGATATTGCAAAAATAATATATAAATTATAATTGCTAATACGCAATAGTGTAAAATCTAAATGATACTGACTTTTTCTAACCGAAAATGTAACATACCTGTCTCTTTCCTTTTCTCTAGGTCTACCTTCAAAGGATTCATCAAGTTCTTCAGTGCGAACTTTTTCTTTGCTTCTTCGTCTCTTCTCTCTGCGTGGTGATCTTGATCTGCTGCGTCGTCTTCTTTCGCGCGATCTTGAGCGCCTACGTTCAATATCCGGTCGTTCCCTGGCCCGGTCCCGTTCTCTATCGCTTCTATCTCCCCGTCCCCCAGCACCCAAACCTCTTTCCTCCCTCTCCCGTTCCACCCTATATCGCTCGCGTTCACGCTCGTTGTCTTCGCGACCTGAGTGTTTTATGTTTACGTCGGGTCCACCACGACGGGTACCACCTAGCCCTCCACCTAAAATCATTTTGTTAAATAAACCATAAAAAATATACCTATATATTTTATTTGGAGGCGCGCACAGGGTTTGTTTAAGCAAGTTAAGCTTATCCTAGAGCAAGGTAGTTAATTTTTGTATTTTTTTATTTTAAGGGATTTTTATATATTTTTGCATTCTAAAATGCTTATAACTACCTTAATTTGCAATGATTTAGCTTTTAACCCATTTAGGATATAATTATATTTTAAGATTCTTTGGAAATTAAAAAAATGGTATTTTAGTTTAGATGTCGAGCTTTTTGACGACGTTGGCTTTCTTGAATGCGTTTAATAGCATTAATTCGCAATGATTTAGCTTTGTCTGATATTCTCTGTTCATATTACAAATGAGGACCCTAGAAGCCAAGGGATACAAGCAGGCCAGTTTCTGAGGTGTATATAATAAATACTAAAAATAATTTATCTCCTTTTATTATGATATACATATATCCGCTTTATAGCGGCCGAAAAAAAGAGCGGCACTTATGCAACTCTTTTTTTGCGTCGGCCGCATTAAAACCTTAAATTAAATGCGTCGCACGCAAAGAAAGGCGGTAATCTGTATCCTTTGTATGTTAAAGTATTTTTTTATTTACAAGAAAGTTTATCGTTACAAAGTACTGATTGACTCTTTGATTTTGCGCCCCCAAAATGTTGCGCCTGCGTGCGTGCATGTAATAACTGCAAAACAGTTTGGGTACAAAGCCACATTATATTTTTTAAGAAAGTTTTGAGTATATATTTATTGCTTATGATTGTTTTCCATTCATGTAAATTAAACTACGTTATTAGTATAATTCAAATATAATGAGAGATTATGGTTGAGGGCTAATACAAAAATATAAGTATAAAAAAATAAAAATTTATTTTTGTACACAAGTTATTTTAAATTGTTACTTTTCTAATAATTTAAATTTAATACTTTGTTTAGTTTTTAAATACAATAAATGTAAAAAACTAGAAAAATTTTCTGAAAAAACTGGAACATTTTTCTGAAAATCCCTAATTTTGTTCTAGTATCATTATCTATTTTTTCTTCAATTAGTTACATGGAATGAATCAAAATTAGACATGCAGAACCTAGAATCAAAATTTCTGTTGACTAGTGAAATGTTTGTAATGTATGAATAATTTATTTAAGACGTCTGCTCCGGTCCAATTTTTTCGGCGGCAGCGGGATAGGAAGGCAAAGTGCCTTATTGCCTAATGTGGTCTTAATTAACATTAGTAGCGAACACCAGGCAATGTCAGCCCATGGGGTATTTAAATAAATGCACTGGGTCTTGAATTTGATTATATAATAATAATAATAGTCTTTATTTTGGTAAAACATTACAATAATATAATTATTTAAATATTTTACAAATACATATGTAAGTGGCACACATGACGAAGTTTAGCCCAAGGCTACTCTTACACTCAACCATGTATGCTAATAATAAATAAGTTGTTAATAAATTAAACACGCATTTAAATGTTTTTAAATTTGTAGACAAATTGAGAAAAAAATAATATATATAAAAATAATAATAAACGAGCCATTTTTATTAAATAATAAGCTGTGATAATAATATACACTTAATTGTACATACAAATAATATTACAAGAAGCAAGACCAAATAAAGAAAGAACCTCTTACATATTTGAGTATGAGTATGAGTATAACCAGCCCCATTGCCTCATCACTCCCGGATCCCGTACAGGCCTATGTTTACTTACGCCGATTTTTGTTCGCCCCCAGCAACTGCACGGCTTCACCCGTGTTTGCTGGGTGCGAATGTCCATTGCGTTCCGTACTGTCCCCTATTTGGGGCTCGAGAGCGACATGCGAATAGTTTAAATAGCCATTCTCGGGTTCGCCAAACCGATGCTATACGCCCAGTAGGGTATAGAGGAGGAGGGACGGGAGGAATAGACGTTTGTTGGTTTTTGGGGGACAATTACGCCGACTTAAAACTAAGTACGACGCGGAATCCACCTAGACCAGTCGATTAGTATTACTCCAAACATTTGGGATTACTATTTGGAGTTGGGGAGTTGTTATTTCGCTGCTGGGGTGTAGTTTCCTAGTCGAGGTCTTCGTCTTGTTCGTTATTGTCATTGCCCGTGTCCTCAGTCTTGATGCCAAAAACCATCAATAGATAGTTCAGTAGCTGGATATGTAACTTGTAGCTTTTGGTGTTTTTTTTTTAATTGTTTATTGCCGCAGAAGTGCGAATTTTCTAACAACTTTTTTTTATTTATTGTGTTGCCCAAGCACGTTTTGTGGTAGAGTTTTGTCTTTTTTGTAAGAATCTCTTACATATTTTTCAAATTTATTTAGCGACATAGGTTTATAGGTATTATCAATCGAGTTATAGTAAGACTTTTTTCATAAGTAGAAAGGTGCGGATGTAAAAAGAATCCTATGCAGAAAAGTTAAATGGTGAAGCTTTCCCTTGCGGCCTTGAGTTTACGGTGAATTCACCGTTTGCGTGAATTCACCGTGAATACAGGGTTTATGTGCAGTGAATATACCGTCCATTTGTGACATTTGTAGACGGTAATTAAACGGTGAACTCACGCTGTTTGTGCGATAAATTCACGGTGATTTCACGGTTAATTCAAGGTGATTTCACGGTAAATTCACGGTGAACTCAATACATCTCACGGCTGCTTACGCAAGCGAGCTAACTATAAATAGCGTTGGGTTGCAATATTTAGTTGGAAGTGTGCGTCTGTAATGGCATAGCTGAACATTAATCCTCATCTGCTCAGTAACGAATAATGGCTAGCTATAGTCGTGTTAAACCTATAGGATATACCTACCCTTGCGGCCTTTTAGTTCACGGTTTATTCACCGTGAATTCACTGTGAATTCACCGTAAATTCACCGTGAATTCACTGTGAATATACCGCCAAAATACGGTGGATTCACAATTAAAATACTGTGAAAAGTGCGTGAATTCACCGTCTAACTACCGTTTACAAATGTCACAAACAGACGGTTTATTCACGGTGAGTTTACGGTGAATTCACGGTGAATTCACAGTGAATTCACGGTGAATAAACCGTGAACTCAAGGCCGCAAGGGTTATACCCACTCAAATTTAACCATCCATTTTTTTTATTGATACATGGTCATATTTACTAAGATTAAAAACAAATCTGACATAAGGGTTTTGTATGTGTTGAACACAAGTTTTTGTTGCAGGTCAACCCACGGGTAGTACAAATTATTACAATAAAAAATTGGCAGAACAAGACTTTCTGTTAATTTTCATCTCATTTTAAAGCTTAAAATATATTTGTTGCTATAAAGCAATTTTAGTCGTACATATGTTTTTTGCTAAAGGGACTTTGTAATAGTCCCGTCCGTTACGCTTTAAATTATTAATTTTTAAGGAATTAAACAGTCAATCACGATACCTAATTTTGCCAAATAAAAACCTTGTTAAACAGCTTTTGTTTAGAACTATTTATAAAAATTTGACATTGGTAATATAATAGAACAATATTATTTTGTAAATAAAAACACGGCAACTGTCCTATCCGTTAAGCGTGGAATGGCCCCAAAGGTTCTTTACGAGACAGCCAGATTTTTAGCCTCCTCTGAGAATTTTCATTTTTAATAAAAAGTTTGATATTTGATTTCAATTTATCGCGTAGATTTTAGAGAAAAAATCATGGCCACCAATTTTTTTGAATTAATATTTAAAATATGATTTTTGGAAAAAATGTCACAAGGATCAAAACAGTATAAGATCTGTGTATCATCCGTATAACCTTGCACATGCACATGTTTAGTTTGATAAATCTGCAGAGTATAGTATAAAAAGTACGGGTCCAAGTATGAAGCCCTGCGGTACTCCAGATGGTACAAGGCAGGAAGACGTAGTATTTTCAAGCGTACTTTTTGAGACCTTGTTAAATATGAACAAAAGAACTGACGATAATTTTTTTTTCACCTAAAGTAACTAGGTATTTCAGGTGTGGCAGGTTAGATTTTTTTTAAAACCTAATATATAAATATATACACATGGTGTCCCGAAAATAGTGTGAAATTATTAAATTTGAACCCATCAACGTTTGGACCGGAATCATCGGCCAACATTTAATTGGACCATTTTATTGCCAAGAAGGTTAACTGGATACCTTTATTTATAATTTCTTCAAAACAATTTGCCAGAACTTTTATATGCATGATGGGGCCCCGCTACATTTTAGTCTAGTAGTTCGACAACACATAAACAGAAACTTCGAAAATCGATGGATAGGAAGAGGAGGACCAGTGACTTGGCCTTCTCGATCACCTAAATCCATTAATATTTTTTGTGGGGCTAATTAAAAACTTTAATCTATGCCAATCCAATAGACAATCGAAAAAAAAATATTGCAAATGATTTATTTTTATTGTTGCGAAATAAGGATTAATGTTCAGACATTGTGTAGTATCCAACAATCTTCAATTCTTAGAGCTAGGGAATGCATAAGAGTAGAAGGAGCTCATGTTGAACCGACATACAAAATTATTCAATAAAAACCCTATTCTACAAAAAAAAATTCGGAAGATGTTTTTTCTTGTTTCAAGACTGCGTTATGATGTTCCTTAGCTGAATAGGTCCCGTGATGTGATTAATGTGATTAAAAGTAATCCTAGTAATTAACATATTAAAAAAATATTAAATTCCACCTAGTACTACAAAAGTTATTTAAAAACAAACTATTTTCAGGGGCGTCCGTTATAGGCCCGTATCTCCAAAGAGGGGGCCATAGGAAAAAAAAATAGGAACGTGTCATATAATTTTTATGAGTTCTATTTGAATCCGGGAGATTGCCCACAAATTCTGGGACACCCTGTATATATATATATATATATATATTAGGGTGGTCCTTAATAAGGTTATTTTCAAATTTCTTTGCTCCCAGGGGCTCAAATGCTTCCAAATTAATAAAAAAAAAATCCCTAAAAATTTGAGCTCTTAATATTAACTCTAAGATAGTGCGCATTCCAATCTAAGTTTCCTATGGAAATAACATAGGAAAAATTACTTTTGTTGTTTATAATTTTATAACTTGGGAACGAATAAATTAAAAATTATAAATCATACATATTTTTATAGAGAATTTAACGCTATACAAAAAAGGTCTCCTATAATTTTTCCATTAGTCTATTTGTTTAAAAGTTATTCAACGTCAAAGTTTAATTTTCATATTATTATTAATATTATCAAGGATTTTTATGAGGCGCCGTTTGTGTCAAAATTAAAAGTGGTAGGTAAATAAACTTATTTTGTTTTATAAATAATTAATTATATGCTTTACCAAATAATTTTTTTATAAATTTTTTTTTATGTAAAAAATTTTATAAAATATTTTTTTATAAAATAGTTTTTTTATAATTTTTTTTTTGTAAAAAATTTTATAAAATTATTTTTTTATAAAATAATTTTCTGCGAATCAAAAATTATTTTATAAAAGACGACGGGCGCATTTATAAATTAATTTTTACTGCAGCAATCTCTATTTGTTTGTAGACACTCGAGTAAACCCGAGTAAACCCGAACGCCCCTCCCCAGATACAATTTTATGACGGACTGGGCTTTTGTTTGACGCAATTTGGGGAAACGATTGAAAATAATAATTTATTATTATTCATTAATTCATTAATTTTTTTTATCTACATTTATTTTGATTTTTAGTTTTTAACAAGAATTCTTTATGTTTAAACGTTTTTTATAAGAAAGCACTTGTTAAAAACTAAAATAAATAAATAAAATAATTCTCTTGAAAACAAATTAAAATAAATAAATCAATTCTCTTAAAACAAAACTAAAAATCAAAAAAAAAAAAAAAATTTATAAAAAAGAATTATTTTATAAAAAAATAATTTTATAAAATTTTTTACAAAAAAAAATTAAAAAAAAAATATTTTAATAAAAAATAATTTTATAAAAAAAATATTTGGTAAAGCATATAATTAATTATTTATAAAACAAAATAAGTTTCTTTAGCACTTTTAATTTTGACACAAACGGCGCCTCATAAAAGCCTTGATAATATTAATAATAATATGAAAATTAAACTTTGGCGTTGAATAACTTTTAAACCAATAGAGTAATGGAAAAATTATAAGAAACCTTTTTTGTAGAGCGTTAAATTCTCTATAAAAATATGTTTAATTTATTCGTTCCCAAGTTATAAAATTATAAACAACAAAAGTAATTTTTCCCATGTTATTTCCATAGGAAACTTAGATTGGAATGCGCACTATCTTAGAGTTAATATTAAGAGCTCAAATTTTCAGGGAATTTTTTTTATCAATTTGGAAGTATTTGAGCCCCTGGGAGCAAAGAAATTTAAAAATAACATTATTAAGGACCACCCTAATATATATATATATATATATATATATATTAGGGTGGTCCATATTTTGAGAAATTTTGAATTTTTTTGCTCTCAGGGGTTCAAAGGGTTCGAAATAAATAAAAAAAAATATTTTCCAAGTTTCAAGTCCCTAACTTAATATTAACCCGTGCCGCATTGCAGTTTAAGTTTCCTATGTAAATAACATGGGATTTTCAGCATTGAATAATTATTTATTCCGGCCAAAGCAACTGTCAAAAAAATTGAAACCTGGCAAAATTGAACCTTATAATAGTGGCTATTTCTCAGAATTTTTACAGATTTTAAGCTATTATAATTTTAATAAAAATCATATAGATGAAACTTTAACAATATCATTGCTAAAAATCCGTTAAAATTCTAACGAATAGCTACTATTATAAGGTTAAACTCTGACAAGTTTCAAATTTTTTGAACAGTTACTTTGGCCGGAATAAATAATTAATTATTCAATGCTGAAAACACCATGTGTTTCCACATAGGAAACATAAACTGCAATGCGGCACGGGTAAATATTATGTTAGGAACTTGAAACTTGGAAAATATATTTTTTTATTTATTTCGAACCCTTTGAACCCCGGAGAGCAAAAAAAATCAAAATTTCTTAAAAAATGGACCACCCTAATATATATATACATATATATATATATTGCAAAGACTGAAATCCCTTCCATCTCGCCACCGAGCCGGGCTCGAAGCGCGTCTCCCGAATGGTATGGTCCAATGAATAATGCACCATACCCACCAACACTGACAGACAGCGGTGTTTTTTGGGGCCGCGTTACTTGGACCTGGACATCATTCACAACAATCAAACACTGATTCTCGACAATTAGTACATTTAATTACGAATATCTAACTAGACAAAACGATAGACGCTAAAGATTATACGCACAAAGTAAATTAAAGTATGAAACTAACGATTATAACGAATCCGCGGTCTCCGGGTTTACACGCGTCTTTACTGTCTTATTGCCCGATTAAGAATGGCCATCCAACCCCCCCGAGGGTTGGTACATATCCACCTTTTTGGATCTTTATCTCTACGTTCCCACGAGACCGTGGCTACGTATGGTGATCGTTAGTCATCACCTTCACTAATGCATCCTTATCGGACTGCAGACATAATAACTGTTCCTCTAAAATCTATTTCTTAAGTCTTATTTATGATAAACAGCATTGCTTATTTTACCAAATTGTTATTTATAAACATGCCATACAAATTAATGTATATTCTCCGACATATATATATATATTGCAAAGACTGAAATGCCTTCCATCTCGCCACCGAGCCTGGCTCGAAGCGCGTCTCCCGAATGGTATGGTCCAATGAATAATGCACCATACCCACCAACACTGACAGACAGCCTGTTTCGACCTGTTGGGTCTCATCAGTGTCAGGCATTCGGAGACGGGAGACACGCATCAAGCTCGGCACTGTTTACTTATAAATAAATAAGTGACCAGGACATCGGCGAGATGTATCGGCAAGTCAGTCTGGATACATATACCGTCTAAAGACGTGGCCTCGCTGGTATGGTGCATTAGTCATTGGACCATACCATTCGGGAGACGCGCTTCGAGCCCGGCTCGGTAGCGAGATGGAAGGCATTTCAGTCTTTGCATCAAACTTTGACCTCGAATAACTCTAGAAGAAATCAATTTATCGAAAAATAATAAGAGACCTTTTTCGCACAGCTTTACATTTTATATAAGAAACTGCAATTATCATTACTTTGATACAGAGGTATAAAATTCCAAACAAAATTTTTTTTCCCATGTTAATTAAATGGGAAACTAAAATAAAAACAGCGACCTCTTAGAGTTGAGCTGGAACCCCCATATATGGTGAGGATTTTTTTATATTAAATAAAAACATTTGAGAGGGTAAGAGCGAAAAAAAAATTAAATTTTTTTTTGAAGCATCCTAATATATATATATGGGCAGATCCATTACTTTTCGACAAAAGTGTGCGGGGGTAAGTCACCGATTTGGCTGCCGATTTTTTTCTCGAAAGTAGGTCATATAAGGAGACGATCCTGAAAATTTGAGCTCGATATAGGTAATTCCGGCTGCAAGAAAATTTTTTGAAATATAAAAAAAGTCGATTTTTTAGTCATTTTCAAAAATTCGTATCTCAGCTCCTATTTAACTTAGAGATTTGATCAAGACGGCATTTTTCTCTGTTATCCCTCTATTTTCAAGAGAAAAATAGGTTTTAAGTTTAAACATAAATCCGGCTAAGCTGTAAGCCTCCAAATAAAACACTGCTTAAGATAAATTTTGCCAATTTTTAAAGTGCTCTCAAATCTACAGTTTTTGAAGCAGTGAAATAAATGACAGATGATATTTTTCGTTAAGGTATACTCTGTTGGAATTTACCCATTTTTTACTTGATTGCTTCGATTTCTCTAATGTATGGCCACTCAAAGACAATTGATTTTTGAAAAATCAATGTTTTCAGATACCTACAACTTTTTTCTATCGATCCGAAATCCTTTGAAAATTTCAGGGATTATACTTTATTCTATTCCCAAACAAACCATCAAAACTTTTCCTTGGGTATTGAAGTGGTTTCCGAGCTATGCATTTTTAAAAATTTCAAATTTTCAATATAATATGACATTTTTGGTAGTTTTATTTTCAGTTAAATGAATTATTAGTAATACTTTAGTCAATAATCTATTAGACCTTGTTCATTTTTCTCGAAAGTAGGTCATATAAGGAGACGATCCTGAAAATTTGAGGTCGATATGGGTAATTCCGGCTGCAAGAGAATTTTTTGAAATATAAAAAAAGACGATTTTTTAGTCATTTTCAAAAATTCATATCTCAGCTTCTATTTAACTTAGAGATTTGATCAAGATGGCATTTTTCTCTATTATCCCTTTATTTTGGATTAAAGAATTTAATTTTGATTTGCAAAAAGGTGAAATTAATTTTAAACGTTGGGACACAGCTGGAAGTAGAGCTTTTCTAGCCAATTATACGGAAAGTAAAAGCAGTTTTTTAGATAATTTGTTTTCTGATGTCTGGAATTTAACTCTACATTCTTATATTGCCGATTCTCAAAAAAATTGTTTATTTGATTGTAAAAAAAAATTGCAAACTGATACTTGTATAATAATAATGGATTTCGCTGAGAATTACTCTTTTATAATACAACGTTACAAGCATTTTATTATAATAATTTACAAGCTACAATTCATCCTTTTTGTATGTACTATAAAGATCCCAGCAAAGAAGATAACGAAAAACTGGAGCAACTAAGTTTTTGTGTAATAAGTGGCACTAAGGAACATTTTGCATATACAGTTCACGCTTTTTAAAACAAATTAGTGCAAGTTCTGAAAAAAGATTTTCCATGGATTAAAAACATTATCTATTTCTCTGATGGAGCTTCGAGTCAGTATAAAAATAAGTATGGCTTTTATGGGTAAATTACAACAGAGTATACCTTAACGAAAAATATCATCTGTCATTCATCCCACTGCTTCAAAAACTGTAGATTTGAGAGCACTTTAAAAATTGGCAAAATTTATCTTAAGCAGTGTTTTATTTGGAGGCTTACAGCTTAGCCGGATTTGAGTTTAAACTTAAAACCTATTTTTTTCTTGAAAATAGAGGGATAACATAGAAAAATGCCGTCTTGATCAAATCTCTAAGTTAAATAGGAGCTGAGATACGAATTTTTAAAAATGACTAAAAAATCGACTTTTTTTATATTTCAAAAAATTCTCTTGCAACCGGAATTACCCATATCGAGCTCAAATTTTCAGGATCGTCTCCTTATATGACCTACTTTCGAGAAAAATGAACAAGGTTTAATGGATTATTGACTAAAGTATTACTAATAATTCATTTAACTGATAATAAAACTACCAAAAATGTCATATTATATTGAAAATTTGACATTTTTAAAAATACATAGCTCGGAAACCACTTTAATACCCAAGGAAAAGTTTTAATTGGTTGTTTGGGGATAGAATAAAGTATAATCCCTGAAATTATCAAAGGATTTCGGATCGATAGAAAAAAGTTGTAGGTATCTGAAAACAGCGATTTTTCAAAAATCAATTGTCTTTGAGTGGCCATACATTAGAGAAATCGAAGCAATCAAGTAAAAAATGGGTAAATTCCAACAGAGTATACCTTAACGAAAAATATCATCTATCATTTATTCCACTGCTTCAAAAACTGTAGATTTGAGAGCACTTTAAAAATTGGCAAAATTTATCTTAAGCAGTGTTTTATTTGGAGGCTTACAGCTTAGCCGGATTTGAGTTTAAACTTAAAACCTATTTTTTTCTTGAAAATAGAGGGATAACAGAGAAAAATGCCGTCTTGATCAAATCTCTAAGTTAAATAACAGCTGAGATACGAATTTTTGAAAATGACTAAAAAATCGACTTTTTTTATATTTCAAAAAATTCTCTTGCAGCCGGAATTACCTATATCGAGCTCAAATTTTCAGGATCGTCTTCTTATATGACCTACTTTCGAGAAAAAAATCGGCAGCCAAATCGGTGATTTACCCCCGCACACTTTTGTCGAAAAGTAATGGATCTGCCCATATATATATATATATATATTGTAAAGATTTCTCCTTACCCCAGGTTTTTTTTTAAAGCACCCTAATATATATATATACATATGTATATACACATATTTAAAAAGAAATATTAATAAAAAAATATATATTTCCTGAAAATACATTATTTTATCTCAAACCGTTTTAGAAATAATATTAATAAAGCATATTTAGGGGCGCCCCTTTAAGAGGCTCTGTAGGTGCCTTAGGGGCCATTTGCCGACCTATTTTCTTCCTATGTTTGGCCCTAAAAACCGCTGGTAGATCTTTGCACACTATTTTCGGGACACCCTGTATATTTTATTAATATGGAGGCGAAATTTTACTTCTCCCACTAGTGGGCGAAATAACATTTTGCTCACGGGCAGAAGTTTAAATTGGAAAAAGTGAGGTTAAAACTAATTGACAGCTGTCAGATGTCAGATAAAATATTATGTGCGACTATTATTAAAAAGAGTAGATTCCTCTAGCGTGTTACCGCACTCACTACACTCGTGCGGCAAACTCCACGCTCGAGGAATCTTCTCTTTCTTACATTAGTTGCACAATACACTATTATTGTTAAAAACACCTTTTTAAAAACAGTGGCAGCCTTCGGCGAAGTGTAAAATGAGAAAAGTAATATCTAATATAAAATTATATTTTATTCAACACCTATATCATTTCTTAACTTAAACCAGTAGGCGAAATTTGACTTCGCCCATGGGCCGAAGTTAGCTTTAAGTTAAACGTGGAAAAAAGTAAGTTGTTGGATTTCGGATAAAATATCAAATAAAATTGGTTTTAAATTCCTTGTGGTAGTTGAATAAAATATTGTGTGCGACTAGTGGTCAAAGAGGCAAACTCCGACTAGTCGCACAATATACTATTATACACGAGTAGAATCTCCTCTTTTGACCAATAGTCGCACACAATATTTTATTTAACTACCACAAGAAATTTAAAGCCACTTTTATTTGATATTTTAGCTTATATCTGACAGCTGTCAAGGAGATTTACCTTTACTTTTTTAAATTTTACCTTAAATCTAACTTGAAGTTAAAAAATAAATAATATGAATAATATAATATTAATATGATTTCAATTGTATGTAAAAATTCTCGCTGCTGTCCAAAATGTATGACAGCTATATTTACATCAGATAAAGAGTTCAAGTGTTTATAACATTTTTTAGAGAATAATATGTAATTTTATGTGTTTATATGTGTTTTTGAGTTTTATGGCGTTAAATATTGTTCTTTTTGTAAATCGTTAATAACAACTTACAATTTTTATTCGTTTTAATATTTATATGTTAGCTATCTAACCCTAGGGTTTAATTTTATTAAAATTTATCAATTAATTATTGCTTTTTTCATTTAAAATTAAAAATCAATTAAAATTTATAAATACACAACTTAAAAACTAAAAAATATATTACAAAAATGAAAACATATCCCCCTGCCGAAAAAGACGAGTTATAGCGGATGTAAAACCATTTTATTAAATTACCTTCTATATAAATCGACAATTGCCCCACACATTGACTTTTGTTCAACAATTCTCTTTAACTTACCTGTATGAGGCGCCGTTTGTGCCATAATTATGTTGCTAATATATATTTATTTTTGTTTGAATATGTATATTTTTTTAATATATTTTTAAATTTACTTAATATATTTATTTTTTTACTTAAAATTTATTTATTTTTTAAGAACAATATATTTATTTTTTTGTGTTAATATTAATAATATTAATATTATGTTTTTTTGACATCTGCTAATATATATTTGTTTTTTTGACAGACAATTCAATGTGGCAACGTTGCATTGTCATTTAATAATAATAATAATATAATAATAATAATAATAATATATTTATTTGCCAATAAGATCATATACAATGACATAAGCATGGTCAGAAAAAGAACAAAATTGTAAGACAAAAACACTAACTAGACAAATTTTAAAAGGAAATATATACATATAGTAAATTTTCAACTTAAAGAAGTACACATTAACATAAAAAATTACCTGTAAAACAAAAAACAAGTAAATAACATAGGTATTGATGTATAAATAACATATTGATGTATAAATAAAAAATGTACAAAACAATTTGAGACAAAAAGTTGTAATTGCACAAAAAAAACAGACAATCAATATATTAGCATTTAAATTTTATAGTGATAGACGATTAAAACGGACATTGTAAAAACTCATTCAGAGAGTAAAAACAGTGGTGTAAAAGGAACTGTTTTACTGTTTGTTTAAAATTTGTTATAGACTGTATCTCCTTTATATCATTGGGCAACTTGTTTGAGACCGCTATACACCTGTACAAAACACTTTTGTGAAATAATTCAGACCTATGTAATGGAACTCTTAATAGTGCACCGCCTCTCATATTCATGTTATTAAACACGTCCATATTTCTAGTAAACAGTCCTGGATTTTTTTTTGTAAACAAAAGCATATTGTAGATATACAGACAAGGTAACGGCATAATATTTAATTCCTTAAAATACGGTTTGCAAGATGTTGTGCGTCTTAAGTGTAACATTGATCGAAGTGCACGTTTTTGAGCAATGAAGGCTGAGTCAAATGTGTTAGAGGAACCCCAGAAAATCAGGCCATATGAAAGTATCGATTGCACATAGGCAAAGTAAAACAATTTTAAGCTACAAATCGACATGTGGTTGCTCATATATCGCAATATGTAACAACCACGATTTACATTTGTTATAACTGATTTTACCTGTGATTCCCAGTTAAGATTACAATCAATGTTGACACCCAGGAATTTAACACTTTGACAATTTGGGAGGGAAGCTTGGTTTGACATAACTAAAAGGCTTTGCAGTTGCAAGTTAAAGTTTTTCTGGAATATTAAAAGGTTGGTTTTAGAGTTGTTAAGTATTAAGCCGTTAGTTCGGCACCAGTCTGACATTCTTTCTACAACTTGTTTTGCCTTCACAGACAATTCGGTGATAGTACCAGAAATTGCTAGACAGGACGTGTCATCAGCATATTGACAAACATTGGACAAATGGTTATAGAGATCATTTACATATATTAAGAACAAGGTTGGGCCCAGGATGGATCCTTGAGGAACACCCATCTTAAGATTTATACTATCTGAGAACGTATAGGTGAGAAAACCATATTTTATGGATTTGAGAGCAACAACTTGTTTTCTGTTGGAGAGGTATGAGGTCATCAGATCTAATGCCACTCCACGAATCCCATATGACTCCATCTTCTCAAGTAGTATTCTGTGGTTTAGACTGTCGAATGCTTTTGACAAATCGAAATAGATGCCAGCAACCATATGTTTTTTTTCTAAATTATCTAAAATGTCTTTAAGTGATTTATATATTGCATCTATTGTTGATGTCTTAGGCAAAAAACCAAACTGAGTGGGAGATAAGATATTAAATTTTTTTAGATACGAGATAAGTCTTTTGTTTATTAGTTTTTCAAATACCTTTGAGAAAACGGGCAACAGTGATATAGGACGATAATTGTTTGTTAAATTTGGATTTCCTTTTTTGAGAAGAGGCAGAGTTTTTGCTATTTTCAGTTTATCAGGAAACACACCTCTGGTAAAACAGCAATTAATAATAGAACTGAGAACTGGAGATATATCTGCTGCCACTTCCTTTAACAAGGTTATCGGTATTTCGTCAATGCCCGTTGAATGCTTTGTTGTGATTGATTTAACCCGTTGTTCATAGATGTCGTTGTTTTAAGTTTACTGATACTTTACCGGCAATATTTTTTGAATGTTTGAGGTTAGATTCTATCAGCGATTGTTTTTATTTAAAAACGAAAGAAAAATTCGGTGAATTTTCGGTGGCTACTCAAAACAAGTGTGCTACGCAACTCTGGACTACTTCTTTCCATTATTACTAAAATTTCGCTTTTACAAAAAATATTCCAGAAAATTAATAAAAAAAATTTATTGGGTATTTACCTGTTTTAAATAACCGCAAAAAATTTACCGTCTTCACTATTTCTTTCGTTTATAAATAAAAACAAAGTCGTTAATGGAATCTAACCTCAAAAATTCAAAAAATATTGCCGGTAAAGTATTAATAATCTTAATACAACAACGACATCTATGAACAACGGGTTAAATGACAATGCAACGTTGCCACATTGAATTGTCTGTCAAAAAAACAAATATATATTAGCAGATGTCAAAAAAACATAATATTATTAATAATATTATTATAATATTATTAATATTAACACACAAAAATAAATATATTGTTCTTAAAAAATAAATATATTTTAAGTAAAATAATAAATATATTAAGTACATTTAAAAATAAATTTTAAAAATATATATAATCAAACAAAAATAAATATATATTAGCAACATAATTATGGCACAAACGGCGCCTCATATACCTGCATATAGAATTGGGGAAATCCAGTGCATACAAAACCGATGTATGAGAACAGTATTGTATTTTAATAGATATGTATACTCCAATTTAAACTATGTTAAATGTACTAAATATTTTACCAGTTTGTGATAGAATATTGTTTAATACTTTAATGTTTATATATAAAATGAAAAACCATATTCTACCTCAGTATTTGTGCCAAAATCTGTCATTGGTTTCTGACAGAAACAGTTACACACTTAGAAGTAGCAATAATTTCAATATAGGTATTTGTAGAACAACTCAGATGAAAAACACTGTATTTTATAAAGGATTGGTACAATTTAATTTACTACCAGCTAAAATAAAAGAAAGCTTTAATATTAAACATTTTAAGACAAATTTACTTGAGCACTTCCGTAGAATCCGTGATTAGATATATATAAATTATTTATTTATTGTTATACTGTACATATCTTGTGGACATGTTATATTTATATTGTTATGTTATTTTTTGTATGCTAAATAAAGATTATTATTATTTTTAGGGTCGAATCCAGATATTTCGTTTGGGGAGGTCACGTACCGTGGGATGAATTTAACAAAATATTATTATATTTTGAGTTAATTATTTTTTAGTTTTTTGACTTAAAAACTGTAAAAAATACAATAATAAATTGGTTTTGGGTAGTGACCCCCATGACCCCTTCCCTGGATCCGCTCTTGAATATTTTATCAGATAAAAAAGTTGATTATTAAATTACCCTAAAATAAAAACAAATCCAGACTCTAAAATATATACATTTTTTTGAAAAATAAGATTATTTTTTTGTATACATTTAAATTTTTTTTGTGGGTCTTTCTTTTTTTATTTTTAATTATTTTGCATGAAACTATTTTCCAAAAAGAAAAATCAAATAAAAAACTTACTGAGCATAGTTTGACAGATTAAATTTATAGGTTAAGTGATATACGTCTAGATTATTTCCATTAATTTAAGGTATGTAATAAGTAATAATTGATATTTCGTAAACTAGATAACTTATTTTTTTTTAAATGTTTGTTAAAACTTGTAAATAATAATTTAATCGCTGTTAAATAGTTCTAGTGATTTAATCGCTTATTTAAACGAAATTTATTTGAAAATTAAAGGCTTTTGATTGGTTTATATTATAATGAGAGAAATAATCATTAAAAAATAATAAATATTCTATTTACACTTGACTATTAGGTAATGTAGAGTAATAAAAGTCATGTTTCAATAATTTTTCAATTAAAATAAAAATGTTCATTTTAATTGATAAATTATTGAAACATGGCTTTTATTACCTAATAGTCAAGTGTAAATTATTTTTTGAGAAAATGATTAATTTTTGTTGTCATTACTTATGTAAAAAAAATCGATTTTTAAAAAAAATCAAGTATAGTAAAAAAACGTTTTTTTACGATTATTGATATTTCGTAAAAATTATATTGTTTTACCGAAGGACACTGGATAAATTTCACGAAAAATATGATTTTTTATATTATAACTTTTAAACGAGTTGACTAAGCAAAAAATCATATCAGATCTTTTTTGTAGATCGTTCAATTCCCTACCAGAATGTGTATTGATTTCTACAACTTACTGATTCGTTAAAACGCAATAAAATTACAAACAAAAAAATGTTTTTTTCCCGTGTTATTTAAATGGAAAATAAAAAATCGCAATGAGCCACCTCTTAATATTAATATTAAGAGCTCAAACTTTATCAGAATTTTTTTTTCGTCATCTTGGACGATATTTTTATGGTAACTAAAGAAAAAAAAATTAAAAGTTTTTTTTGGCCCACCCTAATATATATAAAACTGCAGTTTTAGTGATTTTTTACACTTTTCAAAGCTTTCAAACATACGAATTTTTGAATTAAAAAAATAATCCTAGTATAGATTCTTTGGGAAATTTTATGCTCTACAAGAATCCGCGACGTAAAAAATTTTATCTCAAACGGTTCAAAAGTTATAGTCTTTTTAATGAAAAAAGATTTTTTTACGTGTTATTTCAATGGAAAACTTAGAATGCTCACCGACACCTTTTAAAATTGAGCAAAAAATTTTGCCTTGCAGGGAAATTTTTTGCTCGGTATGTAGGTTCATTTTAACCCATAAATCCGATAGGTTAGTTTTTTTGGCTCACCCTAATATATATATATATATATATATATATATTATTTTTGGAAAACCTACCATTAAAGTTTTTAAAATAAATTATTGTTTTGGAACATGGTTTTTCTTGCTTTTAATTATCGTTGTGTCCCGAGGCGGGACTTAAGTTCGAGCCCGACTGACGTCACGCACTGTAAATCGGTATTATTTATCGAGCGTTATAAAATTCGATACTTGACGGCTCGACAACTTTTTTATTTTTATTTTATAAATTTACATAACGAAATTATTTCGTCGAAATTATACAATGTCGCATTAAAAAGCATTAATAATTAATTTTACAATAATACTTTAGATTATTTACATATGTTATTAAATTAATATTCCTTTGTTGATTGGTTTGTTTTAGTTTTATCGTAAAAATTACATAAAATCGTAAGATTATGATGCCAGACGGGATCGAACTTAAGTCCGGCCAGACACAGCGTTTAAATATAGACATTATAATATAGATGCGCCATTGCGCACCTATATGATGTGCTCTTTTGCTATGCGCAGTGTGCAAAGTTGAGCGTTGCTTTCAAGTTCACTTTTTTGTTTTTTTATTATAGCCCAAGTAATCGATCCTAACTGAATGGACGATTTTTTGAGGTTCTAGACTTTTTCAAAAGTTACTGCTTTTCAATGTACAGGGGGTTCTTTTTTCAAAACTTTAATTTTTGTGGGGCACTTGCAATGAAAATAATTAAAAAAAACTACGGATTCGTTACGAGGATAAGTGTACCTAAAAATCTAGGGTAGAACGAACTGGCTCATTAAAGCCGTTTGGAAAATAAAAAATGGGTTTTTTGAAGTAACTTGAAAAAAATCTAGTACCTCAAAAAATCGTCCATTCGGTTATGTTTGATTACCGTAAGGTTTGGGATCGATTACTTTTAAAATTGGGCTATAATAAAAAAAAACAAAAAAGTGATTTTAAAAGCAACGCTCAACTTTGCACACTGCGCATAGCAAAAGGGCACATCATATAGGTGCGCAATGGGGTTTAGTACATAATCAAAAGTATTAGATGTCAATTTCTCAAAAAATGTACGGTTAGCGAGTTATGAGCCAAAAAGCAAAAAAACTCCCCTTTCGGGGGATGAAATTAGGGGACGCGGAAAGAAATTTTTGGGAAATATCCTTAATTCATTATCAACACCCCTTACTCTACATAAAAAAACCCGACTACCATCGAGTTTTCCTTCTACAATCTTTGTTTCCTAGACTATGTAAAGTAAAAATAAATTTTTCTTTTTCTTTTTACAATTCTTAAATTGATATAAATAAATTAAACAAAACAAAAATAAAAATTTGAAACAAAACACATATTGATTCAGCAACATAACGATATAAATAAAATAGAACATAACCTAAGAATTTGCCGCCGCCTCCGCACCTCATTTCACTACAGTGGAATATTTATAATCAGCAGTATGCCCCTGTAAATGGAATGCGGCTATATTATTTGTAAAAAATAATATTTGGTCGGTAATACAAATAGAAACAATTTTCGCAAAAAATATTTTTCAATAAAAATTAGTTAAATTCCTTTTCGTAAAATTCAGCAAAATTCCCTGACTTTTTTACAATTATCTAATTTCCCTGACATTTCCCTGTTTTCCAGGTGAGTGGGAACTTAAAAAAAAAGTTATTTTTGAATTGTTTAAGAAAAAAATAGCACCAAACTTGTATAAGAACTTTGACATGGTGCTTTTTAAAATCAAAGTTATTTAACTAATTATTATTATTATTATTATTATATACAACAATGTTGTATTTCATAAAAAAGTTTATGTAAAGGAACCTATATCCTAATTAGTTAAATAACTTTGATTTTAAAAAGCACCATGTCAAAGTTCTTATACAAGTTTGGTGCTATTTTTTTCTTAAACAATTCAAAATTTTTTTTTTAAGTTTTTAAGGAAATATACTTATATTCATTGAAAATCTCACGTCAACTTTTGAGTTCAAAGAATATGTAATATAATTCAATTTTAGAGTTTATCATGTTGTCCGCAAAGAAAGTTTGGCTAGAATCTCACGTGAGGGATAAGGGGAGTCTACCACATATCACCAAGGGGGAGGGGGGTCCAAATTATCAGAAAAATACCTCACGTAATGACGGATGACACCAGATAATTACGGTGGTGCACTAACCGTATAAAAACAAAACAAATCGAGTGTCAGTTGTTACGAAAGAGGGCAAACGCAGATATAACAGATAAATAGACGAACGAAATGCAGGCAAAAGTGTATAAAACCGGACCAATGCATGAAAACTAAACGTTGTAGACCCGGTTGAAAGCAAATAATTTCGGGGGTGCACTAACCGTATAAAAATACTCGGATATAATTTACATCCGCTTTCGTTCGGAATTTACATCTGCAAACATCCGTCATTTTCAGCAGGGTAGATCTAGTTTTTTCTATAAGATTACATTCTTTTTGTTTAAGTTGTAGTAAAAAGTGACCCAATGGTAATTTTGACAAGGTCATCCCACCATGCGATGGTCTAGAATATCCTTATTTAAATTTCTTCAAAAACTTCAAAAACAGCTATAACTTTATAATTTAACAATACACAAATATGCATACCTAATTTTCTTGGCAGCCATCCTTTTACTGTTCTGGCACGTTCTACGTCAACCAAAACACGACGACCATCGATTTTCTTCCCATCAGCATGTTTGTAAGCAGCTGTAAAATTAATGTTAAACTAAAGATAATGCATTTTAACAAACCAAAACCCTCTATGACATTTTGGTTAAAATAAGCATAGAGAGTTCTATGAGGTTAGAATTACCTTGACCATAAAAAAAATTCTGTACTTATTGGGGTTTAATTAAATAAACTTAAGTTAGAATTGAAGTCACTATAATAAGAAAAAAGAGAAGTACATCAAAACGTTATAATGAGAATTTCATCACTTATATATTTTAATAGCAATCCAAATTAAATAGGTATATAGAAAAATACCTACCCATTACTTACTTACGTATTAAAAAACATCTAATTGAAAATTGAGTTGGGTAATCTTTAATTATTTTCCCGCAACGGCTACTTGGGATCCTTTCTACATTTACCTGGTGCGCACGGTACTTACAAAAGCGCATAACCATTAAAATTATAGATTATAATGTATACGTCAAAAAAATTAAGTTGAAATTTGAAAAATTTGGCATTTTAAATTTAACAATTAATTGATGAAAGTAAATAAAATCTAAATATGGAAAACTAAAATTTAATTTTTTTACGTAAACGTTTTTGGTGGCCTGTTTCTCTCCTTAACTAAAATAGCAATTTAATTAATAAATTTATGTTTTATCTAAATGCAATTTATATTTTTAATTAGACTGAAAAAAACAATTTGGAATCCAATAAAATTACGAATCTATTATTAACGACTTGCCAAGGCTTTTTGTTTTAAATAAAGAAAGATTTAAAATGACAATTATGATGTGAAAAAAAACACTAAAACTTAAGATATAAACCGACTCTAGAATCGGTTAAAGATTACAAGGTTAAAAAGTAATTTATTTTTTGACATGGTATTATCTATTTTTTTATAGTAAAACGTCAATTTAAAATGTTTTTATTAAAAAACATTTATTTAAAGAAACAAACACTAATTAAATTACGGAATTTTAATATACTATAGTTAAAAAGTAGTAGTAGTTGAAAATATAACACAATTATATTTAGGATCCCAACTTAGTTAATAATTGTTTCTATATTATTAAAATATATCTTTGTTAAGTTAATATGTCAATGATTGTTTGGCAAACTGTTTAACACGTTTTGAAAATTGTCCTCGTACTTTTTTATTTTAAAATTTATTATGTATAAATGGCAGGGCCCCCACGGTTAAATTACAAATTTTATTTAGGAATTTAGGAGGTTTTTTGGAGAATTTTAGGAGAAACTCTTTAAGTATGCAAATGAATTTATTTTATTAAGTAAAAACAACTACATAAAAAATAAGAAAAAAATAAGTAATTCTTTTTAACAAAAATATAAATAAATATCACTTCTTTTGTACAAATAGGTTATATTGACTAGATTTTTAGCCAAATCGCTCGACGAGTTTTTTTTTTAATAAAATGAAAAATAAGGTAAAATTACTACTTTTGTATATATACAAAAGGTATATACACAAGTAGAAATTTCACCACACTTTTAATTTTATTAAAAAAAAGCGTCAATAGATATGACTAAAAAAGTAAGCCAAAGTTTAATGATGTTACATTTATATTAAAAAAAGAAAATTTAACAGTTTAGTTAATAACTAACAATAATTGTAATGTTATTCTTACTAAAAAATCTCATAATAGAAAAAATATAAAGTGCATGATACAGCAAAACATTCTTTAGATTGTTTACTACTTTAGCTATTATTTTAAAGAAAATTAAAAATCCTTTTGTTTGATATAACACGGTATATTTTTGTTGAAAATTAACGAAATATGACTAAAAATGATAATTTTGTAAAAGTCTAGAAGCTACTACATGGATTTTGTTTTATGGTATATTTTGTTGATTTTTAAGAAAAATGTAGGTTGTGATACCTATATCATTTTAAAAAGAATTTAATAAACTAGAACCCAAAAATATATATTTTTTAAATTACTTTTTAAAAAAGAAATTTTCAAGTTGGCCTACTTATATTTAATTTTTAGGAGTTTTAGGAGATTGATGGCAATTTTAGGAGAATTTTAGGAGTTTTTAAGATTTAAGCCAAATTTTAGGAATTTTATGAATTTTAGGAGGTGTGGGAGCCCTGAAATGGGAAACTTTTAATTTAAGAGATAAAAAGTAATTACTTTCACCAATATAATAAACAAATTTTAGTTTTGTCGGCTGTAATACCACAAGGCTTTAAATTTATAGGTTAATTTCCGATTTGTTGTTACATAGTGACAAGATTTGAAATTCTGAATTTCATTGTAAAATTACGATTCGAGGAACTATGCAGGTATTAGGATGCAATTAACCAATTTAAATTTAAAGCATAAATGGTAATCAATAATATTATTTTGTATGACACATTGTCTTAATTACATCTTTATAGCCTGAATCGTTAATTTTTTTCACATTAAATGCCCAAACCAGTAATGAGGAAAATTTTTAGAAATTAAAAAATACGCTTTAAAAGTATTTCCTTGAAAAAAAAGATTTTTACTTAATAATATAGTTAATACTATTAGGTATGATATTTTTACTCATTTCTGGACCAATATTTTCACGATAAATGTTGGAACTTGCCCTTTGAAATATCAGATCAAATTTTTAACATAATATGTTAATTAAGTTAATTTATAAACATAGCGACGGAACATATTTAGAGGTTTCTCTATGTAAACCTTTTAATTTTTTGAGACTATTAAACTGTTTTTATTATTATTATTAACAATTAAAATCAACATGAGAAAATTATAGAATTGTGGCTATAATTCGCTGTAGGTTCCCTCAACAACATTGCCTTAACAATAAAGGCAAATGTCAAACAAATTAAACATCCCCTTAATATTTGTAATTAGTATGGTTTCTTTTAAATTAAGTAATAAGGTTTATAGAAAAAGAATTAGTATATAACACATTTTAGAGAACGCCTCATAACAAGCAGCATCTTGGACAGGGACGGATCCAGAAATTTTGTTTAGGGGGCCACGTAGAAAACAGTATTTTTTTACTTGGGTATCTTATTATTGTTTACACTTTAAAAACAATTTTACACAAAACATATTTTTTTGATATCGTTTAACCCTGCCTAAATGACGATACTTAAACATTTTTATTTTTATTGTTTTTTACATAATAAAAAAAATAACCCGCTAGTAAATGCAACAATATTTATATAGGAAATTTTACGCTATACAAAAAAATTTCTTTTACGTTTTTTCGTAAAACCATTCATTTAAATGAAATCGGAGGTCAAAGTTTAAAATATAAATAATAGTGAAAAATTAAAAGTATTAACATTTAAAATTTTGACCTCATATAATATAAATCGATAATTTTACGAAAAAATCATAAAATACCCTTTTTAAAAAGCGTAAAATTCCCTACAAATTGTATCACAGATACTAAATGGCCTAAAGGAATCTAGAATTAGCCAACCTGGCTAAACTGTAAGGTAAACATTAAATTTTCTTAGTTTTTTCAAGAAACTTTTTTGACCTATTACTGGTATTATTTAAGAGGAATTGAGCCTTCACCTCGCCAGAGTTTTTGTTTTGAGTGCGTTTCACCAACTTCCAATACCGACAGACATCTGTTTAGACCTATATTGGGTCTCATCAGTGTCGGGCAACTTGGTGTAGTGGAACACACCCAAAACAAAAGAATACCTGAGCTTATATACTGCCCAAGTAAGCCAACAGATTTGCCGTGCGTTCTTGGTGGCATAGTATTTAATTCCTCTTGAATATGACCAGTAATGGGTCAAGAAAGTTTCTTGAATGTTTAGCTTACAGTTTAGCCAGATTGGCTAATTCTAGATTCATTTTGGCCATATTGTATATGTGATACAATTTGCCAAGCGTTCTTGGTTGCATAGTATGTACCCATCGCGGCAAAGGCTACGTCTTTAGACGGCGTGGATCACGTGATGTCCTTACATCTCGCCTCTGTTGGCTTACATGGCCAGTATATAATCTCAGGTAGTCTTTTGTTTTGTGTGTGTTCCACTACACCAAGTTGCCCGACACTGATGAAACCCATTATAGGTCGAAACAGCCGTCTGTCGGTATTTGAAGTTGGTGGAACGCACTCAGCAAAAACTCTGGCGAGGTGAAAGTTCAATTCCTCTTGGCGCATGTGCGCATATCAAAACCAAAAAGTTTGAAGATTTCCCAGTGAAGTAAAGGTTATATAAATATTATTGTAATGGTTGTAAAAAATATTATTTTAATATAATTAATATTGTTTATGTCAGGTTAAGAAGAATGGGCAATCTTTTTGCAAATTCCCTTAATTTTAGATCTTAATTTTGCGCATTGTGAATGATCGTTTTGTGTTAATTTTAAGTATAATTAAAACCACTAATGAAGCTTTACTTCTCCACAAGTTTCTTTCCTTATTTTTAAGAGGAATTGAACTTAAAATTAATTAATTATTGTTACCAGAGAAAATAATAATTATACCTACCTATTTTTTTAATTTTATAAAAATTGTTCTACATGCTGTAAACGGACGCCAAAAAAGTGTATTTAAATAGCATACTTTATATATTAATAAAATGGCAGCCTGGTATGAACTTTTTTTATATCACTTTTTTTATATCACTTGCACTATTTTTATTGTTGTAAAAATTGTTGTATATGAATTAACCAGATGCCAATGAAGTAAGTGTTTTCAAAAACCATATTTTTTTCAATACTAAAATGAATGATTTTCTAAAACTGCTTCTTTCTGGTAATCGTTTTGCGTCTGCCTGCATCTTGTAAGTTGTAACCGGCTGCCAGTTTTATTTTCTGATATAATTTAAACAAACCCAACCATTCATTGGCATACTGGTATGAATCGTTAAAATTGGGATGTCATGTACAAGTGCAAACCGGCTGGCACTTGTTTTTCATAAATAATTTGACTGGTATGAATCGTTTTTTATGACGCGTTTTTCTAAACGTTTTTAAGTTACTGCCTACAAGTTGAAAATAGCTAGCGATGGATTTACTTCTTATAAATTTTCGACCACTTCAATGGCAGCCTGGTAAAAAATTGAAATTTCTCATTTTTAAGATTATGCCCTACAGGTACAAGGTCCCCCTTTTTTTAATGCTTTTATCGTACCTAAATGATCAAATATTTGGTTCTCAAAGAGGCAGCCTGGTATGAGACGTTCTCTAAAATGTGTATAATGTATATGTGTAGTTTTTTTTATAAAACACCAGTTTTTAATTTATGACAACCATGATTATATTGTGAAAATAGCAAAATTCTTACGTCAACTATTAACAAAACGCTTAAAAAATGTAAACAAAGTATAAATTTTTGAAATGAGGAAAACATATTTACATCTACAAAATTTACAATAATTTTTTTAATTGCAATTTCCCGTGGTTTTTTCTTTTACTCGGGGGCAACCGAAATATCGAATCAAATGAAATCTGGACAACTATCCCCGCTAAATTTCTTAATAAAATTTTGTATGCAGGGTTCTTACCACACATACAAACCTATATAGCCAGCAAAAAGCGGATGTTTGGGGCACTAGTTGCGTGCAGCTCAGTACTGTATAAGAAAATAAAACAAATTAATTTTTGTCAGCTAGGTTAAACAATATCGGAGTTGCTGGCTACATAAACTAGTGCAAAAAGTTAATCAATCACTTTAAAACCATCCCTTTAAGAAAGAGTATTTTAAATGTATTTTAAAGTGATAGTTTAACAATTAGTTACATACTATGTGTTTACTTACAGTGCATATCTCTTTCATGTTCATATTCAATAAAAGCATACCCCCTGGGTTTTCCATTTACACTATTGTGGATTAAAACTATCTGTAAAAAATATTTAAATTAGATTGTATGTTTATTTAAAAGGAGTTTTAAGGCATTTTTTGTATATAATTATTTAATTTGTCTTGAAACGATATGCCACACTGTATATATTTGAATGTTTTGAGACTATTTATTTTTATAAAAGGAAAGAAAACAATTTTTTATCTAGTTTTAAAAAGAACAAGTTAAAATTTGTTAATAACAAAGTTTAAAGTTTTAATTTAATTAAGATGTTGACGTGAAAATGACGTTTATAAAATGAATAATTTTAAATTTTGTAATTTCCAGTTGAATATGACTTTTTGTCGTAAAAAAAGATAAAAAGATTTTCGTTTTTTTCCATTGTGTACTCCATCCGCGAACATACTGTATTTAGATTTAGAACAAATTATTTTCGTTGTTTTGATATACAAGGTGTCCATAAACTTATTGGCATAAATTTAGAAAAAGATTGAGCAAGTAAAAATAGGTCGAAAACCTAAATAAATATTTTTCTCTACGACTACTTAAGAATAGTAACATTCTAGTGTAATTTTTGATCATAGAAAGGATGTTTTTCTGCAATACTGTGCGAGAATATTCCTACTCTTGTTTAAGAATGGTCACAAGTAACGACATCTCCTGGCTGTTTACTAAACTTAAAAAATTTAAAAATATTTATATATTACTGTATTATTTATTAATTAAAAAATAATAGCAGTTGTATAATTAAGGTTTAGGCACAAAAAATTAGTTATATTTATTGTTTTTCAAATTTACAAATCAAAATTATAATAAATTTGATATTAAAATGATAAACCAGTTACCTACTATACCGGCTTTGAAGTTTTGACAGATTCAAAAAGTTTAAAAAAAGACCTTTAAAATGTAGAAAAAGAATAGATGTTGACATAGATTACTTGTAAAATTAGTTTTGTATTTGTAACAACGTTATTTTTTTTATTAGTTAGTGTAAATAACTATTTTTAATTATAATAAAGATTTAGGCATACCATTTGTTTAAATTTATTATAATTTACATTATAAAATTGTGACGGCACAAAATGGTTTGACAATACAAAAAACCTAAATGTCAAAAACTGCTTGGTTTCTTTTCTCTGTTTAAAATTATATAAGCGTTACTATTCTTACGTAGTCGTAGAGAAAATAATGTCTGAAACACGTTTGGAATAGCATATTCCACTCTCGTAAAACCGTCACACTCGCCTTCGGCTCGTGTGTCAAATTTTTCCTCGAGCGGAATATGCTGTATTCCAAACTTGTTACAGAATGTACTATTCCTAATTACTTATGTTTCCAAGATACAGGGTGATAAAGTGTTACTTATCATATCAGTTTTTTTAATATAACTTCTACTATGGTAGTCTTGGAAAGGTGATATCTTAAGAACAGTCACTTACTACCAAAACACATATTCACACATAATTACAATTGTTTGAGTGAACGCAGTGTCGTAGAAACAGGGTTTAAGCTTATTGTCCCATACAAACTTTGAGGTTAGGTTTTTATAACATTTGATGCAATTTTTCGATTACACAGTTCGGCTACCATTAAAAAGGTGTACCTCTCAAACTTCGATAAAATAAACCGTTTCCGAGATATTCGAGATTACAATATTTGTTATATCGCCTTATTTAAAAGAATTAAAAGGTATATTATAACAAATTTTATTTTTTAATTGAAAAAACTAAAAAAGGCATTCCATGAGCTTTGAGACGTTTTGCCCTGACCGTCACATTAAAAAAAAATTGTAGTTTTTTTAATTAAAAATTTGTTATCATATACCTTTTAGTTCTTTAATGCGATATAACATTTATTGAAATCTCGAATATATCGAAAACGGTTTATTTTATCGAAATTTAAGAGGTACATCTTTTTAATAGTAGCCGAACTGAGTAATCGAAAAATTCCATCAAATGGTATAAAAACCTAACCTCAAAGTTTGTATGAGACAATAAGCTTAAGCAACCCCTGTTTCTACGACACTGCGTTTATTCGAACAATTGTAATTATGAGTGAATATGTGTTTTGGTAGTAAGTGACTGTTCGCAAAATATCACCTTTCCAAGTCTATCATAGTAGAAGTTATATTAAAAAACTGATATGATAAGTAACACTTTATCACCCTGTATCTTTTAAACATACGTAATTAGGAAAAATATTTATTTAGATTTTCGTCTTATTTTGACTTGCTTAATCTGCTCCTAAATTTATGCCACTATATATATATAGGGCGTTTTAATAAAAACTCCATGGCCAATTGAGGAGCATCCGTGCAAAACCGGCTATATCCACTTTAATAAAATGTTGGGAAAATGGCAAAAACTCTCGGTTTCCTGGCCTTTGCAGATAAAAGAAAAAGCAAACTTGAGTTTTGTGGGCTTTGTGGTCAGCGCCGGATTTAGAGGGGGTCTTTGGGGGTCTATAGACCCGGGGCGCAAGCTTACAGGGGGCGCAAAATTTTTGACTGGTAATTTTTGTTTTTTACTACAACCTAAAGGGTTTTCCCTTTTTTTTATTTTTCGTGTATTAATAAGTTTTAATAAAAAAATTATTTAAATTATAACCGTGATTGTTGCCATAGTATTATTATCTATGCATAGTATACGAAATATGTCATGTCATGATGTCACGTATTACGTAGGGCGCCCGACAAGTTGTTGGGCGACAAGAACTTTAGTTTGCAGAAATTGATTATTTCCACCAATGCGATGCGTATGGGCGTAAAGGTTTTTTAATATAAGAATATATTATTATAGAGATGGGAAAATTCCCATTTGACGAAAATTCCCGGAAACTTTCCATCGAAAATTCCCGAAATTTTCCGAAAGTTTCAAAAAAAAATTTTTTTTTGCGAAAATATTTTTTTTTATGCCAGGGATTTGCAAAAATATATAACACATTAACTTTTTGTCAAATTTTATTAAGAAAAAAAATAATTTTTTTTTTTATAAGAATGTAACTGCAATACTATTTTTAGTATCTTTTACTTTGGAATATTCCTATTGTATACTGAAACCTACAAAATAAAAATAAAATGTTTACTATTAGAAATTCACTGCTAGTAAATCCTAGATATTACGTAAAAAAAATTAAAAGGGACAAAGTAACTAATATATAGGAATATTGAAAAGTAAAAAGTAAAGTAAAAAATAATTCCAAACACTAGATTTTTCTCTTGGCATTGTGCTATGCCTATAAATAAACAACAAAAATGTAAGAATGATCTTAACTTTGTTTATTGTTTTTATTTTGTTTACCTTTTTTTAAAAAGTTTTTTGTGATGATGCTGAATAATCCGGCTTCATTGAGGTTATGTAACATAACTTACACACAAAACTAGTTTTGTGAACTTACATTATTTATACTTCTTCTTCTGCTTTACACACATTAAATTCTTATTCAAAGTTTCTTGGCCTTTTATCATGGCCTTAACGAAAATCAACGGTTAAACAATTGACATTTAAATAAAAAAAAAACAAGGAAAGTTTCCAAGGAATGTTTCCAAGGAATGTTTCCGGTAGCTTAAAAGAAACTTTCAAAATGAAAATAAATTCCCAACTGGAAACTTTCCAAAACGGAAAGTTTCCTTAAAATGGAAACTTTCCGATTCCCATCTCTATATTATTACACTACGAACAACTATTAATTTAAATTAGTTTAAAACTATAGTTATATACAGTACCAGTCATATATATATGTATGTATATATACAGTATAGGTATTAGCCTATTGAAAGATGACGGCAATATTGCGATAAACAAATTTGCTTCTCTAAAAGCACGCAAAGTTGACTTGGCAAAATGTTAATTTTCTTATTTAGGTATTTGTTTTTTATATAGTTTTTGTTTATGTTTTTAGGGTGGCAATATTTTTTCTACATTTTTTTTTTCGGAGCTCACATGAAACAATTTAAGTTTAAAGTATTCAAGTTTCAACTCAAAAAAAAATAAACGTCGCTCAAAAAAATCAACTAAATTGTAAAAATAGAAGTGGTTACAAGATAAAAATAATTAAAAAAATCAAGAAATGTATTTCAAAAATATTGACCCACCAATAATATTTTGACTTAAAAATGTATTATGTTCCTATACGACCTACAAAAAAAATAGTGAGAAGCCAAAGATTTTGAGAAAAAAGGCTGGTTTAAAAAAGTTTTGAGCGACGTCTAAAATCTTTTTATCTGTTGAAACTCAAATACTTTAGACTTATTTTTTTTATTTGATCTCCAAAATCAAAAAAATTTCGAAAAAATACTACAACCCTAATGTTTATGGTTAAATAAAAGCCTTTTGTTAAGAAGTGACATTTCTTTGAATTTATTATATAGGTAGGGGCGGAAAATTTTTATTAGACCCGGGGCGCAAATTTTTATAATCCGGCGCTGTTTGTGGTACTTGATTTATAAGCCATACTTTCGTTTTCAAAAAGTTTATATTAGGGCCAAAATTTCAAAAAATGTTTTGTACATAGCCGGTTTTGCTCAGAAACCGAATAAAAAAACTTTTATTATTCAAAAATATAAACAAAATAAATTTAGCGCAAACATGAAAAAACGGAAAAAATTTTAGTAGTAGTATCGACATATCCAAGCGACATGCTCATCATCATTATTATTTATGAGATATAGCCGGGTTTGCTATAAAAACATGGATTTGGCCGGTTTTGCTCCTAAAGCTACCTTTTAAATGTGATTTTAACATGGATATAGTCGGATTTAAACAGAATTATCTTGGTTGTCGATAGAAATGAACCCAAAGATTCGAAATAAAAAAAACCAAAAACTGAATAAAATGGATTTAGCCGGTTTTGCACAGATGCTCCTCAATTATTTCGAAAACTTAAAATGACATTTAAATTCTGTAAACGCCAGTTTTTAGCCTCTATGATTGGCTTCCCAACTGTGTAAAAAATGTGTTTGAATAATACAAGATGTAGGAGGCGCCACGGTGCAAATAATGACAGGAACTTTTAATATTGTGGGTCTTAGAGATAATTAATTTTTGATCAAATTATGTCCCATAAAATTTTTATGAACGGAGATATTTGGGGTTAAATTTTTTTTAAATAATTTTAACGAGTATTTTAATTATACCTAAATATTTTTAATATTCTTTAGCAGATGTTAATTTAATAATAATAATTTTAGTGATAAAACGCTGGTGTAGCGCTAACTAGATTAAAATTATTAGGTCCAGTGACGTCTCAGCTAAGTTGGTATACAAAACTACAAAAGATTTGCGATCAGGCGTTGGTCTATCTGGAAAACGAGCTCGATAGCAGCGCACAGCTTCTGAAGCATTTTGATGGCATTCTCCATAAACTAAAGCCATGTTCAATTTGTCTTGATTTGTATGGTGAACCATTTTTATTTTATAAATGTAGAAATTGCAAATTCTTAAACTGACACTGAGTAAATTGAAGAAAAATTTATTTGATGTTGCTAAAATTCATTTGTTTTTATTTAATGATTATTGTTTTCCAGAGATATGCAGTGAAATGGTTTTATTTTTATTTCTCTAAAACGAAGCAAGATATAAAAACAATTCAACAGACAAAAAAAGAATATTTTTAGTTGCTTAATCCGAAAAAAATATAAAAATTACCAGAAATTCAGTGGCGTAATATTATTTGTTAAGGGGCCCAATGATACGTCAGTGGACGTAATAATTTTAATCTAGTTAGCGCTACACGAGCGTTTTATAACTAATATTATCATTACCAGGATTAAATTAACATCTGCTAAAGGATATTAAAAATATTTATAATTAAAATAAACTAATGTATAACTAGATAAAAACAAACACTGTAACAAGTAAAGGTCGAAACAATAAAATATTAAAATAATCGTTAAAATTATTAAAAAAAAAAATAATAACCCCAAATAACTCCGTTCATGTTGGATTTATCAAAAATTTCTATAGGATATAATTTGATTAAAAATTAACTATCTTTTAGACCCACAACATTCCTATAATCGAAAAATTTCTTTGCAGCCTGGTGCCACCTACATCTTGTATTATTTAAACCAGGGTTGTGAACCGGTCCAAGAACCGCTTGTTTTTTACGAACCTAAAATAATCATTGAACTTATATGGGCGCAGGTACATACATAAACAATTAGATGGGCGCTTGCAACAACGAATTCTGTTTTAGGCTAAAACATATTATGATTCCCACATGGGGGAAGACGGCTATGGCGACATTAAAGTCCTAGCAATGTGGGGGCCACCCTGCTTAAAATACCCCATAGAGACCCTGTTCAAACCGATAGATATTTGTATCGGGATGTATGGTGTTTCTATAGGTGTATCGGTTTGTATAGGACCCATAGTTGAGATTTATGGTTGTTATATAGGGATATCCACCCTTGATTTATTTGCTATCGGTTTCAATGGGGAAAATACACATAAATGTAGAAATTAGTTTTTCCCCCATAGAACCCCATAGGTTATAATAAAATTTTGTCAAATGTTTTATGGTTGCTCTATAGGGATATCCCTATATATCCTTCATTGAGTTATTTGCTATCGGTCTCTACCCAGGTAGCACACTGACGTTTATATGACGTCTTCTGACGTTTAAATGACGTTAGCAACGTCATTTCAACGTCATATAAACGTCAGCAGACGTCAGTGTGCTACCTGGGTATAGGGAAAATGTAAAATTTATGGTGTGCCTATAGGTAATTTCCTATACATTTTCTATCGGGCCGTATCCGGAAAAAACCATGGACAAATGCACACATTGAATCCGGTAGCGCCCGATAGATTATTTTGTATAGGTCTCTATGGGGTATTTTAAGCAGGGCAAGCACTGAACCAATGCACGCCAGAACGTTGGTGTTCAGTAGTGAGGCACACCAACAAATTAATTGACGATTGGTTCCAAAAGACAAGGATGGTCGATGACGTGCCAGAACTAATTATCCACCTCGGAAAAGACAGTTCTGACGAGGATGACTTTTAGTAATTTTGTTTTCGTTATATAACATTTTATTTTATTAATGAATATTTTGTCTTAATTAACATAATATATTATATGTATGTACATAATATTATGTACAAAAATTGTGTATGTTTATTGTTATTCGTTTATAAAACTTACATAATTTACATTAATAAAGTTAAAGTAAATGCGAACTAAATTATTGTTTAATTGGGTGTAAACTGAGTTGCGTAACTATAAGGCGACATTAGGCAACAAAAATACACCCACAATAAATGCTTAGACCCCTTCAAAATGATACGCTACTGACTCTAAATTTAGTTTAGGTTTAATTCATACGACCCAATTGATGACGCAATCACACACATTCAAAAAATACACTGTATGTCACTTGTCACATATCACATATCGAAATCGTGATTGAAAATACCGTTGCGTTACCGTTTTTTTCAATTTGTCGCAGATTTATTTATAAATTAGATATAAATAATTATATTTGCATTGATTATAGTATATAGTGCAATGAAGCTAATAAAAAACCATGCATGGACTCACTCGGATAATCGCGAGAGAATTTGTTTGTTTTGTCTTAAAAAAAAAGAAAAAATGTCTAAAATATGTGGAAAGATTCTGGAAAAAGTTCAAAGCATAGTAGTATATGATGTAGAAGATGAACGATTACCAAAAGTTGTATGCAAAGGTTGTAAAATTTTATTACCTATATAAAGCAGCTAAACAAGAAATTTATAGAAACACGTTAAATTTGCCTGATTTTTCTAATTGGAAATAATTGGGTATAATTTTATACAAATTTCTTTTTTCTTTTTTTAAAAGCTGCGATAGTAACTGCTGCTGATGTTTCGGACTTAAAGTTTCACTAATATCGTTTTCAATATTTTCTACTTTTACTCCAGGTTTACATTTATGTTTTTACAGCGGCCACCAACAATACTTGACAAACATTTGAAACATTTTCTCACCACACGCTTTTTTTCTTTTTTAATGGGTTTATTTTTAGCACTTTTTATAAAATTATACCGAATTATTTCCAATTAGAAAAATCAGGCAAATTTAACGTGTTTCTATAAATTTCTTGTTTAGCTGCTTTATATAATAAAATTTCACAACCTTTGCATACAACTTTTGGCAATCGTTCGACTTCTACATCATATACTACTATGCTTTGAACTTTTACCTTTCCACATATTTTAGAATTTTTTTCTTTTTCTTAAGACAAAACAAACAAATTCTCTCGCGATTATCCGAGTGAATTCATGCATGGATTTTTATTAGCTTCATTGCACTATATACTATAATCAATGCAAATAATATTATTTATATCTAATTTATAAATAAATCTGCGACAAATTGAATAAAAACGGTAAAATAACGCAACGGTATTTTCAATCACGATTTCGACAGGTGACATGTGACATATGTCAATAGTTCACTACACCTTTTCCAGTTGATATTCAGAAAGTAGGAATTGTAATTCAGTTATTCCAGTTGATATTCAGATAGTAGGAATTGTAATTCAGCTATTCCAATTGATTTTAAGAGAGTAGCATATGTAATTCAGATAACACAATTGATTTTAAGAAAGTAGCAATTGTAATTCAGATAACACAATTGATTTTCAGAAATTTGCAATTGTAATTCAGAAAGTAGCAACTGTTTTTCAGATTAAATCAAATGTAATTTAGCCGCAGCAATTGTTTCAGGAACAGTGGGTTGCATACAGTAAATCGAATGAAAGTACACGTTATCTTTATTAACTAAGTAAATGAAATTTATATAAAGTACAAATGAACAAAATTCGGTCCTTACTTGCAATAAGTTGACAATTATGACAAATATACCTACTTAATGGTGATAAGTTTGTTTATTATTGTCAATTCCATGGAAACAAAGCAATATACAAAGAAATACATTAAATTGAGATTTTAGAAAATAAGTAAAATGAAGTATGAAAATGTTATCATTTGTTAATTTCTGAATTTCAATTGACATATTCTGAATTACAATTGTTACTATCTAAATAATATTTGTAATTTCTGAATATCAATTGCTACTGTCTGAATATAATTTGCAATATCAGAATTACATCAGTTACTTTCTGAATATCATTTGAAATATCTGAATTACATTTGCTATTTTCTGAATTTCATTTGCAATATATGAAAATCAATTGTTGCTTTCTGAATATCAATTGCTACTTTCTGAATATCAACTGGAAAAGGTGTAGTCTAATCAATTGCACATTTTATGTAACAAATACATTCAGGGCTCCCACGGCTAAATTACAAATTTTATTTAGGAATTTAGGAGGTTTTTTGTAAAATTTTAGGAGAATTAAAGTAAGGAAATGAATTTTTTTAATTAAACAACTCTTTACCACTTAAAAAATAAGAAAAAAATCATACTTCTTTTGTAAAAATAAGTTATATTTAGGGGCAACCATATTATGCGGGCGCATAATCGCATATTTTTTCAAAAGTGCAGATATTATCAATTTTTGAACACATTGGTATGTTATGAGTCCAGTATGCATCATTTCCAGTCCGCATAATTTCGCATAATTCGATGTCGGTCACCGCATATTGCATTTCCGCATATTATGCATAATATCACATATTGTCGCATAATTTACGCGTTTTCTGGTTTCCATTTGGCCAAAATGCACAGTACATTTCGAAAAAACCAAAACTAGTCTTAATGAGGTACCTGGGGAGAAACAGAAAAAAATTCTGCAAAGAATGAAAGATGTTTGCACCTCCTGCTGTGACTAACTGAAAAAAATGTTGCAGGAGGATACTGCGAAGGACTTCTTTGAGTCCTCTCCTTTTTTGTTTGACTCCTGTAAGTTGACTGATCCTCTTTTAGCTGAAAGTGTTATTGCAGCAAAAGAAAAAATAAGTCTATTGTCTTCCATCCCATCATCAAATTTTGTAGTGTTACACTCTATTTTGGCAGATGCAGTCAAAGAAAATTCTAAAGATAAATCTAAAAAAGGTGAGAAAGAGGATCTGGTGCTTTGTGCATTTATTTCTATGATTAGGGAATATGTAAATTTCGTGATACCCTGTGTGCAAGTATTCCATGTTTCTGTTTCAAATGTGGACACTGAGAGAGGCTTTAGTGCATATGGAGACATATTTTCCTCCAGGAGGACTACTCTTACAAAGTATAAAGTTGAGGAAATGATGTGCATGTATTTTGGCAGCACTTTAATTGTGATGGAGATGTAGTAGATAACTTATCTACTATCTAAGATAAAGATGAATCAATGCTTGACTTAAATGACAATGTGATGTGAGTGTGGTGAATAGTCTATTGTGACTGTAATGTAACATTACTAATGTTGTAATTGTTATCTTAGATAACTTATCTATGTTATGTATGTAACATAATTTATGTTTATGTTGACTTTTAAAGATTTGACTAGTCTGCTCTTTTACAAAATACTTTATGGAAAATAAAATACTACTTAGTTTAACTATCACTCACTTGTTTTATTAACGTGTTTGACCTGCAGTTCCCTATTCAGATTTTTTTTTAAATGAAAATTATGCATTCTTAACTCACTATTTCCTTCCAAATCTATAAAGTACACATACTTTTCGCTTATTTTTTTATTTCTGCCCGAATAATTTCGCATAATTCCTTATTTTTGCCCGCATAATTGGCGCATATTTTTCCAATTTTGCCCGCATAAAATGGCACAATTCCTGCGCATAATTTGGAGTTTTCAAACGCATAATTTAGTTGCCCCTAGTTATATTGACTAGTTTTTTAGCCAAATGGCTCGACGAGTTTTTTTTTAATAAAATTAAAAGTTAGGTAAAATTACTATTTAGTAGTCGATAGAATTTGCAAAAATATAAATAAAAATTCATATAAACTTGTATGTTTTAAAGCTTGATTTTCGAGATACAGGCCGGTAAAGTTATTAATTTTTTTAAATTTTAATAATATAAATATATTTAAAAATAAAGTTTGGGTGCGCTACTGCTTTTTTATAAGTTTAATATTATTTTAAGATAAAGTAATTAAAATAAAACTTTTTTGTCTCTTCCATTTTTTCTCTATCTTATTTAACTTTTTTAACGGAATAAAATTTTACAACAAACTTCCAATCAAATAAAAAATATGGCTTTTAAGGAATTTAAGTTATATCTAAAATCTTTAATTAAAAAAAACGGGTTTTATTCTGTAAACGAGTATTTTGAGTACCAGTTTTAATGTTTTAATTATATATATTTCTACTTTTTTTTGACGTTGTAAACAATTTGTATTGTATTAGCACTAATAAAGATTATTATTATTATTTATATATATATTATATATTAAACTTACTTAAAGAAAATAAAATTTGTTTCTTTGGTCTCCCATAGAAAAATTATGGTCAAGAGCGGATAAATAAATTGGGTACTCAAATTAAAGAGGTATTCATGACAAATTCAATGGTGCCACAATAAGTACATAATTCCATTTGAAAAACATATGTCGGAAAATGAAGGATGTGATTCCTTGACTAATTCCAGGAAAAAAATTTCCTATTAACATGTGTCAGCAAACGCACCGTTTTCGAGATACAGGGTGTCGAAAAATGATTGTTTTTTTTTGTTTTTTTAACAATATCTCAGAAAACGTTTAAGATTTAAAACTAAGCTTTTGTACACATCTTATCAATAATATTAGCTACTTTTTTTAGTCCCCATTCAATTTTTTTTATATGTCAGTTGCGGAGATCTAAGGGTTGTGTGAGCTTTTTTTTACTCTAGTTTCTTTAAAACTGTTGATATTGCCATTTTGAAAGCACTTTTAAAACTGCAAGTATTTTTTACACAAAAAAAGTACTCTTGGTTAAAAGCTCTAGCGTGAACCATTTTAGAGAAAAACGGCATTTTATGATGAAAAAAAGTAGCAACATTACCGCAAAAGTTTTATTTTACAAAACTAAGATTATTAGTCTAAGAACATAACATAAAAACAAGAAAAATTACAACAATTGTTGAAAATGCCCTCCTTCTACAGTAATACAAGCTTCCAACCTACGTCTTAGTGACTGACGTACCCGTTCAAAAATGCCTGGAGTGTTTCATATTGCATTGCAGGATGCAATAATTTGATTTATTAGTTCTTTAACAGTATTAACTGGTGTTGTGTAAACTAAACTTTTTAAGTGCCCCCACAAAAAAATCCAAAACATTTAGATCAGGAGACCGCGGAGACCAAGCCTGTGGGCCTTCTGCTAACCAGCGGTTCCTAGAACCGTTCATTTAAGAACTGACGCGCAACTAAACTGAAATGTGCTCCTGCCAGGAGCGCCATCGTACATAAACCACATATCGTTTCTTAATTTATACGGAACGTCATCTAGAAGTCCTGGCAGTTCTTCTTCAAGAAAACTTCGATATAATTGACCAGTTAACCATAGCGGCAAAAAGTGTGGCCCAATTAAATGATCTCCTACAACACCGGCCCATACATGATTATTATGGAAGTTCATAATTGCATCGCGGGAAAAGTTTGCTTTGTCCGTAAATAAAACTTCCTCTTCCATTTGAGGATTTAGCAGGCGTGGTCTCCCATTTCCTGCTGTTATTTTATGTAAACCTCCAGTTTGTTGCAGACGTTCGTGAATACGAATAAATGTTCTTTCATTTGGTAGCGGTTGGTTTGAAAAACTTTTTTGATAAATTCGACAAACTTCTGCAGCATTTCCATCGGCAATGCCATAAACAAAATGCATATCGCACATATCTCTATCTATTGTCTAAACTAAACAATAAATAATAACTTGACAGTTTTTTTATTGTTGACAAAAATTGCAATAAAGCGGGCGACTATGTAGATAAAAAAACAAATGTTACAAATAATATGTAGACATGTTGCTAATTTTTTCATGCTTTTCATTATAAAATGCCGTTTTTCTCTAAAATGGTGCACGCTAGAGCTTTTGACCAAGAGTACGTTTTTTGTGTAAAAAATACTTGCAGTTTAAAAAGTGCTTTCAAAATGCCAATATCAAAAAGAAATTAGGGTCAAAAAAAGCTCACACAACCCTTAGATCTACGCCTACGACTAAAAAAGTATCAAATATTATTGATAAGATGTGTAAAAGCTTAGTTTTAAATCTCAAAGGTTTTCTGAGATATTGTTAAAAAATAAAAAAAACAATAATTTTTCAAAACCCTGTATCTCGAAAACGGTGCGTTTGCGGACACTTGTCAACAGGACATTTTTTTCCTGGAATTAGTCAAGGAATTACATCCTTCATTTACCGACACATGTTTTGAAACACCCTGTATATATTAGGGTGGTCCTTAGCTATAGAGGTGAAAGATTTACTTTTAATATCGAATTGTCCCACCCCCCATTTTGTAATAGAACAAGAGAAAAAAATTACACAAAAATTTGAATGGCTAACTCAACCCCTTCACGTTGCCTGTAAGGGGTTGAATTTCGACAAAATCCACAAATTTTTAAGTTTTTGCCATTTACTCCGCAAAACAACAAATTAATTTTCCACGAAATGGTGCATTCTAGGATAAAATCTCAAGGGACAATTTTTATAGACCTTTAATAAACGAAAAGATTGTAATAAGTACAATTTTTTAAATATGCGACTTTTGCGGAGTAAATTACAAAAACCTTAAAAATTGGGGATTTTGTCGAAAAAACGTTTTGGAACAAAATTTGATTTTTGGGTCTTTTTCAGGCAGGCTAAATTATTTATTTTTAAATTAAGCAGACAGCGCACTCTACAACCTACATTCATTTTTGTAAGAAATTTAATTTTCCTGTCCTGAATACCACGGATTATCAAATTTTGTGCAGAACGTTTTTTATAATTTATTTAATACAATCGAAAACGAACTTTTAACTTTGACACCCTGTATCTTGGCTATTATAAACATTTGTATAGGGGTAACTTTAGTTATATCACATTATTTTGGTCTCAGGAATATGTGGTATTATTTTGTAGACATTTCAGGGACACCTTGTATATAGGAAATGAGTTTTTTAAGCAATATAACCGGGTGTAAAATTATACCTCATAAGATATTACTTGGTTATTTTTATTAAAACGTGAATGCACTAAGGCGCAAAAAAGATGTGACCATTTAAACGTATCCAAAGTACGAAATGTGTTCAGAAAATATCGGGAATTTTCGTTTTTTGAAACAAATATTTATTTATTCGTCTACATTACTGTTGTCGCCTTCAAAATAGTCCCCATTGGATATTATGCACATGTGCCAGCTCTTCTTCCAATACTCGAAACACTTCTAAAACTCGATCTTTGAGATAGCCTTTAGTTCTTTCAGCGATGCGCTTTTAATATCATCTATGCTTGCAAAACGACGGCCCTTTAAGGTTCTCTTTATTTTTGGAAATAGGAAAAAGTCAGACAGAGGCATGTCTGGCGAATATGGAGGCTGGCAGTATAGTTTTTGGCCAAAAATTTTGTTCAAAATTTAACAATTTTGGAATAAATTTTGCTGCCACGCGTTTCATACCCAAAACATTCGAAAAAATTTCATGGGATGAGCCAATCGATACACCAACATCATCAGCGACTTCTCTGATGGTTTATAACCATTTCTTCCACTTTTTCCATGTTTTTATCGGTTGTTAAGGTGCTTCTGCGTTCGAGGCGTGCGTCATCTTCAACGTCTTCACGGCCATCTTGGAAACTCTTATACCACTTGTAAACTCACTTGCAGACTCACTATATGCCTTTATTAACATTTCACAGAATTTATTTTATTTTTTAAGCAAAATATCCAATACAAATTCTTTGATCCATTTCTTTTAACGAACGAAAATCGCCGAGCTCATAAAACACGTCTAACCTTAGCGGCTGCCACAGACAAAGTAAACAATGAAAACAGCTAAAGTTTTTATCATACTTCGGGGGCATGTATACCAACATAATAAAGAAAATTTTATGACAACCGAACCCTCCGAAGCCGCGAAATTTAACAATTCCCGTTATTTTCTGAACACATCTCGTATTGCAGACAGCGCACTCTACAACCTATATTCATTTTTGTAATAAATTTAATTTCCCTGTCCTGAATACCCCGGATTATCAAAGTTCAAAGTTATTTAATAGAATCAAAAACGAAGTTTCAACTTTGACACCCTGTATCTTGGCTATTATCAACATTTGTTTAGAGGTAACTTTAGTTATATCACATTATTTTGGTCTCAAGAATATGTGGTATTATTTTGTACAGACATTTCAGGAACACCTTGTATATAGGAAATTAGTTTTTTTAAGCAAATATATAACCGTGGGGTATAATATTTTACAATAAAATTATTACCAACTCGTAGCACATCTAATAGTGAACAAAATTATACCTCATAAGATATTACTTGGTTATTTTTAAGTTAAAAATTTTAACTTTTAGAAACAGTTACTTTCTAATGCTGTGAGATTTCCAATTAAAAATTACATAGGTAGGTACCTAAATTATATAGATTTTTCTTATTCCGAAAACTACATAAAATTAAGACTTATTTACTGATACTTAACGTTTAATTAAATAAAAAAAATATAAGTAATTTATTTGAACATAAGTCGGCAAATAAACGGTAAACGGTTTGAGATAATATAATGTATTTCCGGGTAATATACATACCTATATGTATTTTTATTAATATTTCTTGTTAAATATATGAATTTAAAAAAGAAAAAAGCCTTTGTTTTTAAATTTATTAATTTATTTTTATTGGAAAATGGTAAATTTTTATCAATGTTCAACAAGAGAACTGTTTTTACGTAGAAAACTCAAAATTTTTATATTCTGCAGCCAATATGGAAAAAATTGCACACCAAATATTTGTGGATAAAAATACCCTAGGCTGCCTGTTTAATCCACTCATAAATATAAAAATTTCTTCCTACACATTCTTATTCTTCCTACATTTTTGTTTTACTCTTTTCTATAGAGGGCGTGGCAATATTATGTTAATTTAAAATAAAAAAATAAGATTTTCACAATTGTAATTAACTTGCTATAAAATAAATGAGCTAATAAATTCTAATATTAGCAAATTATAAATTAAATTAATAATATTAAATTACCATCATTATAGATTTCTAACTGTGTGTACATGCCGCTGTCTGTTTTACATACTTCGACACATATACAAATCATTTTTAACTGAGACTGTTTCCTTTTCGTGGGGTGAAGTAGGGGAAAATACCCGTTTGATTGCATTGAGGGGGATGCGTGGCGGCATTGCAAGTTTTAAAAAAATACCATATTTTCGTCCCTATCTGGGAAATATAATACCTACTTTTTAATAAATTGTATATGAATTGTAAAAAAAATATTTATTTATTGCTTTAACGGGAAAACTCCATTACAATATAAAACAGTATATATGAAGGTTATGTCCTACAAAGTAGACAATTAAGCCCGCTGCACAATACCCCGGTAACGAGAACCGGAACGGGAACCTAAACGGTAAAGGTGGGAGAGACTCAGCAAACACTATCTATCAACAGTGGTTTCTTAGTCTCTTCCATCTTTACTGTTCAGATTCCCGTTGCCGTACCGGGCATTATTCTAAAAATAAGTAACAAATTCTTTAAGCAATAATAAACACACAAAATGATGATATTTTAGATTTTATAATGGCATGTTTATAACAGCAAGAATTGGCAACGTCGTATTTCGGCCACGATAGCCAAAAGGTTTTTATCATAGACATTAATATGTAGATGGTTTTTATAATTAACCATTTTGTTTGTTTTCTGTTGTATACCAATTGTTTTGGCATTGTTTTTTTCCATTGTGTTTAAGAGATTTTTACATAATATGCACATTATGCCACATTTTGCTTTTTATAAAGCCAAACCACTGAAATTTATGTAAGCTTAACCTAGGCGATGTAGGCAAATAATGCACAGAGTTTAACGGCGACCATTTTTGTTATTTACAATTCTTGTTTATGTGAGTTTTAGTACAAGATAGAACAGAGTCTGTTCTATCTTGTACCAAAAATCACATGAACAAAAATTGTAAATAACAAAAATGGTCGCCGTTAAACTCTGTGCATTATTAATATGTTCAACAATTCGTATCATACGTGGACGTATTAATATGTCTATGGTATCATATATTTTAAATCCCCCACTTATGAACTGACTATGCGCATAAGGATCTTACCATACAGCAAATAAACAAATTTCCCCTCAAAAAAGGAAACAAGGTCATATATACAAAATATAGCGAATAAGCAGTGGAAGTATGTGGTCTGTTTTGTAGATTACATGCAAGTCAAAAATAAATAATTTTAAATGTCAAAATTTGCTGTTTACTTTTTTAGTATTTTATTGCAGTCACGTTGTGTAGGAAGAAAAATAACGTGTACACCAAGGCGGTAAAGTGATTTTTTCAGGCTTTAGGAACTGTCCAGGCTCACTAAAGCTCTCCTGTACATTGTTACTTTACCGCCTAACTATTGAATTTTGTTGTTATTTTTAAATTCAGCATAAAAAGTTATGTAAGCATGCAAAATTTCATTATTTTATCTCAAACCGTTTCGGAAATGATTATAAAAAAGGGGCGCCCCTTCAAGAGGCTGCAGCTCCCTTAGGGGTCATTTGCCGACCTATGTTTATAAGATTTCTTCCTATGTTTGTCCACTTGTAGAGTTACACACTATTTTCGGGAAACCCAGAATATATTAAAATTCAAAAAATTAGTTTTTCTATCCAAATGTACAAAAAATGTATAGTGTTGTTTAATTTAAAAAAAAGCCTGTGTAATATTTTGCAATATAGTATATTACACTACAAGGACAGAAAGTGTGAGATTCATGGCGCGCAGTTCAGGGCTTTCACACTTTCTGCCCGTGTAGTGTATACTATTTTTCTTGCTACCCGGCCGAAAATACAACCCAACCCAACCCGGCCGAAAATACGGGAAAAAATTAAATGTGTAATCGAAACATATTGATGCCTGCCCCGACATTTGCGGCACGAGCGAAGCCTTCGTAGCCCTTGTAGTGTAATATACTCGAAAATACGTTGTTCCGTCCCCGATTACAATGCATCAAGCGTAAATTTGACCAATGCATCAAACGTTAACTTTCTGCCGTGGAATCGGGGACGAAACAACGTATTTTCGGCCAAGGTAGTAAGAAAAAATTATTACCAACGTGTAGCTTAATTATTAATAAAAAAATTTTGCTTGGTTATTTTTAACTTTCAGCAAAGTTGCTACATTTGAAGAAAATTTGTTTAATCTTAAGTTTACTAAAAAAGAACTAAATCTTACTTAACTAATATATTTTTAAAGTATAACTCAAAAAGTACTAAATCTTACTTAACTAATATACTTTTAAAGTATAACTTAAAAAGTGTATAGAATCCAAAAATGCAAAAAATACAGGATGTTTCATTGGAAATAAGAAAGTTGGTATTCTCCCAGGGAAAACCAAACACACTATGAATAAAAAAATATAATATTAAATTCATGGATTTTTGTTCTCTACAATTTTTTTATTACTCCAGTAGTTTCTGAGATAAGTATATGGGTTACCTAAAGTGTGGTTTACCTTGTACCTTTAAAGCCTGCTGCACAATAGCCCGGTTACGGGAACTGTAATCTTAACATAAAAGGTGGGAGAGACTTACAAACCACTGTTGATAGATAGGGTTCGCTGAGTCTCTCCCACCCTTACCGTTTAGGTTCCCGTTCCCGTTACCGGGCTGTTGTGCAGCGGGCTCTAAGTGTACAATATCATTTAAATTTAAAAATTCTAAAAAAAATCCTTAAAATTGACGAGGCATTTACATTCTATTTAGGCCCTAAATAGAATGTAAGTGGGTAACCCTAAATTTTTGGGTTACCTTCTTATTAAGTTGATAACTTATTTTGTATTTTCATTTTTTTAACTTCATAAGTAAATATTTTGCTCTGCTTTGATCTAAATCGATTAAGGTCTCTTCAAAAAATAGGGAGGAGCAGGTAAGCAGAGACCAAATAGGGTTTTAGAAGTAAGCCATCAATTTAATAATAAGTTGTTTAAAAGGAGTGAACACAAATAGTTGATCTAGTCACATGAGTTTCTTTAAACTTTATTTCAATTAGCAAACCAAATTTACAACAAAAAATGTGAATTACCTTTTTTATTGGACCATAAACTTCAAACTCTCTTCTTAGCTTGGATTCTGAAGTATCATAGTTCTAAAAAACGTTTTAGAAAAGACTGTTAGTTATTGGGTAGGTATTGATAGGTAGGGTATCCCAAACTGACATTTCAGTGAAACAAAATAGTATATTATTATACGAGAGATAATGCAGGCTATTATTCACAAGGATGAGGTTTGCATCTCGAGCCGTCAGGCGAGAGACTTAATCATCCGAGTAAATAATGCGCATTATTTCGAATGTAATACTATGCTTTTTCTACTACAATTAAGTAATTTTCATTGATACAAAAATTTATTATAACCTCCCTTTTTCCCGATTTTAAAGATCATTATAGTCGCCCCTCGTATATATAAACAAATCTGACATCTGATAACCATACTTTTTCCCAATTTAAAACCCAATTGGTTCAAATAACAGTGCATATTGATCAGTATTCCCGTTGTTAGGCCGGCGGTTATATTGGTTACCATTATTTACGAAAAAAACAAGGAATGTCAATAATATGCAATAGGAGTAGAAAAACTATATAACTAGATAATAACTTCATAACTAATAACACTGTGCGACAAAATAAGGGTCAACATTTCTCAGACGAAATCTGTTCACTAATTATGGAAGAATGCCTCCCCAAAAACATATTCCCTGAAGGATTTTGTTCGATTAGTTCGCGTTTTCAAGTAATTATTATTTAAACAAAAAAATTCAGTGACCGGCAAAAGTATGGGACAAATTCATTTAAAAAATTTCTTTTTTATTTAAAAAAAAATCCTTGAACTGTTTACTGATTATGAAATAGTGCCACCCCAAAAACATATTCCTTTAAGGATTTCTTTCCATTAGTTCGCGTTTTGAAGTAATTGTTATTTAAACAAAAAAAATTAATGACCGACAAAAGTATAGAACAAATTCATTTAAAATTTCCCTTTTTATTTAAAAAAAAATCCTTGAACACGTCGATTTTGTTTTTCAATTCAGCACATTTTGATGTAAAATTTTGAAGATGATAAAGAGGACTTAATTTCAAATTCTTCTTGGAGCAATGACGATTCCGATGAAAGCGAGGAGCATTTAAATGAAAATAGAGAAGCTAATAAGAAACGCTATAAATGAAAATTAATCGTTCTGTATATTGTTCTTTGCTTTTTCTTATATTTTAGATGCAAAATCTGCTTCCTAATTTGTAAATTTGTAATTTTAAGTTTGTTGTTTAGTTTTGTCAAAACATCATTAAAAACTATACATTTTCTACTTTTAATGATTAATATTTTCAAAACTATCAGCCCAAAAGGTTTACATACGCATATTACTAAAATCTGAATTTTATAATCTATTCGAATCTACAAAAAAAAGTGGGTGACCAATTTAAAAAAAAATGGTCGACGTCATTGCTTTTACAAAAATGTCGGAAAATATTAAAATTTTATATGAAAATGTGCGGAATTGAAAAACAAAATAGACGTGTTCAAGGATTTTTTTTTAAATAAAAAGGGAATTTTTAAATGAATTTGTTCTATTGTCGGTAGTGTTGTCACTGAAAAAAAACACTCTTGTTTTTTTTCAAAAAAAAATGTTTTTTTTTTGAAAAAAAACAGAGGTCCTTGTTTTTTTTCAAAAAAAATGTTTTTTTTCAAAGAAATGGTCAAAAATACTCAAATTATATTAAGTGACAGGATTTTCGAAATGTCACTGCTGAGGAAAGAATTTTTGGCACATTCTGTCACTAGAAGATTATTAAATACTAATTATAGTTTCTTACTTACCATTAGTAATATTCTTAAACAAATTGTTTAACGTTGTTGGCTTTCGCCCTGAGCCTTTTCTTTGCGGCATTTCTACCAACTATGCATCAACCTATAAATCCGCAGGTCTTAACTCTTCTATTATAATACCGTATAGACTATACGATATGCTAAGTCAGCATTGCCGACAGCGAGGCGCCCTTTTACCATACGTGGGTGAGAATGAAAAAAAACAACTTTTGTTTTTTTTCAGTGAAAAAAAACATGTTTTTTTTCACGTGTTTTTTTTCAACTGAAAAAAAAAACGTTTTTTTTTACAACACTAATTGTCGGTCATTAATTTTTTTTGTTTAAATAACAATTACTTCAAAACGCGAACTAATGGAAAGAAATCCTTAAAGGAATATGTTTTTGGGGTGGCACTATTTCATAATCAGTAAACAGATATTATCTGAGATTTTTACTGTCGCACAGTGAAATTATAAAGATGCTTTAAATTAATATAATGAAAACAGTGTTTACAAAAATGCCACTCCTAAAAATTCATCTCTTTACCCAAAAAAATTAAATAACATTCCTGTAATTATATTACATTGTCTTGCAGGATTCCCTAAACCAAACCAATAGATGACTATCTTAAAGAGTATATAGTTTGGAGCCAAAAGAAACGCCCTCTCTGAACTTGGTTAAAAATTAAATTACATGTTTACAGGCAACTGTTGCCAACATAGCTTTTAATTGGTGGAAAATCAACGTATTTGATTGGTTACTTAAATGGCGCTATATTTAAAATCCAACTTGTGGCTAGATTTTAAATGTAATTAGTAACGAAAACAATAACTTTGTTTTCTACCATGTATTTAAGGTACTTCTGTGGTTATGCTTTTTCAATTCTCAATCAACTTTTATAAACTAAAGAAATTCGCAGATTTATGGAAAAGCAATGAGGAAAACAAATGTATGTAAATGTAAAACAAGTGTATTTAGTATTTTGTAAAATCTGATTTTTTTAATTTGTAAAACTCGTTGAATTGTTTTTGTTATGTATGATGGTCCAAAGATAAATAAAGATGTATTATCTTTGTGATGGTCTACCAAAAGCAATTGTTTAATAAAATTTATGGATTTAACAGTATTCTTTAATTTCAAAATATTGATCAATGAGACAGTTAACTGTCTCATTGATCATTATTTTAAAATTGAAGAATACTGTTAAATCCATAAAGATTATTAAACAATACATGCCTACCATCTGAAAGATTATGATTCGGTCAAAGTGTCGTTTATAAATTATTATTATAATACAAATCTTAGAAACAATTTACAATAAAAACACACAAATACACAAAATCTTACAAAAATTCGATAACTACGGATATAATTGAACGTCAAAAAGGTCAAAAACGTCAAAAAATTATAAAATCCGCGCCCTCTCTTGGCTTGCCTAAATATTATAATACTGTCCCCACAATCCACACAACAAGGTCCCTTGTTGTGTGGATTGTGACTGTCCTGACATCCGACATAAGATATATTTATCCAATGGTTTGGTCTAGGGAGCTATATAAAAAATCTTTATTGTCAAATCTAACGTAAGAAAAATGTAGCCCTCTTGGCTTGGCTAAATATTATAATACTGTCCCGACATCCGACATAAGATATTTATGTATTGGTTTGGTCTAGGTAGGATTCACAATTATCTCTTCAATACTTCGGCGATTAACAAATATATAACCAGTTTGTTTAAAATAAAACAAAAAGAATATTTTAAACAAAAAACTAATAACAATAAAAAATCTGACTGTAACAAGTTTTACAGATGTCAAGTATGTTTAATCTTCAAGCATTCTATAATTTAAACTTTATTATTGTCAACACTCACTACTAAAGTAATTGATTATTGCTTACAAGGTAGGTTACCTATATAAAAACAAATTTGAATAACAAGCCCTTTGAATGAAAATTTAAATTAAAAAAAAAACAGCGGTTATCAAAATATTTGAAAAAAACAAATATTGTTATAACTTCGTTTTTCATGGAAATTGTCTTTATAATGGCATAACTTATGCTTACTATATAGCAGGGTTCGCCCGATTTAAATCACGATTTAAATCAAGTGATTTTTTTATTTTAATCAATGATTAAATAAACTAATATGCATAGAAAAACTGCTTACTTTGTTAAATAAAATAATAAAGGAATATAAAAAAAATATTTGACAGTTGCGGATGGTGGTTTATTTGTTTATAAAGTAGTGCCAATATAATTTTATTATAGTCAAGATATTTTTAGTATTTTTTTAATAGTACTTACACTTTATTAAAAAAAGCTTATAATTTAAAATCAAAAAAAAGTAATTTTTTGAATTTTTTATTAAAAATTATCGATTTTTGATTTTTTTTAAATCATGATTTTTTCGAACCCTGCTATATAAGTTGGATACATTTATTTTTTTTCCAACCATAGAAAAAGCAAAAGATGGTGGTAATGAGTAAAAATCTAATAGGCAAACAAAATCACAAATTGGATAATAATGTATATAACATTTATATAATTATATTATAAATGTGTATGTTTACATGTAAAGTTTTCTTTTTTAAAAATTCACAGAAAAAACGAATTTATAACGCCTTTTGGTTTTGACAGATTTAATTTTTATTTGAGGACCGATAATTTTTTCTTCAATTTTTGCCATTTTAATAGACTTAACTTTTCTCTTAACCGACTTGTAGCTCTTTAAATAAAAAAGATACCAACCCATACATAGAATTTATACCCTGTATATTTTTTAAACTTTATTTTTCAATATAACTAGAGTCTGGCTAAATCAGTTTGGGACACCTTTTATATTATAAAGGTTCAGAGTCATCAGAAAACTTTTTTAAAACTCTAAAACAATTTTGTCTTTTTCTTCAAAATTTAAAAATTTGAGCAAGATAGCAATTTTAAGCCTATTCTGCCCTACTATGGAGAAAGGCAGTAACTGCAAAAAAATGCAAAATGCGTTTTCTTGTGCTATGGTAAAGGTATGGACATTTTGTAACCGAATTCAACACAGAAATGAAGTCAAATATCTCATAAGTTAAAAAATTAATTAAATACCTAGGTACTGCTTTTTATAAAAATGTACTGTCCGTTCAGGCTAAGTTGAGCGGTCTAAGGAATGTCACCCCGTCCATCATCTCTATGTTCAGGTACAATTAAATACAAGTATTTCGGTAGCCGCTCTGTACGAACAAACGTCAAGCCGCGGCACGGATAAACCATCTTTTTGTTACCGAAATCTCGCGACGATTCGATGTTTAATTTAATTAACGGCCCTATGATCCCCCACCAAAGCGCTCAACTTAGCCTGAACGGACTGTAGTTTATGATAATTTTCCACAAATTTCTTGTTAAGCAGTTACTGCCTTTCTCCATAGTAGGGCAGTATTAAAGTGCGCCAATTTCAGCGTAATATGTGAATATTTCAACTACATTTTCTGAACAAAGGCTTCAGATTCCACCATTGGAAAAACTTCAAAAAAACAAAACCTTCAAATCCCTTAAGGAATTCCTAATTATAAGGTTTTTTTTAACTGAGACTTGGTATGCCACACTGTAGAAAAAATATTTTTTTAACGAACAGTTTTTAAGTTATAAAGGTTTAAAAATTAAATTTTATTTTTGTTATTTTAATGTTTGAAGACTATTTATTGATATAAAAGGAGAAAAAACAATTTTTTAAAGAACTTCAAAAAAGAGTTAAAATTTGTTAATAATAACTAAGTTAAGATATAGGCCTGATAGTTGCCTAGTTGTTATAACAATATTTTATAAAGGCTTTGTGTGTCCGACTTTTTTAAACTTAGATGCTTAATAACTTAAAAATTGTTTTGTAATAATTAATGTTACAAATATGTTAAAATATCCTCCCCTACAGCTGGCATATTGTAAGTTCGCCATTTTCGGGATACCATTTTAGGAACATAATTAAATTAACTGTATGGTTTAAGTTTAGCTATACTATATTCATTAAAACAAAAATATAAATGAATATAGTATACAGTACAATTTAAACTTAAACTTAAAATTTAAACTTCTTTATATTATAAACTAAGGGGGCGTCCATTAATTACGTGAGGTGTTTAGGGGGGGAGGGGGTCGAGCCAAACCTCACCCAATCTCACGTGGGGGGGAGGGTGGTCTCGGCAAATATCACGTAATTTTTTCTTTTCGAATGAAACAGTGTAAAATTGCGAGAAAACTGGGTTAAATTAAGTAAACAATTATAACAATTGTTTTTTTAAATAAATCGAATGGAATCAATCACAGATTAACTTATTTATATTAAAACCATGCATTTTAAAAAATCTCACGACATCTCACCAAGGGGAGGGGGGAGTCGAAAAATCGCAAAAATTGCCTCACGTAATTAATGGACGACCCCTACGCCTCAAATAAAAGTCATCTTTAGAAAGTTTAAGCAAAATTTTTTATAACAGTGTGGCGTGCAGGACGGGCCCCGCAGGACCCGCGGTGCGGGGGGGCCCCGACTTTAGGGGGGCCCCGTAGAGAACCAAATTGAGTGGTATAAGTGACAAAGGGGCCACAGCTCAAAATTTGCGGGGGGGGGCCCGATCACCTTTGCACGCCACTGACTGTGTCTATAATTATAAGTAATAATCTTACAATTCTGGCAACAAATAGGGTTTTGAAAGGATCTCCAGTAATATTTTCTGCTGATGATGGGTCCCAAACAGCTATTTCCTGCTCTAATTTGTAGGCCACTTGTTCAGCTCTTTCCCTTCGCCTTCTTTCTATTCTTTCTTCTCTAGTTTCTACTCTTGTTGGAGGAGGAGTATCTTTGGGATCCTTAAAACAATTATAAAAATTACTACATGGACTTTTAAAAAAATGTCTACACTGTATACAAATGTGACGCGATCCGAGAAAAGGGACCTAGTATCCAAAATCTGATTGTCGAGATTACCAATATATTATATATACTGGTAAACGATCTTTCGAAAGTTCCAGATAGAATTAATTTAACTAAAAAATTGACATTGCTTTAATAGCTTCTCCTGTAAAACTTAGTTCGGCGTATTGCGGCAGGTATCGGCAGAAGATCGGCCGATGTCGGTAGTGCTGAAGTGTGGCAGTCCGTTTCATTATTCTTCCACTTATTAAGGAACTTCCAAATATAAAGGCACGATTTTTGAGAGCTGATTTTATAACTTAATTTTGGGTATGTTTACACAGATGTCCACTCTGTGCCACACTTCGGCACTACCGACATCGACCGATCTACAATATTGTAGGTAAAAATTAAATATACTATTTGTTATAATAAAATGGACTAAAATTCATAAATATTTCTTATTAACTTACATTTAATACTTTTTTTAGATCAAGAACACAATGATATTAATTCTCTAATGACGATGATGATTTAATTGTCTTTATATAGCGCAAGCTTTTGACAATATAATTTATATTAATAATTAATATTAATTATTAATAACATTAACTTTCGTTAAAAGGGCTCGAAGATATCGATGAACTTTCTGATGCTATAGCATTTAGGCTAGCAGCTGCAGAAAAAGATTTATTTCTTAATAGTGATGAACAAATTTACAATGCGATATATTTATGGTAAGGGGCTGTCAATGGCATTAAAAAGAACCCTTTGGTCTGCTATCATGACCAGAAAAGCAATAATTAAAAATGGCTCAGACTATTACAAATATTTAGTATCAAAAGATATCAATCGATTGCATATTCTCTTTGTCGCAGTTGCCGATATTGATAACCCTGCTTAAAATACCCCATAGAGACCCTGTTCAAACCGATAGATATTTGTATCGGAATGTATGGTGATTCTATAGGGTGTATTGGTATGTATAGGACCCATAGTTGGGTGTTATGGTTGTTCTATAGGGATATCCACCCTTGATTTATTTGCTATTGGTTTCAATGGGGAAAATACACATAAATGTAGAAATTAGTTTTTCCCCATAGGACCCCATAGGTTTTAATAAAATTTTGTCAAATGTTTTATGGTTGCTCTATAGGGATATCCCTATATATCCTGCATTGAGTTATTTGCTATCGGTCTCAATAGGAAAAATGTAAAAGTTATGGTGTGCCTATAGGTAATTTCCTATAAATTTTCTATCGGGAAGTATACGGAAAAAACCATGGACAAATGCACATATTGAATCCGGTAGCTCCCGATATATTATTTTGTATAGGTCTCTATGGAATATTTTAAGCAGGGAATCATCTCATCGTGAAAACATTTACAAAATATGTCAATTTGCTAAACCAATTCAATACATAAAGAGACACCACTATTTTAAATCCCAAGGATATAAACGCATTAATTATGCTCTGATATGAAAATGTTATAAACTGAAGGAAAAAAATATATTGACACAAGAAGGAAAGTTAAGGTACTCTGATATGTTGTGATAGTGAACGGAAATTAAATGTTAAACCTAAATTAATGGTTTAGCCAAGTACAAACGCTTTAGGTAGTGCTATTTCCTCTCATGTACTTGGCTAAACCATTAATTTAGGTTTAACATTTAATTTCCGTTCACTATCACAACATATCAGAGTACCTTAACTTTCCTTCTTGTGTCAATACAAAAAGATCTCAAAAGATCTCAAGAATGAGCCATTCCATGCCAAATCAACACACTTTAAAAAGAAATTTTTCCTCACCATTTCAGATTTTCCTAAAATTTGGTATACTTATACTATGTACTAAGAGTAAGAAAAATACCAATTTTTAAATTTTTATCTCACACCGTTTCCGATATATGGCTATGTAAAGTTTTTAAAAACTCCCGAAAAAAGTGTGAACGTTTATTTTTTAAATTGCGCTGGAAGCTGTCCTAATTTAGTTAGAAAGCTGGGAGAGGTGTCATTTTGCAGCATTTTAAATGCTCTTTCAAATGACATACGACTGCCAAGGGTATTAATGAAAAGATTTTGTTCAAAATCCATATATATATTTTGATTTAATTTTTTTTTTTAAAGTACATAATTTAAAATTCTCAAAATATTTGTATAAATACTTGGTAGTGTTCTGAATCATATAATAAAATATTAATGTGGGGTCTTAATGGGTTCATTGTTAAAAAAAATATTTCTGATGCTGGTTTTTCACTTTTAACTAATTTTGACATTATTCAACGTTTATCAGGCTTAAGCCTGACAATTGTATTTTTTTTTTATAATATCGGCATCATTCCCGACTTGTGTAATTTAATTACTGTGATACGCTTGTTTTGGCGATTCATATTGAACTAAATTTTAAACAAAACAACATAAAATGAATATTTTCAAAAATATAAGGGTTCTGAGAACCCTAATAATATCGGCTGCCTACATTCCCGACTTTTTTAATTCAATTACTGTGATACGCTTTTTTTGGCGATTCATATTGAACTAAATTTTAAACAGAACAACATAAAATGAATATTTTCAGAATTGAAAGGGTTCTAGGAACCTGCTCGAGCAAACAATTTCCGCGAAAACCTTATTGATAAATTTTAAACTCGCTTAAAAAAAATTCAGGGAACTTTTATCGGACCCTGTATATATTCGTAGTTTATTTAAAAATAAAACTATAAATGAGGTGTGTTTAAAGTGATTTTGGTGTCAACATGGAGCCTACTATTGTAAGAGTGCAGTGTTATAATCCAATGAAAAAAACAAATCATTTTATTAGAGACAGAAAAAAACTGAGAAAAGTCCCAGCATGGATGACTGGATTATTTCCACAAATGCCTATTGGCTCCATGATTTGTCATACGGTATGACTCATACCTGCCGGAAAGATGTAACGAAACTGTCAAAATTAGTTAAGTGAAAAACCAGCATCACAAATATTTTTTTTTAACATGAACCCATTAAGACCCCACTGTGGGGTCCCCACATTTATATTTTACTATATGGTTTAAAACAGTACTAAGTATTTATACAAATATTTTGAGAATTTTAAATTATGTACTTTTTGAAAAAAAATTGAATCAAAATATATATATGGATTTTGAACAAAATCTTTTATTAATACCCTTGGCGTTCGTATGTCATTTGAAAGAGCATTTAAAATGCTGCAAAATGACACCTCTCCCAGCTTTCTAGCTGAATTAGGACAGCTTCCAGAGGAATTTAAAAAATACACGTTCACACTTTTTTCGCGAGTTTTTAAAAACTTTACATAGCCATATATCGGAAACGGTGTGAGATAAAAATTTAAAAATTGGTATTTTTCTTAGTCTTAGTACATAGTATAAGTATACAAAATTTTAAGAAAATCTGAGGTGGTGTGGTAAAATGGGTGTGTTGAGTTGACATGGACTGACCCGAATGGAACTTACATCATAGTTAAATTAGAGGCAAAAGGAAAAAAAGGTCAAATGAAAGACCACACATATGTAGCAGTGTGTCAAAATCAGAAAGATAAAGACAATTAAATAAAAGTCGACTTTAGACAATGAAAATCTTTTCACCATAGACCAAACAGATGTGTCATTTGTCCATGTGGATCAAATCGTTGAAATCCCACCTGTTATCCAGCTGTTGGAAGAAAGAATTTTCTACCAATTTCCAAAAATATTAACGTTTAAAGAAAAAATAGACTTAAAGACGTTTTTGTTATTAATAACTTGATTTTATTGGTAGGTACCTATTTTCACATATTTTGTACTTTCCCACCAGTCACAAAGACTTGTCTCACCAGTTACAATTTGAAATATTTTTTTAATTTTAAATGGTTTGGCTAAAATTTGTGTTTGAGTGTCCCACCAGCAACCCATTATTCAAATAATAGTTTTACAGAATACAGGGTGTTCCGAAATTAGTGCACCATACTTTAACAACAGATTCCACGTGCAAAAATAAGAAAAAAAGTCCCTATAAATATAGATCGAGAAATGCCTCCTAAGGGAGCTACAGCCCCCGAAAAGGGAGCCCCTGAATATGGTTTTTATTTAATATTTATAAAAAAGTAGAAACACCCTGTCACTTACTACATGAAACTGTCACCTGTCTTGAATTATTTTATTTTTTCCTAAACATGGCAGTCGTACTCCAAGGACCACGCGAGTCTATTTCTATGGTTGTGATTTAATTGTGAATTTTTATGCTATGTAAAATAATTTTCAAATCGATTTTAAGCGAAAACGGTGTATGTTAACGAAGTTCAACAAGATGACCTTTTTTATGTGCAAAACTCCAAAATTTCATAATCTGACATCAAATTCTGGTACAAGATACGTACAAAAAAGTTAATTAACCTTAAGGTGGTTTTAACCCCACTTTCTATCAATCTGACCCAAACCTCATGAAATTTTTTAAATTGTTATTATTACGTCTTATTGGTCATAAAAAGTTTAATTAATTCCTTAAATTTCACTTTTCTATCTTTAACGGTTTTGGAGATAATAAATAAAAACCATCTTCAGGGGCTTTCCTTTTGGGGGCTGTAGCTCCCTTAAGAGGCATTTCTTGACCTATGTTTATAGGGACTTTTTTTCTTATTTTTGCACGTAAAATCTGCTGTTAAAGTATGGTGCACTAATTTCAGGACACCCTGTATAGAAACTGTTTGGCTTATATACAGGGTGTCCCAAAAGTCAACGATATCCTTTGAAGGACTAATAGGTCAGCTCATGACTAATCAGATTATCAAAACATGACCTAAGTAAAAAATCATTAGTTTTTAAGATATTGGCATTTTTATGAATTTTGTGAAACTTGACACATAAAATCAGTTTTTTTAGTGCCACAACTACAACATTCTATATTCTTAGATTATATTTTATTTTGCGTAACCCTGAATAGGACTGCTATTAATTACAATTCAAAATTAAATTAATAGTAGATTTTGTAGCTGTGGCACTCGAAAAACTGATCTAAGGTGTCAAGTTTTACAAAATTCAAATAAATGACTAACTCAAAAACTAACAATTTTTTACTAAGCGGCCATTCCAAGCCCATGGACAGGACACATCAAAACATGTCTAAATTATATTCTTGTTACTTCCTTAAGTTTACTTATTTTTTCTACGAGTATTTATGAGAAGTATTAGCCAACTTTGGCTAATACTTCTCATAAATACTCGTAGAAAAAATAAGTAAACTTAAGGAAGTAACAAGAATATAATTTAGACATGTTTTGATGTGTCCTGTCCATGGGCTTGGAATGGCCGTAAGGTCTTATTTTGATTTTTTGCTTAGTCATGAGTTGGTCTATCAGTCCTCCAAAGGATATCGTTGACTTTTGGGACACCCTGTATATTGTACTATACTATAGTAGTATACTATACTATAATAGTTAGGTATTTACCTATGTAGGTATTTATCTAAGTCTATCTTATAACAGAGTTATAAGTTATAACTCATAGTTGGTTAAATTCTGGAGTCAAATGTGCCACCAGTCACAATAAAATGCCCCTGATAGAGATATTCTGCCAAGTTGTTTCCTTGTCTGTGCCAATCATGTGCCTTGCACCATAAGTGAGAATATTCCTTAAATGCTGGGCAGAAATATTCGGCGTTATGTAAATATATCAAATGCTTAGTAGATTAAATAAATACTTGGTAGAAATAATAAGTGCTATAGCTAGTTATAGCTTGGTTGGTTGGTTTTATTTATGTATTGTCAGCCATCCATTATTAATATCAAAGTGGCTATTTATACGTCCGACGTATACAAAATTTGGTATACGTCTTGAGCTTTCATTGTTGAGTTTGGGTTGGTTTCGCTCACTGTCAATCAACTTAAATGGGCAAAAGTGAGCGAAACCAACCCAAACCAACCCAAACTCAACAACCCAACCCAACCGACCCCGCCCCATTGGGCCCCCCGCCCCATAGAGGAATAGAGGCCATTAGGAGTCGTCAAATAAGTTGTACATTTGGCAACATGGTATTGTCCGGGTGCTACAATTAATCGTTCCTAATTTTCCTTCTATACGAATAAATAATTAATATAACGCGTATTATACCTGTAATAATACACAAATTCACCAACAACAAACTAAAAAGCTTGGATCATAGAACAATCACATTGTTGACAAGACGGCCAAGTGCGCCATGATGGTCAAGTGAATAAACTAGCCAATGAAAGCACAAGACGTATACCAAATTTTGTATACGTCGGACGTATAAATAGCCAGTTTGTATTAATATTGATGAATGATATTTGACAGTGCATATCTAACATTAATTTCCACTGAGCAAATATCCATTAAAATGTGTAGCAGTTTATTCATTTTCAAAACTTCTATATTTTCCAGTTAACTCTTCTATCTAGTGCATTTTGATTTCTGGCAACCACTCCAAAAACACCAACAATAAAATTGTTTAGTCCAATTTTATTTATTGGAAATTTTATTTCAATTCATTTCATCAAATTTTAAATAAACTTCTGAAATTTAATTGAGTCACAAATATTGATATGTTTTAATATTTATATTTATTTATACTCCAAAGGAGTGGTTTTAAATTGATATTTTGAGTAATAAATAAATAATAGTATTTATTTCTATTTAAATTAATTTATTTAAATTTGGAATGTAGTTTTATTATTTTTATTCAATAAAAACCTACCTCAAATCCTTTCAAAAATGATCCAACGCCTAAATATCCCCTAGATTTTTTTTCATGTGGTAATTTAGATACTGGTGGTAAGTATGGAATTGGATCGCGCGGAGCAAATAGAGCCAATAAATTTGGTGGTAGAAACTGAGTCATTTTATGAATTATTTCAAATCATCACCAAAACACATCAAAACTGAAGTTAAAATGGCGTCCACTACTATTTGATTCCACACATCTGCGTGAAACCACAGCATATTACTTTTCTGTTGGCAATAGTGCAATATATGTTTACCAACCAGTGTTGCCAATTCTATGGAATGCTTCCCCACCAAAATGCACTCATAGTGCACTAAACCGCTAGATAACCGCCAAATTTGATATGGGCAAAAACCGCCAAATAAATCATGGTCAATAAACTATGTGTTGGTGTATTATCAAAACAAAATATTTAAAAATAATAGAACAAAATAATTTTTTATAAAATTACTTGATAAATTGTTTTGATAAATTTGCATCATAGAACCATAGAAAAAGTATATAGAACCATATACCTATAACTATAGTTATAGGTATTTGCATAGAACAAACCATGCATGTGCATAGAAATATTGACGTTGACTTTGTCTTTGTCTCTGTAATCTCTCATTGTCAAATTGTTAAAGAGCGTCCACCAAAGACAGGTAGGGACCTTTTTATTCAATCGTAGTGACCTACCGTAGGAAAAGAGCCTACTATCCCACACAAGCCGGCAACGCTGCAAAAAAGCAGAACTACCAACAGAAGAAAAATATAACCAGTTCTAACAATTTTCATGTAAAGTCGTTTTTTCGCGTAAATACTATGTAATACTACGGTTAAATAAGTCATGACCTCACAGTTAATTCATATAACCATGGTTAGGTTTTATGTTCTGTGTAGAGTCGTTTTTTCGCGTAAATACCATGAAATACTATGGGCCGGTTTTTCAATCGTTGGTTAAGTTTATATTACGGTTAACTTTCTTAGATACTATTGTGTCAACAATAGTATCTAAGGAAATTAACCGTAAGATAAACTTAACCAACGATTGTAAAACCGGCCCTATGGTTATTAAACTTAACCTTGGTTAATAGTTAGGGCATTTTTGCGTTTAGAGTGCGTTCAAAAATCCTAACTATGACGTCACAAATACCAGACCATAAAACATGGAGCCTACACAAGGAGTCCGAACTGCATGTAAACAAGAATCTTCCTAAAGAAAGTAGGCGCTGGTGTCCCGTTTATTCTGAAACAATTGACTAATTTGTACCGAAACTCTACCAAAAGAGCAGACGTCAGGACGCATCAACAATCAGCGCCGCAGGTGGTGAAAAAAAAAAGACTTAATTTGTGCAATTTAGAGGGCAGGTTTTATCAATTTTCCCTATTAAGTTCGGGCTCCTTGTGTAGGCTCCATGCCATAAAACTATATCGCTGAGCTAGTTATTCAACGTGGTTAATAGTCTTTCTCTTTTTAATATATATTTTTCTGTTTCGATCTGTCAAAAAGTTGTTTACATTTGAAATTTAAAATATTTTAAGTAGGTACAATTGCTCTTAAACCGAATTAACCTTATTTTGTATTAAACATGTAGGAGAATTGGATAACGTGTACTGAAAAAACTAGTACCTATAGAAAAAGAATATACTAGGTATAAGAAGAGGCAAAGAAATTTATTTACACCGGTAAAAGCATAGAAATTAAATATAAATAGGTAAAAACACATTTCAAAAATTATAGGTTATGAACAAGTAAACAACAGGGTTGGGTCAGTAGAAAACCTTAGGTAATTTACCTTGGTAGAAAAGGGTAGAAAACTTGTTTTCGACTTGCGTCGAAAACCTATAGGGTTTTCTACCTACGTAAATTACCTTATTCGACCTTCTCCTTCCACTTCTCTATAATTGATAAAAATTTGCCCTCATGCCAAAAATTATGTTGGGGTCTCCCAACCAAACGCGGCCCTTTTTTTCCCACCATAATAATGTTAAAAAACTCCAAATAACTTCAAATTTATGGTAGGTGTCTGATTTTTCACAACATTTAACAAATCATAATAAACAACAAACTTGCATAACCTCACATCTTTTGATATTTGACAGTATTCTACTTTTTTACGTTTTCTACCGTCGAAAACGTCGAAAAAGGTTTTCTACATGTCGAAAACAAAAATGTAGGTAGATACCAGTGGCGGATTTACCAGCAGGCTGAGTAGGCTCGAGCCTAGGGCGGCAGATTTTGGGGGCGGCAAATTTGGGGAACGATTTTTTTTTTACCTCATAGGAATCAAAAAGATTTTTCTATGACGGTTTTCTGATGTCTTACAGACTTTTCTCTCTCACTTGTCATTGCACATTCCGAGAGTAGCAAACTTCCATATTCTAGAGTAAAACAGCTAGTTCGCCGCCCCTCAACCAGTACACGGAGAGATAAATTTTGCCAAAATAACTATCCAAAGTATTGTTAAATGACGTATAGTGAATTTAGTCAACTGTTTTATTAAACTGAGGATCTGTATAGCTGATTTAGCCATACAAATCCTCAGTTTAATAAAACAGTTGACTAAATTCACGATACGTAATTTAACAATACTTTGGATAGTTGTTTTAGCAAAATTTTTCTCTCCGTGTAATCGGCCTCTCGCCTCTGCGCCCTTTGCCCACACTTCTTATGAGTGAAAAGAGCGAAATTGTAAAAAATATGCCCCTCTTCCCACTAACAACCCATACATGCCAGTCTTACTACTGGTTGGAGGCTACGAACTGGATGGTTTGTATATAATTTTTCGTTTTTGATTCGAATATAATGAATAATTTAGTGAATAATTTTACCGATTTCAATTTTATGAATCGACTATTATGTGTTTCACATGCACTAGTAGCTTCAGAAAATTCGATTGGAATTCAAAAAAAAATCTTTGTGCATAGAGTCGGAATTAATGAACAAGATTACTTACGACGACATCATCGATGATTTTGCCAACAAAAAATCGCGCAAAAAGGCATTGTAACGAACTTCTATTTAGTCGTAAGTAATCTTGGTCATTAATTCCGACTTGACTGAGTCGATTATTTTTAACTGTTTGAAAGCGCAATAATATAATAATATGTATTATGTATTATGTATTAAGGGCATAAAAAGGTTTTTATGGTCCGAGGCGCTATTTCGAGCCCGAGCGCGTTAGCGCGAGGGCTAGAAAAGCGTCATAGGACCATAAAAACCAGTTATGCCAGCAATGCATACAAAACTTTATGCACGATAAATATATTATTATTTTTAATATATTATTGTTTTTAAAGACGTTTACGTCAAAGAATTTTTGTTATAATTGTCATATTATAATGTCATCGTGCATAAATATTATTGACATCAGTCAGTTTAAAGATGAATGAAATTGAGGAAGCAACATAAACATGACTAATTGTAATAACTGTATTGTTAATATAAATTTAAAATAAAATAAGCTCATAGTTTTGCGCCTAATGTTTTTAATTTTTGACGTTTCATTATAGCCCGCTGGGTCATAATAACGCCCGCGGGCTACAAAAAGACGTTAACGTCAAAGAATTGTCATATTATGTCATCGTGCATAAAGATTATTTATTCACGTTTACCAAATGTTCATTATTATGTAAATAGCATACATTACCCCGCCCATACATGATTGAGCTTTGATTAGCTCAAAAATATACCGAAAAATTATTTTACGTGCAATTTCAACGAAATTGTTGCATTGTAAAAATAATGTATGATATGAGGCAGGGGCGGCAAAAACTATTCAGCCTATACCTTGAAAATTTGTAAATCCGCCACTGGTAGATACCCAACCCTGGTAAACAAATGTCAAATGTTAGAAACCTAACCATGGTTATATGAATTAACTGTGACGTCATGACTTATTTAACCGTAGTATTACATAGTATTTACGCGAAAAAATGACTTTAATAAATTTGTTGTTTCTTTGTTAAACAGTGTTCGGTTGGGTTGGGTTGGTTGGTTTGTTTTAGTTTTATCGTAACATAAAATCTACTAGAAGTTGTCGAACTTTTTTTATTTCATAAATTTGTTGTTCCTTTGTTAAAAAGTGTTTTATTTTTATACTATAAAATTTATAGTAACATAAATTTGCCCATTTTAGTTGGGTTTTTTGTTCAATGGGGCGGGGTCGGTTGGGCTGTGTTGTTGAGTTTGGGATGGTTTGGGTTTATGACGTAACTAACGTGCCTTTAACATTTCAAATCGCGGCACGTTAGCGTGCCTTTAGTCACAGCGAATCCTATAGTCGTTTTTTCGCGTAAATACCATGAAATACTATGGTCATTAAACTTAACCTTGGTTAATACTATGAACTTAATAGTTAAGGCATTTTTGCGTTTAGAGTGCGTTCAAAAATCCTAACTATGACGTCACAAATACCAGACCATAAAACTATATCGCTGAGCTAGTTATTCAACGTGGTTAATAGTCTTTCTCTTTTTAATATAAATATTTAATATGTTTATGTAGGAATAATGTTGTGTGCTAAACATATCTTCTCCAAAACATACCGCCAACCTTCGTCTTTTTCTTTGGGGTTCCATTCTAAATTTTGAGTTTCACAATAATAATTTTCGTATAAACGTTAAACACTGTTGGATTTTAATTATGGTAAACAACAGTGAAGAACTGTTTATATATAAAAAGAGGTATAGAAAAGGTAGGTATAAGAACTAGGGTTCATAGAAAAAGAATATACAAGGTAAAAGAAGAGGCAAAGAAATTTATTTACACCTGTAAAAGCATAGAAATTAAATATAAATAGGTAAAAACACATTTTAAAAATTATAGGTTATGAACAAGTAAACAAATGTCAAATGTTAGAAACCTAACCATGGTTATATGAATTAACTGTGACGTCATGACTTATTTAACCGTAGTATTTCATAGTATTTACGCGAAAAAACGACTATAAGTAATAATATAATAATAATAAGGTTAAGTCAGTTATAAATGTATTTATGTGTATATTTAATAATACATTTTAAAAATGTATCACTCTTATAATGTAATAAACACATATTTAAGTATATGTAAGATAACCTGGTTCAAACTTAAATCAGTGGATATGCGTAAATCAGTTGATATAAATAAATCAACGTTTCTGCATACGCCCCTATAAATTTTCATAAACAGCTGTTTATGAAAATTTAATACTATAGTATAGTATTAAATTTTTATAAACAGCTGTTTATGAAAATTTATAGGGGCGTATGCAGAAACGTTGATTTATTTATATCAACTGATTTACGCATATATATACTGGCAGGACCAGGGTTGGGTATCTACTTACATTTTTGTTTTCGACATGTAGAAAACCTTTTTCGACGTTTTCGACGGTAGAAAACGTAAAAAAGTAGAATACTGTCAAATATCCAAAAATGTGAGGTTATGCAAGTTTGTTGTTTATTATGATTTGTTAAATGTTGTGAAAAATCAGACACCTACCATAAATTTGAAGTTATTTGGAGTTTTTTAACATTATTATGGTGGAAAAAAAAGGGCCACGTTTGGTTGGGAGACCCCAACATAATTTTTGGCATGAGGGCAAATTTTTATCAATTATAGAGAAGTGGAAGGAGAAGGTCGAATAAGGTAATTTACGTAGGTAGAAAACCCTATAGGTTTTCGACGCAAGTCGAAAACAAGTTTTCTACCCTTTTCTACCAAGGTAAATTACCTAAGGTTTTCTACTGACCCAACCCTGGGCAGGACTGATCGCAACGTTGCATAATTTATTTTTGGTGAAAAAGCATGCTTAAAAATTATGTTACTTAAATTATGTTGAAATATTGTAAAAAAGGAAATTATGATACAATTATGGTATTATGGTACGCTAAAAAATAGAAGGTTCAGACCTTTAAAATAATGGTACAATAATTATGGTACGGTTGGCAACACTGCTGGCATTTAGCCATTGTGGATTGTGGATTGTGGAAAACCTTACATTTATATTTCACTAAATTTATTTTTATAAAATAGATGTCGCTATTTAAAATTGCCACGTTTCGATTTTAGTTTTTAATAAAATTAATTATTTTCAATTAAAGAACTAAGAATTTTCTAAAATAATAGTTTAAATTTGCATTATGATCAGTTATATTAAAATCCTATTAACAAAAATGTCTTGTCGACGCTTTCTCCAGTCACGTGACAGATACCTACCTTTTCTATGCAGTGGCAGTGCCACAGTTCCAGTTATCCAGTTATCTCTGCACAGTTCTTTCGTTGTAAATTTATGGCAGATTCACGATGACGACCCAGCAAATTCAACCAAAACGTGGAGTTGTAAAACAAGTAAGTACAATTTGTTAAATAATTTAATAGAAAATACAACCATTTAATGGATATTTTATTTGTTGCCTGTATTTTATTAAATTTACTTTATTTTGATGCCTAGTTGGCAGAAGTACATTAGTACATATGGATAAGATTACTGATGTGGAATGTATGTCCTGTTAACTTTTATTTATTACCTCATATTTGTCCATATAAACGAAATATTTAAATAATAACACTTTTTTAAATGAATTTATAAGTAATCCAAGTTAACTTTTAGGTCCTCTCTGGGGATTCTGTTATTATAAGAGGACTTACAGGCGCCCCTCCACCAGAAAAACAAATTAACTTTTCTGGAATTGTTGCTCCAAAATTAGCCAGGAGAGCTGGAGAATCGTAAGTACTTTAATATCTAAGAAATTGATAAGTTGGGCAACAACCTTAAGTTTTATTTTTTATTTATATTAACATTCATTTTAATCCCAAAGGGGGCATAATGATTATAATTAGGAACTATTTTCCACATCAAAAAGTCCCACCTTGACATTTGAATACAAATAGTTGGAGGTTATCTATCTGTCAGTATAATGCTTATTTCATCTAATTCAAAAAATAATACAATATACACTGCTCACAAATTGAAGTGGAATTTTTTAAAATAGGGTTGTGTTAAAATCGCTGTAAAATTTTCAAAAAGCATCCGATTTGGAAACAGCTTTTACTTATTTAAAGAAAAGTGTTCTTATTTTCATAAACTGATAAAATCATTTAAGTCATAACATATATATGTCTAATATAGGGTGATAAAAAAGTCCTACAATTTTGTTCTTTTTAACTCTAGTGCAGGAGTTTTTTTAATCACCCTGTACACTTACACTAAGTTGCATCTTACAACCTGTGGTATGTGTAACCAATATTTTTTTAGTTTTTTCCTTTTAATGACGTATATACAAAAATATGATTTTTTTTATTAATGGCGTAATTTTTCATTTGAGTTTTTCGAATTTTTACCTAGGGGGCTTTAAAAATAGACAGATATCAAGTACTTAAGTATACAAACTAATCCTTGTCAAGTTGACAGTTGCTTATAAACAATAAAAAAGCATAATGCCGTTACAAAGATTAACTCCAGAGCAGTTTGATATTGTGGCAAATCTTTTACAAAATGGTACGAGGCAGAAATTGCAAATTTGCTCAATGTGTCACCGAGTGTTATTAATAGGGCAAGTCAACGGCTCCTGGCAACAGGTAGTGCCCGAATTACACATGGTGGAGGTCGCTCAAGAATAACTTCAGCAGCGGAAGATCGTCTTCTTGTTAGACGGGCAAGAGCCAATCCTACATTTTGCGCAAGAAAGCTTCGATATGCTACAGGACTTGAAGTTTCGACACAAACGATCCGAAACAGACTCACGATAGGCAACTACGTGCCCGAAAACGTTTCAAATGCCCCATGTTGAACGTGGCTCATCGTGTAGCCCGAAGGACATGGGCTCGCGAGCATTCCGGATGGACAATTGAACAGTGGAGACGCTGTCTTTTTACAGAAGAAAGCAGGATCGGTATGTATTCTCGTCTGGAGGGAGCCTGGAGCTCGTTGTCAAGAAAGAAACATGGCTCCGCAGGAACCTTTCAATGGCGGATCAGTGATGGTCTGGGGTGGTATTTCGCATGACAGTCGCACTGACCTTGTAGTGTTCATCAACTCTACGATGAACGGTGAACGGTATAGAGATCGGATTATCCAGCCTATCGTCGCACCATTCATTGAACAACATGGCAGAAAATTATGTTTTTGTGGATGATAATGCTCGTCCCCATAGGGCTAGGATTGTGAATCAAGCGATATTGGATAACAACATCATACGAATGGCCTGGCCTGCAAGATCGCCTGATTGCGATCCAATAGAGCATGTTTGGTCTCATTTAAAAAAAAGATTACTCGATCGTAATGAGGATTTTTTAAATTTGAAGCAGCTAGAAAATGCTGTTGTAGAAGAATGGCAAGATATACCACAACTTTTAATTAATAACCTAATAGATAGACTAGTTGCAGCAGTGATGAGAGCTCGAGGAGGGCCTACTAGGTACTAAACTGCCGACTTTATATCAAAAGTATAACTTACAATAAATATAAACTTATGTTGTTAAAATTTGTATTCATTAAATGCAAATGAAAAATTACGCCATTAATAAAAAAAATCATATTTTTGTACGTACGTCATTAAAAGGAAAAAACTAAAAAAATATTGGTAACACATACCACAGGTTGTAAGATTCAACTTAGTGTAAGTGTACAGGCCCGCACAACATTTTTGATTTCATATTGTACTCATATGGACGTCAAGTCATGATTTATAAGTCATGCTATGACTTCATTTGAGCATACATATGAGTCCTCATAGCGATCTCATGTTGTGGTCATGTCATGAGCCAGGATCCAAAAATTGGGTAGCGTGCATGCGCATACGATTCAGGAATCCCCGCGAATTTTTAAATCAATAATCAATTGAATCGCTCGTTCTTAAAACGACCAAGTCAAATTCATTTTTTACCACAAGAGCTTCTACATGTAGAATGCATAACATGTAGAAGCGTTTCATGGTAAAAAGCGAATTTTGTAAAAAAGTAACCTATGTCGTTTTTGAAACGAGAGATTCAATTATTGTTTAAGGTAAAAAAAATTAAAATTAAAAAACAAATTGCATATTTTTATAGTTGTTTATTAGTTAATTAAAAAGCAAATTTTGTAAAAAAAATTACTTATGTGGTCCCTGGTGACTCTTGGGTTTTTTTTGCAAGCCATGGTTCTTTTGTTTCGCAAGGTATCGTTGTTTTGTAGTCCTAAATACCTCTTCTACATGTTCTTTAAATTCGGACATGTCTGATGGACCTTGTGCAGTCCATGGCAGCTTCTGTAAAATAGAAAATAGTACAATGCATTTCTACGAACCACAGGTATAAATTTTGGCTTCGATTGCACTCAGCTGTGCTGTCATTATTCAATAAGTTTCTTGCCGTTAATTGTCAAAATTTGCATTTAATGCCTATATTAATCACGCACATAAATTATAAACCCAGATAAACATATCACATAAATTTAATTAACGTTCGTATTTCACACGTTTCAATTTTGCAGACATTACAAAAAAACCTAGGTTATATTTTGAGGTTAAATTATTAATAATTATTATTTAATAAATAATTATTAATTTTGTTAACAAAAAACCAATATAATACTTAATAAATTCATGAATAAGTAAAATGTAAATTTGAAAACAAACCGACTGTCAAATAATTTAATAAGCGAGGACATGTCACATGTTTAAATTAAACAAAAAAAAACGAAACTTACCTTCTTCTTCCCAACACGATCTGTGCACTTATATTATAATTATAAACTATTATAAATAATTATTACAACCATAGAAACAGAATATTACAACCACTTAAACAAATAAAACAATCGGGCAAAGACAACACAGCTTGTTCCATGCGCATTCATATGCGCAGCCGGTGGAGATCTTCGAAGCGCGAATATTCAAAAGACATCACGGCGGATCATGCCGTGAACTCATCATGAGTTCTACACGAGCACAAAACCGTGAAGTCATGACATGAGGTGGTTCATGAACTCATGAATGTTGTACGGGGGGTGATTAAAAAAACTCCTGCACTAGAGTTAAAAAGAACAAAATTGTAGGACTTTTTTTATCACCCTATATTAAGCCGGGTCTACAATTGTCGCAGAACGCAGATCGCAGAACGTAAGCATGCGCAAAGCACCCAGCGACGTTGCGATGGAGCAAGGTCACACGTCGCAGAAAGTTAATTCATCTTCAATAACGTCTTTCGCAGGCTTTTATGTTAGCCAATCATAGAGCGCTAGAATCTATCTGTCTCTGTGCTCTCTTTCTTTCAATAATCAATACTTTTATTTAGTTCCTTTTCCTATTTCGCGGTTATTTTTAAATTTTTGGTGTAATTCTCAGAAATTATTCGAAAAACGTAATTGTCCAAATTTAAAATAATTTTCAATATTTTCTAAAGACCATTTAAATAAATGTAGGTATGTATATTCTTATTACTATTGAATATTCATACCTATATTGATTTAAATAGGTAGTTTTTAGGAAATATCAAAAATCATTTAGAATTTTCAAATTATGATCAAAATAATTATTTTAAATTTTAAATAATATTAACTAATTCTATGATAATCTAAACAATTTTTCCAATCCAATATTGGAAATATTTGTGAAACACAGATTATAAAGGTTGGTGTGAAATACTTAACCCAGTGTCACCAACACTTTACTTTTTATTCCCTAAAAATTTGCATTTTTTCATTTATATTATATATATAATATACAAATATAATTATATATAAACTCTTAAACATTTTTTACCTAAAAATAAACCCCAAGCAGTTTTTTAGAGATAGGGATCCATTCATATCTCTGTTTTTTTCACTAAATTTAGGGAAAACACTTCTACGTTGGCCACACTGTGGTTATAAAGAAAACAATTGCTCTGATTGGTCAATAAAAGCACATCGCGCGACAATTGTAGACAGCTCACATAACAACGACGTGTGACCTTGCTCCATCGCAACGTGGATGGGTGCTTTGCGCATGCTTACGTTCTGCGATCTGCGTTCTGCGACAATTGTAGACCCGGCTTTAGACATATATGGGGCAAAATTTGCCAAGTGTTCCAGGTGAAAAAAATTTTGTCACCGATTTTGTTTAAACTTTACTTATTTGTTGTCCTTATAACGAAGAATCATAGCATAATTTTTTTTTGCTCTAGGATTGTTCATTCAAGATTTATGGATTATTGAAATTTATCGATTTTTTACTTTTTGGTAAAATCGCTTTTTATTTAAAAATTCATAACTTCTGTTCATCTCTTTATTAAATATTTCAATTTAACCACCTTAAATGATTTTTTCCGTACTTTTCAATGGGCTATACCGTTTTTGCAAAAAAATAAAAATTGCAATTTTTTTTTGAAATTTTGCAAAATTTTGCATTTTTTGAAACAATGTGTATTTTTTAATTTATTTTTAAATAGCATAAAATCCAAGTTTATTATGTTACCTTTAAATAAAAAAAAAATTTGAGTGGGCCCAACATGTAGAAGGGAAGTTTATCATATTTGAATGCCTCACGGTCTAGCCATCGAATAGCTACTACACTGCCGTATGCGTTTATACCTAGTAGATGCGAGTAAACGAATAAAAAATGATAATTTAAAATGTAAAATTATGTTTGAGTAGTCAATGATGTATTTTAAATATTTACACTGCCGCACGATATAGTTTTTTTTATTGTGTATTAGTCCTTCGGAGGGGACTTTAAGCCCGCGGTCCGTTCCTACCCCTAACCCGCACAAGCCATTCAGTTGGCTTATGGGACTTCTTAAGAAGTAAGGGTGGAACTAAAAGAGCACTTTCATATATAAACTGTATTTTTTTGCACAAATTGTTTAAGCATGGGTCTACATAGATTTCGCAAGGAGGGTCGATGATATTAAATAAAAAATGTATTGTTATAACCGTAAAGGCGCCATTCAGCTTATAGGCAAGCCGTTACGGTTATAACAATAAATTTTTTATTTAATATCATCGATACTCCTTGCGAAACCTATGTAGATCCATGCTTAAACAATTTGTGCAAAAAAATACAGTTCTTCTTTAAAAGCTGTTTCAAAATCGGATGCTTTTTGAAAATTTTACAGCGATTTTAACACAACCCTATTTTAAAAAATTCCACTTCAATTTGTGAGCAGTTTATGTATATTTTCTACCCTAAATTAAGAACTTTTTACATTAAAATATGAATGTGGTTCAGGTTTTAATTGACAAACTTTTAGGATTGATAGAGCTCCAAAAAACAAGGCAATTAAATCCAGAACAAAATACAGTCCCCGGATAGGTGAAATGTATAATGAAAAATAAAATGGAATTTAATTTTTATTTTTGGGGGTTCAGCCCTGCTTGATAAAAGATTAATTTTCAAAATAATTTTAATTTTGAAAAATCAAGTATGCCTTGGAAATATTAAAAAAACTATTTTTTGTGTAGGTAAAGTTCCTTTCATATGGGATATTATATTACAACCAAATTTTATAAAAAAAGTTGTTTAGAATTAATATTTAGGAACCTTTACCAAATTTCAAAATTCTAGGCCAACTTTGGTTTTTATTTTGTTTACTATTTTTTGTTTACCTAAGTACAGTGCCTTTCATATGGCATATATGACAAAATATTATAAATAAAAGTTGTATAGAATCATATTTTAGGTCCATATACTAAATTTCAAAATTATTGGCAAACTTTGATTCTAATTTTTTACCACCTAGATTTTTACAAAAGGTATAAAAACGTTGTCTGAAATCAAAATAATAAAAGATGTACCTAATTGCTTAAATTTTAATTGAAAATAAAATAAAAAAGAAACATTTGGTTTATTGCAACAGCTTACTGGCTTACTACTAATTTTAAAAATAAGGTTAGAACTTAAATTAAATATCAGCTTCTACAAGGCCTCCTCCTAAATTAACACATTTTTCAATCCGTTTTCGAAATTCTTTGAAACTTTTTTGTACATGTTCTCTTGGAATTGGACTGCATGTGTTATTCTGTTTTTTAATGCCTCAGTAAAATTCGGAATCTATTATTGGTAAACTCACTCTTCCCCAAACAAAAAATCCATAATAGTAAGGTCTGGGTATGAGGCGCCGTTTGTCCGTAAATTATTTTTGCTATATATAAGAATATTTTTTATATATAAACTTTAAATTTCCTATATATATAGAAACTTTTTAGTTCAGATAATGCCGCTTGAGAATGAGGGCGCTCTGTGGTATTTAACTAAAAAGCACTGTTGCCAATGCAAAGTTTTGGTAAGTGTTTCCAACATAACGGATCTTCGGCCGGATCTAGCGGAACAAAATGATAGCAAAAAGTATAGAATTTTAGTTTTTTTAAATACTTATAGGTAATATATTGCTCGGTTGGTCTATTTTTATTGAAGAAAACATTTCTCTTCTGTGGTCGTCTCTATTTCTCTAAATAAACACGGCTTCGTTTTTACTAATAGGTATTTAAAAAAACTAAAATTTCTTACGTTTTGATTGTCTTGTCAATTAATAAAATAACAAAGAATCTTTTTTTTTAAACTTGGACTCTTACAAATTAAATTATTTAGGTACAAATACCATTCTATATTATGTTCAAGTTTCCGTTAAAAAATCCGTCAGCCGTAAGAGTATCTTTTTTCCCTCGACCTTTATTAAAATCTGCCAGATCTGGCGAAACGTTATGTTGGAAACACTGACCAAAACTTTGATTTGGCATACTCTAGCAACAGTGGATGGAACCGCAAAGCGCCCTCATTCTCAAGCGGCATTATCTGAACTAAAAAGTTTCTATATAATATAGAAAATTTAAAGTTTATATATAAAAAATATTCTTATATATAGCAAAAATAATTTACGGACAAACGGCGCCTCATATCTGGGGATCTGGCCGGCCGACTAGAATTTAGTTCAAGATACATACACCTTAAGATAGGATGGTGCGCATGTTGGGCGGGGCTAAAATACGTCACTCATTGAGTATCTTTAAATCTGTAACGTGCGTTTTAATTATCTGCTGCTAAAATTCTGTTTTTTGCGATGCTGTTGGATGTTAACTTGCTCTGTTGTTTAACTTGTTATTTTTGCGTTCCGAACGCAGCGTTCGGTATGGTTCGAATTACTTTTCAGTGTTTACATTATTGTTATTACGTCGTGTTAACCTGTTCGGTTTGTTTATTACTTTTTTTGTGTTGCGTTAACTTGTTTTGTTTGTGTTTTAGGTATCGCCGATATCGAACCCGAACATTGCATGTTTTTTTAAATTTTTATTTAATTAAATATTTTTTATAGTTTTAAACAGCATTTCCAAAAGTTATTTAGTAATTAAAATTTAAATTAATAAGATTTTTATTAAAAAAAAACACAACATAAATTAAGCGGTGAAAGGCGATTTTGCAAGTCTGTTTGGATGACTCCTGCTGTTGAAAATAATCTCTCAAATGCGACTGAGCTCATTTGGAAACCTTATAACTGTTGAGCTATTATTTTTAAATTAGAATATTGATCCTTATTGCGCCAGAAAACGAGAGGATCTGCTTCTCTAGCTATGTTAGGAGATTTTAGATATCTTTCAACTTCTTCTTTAAGAGAATTTTCCTTTAAAGAGGTTCTCGCATACCTTTTCACAAACCTGCCATATTCTACATATCGCAGATGATTCAGAGCTTGCACTAGGTTGGAGCATTACCTCTTTAGAAATGGTTTTGGAATGTAAAGACGCATTCATTAATTCTGCAAGCCTCATTCTTGCCTTAAAACTATTACTTTGTGTGTGAAATGTTCGTAGTTTATAACGCGGATCAAGAGCTGTAGCTAAATACTCAATATGATTCTTCTTTTTTCGAATAATGAAATCTTTCATTGAGAGCCAATATCAGTTTAGCCGCTATGACTCGCGTTATGTTCTCTTTTTCGTAGGCTATTTATTAATTTAATCGCATCGGATAATACAGCATTAGCTTTACTAACTAATTTTGTAACCTCTTCGAAATATCGCAAAATATTCACAACCTCATCTATTATAATCCATTCTATAGTTGTAAGCTCTACTTTGCATTTTATACGAGGCAAACAACCTTGTACTGCAATTCGTTGTTCTAACAGTCTTCTTAATGCATCCAATGTCGAATCCCAACACGTGGATACGTCTTGTATAAGAACGTGATTCGGAACATTATGAGCATCTTGCATTTCTTTCAAAATCTTGCTACTACTTGAAGAATGACTAAAATGTCCAATAATTTGGATATCATAGCATTTACTTTATCATGTTTGAAAAGACCGGCTTTAATTACCAGTTGCAATGAGTGAGCCAAACACCTAACGGGTACTACATTATATGTTTTTTGAATCTCTGCGATAGCAACACCCATGTTTCTAGCGTTGTCACTAACTATAGCTCACACTCTATCCTGTATATTCCAAACTTAAAAAGCCTTTATTAAATTGCTTGCTATGTTAATACCTAAATAATGGGGGCCTTGAATGGCATTACTTCAAGACAATATAGCTTGTATTCAAAGTTATAAGTGAACCCATGAGCTGTTAAGCTAATAAAGTCATTGCATTGTGAAGAAGAATCGCTTGCCCTATATCAGTGGTAATTATAATATGTGGTAGCTCTTTTAATAGATCTAGTACTTTATTTCTTACGCGCTCATACATTTCTGGAATAACTTTTTGAGTAATGTGGGACCGCGAGACCATATGATTTTACATTTTCAAAACGCTGAAAGTAAAAAAAATAATGGTTTTTAATTAAATTTGCAACTTGTTTATCATAAAGGTTGTACTAATGGTTCCGGTTTCTAACTGGGTAACAAAATATTTTGTAAAAGTTTTGAGATAAAGTCGGAAGAAACCTGTCATGTTGAGAAATTCATTACCGTCCTTTATGTTCTTCTGCATGAAAACGTGTGAAGTCTTTATTATATTTGTGATTGTGCGTCATACATATAACCAGTGCATGGGCAACTTGTATATTAGACTTTTTTGGCCAAAAGTAATTTTGTCCAGCTCGAGCCATAATAGTATATTACACTACAAGGGCAGAAAGTGTGAGATTCCTGCACTGCGCGCCATGATGCCCGAGGCGAAGCCGAGGGCATCATGGCGCGCAGTTCAGGACTCTCACACTTTCTGCCCGTGTAGTGTATACTATTTTTCTTACTACCCTGCAGAAAATACGGGAAAAAATTAAATGTATATAAAAAAATTTGTGTCAAAATTAAAATCTGACGTTTAATTTAATTCTGACGTTTACATTCAAAATCAATCAAACTGTAGCGTTGTCATGGTAATTCAGCGGTGCCAATACAGTAAAAATAAAAGGTTGTATTTTAATTAACAAATTACTACTTTATAACAAATAAAAGTACCATTAAACACTTAAAACAACATAAAAAGTAAAAAAGTAAAAACATAAATTGTTTATTTGTTGTTATAATTGCAAAATTATGGTTTAAAACTGTCATATTTTTGTGTTTCTCATGTTGGCAGTACGAAATTTGAATGTTAAGCACACGACTAAAAAATTTTTACTCCCGCTATTAGAGTGTGCGCGTATAGCTTGACCAATGCAAGAAACGTAAACTTTCTGCCGTGGAATCGGGGACGAAACAACGTATTTTGAGTCGAGGTAGTAAGAAAAAGATATTTTTAAATTATCTTTAATAGTTTCTACTACTATCCCTGGACACCAGTTTGTATCATGAAACACAGCCACCCAATCACCACATTTTATTTCTGCTAGTCTTGCTGCAAGCTTGTCTACTTTTCTGTAAAAGATTAAAAAACCAAAGAAAAGAAATATTTAAAGTACATACTGTAAATTTTATGACAAAAAGTAATATTGATACTCAGTTTGTGACTTACCTTTGAAAGTACAGAATCATCAGGAGAATTAACAGGTATATTATATATGATTTCATTTTCGATTTCGTAATTTTTATCTAAAATCATATCATCATTGTCATTTTTAGGATACTCTATTTCACATAGTTCATAATGAGAACAATCTTCACAAAAACAACTGAGGTATTTAAATTTAAGTTTCTGGGGATTGTCAGATTTCCATAACACTTGATGAATTCGCATTGTCCCCTTAATAGATTTTAATGATAATGGAACTACATCTTGGAATTTATCAAATTCATTTTCTTCTATTAAAAAAAGTTTAATTTTTGATTGTGGATTTGTCGCATGAAGAACATGGACAAAATCTTTTGCGCACATTATGTCGTTGCCATGAGAAACAGCCAAATCAGCCATCTTTTTTAATGATCCTCCAACTCCATCTGCAGAACTCTTCCCATGCCCTGCCTCAGAGAAATTCCATGTTAGTTTCTTAAAACCACGCATTTTTCCAAAATACGTAATAAGGAAGAAATTTATTTTATTTCGGTATTGAGAGGTTGGACCGTCACTGATAAAATGGATAGTATCTAGTCCAGAGATTAATTTTGTAGCTAACTCTAAAGCTGGGTGTAAATGGGCCCAAATTGCGTATGGTTTGTGGCAGAGTTGATCCGAAACAGTAGTAAAGGATTGGTGGTGCAATTTGTCGCCAATTTTAAAATATATGACACCAGTGTGGATACTAAGTTGGGGTTTTGATGCTCCAAAGTGCACGCTCTGTATTTCGTTTGAGTATTTGCATCCATAGTTCTCTGAAAAATCGATGTTTATGATTGCTGAACCGGACGAAATGTTTTGCCTTAATTGCTTAATTTTTTTAAAGTGATGTTGGATATTGTACTCATGGATTAAAAATTTTGGAAATAAATCATTTATTTTTTTAACTAAATCTTGAACCGAACAAGAAATTCTTTCCTTGACTGTTATTCTTACTTTTATTTCTTTTCCATTTTTATCTTTTCTTTCTTCAACCCTACTTTTCCACTCATAATAAAAAGTCACGCGAGCCGACAGTTCTTCGTTAGCTAAATGGCATTTTTTGTTCTTACATGATTGACATTCACGATACATGCAATTTTTGTCCTTGTGATTGCAAACTAATTCTCTTATAACTTCACTGGGTATTTTACTCCTTACAATCTTAAAGTAATGTAGCTTTTGCAAAATAAATTTAACGTTTTCATGTTTGATACATAAGCATGTATCTCTGTTAGACACTCTTGGTTTTAGAACATAAAATGGACGCAATCTACAGAAGGTGCTAAAAGATATTTTTGACTTAAACTGATCGACATACTTTTTGTATAGGATTTTTAGTGTTGTAGTAAGGTACCTCTTTTGTTTGGTAATTTTTCTCTTGGTAATTGTATCACGTTTGTCAGGTGCTGGTATGGTATTTTCATCCTCAAGAAAAAAGTTCTCAATTTGTCGTCTTATACTCATCATTTGTTGGGTACGGAGTTGCCTTTTTTTAACATGGTTAATTTGAGATTTAAGGTGTTTTTTTTTAAATGTGACGACACACAATAGACGTTGCTTCAGATTGAACACTATATTTTTTATAAATAGAAGATGAGATACAAGCCCCTAATATATTTTTTTCCACTTCATTAGAATCTTTCGCCTTTGCCTTAATTTCTTTTACCAAACATTCACTAAATAGTAATTTCTTTTTTATGTCATTAGTTGTTTGTCTTAAAATGTTTTTTACATTAGTATTGGGTGAAGGGGAACGTGATTGTTTACGTTTTTTCTTCGATAATCTATTGTAACGTTTTTTGTAACGCTCGGCGCGTTGTCCTAAAGTTTTCAAAGATTTTCGTAAGTCAAAAATTGTTTTTTTGTATTCCCTATAATTCTTAGTCGATGTCCTTTTAGTCTTTACTCTGCTATTTTTATCTGCTTCTGGAGGTGGTTGATGAGCTTAAGGGTGGTTTTTTCGTCTATAATTTTTTCTAACGTCCCCTGTTGATTTTTTTAAATCTGTATGCCCTGGAATTTTCTGCCCATTTTTTTCTTTGTCGTTTCTTTTCTCGTGTATTCTTTTGCATTATAGGTGTTAACTTTCCTTCTTCCTTTCTTTTTTTATTTCGTTATTTCTCTCTCTCTGTATATTTTGTATACGCTTCTATATTTTGTCTTCTTTTTTCCCTCTGCCTTCTCTTATTTTCTCGTGCTTTTTTCCGTTGCTCTTCATTATTTACCTTGACCTTTCTCTTTATATTTTTTACTTGAACTTCTTTTGGGCAATTTTTATTAGCACGTGTGGTGGCGCTAGTAGATTGGCTTTCCTCAGCAGTATATGGCCCTAATTTTATTTTCAAAGTATTTTTCTTTGGCAAAACCGATGGTAAAACCTCACTACTATTACTATTTTCTAGGGGGGGTTCTTTCTTTGATATTCTCTCTTTGGCTTCTAATTTTTTTTAATGGTAATTTTCTCTTTGAATTTTTTTCTTTAACTCATACTTTTGTATCTTAGTTAACTCGCTTCTTTTCTGAGCTTCTTCTTTCATATTTTTCAACTTTGCTTTTAATTTCTTTACTAGATCGTCATCCATTATGCCCTAAAAGTTATATAAACTCACTATGGTATCATTACCGTCCCTTTACAATCATTACCGTCCCCAAGCAGAAAAATCTTCCAAAGGGACGGTAGTGACGGGGACGGTAATGACGTTTCAACATGTTATTTTGCGCCAATTAAATTAAGGTTATGTTCTGACATTTAAAAGGTACACCAGATTAATTTTGACTACTTTTACCATCTCATGCAGGTAAGTAAAACAGTTTACTCCAACTAACCTTTGTTTAAGAAATAGGGACGGTAATTACACCAAAATGTAAAAAATGCGGTTTGCATACCTTTCTTAGATGATCAAAGCACAAAAGCAACTTACAAACACTTTGACTGTCAAAGGTCAACTAAAGAGCGATGACGCTAATCTTAAAAACATGTTAAGGTACGGATTCGTTGATGCGACTCGCGGCTGCGACCTTAGCCGCGCCACTGCTTAGTACAATTTGTGTGTATACGTTTATACAAACAAATTGTACTAAGCAGTGGAGCGGCTACGATCGCAGCCGCGAGTCGCAGCCGTGAGTCGCATCAACGAAACTGTACCTTTACATTGGCGCGGAGCGCGATCTGGTGGCAGAAAATTATATTAGAAAAGACGCGACGGTAATGACGTGCAAAATTCGGGACACACTTTCAGTATTTAATAGCCAATTATTATCGTAAGATACTAACAAATTTTGACTTTTAATACATTATTTATACTATTTTTATGTACAAGAAAGCAACAAACGTCTAAAAAGTGGTTTATTGTTAAAATATTGCAGAAAATAACAATCAATTTAGTGGGTAGGGACAGGGGACGGTAATGACTTTTTGCCGATTCTTCTCTATATTTAAAGCATTTGTTACAAAAGGATCGGTATATTTTAATCAAGCATCAGTTGGAAAAATAGCATTGTTAAAATTAGTAAAATATTTTTAATCATAACTTGTAATTTGAGGTAATAATTCGTCCAGGACTTGAAATGCAAAAATGCCTGAGACTAACTCATATTGTAATTGGGGCATGGCTTTTTTAATAATCGTTGATAACCAACTTTATTTACTCGAAAGGCTCCATATCAACACATATTTGCTCCGCAATATTGCGAGTATCGCTGTAGATTGATTTCTTATCGATTAAGGGCCGGTTTATCAATGTCCAACTGAAAGTGTTTTTCTTCACCTTGTACGGTTCCAGTTTCGTATCTGCCAGTTTAGTTATTTGGCAATTGGGCAACACTGTCAATATACATTTTAATTGGTTAAATTTAAATTCATGGCATGCACATAAAACACATAACCTAAAACAACTCTAATTTGTTGTATGCTTCTTTATTATTTTATAGGTGTAGATATGGGTATATTTTTAAATAAAAATACGCACGTACATAAATATCTTATACAATTTATTATCTTTTCTTTTGCTACACACATTAATTTAAAAATATCGCATTTTTAAAATAACTACCAAAAAAAATTGTTCTCTTGATACGTGGACAAATATGAAGAACTTGTACCTACGTATCCTTAAAAGTTTCTATTTCTTCCTGTATATTTGCTTCTGCAACGGATATCTAAAAACATCGTCATAATTTTGAAAATGTTCTTCGCTTTCAAAAACTGTATAAGTTCTCTCATGTTTCACAAACTCAACCACGGTGGTCAAAACTTAAGTATAGGACGAACAAAAATGCCAATCAAAACTGATAACATATTCTGATTATAGACCCTTTTGGTAACACAAACATGTATTTATCGAAATCCCAGTTGATCCTATTTTAAAGTTTTAGTAACATTTTTGTTTTCTTATTTCTATATATTATTTTGCAATTATTGTACTAAAACTACCTGGACAATTTTAATAAAATTAAGCAAAATAATAAACTTTGTATCACCCATAATATAACAAGTGGTATGATTATCATCGATGATATTTTCGAATTGAAACCGAGCTGCAGATTTCACGAGTCCGCAGGACGAGTGAAATGTGCTGCTTCGGTTTCAATGAGTAAATATCTTCGATTATTAATCATACCACGAGTTATATTTAGTGAGAAAATACAATGAATTTTAGATTTAAAAAATTTTTAGATTGACATTTAAAATTAAAATGTGCTTTAAAATATAAAAAGACTTTAATAAACCTTATTTATTCAAACTTACCTTAATTTCATTATCGTTTACAGTGTAAACTTTACACCAACACATCGATCTTTTAGAGTTTATAATTCATTATTTTATTGATATATATCAAACACAGAATTTAAATGACAACAAATGTTAAATCAAGAAAAGTGTCAAAATCCTTAGTACCGTGTAAACAAGATGATAAAAAATGCCGCTGGGATAAAATGCGTAACTATGGAATGCTGGCATTTTATTGGTTCTAATATTAATAAATTGTATTGTCATTTAAATAACTTTACTCCCCAGTATTAATTTATTGAGTCACACTGAGAAAAAAATGGGACAAATAAACTGTGTACCTAATACTTTTATTTATAGTGAATATATTGTTTATTACCTCTAAATAGTCGAAATAATAACGATAAATGTACTTTAGTAAAACTCTATGTGTCTGGAATAAAAATATATTTAGGATAAATAAACTGCACCCTTGTCCCATATTTAAATATTTTTTTTATTTGGGAGCAATAAACTTTTTTCTCAGTGTATAGGGGTATTTGAACTATCTGGGTGGTCTTAATTATTTTTAGTTACAAAACGTCTTTAAACATGATCACTATAAATAATATTATCTAAAAAGTAAATATAAGTAAAGACGTACGTGTGTCTGTTAGTTTATACCTTTTTGGGAAGTAAAACAAACATAGAACAATTTTTTAAATATAATTTATTTTATCAAATTTTGTAAATTAAATATCTTTATCCGAAAAGTTTTCAATATCACTATCATTAACATTCGGCATTGCTGGTAAAAGAAGGTCAATTGTTTCTGGCAAAAAAGAGTTCAATTTTCTTTTTTTTACTATCCTCATGCTACTTAAGAGGGGATCGGAACTTAAAAGTAATCTATTAAAAACATCTCTGTTACAGTTTTCCCTTGAAAATTTCCTAGCAAAGTTTTGGCGATAATTTCTAAAATGTTTGTTCCGCGCTTCCGCAGCCTCTTCTGAAAGCTGCCCAATAGGCAGCAACGCGTCTTTAATAATAACTGCACCATAAACAAGTATTTTGTGCATCGTGGGGGTCATAGGATGCCAAGGATAAAGTTTCACATACAAGCGCGCAGTATCTTGAGCATACTTGTCAATTTTTTTCATCAATATAATGTCCACTTAAAATAGTTTCGAGTATAACCTTTAATCTGTATATAAGTTCATAACTAATACCAGTTATTTCAGAAGCCAATGTAGGGTCTTCAAAAAATCTGTGACTCGTATTTCCATAATTTGTGTTGCCAAAATTTGCCTTTGGCATATCAATTAAAAGACCTTTCTCTTTTCGGAATCTTGCCTGAATCTCCAATTTTCTTTCTTTTTCAAGCTCTTTTTCTTCTTCACTTTTTCTCTCTCTGTACTTTTTTACGGGCAATTTATAAGACAAATGAAGTACACTTTCAAATAAACCAATTCGTGCATGTAAGACAGACAGCCCAAACTCTGTTGCTTTCAGGTTAATGTCTTTATTGAAATTAAACTGATTAAAATATTTGGATGTTGCACCGCATATGTAGCATCGACTTGTTGATTTTGTTTCAGTTGCAGCATTGCACACTTTTCCGTCAACCATTGTCATTATAAACACATAGTTCACTTTAAATTCTTTCCTGTTAAAAAAACTCTTGTAGCTTTAAGTGAGTTGGCTGATGTTCCAATATAATTTATTTCCTCCTCTGTAATATCCGTGCTTTCTTTCACAAAACGAAACCTAATGGGACGGCAATATCGCGGAGAAGAGGGGGTAGGGTTTTCCCAAACAATTTTAGCGCCATTTTCACCGCATACTAATCTTAAAGGAACGAAACAACTTTGGAAAATATTGGCATCAGAGTTTGCATCATTTTAAAATTTTTGTTTATATTGCGATAGCTGAGAGCCATCACAACCCCATTTGCAAATAAGTTTTAGACTATCACGTTCATGTTTTTTTAGGGGTAAGATAACTTCCTCTAAAACCATTGATAAACGCTTCATCGTAAGATCAACCAAAGATTGTAAGATGCTTTCAGCTCCAGTACTTGATACCCTGCATTCCTCTTTGGGTGGATAGCATTCTCGTTTTGCTTTTTGTATAAGGCTATAACATGGATAAAAGTCTTTGTTAGTATTTCTTACTACTTCATATTGTCGCCTGGTTAGATCGGCTTCTATAAACATTGCTAATGCTTGCAAGGGTGTGAGAGAGGCAGGTTTGACGCTTCTTGATTCTGATAATGCCCTTTTATATTTGGTTGCACGTGTTGGACTAGTAGTAGTTATATCTTTAAGTATAGCTGCAGCCTGCCGTTGTCCACTTTTGTTTAACTCAACCTGAGCAGCATGAACAATGACTTCTTTGACTACAAATGATCGAATTTCTTCTGTTTTTCAGTACACTCTGAAAAAGTTTTGTGTGGACGGCCTGACCGATTTTGAGCAACCACGGGTATATCAAAGGTTCCTTCTAACCACGAATTGTTATTTTTTCGGAAAATGTCTTCTTTATAATAAGCTTTTTACCATTTTATTTTCAATTGGGATTTAAAGCGCGAGAAATGTTGTTTTAAACTCTTTAATTTGGTTATCCGAATATCCTTCCAATGACAAAAGTTTCTTTTGTAAGAAATTTAACTTTTCTTCCAAATTAGGCAAGTTTTGCATCTGCATTTGATTAAATAAATATTTACGGGTCACAACTCTTAAGCTGGATTTATAGTTTTAAAGCTAACGGTAGAGGCAGCGGTAAAGGTAGCGGTAGAGGTAGCGGTAGCGGTAGCCGAGTTCGGCATTGATTATTATATGAAACAATTTATAGTTGTCAGAGGTAGCGGTAAGGGAGGTAGAGGCAAGAACGTAGAGGTAAGAAATGACCATCTTTCATCTTTTCTTACCTCAACCGCTACTCCAGCCAATCACACGGCAGTTTTCAGTTGGCAGTCTCGCCTTGTTAGTTCAGTTTTTATGCGAGGGGAAACCAGACTTGATAAATTGTCAAAAATGGGCACCGTCATTTGTGTATTTAAAGAACTGCTCTTTATCAGTCAGTGTTATTTTTTTTAATACTGGAAATGGCTTTTCTTAACTCCTTCCCGATTTAATTCCCTCGTTTTATAGCGACGTCCTTGACGACCCCCATAACGTACTTGAAACCCTGCAATACAACATAATATATTGTATTGCAGGGTTTATTATATAATATTTCGCACAACGCCATATGGCCCAGAAGCACAGCATTGTCCTCGCAACTCATGTTTTCATAGAAAACTTAACCTTTTGCTATTAAATTTTACAAACAAAATTACAATCTGCATTAAAGTACGCATGCGCCGCCAGTACCGCTACCGCTACTTTCTGAACTATAAATTGCAGAAAGTGATACCGCTACCTCTACCGCTGCCTCTACCGTTACCTTTAAAACTATAAATCCAGCTTTACTCCCGATATATTTTGTTAAACAAAAAGAATTTAATTTAAAATACATGAAACATTATATCACGATTTTCATAACATTTTGGAGTAGAAGTTAAATTTAAGGTTAGACTGCTCATCCGGGATTATCTGGAACAATTTTTTTGTTTACCTAGTACCTAAAGCTTTAATCTTTTGAATAAACCTAAAATCATAGCAGGATCTACCTGGGAAGTATAACAAAACCTTTCGTCAAATGGAAAAAAAAACAAAAAATTACACATTAAAACACATTACATATAAAATCCTATAAAAGTCATTTACATTACATAATAAAATAAAGATTTATTACCTGCTCTACCAATTGGTTAACATCCATCACTTCTATTTTAATTAAAACGTATTGTCAAAAATGTTCACAGTAAAAGTATATCATTACGCAAAAATGCCGAGGCAGACACGTACACCATAATTGACAACTGAGTTTTGACAGGCCCTGAGAGCGCTGTGTTCACTGTAGAAAAATTTAAAAGGTGGGGTAGTATTCTCAAACAAGTTGCCTAGCCCCAGGTAATGACAAACTCTTATGCGTAGATTCCAAATATGTCATAAAAAACTGCATGTCCCAACCCCATTGTCCGTAATTTTTTGTCCCCTCTAAATTATTTTCTGCCGGCGCCCATGATCAACGAGTATTTAAAATTAACAACAAATTGATAATTTTTACTAAACGGTTTATAAAAATATTAATCCACCTAAATGTAATAATTTGTATTTTACTTTAGTAGTAATTGACTAATTCTTAAATTAATTGCAGTAGTGAAATTACAAAGGATGAACCATGGGCCTGGGAAGCAAGAGAATTTTTGCGTAAAAAACTTATTGGTGAAGAAGTATTTTTTACCTCTGAAAAGCCTCCAAATACAAACCGCGAATATGGAAACGTATTCTTGGGAAAAGGTATGTATATTATTAAACCCATGCATGAGTACTTTTCTATTTTAAAATTAAAATACAATACGCTAAAGAAGTATCGGGTTTTCGCAACCAGCGCGCCATCTGGTGGACTTCAAAAGCATTGCGTGAATTTAATAATTGTCAACAATACATTTAAAGCATACGAACTGTACATAATTTTTAAATAAATAGGTAGTTTTTTCACAAAAGAGAGAAAGGCAGAAGTCTTACTCGACAAATTTTGTTCAATTGCACAGCTAAATCGCGCACGTTATTTGTGTTTTACGTTGCAAGGAAAAAACTAAATAACTGGTTTAGTACTCGATTTCGATTGATTATTCTTTATATCATTTATTAAAAACTCAACGCTTAAATGCTTATATGGTTACTTTAGTGTGTGTATTTTATCTTAGGGATCATGGTGATTTATTGTGTTTTTAATTGTAATTAAAATTCAAAAACTAAATCGTTGCATTTTCATGTTTTGCCAAAGGATCCAATTCTGTAAGGACATTTGTTGGTGCAGAATTAACTAATGATAACTTTACCTAATATAATTTATATTTATGTTTGGACATTTTTAAGAAATTTGCACAAACAACTTTAAAATCAACCATTATAACCATTATATTTGAGTTCTCTAACAAAACGCCGACAACTGTATTTTAAACAACAAAAAATACCTACGAATTCATGGCAACATAATATTATACATAATATAATGGTATTTTACCGTTGCCTGGAGACATTAAATAATTTTTAATCAACGCTTTTAATAATGCTAAATGCTGTTTAAATTTAGTCGACTTATTTGTTTGACGATTTTTACTGAATTGAAATGTTTACAATTTTTACGTTAATCATTACTAAAATGAGTATTTATTGTATCTTATAGATACAATTTATATTTACAGGAACTGTATAATATTTATTTCTTCATTCGGATTAACACTTTATTGGAAAACCGATAAAAACTCAACCCAGGATTTCCTCTCGAAATACACCCAACAACACAACAAATTGTGCCACTGTTTTTTTTCAATAGTTTTTAAAATTATCCGGCTTTATTCTCAGAAACACTTGTTTGTAACACACGCGTTTGACAGCTGATTATCAAAAGTTATACTTTTGTTATGATGATACCAGCCGCTACTAGCGATATTTCTTTAGCGTAGGTATAGGATCAAATTTGTTTTAGACCTGAATACAGCAGAGAACATTACCGAAGCGTTGGTATCAGAAGGTCTTGTAAGTGTACGTCGCGAAGGCTTGCGTCAGACCCCAGAAGTAGCGCGCCTCTGCGAACTGGAAGACGCTGCCAAGTCTGCTGGGAAGGGTAAATGGAGCACTAGCCCACCCTCTGAACATGTTCGCGATATCAAATGGTCCATTGATAATATGAGAGCTTTTCTTGACAAACAAGATTACAAGCCTATCAAGGCTGTAATTGAACATGTTAGGGATGGTTCAACTGTAAGAGCTTTCCTTCTGCCTGATTTCCATCATATTACTCTTATGATTTCTGGTATTAGGGTAAGTTAACCTATCATACCCAGGGAGCGAAATTACATCCTCTACACTTGAATATGATGTTTTTTTACCTGTGATGTTATCATTTTAGTGAAATTAACACGGCATTCACGTCATATACAAGTCATAAGTTCTACCTAAATTACATAATAAAATAAACATCTTAAAAACAACGTGAAATTGATGTTATATTAACTTGTATAATAACATCACATTGATGTCATCATTAATAACATCTTAAAAATAGCGTGATTTTGATGTTATATTAACTTGTCTATTAACATCATATTAATGTCATCATTAATAACATCTTAAAAATAACGTGATTTTGATGTCATAGCAACATCATATTAATGTCATCATTATACCCCGGAACTCTAGCGATGACGTTATTTATTGTAGTTAGTAATTATTAATATACTTTAGAACTCTATAATGACAAGTTTTATTATGGTTATAACCACAGTAAAACTTGTCATTATAGAGTTCTAAGGTATAATTACTAACTACAATAAATGACGTCATCGCTAGTTCCGGAGTATTATGATGAAATCAATATGATGTTGCTATAACATTAAAATCACGTTATTTTAAAGATAACTATAGTTATTATATTAACCACAATAAAAAAATTTAATGAAAGATTTTATGAGTATTAATAATTACTTACCAAAATAAATGACAGATATCAATAACATAATATGTTATCATGATTTTTATTTATTATTGGGTATTTTAAGAGTTCGAATCTAAAATTAAGTTTAAATATAACGTTGTTTGCCCCACAAGTAAGTTCATACTGCTTATACTCAATAATAATAATAATAATAATAATGTTTATTAACGCTAAATAGCAGTTATACATTGGTTTACAATAAATAAATCAAATTAATTCTAGTAACAAAAACAATATAATGTAATATGTTATATCAGGTACAAAAATCCAATAATAATAAAGCCTCGTCTGTCTCACCACACATGCCAGCAATCAAAGACCATCGAAGGAATTAAGCTGGGTTTTAAAGGATGCCAAAGAGCAATTAAAAAAGTTTACTGAGGAGAGACTGTTGCATATTCTGGAAACCCGACTCAATGGAGAATTACTGGCATATACTGTGCGACAGTTGGGAATATCTAATAACATGGGATTCCTCAAGTCCCTCCTCGGTATTTTCAAGTTAAAAGAAGCCAGTATTTCAGAAGATTGAATCAAGCCATTAAATACCTTAAAGAGGAAGCAAGCATCCTTATTTAATCTGCGCCTCTTGAGCGAACTTAGTCCTAGATATTGCAAGGTATCCTGAGTACTTAATACTATTCCAACTTTGAGCAATCTGTACTTCATGTGACGAGCAAATTTGTTTTGATAATACAAATCATATAGGTTTGGTAAAATAATTTATTATTCAAAAAATAAATTGTTTAAAATTAACAAAATAATAATTTATACTAATATTTTAAAACGATCTAAAATCAAAATATTTTGGAATGGGTTCCTAAAAACAAAAATTAGTTATTTCATTATTAAATTTTATATAAGTTGAGTACCTTTTAATGGCGCCAGCAAAGCCACTATGCTTGGAGATTTGACAAAGGGAGCCCCTGAAGATGGTTTTTATTTAATATTTCTAAAAAAGTAGAAACACCCTGTTACTTACTTCATGACATTCTATTTTTTCCTAAACATGGCAGCCGTATTCCAAGGACCACGCGAGTGATTTAATTGTGAATTTTTATGCCATGTAATTTTTAAATCGATTTTAAGCGAAAACAGTGTACCTATGTTATCGAAGTTCAACAAAAGGACCTTTTTTATGTGCAAAACTCCAAAATTTCATAATCTGACATCAAATTTTGGTACAAGATACGTACAAAAAAGTTAAGGTGGTTTTAACCGCACTTCCTATCAATCTGACCCAAACCTCATGAAATATTTTAAATTGTTATTGTTACGTTTTATAGTTCATAAAAAGTTTTATTAATTCCCTAAAATTCACTTTTTTTATCTTTTAACGGTTTTGGAGATATTAAATAAAAACTATCTTCAGGGGCTTTCCTTTCTGGGGCAGTAGCTCCCTTAAGAGGCATTTCTTGACCTATGTTTATAGGGACTTTTTTTCTTATTTTTGCACGTAGAATTTGCTGTTAAAGTATGGTGCACTAATTTCGGAACATTCTGTATATTATATTAACATATAGCTGAGAAACACAAAAAATAAAAGATTGATTAAAATATCATGCAAATTTGCATGACATACAACATTAATTTTTAATAAACCCGGCATTGTAGAAAATAATTAGGTATACCTATAGGTACTTACAGTTTTTGACATGGTGTTGAAATAAAAACACAGCAAAATATATACTAGAATTGTGTTAACAGGTCATAGAACACGTGTTCAATTTGTTAGCAAGAATAGAAAATGGCTCGTTACCAACGAACCATATAACAAATATACGCGTAGAATAAAAAAAGAATATGCATATGGCAAAAATAAGACACGAAAATCACTTTTCCAAAGAAAACTGGGAGGGATGACGTGAAATTCATGTTAATTTTACAGGAATAAATGATGTTCATATTAAGTTAAAAAATCACCAAATATTGATGTTAATTTGTTGTTCAAATCGTGATGTTATTCAAATATCAAAAATAAAACACGAAAATCACTTTTTTTAAATGAAAGTGCGAGGAATTCCGTGAAATTCATGTTAATTTAACAAGAATGGGTGACCAATATTTAGTCAAAAATTCACAAAATATTGATGTTAATTACTGGTCACATAACTAGTGTTGCAAACAAGGAAAAGTTCTGTCGAAAAGTTGGAAAAGTTGTTGGAAAAGTTCGGCACCCCCTATGAAAAGTTGAAAAAGTTATTAGGTGGGAGCCAATGAACAATGAGTTGACTTCTAACCAGTGTTTCCACTACCATAAATTTTTTTTGTTAGATAATTTGGTCAAAATTCGATATAAATCGCTAGATTTGAAGTGTTTTTAGTAAAACATGCTAAAAGCGTTGTTTTTTGGAATAACATTTTGTCAAACTTTATCAAAAATGGGGTCTGCTAACAGCATTTTCTATTATATAAAGATTCTTTTATTATAACGTATTTTAAATTTATACACAGTATGAAAAAAATATTATTTTTTTTTTAATTATTTCTATTCTTTTTTAATTAAAAAATATGATTTTTTTAATTCAAACCTAGTTTATTTCTGTTATTATTATGTTGTCTGTTCATTTTATTTTGTTTCATATTTTTTTTTTGTTATTTTGTTACGTATGTATAAATACATAAGAAATAAATTATTTTAATACATTGACAAGCATTATTTATGTTTTATACGTTTACATTACAAAAAACTCAACTTTTCCATCTTTTCCAACTTTTCCGAAAAATAAAACCCAAATTTTCAAAATTTTCAAGTTTTCATGAAAAGTTGCAACCCTACACATAACATACTTTGCTCTCTGGATATAAACTAGTCTACCAAAGGATCAGTTTAATATCATGTACAATTCTGAGAAAATGTTGTCACATATAAAAATAAAATATTAAAGTGTAGCCGTAACAGGGCTACCCTGTTAAATTATGCATTGTGATATTGGGGGAAGGGTTTCGATCGCGTTACATAATTTATAAAAAGACTCTTATTAGAAAGCACACACTATTTATCTTTATTTATAATATTTTTTGTTTTATTTTAGTGTCCAGGATTTAAATTAGATGACAATGGCAAACCAGATCCTAATGCTGAAGTAGAATTTGCAGCTGAAGCAAAATATTTTGTTGAAATAAGATTGCTCCAAAGGGATGTTGAAATTATTTTGGAGTCTGTTAATAACAACAACTTTGTTGGCACTATTCTGCATCCAAAAGGCAACATTGCTGAAGCCCTTTTGAAGGAAGGTTTTGCACGTTGCGTTGATTGGTCTATTGCCTTTATGCGCTCTGGAGCAGACAAACTTAGAGCATCTGAAAGACAAGCTAAAGAAGCAAAACGCAGGCAGTGGAAAAATTGGCAATCCAATGCTCCTCAAATAACCGGAAAGGAAAAAGAATTTACTGCTACTGTTGTGGAAGTTAATAACGGCGATGCCCTCATACTAAAACTCCAAAACGGACAGCAAAAAAAAGTGTTTTTGTCGAGCATTCGTCCACCAAAAGAAGCTAACAGATCAGCGGATGAAGAAGGTAAACCAGTCCAGAGACCTAAAGGTTTCCGTCCACTTTATGATATTCCATGGATGTTTGAGGCTAGAGAGTATTTAAGAAAAAAACTTATTGGCAAAAGAGTTAATGTAGTAGTTGATTACATCCAGGAAGCGAGGGACAGCTATCCTGAGAAGACTTGTGCAACTGTTTCTATTAATGGAAAAAATGTTGGCGAAGCTTTGGTCTCCAAAGGATTGGCTTATGTTGTAAAGTACAGACAAGATGATGATCAACGTAGTTCAAGATACGATGATCTGTTAACTGCGGAAAATAAGGCTTTGAAATCGCAACTTGGTGTGCATTCAAAGAAGGAAGTAGCTGCACAACGGGTTACTGAAATTGATTCCGCCAGAGCCAAAATGGAACTTTCAACCTTCCAACGCGCCCAGAGAATCGATGCTATTGTTGAATTTGTTGCCAGTGGATCCAGGTTGAGACTTTACATTCCAAAATCCAACAGTCTTTGCACTTTCCTTTTAGGTAAGTGATATGTAACCAATGGATTTGACTTGTACTAACTGAAAATATACTTTTAGGAGGGATTAGCTGCCCAAGAGCATCTCGTCAAGCTTCCGGTACAGCTCCAGCTTCACCTGCTGAGCCTTATGGTGATGAAGCTCTTTACTTTACCAAGGAACGTTGCATGCAGCGTGAAGTTTCTATTCAAGTTGATTCTCACGATAAAGCCGGAAACTTTATTGGCTGGCTTTGGGTGGACAACAATAACATGTCAGTTTTGCTTGTCAAGGAAGGTTTGGCATCCGTTCACTTCACTGGCGAAAAATCTCAGTTTGCATCACCTCTAAAAGCTGCTGAAGATAGTGCCAAACAACAAAAGTTAAGAATATGGAAGGACTATGTAGAAGAAAAGGTAGAGGCCAAGAAAGAAGAAGACAGCAAAGTGGTAGGTTTAAATTAGTGTTCAAAAAATAAATAACATTTATTTTGTGCGTTCAATGGGCCTAAAATATGAAAGATGCTTACTGCTAAATGGCTAAGTTAATGGTTAAGAAAAAAATGGTCCAAGATCAAACTTCGCCCTTTTGATGTACCGTCGAATAAAGTTAATAGTGTTTGCCGTACTACTATCGAAATTTTTGAATGTTACAGTAACTTGGAAAATACATCTTAACTAAAAATAAGATTAGACTTGTAATGGCCTTAAGTACACACTAGTTCTTCAACATAGAGAATACCTCGGGTAACTTTACAGTGGAGAAATAGGGTTTGAGAATCAGTTCAGGTTTTGTGGTTTATTAATCTAAAATGCCAAAAATAACTCAAACTTGTTTATTCTTTTTGGTAAATATATACAATATATACAAAAGCATAAATAAAGGATACATACATAAAATACAGATTTATTGTAGATAATGAAATAATTTTATATGTGCAAACAGGTCAATATTTCTTTCTCTTGCACCCAAAGGCAACAAGCAGGTACAGGCTTAGTTTTCCTCCACAGACAGGCAAATGGAGCTATAAAGAAGAAATATTAAATGCAATATTTATAAGTGGGGTTATGTTCACTTCGATGGTAAATGTTGTACAAGTACAAATCATACAAAAAAACACAAAAAAATAAGACTTTTTTTAACATATTTGGCTTTAGATGCCGCTGCTTTTAACAAGTCCTTATTACCAGATATGGCATCTTTAAATTCAGTGCAACTGCTATTAATGTTAAAGAAAACGCAAAGTTCGCTTTTTACACTTTCTAGGGACAGACGATTTCTTTCGTCTTTCCAAATATTTCCCATAACGCTAAATATCCTTTCTACAAAGGCATTGGATATAGGAATGCTGCAAACATATTGGACTATTTTTAGCAAATTTGGTGCTGCCTCATTTTCGAAAAATTTACACCACATATCCACTGTTTTTCCTGTAAGTGCAGGAAAAACAGTTTGTAATGCAGCCAGTTTTTCATAAATGTTTTCAGGTGGAGGTTCCTGTTTCCAGGGAGACATGAACCACAAATCAATCAATTGATCCAGCGTGGGCAATATTCCAGATTCCAGGTCTAAACAACTGAAAGTTGAAATTATTATTCTCAAAGGGATACAACTTCTCTATATAAACCAGAGCTCTTTGGTAAACATTTAGAGTATTTTTCGTAAATTGTTTTAAATGATATTCTTAAAGATACCCTTTCCTCAATGCTTTATGTATTTTTAATCCAAAATGTTGGTCACTTAATTTTTTTAAAGTGTGTCTCTGAATTTAACCATTATATTATGCAGAATATATGCTGCTGTGGTATGTTTTTCCAGCAATAAAAAATTTCTTGTAAAGATGCCATAAAATTATGAGTAAAATGCAAATATAATTCATTATAAGTGGGATTAGTCTCACTTGCAATTTCGTTTTCTTGATCTGATAAGATAGCCCAAAGTGCTGCAGAACAATTTTCAGAACCCTGATCTAAGAAATACCGTTTCAATGGTTCCCATGACGAGAGTGACCTATCAAGTGCTTTAAACAAACTTAGCCACCTTGTAGGAACGTGCCGAATAACATCTCTGTAGTCACTCTCAAAGAAATCAAAGCACTCCTCCTTCCTTTTTCTTTGCAGAATTGGAAAACTCTGCAAATACTTTCATAACTATGTTTTCGACATTGACAGGCATTACTTTTAAAGCATTCTTAGTGAGCAGCTATTATGTCATTATTTCTAGCAAACACGAACTCAGAGATAATAAACAAACCGCACGAACTGTAAATAATAATAATAATATAACTCCAAGTTTGGTCGGTTACCGTCGGTATAGTAGAAATACCCTAAATACCCGTCGCGACGTGTCGGTATGTTATTCCTACTATACCAAGAAACATACACTTATACATACTATACAGACCGACTTTGATACTTTAAACCAGCGGTTCTCAAACTGTGGTACGCGTACCACAAATGGTACGTAAGGCATCTAAAGGTGGTCCGCGAATAGATAATAGATGTACTTACCTTCAAATAAAATTATCGTTGGCTCAATTTTATTGAAAATCTATCATTTTTCACATTTTATATTGTAAATGGCAACACTGTTGTTGGTGTTTATTAAACGGGTAATCCCCTGCTCGTAAAATCGTGACGAGTCATGCGTATTTTGTTTTGTTCTGACAAATTGTTGTTTTAATACTATAAAAATTGGTTCTGTTTGACGGTTATCATATAATATAAACTACAAGTTCAAAAAATACGCACACGCAGCACAACTTGTTTTATTTAGTTCGGTGGTACTCGATTAATCCACATTGCACATGAATGGTACGCAAAAACAAAAGTTTGGGAACCGCTGCTTTAAACATTGGTTTCCTCAGCTTCAACCGTAAATTTATAGAGGGCGTTGGTGTGTATCCCAGGCTAGCAGGATAAAAAATTTGGAGACCGCAATATATTTGTTATATGCCGCAAAAGAAATGCAATTTTTCTGCGTGTGGTGCTGAGCACCACTATTTTCCTTTACGTGTGGTGCTTGAGCCCGCGAGCACCGCTATTGTCGCCGGCCCTGTAGTATAGTATATACATATAATATACTATGTATTTGCACGCCGCGCACACTACGACTGGAACACGGTCATTTGTTGAATTCTAACTTGGAAAGAAGTTTTAATTTTTGTTTAGTGTTGGCCGAATGCTTATCATTACTTAAGACTAAAACAGAGTATGCATACCACATGACGATTTTCTTCATGCGTACGCGGGTGTTAAGAATTTTAAATAACATATTCAAGCGCAAGCTTTAAACACCCCGGACAACAATCGGGATTTCCTGGTGAAATCATGATGATATCACAACGTGATTTTTTTTATCACGCTGTGATATCTTGAGTGCATACACATGCTTCATCACAGTGATATCATGTAGAACTCACGGTGTGATATTTGCAAAATTTGCGCATGCGTATGAGCCCTGCGAACTGCGAATTTAAAACCTACCCGCACAACATTCGTGATATTCATAAGAACATCACGTCGTGATTTTCACAAATATTATTCATACTGATATCATACGGAAGTCACCGCGTAATAAATGAAAATCATACCGGATGTCACTGCGTGAGAAATGAAAATCATGTCGTGATTTTTTATGCCATCGCTGTTTGCGATTGACCGATGGTACAAAAAATCATGTCGTGATTTTTTGTGCCAACGTGTTTGGATAATCATTATTGCGCCACGTTCGTACACTAAGAGAAAAATTATGTTGAATCAACAGTTTTTGCGGTTAAATACATTTAATATTTTCTTGGATTTAAATTAACTACATATAATTAATTTAAATCCAAGAAAATATTGAATGTTAAACTGTTGATTCAATTGTTAACATACTTTTTCTTTCAATGTACGAATGTGTCGTAAAAATGAATATCCAAACACCGATGGCATAAAAAATCATGTCGTAATTTTTTATGCCATCGGTGTTTGGATATTTATTTTTGCGCCCCATTCGTATACGTATACATTGAGAGAAAAAGTATACCTAAATATATATTGAATCAACAGTGTTTGTAGTTAAATACATTCAATATTTTCTTGGATTTAAATTAACTATAATATAGTTAATTTAAATATATTCTATAGTTAATTTAAATCCAAGAAAATATTTAACCGCAAAAACTGTTCATTCAACATAATTTTTCTCTTAGTGTACGAACGTGGCGCAAAAATTATTATCCAAACACCGTTGGCATAAAAAATCACCACATGATTTTTTAGGCCATCGGTCAATCGCAAATAGCGATGGCATACAAAATCACGACATGATTTTCATTTCTCACGCAGTGACATCCGGATGATGTCCGTATGAATAAAATTTGTGAAAATCACGACGTGACGTTCGTATGATTTTCATTTTTCACGCGGTGACTTCCGTATGATATCAGTATGAATAAAATTTGTGAAAATCACGACATGATGTTCGTATGAATATCACGAATGTTGTCCGGGACTGTCGGTCGCGATGAATTATCAGTACTAGCAAGTTTTGAATTGTTAGGTTATTTGATTGTTGTTTTTTGTTAATTTCAAAGCCTACTATGTGCAAAAAAACTATCATACGTAATAGGAAATATTGAATGTAAATGGTAATTATTTATAATTGAGGGGCCTAGAAGTAAAAGGGTTTAAGTGCATTTTTGTTAGTTCTGAGATAAATGGATTTAAAGTTAACTTGAATTTTAAAATTCTAGAAAAGAGTTTAAAAAACTGTGTGAATATTTTAGTTTTGTTTAAAGACTAAAAAGGATTATAAAGAAAAAGAAATTTTTCAATTTCGCTTTTTTGTTAATTTTTTTTTACAAAAATGTTCTTGAATCGTCATGCATGTAAGACAAAATTTAGTGGTAAAATGATTTAAGTGCAATAACTGTACTAGAACAAAACTTTATTTTTTAAAATTTGGGTAAGTTTTACAACAAAAAGTATTATTCATAATCAGAATCTAATACAACGTTTTCTTCATCTGAATTAGCTGGTCTTGGTTGGGGTTGACCTAAATTGGATTTTTTTTGGCTCAATACTATGGTCTTAGTTTGTTTCTTTTTTTTCTTTTTTTCTGATGGATCTCGATCGTGCTCTATGTTTTTATAAAATAAGTGGTAAATTGGCGGAATATAGTCCAATAAGGTACCTAAGTAAATTTTTGTGCTTAGCGGCTTTTTTTTAGTTTTTGCTGGAGTTACATGGCCTTCTTCTTCTACTTCTTCAATGATGTCAGGAACATAGTTACTATGTTGAATTCTCATCAGTCACCGATGCCATAGTTGTTCCGACCCCGGTCACACTATGTCAAAACGAGCTACTTGTCAAGGCTTTAGCAGCATAGATAATAGCCTATGTTTAGCAGTAAAAGGTACACTTAAATCGTTTTACCAAAGATATATTTTAAAATATTTTGACAGGTTTTTAAAGACGATAAGAAATGGCGCCATGGAATGTAAAATGTACTTATATAATTTTACCACTAAGTTAGAATATTCTTTAGGTGTGATATTCTGCACTTAGACCATTTATTTAAAAAAGTGCACTTGAACCGATTTATTTCCAAGCCCCTCAATTGTATTTCATTATTATTTATTATTTTATTACAAAAATTTAATATTAATATAGATAAAAATAAAAACAATGGAAGTTTAATTTTTTTTAAATTATTGCACAAAATGGTATTCTATTAGTGTATTAATATACATTAATTGCTTTGTAATCTAGAAATCTCAATAGAAACTATTTTTGTTATATAAAATTGCAAAAAATCGATTTTATTTATAAAGTGCCCAATGTAGGATTTCACCTTTTTTTGGAAAGTAGCTGCGAAATGGTATAAAAAAAATATAGTAAAAAAAAAAATTGAGGTGCAAAGACTTTTGGTTGAAATTAATCGAGGACCACCGTGCCCAGTAACAAAACAGTCGGACTGTTTTTTTATATGGTACAAAGTTTATTTTTTAATTATTCGGCATATAAAATTGTTGAAATTGAATTTATTTGGATTTGAGAAACAGCGTATATTTTTAGTTTCCATTTATTTATGTATATATGTATTCGCGCATCTTTCGTCAAGGTCAAACGATTTTAGAAAATAATCGAGCTTCACTAGAATTTATTATTGAGTGGGAAAGGTCACAGGCTTTTTAAATTTGTTTATTGGATTTTGATACTTTTGGTTGTAATCGCCTATGTATATTATATATTGAATAAGAATAGCGAAGTCACGACTGTTCGCCGTCTCACCGCTGTAATTGCTCTTGTTTGCTTTAAGAAGCGGCAAGGTAGAATTTTTAGCGTGGTTCACACCAAACTGCTACCCGATACTGAAGAGCTCCAAAAGAGCAAAACAGGCTGTCTATCGGTGCCAGTGAGCAGTGTTGCCAGATTGACGACTTCTAGCAATTTGGGCTACTTTTAACACTAAATTACGCCTAGTTGTTTTTAGGATGTCGCACTGCGCCTTACTGGGCTACTTTTTAAATTAAACTTGTGCAAAAATCAGAAATTGACATGATGGCTGTGCCATCTCGTTGACAATCTCATCTTGTTCTTCTTCTTTAGATATTGGCCTTTAATCTATTTCTGATTATTTGGCCAGCTCATGATAGGTTCTCATCTTGTTGAAAATCTTGGACACCCTTGGACAATCCTGTTACCAAAATCATATTGAGTGATTAAAAGAGCAGATTTCACTCGCGTGTTACTTCACTCGCTACGCTCGAGGAATCTCCTCTTTCTCCCACTAGTCGCACAATATACTATTTTCAGTTATTTTGTAAGTATTTTGTATCTGTGTAAAGTACATACTATGATACTAAATATGACTGGTAGTCTGTCGCACTGCTTGGAGCGGACCGCTTTCAAGGCACTGCGGTCGGTGATACAGATATCGATAGAGAGGGCTTGTGGCCGACTGAAATCCATATAACATTAGAGTAAAAAGCTTGATTTGAACGTTTATTAATCATTATTCTTGAAGGAACATGCACTGCATTAATATTTTTTAATAATAATATCATCTTAAAAACAGTTAAATTGATTTAATAAATTACTTTATGCATAATTAATATCAGTAAAACTTATAAAAGAGGAAAATATAGTAAAACTATGATTAATACGAGTTATCTACTTTATGCACAATTACCTATCAATACTAATTTATCAACAAAACTTATAAGAGGATGAGACAGTCAAACGATAAACATTTTTAAATTTTATTTATTAGCATGAGGTAATAAAAATTATAAAAAGCAAATTAAATTTAAACTGATAAATAGAGTGAGTCGAGGGTCCGTCGATAGCGCAGTGGGTTAAGCTACAAATCCGAGACAAACTGCGTCCGTCCGTACCAGATTCGATCCCCGGTCACAGCCTTGGGTGTTGTGCGTGTAAACGTCGGTAGATGAGTCCAACTGTACCATGTTAAAAAGTGGTGGCAGAGAGGATTCCACGTTAAACAGTAGGTAACCCGGAAGGACCGAACCTTATAGCGTTAAGTGAAGAAGTACACACCCTAATCAATGCTTATAAGCTTTGCCTATAAGCTGGGTAGGTCGATATTGTTACTACTCTACTTTTAGAGTGAGTCGAATATACGCCTTTTTTCGAAATTAATTTGGTAAAAATAATAATCTTTGAGGTAGGAAAAATTATTTGCAAAGAAACAATTTTTGAATATATTAAAACTTAAGTAACATTTTTTTATCTCAATGATTATTATTTTTAAGTACACAAAATAATTTCGAAAAAAAAACCAGGACATATAAATTTATTTAAAAGGTTGTTAAAAAGACGTTCATGGCAAAAGCATTTTCAACTTATTTGTTTAGTCTTAACACAACTTTGGAAAAACAAAGAGCTAATAATAATAAAAATAATACTTTTTATTTTTTGTAAAGCTTAAAATTTTCAACGATTTTTTTTGCATTTTCCTATTAGCAAGTTATGAATGTTTTCTTATAGTTTAAACTTATAATTTAGGTAAACGACATAAAAAAATGTTTTTTTACCAAAATTGTTTTTAAACTGTAAAAAAATAATTTAGATGATACCCAAGTGAAAAAGACGACTTGAGAAATAACGGACACCCCAATTACTTACATTGATGATTCTCGCTTAGATTTTCATCTATTTTTTAAGCTTTTTCACAACTGAAGACTGTGACTGTTTAATAATTATCCTTCGCTTTTTGACCGCTTTATAGAGATAGGTGGGACATCCTGGGAATATAGTGGGCATTACGTCGTCAGACAATCTAGAGATTTTCAAGGGGTAAAATTGTGAACAAGTTTAATTTAATAATAAATAATATGAATATATTATACATAATAATAATAATAATAAACATCTTTATTGGTTTCCTTACAGGCTATCGACCGTGGTCTTTCTGCCCAATTTTACAAAAAAAATTTATAAATATAATAATTGTTAATTGTAGTTACAATATTGAATTTATATATATAAAAAAAAATAAAAACATATAAATCTCAAATATTTTAGTCTTCGTTAGTGATGTCCGTGATTATCTCCCATAAAGTTTGTGTAGGATATTTCCTTTTGGGGGGCAGGTTATGGTCTCTACCGTGCATTAAGTTTTCCATAATTTGTATGTTGTGGTGTTTTTTTGCAAATTGGCATGCCAGCTCCTTGAAACGTTCCAAAATGGGGGTGACCTGCGTTGTTTCGTATAGCAGTTGATTTGATGGATTATGAAGTGGATTATCTGGGTGTCTCATTTTGGTGATTATTCTTAAACTACTCCGTTCAGCCACTTCTAGCTTACCTACAGTAGTTTTTTTGCAATTTAGGTAGATTAAGAAGGCATATTCAATAATGGGCCTGCATATCATTTTATAGATTTTAATCGCAGTTTCAGGTTGTATACCGTTATTTTTGTATGTCAGGCTTCTGAAATGTTTGGCTCTTGTAATCATCTTGGTTTTCATTAATTTGGCATGTAAATTGAAATTGAGTTTGCTATCTAAATGTATTCCAAGGTATTTGCATGAATTAGATGGTCGTATTTGTTGATTAAAAATTTTTATAGAGGGGGAATTTATATTTATTTTGTGATTGAATAATATTAGTTGAGTTTTATTGGGATTTGGTTTTATTCTCCACTTGGAAAAAAACTGGATTATATTATTGCAGAGATTTTGTAAGTGAATCAAAGTGAGTTTTAAATTTTTCTGGTGTGCAATTAAAGCTTTATCATCTGCGAATTCTAGAATATATGTGTTAGGATTAAATTGTTGAGAATAGATGTCGTATGTGAATAGGTTGTATAGAATGGGGGATAAAGGAGAGCCTTGCGGGACACCTTGTTGCATAGAAAATGATTTAGATAATTTTTGATTGTGTTTAACTAGACTCGGTCTATTTTTTAGAAAGTTATTTATAAAGTGAATTAGATATTTTGGACAATTTAAGCTGTATAATTTGTATAATAGGCCGGCATGCCACACACTATCGAATGCTTTACTAATGTCCATGAAGAGAGCTGCTGATTTGTTGCCTTTTAGATTGTTTGTTTGAACATTCGAAGTTAGAATAAGCAGTGGATGGATTATATATATGGATTATACATATTATTGTGTAATAATACAATAAATATACTATAAATAATAGGGATAGAACGATACCGATATTAATATCGGTATATCGGCATATCGGCAATTGTTTCCGATTATCGGTATCGTATCGTATCGGCAAGATAATTGCCGATATATCGGCAAAAAAAAATTGCGCTTTTCACTCTTCAGTGCATAAATGAAATACTGTCGTAGGGAAATGTGTATAGTTTTTAAGAAATACATTTTCGCCATTATCTGGAATTTAATGGATTTTAAACAATACAGTTTTTATTTGCAGAAATGCATTAAAACAAAACAAACGAATTCGATAAAAATAAAACCTATAAATTCTCAATCCCTACCACAGTGGGCCACCACTTGTTTTATTTAAGTGTATCTATTCGTTTTAATACACACTGTATAAGGGGCTTCCCAGAAATCCGAAATGTCACTCACTACCAATCACAAACGTTTCCTCGCAACGGAATTAAAACGGGACTTCCCCGATTTTTGCTTCGGTCGTGTATAAATAGATGGAATTATGTTTGCCGATACGATATATCGGTATATCGGCACGTAAATATCGGCATCGGCCGATATATCGTATCGGCAAAAAAAAGTGATATCGTTCTATCCCTAATAAATAATATCTAATATTTTACCCTCAATATTGTGACAAGGCAATTTATGTTAATTTTTATCATGATACTACATAATTATTATGTAGTAGCATAATTTTTATTTACAATGCCAATACAATAATTTTACCTATTTTACCTGATACTTAGCGTATACAGTTTAGTTTGAACTATTTATAAGTTGTTTATTAAATTTTTTTTTTACAAATAAAATCTTTTTTTAAAATAAGTCTGTTCTTACGCGGTATTTTCTTTTGCCAAAAAATTAATCTGTCGCCTGTCACTTTAAATAGAGACACTTTCTATAAACAACTTTTTTACCCATTATTACACGTAGGCACATAACAAGTCTTAACCATTGTAATACCTAATAGTCTCGGACACTGAATAAATTAATAAAAATTACCGGCGAATCCTTAATTTCTCAGATAACCGAACGATTCGCATAGCCCTTTTTCGCGTTGTCTCTCTCTCTCTAGACCTTTCTGTCGAACAGTGACCCAAGTTTAGATCCACTCGTCAGCGGCATAAAGCCGGGTCTACAATTGTCGCAGGGGTCCGATCGCAGAACAGAACGCCAGACATGCGGCATTCGGCGAGTACCAAGCGACTGCTCGCCGAATGCCGATGACGCCGATGACAAATTTTGGTGTTTGTAGAGTGCTCGTGTATTTCCCGTGGTTTGTCGTTATTTTATACAACATCAAAGTAAACGAGTATTCGCCGTTAAGCTTTGAATCTGTATCCACATATTCGTCCTTTTGCAAGCAAAAGTTTAGAGCTAGAAAATATCTATATATATATATATATATATATATAGCAAGTATACCTATTGTTGAATTACCGAATTATTTCTTATTATCTATTGCAGGGTTGGCCAAAAAACGGGTTTAAAAAAAATTATATTGGGTTTTTGTGTGGGTTTTTGTAAAAAAAAATTGTGTTTTTTGTATTGTATTTTGTCGAATAACATACTACCACAAGATATGACTGTAAAAGTAGCTAATAGCACTGTATCGTTATCCATTTCGATAAATAAATATAAGCCAATACTGAATACTCGTTGTTCCCACATAGACTCTATACATGACGAACTACGAATATCTGGTTTAAGGTGCTCGCCATTTGGTGATTACTCCGCGAACACTTGCTGAGTAACTCAACTCCTTGCCAAATGACGAGCAGTCGCTCGGTACTCGCCGAATGCCACATGTCTGGCGCCGCTGCGCAAAGCACCCCGCGTCGCGACGTGGCGATGGAGCAAGGTTCTTTTCTCAGCTGGGTGCTTTGAGCAAGCTTATGTTCTGCGATCTGCGACAATTGTAGACCCGGCTTAATACGGCGCGTTACGTTACCAGTCTTATGTATTATCATGGTACATACTGTTTAAAATGGTGGATGCGGGCTCCATAGGCTTTTAGTGCAAGGCTGTTAATATCAACCCAGTTAACATTCGTGAATTCACTATGGATTTACATAAAAGCATTTTGAAGTCATTTCACGGTAAATATGTACATACAGTACTTGCAAATCCAAGTCCGACCGCGTTGGAAAGGATGGTTGTTCAATACCCGCGTGAAAAGAATAAGGATAGAATGCCAAACAGAATTTGATTGGTCAGAGCGTCAGGCGTGCGTATTGTAAGCGCCTTCTGTTTGGCGTTCTATCCTTGTTATTTTCACGCGTCCTTCCCAAACCGGTCGGACTTGGATTTGCAAGCACTGTATAGGTTCATTTTAAGGCAAGATAGATCCATATGAATCCACGAGTGGATTTCTGATGAGTTTATTTTCCCTTAAAATAAACCTGTAGGAATAATAATGCAAAAGTACGGAAATTTTCCGCCAAAACTAAAAATCGGGATTATAACAATCCAGGTTATTTTGAAAATGCTCGAAAAGTGCTCTAAAGTGCTTTAAAGCGCTCGGGCGATTTTAAAAAGTGCTTTTTATTTGATTTTTCCACCATAACTAGAAATGGGGTTGTAACCTAACTAACAAATTAGTTAATTTTTTGTTTACAAGCGTTTAAAAATTTTAAAGATAATATTGCTTAATATGTATGTTAATAATTTTCCTAGTCCTCTTCTCAAGGAGGCTTCCTAGTCGTCGATCCCCTTTTGTTCAAAAATCAAAACTTTTTACTTTTGACTTAAAAGTCTCTTTATTTTGAACAATATCAATAAATACACTTATGTAAATATGTTTTCATTAAGCTATATCACAACGAAAATTCATAATTCGAATCAATAATGAATCTGGATTCATGCTTGACTCACATAAGCGCCATCTCGTGGATCCATGCTGACTTAACATCCATTCGCATCAGCGTCATTTCGTCCATGAGCTATGATCTAAATGTGAATCAATTGTGGATTCACGAATGTTAACTGGAAAGCTTTTAAACCAAGCTGGATGAGTTAAAATCCTCTTTATCAAGCAGTAAATGAGCCCTAGCACGTACTTAATATGAATAGCTAAAAGTATATTCCACCTACGATATTGTCTTTACTATTAAACAGGGTGTCAAAAAACATGCACCAATGCTCGGCTGGAGATTTGTCATCCAAAAATAAGAACAAAAGTTCGTATAACCGTAGGTCCGGAAATACTTAGTTTTCAAGATACGGGGTTAAACATTATCTCAAAAATAGTTTGCCCGAACGAACGTTATTTATACCGTACGTTTTGTCATTTTTCTCCAAAACGGATTGATTTATCAAAAAATATTGCGTTTTGTCAATTTTTATGCAATAATATGGTTTTTATTTTTTCTGTGGATAACGAGGTAAGATACGAAAACAACTCAAGAGATAAAAAATATTTTTAGTGGCTTAATTATAACAAAATATAAAAATTTCAAAAAAGTCAGTGGCCTACATTTTTGTGTCAAATATTCGTTAACGTGCTTCTCAGGGACTCCACTGGACTTGACTATTTTAATTTAGTCAAAACTAAATTAGCTCCTCATTAGTATAAATAACGTTGCCATATTTCAACAAAACAACATGTTTTAAAAAATCTGTTTTCTTAAATGTATCTGGTAAACTAAGCATATCCGGAGCAACGTTTAAATGAACTTTTTTTTCTCTCCAGCCGAGCATTGGCGCATATTTTTTGAAACACCCTGTATATTGTAAAGGGAAATTGGTTAATTTGCGCTCCCATTCAATATTAATTACTTATAAATAATATAACGTTAGATATACTTAAAGCAATCAGTACCTATAGCCATTTGACTTATTGGGAATTTTGCAGTTTGGTCGTAGCCCATAAGTTACTACCGGAGTAAATTGCATGGCGCCCCTTACCATATAAATTCTAAAAATAGTTTGTGCGTGGAAAATGCTACAAAATTGGTTTAAATGTATAAAAAAGTGTTTTAGCAAATAAAATTTATTTTTTGTTCTTTATTATTGACGTTAATACCCTCGTATTAGTGTATGTCAAAATTTGTGATAATTTTAATATTGAACCAACATTGAAAACACGTACCTATTAATCCATACAAATCTTTATAAAAACTGTTATTTAAAAATAGATAATATCCGATTTTTATAATTTTTAGCCAGCTGAAAGAAAAGTGAATTTGGAAGATGTGGTCGTAACAGAAATAACAGCAGAAGGTACGTTCTTTGTCCAAAGAGTGGCTGACGGTCCAAAAGCCGAATCCTTGTTAGCTAAAATGAGACAAGAATTCGAAGCTAGTCCGCCTCTTCCCGGTGCATATACACCTAAGCGTGGAGAAGTGTGCGCCGCTAAATTTAGCGTTGACGACGAATGGTACCGAGCAAAGGTAGAAAAGGTGCAAGGAAGCAACGCAACCGTTCACTACATTGACTACGGTAACCGAGAAACCATACCTGTGACTAGATTAGCTAAGTTACCCGCCGCATACGTCAGTGACAAAGCATTTGCCACAGAATTCGCTCTTCCCTATTGTTCCCTGCCTAAAGACGACGAGTACGCCGACACTGCCATCAAGTATCTAAAACAGGATGTGCTAGTTCCTAAACTACAACTTAACGTTGAATACAGAAACCAAGGGACACTTCCGGCCGCCTCTTTACATTCCGACAAAGGAGACCTCTTTAAAAGCCTAATTGAGGAAGGTCTTTTACTTGTAGACAACATTAAGAGCAGAAGACAAAATAAATTGGTAAGTCAATAGTTAAATTAATTGGTATAAAAAAGTTTAGACAAATAATTCATTAATGTGTTTAACATTTTAGTTGGATTCTTATAGAGCAGCTCAGGACGTTGCTAAAAAGGAACATAGCAATATCTGGGAATATGGAGACATAACCGAAGATGATGCTAAAGAGTTTGGACTTGGAAAATAGTAAGTATGCAAAAATTACGTTTTAAGAATAACGTCAAAAATTTTACAGCAAATACTAAATTTAAAATCAATTACTTTTGGATTTTATTTCTTCTTCTTCTGACTTCAAGGAAGATCCAACCATATTTAGACAGTTGCTAGTTTACTAAGATAAAGTTAAAAGATCTACACAAATTATTTTACCCCACTGTGCGTATACATTAATTGGTCATCAGTATTGCCCTTTATACGGGTTTATTGACTTTTCTGTGTTTAGGCTGTTCAAAGTCTTTCAGTGTTTTGTTTAGTTTTAAACACTTTTTTATTGGGGCCTCTTAAGATTATGGGTTTTGTGACGTTTTCACTTGATTATTGGTTTATTTATACTGCTCTGCTATTATTATTATTATTCTGCTACCTTACCTTAGGAGCCCGCAGCTTTTAAGAAAAGCGCAGACCCAATCTGGTCGGGCATGCTTTATTTCCTCGGTCCCCTGATGTGTCCTAGTCTGCTATTGACTAGAGTCTCGCATTCGTTGACTATGCTCGGTAGTTTCGTCTACTTCGCTGCAGTAACAAACAATACGTCTCGTTGCTGAGGTGATATTTGACTACTCAGTGCCCTGTTAGGACTCCTGTGATGGCTCTTAGCTGGTTCCTGTTTAGTTTCAGGAATCTGTTTGCCTCTTTACATTTTGTAGGACCCTTTACAGAGACCCTTGAATGTGGCCTTGTTCTCGCTATTCGTTCTGGGCCCGGTTCTTGATCTTGGCTTTTATCAGACAAGAGGCAACCCCTATAGCAGGTTCTGGCCCTATAAAGGCGGTGTTACTGCCCTTACGAGCCAGCTGCTCTGCTTTCTCGTGGCCTTTGATACCTCGATGAGCCGGTACCCAGACAAGGGCGACCTTGTTAAGCACACTGAATAATTCTAGGGTTTTCATGCAGACCAGCGTAAGTCTCGAGATGATCCTTTCTGAGGAAGAGCCCAGAGTGCTGCTTGACTGACATTTGCTTGGTCGCAGATCAGGACGGCATAGATTTTAGTCTGATATACAGTTGAATATCAACCTAGTGCAAGGCATATTCTCGCCTCAAGTCGCTCTTCATATAAACCTATGGTTTGGAAGCCGCCTAGGTCAGGCTCGGTCCAGTCGTTTCTTGGTAAAACGACTTTATATCTTCTGAGGGGGGTGACGTCCTTGGCATTGCATACCTTCTTGTGGGAAGGGGTTCCCGATTGATAGTATTAGTTCAGGCCCTTGCATGCCCAGAGCTCTCCCCCCTGTGAGCCCATTGTCTCCAATCGTTGAGTCTGACCAAGGCCTTCTGAGCTCGTGCCTCTACAAAGAGATGTATATGCGTTAGTCCCAGTATGGCCTCCGTTGCCAGTGTTGGAGTGGTTCTAAAAGCTCGAATTATTTTCTTGTAGGTGATTTGCTTAGCGCGTTTTACCATTCTATACTGCAGTATGTGATCATTGGCCTTAATATTCCTTTGTAAAGCCAGTGTACTATACTGGGTTGTAAGCCCCAGGTGCGTCCAATGGTACTTCTGCAGGCCCATAGGCTAGCAGTGGCCCTCTGGACGACCCTGGTGACGTGATCCTTCCACGTAATCCTGGAGTCAATGATGACTCCCAGGTATTTGACCAATTGGGATGTCAGTCTTGATCCGAAGACCGTGAGCCCTTCCAGGTTTACGTTTATTTGGTTAGTGAACCACTTCGGTCTTATCCGGATTGACGGAGAGCCCTTGATCGTCGCACCACGTTTCGACCTTATTAAGAGCTCTTTAATGGTGTTTGGTACCCTTTCAGCCACGACAATGACGAGGTCGTCCGCATAGCTTAGTGTATATACCTTCCTGGTTTAGGATGCGGAGTAGCCAGCACTAGGCACCACAGCCTCTTTGTGGGCAGCCTCTGGGTACGGTTGAGCTGATCTCCTTACTTCCAATCGAGCTTGTTATGATCCTGCTTTCAAGCATGACACGAATCCATTTAACAATAATGTTAAAGTTTAATTTTTAGATTGCTTGAAGATATTTTAACTTATTTATGTTATTTATTTTTTGTTTTTAGGTTTGTTGAATTTGGGGGACTGTATAACAGAGCAAAATCCTGCGTTAAAATTAAGTAGACTTACTAAATAATGTTTTTTTAGTAACTTTCATAAATTTTTAATATAAAAATAATTTAGTGATTGATATTAAGCATTATTATGGAAATGTATGTTAAATTTTTGCATACCCAAAAATGTTGTTTTTTTTTCGAATGCATTCATTATATTTATAAACTATTTTATTTATTAATTATTATTTATAATCATAAATTTATTCTACGTCAAACTATTATAAATATCTTGTAAGTATGTATGGTATCTACCTTACTTGACTAAATTTAATCAGTTTTATATTATCATAGCAAAAATGTAATTTGTATTTACAACCGTTATATTTGTATTTATAATTAATTATTTGTAAACATATTTTTATACATTTATATAATTACAAATATTACATTTTAAAGGTGTTAATTTTTTTTTTAATTGTAGTTCTTTTTATCTATATATACTTATACAACATGACAGATTTTTATTTTTTAACTAAAATGCTCAATATTAGTTTCAAAATGGTATAATTTCATATATGTTAAGGGTACGGATGTCAAAGTGTAGGATATGGCTCTGTTATAATATAATAAAATCATAATAATTGTTGACAATGTGGTTTTATTATGGACCTAATTTCCCAAAAACCTTTTATAGTATAATGCGAAATTTGCAAATTACCTGATTTAACCCGCTTCAAAATTCCACCCGCAAACATGACGAAAATATCCAATTTTCGAGTAAAATACTTGCAAACGGCATCACCGGATCGGACTGACAGAAGAAAGATGCAATCATTGGTTAGCTGATAAAATCGTCTAGAACTGTTCCAAAAACAACAACTATTAGACATGTTTTTGTTTTTGGATTTTTTTTTGGAACTATGGTTTGATGAATATTTGCGTATATAAAAAGAAACTATTAAAATAAAACGTACAGTAGCAACAATTATCTTATTATATACTAGGTAATTATGCAATAAACTTGGCTTATAACAAAACAGCAAAAATGTCTTTGTATTTTATTTTACAATAATCAAATAGAACCTCTCTGAATAATTCCGGATATTTATTTTTATTGCTATAGGGGCATTTCACATGAAGTGGACAGCAAAAAAAGTGACGTTCTAAAATTTGTTCATATTTGGATTAATTGTACTTCTAGTAGGTATGAATGTGGACACACAATATTTTTTTGTATTACTTAAAGTAAATTATAGCCATTTACAGTAAGTATGTTTATTTGTCAAGCCAATAACTGTTATTGGCTTCTAAAGAATTGTTATTGAAATTAGTATTTTTTGGAAATACTTTTTCAAATTAAACAATTTTATTTTAAAATATTAAATATGGAGACTTAAATAGAAAATGTACTGTTCTTTAAAATACAAAATAGAACTGGATTTGTATTTTTTTTAATATACAAAACCGGAAATCAGAATTTTAGTGATTCGACCAGTTTTTTTTTCTTCAAAATAGAGCCTAAAGTACATCTATAATACACCAGAAGTTTCAAAATGGGATCTGCAATAGTTTAGGAGATAAATGAGTTAAAGTACATACGTGTCGCACTGAGCTTTGTACTCTAGCTCATTGCTGCCACCTCTACCGATTTATCGGTAGATCTACCGATTTTCGAATACATCTACCGATTCTAATTCAAAATATCCCGATTTTTAAATATGTATATTTTTAAAATACAATAATTCGATTTGGTTAAAAATGTTATTTAGTTTGCTTAAGGTAGTTGTCGTGGTACAATATTGTCCAAAATTTTTAGATTATACGCACCGTAAAAGTATACGAGCTTGTAGCTAAGTGATTCATATTTTTTTCGCAAGACTGTACCCTTGGAGACGTTACATATACGTAATACTTTTACATATATTCATAAGTTTTAATCCGGCAACGACGCTTATGCGCAACCAATAGATATATTGGAGACAGTATAGATCGATACGTAAATACATAGTGTTTAGTGTTTACTTTTTTAACAGTATCCAATAAATCGAATAATGTCTGAAAATTAAATAAGAAATAAAGGGAGATTTATTAAAAAGAAATTTTTAGAAAAACTTGTACGACTAATTCAGTCAATAGAAAAGGGTCGTATACAACAACAAAAAATTGTACTGATAATATTTTTTTTTATTACTCAAAATGTTCCTTTTTTTAATCCGTAATAAATATTTATATGTTTATTATTGTTTTTTATTATTATTTATTATTGTTTATTAATATTTATATGTTTATTATTATTGTTTTTTATTTTGAAATATTGATCTTCATCAGTCTGTTTGAATTTACTGCGCAAATAATATCTATAGATATATATATATGTGTATATACTCGCGTACAGCGTTGTTTTTTATCTGACTCTGACTAGAATTTATACTTTTTTACAAATTGTTGAACTTTAAACGGTTATTTATAAACAATTGGACGGTCAAAATGTTTTATTATTTTATTTTTTATAACCAAGAAACTGGTACAGAACTACAGAAAGCGTACCTATACAATCCATGTTAATTATCCAATTTTTAATTGAATTTATCTCGGGTTATAGACTGTCAATCGACTCTAAACTTTAAGGATAATTGTATTGTCATGTCCTTAATAAGTATAGAAAAATTTAAAATTTTTTGATGGTATGCCTACATTAGGGTGTCCCTTTATTTTTTTTTCGCATACCCTCTAATTATGTTTATTACTTGTTTATATACTCCCAGTAAAAATTTCAGCTCATTCTATAAACGGGAACCCGTGCCGACTTGCATCTAAACCCTCCGTTAGCCAACGTTAGGCGCGCGCGGTATTTTGTAACACGAAACACTTTAAAAAGAAGATATAGTTCATGACTGTATTTTTCTAATGATTTTATTAAATATGATTACTAATTAATATTATTGCTTTTGTTTCTATCATTTCTTTCACTAATTTAGTTGATTTTATCACTTAAATATATTAATATACTAATTAGTATTGCTAAAATTAAATGAAATTTCAGCTTTTTATAAGCATTTCTTTTCTTGATGTCCTCCCAAAAATATTTCAGACAGTTCAATAAATTTTTGGTAGTCATCTCTCATAATAGACTCTTTTAGTTATTTAGAGTAAAACCCATTAAGTATATCAATTTCAGAGTTTAAGGCCTATTCACCAGACCCTTCTGGGTAACTAGCCACTCCCTGTGAAAATATACATTTTTATCAAAGTATACACATAAATAAAATTATATTTTAACATTTGTCAATAATTTATAATATAAGGGTCACGTAATAACAAACACAAAATGACTTACGATCGAAGACCTCGCGACCAACCGTGTTACAAAATACCGCGCGCCTAACGTTGGCTAACGGAGGGTTCAGATGCAAGTCGGCACGGGTTCCCGTTTATAGAATGAGCTGAAATTTTTACTGGGAGTATATAAACACGTAATAAATATAATTAGAGGGTATGCGTAAAAAAAATAAAAATAAGGGACACTCTAGCCTACATATTTGTGTTTAAGTTTTTAAATATTTGATTTTTATGTTGTAAATCTTTGTAAAAAAAAGTTTTTAAAAAATTAAACGAAAACTAAAGTTTAACTTATTTTATTAATCAGTTTAACTTATTTTATTAATCAGATTAAAAACGTTCTGGCAGAAGCATAAGGGGAAAACGACCATCTACCGATTTTAGACGAAAATCTACCAATTTAATTCTTGATATCTACCGACGTCAGTCGGTAAGAGGGTGGCAGCACTGCTCTAGCTTCCTTCCTTCCTTCCGCAACAAAATCGCACCTTAAAGGTGCGATTTTGTTGCGACGTTCAGAAGTTGCGGCCCGCCGCGACGTCTGGCAGTGACGGCTAGCCGTTGCGTTCCCATGTTTTAAGGTCGCAGACTGCGACTGAACGCGCCAACCAAAACGTATACGGGTGAAAATCAAAAAATCTTTGGAAAGCGACCTACAACAATTAAAAAACTAAAATGTTGCTTTTTGTCCATTAAACTTTTCAATATTCTAAAATAAAGGTTTCGCAACATTATAAAGCTATTCTTTGAGATCAAGGAAAGGTAGTTTTTTTGTTATGTTGATAATTGTTGTCTTCTGATCTCAATTATGTCCAGTCGGTAACAGTATAGTTTGTCGGGAATAAAGGTTCTGTAAATGGAATAATAATCAAAATATATGTTTAAAAAAATACTTTTAGTAAATACCATTAAAATCAAAACATATTATTTGGATATCTGACCGATATTTTTTTAAATTATCTAAAATAATGTAAAAATTATAAAAACTTGTGGAATTTTTATCTATAGTTTCATAAAAAAATAGAAATCTGACTTGTAAACGTGTATTATTCTCGGTTTTTGATACACTGTATTTATAACTTATAAATAAAAATATAAAAAAATACAAAGAATAAACAGTATTTAAAAATAATAATAATAATAATAAATAATAGTTAGAAGAAGAAGAATAACCTTAAAATTCTGTATGCAATAAAATTGTGATTTTAAAGTAAAAAGTAGCAATTAAAACTTAAAAACTACAGATTTACATTGCTTGAAGCTTAACCACTTGTATAATTAAAAAAAATAACAGCCACACGGCCACACGGACAAGTGATATGGCGAAGAAAAAACCCATGTGCTTGGTTTGTAAAAAACCCCTTGGAAAATCTAAAACAACAATCAAATGCCAGCGGTGTAAACTCTGGGCCCATCAAGACTGTGCAGGGGTAAATACTAGCTGGACATGTGAATCCTGTAAAGAAGAATCCAATACCGAAGACGAAATGTCAAGTGAAGTAGAGGATAGTTCTGAGCCAGAAAGTGAACCTACCACCAAAAACAATGGAGTCAAGCCAAAAAGAAAATACACTATCAATGATGTAATGAACAAGCTAGGGAAAATTGAATCCAAATATGATCAACTCTTGGAAAAATTCAACGAAGTATCAAAAGAAAATAAGAAGCTCAAAGAGGACATAAAAGAGTTAAAACTTAAACAAAAACAGCTTGAAAAGCAGAGTATAAGCAGCACTATTGAAGTAAATAAAACAAAACAAGAAAAATTAGCCCAAAACCTAATTATACAAGGCTTGGACAAACAAAGTGATAAAAACTACAAAAAATTAGTCATTAAAATTGGAGATGCATGCAATATAAAAATTCCTGAAACCAATATAGAAAAAATACAAAATATCAGCAAAGAAGAATCAAAACCAATATTAAAGGTATCCTTTGCCTCAAAGACTGAAAAAGATAAATTAATGTCAGCATACAAGAATAAAAAGGGTCTAAAACGTGAAGAAATTGGCCAGGAAGGAAATGAGTCAATTTATCTCAATCATGATATGACTCCGGAAAATCAGATGTTATTTAAACAAGCCAGAAATCTAAAAAATGATTTGAAATTTAAGTTTGCCTGGTTTAACTATGATAAAATAATGCTCCGAGAAAAAGAGGACAGCAAAGTGTTTGAAATTGACAGCGAAGATATGTTAAATAAAATTAGAAAAACCCACTTGGAAAAAAACTAAAAATGAATTCTGACAACAAACTACTTGTACTTTATTTAAATATTCGTAGCATAAGAAATAAGGTTGAGGAAGTTGAAATTCTATTGCAGCAGTATAAACCAGATCTCCTAGTTCTAGCAGAAACATGGCTATATGAGAACGAAGCTCCACACATGAAATTTAATAATTATAATGGTATACACTCGGCTAGAAATACAAAAAAAAGTCCTCGAGGGGCATCTATTTATGTCAAGGAATGCTATCCATATGAACTTATTACTAATGAAAATCAGGAAAACAATATACTAGTGCTTAATTTCAGAGATTTTAACTTTAAAATGGGTGTTGTTTATAAGAGGCATAGATCAAAGATTGAAAATTTCTTGGATGACCTTGAAAAAATATTCTGTGAAAATAAAAAACTGTTACTTTTAGGTGATTTTAACATAAATTTATTGGAAAAAAAGTCAAACTCGTATCGATATAAAGAAAAAATTATGTATATGAAACTTCTTCATGAAAATGGATTAAATGTTGTTAATAAGATTACAGAAAAACATGCTACACGCATAGACGAAAGATGGGGATCTAAAACAATAATAGACCATGTTATTACAGATCTTCCCTTAAAAATTCCACTTAAATTACAAAATCAAAACATCACCGATCATAAAATGATATCCTTCAATATTGATGTAACAAATATTCATTTGAATAAAGAAAAACAAAAATATACATCAAAGATAATAAACTATAAGAATCTGGAAAACAACATAAATGACTATATTCACAACACAAACATAACAAGTTTTGACCAGCTTATCAAGATGTTAAATGAAAATATCAAAAGTAACACTGTACAAAAGGATAGACAATATACAAAATCACTAAAAGAAGGTTGGTTTACTCAGGAAGTACTCAAAAAAGTAAAGGAAAGAGATAGAATGTATGTCAAAATGGTAAAGTGTCCAACAAATGGAAAATATAAAATAGAGTTTAATATTCTAAAAAAAATGGTAAAGAAACTTATAAGGCATAACAAACAACAACACATAGCACACAAATTTGAAAGCACAGATGGGAGACCTAAGAAGCAATGGGACTGTATAAAAAAACTGATAGGTAAAAATGAGTCCAAAACAGGTTGCTCAAAGTTAATTATAAACAACAAAGAAATTACGGAACCCGAGAAAATTGCTGATGAAACAAATAAATATTTTATAGGAATAGTAAAAAACATCATTAAACCATCAAAAAACAAAGAGTGTACACTAAACCATAATTCAAATCAATCATTATACCTACAATATACTACGAAAGAGGAAATATTATCAATAATAAAAAAATTAAAAACAAATGCTAGTCCTGGACATGACCAAATAAAAGCCATAACGGTAAAAAAGCTTTCAAAAGTGCTTGTGCCTACACTAACAAAGTTAATCAACCAGCATCTCAAACTAGGAACATTTCCAGATATCCTAAAGATTGCTCGTGTGACCCCTATCTACAAAAAAGGAAGTAAAACCAACTTAGCAAACTACAGGCCTATATCTGTGCTTTCAGTATTCTCTAAAATTTTTGAAATGGTCCTACACAAAAGACTCATAAACTTTTTGAATGAAATCAACTTCTTAAGTTATCAACAAAATGGTTTTCAAGAAAAAAAAAGCACACAAACTGCGATAATAAACCTAACCGAAAATATCTATAAGAATTTAGAACATAGAAAAACAATCCTAGCTGTATTTCTTGACCTATGTAAAGCTTTTGATGTGGTTGATCCTGAAATTCTGTTAAAGAAGCTTGAGAAAATTGGAGTTATAAATAGAGCCTTTAAAATATTAACTAATTACTTCCACAACCGGTTCCAATACACCAACATTGATAATAAAAATAGCAAGATGGAAAAAATTCTGTATGGAGTTCCACAAGGGTCAGTGTTAGGACCTCTACTGTTCCTAATATACGTCAATGACATAACTAAATGTGACATAAAAGGTGAATCAGTCCTATTTGCGGATGACACCGGACTTTTCTATTCCGGAAGTGAGGAGGAAGTGTTTGGTTGGGCCCAAAATGACCTAAATGTCATAAATGTGTGGACTAAAAAAAACAATATTAAACGCAATGAAACTAAGTGCAACTATCTAGTCATAAAAAATAGAAGAAACTGTGATAACTATTCGCTAAAATTAAATAATCAAATTTTGGATAGAGTGAATAGTGCAAAATATTTAGGTTTAATTATTGATGACAATCTTAGTTTTAGTAACCACGTTCAAAGTCTTAAAGATAAAATTGGTAATCTAGGCTACTATCTTAGAAGAAATGCTTATTTAATCAACAACAAAACAAAATATTTAATATACAATGCCTACATTAATTCCCACCTAACATATCTTCCAGCCTTTTGGGGGCATGCAGCAAAAAAGGACCTAAAGACTTTGCAAATAACTCAGAACAGACTTCTAAAACTTTTATTTAACAAACCTTATCGAACCAGTACTACAGATCTATATAATGAATTGAATATATTAAACATTAATGAGGAGATAATGTTGGACAGTGTTAAAGTAGTGTACAAAATCAAAAAAAACCTGATAAATACAACAATTAACTTAACTAAAAACTGTGACAAACACACATATAATACTAGAACAAACGAAAACTACCACATAGATCCAAACACCACCAAATTTGGAGAAAGGAGAATAACGCAATCTGCCCTGAAGTGGTTCAACATACTCCCTGAGACAACCAAAAACCAAAGAACAATAGAAGCCTTCTCTACATCAGTTAAAAACTACTATATATCTTTAAGATAACACTGTGATAATTAAAAGTACCTGAATGTTAAATTATGTTAAATTATATTAGTCTTATACTGTATTTGTTATATATATATATTTTATTTATGTTTTCTATACATAGCACCTGTTATGGAATCTTGTATTCTTTTTGGGTTATTAATAAATTAAAAAAAAAAAAAATATTATGCGTTACCGATAGGACATTTACGTTACCGACTAGACTACATATATTGTATATTGTCTGGAATATAATAAAATCCACTGCCGTAATTTAAAGTAAAATTACACATTATAATTACTGACTTTAATTAGTATCTGACACAACAAATTAACTTAAGTTAACAAAAAAATATATAATAAGATTTAATTTTGAAAAGCATTTTTCAAACATTCGTCAATGATGCTAGATTCCGGAAACTGAAAACGAGCATTTTTTGCTGTACCTGGTATCTCAAAAGGTGGCTTTTTTATGTAATATAAAACTTCCTTTTTATCGATATCTTGTATATCTGTTTTTTTGGGCCAAATAAAACAACCACCGTGACGAGCCATGAATTTCACATTCAGTTTTTCTTTTAAAGATTTTAGGATAACACCTAGAAAAGAAAATATATTTAGTTTTATTAATACAATCTACGTATCCATGTTCACACACCTGGATACCATTGATAACCATAAACAACAGCAATCCAATCTTCACCAACCCTTTGTACACTGTTTGGGTTATCAGAATCGTTTGGTATTATAACTGGTGTTAATACAATTGGCGAATTATTTTCAAATGCTTGTGAATAATTTGAACTAGATGCTTTATTGTTAAACGAAATTTTTCCTTTGCCTAATGTATGGTGCAAACAAACTGCGTTAAAGTCACATTTAATGCAACTAAGTTCACGGAGATAAATTGAATTTCCCTCACTCTTTGTCCATGTTATCTGATGAAGCTGCATAATTTTGGGAATTGCAGGAATTTTGCCTTTAATGAAACTTTTCATTTCTTCAATGTCAGAACTTTTTACTTGAAACAAAAAAATTCCTGGGCACGCCTTTTGTAGAAGGGTTACGAACTGATATACCGTGGCGACATCATTTCCTCTACAAATGTACTTGTCCGCTGTTCTTTTAAGAACATCGCCTACGCCGTCCATGGGTCCTTTCCCATGCCCTGCTTCAGTAAAACTCCAACTACATTTTATTATGTAAGGGCAAATTTGAGAAAGCTTTTGGGTTAATATACTGAAATTATATCTGTTTTTGTATTGTGCCGATGGCCCATCTGACACAAAATGAATAGTATCAATTTCGGGAAACTCATTTAGTTTTAAAAGAATGGGGTTTAAATGTGCCCATATAGCGTGTGCACCATGATCTAAGCAATCAGAAGAAGTTGCAAATGAAGTTGTTTTAATATTACCAAACGATTTTGTGTATTTAACCCCAGTATGTAAAGACAATTGTACCTTAGAAGCTCCAAAATGCATAGCTTGTGCCTCAGCATGATACTTGCATACAAAATTTTCGGAAAAATCGATTCTTAGTAAAGTTTCGTTGTGGTCCAAAGAAGCAATTTTTTGTTTTATTTCTCTATACTGATGACACATGTTAAATTGGTGTTTTGGAAACGGTGCCAGCTGCTTTTCGAACATTACCATCATATCTTTTACCGAAATTTGATTACATCCTTTAACCATTCTATGTACTTCTTTATCTTTTCCTTTTATTTGTCTTATTTCACTTATTCTTTTCCACTGCATAACTGTGTGCATTGTGCTTAAAAGATCAGTGCTTACGTCGATTTTTTTGTTAGAGCATTCTCTACATTGCCTATACATACACGACTTGTCGATAATATTGCAACAAAATATTGAACACACAGAATCTAGCTTTTTGCTCTTAATTATCTTTAACTGGTACATTTTGTGAAGTAAAAATTCAAAGTTTGCATGTTTAACACATAGGCAAGTATCCCTATCTGTTAGCTTGGGCTGAACAATCCATGTAGGCCGAAGTCTTAAAAAAGAAGAGTATGAAATAGTCGACTTATATTGATGTTTGTACTTGGTAAAAATATCTTTCATGGACATCAACAGCAATCTCTTTTGTTGATTTCTTTTGTGGTCTTTTTTACCAGGGCACATTCTTGAGTTCTGGTCATCTTGTAGAAATCTCAATATATTTTCCTGTTCTCGAATCAATTTTGTATTTTTCTTTTTGTTTATAGAGGTAAATAGTTTTCCACTTGCAATATTTTTTCTATCATTATAATCCAACAATCCCTTCGCTGCATTTAATAGCCTGTACTTTTTAAAATATTTATTAGACACCAGTTCGGCAATAATTTGTTTCCTTTTTTTGCCAGATGTTTTCTTTTTCTTTGTTAATTCTGAAGTGACTATTTCGCCTAATAACAATTTCTTTCTGATATTTTCGAACACGGGCTTGTTGCCTAACATTTGTCTAACCTTTGCGTGGAGATGGAGAATCAATGATATTTACTTGATTTTCGGAACTATTTACTTTATTTTTCATTCTTTCATATCTTTTTTTGTACTTATCAATTTGGCGTTTATAATTTTTAAGTTTTAGTTCGGCTTCCTTCAGCTTTTCTTCAGTCTTGATTAATTTGCGAAAAACTTGAGATCTTTCTCGGGAAACCTTTTTTCTTCCGCATAATTTTCTAGAAGAACTAGTGCGGCTTATTATCTCAGTGTTGTTATTTTGATTCCCAGGTGGTGATGCAAGTGCCCTTTCTTTAGGGATAGGAGAAGAAGTACGACAAATTTCCATCTGAATAACATCATTACTCTCCGCACGTAGACTCTCTGGAGAATCAGGTGGAGTTTTCTCATTTAGCACGTTTTCGAGTAGTTTTTCTTTCCTAATTCGAGATCTAGTTTTTCGTTTACTGTCTCTCCAAGTCTTTTTCAACTTTATTTTTTCCCTGTCGGATAAGTCTATAAATGACGGATCTTTTAATCGCTTAGCCCTTCGATATTCCCTATCCCTCTCTCGTTTCTTCTCTTTTTCTTCTTCACTTAAACCTGCTCTGTGACGACGTACTCTCTCTTTAGTTTTTTCTCTAACAGTTTCAGAAGTAACAAATTTCTTGTTTTTCTTTTTAGATTTACCGATTTTACGTTTTATTATTTTAGTTTTCTTTCTTGAGTCTTTTTTCTTACAAACAGTTTTAGCTATACATTTATATTTATAACATGATCTATTATCAATATCCACGCTGTCTTCAGTCTTTGAATTGCTTTGAGTAAAAGGAACAATATTATTATTCTTAAAACCGCTGGAACTATTTGTGCATATCGTAGATTGAAAATCATTTTTATTACCAATTTTCTTTTGTCTCGTTTTCTCTTTACGCAGGGCTAAAGCATTTTCTTTGTCGCTTTTTAATTTCGCAAGCATATGACCATATTTTTCTTTAAGGTCCATATTCTTACTGCAAGCAATAAACAAGTTTTAAGAATTGTGATACAAAACAGTTTTGCAGAAAATGTATTGAAGCACTTGTTAATTGTTGCTTATATAATTCAGTCCTGTCGGTAACAAATTATTAGTTGTAAAATTTGTTACCGACAGGACGTTACCGACAAGACATTATATAACTAAAGGTATTGTCTACTGCGCCGCCGGCGGGTTTTTGAAAATTTTATGGCTTCCCCGCCGCCGGCGTTTTTTAAATTTTATTGCCGCACCGTCGTTGTTTATGTTATGTTATGTTATACCTTTAAATAACTTTATTCAAAGTGTTATACCTATATAAGTGGAATTATGGTTATGTTATTAGCCATATATATGTAAAAATGGAAGATATTGTTGTTGTTTCCTTGGAATCACATTAAATTACATCACATTTAATGTTATAATAATTATTAATAATAATATCGTTACGTAAATGTGTAAAACTGACAAGTCCATTTTTTGCAGTTTATGCATTTTTCGTACCAAATGAAAAAATGGTTTTACACATTTAGGTGACGATATGTTAACATTTTTAATGTTAATTTCAAAATATTAGTTGAACAGTACAAGGCAGATCGTTGACTAAGATTTTGGTATAAAAAACAATAGGTAATAGTATTACTATTACGGGATTGGCGGTTCAACGCCATTCCACATCCTAAGATGTGGATATTGGTTATTCAACAGAGTTATTTAATAGTAAAAATGTTTTTTTAAGCATTTAAACCAATATTGGATAAAAAATGTATACATGTCCTAGCATTAAGTTAACAATTGTTAATATCAATTAACATTGATTTTTGACCATAATAACTGCAGTTATTCATACAAAAAAATCAGCTTGTTTTAAAAAAATGTGCCACCCATAAAAAGCTTGAAAATATCAAAATGCGTCAGGAGAAAAAATACTTACATATATTGCAATATACTTTTATATTTCATTAAAAAAATCTTTTACACAAGAAAATTTAATATTTAAATTTAATTATAATATATAATTATTTAAGTCAATCTTTTGGCCCTTTTAATGATAAGCATTCCTTTTAATAATAAGCTACTCAATTAATTTTTTTCCTAGCGAAAAAAGATTTTTGTCATTCCTTATTTTACTTGATAAACATTCTGGAGAAAAAAATGCTTGTTTTATCTCATCTTAAGATCAAACCCTATAGACAATATATACCCAACTTGGGTGGCTGGGGATTTTAGTCAAATCCATTGTTTCCCTAAAATTAAAAAATCATAAACCTTATAAATTTAGAAATACTAATAAAACTTACGAACTCAAAAAATTTGGTACATTCTATCCAATTGTCTTATTTTAAATATACTATTGGACCACATTTAGATATTGCCTTTAAAATTGTGTGGGAAAAAGGCTTTGCAGCAGTTTTTACTTTTTTTCAAGCAGGACCTTGGACATTTGGAAAGTTTTTTTAAATTTCATAGCCTATTGACAAATCCAATGAGCTTGTTGTATTTAAAAATTCTTCAACTATATTCTTGTTTATTTCTTTGCCATCAATCATAAATCCATCCTATGCATAATCAAGAAAATTGTTACAAACTAATTTTAACAGGTGTGGTACCTACACCAATAAATACAAAAATGATTTCATTTGTTGTGGGATTCTTGAAGGTGTTGCTTTTTAATTGACGTCAGAGATACGTTTAACTCATTTAACATTCAACAAGTTTTCTTGTACCATAAACATAACCATATAAAATACACTAATGAAATACATAACATAACCTCTGTACACTAACGGCAAGGACGGTGCTGCAATAAAATTTAAAAACGCCGGCGGCGGCGTAGCCATAAGATTTTTAAAACCACGCCGGTGGTGCGGTAGACTCTGCCTAACCTAAATGCTTTTTAATTTATAAATGTCAACTAGCAAAAAGTAAGGTTAGGTTCAAATTGCAAATATTGGTGTTATACATCAGAAAAATGTAACAAATCTCATATCGACATCAAAATTTTACCGCTAGAACAGTTACCGATTAGACATCGTAAAAAAATACGGTAGAGTTTTTATGCAAACAAGCCTAAATATATTTTTTTAAGGCATAAACAGAAAAACTTACTTGGTTTGAATGACACATAAACAATAACCAGAGATAACTCTAGCACACTAACCAGTGTTACCAGATTCTGTCAAAAAAAGACCGTAAGTTTCGTTCGAATTTACCTTAATTACAAAAATGACTCGATGAACAATATTAAATAACGTCAACTTGACATAATTGCATTTATTTGCATTGTTTCATTGTGTCATTTTGTAATTAAGGTAAATTCGAACGAAACGTACGGTCCTTTTTTGACAGAATCTGGTAACACTGACACTAACCAACAAATGACAGGTATTACGTATCCTGGCGGATTTTAGGCGAAATTACAGTTATCGTTACCGACAGGATGCGATCAAAGCAGACAGTCTGTTACCCAAAGGCTGGATCTTTAAAACCAAATTGTTTTTAAATAAAATGTAATTTATTTAATACTTGGTGTTAGTTTCTTTAAAGTGATTTACATTTGTCCTGTTTTTAAAAATGATTTGATTGAAAAAATCTAGCGTAAAATTGTAAAACGTAATAAGGGACGCGTTACCGACGAGACAAAATAGCTCTTTTTTTTTCTTTTTAATCGATGTTTTTAAATCTGGGTAAATATTTAATATAAATCTCGTATAATTAACATGCAGAAATAATACTAATAAGTTTTGAGACACTTCACTTCTTTTTCTAATTTTTAATTAGCCAAAGACGCCTACCTAAACATTTTTTGATTTTTACCCATACACACAAATTGTACTAAGCAGTGGCGCGGCTAAGGTCGCAGCCGCGAGTCGCATCAACGAATCCGTACCTTTAGTGCGGTTTCGTTGCGACGTCCAGCGTTCGCGGCCGTCTACATTAAAATTATCTAAAATTATAGCAGTCATTTGTCATATTTTGAAGCGAGTGAAGAAAAATGGATCCGAAAACATTGGCATTATTTTTGCTTGAAGATGAAGAAGATTATGAAATTCCTATGTTATTAACGTCCAGAATTTTTACCAAATTGATTGTTAATATAAAAATGTATTTATATGGGCAGAAAGACCTCGGTCCTTAGCCTTTTGGTTTGTTCCAATTAAGATCCCAGATAGCACAAAGAAGTACTAAAAACGTCCTGAGTATATCTTGTATCAGGCATTATAAATGAAAAAATATTGGCTGTATTCAAGTTCTATGGACCTGAATCTGGTTCTATTCAAGATTTGACCTTTTATATTTGCAGCTCATGTGTCCGAATACTTTTCGGCTCTTTTACTTTGTTGACGTTTTTACCTTCATAGCCCACATAACAATAAAAAGCATATTCATATCTATAGCATATACCCAGAATGTACCTGAACTTATATTCATATTCTTATATTCTTAGCATGTTCCACGAATATATAAACATGTACCACCTATATTCTAAAACGTATATTCCCGTGCATTTATTCATAGCATATGCTAAGGATATTTCGCTATATGCTTATAAAAACTTTACAGGATATACTTTTGACTAAGTTGTAGCATGTACGTAGTATATGCTTGTGACATGCAACATAACAACAGCGCCACCTGTTGCTCGATCTGTGACATATCGAGCAACAGGTGGCGCTGTTGTTATGTTGTATGTCAACTCGGCCGCACGCCATTTTATTGGTTTGTCTTTTTTCCGAGGATTTGTTTATCGTAAAAAAGTTTCAAAACAAACGGTTAAAGGTTAAAGTGCTGTGCAGTTAAAATAGTGCGTAAACGGTGGCCACGGGGGCATTGTATTCTGTGGGCATTACATTGCACTCCTCTGACAAGGGGGTTATATTTTGTGGTGTAGGTCGTAAGTGGTGTAAGCCCTAAAAGAAAACACTAAATATTATATATATTATACACAGAGGTGTAGTCCCTAAGTTTTGTATTTGATGTGCGAGTTTATTGAAATCTGGAAAGGCTTTGTTATCTATGGGAAAGACTGAAAAGCTTGACTTTTTAAGGTTAGTTGTGTGCTAAGAATGTAGTATACATTCTAATAGAATGATTCTATAGTATACTATAGTATTGATACATACTTTAGTGTGTAAGTAGGTAGTTATTATAGTTAGTTGTGGTTAAGCTGAGTTGGAGGACATACAATGTTCACAAAAAAACACCCAAAAAGTAAACGCTCGCTTAGACGTATGGTGACTAAAAAAACTCGTGAAGCAGAACTTTTGCTTACTTTAAATGACACTCTTAAGGTTTCTACTTCTATTTCTTCATCTCCACCATCTCCTAAACCAACATGTAGTAACAAGTGTAGTAATAATATTGATTCAAGTCTGTTTGAAGTAAGTCCTACTATTCATTTTGCACGAAGTGATCAATCTGAGTTTAAGCCGCTGGCTAATTTGACTCCAACACAGTCAGCCACATCAAACAATATTTTTGCGTAAGGAATACGATGTTACCTTATGTCTCATTCTTTTTGGGACACCCTGTATAATAATACTTCCTATATATATATTTTTTTTTAGATTGGCTGACAAACAGCATGAGGAAGAACACAATACCTAATACATATTATAACCTTTTTTTTAATAAATGTTATTAAGCATATAGGTAGCTGTATTTTTACCTTACCAAGTATGTTCACAGAATATGCTATGTATATATAGCCAAGTATTCCCAGTATATTCTTAGAACATTCCCAATTGTAGTGCATAGCACATGCTACTTGTGGCCAAAAGGATATGCTAAGCATTTCCCTAGTATATAAAAGCATTATTCCTAGCATATGCTCAGAACATATTCCTAATATCCTTATACGTAAGAAGTTGATTCTGAGCACATGCTAGGTATATTATTTTGCTATGTGGGAGTCATTGAATATTTTGTGATGAATAGAAATCCGATATACAAATTTCAAGGAGCTGAATACTTTTCTACGGGTTAAGTTTCTCAATACCTTTCTGAAGTATTTGCAGTCAAAGTTTATGTATGTTTTGATTTCTACACCTGAGCCAAGCATTCAAATCTCGTGCTGATAAATATTATTCATTCTATCTTACATAGACGTTTTTACCTTTGAATATAGTCTTTGAATATTTTGTGATGAATAGGAATTTGATATAGGAAATTTAAGGTGCTGAATACTTCTCAACAGGTCAAGTTCTCAATACCTCTCTGAAGTATTCAAAGTCAAAGTTTATGTATGTTCTGATATATACACTTGAGTCGAGCGTTCAAATTTTGTGCTGATGACCCAGTGAACCAAACAGTGACTTATGACCTAAAATTTACGTAACACGTAGATCATATCTAGGTAATACAATTTTTACGTCATAGTGACATAATACTGACCCAAAACGTGACTTTTATATGATGTAATTAAATGACTTACATATTACGTACATCTTATGTAATATTAAAGTCATATCGTGACGTAATATTAAAGTCACTTTTCTTACGTAAGACTGACATAAGAAATCTGTCATAATATTACATAACTTTTAGGTCACTGTCTTACGTAAGACTGACGTAATAAATCTGTCATAATATTACCTAAGTGTAAGGTCACTTTCTTACGTAAGGCTGACGTAAGAAATACGTCATACTATTACATACGTTTTAGGTCACTTTCTTACGTAAGACTGACGTAAGAAATCTGTCATACCATTACATAAGTTTAAGGTCACTTTGTAAGGTAAGACTGACATAAGAAATCTGCCATACATATTATTTAGACGAACTAGATGCAAAAGTAATTTCAAAGTATGAAATTCACTGTATTTTAATGTTTGAATTAAACTAATTTCAATGAATGGACTTTTATTTTCAATGAGTGAAATAGTCAAACATAATTTTTATTTTTTATTGATTGAAATGGTTAATTCAAACATTGAGTAAAATAACGTAAGTAAATTCTATTAATTGAAATTGACGCCGATTATTTTAAACAATAAAATCAGTGGATATATCCAGTATACTTTTCCTTACCAATGAGTTTAATTCAAACATTAAAATACACCAAATTTCATATTTTAAAATTACTTTTGCATCTAGCAGGATGAAAGAAATAACGCGAAGTTCCTTGAATTTTTTGGCTACTTATAAGTAGCCAAAAAATATAGTAAGTACTTGGTCGATTAAATGAAAATATGGTTTAAAACCAATTAAAAAATAATGTATCTTAATTTAATATGTAATAACCATCATAATATATTATAGATTTTTATGATTCCGGTTCCTACTGCTTTATGACGTAAAAAATTTTGAAAATAGCGTCGTACTTTCAAAAGTACACATTTTATTCAATGCATTGACCATGGTCATGTGAAAAATCATGTAGGTATGATTAATCATGGTTGCAAGTACTTGCAAGTACCTACTTATTTTTTAAATTGTAAAAAATTATCAACAAAAGATTTACGTGTTAACTTGTTATTTTTGTATTGTATGTTACTGTTATTGAAAATGGCGCTTTTGGTGAAAGTGGAATTTTTTTGTTCCACCCTGTACAATCGAAAAAATAAGTAGTTACGCTTTCAAAGACCTGAAATGATATTTCACTCACTTCAAATTTTTTTAAATGTGACCTTGGCAGTACGACGTCATTTGTTTTTTTTAAATCCATGCATGTCAAAAAATGTTAGGTACCTATTAAAATACTAAAATTTTAAATTTCTAAAATAAAAATAATTTTTAAATGTTGAATATTGTCCCTAGCTATAGCTATAGCTACTCATAAAAAGCGATTTTTTTTTGTTCTTACTTCTGACATACCCTGTAAAGAATCTGAAAAATTAGTAGTTGGTTCAAAATCCATTGTGAGTTGGTTTTGATCAGCTTCATAAATTAGATAAAGTATCAGCTTGCAATAAATACCTTTTCGGTAATGATTCCATTTCCCATTGAAAAAAATGTGACCTTTTGACAGTACGACGCCATTTTAGAAATTTTTCAAAATTGGTTTAAGTCAAAAAGTAGTACCCAGAGTACCCTTGTCTCTGGTAGTACCTATATATTTAATGCCTTGTTTAACATACTAAAATTTCAATTTCCAAATACAGAGGTTCAAAAAATAAAACTATAAAAAATAATACAACCAAATTTAAAGAATTTAATATTATAATATAATATGGTATAATTATATATTAATATAATACCTATAATAATAGATAGGTATTTGCACAATAATGTTGGTATTAGTATATTTTTAAAATTTAAAAAATAATAAATAAAAGAAATGAAATTGACAAACGAAATTATTTAAGTACACAGAATATTTAGTATTAATAATTAAGAAACCAAGAGATTTTTAAAAATATATGTAAACTATTAAAGAATTTTTCATTGATAAAAAATTTTTATAATAATATTATAATATATAAGGGTAAAGTTGTCAAATAACATTGATATATTAATTGTTAACAGTTGCAATATGCAGTAAGGTTGCCTATGATAAGTAGGCATCTACTATAATATAGTAGAAATCTACTTATCATAGGCAACCATTATTGCATAATACATCTCGCTTATGTGGCACTATTCGTTAAGTATATAAGTTGACACTGGCTGCATTGCAATTTGAGATTTAGGAATCCGAACCTCGGCAAATAAACGAGTCACGAATTGTGGCCTTACGATAATTTAGCTTTTTCAGTGGAATTCTTTGTTGGAGCCAGGATTGTTCCGTCTGGATCGTCATGAAATTTCCGTGGCCCTCTGCTTAAACAGTGCCTGCTTTGCAAGGCCAAAGCCGCGAACCCACAATTTCACTCATTTAACGTCAAGAGGGAACTGATTTCAGCCAAGTGAGCTGTTTCAGTATTTACTTATTTTGCCCCATGATGAAAAATAAGGAGGTCATATTTATGTCACATTTATTACGTAAATATTATGTAATAGTATGATGTCAGTGTTACATCAAGATGTTTACGTCAGAGTCTGACGTAAGAAAGTGTGAAATAATGACTCTTGTATGACTCAAGTGTGACCTATATCTTACGTAAGCGTGACTTGACATGACGTCATATTTACGTCATATTTACGTAATTGTGTTTACTGGGGAATGTTATTCATTCTATTTCCGTGGAGGTGTTTGGGCCATGTAAAAATTAATATTATATGCTCTATACTTGAGTCGACGATTCAATTTCAAGGATTAAGTGGAATAGAACGTGTCGTAATCGGGAGTAAAAATAGAAACCTCGACACGAGACGGAAGTGACGTCATATACGGAGGGAAAAAATCAAATATAATGCGAAATTGCCACATTTGCAGTGTTGCCAGATTTTGTCAAAATTACCAGAATAAAAAATAATTTTTTAATCATAGGTATACTCAATACAATATCAAGCAACACTTTGACAGGTGACAGATGATAAGTGACAAATGACAGGTTGGTGACAGATGACAGATTTTTTAAATTTAAAACTCACGTAAAAAGCAAAGTAATAGGCAAATAACACTTATTTAAAATAATAATTTAATGTTTATTTTGTTTTGTTTTTTAATTTCGTCGAATTTTACTTTACATAGTTGGTATCTCAGTTTGAAGTTTGAAAGGTCATTAACCTTTCAAACATTATCACATTCTTTCGCTATAGCGTCCTTAATTTACAATAAGTATTTACAATAAGCGGCTGTTAAAGAAGAAAAAATGATTTTCTTTGGTGTTAAACAAAATTTATTGCACGAAAAGTCTCGTAAGTAGTAGAAAACAAATCATAAAAATATTATAACCTATAGGTATTCAAAATTGTATTTTACCAGTAGCCAACCTATAAAATCAAAATTTTGGGTGGAATAAAGTACCTCATTAAAGAACCAAAAGCGGTGTTATAATGAAGTCATTATGAACGCGAAATAGATAAATGTATTTTTTGTGTTCTAAATTAAGACCTTTATACAGAAAAAAATACATATTTTCAGAAAATATGACAAAATTACCTTGATTCTGAAAATTAACCTTAATTATTTCTATCAAAGTCACGTGGTGGAACTTGTGTGGAGCATAGTAAGTGTTAAAAGTAATTTTATTTTCTGAAAAGGGAAATTGGATAACGAGCGGGGCAAGTGATCCAACCATTCAAACAAAATAAAAACATTTGTAACATTTACATCAAACAATATTTTATCTATAAACATTATTAAACAGACACTTAAATAAACAATAATTAATAAATTTAAAAGTAATTTTATTTTCTGAAAAGGGAAATTGGATAACGAGCGGGGCAAGTGATCCAACCATTCAAACAAAATAAAAACATTTGTAACATTTACATCAAACAATATTTTATCTATAAACATTATTAAACAGACACTTAAATAAACAATAATTAATAAATTTAAAATTATGCCATACAAATCTAAGATCAAGTAACTCTTTGTTCTTAGTTACGTGGCAACCAATGTGTATGAAAATACGCTGTCAATAACTTATACAAAAATTTACGATTTTCGATGGATAATCTGGAAGAAAACTACCCAGATAGCATCTGTGATTTTGTTTTAACTCTGTGATTTCACACTGAAGTCAGTATAAGGGCAGATGTGATTTTCAGTCATTCAAAATCATGTATGATTTAATACTGAAGTCGGTATGAGATCACGCATGATTTTCAATATAAATTCTAAGTTCCAAATCATGCCTGATTTCATACTGGGGTGAGTATGAGATCAGGCATGATTTTCAGTTAAGGGTACCTATTCCATAAGTTCCAAGCTTACAAGCTAATTTTATTTAAGCTTATAAGCTATAGCTTATATATAGTTCTCGTTTAGATGTAATGTAATGTAATCTATAGGGTATAGTTGTTTATTTGTGCTTGTCCCATTGTGTATCGTCGAGGGGACTTTAGGCCAGCGGTCCGTTAATACCCCTTACCCGCACAAGCTATAGCTTGTGCGGGTAAGGGGTAGGAACGGACTTCCGGCTTAAAGTCTCCTACGAAGGACTATACACAATGGGACAAATACAAATAAACAACCATGGTTATGGGTATGCATACCCACGTGAGTTTCGATCGGGCGCGAATATTAGTTCAAAATCATGTTTGTTCTCATACTGGGGTCTGTATGAGATCACGTATGATTTTCAATATGATTCCAAAGTTCCAAAGCACGCCTGATTTCATACTGAGGTCAGTATGAGATCACATATGATTTTCAGTATAATTCTAAGTTTCAAAGCACGCCTGATTTCATACTGGAGTCTGTATGAGATCACATATGATTTTCAGTATAATTTTAAGTTCTAACTCAACCATAGAGGAATGGCGCCAGGTAAATTGCGCCAGATTTAAGAAATCTTTTTTTTTGTAAATACCTAAATTTTTAATCAAAAAATTTTGGTATTTTATTTTAATTTTTTTATAGCAATTTAAGATTTCCTCCTTCACTGGAATTTTTTTTCAGGAAACAAATGGTTTTATTGCAATAAAATTTAAAAATTAATGTATTTATTTTTAAATTTTATTGGGTATAATTAATTCAGAGATATAGATATATATATATATATATCTCTGAATTAATTATAATTATTAACTTTTCAGCAATCAAATTTTATTGGCGTATTAATTGCCGTTGGTCTTTACTGTTCCCGTTCAAAAGTTAAACTTGTGATCGTCTACCATATCATTTATACTTTAACGTACGTCAAACTATAAATGACATGGTAGACGATGTTTAACTTCGATTATTGATTATTTAAAATAATCGTTTTTTTCTATTAATCGATTATTTGATTAATCGATTTTTTGATTAATCGATTATTGATTTATCGATTATTTGATTAATCGATTATTTAATTAATCGATTATTGATTAATCGATTATTTGATTAATTGATTATTTGATTAATCGATTATTTGTTTAATTAATTTTACAAAATCACATATGATTTTATTTTGACAACAGTATGATTTCATTCTGACAACAGTATGATTTCAAAGCCAACGTCAGCGGGACCAAAAATCTCGACTGATTTTACTTATTCTTTAAAGTTTTCTTTCTACCGGTTTCTACCGGTCTCTTTACAAAATCACATCTGATTTCATTCTGACATCAGTATGATTTCAAAGCCAACGTCAGCAGTAACAAAAATCACATCTGATTTCAGTCTGACTTCATATTGCTGACATTCGCGTATGCGCTACTGACGTCAGATTCTCGACAGACGTGACGAACGATTTTCACGTCTGATTTTATTCTGACGTCAATATGAAATCATAAATGCTAGCTGGGTAATAGGAATTATCAACCAACCATTTTTAGAGAAAAATGGTTTAAAGTAAGACTAACTATAAAAACTTAAGTGAAACGCTTATAATATTTTTTACTTTTCATTTTATTGTTTAATATTTCACGATTTCAATTACACATGGCATTAGGAGGACATTAAGGTCATGAATTTGGCACCTTTGGTAAAATAAATCATTTTGACTAAAGATTTTAAATTATGTATAAAAAATTGTCATTTAAAAAAATCATGTGCGCTAAGACCACACGGCTAAAGTGAAGCTTATTTTGGAAAATTTAATTATACTTGTGTTTTGTTTTTATTTAATTGATCAATATTCATTAGGGGGCATCCATTAATTACGTGAGGTGTTTAGGGGGGGGTAGAGCCAAACCTCACCCAATCTCACCTGGAGCGAGAAATTGCGAGAAAACTGGGTTAAATTAAGTAAAACATGTTTCTTCACTAAAATAGGATTAAATCATACATATAGTATATTACACTACAAGGGCAGAAAGTGTGAGATTCCTGCACGGCTTCGCCTCGGGCATCATGGCGCGCAGTTCAGGGCTCTCACACTTTCTGCCCGTGTAGTGTATACTATTTTTCTTACTACCTCGGCCGAAAATACAACCCGGCCGAAAATACGGGAAAAAATTAAATGTGTATTTATGTACCTATCTCCATTTCGCGACCTGAGAATTAGATTGTTCTATCTGCCAAAATTTAAAGAGGAACAAATAGCAGTTTAAAGTTTAATTTATATACAAATGAAATTTTAAAAAGCTGTTTTTCCGTGTCAGATTTTTGAAAGATAGAATCTCCCAAAATCTAAACACGGAAAAACAGCTTTTTAAAATTTCATTTGTATATAAATTAAACTTTAAACTGCTATTTGTTCCTCTTTAAATTTTGGCAGATAGAACAATCTAATTCTCAGGTCGCGATTTGAAGAGCTTGATAAATAAATAACAGTAGGCCGTGAATTCAGCGGTGCCAATACAGTAAAAATAAAAGGTTGTATTTTAATTAACAAATTACTACTTTATAACAAATAAAAGTACCATTAAACACTTAAACCAACATAAAAAGTAAAAAAGTAAAAACATAAATTGTTTATTTGTTGCTATAATTGCAAAATTATGGTTTAAAACTGTCTTATTTTTGTGTTTCTTATGTTGGCTTAAACTTGTGATCGTCTACCATATCATTTATACTTTAACGTACGTCAAACTATAAATGACATGGTAGACGATGTTTAACTTCGATTATTGATTATTTAAAATAACCGTTTTTTTCTATTAATCGATTATTTGATTAATCGATTAATCGATTTTACCTGTTCATTTTACAAAATCACATATGATTTTATTCTGACAACAGTATGATTTCATTCTGACAACAGTATGATTTCAAAGCCAACGTCAGCGGGACCAAAAATCTCGACTGATTTTACTTATTCTTTAAAGTTTTCTTTCTACCGGTTTCTACCGGTCTCTTTACAAAATCACATCTGATTTCATTCTGACATCAGTATGATTTCAAAGCCAACGTCAGCAGTAACAAAAATCACATCTGATTTCAGTCTGACTTCATATTGCTGACATTCGCGTATGCGCTACTGACGTCAGATTCTCGACAGACGTGACGAACGATTTTCACGTCTGATTTTATTCTGACGTCAATATGAAATCATAAATGCTAGCTGGGTATCCAAATGTGTAAATAAATTAAGCAGTTAGTAAGCTACCGAGTTGTTTCCAAAAAGTCCAACAGTATGCGAAGTGGTACTGCAGTAGTAACTCGAATGTTTAGATTAAGATACACAACCACTAGTTTTGAATACTTCTGACAAGGATTCAGCTCTCCGAAAGCTGAATGCTTCCTAGAGGCATTTACGTGCTTAATACCGTCAACAAACATTCATTTATCATAACATTAAATAAAGTCTATACTTCCCACAAGAGTTCAAATCGTCAATTCACTGCACAGTGCTTTGAATACGGCCAATATTTTTTCATTTGCAAATGCATGCATATGCTACAATAACCTGCACTGGTGTATACTTTTTCATCAACCAGATTTAAATATTACAAAACTAACATATACCAGTGGAGATAGTGCAGGGTCTACCAACAGACCTAATTTCTAAATTATTAAAGTTTAATAGCATATCGATCATTTTTTCAACATAGCCTCTGAAATTTTTAATACAAATATAGGTACTTTATATAATACATAAATATACTTAACATCATATCATCTGTGCTTTACATACCTGAGTTGTTACGGTAACTAAAAATCAGACAAAGGAACCAAAGAAAGAAACTATTTTCAACAAAATCATATGCAGAAAGGAGAAAATTCAAACTACTTGCATCCATCAAAAGATCAAAACTTCTTGCAATATTACACCCTCTTTTTATACTCTCAGAAATATGGACTAGAACAGTATTAGAGAGACTCCAGTTTCTATAACTTGGTAGAGTAAAGAGAAGTCGAAACCGTTGCGATATTGTATTGCGCTGTTTTTGTATAATTCTCGGGGACATTAACGAAAATCATTGCCAGTAAAATTCGAAAAGCTTGAGTTTCTATAAGCGATTTGTAGCGAGTAACTAGGTCTTACCGGGTATGATCGGTTATCTGACCATTTTATTTCTGCGAGAAAGCGGTATGGTAGGGGAGGGCGTAATGACGTCATAAATTTTCGTCATTTCCGTTACCGGTCGTAACCCTGTTCAAGACGTGAGTTAGAGTTGGTTACGAAAGAAGAGGTTATGTTTATTGTTGTGTTTATTTCAATTTTTAAAAATGGATAAGGAATTTATAGAAATAACCTTAAATTATGAAGGGGAGGATTACAAAGCAATTTGTGATATGCAAACTGCTAATATTCTATTAAATGGTAAAGTTATAAACGTAATATTTCTTCTTTACCAGCATGTTTGTATCATTTTTTAATATAATATTCAGCAGTTTATCAAATGTACTTTTTTTCAATCTAAATAGTTAAAAAAAGACAATTTCATGATAGCTTTCTAGCCAACAAGTGTCCGGCACACTGCCGTGCTTAATGAAAACGCCGTAACCAACAATTTTGAGATTTTTGTTTTACGGCATTTTCTACTAGAACAATTCATCCTGCGTCTATCCCCGGTACTCAAAAAACCGTATCTATATCTATATATATATTTTGAGTACCGGGGATAGACGCAGGATGAATTGTTCTAGTAGAAAATGCCGTAAAACAAAAATCTCAAAATTGTTGGTTACGGCGTTTTCATTAAGCACGGCAGCACAGGCATTCTAAGTTTTAAGAATATTGCAAATTATTTTAGTCTTGTTTTCATTTAGAAGTAACAAGTTAAACATAAAATCACTAAAAAATAATTCATCTGCGTTAAATAACAACAAACATAACTTATCCAATATTTTGTTAGGTTATGTCGACATAAACAAATATTTGAACCACAGAATACCAACCGCGTTTTAGCGAAACTTAACCGCTACGTCATTCAGCGGATGACGACACAATTTTTAAGTGGGGGACATACCAACCGTAACCAGCAAGGTTAGTCGCTACAAATCGCTTTATGTCTCTGAGGAGAATAGGAATCCGAAGTTGCTGCACCATTGGACTGAACCCTTTTTTAATAATTTCTAGAGACATAAATGACTGAACCATTCGACAGGGTCGAGTTTCTACTCCTCTGTTGAATATAGAAAATCAAAATAATGTATCTTGTAAGACACCATTGAGTTTGACTTTAAATATAGTCGTGCATAGGTATAGAGCCGAAAAATATAAAAACAAAGCACGATTCAATACAGTTATGATAAAACTTTAAGATAAATATTCAAACGCGGAGTCATCCTATACACTTCTATAATTTTCCGTTTGCTGTGTAGTTTTGTATATAAACCCATATTGCTTGTAATGTAAATTCATTTCAGAAATAAAGCTGTTATAATGTAAGTTTGGCCTTTTAACCATACAGTCCCAATCACTACTGGTGGAGTCCCAATCATCGATGGTGGAGTCCCACTTCGTCACATGGTGGAGACCTCTTCGTCACATGGTGGAGGCGCCAACGATCTTGTACCATCACTATGAATAGAGAAAGTATCGGTACCCAGGATTGACCGAATACTCGCTGTATCTATTCATAGAAGACTTCCTGAATAGAGAAAGCATCGGTACCCAGGATTGACCGAATGCTCGCTGAATCTATTTGGGAACTCTAAGAAAAACAAGGTCGGCGTTAGTTAAATTTAATGTAACGCAAGAATCTTTTGGGAAAATTGACATTCAACCCATCACATCGCAGCACGGAAAAATCCATCTTCGAACCCTCCTCAACGTTACCACGATCACCGACTGGCACCGAACCGAAACAAACAAGATATTTTCTACGACCACCGAAAGAACCTATAATACCCGAAAAACAGACTGAAAACAGCGAAGAAAAATCAGAAGAAGAAATCCAAAACTCAACATTTAATATAGAAGACTCAGAAGACTTTACTAACCAAACTTTTAACGCAGAAGAAGAAAACAGCGAAGAAGAGACAAATCCCGACGAAAATCAATCCGAAAAATAAGAAGACGACAACGTAGAAGCCCGTATTCAAAACCTTTTAAGTCCTTTACAAAATCTTTCAATTTTAAGTCCTTCTGAAGATATATCCTTACCTTTTTCCCAAGCAACTGAGATACAAGATAATCCTGAAGAAAATTTCCCTATCACCCAAACCGAACCACAAATCATCGACATGTCGAATACCAACATTTTTAATGGAAAATCAACAAATCGAAGAAGAGCAAAAGAAAGACGACCTTATAATGAAATTAATATGAGCCATTAAAACCCCAGAAGACAATCAGCTTAATATTGGAATAAGGAGAAAAGCAAAAAACTATCGACTAGTCAATAATATATTATACAAGAAAAACCAAAAACCTAACGGCTTGAAAAATCTACTGGTTATCCCAAAACATTTAGTCGCCGAAATAATGTACTCACATCACAGCGAACCTCTAGCTGGACATCTTGGAATTACAAAGACTTATAACAAAATCTGCACAAGATACTTTTGGGATTCAATGCTAAAAGATATAACAAAATTTGTCAAAGGATGTACGGATTGTCAAGCCCGGAAAGGAGCCCCCCTTAAGACACCAGGATGTTTGCAACCAATACCTGTAGAGTCACCATTCGCCCAAATTGGAATTGATTTACTAGGACCATTCAGAAGAAGTAAATCTGGAAAAACCATGATCGTAGTGGCAACTGACTATGCCACCAGGTGGGCAGAGACCCAAGCATTGCCGAATGGAAAAGCCGAAAGTGTGGCCAAGTTCATTCTAGAAAAAATAATAACAAGGCATGGTTCCCCAAGGACAATATTAAGCGACAGGGGCACAGTCTTTAGATCAGAGCTAGTAACAGAACTTTTGAAAATAATGGGAGTTACTAGCACATTCACAACTAGTTACCATCCAGAATGCAATGGACTTACCGAAAGACTTAATCATACACTTGCTGATATGTTATCTATGTATACAAATACAGAACAAACTGACTGGGACGAACATCTTAACATGGTTACTTTTGCATACAATACATCCATTCAAAAACTACAAGATTTTCGCCATTTATGTTGGTCTATGAAAGAGAACCAATATTACCTACCGAGGCCAATCTAATGGAAACTGTGAACCACTGCAATTCTCAGTTTAAGAGAAAAGGCTCTATTTGTCCGAAATTTGGCAGTAGAAAATATCACAAAACAACAAGAAATACAAAAAAGACGATACGACCTAAAACACAGAAACATTGAATTTAAGGTCGGGGATAAAGTAAAAGTTTTCACTCCAGTTCGAAAGGTGGGAAGAAGTGAGAAGTTGCTATTACGTTGGTTCGGTCCCTACGAAATTGAAAAAAAACTTGGTTCCGTAAATTACAAAATAAATAAAGGAAAAGGACAAAAGAAGGAAGTGGTCCATATTAGTCGTATATTGCCATATGCAGACCCATGGACTCCCCAAGTATAAGAAAAAGAAAGAAGAAGACTCCACCCCGTCCTTTTCAACCCCTGTCCCCCCTATCCCTAATGCCAATTTGTATATATTTGTAAACTAGTAATTTTTAGGTTATCCTTAATCCTTTTGTGTGCCCTGGCAACTCGCTATTCCGAAGAAGCTGCCATCGAAATATCAGCAGGGGCCTTCTGGAAGCCCTTACCAGAAGCCTTGCTTTATGAAGCTACGATACCCATAACGTATAAAAGCCCATGGAAAGAAGAATTCGACGTCAATAAAGCTGAAATACAAAGAGAAGATTATGAAGAAGATAAAGAGAGAACATTTTGCGAGGTACGGAAGAAGCTAGTGCTGCTGAGTCATTCTGTAACAAAGGAACTTGACATCCTAAGAAAAGCATGGAAAGTTACAAACCCAGAGATGAGTGAAGAACCGAGAAAAATTTACAGAAGAGCCCTCGACTTCATTGGAGATGCGTTGAGTTGGTGTTGTGGTGTCGCCACAGAAAATAAAGTCAAAACCTTGGTACTACAGGGACGCGACCTGAAACAAAGAATAAAATTGCTTAATAAAGGATTGGATGGAACACTGAGAATCTTAGGAGACACATCAAGAAAATTCCAAACATACCAGGAAGAGGTTCAGAAAACTTTTAACGACACAAAAAACAAAATGGAAGAAATGTTAAAAATATGGACAATTCAAAAAGAAACATTTTACGATAAATATGAAGCAGACGTCCACGACTTATCCAGTTTCATTTTTAACAACATGTTAAACACCATCGCTATGGGACGCCACATAAAAAAACTTCAAATTTTACAAGCCTGCAAAAACCACGAAATACCAACAACCTTGATAACACCAGATATCCTGAAAAGCGACCTTCTACGCCTACAAAAACATATAGAACAAGCCGATTAAAAGATAGCAATTAATCTTGAAGACATCCATAAATACTACGAATTACCAATTACTGATTGTGTCATCGCAGAAGAAACATTAATGGTAACAGTAAAAGTTCCAATAAGAAGAGCAAACTCCAGATGGCAACTCTACGAGTTGCTAACAACCCCATTTGCTTGGCACAACCAAACATGTCACATTCAACACGAAGCTTTATTTTTGGCAGTAGCGAAAAGGAACCAGAAGGAAGTAGCGCTAACCATTTCTGGAACCAACTTACACCAATGCAAGCCGTATGAAAATAAATTATGCTATCTTCCAAGATTTTCATCAGACAACCCAGATAACAATTATGACATCATTTAAGACATCAACGTGAAATCATTGCTGATTCATTCAGTGATGTCACTGAGGTACGCATATGTGTTCCCCTTTTGATGAGCAACATGATATCCTTAATGAGTCACACGATGAATTCGTTGTGACATCAACGTGAAATCATTGCTGATTCATTCAGTGATGTCACTGTGGCACGCATAAGTGTTGCACTTTTGATGAGCAACGTGAGATCCTTAATGGGTCACACGATGAATTCATTATGAAATCAAAGGGATGTCATTAATGATTTTACTTAAGGGATTAAAAATGCTAAAATTAATTAAAATAAATATTCATTTTCTTAAATAAAATAAAAAATATTTAAAACATGTTTTTAATAAAATTTAAAAAAGTAACTTGCATCTGATTATTAATTTTTATACATGTATATATGTACCTAGAACGTGCTTATAAGTATAATTTATAAATTAATTATAAAAATATATTTAAAAATACGATAATTTTTAAGCCTTGGTAAGATAAATCCATTCCCAAAACTTGGCAACACTTATGGTATATACTATGCAGAGCTGTACAAGAAAAAAGTATTCGAGTAAAAGTACAAAGTACAAAAAAATCCAAAAGTATTCACGAGTACAAGTACAAAGTACTTTTTCCAAAAACTCTTAAAATGTAATTTAGGTTTCAGTATCTAGCAAAAAAAGTTGTTAAAAGTTAAACATAACAAAATATCAGGTTTAGGTCACTTAGGGATATTTAAAAAAACTGCATTTTTATATTTATTTAATACACGTATTTATTTATGTTTTGAATATTTTTTTCCAAATAACCAATTATTTCGATTTTAAACAGAAAAAAATAATATTAAAATGGATTCACTATTCTTTTACATAACCTTTATTACCTATATATACCTATAGGTATACCTATTCATGCAAGTAATGTATTATATATTTTATTTAATAAATAGCCTTAATTATTTATTTAACTGCAAGCACGAAATTAAATTAAAGTAACATGCATTTATGACTGCAAAAAAAATAAGATTGAATCCCTAACTTTTTAAGCGTAGGTAACAAAAACATAATCGAGTAGGTAGTCAAATACAAAATAATATTTAAAATCCTACTTACCCCAGTGTAACAAAAACCAAAACACTTAAAATAATACTAATGCACATTCTGTATTGCAGAAAAATCTCAAATTTATTTAAAAAAACCGTTACATACGACATTATGACAGCACTACCAGAGATAAAAAAGGGCACCACCTCTTGTAATATGTAATATCTCTATAAAGTAGGGCACCACAATGATATTTTACCAACTTGCCCATATATGCCCGATATATCGAGGATTTATTCCGAATATTGCCGAACCGTTAAACTTTAAAATTAATTTCACAAATGATCACATCAAGAACTCAGGATGAGCTCAGCAATGATTCAGCTAATGAGCTCCAGGTGAGGTCCAGGTGAATTCACAGAAATGCATTTGATGTCATAGTGAGTTCACTGTGAGCTCACGCGATGATTATCACTGAGTGATTTTTTAATGATTCATAAATGTTATCTGGGAACCTACATGGACCCCAATGTGCAAAAATGCTGTTTCACGGAGCCACCGTAGAAGAAATCGCGAAAACTTGTCCAATGAGATGTTTGTCTTCAAAGTCATTAGTTATAACCGAAGTTAGAAAAAACACATTTATAGTCACACACCCCCATCCAAACACTACCGTAATGTGTAGAGAAGAACAACAAATAGAAGAAAAATCCCTTAAATATCCAGGTGCTATCAAACTGTCACTACCCTGCAGCTGTTCCTTAAGAGTAGGAAACGACATTCTCATAGAAAAAAGGTATCCTTACAATGAAGAAATAGAAGAAAAACTGAAGATTTGTCACATTTTGCCGGCTACATGGACAAACCTGAAGTCATTCACACTAAATCCTAACTACAATAAAAAACCACCAACTTTTGGAAATATCGAGGAGTGCCTATTATCCAACTGGTCACTCACAGTTCCACATATCAACTTGACATCCACTAGTAAAGAAATAAGAAGAAGTTTAGAAGCTAAAGGATCTACTTACGCTAATATATATTCCATCCATGGAGACTCCATGCTTATTCTATGGAATGGAATCCTTTCAGCATGCGTGGTATTCCTCTTAATCAAGAGATACCCAGTAGTACTAGCAGCCACCATACCTCGAGCAGAAGCTGCAGAAATCCCAACTGCAGTAAATTTAATTGCTGGATCCGCAATACTAGTCAGGTTTATATTGCTACTAATAATGATGTACATCTGTAAAAGAAGAAATAAGAAAAATGGAAAAAGTATAATTAAAAATAAAATACCAAAAAATGCTGGAAACCCTGGAAATGATCCGTCACAAGAAGGTATCCTGTACCACGTTTGTTGTGAAGATGACATCAACCTTCCAGATCATTTCCATCTGACACTCGTCCGAGCTTACCCCAGGAATGACCAGGAGTAAGGGTTAGCAATTTCCAATGATGACAAAAGGGAGCCCAGCGCAACGAGTTGCTCATGCGTTCCATGTCCATCGCAGGAATAAAATTGTTGGCTAGGTCAGTAGTGTTAATATCAAATTACAAGCGCATATTTAAGATAAAAACTAGCTTGAAAAACAAATTGCAAGTTTAATTCAAACATTTAAAATAATAAAATAAAAATTTAACGTTATAGGGTATAAAGGGACGTAGGTCTTCACTAAAGTTATACAACGATTTTTTTTTGTATAGTAATGCTTAATTTTAAAAAACTTAATGAATAATTTTTATATATTTAATATTTTTTGGCATAGGCGATAGGCAACTGTAAATTGTACATAGTTAGTTATTATTATTTTAGTTTAAGAATACTTACTAATTTTTGTTCCTTTTTATTTTCATGTGGAGTCCGACAAAATGTAATAGTACTAGACACTTCACCACTTCAACACCACACAAAAACCAACAATATTTCAAATAATTAAACACGGACATCAAGAATTCATCATGGCGGACTTGAAGATAAAACTACCCTTGCGGCCTTGAGTTTACGGTGAATTCACCGTGAAATCACCGTTTGCGTGAATTCACCGTGAATACACCGTTTATAATAATAATAATAATAAGTTTATTGTCATCAATAATAATACATGACATGTCAAATACAATTGGTAGATATAAAAGTGGTAAGTACAAGAGTAGTATATATAAAAAAAGACATTTACAATGTTACAAATTACAATCAGTATATATAAACATTTACAGTTGCAGTGCAGTGAATATACCGTCCATTTGTGACATTTGTAGACGGTAATTAAACGGTGAACTCACGCTGTTTTTGCGATAAATTCACGGTGATTTCACGGTTAATTCACGGTGATTTCACGGAGAACTCACGGTGAACTCAAGTTTGCAAAATCACCGCAAATTCACTGTGAAAGTACCGTAAATTTATCCTGAAATCACCGTGAATTCACCGTAAAAGCGCTGTGAGTTTACTGTGAAAACACCGTAAATTGAGTGTGAAAACACCGCAAATTGTAAGTGTAAGATTCGAACAATTTGCTAATTGGTTATTCCCAATACAATACAAATATCGCAAGAGAGCTCTCGTGTAGCTGCGCAAAATCAACGAGGTTGAGACGCCATCATAAAGAAAAAAACAACAAGTTGGACGCCATTTATTAGCGGTTTTTTTATTAGTCGATTTCTGTGTTAAGCGGTTTAAGCAATACATCTCACGGCTGCTTACGCAAGCGAGCTAACTATAAATAGCGTTGGGTTGCAATATTTAGTTGGAAGTGTGCGTCTGTAATGGCATAGCTGAACATTAATTGTTTGAAGTCCCCATCTCCATCCTCATCTGGTCAGTAACGAATAATGGCTAGCTATAGTCGATTGTGTTATTATTATTGGTTTATTCACTGTGAATTCACCGTGAATATACCGCCAAAATACGGTGGATTCACAATTAAAATACTGTGAAAAGTGCGTGAATTCACCGTCTAAGTACCGTTTACAAATGTCACAAACAGACGGTTTATTCACGGTGAATTCACAGTGAATTCACGGTGAATAAACCGTGAACTCAAGGCCGCAAGGGTAAGTGTCTAGGACTACGTCGGCAGTTTATTGCAAATCCAGAAGATGGACGACAAAGCCCAGTGGCGTGCTTTCTAGACGAGGGAGATGTCACGAAATAAGAAAATATTATTTATTGATTTATTAATTTTACTTATAAGTATACATACACATAAAAACACATAAAAGTAACAGGAAAGTTTCAGATTATTGCAGACTATTTGATTCTCAAATAGAGTTACGTGGAAATTTATTGTGAGAAATGCAATCTTGCAATAATCAGCAAACATGTATTTCTCGTGTATATGACGTAGTGTTCTAGTTTTGTATATAAACCCACTTCACCACTTCAACACCACACAAAAACCAACAATATTTCAAATAATTAAACACGGACATCAAGAATTCATCATGGCGGAACTTGAAGATAAAACTAAGTGTATAGGACAAATTCATTTCAGAAATAAAGCCGTTATAATGTAAGTTTGGCCTTTTAACCATACGTCACCCAACAGTCCCAATCACTACTGGTGGAGTCCCAATCATCGATGGTGGAGTCCCACTTCGTCACAATATATTTTACAGCATAAAGTTGGATAATATTAATTATATACTTACCTTGGTACCCTTGCGGCCTGGAGTTTACGGTGAATTCACCGTGAAATCACCGTTTGCGTGAATTCACCGTGAATACACCGTCCATTTGTGACATTTGTAGACGGTAATTAAACGGTGAACTCACGCTGTTTTTGCGATAAATTCACGGTGATTTCACGGTTAATTCACGGTGATTTCAAGGTAAATTCACGGTGAACTCAAGTTTGCAAAATCACCGCAAATTCACTGTGAAAGTACCGTAAATTTATCGTGAAATCACCGTGAATTCACCGTAAAAGCGCTGTGAGTTTACTGTGAAAACACCGTAAATTGACTGTGAAAACACCGCAAATTGTAAGTGTAAGATTCGAACAATCAAGAAAGCTCTCGTGTAGCTGCGCAAAATCAACGAGGTTGAGACGCCATCATAAAGAAAAAAACAACAAGTTGGACGTCATTTATTAGCGGTTTTTTTATTAGTCGATTTCTGTGTTAAGCGGCTTAAGCAATACATCTCACGGCTGCTTACGCAAGCGAGCTAACTATAAATAGCGTTGGGTTGCAATATTTAGTTGGAAGTTTGCGTCTGTAATGGCATAGCTGAACATTAATTGTTTGAAGTCCCCATCTCCATCCTCATCTGCTCAGTAACGAATAATGGCTAGCTATAGTCGATTGTGTTATTATTATTGGTTTATTCACCGTGAATTCACCGTGAATATACCGCCAAAATACGGTGGATTCACAATTAAAATACTGTGAAAAGTGCGTGAATTCACCGTCTAACTACCGTTTACAAATGTCACAAACAGACGGTTTATTCACGGTGAATTCACCGTCTGTTTGTGACATTTGTAAACGGTAGTTAGACGGTGAATTCACGCACTTTTCACAGACGGTTTATTCACGGTGAATTCACAGTGAATTTACGGTGAATTCACGGTGAATAAACCGTGAACTCAAGGCCGCAAGGGAGATTATACCATCCCTCCTTTTTTAAATGGAACCACTACGGACTTGGCTTTTCAATGTCGTTTATTAAATATGTACTGGTAGTTATAACTTCCAGAATAACAATATAATGTTCCCAGACAGCACATATATCCATTGGACGTCCAGCGGACGACCATTGTACATCCAAACGTCCAATGTAAGTCCATTTGACGTCCAATGGACATCTTGTGCTGTATGGGTTTAAGTAGGCAGGTAAATTTATAAACCCTTTAAATTTTACTTTTGAAGTTTTTGTAAAATAAATGCGCTTCATCAATATTTAAGTATAAACAAATTATTTATTTAATAATGAATTGAGAACAACATACGCCAGAACCAAAAAAGGACAGGACTCACCAATTTACAGAAGTATACAAGAATATAATAAAATCCCACAAGAAATATTTCAAGGAAGTCCAAAAAGACTGTGTTATAACATTAAGAACTATTTATTAGAAAACAGAAGATAGCTGATTAAGTGTTAGGACTGAAAAAAATATTTGTTTACTTATTTTGTTTATTTATTTTGGAATAACTTTATTTATGTTAATATTATCTTGTTAATTTTTTAGGCCTCGGTGCCAGTTTTGTAAACTGTTTTGAGGTCATCAATAAATTATTATAAAAAAAAAAAATCTTAATATTTATTATTAATTTTTTATTTAATTATTAATACCGTTTATTGGCAACAAAATTACTATTTATTAAAAAGTAAACAACCATTTACAAACAATTAAAATAATTTATTATTTACATTACCACGTGTAGACCAGGGTCGATAATTTTTGAAACCAAAAAAAATAACAGTAGGATGAAACCTATTGGAAAAGGAGAAGAATATAATAAAAATGAAAGGAAAAATAAATTACGGGCGATCTGACTTTGGGAAGTGGGAGGGGGGGGTTTAAGGGTAAAAAATGGTTTATCTCGATTTCCGGCAAAACTACAAGTCCTATGGAAAAAAGTTAAATGGCAAAGTTGTAGGTAATAAAAGGATCTACAACTTTTGTAATTACAATTTTTTTACATATCCTCAATATTTATGTGAAAAATTCAAAAAACCAAGTTTTTGGTTTTTTATTTTTATCTTTAAAAAAAAAAATTTTCCACGAAATTTGGTGAAAACTTACCTTTTTATGTCCCAAATACACTGTAATTTATTTGATTTGAAATATTTATTATTTCGCCTTATTTTGACTTAATATCAAAAAAGCACCCTAATTTTCAATCGAAAATTCTCGCGTCAAAATATCAGCTTTTTTCAAAAAGTCGGTGTGCTTTTTGTTCGTTGAAATCTCTACTTTCTGATGGTGTAAAAATAATATACATTACTATGGTAAATGTTCTCAGAAAATGCAAAAAATATTATAATGAATAACGAAAAAAACTCGAATTCGAAAATTTATTTTAATCATTATGTACAATTTCATCAAAAAAATGTGATATTTGCAATTTTTTTTAGTTAAGTTAAGTTTATTTATTAAATTCTAATAACATTTATGTCAGAAAATCTCATAAAATATAAAAATACATGTAAATCATACTATTGAATTTAGATACTTCATTCTGATTACGTTATTCATTATAATATTTTTTGTATTTTCTGAGAACATTTACCATAGTAATGTATATTTTTTACACCATCAGAAAGTAGAGAGTTCATCGAACAAAAAGCACACCGACTTTTTGAAAAAAGCTGATATTTTGACGCGAGAATTTTCGATTGAAAATTAGGGTGCTTTTTTGATATTAAGTCAAAATAAGGCGAAATAATAAATATTTCAAATCAAATAAATTACAGTGTATTTGGGACATAAAAAGGTAAGTTTTCACTAAATTTCGTGGAAAAATTTTTTTTTTTGAAAAAGATAAAAATAAAAAACCAAAAACTTGGCTTTTTGAATTTTTCACATAAATTTTGAGGTTATGTAAAAAAATTGTAAATACAAAAGTTGTAGATCTTTTTATTACCTACAACTTTGACATTTAACTTTTTTCCATAGGACTTGTAGTTTTGCCGGAAATCGAGATAAACCATTTTTTACCCTTAAAACCCCCCCCTCCCACTTCCCGAACTCAGATCGCCCGTAATTTATTTTTCCTTTAATTTTTATTATATTCCCCTAATTTTCCAATGGGTTTCATCCTACTGTTATTTTTTTCTCTTTTTACCATTTTTAAAGGCTTCTGCACTGGTCTATATAGTGGTATACACAATATATTGTACAGTAATTTACGATGTTTTCACAGTAAACTCACAGCGCTTTTACGGTGAATTCACGGTAATTTTACGATAAATTTACGGTACTTTCACAGTGAATTTGCGGTGATTTTGCATACTTGAGTTCACCGTGAAATCACCCTGAATTAAGCGTGAAATCACCGTGAATTTATCGCAAAAACAGCGTGAGTTCACCGTTTAATTACCGTCTACAAATGTCACAAATGAACGGTATATTCACTGCACATAAACGGTGTATTCACGGTGAATTCACGCAAACGGTGAATTCACCGTAAACTCAAGGCCGCAAGGGGGGTAAAATTATACACCGAAAGAAAAAGACTGTTAATAGTTAAGGCATGATTAGTTATTGATAGTTTATTGATATTTAGCTCATGATTTTTTGTTTACAAGCATAGGTATTAATAGATGCTAATTTCTGAGAAAATAATGAACAATTTTAAAATTAAATGACCCTATGTTTGAAGATTTTATTTTAATATAAACAAACTGCTCTCATTATTAAATTACTTTATTATACTTTATCTAATCTGTAACATACTCATAATTGTTAGCGAAAGGTATTTTACCAGTCACCGGGGTGTTAGTTAATTAGGAAGCAATGGGAAGAATTATAACGAAATAATCATTTTCTAATAGTTAAATTCTATATTTAAGTGTTAAGTCGTGAGCTAATAATTAACTTTCGCAGTGTATTGTTTATTTTGGCGCGCGCATCCCCCCTCTTCCCAAACTAACTCCAACCTTTATAATCTGTGCCTGTGATGCATGCTGATGGATGCATCGATTTGTTTTTGGTTAAAAGTTACCTAAGTGAATAAGTGATTTTAAAACGTGTACTTATATACGAGTAATACATATTATATTATTATATTATATTATAAGCTTTATTTATAATGACCGAAGAAGAGGACTGCACAAAATTTCTGGAATGTTGTGGCTTAGGTCATCTTGCCGCCAAATTCGAAGGTACGTAATATTAATATATATTTTTCCCCCTTTACTACTGGTAACCAGGCAGATTAATGAATCTGTTGTAGTTTCTATAATAATAATAAAGCAATATCGGCTTTAACATTGCCTTCTTTAATAATTAGAGAAGGCAATGCCTTAACAGAGTATTAGCAGCCATTTCTTCGTAAGTACGAATTGACTGTGATTTAATATTTAATGAATCGGGCAAACGAGTGTAAATTTAAATGAAGTAAGTTAAATATAAACTAAACCCTTAATAGGGATCAAGCGAGAAAAGTATATTTCTTCAGTTTTAAATTTACTCTTTTGTAACAAACATCTGTGTTTTATGAAAAAAGCAGCATTAAAAATTAAATAAATTCTTTATCATAAACTAATTTTTACTAAACAATTTGTCTTTTTGATGCAGAGGAAGCCATTTCAATGAAAGTGTTGTGCACACTAACACCGGAAAATTTTAAGGAGCTAGTTCCAAAATTAGGAGAGAGATGTATCCTTATTAACCAAATATCGTCACCGTTCTGGCAAAAGTCATTAACTCCATTTTTGTCTAAAAGTAATTAACTACCTCCGCGATCATACAACAATTATATCTGTGGTCTAGAAAAACTTATTAAGTGCAGTATTGTATTTTAAGCATGCTATTTGCAGTTTTGTGCCGATTTAGGATTTTGTGTTAAGTTTGAGTTTATTTTTAGTTGAATTTTAGTTAAATTTCCGTTGAATTTACGTCAACTTTGAGATATGTTTGCGTTTAATTTGGGTCAGTTTTCCGTTAACTTTGAGTCTACTTTAAGTTAAGTATGCGTTGAATTTGCGTCAACTTTGAGATAGGTTTGCGTTTAATTTGGGTCAGTTTTCCGTTAACTTTCCGTCTACTTTAAGTTAAGTTTGCGTTAAGTTTTGATTCATTTAACGTAAAATTAACCACCCTCAACCGTGACAGGGACGCAAGCTGGGATTTTAATGAAAACTCTATTTTAAAGTATAAAAATAATTTATTATAATACATATACACTACATATACCAGGTATACTTATACTATATTACTATAATAGTAAACAAAAAATAAATTATTTAAATTGCGAAGCCAGCTCCCATGCGTTGAACTCCCAAAGGCATATCTGAAAAACAAAAAATAAACAAATTATTATATATTTTCTTCTAAATGGATATTTACAACTAAGAAAGTAATGTAAAAATCAAATATTACAAAAAATAAACAAATTATTATATATTTTCTTCTAAATGGTTATTTACAACTAAGAAATTAATGTAAAAATCAAATATTACATTTAATTTTTATAAAAATAAATTGAAGAGGTTAATTTTTTTACCGATTTTAATAAAAAATCAAATTCGACTCAAAACGAACTCAAATTCAACGCAAATTAAACGTAAATGTTTGATAAAAATTCATTTATTATTACGTTTAATTTAATCACGATTTTTCGGTCAACAAACACCCCATCGGCTCAAACAAAATGCTCGAAGGACCAAAATGGTAGGCAGTGGACTGTATAAATAATAAGAGATAGGGGATGGTGGTGTTAGTTGACTGATCTTTGTGAATAGATGAATCGTGGGCAGTAAGAATACTAATAATAAAGTCCTACCTTGTTGCTGGTGCTGATGACGACACTCAGGGCCCTGGTCTAGTTTCTGGAAATTAGGCTGTTAGCGTTGGTTTCAAGCGGTTGCGATGCACAAAGCGGGATAAAGCGGGTATAATGTCGCGTGGTAGATCACTGTTATTCGCGGAGATGCTTGCGGTTCGAACTCTTCGTTGTTAATACACTTCGCCTCACGCCCTCAATCACGCGGTCAAATAGTAAATTAAAATATAGTTGCGGTAAACATGCGCGTTGGGGGGCAATAAGCTGGATATGATATTTAATAAATATAATAAAAATTAAACAATAACTCAATATTTCTCAAAGACGAAACATGCGCCCAACTTTTAAAAAAATTGCACACAAAAATGTTGGGGATAACAATACCATAGGCCACACATGTTTAATATACTTTAAATAAAAATTATAAATTTTAGTTTTCAAATTCAGCATAAAATTTAAGTGGGCACCGTTTCGGAAATAATAATATAGAACCAACTTTAGGGGTGCCTCTTTAAGAGGCTGTAGCTCCATTAGGAGACATTCGCCGACCTATGTTTATGGAAGTTTTCTTCCTATTTTTGTCTTAAGAAACCGCTCATAGAGTATTTTCGGAACACCCTGTATAATTATATATAATGAAATTATGCATAATTATATATAATTACACGTGGACCAAAATTCATGTATGGTCATACATGGGCAACATTCATACAAAAAAAAAGTGCTCTTTTAGTTCCACCCTTACTTCTTAAGAAGTCCCATAAGCCAACTGAATGGCTTGTGCGGGTTAGGGGTAGGAACGGACCGCGGACTTAAAGTCCCCTCCGAAGGACTATTACACAATAGGACAAACACAAATAAACATACCCCTGGTGGGATTCGAAACCACGACCTCCGGCTTGTAGTCAGCAGCACTAACCACTAGACCACCGTCGGCGATGTACCTACATGATTAATATATGATAATATATATTATATATATTATAATGAAATTATATATAATTTCTTTTCCCGGGATGCACTTATGATATCACGCGTGATATCATCATAAGTTAGCCAGGAAATTCCGATTGTTGTCCGGTTTTTAACGAATGAATAAAAGATGCAGGTCCTGATAAATATATATATATTTTTTTTAACAAATAACATTATAGCGTATTTTCAAGCTAAAGGTATACAGTGCCGTGTGCATCCGAACGCTTCGATTCAAAGCATTTGAAGAAAAGTTTAAATATTTTGCAGCGACGACCGTACACCGTAATGCACCGTTCGGAGCATCATTTTGCTCGGAAGTACACCATACAAATGCAAAACCCAAATGATGCTCGAACAGAGCTCCGCGGTGTGCCGTCGCTGCTGCAATATATCCCCACTCTCTTTTAAGGCGTTTTGATGCAACTAACACTCGGCACTGTATACCATTAGCGTAAAAGTACTGTATATAAAATATTGCCTTAACGTTATAAATTTAGGAAAAATCATGTTTAAAAAAAGTATCTACAAAAAAAATAAACTATACTTGATCCAAAGAAACAAATCAGTACAATTAAATAACTTATCAGTTGATCAAAACGGGACGGAGACCATAATACTGTGAATCGAAGATCATTTTTTTCTGAAAAAAAAAATATTAAAGAATTATTTTTAAAATAAATGTTACCGAATATCTTCAGTAAAAGTAAAAATTCAAAGTTTACACGGTTTCCAAAGAAATCTTTAGTGGATTTTAGGATCATGAATTTATCAATTTTTACTTAAAACATATTTCAAAAATGTTGTGCCATGAAAATTTGCCGTTTGTTTTGGTTTCGTTTCACTTATGACCAACAATAATCACAAAGCATTCCTTAATCCCAAAATATGTGTAGTTTTTCTCCATTACACTGGCCATCAGCCATTTTGCTGTACGACTTTTGTGCAATCGCCATGGCCAACAATAAACGATCAAATCGTGCTCAATAAAATCAGTTTGGTTATCTTAGGTAGGCTACCGTTGGTATAATTTTGGGAATGTTTGGAAAAAACGATGACACATCTTTGACTTTTATTTGGGCAAATATTTAAACAAATCTCGAGTATTTACAAGAGTATTAATAGAAAAAAAGAAATTTAAAGCTTTTTCTCGTTTATATTGTAATCTTTTAATTTTTGGGAACAGTATTTAGTAGGTATTCAAAATTTAAAGTTGTTTAACTACACGTATGATTATATATTTTTTAATAACTTCCATGTTTTTCACGCCTTTTTGCACAGAACATTTAACAATTGTGTTGTTTGAGACAACTTATAAATATTGATTTATTTATGTACCTACCCAGTAAGCACCAAACACTCAGCAAACAGTCGGCCTTCGCTCCGCATAGGCGGTTGACCGGCGGTTCGGCTTGCCCCCAGTCGTTCCGCTTATGGCCCGCGTTATGCTAGCCCGGTACCGTTTGGCCATGTTCTAACCAAAGTCGACCAGAATACGGCATGCCGCTGCTAAATCGTTCGGCTTGCCCTAGTCGGCCCGCTTACGGCCGGAATACGGCCTGCCGCGGCATAAGCAATACATCTCACGGCTGCTTACGCAAGCGAGCTAACTATAAGTAGATGGGTTGCAATATTTAGTTGGAAGTTTGCCTCTGTATTGGTATAGCTGAACATTAATTGTTAGAAGTCCCCATCTCCATCCTCATCTGCTCAGTAACGAATAATGGCTAGCTATAGTCGAGTTTCGTATAGGATATAGGTACCCAGGCCCGTTCCTGGGGTGTCTGGCGCCTGCGTGCAGCATTCGTTGGTGCGCCCCTTATATTTAAATATAATACATTAAATATTTGAATTTTAAGCCGTAAAATTTAAAAAATATATATTTTGCGACAAACTGGCAATATGTAATTAAAAATGTAAAAAAACCGCTTAAATTAAGTATAAAAAATATTTATTACCAAACAAACAAGTAATATCATAAGGGCATCTATTTTATCGAAAAAAATCGAAAAAACACGTTGCTAAGTAATATTTTAACAAGAAGCATGAGTGTTGGTGGCAACAAAAATCCGAGTCGAAGACGAGGATTTTTGCACCTGCACGAATGCATTTTGATAAAAAATATTACTTAGCATTGTTTTTTTTCATAGGAAAAGTTAGATGCCCGAATGGTATTTGACAAGACTATTTCATGAGTAACAGTTAACAATTAAAATATAAATTGCAATTTTTTGTGACAACGGCTGTCAAGGTTTGCCGCGGGTAAACTCGAAAAAAACTGCTGACAGGTGCTGTCATACAGTTTTTCCACCTAGAAACCATTTGTAGTTCAAAATTGCGCGTTTGTGATTGGTGAAAATTAAGACGAGAGGGAATAGTCAGTGTTAAAAATATTCTAAAGAAAACAATCTAAACAATAAAATAACTTCAACTGGTTTTTAGTGACGTACTCTCTAAAAATGACTAGTTTTCAAAGTAAAAAAGCAGTCACTAATAACTTTAGTCCACAGCAATTTGTATCCCGGGCATTTAACAGCTTATTATTAGGTAAAATTGTCCCCTGAATCCGAAAATACCGTCAAAAATTATAAAAGTAAAGCAGTTTTTAAGATATAGTCAATAACATATTATATGGAAAATTTACTAAATCTCAAAAACGTTCTACTTTTATAACTTTTGACGATATTTTCGGATTCAGCGGACAATTTTACATAGAAGTTGACTGCTAAATATCCGGGATACAAATTACTATTGACAATAATTATTAGTCGCTGCTTTTTCGCTATTGCAATTAGACCAATTGAATTAGTCATTTTTGACTAATTCTATTTTAGAGAGTTACTACTGTTAAACTTTGCTACCGTCAACTGCAACTATCAAACAAATACTAAAGATAATATGACCATTTCTCTCCTTTTATTTTGATCCTCATATTAAAACAAAATAAGCAGCCAACATCAAAGCGGCAAAAGGCGCTTTATAGCGACCGAAAAAAAGAGCGGCCGACGCAAAAAAGGCAGAAATCTTTATCCAATGTATGTTTAAGTATCATATGAAAGAAAGTTTATCGTTACAAAGTACTGATTGACTCTTTGATTTTGCGCCCCCAAAATGTTGCGCCAGGAACGGGCCTGTAGGTACCTATCCAGGACGTCTGAAGGCTTTTTTTGAATTGTCAGGCTGTTGTGTCCGGCACTCGGCCAACTATACACAGCCGACATTTGGCCGAGTAAACACAGCCGACATTCGGCCAGGCGGACATGCCCGGTATACACGCCGGAACAAATACATGTGTCGGGCCGCACGCGGCAGATTCGGCAAAACGTATTCGGGCCGTATGCGGGCCGGCTAGCTTGTGCTTACTGGGTACTCGGTATTGCGCATAAGCAAACTGATCAACTGTTTTTCAAGTTTTGACCAATCTTCATTACAAACAAAACTGGCCAAAAATAACTGTATTTAAGTCTTTATTTTCATACAGTCATGCCCAGATAACACAGGATCATCCTGGGATATACCGATAAGGTGCCACAAATGTCCCAATGTTTCGGACTTGGAAGGGATGCTCGTAAGATTTTTCTTTGTACATCCCCATTCAAGTTGCTTGGGATGTTGTAGAAACATCCCTTATTAAAAAAAAATATAGTAACGTCAGAATAATTATTAAGCACACCTATAATAGGATATATAGGATATATATATATGGAGAAAGGCAGTAACTGCAAAAAAATGCAAAATGTGCTTTCTTGTAACCGAATTCAACACATAAATGCAGTCAAATATCTCATAAGTTAAAAAAATCAATTAAATACCTACTGCTTTTTATAAAAATGTAGTTTATGCTAATTTTCCACAAATTTCTTGTTTAGCAGTTACTGCCTTTCTCCATGGTAGGGCAGTATTATAGGTGTGCTGTAATAGGTATGCTTAATAATTATTATGACGCTTTTAACACATAACATTTCCAAGTAGGTATTTTTTACTACGCTGTGTCAAACAGTAAGTGTTAAATCTATTAAGTGTTAAACAGAGAATATATTTTAGGACTATGGACTATATATATAAAATAAAACACGGAAAGTGCCAAAATATCTATGTGACAAGTTACAATATGTTAATTCCATACATGCATATCAAACTAGAAATACAAATGATTTTTATATAGAAACTTCTAGAACTGCTAAATGTATGAACAATGTTTTTAAAAATGGCCTTATTATGTTTAATAATTTACCAACAGAAACTAAAAATTGTGATAATTATAATAACTTTAAGAAATTACTATTGACATATATTAAACAAAACGTGTATACAGGGTGTTTCTTTTAACTTGAGACAGCTCAATATCTCGAGAAATACCCATTTCACGAAAAAATGTCTTAAATAAAAGGTTAATGTGACTAAAGGGGACATTATTTGGTGCTACCGCTAGACACCCCCTACCCCTCCTTAAGGGTGAAACGGGGGGTAACTTTGGAAAGTCAAATGGAATGACCCGATTTTTTTCACAGAGTTTGGTAGTACATAAAAAAATATATAACTTTTATTTAAAACTTTTTCAATTTATCAACAGATGGCGCTGTAATTCAAAATTTAAGAAAAATGAGTTTCCTTGTAAAATGTATTATTTGAAACGTTTGAAAAACAAAAATTAACATTAACAACAATAGTCGGCTATGAAAACAATTTATAACAAATGTTCGAAATGTCGTCATTCCATTTCAACACATTTTTGAATGCGGGTAATGAATTCTGGCGGTATCCCCGCACAGGCGTTCCTGATCCGCTCCACCATGTCCTCCCAAGTTGTAGGAATTGCAGCGTAAACTTTTTCTTTCAAGTAACCCCACTGGAAGAAGTCTGGTGGCGTAAGATCAGGTGATCGAGCAGGCCAAATTACTGGACCACGTCTACCGATCCACCGCGGTGCACCGGCCATTGAACTCCCGATCCAACACCTCTCGAGCAATTGCCGAATAATGTGCAGGACAACCATCTTGCTGGTACCACATGTTTTGGAGCCGTGCTAGTGGTTCATCCTCCAAAAGGCCCGTCAGATCGTTTTCTAGAAAATTCCGGTACTTTTCGCCATTTAATGCACCGTCAATAAAGAAGGGTCCGATTAATCGTTCGCTTAAGGTACCGCACCAAACGTTTACCGACCAGGGACGCTGGGGCTCCACTTGGTGTCGAAATGGAAGGACGACATTTCGAACATTTGTTATAAATTGTTTTCAGAGCCGACTATTGTTGATTTAATGTTAATTTTTGTTTTTCAAACGTTTCAAATAATACAAGGAAACCCCTTTTTCTTAAATTTTAAATTACAGCGCCATCTGTTGATAAATTGAAAAAAACTTAAATAAAAGTTATTTATTTTTTTATGTACTACCAAAATCTGTGAAAAAAATCGGGTCATCCCTTTTGACTTTCCAAAGTTACCCCCCGTTTCACACTTAAGGAGGGGTATGGGGTGGCTAGCCTTAGCACCAAATAATGTCCCCTTTGGTCACATTAACCTTTTATTTAAGACATTTTTCCGTGAAATGCATATTTCTCGAGATATTGAGCTGTCTCAAGTTAAAAGAAACACCCTGTATGTAATGTATTTATTTATGTAAGAAACTATAATAGCTTTAGCTAAATAAACGTTTATTTTATTTTTATTTTAAAGTAAAGCGTAGAGTAATTTTCTTTATAATCTATGGTAATTTTCGATCGACAATAAATTTTTTTCTTTGTTATGTCAAAATGAACAATGTTTATTTCTCAATTAGTATACTTATTATAATAATATTTAAACTCAGTTGATATATTTTATAATTATAACTAAGTCGACGATGGTTCGTACGAAAATTACGTAATTTTAAACTTTTAAAAATCCCGCGATTGAAACGCGTAGGAATGGCGGCGTAAAACTGGTTTGTTCTAAGTTTTATTTGTTATATGGTTTGTTTCGTTTGTTTTTTATTATTTGACCGCCGTTTTATGTAGCAGTAACTACATTAACTAAATGAAGGTTATGTTATTAACTGAATAAACGTACTATTGCGGCCGATAAAAAGTAATCGACTAATTTTCCCGTTGTAAATATGGTTGTCACCAGTGGCATTTCAAAAATAATTTTATAAAATTAAGTAACGCCATCTTAAATTAAGTAAAGTCATTATTTAATTATGCCTTACCATACTTTAACTGAAGCAGAGAAAGGCAATATATCGCCAAAATTGAAGAAGGATGGTCTCAACAACAAATAGCAGATGAAATAAACTGCAGCAAGAGCGCTATTCAAAAATTAAACAAAAAGTGGGTGGAAACTGGTGACCTGAGTAGGGTGATGGGTTCTGGGCGTCCAAGAAAGACAACTCCAGTAAACGACAACGAGTTGGTTGAATATGTGAGGTAAAACCCATTTTCTAACTCCATTCAAGCCAAAGAGGAAACCAACTTCCCAGCATCTGTTAGGACGGCAAGAAAACGGTTGCGAGAAGAAGGTTTATTTAACTGCGTGAGTGCTAAAAAGCCTTGCTTGACGGATGTTAATAAAGAGGCAAGAGTGGAGTTTGCAAACAATTTTTTTAATCAAAACGCTGAATATTGGGAGCGAGTAGTCTTTTCAGATGAAAAAATATTTCAATCCTGCTACAATGGGCAACTGCGAGTTTATCGTCCCAGAAACCATAAGTTTGCATCATGATGAAGAATACCTCCACAAAACTGACAACAGCGGAAGATTTTCTGTCCACCTGTGGGCGTGGATATCATCTTCAGGGGCTGGTATAATTCATATTGTAGAAGGCCGATTAACTGGGAACCGATACGTGGAAATTTTAAACGATGTAATGCTTCCGTCAATGCAAGAAATATTTGATATTGATTTTGTGTTTCAACACGTAACACTTTAGGACGGCAAGAAAACGGTTGCGAGAACAAGGTTTATTTAACTGCGTGAGTGCTAAAAAGCCTCGCTTGACGGATGTTAATAAAGAGGCAAGAGTGGAGTTTGCAAATAATTTTTTAAATCAAAACGCTGAATATTGGGAGCGAGTAGTCTTTTCAGATGAAAAAATATTTCAATCCTGCTACAATGGGCAACTGCGAGTTTATCGTCCCAGAAACCATAAGTTTGCATCATGATAAAGAATACCTCCACAAAACTGACAACAGCGGAAGATTTTCTGTCCACCTGTGGGCGTGGATATCATCTTCAGAGGCTGGTATAATTCATATTGTAGAAGGCCGATTAACTGGGAACCGATACGTGGAAATGTTAAACGATGTAATGCTCCCGTCAATGCAAGAAAGATTTGATAATGATTTTGTGTTTCAACACGTAACACTTAATGATTTATCTTTCCTGATCAAAAAAATATTTTTTTTTTCATTTTAAGGATAACTCGCCAGTTTACACTGCTCATGTGGTTCATAATTGGCTAGAAGAAAATCACATTACAACGCTTCCTTGGCCGTCAAGAAGCCCCGATTTAAACCCAATCGAAAATATTTGGGGATATCTCGTGAAAAAAATATATAAATATGAATTTAGACCAAGAAATAGAGAAGACCTTATTAATGCAATTCAAAATGAGTGGCACAATTTGGAAGAAAATTACGATATTCAAAATTTAATTAGTTCCATGCCTAGGAGATTACAAAATGATATAGAGAGGAATGGTGGTTCTACCAAATATTAATTATTTTTTTAAAATGGAGTTTTTATAGCATTACAAATGTGTAAGATTATGTAAGATAATGCCTGAGGGAGGGCTGAATGAAAAAATTGCCAGGGCCGGTTGTTCTTTTTGTTTGTATTACGAATAAACATGCTTTATATAATTTAAGTTTTTTTTATTAAAAAAATTAAATATGTCATACACCTATGATTTCTTGTCAAAATAATTTAATTGACATGACTGACGTAAAAAACCCTACTTACAATAGCCAATTTTTAAGAAAAACATGCAACTTGATAAAGAATCGATTACTTTTTATCGGCCGCAATAGTACCTACCTAATAATGGTTAGTTTACCAAAGTATGTATTTATAAATACATTTATTATAAATATATTTACTGATTTTGTTAATTATTAAAAATTCAATGTGCAGGTAACACTGTGCAGAGCGGAGTATATCTTGTTTCAAGTATTTAAACATTATTACAGTTAAGTACCTATTTGCTTTGTTAAGACAAAACGAGCTGCAAGCTTTAGGTAGTAATGGTATTGGTGCCTGCTTATCTGAATAAACTGTGTCCTTTCAAAATAAAATGTATTTTGAAAATTTTTGATTTATTTCAAACCTTCCTAAAAGTCATTTAGCAAAGACATACTAAAAACGTCTTAAGGATGTTCCCAGAATGTATGAGGTGCATCCCACGTCATCCTAGAAACATACTAATGGGATGTTTGTAGGACATCGCAAATGATGACATGGCTGTTGCCAGCAACATCCCAGAGATGTTTCAAGGAAAATAGGGACATTCTAGAGATGATTCTATTGTCCCAGACATATATTTCTAGAATGTCTCTGAGATGTTATAGTGTTATCAGGGTGCTATCGTGTTGGGAAATTAATGCCATAAAATATGTCACTTCAACTATCAACAGTTTCATGCATAATTTAATTATAAATGGGATCATTTTGAATGAAAGGCCGCATATTTGTTTACTTAGAAACTGGTTAAACAGATACTGATAAAATAAATAGATTTATAACCATTAATCAATAATTTTTTTTTTTACCTATAAAACATTATTTTATAGGTGAAAGGTTATTTTAACTCTGAAAGGTTATTCCGGGCTGATCTCATCATTACAACATTTATCTTTTACAACCCAAGGCTGAACAAACTACCATTTTATATTAACAAAAACACACAAAACAAACTTGGGGGAAAATATCTCTTTCAATGAGTTCGGATGCACTCGGTACTGTATACTGTGAAAATACGGTATATAGATTTCTGGTAAATTTTCTGCTATCTCACTGTAAGAAACTCTTGATTTTTTATTATCGCCGTATTTAATCATAAGAATTTTTTTAACAAAGATGTGAAGAATTTTTAATTAATTGACTACGAAATATCTTAATCGTTTTGTAAATCAGTTTAATATATAGTTTTACTTAATGAAGCCTGGTACCTATGAATTTATAATTAAAAATTATACGTCTATGAATTTTAAACGATCTTTTACTAGTCATGTTAAAAAAAATTATATGAGATTTACAAGTGAGCAGCGATGTCGTGATTCAAGTTCGAAGAAGGGCGTTATAAAAACATACTTATGTGAGTTTCTCTGTTTTGTAAATTTAAAAAAAAAATATAGTTTCTATTATATTTTCTATTTGTGGTGATACACCTTTAATATTTCTACAATTATTTTATAATTTCAATGTTTTTATACTCTTTATACTTATACTCTTTATACTTATTTTTATTCGCTTCATTTTGTAAATCCAAATATTATTTAAGGTTTTTAAGTTTTAAGTTGTATTTTAGCAAGATACACATAATGTCATTTCTTTTTATACCTGGACCTCGACACTTGACTCCCCGGTTCTTATTCAACAGAGAAGTCAAGTGCCTTGCTATTTTTGTAGAATCCCAAAACTACCTACTTTCCCTTTTTGAACTTTGTAAAAGGGACAGATCGGTTTTTGACCTCTCTGCGACAGCATCTTTGTTACAATAATTTTTAGTATTTTTATTTTTAATAAATCAGTTAAAGTTTCTATAAATACGGTCGCGCTTTTATTTACTACTCTTAGTACCTAACGTACCCACACTATTTTTTTCTGTAAAGTAATTTTAAAAAAGGAAATGTTTGTCTTGAAGGCAAAGGTTCAGTGGCCACAAGTATGATTTGCACCGAGGCCCACTTCTGCTGGGATCCGCCACTGTACTGACCGACCTAGACGGCAGGTTATTTGCTCGGTTTCGGAAGATCTCGGGTTCACCCAGGCGAGATGAATTTTAATTTGACTTCTCTACGCTCTTTTGGGTGTGGATATTTAATTAAAATATATATTCAGGAAACAATTTTACATGTCTATTAAAGTATCAAAAGCTCAACCTTTAAATTAATTGCTTAAAATTATTTTGGGTAGACATTTTTACCTTGTCTAGCCGTACGCTTTAGCACTGCAGTGCAGAGGACATAACCCCTATATGGATAAGAAAAATATTGCTGTGATTAAATAGCTGCCACTCAATAGCAATAGCAAATAGCCTAATTACGAAACACATAACTCCAGCGTAATGTTAGCTTCCTATCGGCCAGCCTCCAATCCGGACCAACAATAATTTTTAAAAAGTGCAAACCAAGTGATATGACACGGTGGGGCTGAAGCATGTTTAAATGACGAAAATTTGCACAAAAATTCTTTTTGCAGATTTAGAATCTGTGTATTAAAACGAGTCGAAATCCAATATTTCAGACTTTTTCCCCGAGCCGTTTTTGAGAAAACCCAATTTTAAAGTTGAAAACAGAAGTTTTTGTAATTCCAAGAAAATTTACAAAAAATTTTGTTTTTTTAAATAAAAAGAAATGGTTAGGCACTTATGGGGGGTACCTAATTAAAAAAGTGCACTAAAATTATTAATAATTTTGCCTGAAAGAATATTGAGTAAAAAATTTCAATTTCATATTTTGGAAAGAGCCCGACACCGAAAGGCTTTTTTCTCAAAGTATGAAAATGACCGATGGCAGTTTTTAAAATGCAAAATAATCTGATGATGTTGATGCACGAGTATAATTTGGGTAGATATTTACATGTATACACGAATAAACTAATTAAAACAAAGAATAACATTTTCTTTAATTGATTGCATTGATTCTGTTAGTTCAGAGCAAATAATTTATTTTCAACTGCTTCTTGCAAAAACATGACATTTTACGAACTGTCAGATTCAAATAAAACCTGACGTTTTTTTTATAAATTACCATGGTACAATGCAATTATTGATTTATAGTGTGTCAAACGATAATTGACGTGTAGTTGTATATGTATAAGACTTTTATGATAGTTGTAATAATTAACATTCGTCACTAGTTTTATGTTTGTGTTGAATTATTAAAAAAAAAATGGTTTCAAAGAAAGATCATGCTGGGACTCATGACGAAAACCGGAAAAAGATATGCTTGTTTTGTTTGAACAAGAAATTAAGTAGAGGAAGGTTGAAGGGGCCATGAAAAATGCGGTTGAAAAAATTGTTTTGTACAATCCTGAAGACGATCGTTTACCAAAGCTTACCTTGCTTGCGCAATACTAGTTTATCGAGCAAACAAAAGTAAAAAATCTAATATTAAGTTACCCGATTATTCTGAATTTCTAGTTTTACCTAAGAACAGCAGAGCTCAAGATAAAACAATTTGCAAGTGTAAATTGTGTGAACTTGTAAGAACTTCAGGACATGAAAACTTTGCGAAGAATAGGGTAAGAGTTTTAAAAAAAAGTTCTCGTAAGTGTCCAAAATGCAAGACCTTGTTGCGAAAAGGAAAACCGCATTTTTGTGTAGAGATGCAAATATAAATCTTCAAAAACCGGATGCTGAAGTTAGTTTGTCTCGAAGATGCGGGAAAGCGCTGAAAGTAGCCTTCAATGTTGATGCTAAAACTTCACCTAAGCCAATTGTTGCGGAAGATGTTTTAACAATTGGAACGGAATTCGGGCTTTCGAATAATGCTGTTGTCGGTATTGCTTCTGCCCTTCGTATTTCCACTAAAAGTAGACAAATGTTTGAACCGAAATTAAAGGAAAAATTACGTACTATTAGACATTCATTGGACAATTATTTTACTGTTAAAGATTGTAATGTGATTCATACAGAGAAGAGCAATAAGAAAAGTGAGACTACAGAAGCTTTAGTTTATTGCAATGATATCGAAGGTCTTCTAAAAGTAATTCATGAGAAAAGAAATAATACTGAAACGCATTTAAAATTCGGCATTGACGGTGGAGGTGGATTCTTGAAAAGTTGTCAATCAATCAGGACTACCGGGACAACTAAATTTAAAGACAGTAGCGTCAAAAAGCTATTTTTGCTCGGAATAGTTGCTCATACCGAAGAAAATTATGAAAACTTAGCGATGTTGTGGTTTCTATTGCAAATAAATAAATATGAGGCGACGATAGCAACGGACCTAAAATTAGCCAATATTCTCACAGGAATTATGTCCCATTCGAGTTGTTTCCCTTGTACATGGTGTTCTGCACACAAAGATAAATTAGATATTTGCGGAGAATACAGAACTTTAGAGATCTGTTCAAGAAAATATAGAGCTTGGCGCGAAAGTGGTGGCCAAAGAGCACGAGCAAAGAATTTTGAAAATTGTATGCATCTACCGATCATTGCAAGTAGGAATGATACAAAAATAATAGATATAATTCCCCCACCTGAATTACATTTGTTGTCAACACGCTCTACAACCACATGCTTAAGGAGTTTGAGAAAGATGCTTTGAAATGGGCTAAAGAATGCAATGTAATCCAGCAATTCGTTCATGGAGGTCCTGCATTCGCAGGAAATGCGTGTAGATCACTTCTTGGAAAAGTTGATCGCTTACGTAGGTCATGTTCCGTGGGATGTCTAAAGTTTGTCCAATGCTTTTCAGACTTTAATACTGTTGTAAATTCAAAATTTAAAGAAAGCTATTGTGACTTAGGGATTTCTATCACTCCTAAAGTTCATGCCGTGATTTTTCATGTTCCTGATTTTTGTAAACAAAGACAACAAGGCCTGGGGTCTTATAGCGAACAAGCTATGGAATCTGTACATGCTGACTTCAAGAAAATTTGGAACAATTTCAAGATTTCGAAGGAGCATCCAGAATATGCAAATAGATTACTTCGGGCAGTACAGGAATATAATGCTAGACACATGTAATTAATATGAAGTTTTGTTATATGTAGGTATGTCAGTATTAATTTATTAAATGTTTTTTAAAGTGGCATGGTTTTTTTTACAGATTATGCAACAATGATATTGATTTAAGGCCTTCTTCATATATCCATCACTTTAAAACTGATGTTTTATTTATAATATTTATATATTTATTTTGTTGGTGTTTAATTTATTAAAAATAAACAAATTTATCCTTAATCTGCAATCTTTGTACAGAAACACCCACCTAAATTAACAAAAGCTAACCATAAAATATCGCTAGTGATTGTTGGTTATTTTCACTCTTAAAAATAGGTTTTCTCAAAAACGGCGCGGGGAAAAAGTCTGAAATATTGGATTTCGACTCATTTTAATACACAGATTCTAAATCTGCAAACAGAATTTTTGTGCAAATTTTCGTCATTTAAACATGCTTCAGCCCCACCGTGATGAATGAGTTAAGTGCCACCTGTCATTGGACGCTTTTCACTGGACAAACAAAGGAGGTCAAACAAGAGGGGAGATGGCCATCCGCAAAAAAAAATTGATAAGTAACCTTAAGAATATGCATGACCTAATACAAAATCTGCAAATTAAACACGGCAGATATCTTTAAAACCCTAAGAAAGGCACACTGCGTAGGGCAATAAATCTGTCAACAACAAATGCGTAATGCAAACCCAAACGAGACCAAAAATAAACACTAGACTCACAGGATAAACTAACACATTAATAATTATAACCCAAAAATAGTAAAAAAAGCATAATAACCAAACTCTACTGGATTTGTAAACATTAGATAACAGAATAAATGCGCTTGTCATTTGTTTAACTAATAAATAAATGCAAAACTTAATTTTGGAATTTAAGAAAAAAAAGGCAAAACTCTACCACAAAACGTGCTTGGGACAAAATTTACGCAAACTTGAACGGAAGATCATTACACTACTAACGACAGACTTACCCGACTACCATCACCAACATCCCCGCGACCTGCTAATGGGCAAAACCATTACCAAAAGAGTAAGAGTAGCCCAATTAAAATACTGGGCCCACGTCACTCGTAGGCAACGCAACAACATACTACAAGCCACCCTTAAACTAGACCTCACAGACAAAAAAGTCGGGAGACCATGCTTCACATATCATGACACGTTAGCACAAAACATGCACTTCTCACAAATTAACAAGACCAGTTGGGAGCAACTAAGCAACAATAAAAAAAAAACTGACACACTTTACCAAGTGCAGGAACTATCTGACCAGGACACGGACAATGACAATAACGAACAAGACGAAGACCTCGACTAGGAAACTACACCCCTGCAGCGAAATATCAACTCCCCAACTCCAAATAGTAATCCCAAATGTTTGGAGTAATACTAATCGACTGGTCTAGGGGGATTCCGCGTCGTACTTAGTTTTAAGTCGGCGTAATTGTCCCCCAAAAACCAACACCCTCCCATCCCTCCTCCTTTATACCCTACTGGGCGTATAGCATCGGCTCGGCGAACAGGAGAATGGCTATTAAAACTATTCGTATGTCGCTCTCGAGCCCCAAATAGGGGACAGTACGGAACGCAATGGACATTCGCACCCAGCAAACACGGGTGAAGCCGTGCAGTTGCTGGGGGCGAACAAAAATCGGCGTAAGTAAACATAGGCCTGTACGGGGTCCGGGAGTAATGATGAAATGGGGCTGGTTATACGTCTCTTATACTCATATACTCATACTCATACTTCAAACGCTCGAAATACATACTAGCAAATGCAAAACAAAACTGAATCCTCGCCTACGCCGGCAATCTGCTTACAATGCATCTGGGAAGGGGCATCTGGGGAGGGAAGATCGGATTCACTCGGGTAACCCGAGTCGGGTTTACTCGTATAGCTCTCTTTCTTCATTTCTCTACGTTATATATCTTTTCTCTCTCGTGTAACGAAATCTCGGAACGTTACATTTTTCACAATTCACTCTCCATTCTCGTCAAATCAGAACGCCACCAAAGAAGTTTCACTTCAATAATAAACAGGATATTTTCTCAGATAAGTGCCCATAATTAATAAAAATGTAAAGAAAAGTATATGAAAATCGTATTTTTTTCAGGAAATAAGAACAACATTTACGTTGAAAATTGTTTATATGGATGGTGAAGAGTTCACTAAATCGTATTTTAACAAAAAAAAGTGCCCAAAATACTAGAAATTGCTGAAAAACTATCAGCCTCCTGTTAGGCCACGCATGCGGATTCTGCACTCAGTGTATATAAAGTCATATTTTCCCTTTTAAAGCCAAATAAGAACAATATGGACGTGTGAAATTGTTTATATTGATAATAAACATTAAATTTTCTCAGATAAGTGCCAATAATTGATAAAAATTCGAAGAAAGTGCCCAAAATACAAGAAATTGCTGAAAAACTGCCAGCCTCCAGTTCGGCCACGCATGCGCATTCTGTGTATATAAAGTCATATTTTCCTCCTAAAGCCAAATAACAATATTGACGTGGGAAATTGTTTAAGTGGGTAGAGTACATTAAGAGGAAATTTATCAACAGAAGTGTAAAATGGAAGAAATTTCTAAAAAACATCTGGCTTCCAAACCGGCCAGAAGATTTTTTGAATTGGAAGCTAAATAAGAACAATATTGACGTGGGAAATTGTTTATATTGATAATAAACATTATATTTTGTAAGATAAGTGCCAATAATTGACAAAAATGTACAGAAAAATGTTTTGGTAGTGTACCTATAACCACAAAGTTGTGTCATAAATCGTATTTTTCATATTAAAGGAAAATAAGAACAATATTTACATGGAAAATTGTTTATATGGATGGTGAAGAGTGCAATAAATCATATTTTAACCAAAAAATGTCGAAAAAAGTGCCCAAAATACAAGATATTGCTGAAAAACTGTCAGCCTCCTGTTAGGCCACGCATGCGCATTCTGCACTCAGTTTTTAAAAACGCATAGCTATATATTTAAATTTAATAATAATAATAATAATAGGCTTTATTTCAGAAGACATATACATGTGTAGAAAACGTCAAGGTAAATTTGAAATAGACAAACATAATACATAAGAAATTACAAAATTGTTCATAATGTACATAAATAAATTTTAACAACTTTAGCTATATTATAAGAAATTCATTCAAGCTATAGAAACCTTAGATAGAAACATTTGGACAACAAATATGACTTCAAAAGTGTTTTAAAAATGTGAACTGATTTTGAGTTTTTTTTAATTTCCAAAGGAAGTCTATTAAATATATGTATTCCTAAACTGTTTGGAGACTTTTTACCTAAATTTAGTCGATTAAAAGGTATTCTCAGATCATTTTTATTTCGTGTATTAAAATTATGGACATCACAGTTCATTGAAAATTTACTTTTATTTAAAAATACGTATGTACATAATTCTAAAATTTTAACGCATGGGACTGGCAATATATTAAATTTCTTAAATAAATTTCTACATGAATAATCATGTGAAACCCCAGCTATGCATCTGATAATTCGCTTTTGAGAAATAAATACATGCTCAGCACAGGTAGATGATCCCCAAAAACAAATACCATAGCGGAGCCGACTGTCTACTTGGGCATGATATAAAGAAATTAATTGTTCCAAAACCAATACTTGTCTAAGATTTCTAAATAAATAGACTAAAGAACTTAACTTTGAAATCAAAAAGTCACAATGATGCTTCCAATTTAGTTTCTCATCAAGAATAATACCTAAGAATGTAAGGTGGTCTTTTCTTGATATATCTAGGCCATCAATCGACAAACTTAAATTGAGAGATTCACTAGGCCCATAACCCTAAGTAGAGAATCTCACGTAATTAGTCTTGGTTGCATTCAGATAGAGTGAATTATAGGAAAACCAGGACGATAACAAATCCAGGTTTGCGTTGCACTCCATCTCAAGAATATGGTTACTTTTGTTTGATAGTACAAGTGTTGTATCATCGGCGTATAGCGTGGTTAAACAGTTTTCCTTCAGGTGCAGCTCTAAGTCATTTACATAAAGTGTAAATAGCACAGGGCCAAGAATTGAACCCTGTGGTACTCCCATGCATACACTACTTAGGTTGGATTTAATTGTGTTTGTATTTTGTAGAGAATTGTGTTTAATTGATACATATTGCATTCGGTTCCTTAGAAAACTATTTAGCCAGCCGTACGCCAGACCTCTAATACCATATCTCTCCATTTTATGCATTAGTTTACCATGATCAACACAATCAAATGCCTTACTGAGATCACAGAATATCCCAGCAGGACACTCTCCCTTTTCAAGGGAGTCAATCAGGTGTGTATAAAATGCATTTATTGCTGATGCTGTAGAGCAATTAGCACGAAAACCAAATTGGTTATTACTAAGGATTCTATACTTACCAAGAAATGGGCCTAGCCTCTCTAAGAAAGCGTATTCAAAGATTTTTGACAGGCTACAGGACATAGATATTGGTCTGTAGTTATCGATATGATGTTTATCATTTTTTTTATAAATTGGAACAACCTTGTTAACTTTAAGTCTCTCTGGGAAATCTCCTGCTGAAAATGAGAAGTTAACCAAATAGACAAGAGGACACAATATTTCTTCTGCAATGGACTTTAAAATAAAAGGAGGAATATCATCCGGTCCCGCGGTTTTCTTTGATTTAAGTTTATTTTTTAGAATTGATAACATTTCACAATTAGTAAAAGGAAAAAGATAAAATGAATTTATATTATTTAAAATTTTACCTTTAAAATTTTTAGGGGGGACAAGTTTATTAACTACATTTAAAGGAGCGTTTATAAAATACTTATTAAATTCATTCGATATAATCAAAGTATCATCTATATCAGTGTCATTAATATTAAGTTTGACATTTTCAAATGCTTTTGAATTATTATTACTATTTATGGATTTAATAACATCCCAGGCCGTCTTTGTTGGATTGGAAGAGTTAAATATTTTATTTTGATAATATTGTTTTTTTTTTTAATACTAGATTAGCATGCTCTTTTCTTAAAATTTTATAATAATCGATAAACTCCGGAAACTTACATTTTAAGGCATATACACTTTAAATTACAACTGGATTGCACAGGATTGAGGAATGTAACAAAGTCCGGCAAAATTAGGAGCTCTGGGTGGAATAAAGTGAAACTTTACACCTTCTATGCAAACTTAGACTCAATTTCTGGAGACCTTGTCCTTAAAAATTTTAAAATCTCTGAATTATCTCCGACAAACGTAGTGCCATTGTCACAATAAAAATCATTAGGTTTACCCCGTCTAGCAATAAACCTTCTAAACGTAGCTAAAAAAGCTTCACTTGTTAAATCCGTCACGAGTTCAAGGTGTACAGCTTTTACGGTCATACAAATAAAAATACATACATAGGCCTTGATCAGTTTTGGATTTCGAGTCTTGCGGTCCTTAAGTAAAAAAGGTCCTGCATAGTCGCAACAAGTATTAACAAAAGGACTAAATTGATTTACTTTAAAGTAAGGTAAGTTACCCATTAAATAGTCCAATGATTTTGGCTTCACCTTAAAGCAAGTAACACACTTGTGCACAACCGATTGTGCAATACTTCGTTCCGAAATTGCCCAATATTTTTGTCTAAAATTGTATAAAAGTTGTTGAGGTCCACAATGCAAGGAAATTTTATGGTAATATTCAAATATTAACTTGGTAAGGCCATGTTTATTATGCAAAATAATAGGAAATTTCTGACCATAATCAATGTCTGCATTTTGGATTCTACCCCCAACTCTCAATAAATTAAATTGATCCACAAACGGATTCAGCGAATTAATATTACTAGATTTACTTATAGGTTTTCTGTCTAACAGGTCAAAATAAGTCTGCTTAAATGATTGAATTTGGGAAATCCTTATTAAATTTTGTAAGCTAAAGTCTAATTCTTGTACTGTTAATTCTTTACTAGAAATTTTATTTCTTTGAAGTTTTTTAGCTCTACAATTATTATCAAACCGGTAAATATAACCCGTGACTCTTTGTAACTTTGTTAATATTGAATATTTAGCAAATAAATTAAATTCTTGGATTTGTTTGACAAAATTAATGGTTGACACCAATCCTTGCTCTGGCAACGTTGTCACATTATTTTCGTCAATAGCCATGACGGACCTTTAAACCATAACTGACTTGAAAGTAATTTTAACGCAGTGCTTCCACGAGACACAATATCTGCGGGATTGTGCTCCGTGCCAACATAAAACCAATTGTCAGGATTTGTCAAAGTTTTTATTTCTATAACTCTATTTTTTACGAAAGGTTTCCATCTATCTGCCGTACCCTTTATCCAGCATAAAGATATGGTGGAACCACTCCAATAATAAATATTATCAAAATTTACATTGAACTCTTTTAACTAATCTTGCTGCTATCAGCGCCGCGCTAAGTTCAAGTCTTGGTAGTGTCGGTGTATTGGTCAGAGCTACTTTGCCCTTTGCACACAACAAATGGAAAGAATAAGTGTCATCGAAATTAATGCAACGCACATAAATAGCCGCACCGTATGCCTTTTCGAAAGCATCGGCAAATGCATCCCTTGCGGCCTTGAGTTCACGGTTGATTCACCGTGAATTCACCGTAAACTCACCGTGAATAAACCGTCTGTTTGTGACATTTGTAAACGGTAGTTAGACGGTGAATTCAGGCACTTTTCACAGTATTTTAATTGTGAATCCACCGTATTTTGGCGGTATATTCACGGTGAATTCACAGTGAATTCACGGTGAATAAACCGTGAACTAAAAGGTCGCAAGAGTAGGTATATCCTATAGGTTTAACACGACTATATATAGTCGTGTTAAACCTATAGGATATAGCTATAGCTAGCCATTATTCGTTACTGAGCAGATGAGGATTAATGTTCAGCTATGCCATTACAGACGCACACTTCCAACTAAATATTGCGACCCAACGCTATTTATAGTTAGCTCGCTTGCGTAAGCAGCCGTGAGATGTATTGAGTTCACCGTGAATTTACCGTGAAATCACCGTGAATTAACCGTGAAATCACCGTGAATTTATCGCAAAAACAGCGTGAGTTCACCGTTTAATTACCGTCTACAAATGTCACAAATGGACGGTATATTCACTGCACATACACGGAGTATACTCGGAATATATTCACGGTGAATTCACGCAAACGGTGAATTCACCGTTACATGTAATTCAACGCATTTATTATTATCCGAAAAAATATGTCTTGAAATCTGTAAGTCATTTAAAAGTTTTATATCTAAACAAAAATTATTCCATTTGTCACGTAAAATATTTGAAACTTCACAGTCCCAGTCAGACTTTTCTTTCCAAAGACTTTGAATAATTAACTTTGCAACAACAATAACCGGTTGAACTAGCCCATAGAGAGTCTATGAACTAGCCCTAAAGGATCAAATATTTGACTTGATATCGATAAAATCCTGTACTGGATACTATCAATATAAGCATTCCAGTAAACGCCCAACGTTTTATTTTGCTCACTTTCACCTAGCTGCAAAATACTTGCCTATACTTATACTTGTCTTGGTTTCTTTGAAAACTTTGAGAAAAATCTCTTTTGTTGGACAGCCACTTAAATCAAAACCTGCACTAGCCAAGATTCCCGTAATTTCGCGTTGTATTGTAATTAACTCAGTTTCGTCATTACTACCGGTCAAAAGATCGTCCATATAAAAATCTGTATTAATAATACGCGCCGCTACTGGGTAGTTAACTGCGTGCTCATCAGCAATTTGCTGTAAGCATCGCACTGCCAAAAATGGACTTGACGCCATGCCATAAACTAGTGTATTTATTTCAAAACATTGGACATCACCAATATCTGAACGCCAAAGTATACGCTGATATGGTCTATGATCTGGGTGTATAAGAATCTGACGATACATCTTCGAAACATCGCGATGCATCGGCATTAAGCACGCACTTGTGTTTACGAAAACGAGTCAAAATTGAAACCAAATCATTCTGAATCGTCGGCCCTGTACATTGAACATCAATTAAACATAAACCGCTCGTGGTCTTACTCGATGCATTAAAAACTACACGTAATCGACATGTCAAACTGGAATCTTTAATTACCGCGTGATGTGGTAAATAGTAACTTTCATTGTCCTTACCATTATTTCTGACATATATCCGAGTGACTTATATTCCGAAATAAATTCTGAATATTCCTTTGCCAAATCTGGATTCTTAGCAAATCTCTTTTGCAAATAATCCAAACTGCGCAAAGCTGCCTTTTTGGAATCGCCCAATTGCCATAAATTATTTTTAAACGGAATTTTTACCATGTACCGCCCCGTCAGATTGCCTTTCACAAAAATCGTCAGTCTTTTTTGGAACCTGCGGCTCCTTAATAGCTAAATTGCATGAAACTACCCTGCTTAAAATACCCCATAGAGACCCTGTTAAAACCGATAGATATTTGTATCGGAATGTATGGTGTTTCTATAGGACCCATAGTTGGGATTTATGGTTGTTCTATAGGGATATCCACCCTTGATTTATTTGCTATTGGTTTCAATGGGGAAAATACACATAAATGTAGAAATTAGTTTTTCCCCCATAGAACCCTATAGGTTTTAATAAAATTTTGACAAATGTCTTATGGTTGCTCTATAGGGATATCCCTATATATCCTTCATTGAGTTATTTTCTGTCGGTCTCAATAGGGAAAATGTAAAAGTTATGGTGTGCCTATAGGTAATTTCCTATACATTTTCTATCGGGCCGTATCCGGAAAAAACCATGGACAAATGCCCATATTGAATCCGGTAGCGCCCGATAGATTATTTTGTATAGGTCCCTATGGGGTATTTTAAGCAGGGTAGCTGCCTATTATTATAACTGGGATATGTTAGTTCGCCGCCTAACAACCAACCTAGTTTTGTGTTTTGTAAAGTCGGGTAATTTTCTGTCTTAATTTGTTCCAATAACAAAATGTCATAAAAAGCCTCGACTCCTAATAAAATTTCTATGTTTCCTGATTTATTATAATTAGGATCTGCCAACGGTATGCCCTTGGGTATTTTAACTAGCTTTGTACTAAAGGAAAACAACGGAATAGCTGTTGTTACTTTATTTAAGACTAAACATGATATTTCTTTGCTATAATCATTTATCCTAGAGTGTATTGCAAAACTTCTATGGTACTTAATCTCCAGATTTTGTATGTCACCAACTCCCGAAACTGCAAAATTTGTCAGTTTTATTTGTGCGCCTATTTTATTCGAAAATTCTTGCGAAATAAAATTACTTTGTGAACCTGGATCATTTAATATTCTAGCTATAGATAATTTATTATCCGCGCCGATAATATTTAGCGGTAGACAACAAAGGATAGGAATTCTGTCTATTTAAACTGGAAAACGCGTGTTTTTGTGTCGAAATGTCTCGTGTTTTTGTTTCATTATCCTTTTCGCCCGTTACCGATTTGTTGGGATCACTCGAGTGAAAAATAACCCATTACCCGGTTATTGAAATAACCTAAATTATTCGGTTATGAGTTTCGGATCCAAGTGATGAATAACCGGTTATTTGCGCAATGCATATACCTATAACTTTATAGGTATATGCGCAATGTATATTTTTAAAATAACCTGGTTGGCAAAAGTCTGAAACGCCGTGGTAAATAAAGTTATCTGTAATATACAGGTTATATTTTTAGGAATCTGCTCATTTGACAGTTTAAGTTTGTTTAAAATTTGAATTTATAGAAATTTGTTAACAAAAATTAGCAATAAATTTAAATTACTACGTGGAAAAACTAAAAATGTAAACACTTGTATTAAAAATTTAATAATAATTTTATGCCTACTAAAATTATGTTGAAAAACTACCAAAAATTTTCTAGAAAAATGGTAATACTGCTTGAACATACAACCTTTTTTTAAGGAATCGGGTAAACCGAAAATTGCTTCTTTACATTCCGGTCCATTAATTCAAGTTATCGTCATTCAAGTGATAATCCGGTTTTTGAAATCACTTGAATACTCGGTAATCGGTTATTGAAATAAATCGGTTATTCCCAACTAGTGTTATCACTGAAAAAAACAGTCTTGTTTTTTTTCAAAAAAAAAATGTTTTTTTAGAAAAAAAACAGAGGTCCTTGCACAGAGGTCCTCGACTAGCCATGGGTTTTGTGAAAATGGCGCCAAAAAATAGGTTCAGATATTAGTAGGCATGTATATCAAGGTTACAAAAACGCTGCAAGTCAAATCATAGCTGATCATAAAAATATGTTTTTGTGATACTTTTATTTATGTTTACATTTGACCATTGTTTTAAATTAATTTAAAGAATTGGCACATAATTGGTGGTCACAAAAGTTTACATATAGGTTCATCGATAAGTTGGCACTGAAATATTTGATTAACTTGTCAGATGTCAGCCTAGGTTTGGTCTAGGGTTGTCAGTTACTGTTTGCCTTAAAACACAAATCTAATATTTTTTTTCGGTTTTATTGTTAATTTTATGATAAAATGAACCCTATTGAAATTGTAAGCAACCATGAGCATAACAGCATGTGGGCAGAAAATTATTATGGGTAATACAAAATCGTCGAAATTTTTAATTACTGTTCCCAATTTCAATTTCCATCTGCAATACTTGTCGCCATGCATGGTATCCCAAAATTTAAAAGCCAATTATTATGTAAAATTGTCCCCTGAATCCGAAAATACCGTCAAAAATTATGAAAGTTTAGCAGTTTTTGAGATATAGTCAATTCTATATTAAATGGAAAATTGACTATATACAGGGTGAGTCATAAGTGGTGAACTTCCCGAAAGGTGCATGTAGGGGGGCCTTAATATATGTAGAGAAAAATGTTTAAAAAATCTATCTGCTTTGGTACTCGAGTTATGGCCAAGAACTCAAAAGAGAATTTTGGCAACGTGTAAACACTAACAATGTTACAGGAAATTATTAGATTTCATTTTAATTGAAGTAACTAAGAAACTTATTTGAATTGTTACGTGCTTATATTGTTGTCATTACTGTCATAATAAAAGACAGCAATGAGACAGTTGTTGTGATTATAATACTTAAATAATAATTATTAAAACCATAATCAAACAAAATAAAAATTTATGAAAAAAATAACATAAAGAAGCATGAACAAACATTACAAAAATTGCTCGAATTGATGCCCCTGATTTTCCAAACACAATTCCAGTCTTCTTCTCGTACTAACTTGTACATGGGTCAACATTTCTGGGGTCACAGTTGTTAAAGCATTTCGAATACGCAGTATTAGTTCCTCCTCATTATGTACCGGTTTTTGGTACACCAATGCTATAACATGACTCCATAAGAAGTCAAGCGGGGTCAAATCTGGCGACCTAGGAGGCCAAGAAACTGGGCCGTTACGACCTATCCACCTGTTAGGTTACTGTTCATTTAGCCAATTTCTAACAGGAGCGGCAAAATGAGGTGGGGCACCATCCAGTTGTATCCACATGTTGCGCAATGTGGCCAAGGGTAAATTGTTAATTTCATTAGAAATTTCGTACTCCAAAATATTTAAAAATTGATCCCTATTCAACCGCCGCGGCGGTAATATGATAGACCCAATAACCCAATTTTTAATTATCCCAACCAAAACATTTACACTGAAGCGATTTTGATGATTAAATTCCCATTTTCTATGTGGATTTTCTTGGTTATAATAGGACATGCCTAGCTCCTGAGCAATCCCTCTGGTACTTCTTGTTGGATCTTCTTGAATCAGCTGGATGATTAACTCATCGGGTTCGGGTACAATCTCTAGAGGCCGACCAAGGTCAGGACCTGCCGTGGGAATTAGAGATCCAGTCTCTCTATCTCTGACCATCATCCATCTAAAAACTCCCGGCGATGGGTGGGTTATGTCAGCGAATCTTGCTGCGTATACCCGGGCTGCTTCATTGCAATTTTCTTCACAGAATCCAAGTACTAGCATCATATTCACATATTCTTGATTGGTGTACATTTTATTAAATAGACAAAATAATAACCAAAAAAATAAAATATAAACGTCAAACTTAATTTTCGCATTGTTGATTACAAATAGACTCGACAAAATAATAACCAGAAAACACCAAAAAATATAAACGTCAATGTCAATTTTCGTATTGTTGATTACAAAGTTGCCAGATCATTTCAATTGTTAAAAAATCATTTTAAAACATTAAAATTAAAAGAAAATACACTTTTTCGGGCAATTTTTTTGCTAGGAAATATTTAAGAACCCTAAACTCTTCAGTAAAAATCATATAAGGTGGAAAAATATTAAATAATAAAAAAGTTAAATTTAAAACTTAAGACCTGAATTCCTCGGTCACTTTTTCATTTGGAATTTTTTTAACATTTTTCCCTACCTATATTAAGGCCCCCCTACATGCACCTTTCGGGAAGTTCACCACTTATGACTCACCCTGTAGATATATCTCAAAAACTGTTCTACTTTTTTTAACTTTTGAAGACATTTTCGGATTCAGGGGACAATTTTACATAAGAATTGGCTGTTAATTTTTGGGATACCATGGTATTCCATGGTCAACCATGGTACAAGTGAAAAAGCCACTAATAACTATTAAATTAGTCATTTTTGAATTCATTTTTAGAGAGCTGGGCTTTCAAAGTCTCTTAAATTGCACGTCATTTTAAAACATATTACTCAATCTTTGCAGTTTCTTCAAGAAGGTGGACTTGGTGTATGGTCAGAGCAAGCAGGAGAATCTATTCATAGAGAGTTTGTCTGGAACCGATATAAAATAAATCTCTTACAAGATCCTTGCTATCAAATCCAGTTAAAGAAAGCTGTTGTTGAGTTCTCCTCTAGACATTCAAATTCAAAATTCAAATTCATTTATTTCGAAGCATAGATACAATACTTACATATAAAGGGTGATCCAACTTGAGCTTGGCAATGAGAAAATAAAATAAATCTCGAAATATTTTAAAAGCTGAGAAATTTTCTATTAAATAATAACGTTAAATATCGTACAATTAGGTATGAAAGATAACATCGGCCATATGGCCGCCACGGCTCAAATGACAAAACCGAATGCGCTGGTCAAAATTTTCAACGACTCTGCGACACAACGCAGGCTCTATGGCATCTATTTTCCGTCGTATTTCTTATTTCAGTTCCGGAATTGTATTGGGCATGTTAACGTAAACTTTATTCTTCAAATATCCCCAGAGAAAGAAATCTAAGGGGGTTAGATCGCAAGATCTAGGCGGCCAATTAATATCGCCGTTTCTCGAAATAACCCGGCCTGGAAAGCGGGTCTGTAACAAATCGATTGTTTCCCGGGTTGTATGACAGGTCGCTCCATCCTGTTGGAACCAGACCTCTTCAATATCCACTCCTTCCAACTCTTGCCAAAGAAAATCAGTAATCATGCTCCGATAACGCACGGCATTGACTGTTACAGCATTTTCTTCATGGTTTTCAAAAAAGTACGGTCCAATTACTCCTTCAGCCCACAGACCACACCAAACTGTAACTTTTTTGGGGAAAATTTGTTTCTCAACAACTTCTCTTGGGTTTTGTAACCCCCAAACTCGACAGTTTTGTTTATTAACAAACCCATTGAGGTTAAAATGAGCCTCATCACTGAAGATTATTTTTCTCGAAAAATCGACTTCGTGTTGAAGCATCCACTCACAAAACATACGTCGCTGGAGATGGTCTCTGGGCTTTAATTCTTGGGTTATTTGGACCTTATAAGGTAGAAGATTCAAATCCTTCGCCAAATTCTTTGCGTTGAGGTGTACCGAAGGCCTAACTGCTGTGATCGGCGACGAATCGAAGTTTTTGGTTCTTGGGAAACACTTTCACGAATGTTGGCAACATTTTCTTCTGAACGAACAGGACGAACACGCTGGGGAGTTTTGATGTTGAGTACTGACCCATTTCGCTCAAATTTCTGCACGACATTCGTAATTGCTTGCCTAGAAGGTCGATTTTGTATTCCAAAATATTCGCGCAAAGCACGGAAAGTACGCACATTTGAACGCCCATTTTCGTAGTAAGTTTGGATAATTTTAACGCGTTGTTCAGTCGTATACTGCTGCATAATCAAATTTGTATGTCTTTCTAGACCACAAATATTACTTTGATAATGACAAATACTTTGACGTTTTGATTTTCATGGCCATCTAAATTGCCAAGCTCAAAGTGGATCACCCTTTATAATACATACTCACAAATTAGTATATATATATGTATACTAATACCAGGCATTAAATACCAATATACACATCAATATCCCGGGAAGTACCTAACCATAAATGGTTGTTTTGCATCTTCCCAAGAAATAAAATGTGTATCATATAAAGAAAATATTTTTTTTTAATGAAAGGGTTGGCGTGTATTATTAGACAAAATGCAATCAAGTATATTAGAGCAAGTTAGAAGTTAAAAAGAAAAAAAAAGAAAAGAGTAAACAAGAAAAAAAAAGACATATCAATATTAAATCTCAGCAACATTCAAATAAAGCGTTGCAGAAGTCTTTGTTTTGCAATAAGAAGGCTTTTATATCTTTTTTAAATTTATCAAGACTTTTAATATTTTTAATTGCGGTGGGAACGGCGTTGTATAGTTTAGGACCAAAGTAGAAAAATAGATCTTTGCAGATGTGACTTTTTATATAAAGGTATAACCACTTCATTATTTTCTACTCCTCTTGTGTTATATTTATTTGAAATCTTAATTTGATTTGTTCCTTACATCCATATTAGGCATTGTAATTTATAGAGATTTCTAATATTCAACGTGTTTGCCTCGGTGTACAATTCACTTGTTGAGTACTGTTTATTCTTTTTTAATATAACTTTTAGAATTGAGTCTTGAGTTGTTTGCAGAATTTTTAAAGCATTGTTAAACGAACCTCCCCAAACAGTTATACAATATCTCAAATTTGATTCACCAAGTGAATTTTAGACCGAAAACAAACATTTACGATTCAGTACATCTCGCAAATTATAAAATTTGTTTATTAGAAGTCTTAATTTGTTATTAATATATAATGGTCATTCCATCGCAAATGTTCGTCAATTACTACACCTAATTATTTAATTTTAGGTACTTTACTTATTTTAGGACAATTACAATTTGTTATAGAACATAGAGCTTTATGAATATATAGTTCATTTGTACTAGGTTGGTCTGTGGTAATAGAGAACGTAATATATTTAGTTTTTTGGGCGTTTAGACTTAATAAACTACCCACCAAGAGTGAATTTTTGATAAATCACTCTCTGCTTTACTGCAGACCTGTTCCCATATATGTGAATTTGTTTTGGTCAATAGCCTTTTTTCACTGTAAAAATAAAAAGTACTTTTTTTAAAATTGTAGGAATCTAAAGGGTATGTAAAAATGCGAAATTGTTACATTCATAAAATAAGTTAATGATCAGCTACGGTTTTACTTGATGAATTTTTGCAATGCTTATAGATATACCTATCAAAATCTGAACTCATTTTTTGGCGCCATTTTCATACAACCCATGGCTAGTCGAGGACCAGTGTGCTTGTTTTTTTTCAAAAAAATGGTCAAAAATACTCAAATTATATTAAGTGACAGGATTTTCGAAATGTCACTGCTGAGGAAAGAATTTTTGGCACATTCTGTCACTAGAAGATTATTATTATAAAAAATCGCCACCCAAGTCAACCTGACTCCTTTAGGAAATGCCCTGAAACGTCCAAAAATAAAAAATAAATCGCCACCCAAGTCAACCTGACCCCTTCAGGAAATGCCCTGAAACGTCCAAAAATGCAAAAAAATCGCAACCCTAGTCAACCTGACCCCTTCAGGAAAGTACTATTTAATGACACAATAAAAAAAGGCTATCCTAGAAAATTTAAAAAAAATCCATAAGTTTTATAATTTTTCTGTCAATTTTCAAGTCGGACAAAAAAATGGGGGTAGGTTCATAGGAAACTACTATCAGATGAGGCAATACAATTTTTTAAGATCGATTTTATCTTGGTAATGCAGTTATCATATGTTGGTAATGCCATTATTATATCTGTACCTAAAATTCCAAAACTTTAAATATGATCAATCAAAATTTATTGACTGAAACATAAAAACACTGGTAAAATTTTTTTTTTGCGTCTACTGATAGGACGAGGATTAAAAAGTTTCATATTATCCCGTTTCTTTAATAACACTGGGAATTTTACTTTGAAAAACAAAAGTTTTGAATATTTTTTCTGGAATACCCCTTTTTTATTACCTCATCTGATAGTACTTTCAATAACTCCCTTTGTTTTGGCCCCGACTTGTAAATTGACTGAAAAATTAAAAAAAAATTTTTTTTCGTTTTCTGGAATACCCCTTCTTTATTGGGAATTTCAGGGCATTTCCTGAAGAGGTCAGGTTAACTTGGGTTGCGATTTTTTTCATTATTGGGCGTTTCAGGGCATTTCCTGAAGGGTTCAGGTTGACTTGGGTCGCGATTTTTTTTCGTTTTCTGGAATACCCCTTCTTTATTGGGAATTTCAGGGCATTACCTGAAGGAGTCAGGTTGACTTGGGTGGCGATTTTTTTTCATTTTTGGGCGTTTCAGGACATTTTCCAAAGGGGTCTGGTTGGGTTGGGTTTTGATTTTTTTTGCAGAAATAAGTTATTGAAGTTTTTCGACAAAATAATTGTTTTGTTATTTCATGGTATTTTAAATTTATCAGATCATTGTGAATGATTATTTTGTTCCATTGTCAACGGATTCATCCCAGCAAACACCTCCGTAAAGATTCTTTAATGGCCCTTTATGAACTAAAGCCCATATAAAGGCTAACTCTAATGGAACTGTACATATTATGTCGCTTTCACCTTTAATGGGCATGTAACGGCAGTCAATAAAGGCACTTACAAAAACCACTCCATTTTTTATATGGCGCGCTAAAGGCTTTAGTATGGCAGATTAAACTTAAGTTTCTGATATGAAGTGTTAATGATTCTATAGTGGTTATTTTAATAATTTTTAATGGATACCTATGTGAAGTATCTATTATGGGCCATAATTTATGGTGGATAATCAGAAATTGTTATCCCTACCGTTACAATATAATTTCTGACGGTCGGTAATAAATACTTTACTTATCCATTACATTAATTAATATATTATCGTGAAATGTAATACTAAAACATTAATAAATTTACAAGAAAAAATACAACGCAATGTGTTGTAATAAAGACCTGTAGGTATAAATAAAACATAACATTTTTATTTTAAAAAATGTTTATTAGGTTATAAATGGAATCCATAATATTTAAATATAGGTTATACGTGTGCTTCATTCTACGCTAGATCAAACACCAGAGGAGGTGGATCAGTTATTCTAATGAAATCTGAAGTGTAGGTATCATAATGAACTAAACAATGTAATATCTTTATGAATACAAAGGGATATAGAAATTAGTGCCATTAGGGTTGCAGGTATTGATCTAGCAATTAAAAATGTATATAGACCCCCAACTGGTAATTTTATATTATTTTTGGATGTCTTAGAGAACATTTTAAATGATTTAGGTGTGTCTACAAAAACTGTTATAACAGGTGATTTTAATGTAAATTTTACTAATTTTAGTAATAATACTTGTTTATTGCTAGATCTATTTTCCTCCTTTGGATTTAAACAGCTGTTTTATTCACCTAGTCACGGCATTCTCTATACCAGGCGAGAGTGTAGCCCCGTGACGTCAGGAGGCCGATCGGATCAACGTACGCCTATTGTATTACATTGCTTTGCAACCAAAGTTATGGATTTTTATTGCTTTCAAGAAGCATTTTTTACTAAAGTAGTGGACAATGCATGAGTTCATATTCTATCAAAATCAACAGAACAATACGTACTAAGTAATTAATTGAAAACAAACAGAGAACTGCTATTAAAATAGTAATTTATTTAAAACAAAGAGAACTGCACACAAAAAATAATTCAGTAATTTTGAAATAACGATTGTTTTGGTTTTGAATATTTAAAATAAGTTTAATCCAATTTTTATTATATGGAATATTAAATAAAAATTTTGTTAAGTTTAATTTTATACAAATAAAGGAGCTCATGCTTCTACTACGACAATATGAGTCAGAGACAGAGGAACCTCCAAGTAAACGAGCTAGAATTAATAAAAAAGAGCGTTTTTCTGGAAAATGCTTTAATTGTGGCTTAACCGGCCACAAAAAGTTCCAGTGTTCAAAGCCATTCGTGCCCTCATCTGCTTCTCTTTTAAATAGTAAAGCAACCAATAATGTTTTGACAGAATGCACTTTTTGCAAGAGAAAAGGACATACTGAAGAGAGGTGTTTAAAAAAAATGGAACAAAACAGACAATCCGTTGCATTCACGGAAACCAGTGCAAAATTACACCAACTGCCAATGTGTCTACTGCCACAAATCAGAGTACCTTCAATTATATCATCGATTCGGGTGCCGATATTTCCATCATTCATCAACGAGTGACTAAAATGGTAAATGCAAGCATTTTAACTCCTAGTAAGATTCTCCATGGATTTGGTAGCAGTAATATCGAAACTATTGGTATGTGCAACTTATACGTAGAGCTGCAAGAAGTCACTCTGGAAATTGAATTCCTGGTTGTACCTGATGGTACAATTCCGGGAGTCGACACAATTATAGGCTGGGATGTAATTAGCCGTCCAGGAATCCACGTTGTAAAAAGAAACTATGGTTTAGAGCTTCAACTTCGAACTGTAATCCCACCAAAAATTCGAGCTGTGCAAATAAAGAAGTTAATGTCAGGATCGGACGAGCAGAGACAAGCGGAATTGAATCAGCTAATTCAATCGTTAGAAAATGGTAAACCAGCATCTGTGACCACAGAAAAACTTTCAGTAAAGCTAATTGATGATGTGCCCATTGCGTTCCGACCAAGACGTCACGCTTATGCAGAAAGAATTCAGTTAAAGGCCATAATTGACGATTTACTGGAATCTAGAGTTATAAGGGAAAGCACATCACCTTACGCAAGTCCTATTGTACTAGTAAAGAAGAATGATGGTACTTTGAGACTATGTGTTAACTATAGAGAAATCAACAAAAAAGCCATATCTAGCCCAATCTACGTGACCAACTGGATGCTCTGGGTAAAGCAGTATACTTTACCACGCTAGATATGAAAGCAGGATTCCACCAGATAGCAATTGAGGAAAGCTCGAAGAAATATACTGCGTTTGTGACGCCTGATGGACATTTTGAGTATAATATAATGTCATTTGGGTTTGCAAATGCCCCTTCTTGCTACCAAAGAGCAATTAACAAAGCGTTTGGTCTTCTTAAAAACAATATAGCTCAAGTTTATTTAGATGATGTAATGATTGCCTCTGAAACCGTTGAGCAGGGATTTCAAAACCTCAAACTGGCATTGCGTGCATTGTCTAAAGCTGGATTTTCACTGAATTTGGATAAGTGTGTATTTTTTGTAAAAGAAGTTGAATATTTGGGTGCTGTTGTAGGAAGCGGGTCCATTAAGCCAAGTCCACGGAAAGTCCAGGCATTGATGGAGTCACCACCTCCCAAAGACATAAAAGGTGTTCGTCAATTTATGGGACTCTACTATGACTGCTGCAGGTGCAGCACCTATTAATAGGTTGCTTCAAAAGGGCGTTGAATTTAAATGGGATCAAGAAGACGAGACCATTCGAAAAACAATAATTGGAATTCTGATAAATCAACCTATTCTCAGAATCTTTAATCCAAATTTGGAGACCAAGCTACATACTGATGCCAGTTCAATATGCATTGGAGCAGCTCTCATGCAAAAGGAAAATGGATTCACCAGACCGATTACCTACTTTAGTAGAACAACCAATGAAACAGAATCCAAGTACCATTCATACGATCTTAAGACGTTGGCGATTGTTGAGGCGGTGGAACACTTTCGAATTTATCTGTATGGAATCCAGTTTAATATTTTTACGGATTGTAATTCAGTTAGAGCCACAGCTTTAAAAAAGGATCTACATCCCAGAGTGGCTAGATGGTGGATGAAGCTACAGGATTACGACTTTACCATTCAATACAGACCAGGCTGCAAAATGGGCATGTAGACTATCTGAGTCGAAATCCAGCAGTTAGAGTAATTAAGAGAAAACGCGAATCAAAACCATTGAGTCTTATTGAACACCAGGCTAAAGACGAGTTTTGTAAATTTCCAGTGATATCGTCTACTATACCCAAACTGACAAAAGTAAACATGACACAAAAAGATGCTTTGTACAGGAGGCCGCACGACTCCAAATAATGAAAACATATCACGACGATGCAGCACACATTGGTTTTCATAAAGCTATCATTCGGATGAGAGAGGAATTGTACTGGCCGAGAATGGGAAAATGCCTAAAGAAGTACATTAAAAATTGTAGATCTTGCATTATTGGAAAGTCACATACAGGTCGAAAGATTGGGTTATATCAAAATGGTGAAAAGCCGAGCAAGCCATTACAATTTTGGTATATAGACCATGCCGGACCACTGGTCAAATCAAATGGTTGTACCTGGTGGCAGTGGACGCTTTTTCCAAATACGCAATGTTCCACCCTATAAAAAAGAAAACAACTGAATGTTCAATTGATGCGCTGAACAAACTATTCAGAAAAGTGGGAGAACCAGCGCAAATAGTAGCAGACTGAGGACGAGCATTTACTTCGACGAAATTTAGGAGCTATCTGGATGAACAAAACATAACCTTGCATCTCATAGCAACTGGTGTTCCTAGAAGAAATGGACAGGTAGAAAGAATTATGAGAACACTGTTTAATCTAATGAGAAGCATTTTAACAGACGAAAAAAAAGCAAAGTGGACTAGCGTTCTGCCACAGATTAAGGCTGTCCTAAACGGAACGGTAAATTCTACTGGTGCCACACCAAATGCCCTTATGTTTGGTACAAAACAGAGGTGGACGGAAGAGGAGAAGATGTTAAGGAATTCCTACTAACAGTATTATAAACCTGGACAATGTTAGAGAAAAGGCGGCAAAGAGAATTGATGAAAATCGGAAAAGACAGGAGAAAATGTTTAACAAAAAGAGGTTAAAAGCAGTACCTTTTAAATTAGGTGACCAAATTGTTGTACAGGATACACAATTGGCTGGTTCTCGTAAATTGGGAGATAAATATCAAGGACCATATGTGATCCAGAATCTGTTAGCGAATGAAAGATACGTATTGAAGCGAACGAATGGTCATTCTAACGTAACCAAAGTGGCTGCTCATGAGCAACTGAGATTGTGGCCTAGCAATTAATGTAGTTTCGTATAATTTGTAATGTTTTTCGACCTTAAATGGTCAATGTTTTTGGACCTTAAATGGTCTATGTTATTTGGACCTTAAATGGTCAATGTTTTGGACCTTAAATGGTCAATATTTTTGGGACCTTAAATGGTCAATGTTTTGGACCTTAAATGGTCAATGTTTTTGGACCTTAAATGGTCAATGTTTTTGGATCTTAAATGGTCAATGTTTTGAAATATTAAATGGTCAATGTTTTGAAATCTTAAATGGTCAATATTTTTGGGACGTTAAATGGTCAATGATTTGGACCTTAAATGGTCAATGTTTTAAAATCTTAAATGGTCAATATGTTTGGGACCTTTATTGTTCATAATATTAAGCTTTGATTTTTATATTGTATTCTGCATTACATCCCAACAGCGAGGCCGCTCATTTGATATTATGTGTCAAAGTGATGTAATTGAGATAGTTGTTACTTTAGGAATATGTTATGTAATCCGTAGGCGACCGATAACTCTACTGTACAGCTGTATTATGTTTAGTTTACTGTCAGTCTTCGTTCTGTGCAGTCGCGTTTAATTAAGAAATTAAGTGTAATTGTGAACAAGTCGGTCGAATAAATTTGTCAGAATTGTTTTATTTAAACAAACTATAGGCTAATGCTAAAATGCTATTTTATCTGACGTTGAAAACAATTTGTAATGTATTAGCACTAATAAAGATTATTATTATTAAAATTTTAAATATATGTATACAAAATCCTTAAATTAAATATTTAAAAACAGAGGTTGGTCACTTTAGGTCCTAGAAGGATCCCAGGGTGCTAAACATATTTCTTTATGTTACATTCCTTAATAAATTTAAATATATAGCCATGCGTTTTTAAAAGCGGACGTGCAAGTATTGGACCACATGCGGTTGATTTGGAGGCTAATATTAGCACTCAGTGTTGCCAACAGTCTATTGTGAAAAGTCTCAACCAAGCTCTTTAAAAGTCGCCAGAAATCGCTAAATTATTTGGCACTTAAAAATCGCCAGATGTCGCAAATTAAAAAAAAAAGAGAAAAAAAAGTTTAAAGTGGTTGCAAAATTTTAAACAGAATTGATTTTTCATAAAGAAAAAATTTTAAAGTGGTTGTAGTAAAGGACACTAGAAAATAGCATTATCTTATCATTACACAAAAATAATTAATAATTATAATTGTTAACAAATATTTTATTTAAATATCATAATATAAATCATTAAAAAATCAAATCATTCTAAAATAAGAAAAATAAATAAAATATATAAAAATAAATAATTCTTAAGGTAAATAAAAAAATTAAAAAAAAAATTTGTTTATTAATAAATTTTCTTCGAAATTTTCAAGAAATTCAGTCGATTTTGCATCGTCATTAATATAAGCCTGCAAAGTGCCAAAATCCCTTAGGATTCTATCGGGAAAGGTATAGCTTTTACAGCACTTTTTCATTCTTCGGATTTGACAATAGACCTATTCCATAAAACGGAGTTTTGGATAGCGCGTGCGTGAAAAGGCACCTTGTCCTTTTTTTAATTATAAAAGAGAAAGAGATACCACTCTTCTTCAGGCACGCGCTATCCAAAAGTCTGTTTTATGGGATAGGTCTATTGCCCGGCTATTTTACGAGAAGTTAATTAACCCAGGGAACACCCACTGTTGCCACGTTTCTCCGCGTCATCTGTCAAACAAAACTATTAAAACCATAAAACCAAACCAACCCAAACTCAACAACTCAACCCAACCGACCCCGCCCCATTGGGCCCCCCCCCCGCCCCATTGAGCAAAAATCTCAACTAAAATGGGCAAATTTATGTTACGATAAAAATAAAATACTTTTTAACAAAGGAACAACAAATTTATGAAATAAAAAAAGTTCGACAACTTCTAGTAGATTTTATGTTACGATAAAACTAAAACAAACCAACCAACCCAACCCAACCGAACACTGTTTAACAAAGAAACAATAAATTTATGAAATAAAAAAATAAAAAAAGTTCGACAGTATCGAACCCGGGACCTCTCGCATGCCATCGACCGCCCTACCATCTGATCAGATAGCTCGAGCTATCTAGCTTGATGTCAAATGTTAAACGCTCGGGGAACAAAAACGATTATAATTATGACGTAACAAATTTACACAGTACAGGCATCATAGATAATAATAATAATAATGACATTTCGTATAAGAAATTAGGTTAAAGATTTGTTTACGTTTAATAGTTTTGTTTGACAGATGACGCGGAGAAACGTGGCAACAGTGGGTGTTCCCTGGGTTAATTAGCTTCTCACACAAAACTAGAAGGTCTAGTTTTGTGGCTTCTCATGGCTATTTTTTCAGTTTTTGACATTTGACGGATGACGTACGGATGCGTCGTTGCCAAGTTGGCCATGCCAACGTAACAAATTTTAATTTGAAATTTTTTAAACTAGAAATTATTTTGTTGTTTTGTTTAAAAACAAATTTTATTATCAATGTTAAAATGTCTCCAAAAATGTCGCCAACACAATGTGAAAAACGCTAGGTTTGAGACACGTCGCAAAAAAATGTCTCAAATGGCTACCTCAAAACGTTAGATCTAGCGACAAAGTCGTTGATTTGGAGATGCATTCCCGTAGCTGCAGCAAAGTCTGGCATTGCCATTTTAATCATTTAAAGGAAGAATAAAAGTAACCTGGGTAAGATAGGGATAGGTATTTAGGTAGGTAGGTATAACTTATGCAAAAAAATCTTCGAAATTTGGAAAAACACAAGCAAACTGAAAAAATCAAGAATATCCCTCATAATGCGTTTTGAATGTTTTTCAAGAACTAATTTTCATCATTTGATCCTCGATTTGATCATTAAGCGACATGATAATAACGTACTAAAGATGCAAAACACAGTAAAAAAAAACAGTAAAAACCAGCAATCAGATTTTATTGAGACATTTAACAGCCGGGAATTGTTTTCGAATCTTAATTTTGGTTTTATCTGAAACTTAAATTTGACAACTGAATCACAATCAGGAGGTTAAAATAGTGAAGAAAACATATTACGAACGTAAATATCGGTTTAGGTTTAGTTTTTGCAAACTTTCACAAAATGTCATTTTCAAAAAGTGGTCTTAGCTTAGGCCATCTGAAAATAATGGAAGTTTGTTGCTTGCCGCTTGTTCAGAATTATTTAAGGAACAATCTTTTACCATCTTATCTTCTTGTTTCTAAAAAGACTGAGTGTATTGCCTACAAAAAAGCCTTAAACGTACTCTTTTGGGGAAAAAAATCATATTTTCGTTGTTTAGATTCCAATTCGAAAAAATTCAAAAACGTTTCAAGGTAACGCATAATACTTTATTATTTCAAAGTAAAAACGAAAAAAAAAATATTTTTTTACGAACGGGGCTTGGATGAAGTTATTGAAATTTTTCACCGGTTAACATATCACCCTGTAGGAAATTTACTTGATGAACCGTGAGCTCCATATCTATCTAAGTTAACATAATTATGTCGTTTTGAAAAAGAACGAACTTTTTAGTCGCGACACATTGAGTGGTGCGCAGTTTATATTGGCACATTTTTCGACACTTTGTAGTTAAAATACGACAATGTGGGTTTCACTGTCCATTTAAACAATTTCCCACGTAAATATTGTTCTTATTTTCCTTTAAAATAAAAAATATGATTTGACGATACAACTTTGTGGTTATACACTCCCAAAACACTTTTCTGTACATTTTTGTCAATTATTGGACTTATCTGCACTGTTCAACATCCATATTCCACGTAAATATTGTTCTTATTTTTTAAGGAAAAATACGATTTGACGACACAACTTTGTGGTTATTCACTACAAAAACACTTTTCTGTACGTTTTTGTGAATTATAATTGACAAAAACGATAAGTTATTATAATTGAAAAAAACGATAAGTGCCAATAATTATTGGCACTTATCTTATTTAGCTTCCAATTCAAAACATCTTCTGGCCGGTTTGGGAGCCAGATGTTTTTTAGAAATTTCTTCCATTTTACGCACTTTTTAGACACTTCCCACGTCAATATTTATTATTTGGCTTTAAAGGGGAAAATATGACATTATATACACAGAATGCGCATGCGTGGCCAAACTGGAGGCTGACAGTTTTAAGCAATTTCTTGTATTTTGAGCACTAGGAAGCACTAGGAAGCTAACATTACGCTGGTTTTTTTTAAACAGAACAGGTAACACTGTGCAGAGTGAAGTATATTTAATTTTTTAAATTAAATATGTTTCAAGTATTCAAACATTATTACAGTTAAGTATTTGCTTTGTTAAGAAAAAATGTGCTGCAAGCTTTAGGTACCCAGGTAGCACACTGACGTCATTTAAACGTCAGAAGCCGTCATATAAACGTCAGCAAACGTAGTACCTGGGTAGTAATGGTAATTGGTGCCTGTTTGTCCGCATAAACTGTGTCTTTTCAAAATAAAATGTATTTTGAAAATTTTTGATTTATTTCAAACCTTTCTAAAAGTCTTTTAGTAAAGACATGCTAAATAAGTCCTAAGAATGTTTCCATAATGTATGAGGTGCATCCCATGTCATCCTAGAAACATACTGATGGGATGTTTATAGGACATCGCAAATGATGACATGGCTGTTGCCAGCAACGTCCCAGAGATATTTCAAGGAAAATAGGGACATTCTATCATCCCAGACATATGTTTCTAGAATGTCTCTAAGATGTTACAGTGTTATTGAGTTATTAGTTCCATTTTTAGTCAGATTATTACAAAAAATGGAACTAATAAGCAATTTTATTAGATTACCTATGTCACGTGACAAATCTTGACGGTCTTTTACAAACCACCCTCCCCCCAGCGTCACGAGATTTATGGACGGCCCATTCCAAAGAAGAAAGTTATTTATATTTCAGAACTTTTTAAGCAACCTGTCGCTTCGGCCGACAACACAAAACTGAAGACGGCGTTGGGATAACCATGTATAAATTTTTACTCATGCCGTTCGTACTACGTAACAGCCCGGAGACCTTTAAAGATTGATCGACCGAGTACATAGTGGAATAACTGAAAAATTATCAAAAAATGATAATTTTTAAAATTTGTCATATTTTAACATCTGTTAGTTTATACATGTCATTTTTGACATCTGTAATAAGGTGACAGAGGTCTAAAAATGAGTTATGTCCTTAAAATTTAAAAAAATTGTGAATTTTTAATTTTTATACTAAGTTTGCGAATTTTTCACACGACTTTTAATTTTGTAAATTTGTCCTACAAATTTTTAATTTATGCAACTATGTGGATTTTGTTCCAATATTTTAATACGACGCATGTGCTTTTTATCTCTCAAAAAACGTTTCAGCTTTCGAACTGCGTTTCATCTTTCGTAACGCCAAGTTTTGGTTACCCTTGGCAAAAAAGTTTCACTTTAGAAATTCAAAAAGAAAGTTGCTTATATTACTCTCTGAAAAGTCCTGAGGTGGTTGGATCCCTCGTAACGCCTGAAAGTGTACAACCAGTAGCACGAATTCAAATTTTAAAATGATATTGCATTCCCTTGTGTAAATTTTTCTTCTTTTAATAAGTAAAAATAAGAGTTTTGAAAGTCTTACTTTCTCCTCAGAGTCAGAATAATAGCAATAATTGGGGGTGTTCTGGAAGAGTTTTTAAATTGTGCTAGCCTTTGTTGTATATTTTAAATAATTCATTAAAATCTGGTATTTTTCCAAGTCAACTGAAAGTAGGTATAGTTTACCCATTGTTTAAAAATGGTGATATAACACTGATAAATAAGACCAATTAGTTTGCTTTTATCATTCTCTAAGATATTTGAAGCCTCATGTGCACTAGGTTTTACGATTCCTTTATTTCAAACAAGCTTATAAATAATAATCAGCATGGCTATATAAAAGGTAAACTGCAGTGTACAGCTTTTTATTGATTTATCCAAAGCATATGATTGCTAACAAATTGTTGCCAAATAGTAAAAATCTGTGAGAATGGTGTGGTAGGGTGGTCCACGTAAGGTGACCCATATACTTATCTCAGAAACTACTGGAGTCACAAAAAATTTGTAAGGAACAAATATTCACGAAGTAAAAAATATTTTTAAAATATTATATTTTCATTTATACAGGGTGATCGGTTTTCCTTGGGACGATACCAACTTTCTTATTTTCAATGGAACACCCTGTATTTTTTTGCATTTTTGGATTCTACCCACTCTTTTAGGTATACTTTGTAAATATATTAATTAAAAAAATGTTAATACTTTTTGAGTAAAATTAAGATTTATTAAAATTTCTCTAAATATAGACACTCGCTAAAAGTTAAAAATAACCAACTAAAAGTTATTATTTTTTATATTATGTAGTATCCATCTCTTTAATAATAAGTAAGCTATAAGTTAATTATTATATTTTTTGGAAAATATCATACATGGTGTTTTCTGTCCCGTTGAAGATAGCGATTTTAAAAGTTTAAAATCTTGTTTTTATTCAATGGAACACCCTATATATTTTTGCATAATTGGATAGAATAAGTATATATATATATATATATATATGTCCTATACCTAAACCTAACAGAAAAAAAAATATTCGCATTTTTCACAATTAGTAGCTTTTTTCCAATTACCTTAGTTAAATTTTTATTATTCAAAGAAAACACCCTGTATAATATTTTCCAAAAAATAAATTAATTTACTTATAGCTTACTTATTATTAAAGAGATGAATGCTACATAATATAAAAAATAATAAGTTTTAGTTGGTTATTTTTAACTTTTAGCGAATGTCTACATTTAGAGAAATTTTAATAAATCCTCATTTTACTCAAAAAGTATTAACATTTTCTTAATTAATATATTTACAAAGTATACCTAAAAGAGTGTGTAGAATCCAAAAATGCAAAAAAATATAGGGTGTTCCATTGAAAATAAGAAAGTTGGTATCGTCCCAAGGAAAACCGAACACCCTGTATAATTGAAAATATAATATTTTAAAAATATTTTTTACTTCGTGAATATTTGTTTCTTACAAATTTTTTGTGACTCCAGTAGTTTCTGAGATAAGTATATGGGTCACCTTACGTGGATCACCTAAAAAAAAATATTCGCATTTTACAAAATTAGTAGCTTTGCGCGTATGGCAATTATTATAGTAATATATATTTATATATAAAAGCATTTTTATTTGTTGTTATTGAAATTTTTTTATTTGAATAATGAAAATTTAACTAAGGTAATTGGAAAAAAGCTACTAATTGTGAAAAATGCGAATATTTTTTTTTCTGGATTTAGGTATAGGACATATACAAGGTGTCCCGTATCGTTATGTTCAAATTTTGAGAGCATAAAGTAGACTTATTTTCAGGAAGAAAACCCTCAAAACTTGTATATAAATTTTTATTTATTTCAAAGTTACAGGCCTTTGAAATATTGGCAAATAATTGCAAGTTTCTCCTTGTAAATGTAGCTTCATCTGTCCAGAGGACTGTTCTTCAGAAATTAAAATTAAGCCGTGACTGTCGCCACCACATTTCGGAATTGCTGTGCGAAATTGGGTTACTGTCAACTATCCAAGATGGATTGGTCAAGGTGGTCTTGTTGTCTGGCCACCTAGATCACCCGATCACAATTCCCTTGATTTTTATTTATGAGGGTTAATGAAAGATTTAAACTACGCCCAAGTTTCAAATACAAGAGAATAATTATTGGAACGTATTCAGCAGGCTGCCAAACAATTACGACAAAACAAGCACCAAATACGGATAACTATTTTATCTGTTGGCTTACGGGCACAAGCCTGCATTCAACAAGGAGGTGGACATTTTAGAAATAATATTAATTGACCTTTTCTTAAATAAAATCATTTTTTATTTACTTTAAGAATGAATTATGATTATTAATTATTTACCAATAAGTCAAAGGCCTGTAACTTTAAAACAAATAAAAATGGATATACAAGTTTTGCGGGTTTTCTTCCTAAAAATAAGTCTACTTTATGCTCCCAAAATTTGAACATAATGATACGGGACACCTTGTATATATATATAAAATGAAAGGTAATTACTTATTCTATCCAATTATGCAAAAATATATAGGGTGTTCCATTGAAGAAAGGGTACTTAAGAGCATACCAAGGGCAAGAGAAGATAAACAAATGAGGACCTACGTAGACACATTAGTTTTAACGGCAGTCTGCCTGACACTTTGAATACGATCGGTTGATATTGTGAGAGTAAAGTTTTGAATAAAGACTTATAGTACTAAATAAATTAGTTTAAATTATTTAAATAACATTATTGTTATTCATTTATAACATCAGAAGTGGGATAGTGATCTGTGCAGTGACCTACAGAAATGGATGAAATTAGTGTAAATACAATTGTTTCGGAAGTGGTGAATTCTGACGATGGTGTTGCTTCGCCAAGTTCCAGACCCATCAAGGAACAATGGCAAGAAAGGTTAGAAAACATGGTAGTTTCGCAACAGCTACAGATTGCGGAGTTATTAAAATTCGCCAAACTACAGACATCGGCGTCCTCCGGGCCAACGCCCTGCTTTGTCTCTACAGACGGAGCCAGTGCGCAAGCGCCAGCAGAACCAACGCCCTGTTTAGTCACAGAAGACGGATCAAATGCGCAAGCGTCAGGAATGCTCACGCCAAGTTTGATCTCACCTGGTGAACAAAGGACGCAGGTGTCAACATCGGGACAGGGCAACATAAAATTCAAGCTGACCCCGATAACAGTGCATACGCAATCAACGAATGGTTGGAGGACGCAACAAAACTGAAGGAGGAACAGGATGTCAGCGATAATTTAATGATTGCGAAGGCGAGCGATGCGCTGAAGAATCGCGGTTATCGGTACTGCTGTAACTGGAGACCTTTACGGCGATCCTGGGAAAACTTTTGTGCCGACCTTACCACTGCTTTTCCCGACAAAGAGACACCAGGTGCCCGAGCGTTTAAAGCTTCGACACTACGAAGTAAAGAGTGCGACTCTTTGTGTGATTATGGACACCAAAAGCTTCGCAGTATACAGCGATTCTACGATAAATTACCGTGGAATAAGGTTCTAAGTATGGTTGAGTACGGATTGGACCATGCTGATTCAGCATTGCTGAAGCACGTGCATCGCTGCACATACAGAAGCCGGACTCTGAACGTGAGCTTATGTTAAGATTAAGTGAGTTTGACGCACGCCGGCCACCAAAAGGGTCGTGGATCTTAGGGCGTGATGGAGAGCACAAGAGAGAGACAGACGTTGACAGACGCGGGTCAGATAGCGGTAGACCCAACAAAATGTTAAAACATTCATGTTTTAAATGTGGCCGTCACGGACATCTGCAACACGAATGCCGAAGCAGAACATCTAAAGAAGTAGAACAGGATAGGCCGAATAGTTCCAAGACCCCGACGTATCAATTATAAAATATTCGGCAGTAAAAACAATAAACGGTACGATCAAACCAATCGAAAAAGTGCGAGCTTTTTCGGGATTAGGGACACGACTTGTGTACGCTATAGGTGTGTGTGACGTCAGCTGTAACTTTAGAGATTAATTATTATATTGTACCAGATGGTTCCATCCCTAAAGGCATTGACATAATTATCGGGTGGGACGTTATAGGTAGACCTTGTTTACAAATCGTGAAAAGTGTAAGCGGTATCGAATTACAACATACCCCTGTCAACATTCCATCAACCTTAACTGTTAAAAATGCGCACAGTGTTAAGTTAAATCAAACAGAGTTGGACGACGAACTACTGTGGCTGTCGAAGATTCCCAGGTAGCCGGAGGAGGAAAATTGAAAGCGAAATATAAAGGGCCATATACAATACGATGCCTACTACCCAACGAGAGATTTGTGTTGCACAAACAAGGACGACGAACTACTGTGGCCGCCCACGATCAGTTAAGACGATGGACATCCACTGAATAAAAGTACGTATTCCAATTGTAATAAAATTAGTGGCAATACCACAATTAAGTTAAAAATTAGTGGCATTCCCACAATTTAAAATAAAAATGAAGCTGTGGAGATCCCAAAATTTAGTTAAAAATTAGTGGCAACCCCACAATTTAGAGCAAAAATGTAGATGTGGCAATCCCACAATTTAGTTAAAAATTAGTGGCAATCCCACAATTAAGTTGAAAATTGGTGGCAATCCCACAATTTGGTTAAAAATTGGTGGCAATCCCACAATTTAGTTGAAAATTAGTGGCAATCCCACTATTTAGTTAAAAATTAGTGGCAATCCCACAATTAAGTTGAAAATTGGTGGCAATCCCACAATTTGGTTAAAAATTGGTGGCAATCCCACAATTTAGTTGAAAATAAGTGGCAATCCCACTATTTAGTTAAAAATTAGTGGTAATCCCACAATTAAGTTGAAAATTGGTGGCAATCCCACAATTTGGTTGAAAATTGGTGGCAATCCCACAATTAAGTTGAAAATTGGTGGCAATCCCACAATTTAGTTGAAAATTAGTGGCAATCCCACAATTTAGTTGAAAATTAGTGGAAATCCCACAATTTAGTTAAAAATTAGTGGCAATCCCACAATTTAGTTGAAATTATGGCAACCCCATAATTGAGTTGAAAATATTGTGGCAACCCCACATTATTGTTGAAATTATGGCAACCCCATAATTGAGTTGAAAATATTGTGGCAACCCCACATTATTGTTGAAATTATGGCAACCCCATAATTGAGTTGAAAATATTGTGGCAACTCCACATTATTGTTGAAATTATGGCAACCCCATAATTGAGTTGAAAATATTGTGGCAACCCCACATTATTGTTGAAATTATGGCAACCCCATAATTGAGTTGAAAATATTGTGGCAACCCCACATTATTGTTGAAATTATGGCAACCCCATAATTGAGTTGAAAATATTGTGGCAACCCCACATTATTGTTGAAATTATGGCAACCCCACATTATTGTTGAAATTATGGCAACCCCATAATTGAGTTAAAAATATTTTGGCAACCCCACAGCGTATAACAAAAACGTAGTTTATGTTCTTGTATATCTCGTGAGATGTTGATTCTTCCTTTTTGTATTTTTTAGAATTGTAACTTCTACCCCGCTCGTAGAGTTCAGTTTTCTGTGGTTTCCTGAACTCCTAGGCAAATGCTACGAGTGTGTACAAGTCGGCCACAGACGCAAAAGGAGGTTCACCTCTTAAGACTGCAACCGTACAAATTGCATTAGAACAGTTTGCCGTTTTGTGATGATGGTCAGTATTGCGGTGCGAGGACGCTCCGATAACAGGATGGCCGTGTTAGCGAAAGGGTACTTAAGAGCATACCAAGGGCAAGAGAAGATAAACAAATGAGGACCTACGTAGACACATTAGTTTTAACGGCAGCCTGCCTGACACTTTGAATACGATCGGTTGATATTGTGAGAGTAAAGTTTTGAATAAAGACTTATAGTACTAAATAAATTAGTTTAAATTATTTAAACAACATTATTGTTGTTTATTTATAACATATATATATATATAAAATGAAAGGTAATTACTTATTCTATCCAATTATGCAAAAATATATAGGGTGTTCCATTGAAGAAAAACAAGATTATAAACTTTTAAAATCGCTATTTTCAACGGGACATAGAAAACATCCTGTATGATATTTTCCAAAAAATATAATAATTAACTTATAGCTTACTTATTATTAAAGAGATGGATACTACATAATATTAAAAATAATAACTTTTAGTTGATTATTTTTAACTTTTAGCGAGTGTCTACATTTAGAGAAATTTTAATAAATCTTAACTTTACTCAAAAAGTATTAACATTTTCTTAATTAATATATTTACAAAGTATACCTAAAAGAGTGGGTAGAATCCAAAAATGCAAAAAAATACAGGGTGTTCCATTGAAAATAAGAAAGTTGGTATCGTCCCAAGGAAAACCGAACACCCTGTATAAATGAAAATATAATATTTTAAAAATATTTTTTACTTCGTGAATATTTGTTTCTTACAAATTTTTTGTGACTCCAGTAGTTTCTGAGATAAGTATATGGGTCACCTTACGTGGACCACCCTGTACATCTGTCATCGCTAAAAAACGTCAGTATTGGAATTCCGCAAGGAATAACAATAGGACCGTTATTATTTGTGATTTATGTAAATGATTTACCAAATTCTGTAAAAAGTGTAAAACATGGGTTGATAAACTTCGCAGATGATACAAATATATTGATAAGTGGAAGAACATACCCAGATATTGTAACGGAGATTGGGGATGTAAAATATAGGGTAAGAGACTGGTTTGAAAGTAATAAGTTAATTGTAAATCAAGAAAAAACCAGCTGTATTTTATTTAAAAAGACCCAAGATCAAATGAAGACACCTCAGTGTATTAATTTAAATAATAAAATAATACATTTTTCACCATAAACAAAGTTTTTGGGATTATACATTGATGAGTTGGGAATTGGTCCTATAAGATTGAACATCTATGTAAAAAATAAAATCAAGTTTCTTACTTTCACCGTGTATTAAATACTGATGTTGAAAAAAATACATTAAAAACAGTGACTTTTGCTTGTTTTCAATCTTTGTTGCGAGATCTTCTTTGCTTTATTTTCGCGTTGTCTTTTTCTCCTCTTTTTTTGTTTGACTTGCACTAGCCTTCTCTTCCCTTTTTCTCCTTCTTACCATCTTTTTTTCTTCCTTTTTGCTTTTTCTATCTAATCATAGTAATTTTTCCGACGTTATGGCGTAAGGAATTTTTGTGTAAATATTTGGAAAATAAGTCATCCGAACATTTTCTCTCTTGAATAACAATATTCAAATAAATCTGGATCTTCTTTGTAGTCTTAAAGTCACCTTGTCTCGGCAAAAGTCGTAACAATACGGATATCAGTGGTCAAGTCTACTAGATTTTAAACTGTTATAAAAACGCAGTCTAGAACTTTCTCCACAATTCCAGATATAAACGACTTTCGTAATTTTCCAACGCAATCGTATTGATTAGGTCGCCAACGGCCTGTAAGTCACATGCCAATAAGATTGACTGATTCAAATATTTATCAGTTAGGATTGGAATAGGTACTGAAAATGTATCGTCGGCACTCGTTGCGGGATATACAATGCCATTTATTTTCAGAGGTAAATAATCAAGGAAGGAATCTGTATACTCGGCATACACTTCAGTTTTACCTATGTCATGGTTAATTTCTTTATCGTTTTCATCAAAAACTTTATCTGTTTGGACACTTTCTTTTACGAGTTTTACAATAGATTTCATCATAGTCCCGGGGAGGTAACGATTTCAGCACCCTATTCTGGTTTTGAAAAAAGTTTAATTCCTTTGCGAAGAAGATAATTAAAAAATACCTTTGAGACATATTCAAAAAATGTTGCTCCTGTCATCCACCGATCGAGCCAGATTTTTTGGTATTATTTTATACGGGAAAGCGACCATAGGTGGTACTACGAGCTTGGAAGCGCTGTAGTTGCACAAAACTGTTAGTGATTCTTTTTCGTTACCGAAGGAAACTTTATACACATTTTTAAAATGCTTTGAAATGGGACCTAACAATAACCCTAATTTAACGTATGTTCTGACCCCTGTTTCGTCCGCATTGTAGATTATCTTAGATTATCGAGTCATATTCGGTCAAAAAGGTAAAAGATCGTCAAACTAGGTTCTGATCGCTTTTTTAGTAACTGCTGCAACCAGCTTCAAAAATATAAATAATAACACCCACGAAATATCCAAATATTTATTAATATGCTATTTATAATAATTATGCCACATTTATTTTTTTATTAAAAACTAATATACGGACGGACCTCCTCGGTTGTTTACGACCGCCCTACATCGATTTGGCATACCAATATCAGCCTATCGAGTAGGTTTTGGTCCAGATTTCGCCACACTTCCTGTACCGCCAAAATTAGCTGTTGCTGGTCCCCATAATGGTTTGGGCGATTCAAAAGTCTTCTTTTCATAGCATCCCTTACTTTTTCTATTGGATTAAGGTCTGGGGAGTTTGCTGGCCAAGGTTAAGCGCTTATATCATTCTCTTCAAATGCTGCTCGAACGATCCTCGCAGTATGTGGCCTAGCGTTATCCTGCTGGAAAATGGAATTTGGGCCCATTTTGGTTAAATAGGGTAACACAATAGGTAAAACCATGTTGTCGCGATATCGAACTGCATTCAAAGTTGTTTCCATTAAAAAGAGCTCGGTTCTTCCGCCAGTATTAATTCCTCCCCAAAACATCAATGAACCTCCTCCAAAATTCACCACATCACGAGCATGTTATAGCCGTGCTTGGTTTCCAGGTTCTCTCCAGATACGTATCTTTCCAGAATCTGGGTGGTAGCAAATTCTTGACTCATCAGAAAAAAGAATACGGCTCCGATCATCAGAATCCTAATTAAGATGTTCTTGTGTCCAAGCAGCGCGATTTTCAGGGAGCAATCGGGGTACCCTTAAAGGTCGTCTCTGAAATAGACCTTGCCCTCGGACACGGTTTCTGACGGTTTGAGCTGATACAATCAAAACGTGGGTCCTAAGAAGCTCTTGTCTTAGCTCGGGAGCTGTTATTTCCCGATGTCTCCGAGCTTGCAAAAGCAAAAAGCGGTCTTGTACCGGCGTAGTTATCCTACTGCGGCCTGGATGTCTTTCTTTTACATCATTATACTCATTGTAACGTCTCCACAATCTGCTTATAACACTCACAGATGTGTCCATTTGACGAGCCACTTCACGTTGTGATAAACCACCCTCTATCATACCAATTAATCTTAATTTTTGTTCGTCACTTAGATGGTGCCTTTACATAATAATAAAAGTATTTTTATAAAAATTTGATAAATATTGGGTCAATAACACAAGATATACTAAATTGCACCGTTTAAAGGGTACCCAGAAATACGATAAATAGTAAAAAAAACCTTATTTTTTTGCATTAAAGAATGTGTTACACAGTGTGTTCTTTCATATTTAGTTATGTTGTTTTATAATTTATAAGTTAAATTATTTATTAATTAAATTTAATTCGATTTTTCTGGGTGTTCCCTAGACACTTTGACTGTGTATATATTTGTTAAAGCAAAAATTGTTTGTTATTCAAAAGTTATCAACTGTTATTGTAAAAATTGTTTACTATTAAATAGGTTTGATAGTATTGATGTAAATAAACCTAAAGAAGTCCTTATGAGTTATATCAGCCAACTTTACCTATAAGTAAAGTTGGCAAATATAAATATACTTATATACCTGTTATTAACAGGTACATAATTATATAAGTAAAGTTGGCAAATGACCGGTCACATTGTAAATGTGACCGTCACCCATAATGCTGTATCTGTATTTTTTTTTTAATAGGTACTAATATCCCATGGGAAAGTATCGTCTAGAATTTTTTTTACGATCCTCTTTTATTGACGATTTTTTAGACGATATCATCAAATATTGATGACATCGCCTGTAAAGTCGTTTAAAATAGAAGATCGCCTGTTATTTTTGTTGACGATCGTCAATAAAAATACGTGATCGTCATTGTAAAATTGATGATCATCTAAATAAAATGACGATCGTCTATCTAAACGTTGACGATCGTCATACAAATCAGGCGATCGTGTATTCTAAGCAATCGATCGTCTTCAGAAAATGAAGATCGCCTTTTGCAATCGTCTTTAAAATGAGTAATCGTGAATTTCACAATCTTAAAACTAGGCGATCTCTTTTAATAAACAATGATTTTTAAATTAATGTATACTTAAGTACACTTACTATAGTAACTTCCACTATATAAATATTGTAATGGTTCAGTATTTTAATACGTTTTACAAATTTATTTTTAAATAAGTTTGGAATTTCTAAATTGTGTTGTAAAATGTAAAAATCTTTGCAAAAGAGGTAACAAAACGGCCGTAGAGGTAAAGAAATTATAAAGTTTCCTGGAAGACCGGAATTTTGCCTGAGATGGAAAAAATTCTGTTGGCCAGATGAGGCGAAAACAAGATCGAAACTGGTAGAGGGGAGCAAAGAAGGGGGCAGAAAGTTTTCCGAAGTGTGAGAGAACGCATCGTTTTCGTGAATCTTTGCTAAAACCATAATTATTGTAAAATTCTGTGTTACGAGTGTTTGTGTATTCTCCCAGGTTAGTTTATAAGTTTAGTAGCCCAATTATGTAGTAAAGTCCACTAAACGTAGAACGATTTTGATTTAAATAAACTGAGCATTAGTTATTTTGCACTACTACGTTTAGTGAATTTTACTCGTTATTAACACCTTTTGTTTTAGCTATTTTTATAGAATGTTTTACCTTTTAAGTTTACTGCTAAATGTAAAAATTTATATTCCTTTCGTTTATTGTCTTAGGCTTAATTTAGTTGTATACTACTCAAATGTTTAGACCCTTCCTCAACACGATTATGCATATTTTTGCGGTAATTTTAAAACAAATATCAGTGTAATACAGGACGTTTCGTTGCTTAAAGGGGAGTATTGACCGTTAATTTTAAACTTTGAATGCTCCTTTTTCTTAGTACGTAGTTTGCAGTAGATACTAAAATACTCTCCTCCGTGAGGGGTAACTGGTCACCTAGGTTCTCTAGGTGGCATCGCAACTTTTACCCCGAAACTGCATCTTTACGCGAGTTGTTTCCAGTGCGGACCTCGTTCTCCACAGGGCAACGTTAACGTTGACAGACTAGCAGTTAACTGCCCTGTTAAACTAACAAAGTTTTTCCTATTTTTTTGAACCCGTAGGGGTAGATAGTGTAACGAGCGTCGTGTCATTCCATTTGATTTGCATAAACTTTTTAAGAAACCATGCCTAATCGTGTAATCCTTTGCTACTTCATAGCCGAACAGGGTTTTTTCTCAAGTTTTTTTTCCCTGGTCGTATCTCCTTAAGAGCCACCCCTTGTGTTTTTTTTGTTTGTAAAGTAAATTAAATTGGGGTAAACAAAACACTGTATTTTATTTTTTGTATACCTAAGTCTCCCAAGTATGATTCTTAAAACAATGTATTTAATAAAACACGTAAGTAAACACAACGTAGAGGTCCAAATTTTGATAAGACGATCACGAGCCAGAGTCACAAAATAGTTCATTTATTAATTTTTTATAAAACTTGTTTTACGAACCTGGTGTAAGGAGAAATCTTTACAATATATATTATAATTTGTATAATTATTTTATAATTTTTAAATTCTATTAATTCAAAAATTTAAATGGAAATTTTTAGTAATTTTTAAATCATTAATAAACAAGGTGATCACTTAAAATTGGGCAAAAATTTAAGGGGCGATTTCTTCGGTTATTTTTGGAATATATTGTGCTGTGATGATTTTTGTAAATCCGTTTTGTTTTGAATTAGTTTAATTATGTACTCTTTAACAAGAAATTTAGGGGTGATTTTTTGGGTTATTTAAATAATATTAAGCAATAATAAGGCACTAAACTATATGTTTTTATTATTTTATTTTTATTATTTTGGCATCAATATATATTAAATATTAAAATATAGGTATACTTTTAATACACAGTTTATTTTATTTATTAATACATACCAATGATAATGATATAATCTTTACTGTTCTTTATTAGTCTAAATTTAGTCTGATTCATTAACCAAAGTTAAGTTAATTATTAATTGTATAATTTTTAGCTGCTGCTATCCATACTGTTTATTTTCAAATGCAAAATTGCAAAAAATTGCATTTATTATTTAATTATTTACAATTATTATAACATTTTTATAAATTAAATAATGCTTACAAAAATTTAAAACTTTGCAATAAAATTATTTTTTTAAATTAAATAATTATTTAATGCTTTCAAAAATTTAAAACTAGAATTTTTACAATATTTTATATATTATAATTTTTGAACAGAAGCTTGATAAAAATTATATATATATATATATATATATATATATATATATATATATATATATATTGATAAATAGTACCAAGTGACTTCCAAAATAGATACTCACTAGACGCTGTGACTTCATATATAACGATGTGACTTCCGATTTCGGAAGTCACTACGAAAAGTGCATTTTTTTAGCGCAATGTCATATAGAGGTCGAAAAAAGCGTTATTTCAAATTTTAGGTTGGAAGTCAGTGCGTGCCATATATACCTACAAAACTTTCCTTTAGTTCGGGTATATACCGCTGGCGCTGTTGTCGCTACAAATATTTAACAAACTGTACGATTCGACTTCCGCGTGGGCATGACAATATAACTATCTTTGTTGTGCCTGCAGTTCACGCTATACCTAACTCTCTCTTGTTAAATCGGCGTTGCCAAATCTTTATTCTCATTCCTTTAATTAGTAGAGTGATATTAATATCTCATAGCGCTGAGACGCTGCGAGACATTTAAGATCTGCCGCCTTTGGCTTTGAATCAATGCTTTTTTCCTTTATTCATTTTGTATAACAAAAATAATATTAGTTATAACAAATTATTATTATAACAAATAAAGGTTGTATTCCGTAATTAAGTTTGTGTTTTCTAAACAGCTGAGAATAATTATTTTATTTAATATTGATGAAATATTAATAATATTATATTAATCAAAATATTTCTTAGTAGGTATAATACAATACAATACAATACAATTATTGTCGTCCGCGTCGAAAAATTTATTTACAATTTTATTTTCCATATTTTCCCTGCTGCTGTGTTACCCGATTTTGAATGTGAAATTATTGTACCAAAATTATCGTTTTTGAACGTATTATGGTACGGTATGAAAAAAGGACAAATGAACTATGAAATTTAAGTAGGTAGTTTAATATGCAGTTATATTTTTTTTAAACAAAAGTGTAAAATAAAACCAATTATATCATTTTTACCTTATACAACAAAAAATACCTAAAGCACTGTACTTTATATTAAAATAATGAAGATATTAAAATATTTATCTTCAATCGGTTATTGTTGTTAACACTCGTTACCTACTGTAACTAAAGTGAGTGATTATGACCTAGTCACTTAAAAATGATTTATATCAAACAGGCTACGTTATTTGTAGCCTAGTCTGTAAAAATCATTTTTTCTACTTTGGGTCAATAAAAAAATCGAATCGACGTTGCCGGTGGGGCCTGCCATACGTTCCTTATACTAATACTCGTACAAAAAACATCTCACCCTGTTTCCCCAACTCACACAACTTGGACATTTTATTCAACCGTCACTAAAAAAACCTTTGGAGGACCCAATTAAAAAATAATAATTTCTGTAAAACTTCGTTGATTTTCATGGATTTTTATTGGGAATTACACCACCTAGAACAGTGATGGCGAACCTTTTTTAGTGTGCGTTAGGGTGGGCCGAAAAAATTACTTTTTGAATTCAATTTAGGGGTACCAAAAAAAAGTTTCCTTATGCCAAAAGTAGTTTGTAAAAAAAAATTTTGCGTACTAGCCCAATTTTTAAGGGTCCCCCTGGGGGCCCAAAATATTATTTTTTTATATTTTGTTTGGGGTGGCAATAAAAAGTTGCATTATGTTGACAATAATTGTAGAAAAAAAATTAGCGTACTAGCCCAACATTTAGGGGTGCCCCGGGGGCCCAACATTTTTTTTATATTTTAATTGGGGTAGCCACAAAAAGTTACCTTATGTTAACAATATGTTTACAAAAAAAATGTCCGATATTGGAATTTGTTGTCAAAAATTTGGCGGTTTAGGGTTAAAAATGTTTATAAATTTGGAAATGTTTTTTAAAATAAAAGAACTAAAAATATTTATAAGTCAAGCAGACGACTTCTATATAAGGTTCGACAAGTTACCCTTTCAAACGCAAGCGGTGGAAAAGTGTGTAAAGCTGCATTAAAAATTTGCTGTGAGGTAGCAAGAAATGGTTATATAGATGCGCGGACATCTTTACCGGCCTATATGACAACAAGTCTTAATATTATGTAATAATAAAAAAACTGGGTGGGAGGGAGCGGGTGGCACTCTAGGAGCAACTATCCAATTAATTAATAATATTAATAAAAAAAATCTAAAAAAAATTTATATGTATGGTATTAAAATTATATTGTTTTGATTTATTTATCATGTATACTGTACCAATATTTATTACAAGACTTTTTTTGGCATTTAACTGAAGTCTTTAGTTCTTTTTTTAACTGAAGCATTTACTTCTTTTAAGACTCTATTTATTTCGTTAGTGGCTGTGTTAATTAATTTAGAGTAACGCAATATGTTTTTTTAAATTTAATAAAATCAAGCTAAGAGTTGCTAATTGTTTTTATCAAAAGGCGTCTTAATAAAATAATAAAAAAAACTATTAGACTGATACAGACATTTGGTTTTTCTATGCAATAATATATGGGGTAACTTTTTGTTGCCATCTCAATTAAAATATAAATAAAAAAATTTGGGCCCCCAGGGCACCCTTAAATATTGGGCTAGAATGGCTATTTGTTTCTAAACATACTGTTACTTTTTGTGGTTACCCCAATTAAAATATGAAAAAAAATATATTTTGGGCCTCCGGGGCACCCTTAAATATTGGGCTAGTACGCTCATTTTTTTTTCTAGAATTACTGTTAACATAAGGTAACTTTTTGTTCCCATCCCAGTCAAAACATACAAAAAAATATTTTAGGCCCCCGGGGGACCCTTAAATAATAGGCTAGTACGCTACATTTTTTTCTAATCAATTACTTTTAACATAAGGTAACTTTTTATTACTACCCAAAAATAAATATCTCAAATATTTTTTTTTACGTTTTTCGGCCCACCCTAGTGTGCGTGCCAAAAAACCTTAAAAAAATTTCAAAATGTAACGTGCCACATGTAAATTTTTATAAGTGTTATGAAGATGAAAGTATACAAAAACATTATAAAAAAAGTAAATTATTATTTAGAAATTTTTTTAATTAATTGTTATATTTTAAGAAATAAATTTAGTCTCGTTTTTTTTTATTATCATATCTGTACCGTACGATTTAGAAGAAATAAAAGATCAAAATCTAACATAGATGCATACTTAAAAATAGATGTTCATAAAAATTGTAAATAGAATTATTTTATTTGGAGGATTAAATTACTAAAAAGGTTCTATGTTTTAAATTTCAAGAAAATGGCATTTTTGTTTTTTATAAAAATAACCCATTTTGTTTTAAAATTCATGGTTCTTTTTAAAACCATTATTGTTCAAGATATTTAAGTCTATATGGTATCAAAATCAAGCTTATTCTTACGTTAAACTTTTTAATAAAACATTCAAGATTATAAATTAAAGCTTTACAAACAAAGAAGTTTTATCGTTGTTTCTATTTAACACCTAGATAAAATTCTAGCGATATTCATTAAAAATTGTAAAATTTGGGGCTTATGATTACAAGGCTAACATAGACATTAAATTTTACGGAGTTTAGTTATAAGTTATGTTTTAATTGGAATAAAATACGCAAATTATTAAACTTAAAAATTAGCTTAAGATGAACAAATTTTGTTCTCAAAACGTGCCAAAAAAAATTTAAAACGTGCCACTCATGGGCCATGAGTCATGGCACGCGTGCCATAGGTTTGCCATCCCTGACCTAGAATAATAATAACCCCTTTGAGCAGAAAGGGAAAATGTTCTTAACTTCAAAAAATACGTAACTGTCAATATTAATGAACACTTGATAATTTGTAATAAAATAATTTTCTTTACGTAAGTAACAAAACTAGTTATTTTTATAATAAAAATACTTTTTTGTACGTTTCTCCCTAAATAGGTATTAGGTTTTAATTTAAATTATTGATTTCTTTCCGCAAGTTAACAAAATATAGTTGTAAATCTAACTTCTGATATCTGGCAACACTGCTGGAAGTTAGTACGACGTGACCGTAACTCTTTCATATATATGCGGAAGTGTTTTCGTATATTAGTTGCTTCCAAATATATACATTTTAATTCTTCACAAAATGCTTCCCCTCTTTTGACAGCCGAATTGTAGACCTTCCCCTCTTTCAAACGCACCCTAATATATACGTTTAAAATAACTGGTAATACCGGAGGTGAGGGCGCCACGTCAACCTATCGGAAGTCACTGCTTACCAAACACCAATATATATATATATATATATAAAAATCTATAAAAAATATTTTTTATGGCAAAAGGTCCCTTTTATTTTAAAAATATTGAGGGGTCGGGTTAAAGTGAGTTAAAATTAATTTAGCTTAATTTTAAGAAATTATTCTTTTTTCTTATTTATTTTCAACTATTAACAATTAGTACTTAAAATTCGACGAATGACGATTACATATCACAATATTTTCTCGTTTTTCGAATTCAAGTTGATCGTCTTTTGAAGACGATCGTCTTTTGAGGCAATCATTATTTGGACGAATTTTCGTCTTTAAGGCGATCGTCATTTAAAAAGATCGTTTTAAGGCGATCATCTTTTATAGGCGATCGTCATTGGACGAATTTTCGTCTTTTTTTTTGACGATCTTAGACGATACTTTCCCATGGGATCTTGCATCAACCCGATAAAAAAAGATTTTATATAATTATATACAATTATATATAATTTAAAGACAATTATATATAACTCTAAATAAAATACTAATTATAATTATAGGCATCAAGGCATGGTAAGTATTGCCAGGGGTATTATAAGTGAATCACCAATCAATGGTGACTCAACCGGAGACCACAAAGGTCGATGAAAGCCCCTAACCTCTACCTAGCCAAGACGGTCAGTACGTGTCGTAAGACACACCCTGCTAGAGGTGATGCTGCTCAATGCAAAAGACTGTGAATCCCCTAGTGTTACGCGACCAGTGCTAGGGGAGAGAAGGGACAACGGGACCTCTTGGGGCGTGGGCACCCCCTTGCAGTAAGGAGCCTCGCCAAAGCTAAGGTGTAAGGCAACGTGCTGAGGGCTGGATGGCCGCAGGGCGCAATATGCGGTCTTTAACGTTCCTCTTGGAATAACAGGCGACCTCCCATTGTATTTAGCCTTACCCACACAATCCGGCGCTGTGTGGGCGGACCTTTAGTTCCGGACTACTCGTGGGATTTATATGGACAAACCTATAAAACCTAAAGGCTTTCCGCAAGGAGAGACCGCTAAGCCATGGTTTGCATGGCCTGCAGGCTCTCAAGTGGGGACTGACGTGTCGGGCTCCTCAAAAGAGGGGACCTCACAAGGACCTACAATGGGGACAGGCAATACCGCTTCCGAGACTCGTAAGAGTAACAGAAGCGGCACAGCTAAGGCTAAAGCCAGGAGGCTCACGCTCAAGGCACAGTCCATAGGCCCGGCTCTGGCGAAGGCCAAACGCCTGCTTCGGCGCAGGGGGGGCCAAGAATCTGGGACGAAACGTAACAGATCTGAGGAAAGCACCCCTGTGTCGAAGGGGGCAAGGATGCTGGCAAAGAGGCCCAAGGCTTCCGGAGTTAAATCGGGAGGCCAAGGGATTGCTTCGTACAGCGCCGCAACGTCTGCTGGTCTCGGGGTGACCATCGTGCAGGATACTTATCCGGACGCGGTGATCACGGAATCGCAGAGCAAAACTATCATGGGAAAACTAAACTGCCACATTGATCTTATGGGAGGAGATCGATTCCCACAGTTTGAGCAGTTTCGCTGGTCGTCGCAGGGAACCATCACGGTTAAATGCGTTGGACTGGCTAGAGGGGATCATCTCCTCGATCATACTCTGGGAAGGCCCGTGCAGCGGTACATTCTCAGGGCAGTTAAGATGGTTGTCCAAGGTCTCCCAGACGACACCCCCACCATCCTTAAGCGACCTCACAGACAGAATCCTGGTCTTAGGACAAATCTGTGGAGGACGTATTATCGGAAAGAGGAGAAGAACAGGGTTCTCCTGGTTTTGGAGTTGAAGAAGCTTCAGCCGAGGTCTTGCAACGACAAAAACGTTCGCAGGGGTTCCGTCGTCACTTTCATGACGAAGGCAAGGCTCCAGCTGCGCCGGAGAAAAAGACGGCTCCAGCCGAGGAGGGTAGTAGCAATACTCCCTTGTCGGAAGGAAGGTCTACGCCCGGACCAGATCCGACAGAGTCGACACCAACTGAAGCGTGGTAATTCAAAAGCGTCCAAGTGCCGCTGCCGTGCAAAGCACAAATGTATTGAACAATATTAGGTAATGCATTACTTACCACCTTTTTGCTTAGCACTGCAGTGGCACTTAGACGCTTTTTAGGGCAAGGACAAGGGCTGGACCATCCGTAACCTAGAAATCAGGTCCAATCTCTATCCTCCACCATGGATAAAGAGACCTCATTTCTACAAAGCAATTTGCAACATAGCAAAGGGGCGATTTCCTTAATAGATCGTCACATAGCTATGGAGCAGCTACATGCATACCTCCTACAAGAACCTTGGTCATACAAGGGTCGCGTAAGAGGTATAGATAGATGGGAAAGATCTCTCTTCTACAAAAGGGACGACCAAGTAAATCCAAAGGCTTGTATCTACGTCGACAGACGGATCGAGTCCTCACTAATACCTAATTTCTGTTCTAGGGACTTAGTAGCGGTGAAACTATGCCTTAAGAACAGACCAGGACAGAGCACATCCTTGGTGGTGTGCTCGGCCTATCTGCCCTAAGACTCGATAGACGATCCTACATCGCAGGAGCTCATCGATATAGTGGAATACTGCAGCACATTGGGCTTCCCGCTGATTATCGGATGCGATGCAAACGCACACCATATGGTGTGGGGAAGCACCCACACGAATCAGAGAGGGCTCAGCCTCTTAGAGTATCTACATACTACGGATATGGAAATCCTAAACCGCGGCAATACACCGACCTTTGTCACGTTACGAAGACAAGAGGTGATAGACTTAACATTGGGCTCCCTCTCATGGCCCCGATGTCAAGAAATTGAAAGGTGTCTGAAGAGCCATCCCTGTCAGATCACAGACACATTCTCTTTAGCTTAGACCTAACTCACGAGACTGGGCTCAGTAGATTCAGGAACCCACGGAATACTAACTGGGACCAGTATGTTGAGATGCTAAAGACTAAGCTAGTGGACTCTTCCATGACGTGCCGCAGCTCTCGGCAAGTGGAGGAAACAGCCGAATTCGTACGCGATGAAATCATCACATCGTACGAACGAAGCTGCCAGCTTCGGGTCTATCAAGGAAAAAAGAAAACCCCTTGGTGGAACTTTGACCTCGACAAGGCTCGCAAGAAAACCCGCAGGCTTTTTAACAGGGCCATGCGGTCTAAATCACCTGCGGATTGGGACAGCCACAAGCAGTCTCAGCGCAGGTACAAAGATCTCATAAGAAGGTCTGCGGTAACGTAGACGAGCTTCCAGCAGCAGCCAAGCTTCAAAAGATTCTTTCAAAGGATCCAGGACGAGAGCTGGGGACATTAAGGCTTCCCTCCGGTGACTATAGTACCACTGCGGAGGAGGCACATAAATGGCTCCTGGAAACTCACTTTCCGGGTTCAAAAATTCTGCAAACTGTTGAACCACAAAGGCGGGCTCCACCAGCCGGCGTAAGGACAACTGACTGGAAGTTAGCTGCAAAGGTAGTGACAGAAAGCTCCATAAAGTGGGTCATATATGTCGACGGAGACCGCATAGACTTGTGACAAGACTAGAGAGAGGGACTCGTCCTAAAGAGATGCCTCTGGGCACGTTTCTAGATATTGAAGGAGCTTTCAACAATACCTCCTTCGAGTCGATAAATAGAGCTGCAGAGGGCTTTGGCATAGAGAATACCATTGTCAAATGGATCTGTGTCATGCTGGAAAGTAGAATCATTACCACGCTCTTTGGATCAAGACTGACCCCATCCAAATCAGTCAAGTATCTGGGAGTCTTCATTGACTCCAGGTTGACCTGGAAGAAACATGTCAACAGGGTCGTCCAGAGGGCCACTAATAGCCTATGGGCGTGCAGAAGTACCATTGGACGCACCTGGAGCTTACAACCCCACATAGTGCACTGGCTTTACACAACAGTCATAAGGCCAATGATCACATACGGCAGCCTTGTTTGGTGGAATGCGTTGAGCAAGCCCACCTACAGGAAGAAGATGGATAAGCTCCAACGATTTGCCTGCATGGGCATAATTGGAGCTTTTAGAACCACTCCAACATTGGCAATGGAGGCCATACTGGGACTGGCGCGCCTCTACATCTCTTTGTGGAGGCACGGGCTCGGGAGGCCTCGGTCAGACTCAACGATTGGGGACAGTGGACTCACTGGGGGGGGGAAACTCAGGACATGCAAGGGCCTGGACTGAGACTATCAACCGGGACCCCCTTCTCACAAGAAGGGATGCAATGACAAAGACGTCTACCCCCCTCAGAAGATATAAAGTGGTTTTCCCTTCCAGAAATGACTGGAGCCTGACCCAGGCTTTCTCAAACCGGAAGGGCTCATCTGGTACACAGACGGGTCCTTAATAAAGGAAGGTGCAGGAGCTGGTGTATATGGGGAGCGACCTGAGGCGAGAATAAGCCCTGCACTAGGTCGATAACCAACGGTATACCAGACTGAAATCTTTGCCATCCTGATATGCGCCCAAGAGAATCTCCAGAGAGGCTACACGGGTAAACATATCTACATATGTAGCGACAGTCAAGCAGCACTCCGGGCTCTTCACTCGGAAAGGGTCAACTCGAGACTTACACTGGACTGCATAAAAACCCTATAATTGCTCAGTGTGCTCAACAAGGTTAACCTTATCTGGGTACCGGGTCATCGAGGCATCAAAGGCAACGAGGAAGCAGACCAGCTGGCTCGTGAGGGCAGTAACACGGCCTTCTTGGGGCCATAACCTGTCATAGGGGTCGCCTCCTGTCTGGTAAAAACCAAGATCAGGAACTGGACTAACGACCAGTTCCAGAACAAATGGCGTGAACAATAAGGCCTCAGGCAGTCAAGGGTCTTTATAAAGAGTCCTACTACCTGCAAAGAGGCTAAAAGAGTCCTGAAACTTAACAGGAACCAGTTAAGAGCCATCACAGGAGTCCTAACAGGATGCTGGGTAGTCAAATACCATCTACACAAAACCGGACTCAGCAACGAGACGGATTGTAGGTACTGCAGCGAAGTAGACGAAACTACCGAGCATATAGTCTGCGAATGCGACGCTCTAGTTAATAGTAGACTAAGACACCTAGGGGACAGATATTTGGAACCAGAGGAAATAATGCATGCCCGACCAGAGCGGGTCTGCGCTTTTCTTAAAAGCTGCGGGCTCGTAAGGTAAGGCAGGGCTTTACCAAAAGGGGGTTTGCACAATGGGCTGTATGTGGTGTATATAATTATAATAAAATAATCCATGAAGATTTTTTCGAATAAAAATTGACGGGTTTCTAGGTTTTCTTGTTTTCTCTTATATAATAATACACGCCAAACCTTTTCATTCAAAAAAAAAATATTATTTTCTTTATATAATACACATTTTATTTCTTGGGAAGTTGCAAAACAACCATTTTTGGTTAGGTACTTCCCGGGAAATTGATGTGTATATTGGTATTTAATATAATTGGTATTAGTATATACTAATTTGTGAGTATGTATTATACGAGGTTTGTTGAGAAAGTAACGGGAATTTTCTTTTTTTGAAAAAGATATTTATTTATTCGTCTACATTAAAGTTGTCGCTTTCAAAATAGTCCCCATTAGATATTATGCACTTGTGCCAGCGCTTCTTATAATCCTCTAAACTCTTCTCAAACACGATCTTTGGGATCAGCGATGCGCTTTTAATGTCATTTATGCTTGCAAAACGAGGACCCTTTAAGGTTCTCTTTATTTTGGGGAATAGGAAAAAGTCAGACGGAGCCATGTCTGGCGAATATGTAGGCTGGGGCATCATAACATTATTGTTTTTGGCAAAAAATTGTGTTTAAAATTCAACAATTTTGGAACAAATTTTACTGCCACGCGTTTCATACCCAAAACAATCGATATGCCAACATCATCAGCAACTTCTCTGATTGTGATTTGGTGATCGTTCATAACCATTTCTTCCACTTTTTCCATGTTTTTATAGGTTGTTAATGTGCTTAGGCGTCCGGGGCGTTCGTCATCTTCAACGTCTTTACGGCCATCTTGGAAACTCTTATATCACTTATTGTTTTACTCATAGCAGACTCACCATAGGCCTTTGTTAACATTTCACACACTTTATTTGATATAAATTATTTGATCCATTTCTTTTAACGAACGAGCTCATAAAACACGTCTAACCTTAGCGGCTGCCACAGACAAAGTTAACAATGAAAACATATAAAATTTGTATCATTCTTCAGGGGTATTTATACCAACCTAATAAAGACAATTTTATGACAACCGGACTCTCCAAACCCGCGAAATTTAAAAATTCCCGTTATTTTCTGAACACACCTCGTATATGTATATAAGTATTGTATCTATGCTTCGAATTAAATGAATTTGAATTTGAACTTTCTTAAAAGGAATTGGTCAAAAATGACTAGTTATCATAGTGAAAAATCAGCCATCAGTCACTGTAGTCCACAGCAGTTTATGTAACAGAGATAAAGCAAAGCCCTTTTATATGGAAAATTGACTATATCTCAAAAACTGTTCTAGGTTTATATTTTCGACGACATTTTTAAATTCAGCGGACAATACTAATTGACTAAAAATGTCCGGTATTCAAATTGCTGTTGACTAGAATTAGTTGACTTTGATTCATCGTCACAGTCAAAGTTGGAAAGATTCCTCTGTACTTGGCCGCTCCACAAGCAATAAAAATCGCGTCATATTACAGAAAAAAATGCTCTTCTCTATATCACAAGACTGTGTAAGAAAAAGTGTGTTCAATTATTTGGTCAGTTTTTATCTAAAAATTACTGTGGCTATGGGCCGCAAAGAAAGACTTGGAGGGCCGCATGCGGCCCGCCTTCTGCAGCTTGAGTATGGCTGCTTTAAATCAGATGGGTATAATTAAACCTACCTTTTATTTTGAATAAGGAAAAAATATATAAAAAAGAGTAAAATAGTTAGAATAAGTTAATTGTTTATTTTTAATAAGGAAAAAATATATAAAAAAGAGTAAAATAGTTAGAATAAGTTAATTGTTTATTACATTCACAGTACCTATACTAAAAAAACCTGTTCGTTTTAATCGCTTTGTAAATTGTTGATGTGTAAACTTCATTATTTATTTTTGTTCGATCATAAATTTTCATAGTTAAATCCTTCAGATGTAATCAATTGACGTTCATCATCTTGGATTTCAACAACGGTCGTGCTTCCAGCAATGTGCAATTCTCTTCTGCAGCAAAATTATTTTGAATAATATTTCAAATTTGAACACCCTGAATAATTTTCAAATTATTGACGATTTCTTGGCCCATATTTGAGTTTCCATGAACGCATTTAGCAAAAGATCTAAGTGTACCCCAACGTCTTACACAAAGCCCAAGAGGTCGCAGCTGGTAAAAATTATGTAATCACCCTGTCACAATATAGTATAGAAGTTTGCCCGCCAACCATTTCTATGCGGCCCGAAGCCTAGCCAAAGTAATTTTTAGAAAAAAAAATATCCACATAATGTAAAGCACTTTTTCTTACACAGTCTTGTATGCAATAATTTTTCTGTAATATGACGAGATTTGTATTGCTAGTGTATTATAAGTTCTCAGCCAACAGCCAACTGACAGTAACGAGTCTAAAACTTCTCGAATCAAAGAACTTTATAATAATAACTTTATAGAATACACGTCGTTAGACGAGACCCTCTATTACGTTTTTGTAAGAAATGGTGGGGATTTAGTCGCGGGGCGCGAGTAGGCCAACACCCGCAAAAAGTTAATTTGTTAATCTTGTGTTAGTATAAAATCCATGGCACTTACAAACCGCAGCTATGAAACAACTTGCATTTAAAAAAGTTATTAAATAAATTTATTGAATTTAAAATCGACTCAAATATGGGAGCAATTATAAAAAGAAGTAAAAATATAGGAAGTATTTTGGAAATTAGTAGGTACCGGGTACCTGGTACCAGATAACTTTAAAACGCGATCCAAGAAAAGGGACCTCCCAAGCTCCAAGAAAAGGGAGCGTCCAAAAAATGATTATTGAGATTGATAATATTTTTAAATAGAGGAGTAATCGATCTTTTGAAAGGTCCAAATGGAATTAACATGGCTATTAATAGTCAAGCGTCACTACAAAAAAGAAAAAAAAAGAAATACAATCCAAAATTATATAAATAACTGCGAAATCTGTCAACTTACCAAGTATGATAGAAACCCATTGAACGTGAAATTTAATATAACACCTACGGCTACAAGGCCCTTTCAAATACTACACATGGATAGTATTTCCCTTGAAAAATGTAAATTTCTAAAAATAATAGACACTTTTTCTAAATATAGCCAAGCATATAAACTTAACTCAGCCAGTATAGAAGTTATAAATAATCTGGTTAAATATTTTACACACCACGCAATTCCGGAACAAATTATCTCGGACAATGGTAGTGAGTTTAACAACGGCATGTTAAAAGAGCTTTTGCAACTCCATAAAATCAAAATTCTCAACATCCCGAATCAAATTCCCCAATTGAGCGTTTCCACTCTACATTAATAGAACATATCAGATTACTAAACAACCAAGACACCTTTAAAAAAAGAACCCATTGAAATAAAAGTTAACTACTCTGTTTTAGCATATAATAATACTATACACACGTCAACTAAATTAAAACCATCAGAAATAATAACGGGACACTTGCGCACAGACTCACCATTTAACCTAGAACTAGAAAAACAACTTTTAAATAATTATATTTTTAATCATAAAGAAAAAACTCAGTTACTCTATAAAAGTATAAAAGAAAATGGGTCAGTCCACGTCAAATCAAACATAATAATAAGAAAAGTTTACCACACCGACTCAGATTTTCCTCAAATTTTGTGCAGATGATACATAGGCTAGGATAACCATAAATGTCAATTTTGAAGGCTCTTTGATAATTAATTGCCGATAAATTAATTATTGAAATTTTAAACATTTCAGCAAGATGTGATTTATGTTTTTTTTATTTTCTTAAACAACTGCCCAAGTTATTTAAGTGACAGTTTGTTTCTAGAGGTAACTTTTAAAGCTGATTTTAAAAAATTAATCAGAATTTGTATATTTTCTATTGTTTTTGCATGAGAAATTGCAATGTTGCATTTGTTAAAAAAATATCATTTTTTTTTTCGGCATGTTTGATCAGGATCACATGTTTTAAATTTTTATGTGTTGTTAAGATGGTATACTACTACTTCCAGAAAAAAAAATCATCCTGGCTTTCCACCTAATAGCTGACAAAAAAATTATTGTACTTTCATGTGACAAAAAACTTAAGTTTAACTTTTATTTCAAGGCCAAGAAATCTTTGACAACTCTGAATTTTTTTTAGATAAGGTTCAAATGACAGATTGACATTTTATTCATTTCAGCTGCGCCGTACAATAATAATGACATTTTCAATATTGTAGATGTGAAGATTTAAACTGCCTGATTGAACTCTTAAAAGAAAAATGTAAAATTTCTTGTGGACAAGAAGTTCTAAAATTAACTCTTGTAACGAGTAGCTGGAACATTCAGAATGAATTTGTAGTCTCAACATACATGGTCAATAAGGCTAGAAAACTTAAAAAGGATTACGGTATTTTGGCAGAACCAGAAAAGCTGAAAGGAAAATCAATTTCCAATAAGGTATCTGAAAAAGTAAGGCAATTCTATGAAGATGATGAATTTTCCAGAATGTGTCCTGGAAAGAAAGAATTTGTGTCAGTCAGAGATTCGAAAACTGGTAAAAGAATTCACATGCAAAAGCTACTGCTTTTTGTAAATTTAAAGGAACTGAATTTGACTTTTCAAGAAAGATATCCGCAGCTAAAAATCGGTTTGTCAAAATTCTCTTCTTTACGACCACCTTGGTGCGTTACAGTCACTGCCTGTGGAGTTCATTCAGTATGTGTTTGCGAGACTCACCAAAACTTGAAGCTACTGACAGCAGCATTATCCAAGAAAATTGAATGCAAAAATATCCTCTCCACTATAGTATGTTCTGTGGACTCAAGAAATTGTATGCTTTACAGATGTGAGAATTGCCCAGGGTCTGAAGCTTTGGAGCAGCTTATGCTGGATATATTTAGTGAAAATGATTTGGAAACTGATGACAATATTGCCTATAAGCAGTGGGTCCACAAAGGACAATCAAAACTAGTGAATATGACATCAACTATTGAAGATTTTGTGAAAGACTTGTCTAAGGCAGCAGATCAAGCAACAACACATCATTTTACTGCAAAATCCCAAGCATCCTACTTAAGAAATCTTAAAGAAAATATTCCAGCTGAAACTGAAGTAATCGTTTTACTAGACCTTGCAGAAAATCATTCTTTTGTTTGCCAAGATGCCATTCAAGGTTTCCATTGGGATACGACACAAGCCGCACTTCACCCATTCGTAATTTACTTCAGGAGTAAAAAACAGACAGATTTAAAATGCTTTAGTATGTGTGTTATTAGTGATGAACATGAAAACATTACCTCCACAGTTCATTACTTTCTTAAAGTAATTATACAACATACAAAATTTACAAAACATTCATTATTTTAGTGACGGTTCAAGTGCACAATATAAAAACTTTATTAATTTATGCTTACATAAAAAAGATTTTAACGTCCGTGCTGAATGGAACTTCTTTGCCACTTCACATGGAAAAAGTCCATGTGATGGAATTGGCGGCACGGTAAAAAGACTTGCAGCTCGTGCAAGTTTGCAGGCCACACTGGACAACCGCATTCTTACTCCTCTTGTTTTATTTAACTGGGCTAATTGTAACATACATAACATAAAGTTTTTCTTTGTGTCCCATGCTGATGTTCAGCAACACGCCAAAAGCTTGGAAGCTCGTTTTCAGAGCGCGAAAACAGTGTCTGGAACTCGCAGTTATCACAGGCTTGTTCCAATAAATAATTCTGAATTGATTCTGTATCGATTGTCGTCAGATGATGCAAATTCAGGATTTAAAGTTAGTCTTACTGTCAGAAAAAAACATGGAAAGAATATAGATATCGACGAATTGCAACCGGGAGTTTATGTAGCTGCAGTATACGATGACAACTGGTTCATTGGCTGTATTAAAGAAAGACATTTTGATGAAACAGACTTGCTTATAAATTTTATGCAGAGACATACCACGGTGCTGTTCTGAGAGGTGATTTTTGGACTTTCTGTGACACCTAATTTTTTTTATATTCTTGTTAATTAGGTCATAACTAAAATTTTAAGAGCAAAAAAAAAATTTGACGGTTTAAATTGTTTTAATTGGCTGTTTATTAAAAATATTATGCACTCTTTCAATTATCCAATTAAAACTAGCGATTTAATTTAAATATTTAATATTTGCGTAACTAAAAAAAAGGTTTTTACATTTTTTTTTATATATTTTACTGTTTTGTTGCAATAAACGTTCAAACTTTTAATCTAACCTTTGACGTATACATTTATGTTCCCTTAATTAATATATCCTGAAAGGTTGCCATGACACTTAGATACTAAAAATTTATTTGATGTTTGAATTGTCATTTTCAGTATACCTACGTATTCTATAATTTTTGTTTAGTTTTTTAAAGTGTTTTTTACAAACAAAAATGAAAAATTGTAGTAAAAGTTACGAAGAAATTCATGAAATTTAACTAAGGACCGGTTTATTCATCTTTAGTAAAGTTTATCGGGCCGATAACTTTCATGTCTTGGCAATATCTAGTATCCAAAGAAATTATTCGTCAAATAAATCAAAAATGAATAAATCGGCCCTAAATAAAATGTGGCACCCTTAGAATTATTGTTTAATAAATGTATACTATACATTTAACCTTAAATTAAAACTTTAAACGTGTATTACAACAAAACAGTAAAAGATATAAAAAATGTATGGACCTTTTTTTAGGAAATTAACTAATCTTTAATCTGATTTAAAAAGTTGATGATAATATTTAAATAAAATCGCAAGTTTTAATTGGAGAATTAAAAGTGTGCATACATATTTTTAATAAACATCCAATTAAAACAAAATTAACCGTCAATTTTTTTTATTTTGCTCTTAAAATTTTAGTTATGAGCTAATTAACAAGAATATAAAAAAAATTAGGTTTCACAGAAAGTCCAAAAATCACCTCTCAGAACAGCACCGTGATACAGACACTATTGTGTTATCCTGGCCATCTAGAGAAGATAGTTGCTTCGTTCCTTTTGAGCACGTGTTGTGTGTGATACCAGCGCTTTCAGTGAAAGGTATCACTGGACGACAATATGTTCTTGATAGCGATATGAGTAAAAGTATTACTCTTTTATTTAATAAGTTCAAATCAGCTGCTAAATAACTTTTTCCTTTAGTTGTGTTATATTTCTATTATGTTTAATATTAGTTGTTTTAAAATATATTATGGTTTCTTAAAAATAGAAAAATGTTTACATTAATGTATTTTTTTATGATTTGAGTTAAACTGTAAGTATAATTATAGCTTTAAAGCTATTGGATATGAAAAAAACCGCCCGGTTTTAGTCCCATGAAAGTTTTAAATTATTTTTTTTCTCAGCTCGGTAGAAAGCCAATATGATTTTCTTTCTAAAAGCAGTATTGTATCATCTAAATAATAAATAAAAAATTTTTTCAAGCAAATGCAACATTGCAATTGATCTTGCTAAAACAATAGAAAAAACACAATTTTTTATTATTTTTTTTTAAATTAGCTTAAAAAGTTACCCCTGGAAACGAACTTTCACTTAAATAACTTGTGCATGTAAGAAGTTATTTAAGAAAATAAGAAAATAAAAATCGCATCTTGCTAAAAATTTTAAAATTACAATAATTAATTTCTCGGTAATTAGTTATCGTAGAACCTTCAAAATTAAGATTTAATGTAATCCTAGCCTATATATCATCTACACAACATTTGAGACCAATCTGAGTCGGTGTGGTGAACAACACTGTTTGATCTGACGTAGACTTTCCCAAAGGCAATTAAATCAAAGGTAAAAGTTATAAATAAAGCAAATAAAAATAGGGAAGATATTCCAAAAGTAATTCCTAAAAAGGTGTTTGTAAAAAATAAGCAGAAACAGTCAAAAACAAAAAATAAATATAAACCAGAAACATTAAAATTCATTAATCGGAACCTAAAAACGGCCAAAATCGACCCAACTCATTTTAACACTATTGATAAAATGTATCTGTCAAATATCAAACGTCCAAAAAACATAGATAAAAATAACTAACAAAATCTATTATTTGCAGGTTGCTCACGTTCGTCCGAGCAGCAGACATCTTCAATATAACAAAAAAATTGGGCATACTACCTATAAGGTTGGGAGCGGCAAAACTTGAACGTTCGTACACTATTACAATTTAGAACCCCTTTACGAACAATATAATAATTTACAAACAATATAATAATTTAAATTTACAATTAAGGTTAAGGTTAAGTTTAATTAGTCATAATAAATCCATGTATAATAGGAAATTAGAAAATTACGATAAAATAATAAAGTTTAAACAAAATAAAATTAAACAAAAAAATAAACAAATAGATTTAAGTTTTGATAAAAGTAGTTATAGAAATAGAAGAGGGCTTATCAACGGTTTTGGTACGGTAATTAAGGGAATAACCGGTAACTTAGATAATAACGATGGCGAAAAATTTTCAAAAATATTAGCAGACATACAGCATGATAGCTCAAATATCAAATCGCAAGTAAAACTACAGTATTCAATTAATCATAAAATAATAAAAAAATTTTATGACACTCTTCAAGATGTCCAACACAATGAAAATACTTTAAAAGATAAAATTATTCAATTAAATAAATTTGTAAATGAACAAATACAAAATCAAATTTTTATCTTGTTTGCACAAGATTTGCATAACCAAATTTTACTAGTATATACCACTATACTAAATATTTTAAAAGACGTGGAAACTTCATTAACATTTTGCAAATTAAAAGTTTTACACCCTAGTATTTTAACAGGTAGAGATCTTTTTGCTGAAATACAAAAAATTGAAAACAATTATAAAAAGCAACTTCCGATAGAAGTAAAATAAGAAAATATTTTGGAGTTCGAGGATATTGTAGAAGTTAATTGTAGAACAGAACCTGGTAGAATTACATTTTTCCTTTCCCTTCCCATATTATTCCTATTCCAACTTTGTTCGAAAATAAATTTGTCACTATTATCCCAAAAGCTAAATACGTATGTAAGAAAGGTATAAAATATCAATGCGCTGTCTACAAACCAACACATCACTTGTGAAGAAAATATTGTCCTTCGGGAAAGCATTAACTTCTGCTCCTATATCAAACTGGAAATAACAGAAAATCATTTGGAAACAATCCCAGAAATAAACCAATACCTGGCAGTTTTTCCCTTTAATGAAAAAATAAGTTTAAGATGTCAAAAAGAAAACCAAGTCAAATCATTAACCGGAGACTACCTTATAGAACAAGGAAATTGTAAAATCAACTTCAGAGGTAAAGAACTATTATTTGAAGAAACCTCTTTTGGCAGCCCCACTTTACTTAATAACATCAACCTCGCAATAGAAGAAAAACAGATCCAAAATCTCCAAGTTAAATTGAAAACGCTAAAACTAAAAGAAATCCCAGAAAATGTTTTCACAACTGATCAAAACCAGCATTCAACACTCAATATTGTCACACCTAGCATCATGAAAATAATCCTGTATGTTACGATAGCAATCTACCTCAAAAAAAAAGAAAGAACAATAGAACCAAAGCAGATAATGAAAGAAAAGAAGAAGAAGGAGGAAAAATCAACCCAGTTCCACCCACGAGAGTCAATCTTCCGGGGGGTGCTTCATTTTGAGGAGGGAGGAGTTATAAGGACATCATGCACAACCTCATTTATTTCGCTAACTCAGTTGTCAGCATTTTTACCTTACTAAATTAATCATTATAATTTCTCAGTCTGTAATAAGCTATCATTCAATAAACGTATTTTAATTAAATTATATTTCATTCAGAAACAAAACTTATTGTTAAATAAAAATAAATTGTTTTTAAAAACTCTTTCGGGCACTATCGTAACGTAATTTGTATTCGCACGGCAACTACTCATCAAGTGACGTCATGCGCGGCACGAACCAAAACTCGTCCGCCGGAGCATCCAGCCCTGGTTTCGACTTATAAATATAGAGAAACAAACACAAAAGAGAGGGTCCGAGGATGGCGCAGTGGGTTACAAAGCTACAAAGCTGTGGCACAGCTGCTGTGCAATCTGCGTCTAACGGTACCGGGTTCGTTTCCCGGTCACAGTCCTGGGTGTTGTGATTGTTTATTAAGATAAAAATACATATAATGTGCTGGCTAAATAGGCTGAAAAAGCCTAAAAGCCAATAAAACTTTAAAAAAAAAACACAAAAGAGGGCCCAATAGCCTGTTAGAAGTGGGAAACATAATTACGGTGGCTCCAGTGGCTACCGGAAGAACCAGCTTGAACCGCGGTACATTCAAATTTAAATAGCTTAAATGATTGTTGTTTTCTCTGGTAACAATGTGAAATAACCTTACTTTTTACTGTTGTATATAACTTGTGTTTAGTCTCTGGTTGTATTTATGCTGCCGTTATCGAAAAACAAAATTTCTTGTTGTGTTTGACTGCCGTGTTTGTTATTTCTTGGATTTAATGCTGCTAATTGAAATACATTTCTACGTGCAGACTAATTAATAAGTTTACTTGGAGTGTTTAAACTGCATAGGAGAGGTAATATCTGTGGATTTAGCCAGCATTTAATATAATGTAATGTAACGTAGCGTAATTTAATGTAATTTAAGAAAAATTGTGCCATTTATACAACATTTAGTACATGGTGTTTTTAAAAACCAATGTTGGCGAGACTATGGTTGACTAAATGATAATTATCTTTTTTTTAACATAATACAAAGATTTTAAGCACATAATAATATATAATAATAATACCAAGAACGAAGAACGTTAAAGACGCAAGAAAAATCAAGAAGCTTATCGACAGAAAGACCTGATCAGACCAAATTCTTCATCAAAGTCAATTTTTGAACATTCTTCCCGGAATTTGCTGCCAAGTCTGCTGTTTCAACGTTATGTGGTATTTCCTCATTTTCCTTCCGTAAGTACCTCTTGGTTTCCCCTTGTTCAAAATCAATCACAATCACTTAATAAAAAAAAATAATAATAAATAAATACGAAAAATAAAAAAATAATTTTTTTTTTAAATTAATTTATATTCAAGCACGTTGGTTAATAATTTATATTTAGGTATTGCATAAATTTTAATATTAAATTAAAAACTTTATTGCTTATATTTTATTATTAAATTTAAATTTAAGCATAGTTAATAAATAGACAAATTTATTAATTAATTAATAATAATAATTAATAATTAATAGCAAACACTTTATTATTGTTTAAATAATATATTAATTTTAGCTTACATCGCATAAATTTAATTTTTATTTTTATTAATTTAAGTAATCGTTGCATATTTTATTATCGTGTAAATAAATGTCATTGAGTGAAATTCATTTAAGTGATTTGGACGAAAACGAATTGAAAACCATCTGAGACTTACGTTATCGAAACCACGAAAATTCCGATTCAGATTCGGATCTCTCTGTTCGTAGTTTGGATAACCGCTTTCGCGAAAATATTATCATGGCCATTGCAATTTCTAATGATGAACTTAAAGCATTTTGTAAAACGATACCTGAGTACAGCCACGAGAATGGTAATCTAAATGAATTCATTCATGCTGTTATAATTATGACGCGTTTGTTCCTAATAATTTTAATACTTGAGCAATTATTCGGGCCCAATTGCTGACAAAATTTGGTGAAATTCGATCGGAGGCAACCCTCGAAAGAATTTTATGTAGTTTAACTCAAAAACCAAATGAATCTTTTATGGACTTTCATCTTCGCATTAATTTAAAATTAAATGAGCTTATTCAGTTAACTCGATTAAAAAATAATCAACAACCAGCTGTAGTTGAAGCTCAAAAACAAATATATACAAACAAGGCATTAATGACGCTTAAAACAGGTATTAATCAACCATATAGAGACCTTTTATGTTCAACATCCCCCGACACAATGGAGGATTGTGTAAAACGCTGTTCTGATTACGATAATTTAATGGCTCATCGAAAAAGTTTAAGTTATCAATCACAAAATTCTCGATCTCAAAATGTTAAACATAACCCCAACTACTTACAACTTACTTGGAGTGTTTAAACTGCATAGGAGAGGTAATATCTGTGGATTTAGCCAGCATTTAATATAATGTAATGTAACGTAGCGTAATTTAATGTAATTTAAGAAAAATTGTGCCATTTATACAACATTTAGTACATGGTGTTTTTAAAAACCAATGTTGGCGAGACTATGGTTGACTAAATGATAATTATCTTTTTTTTAACATAATACAAAGATTTTAAGCACATAATAATATATAATAATAATACCAAGAACGAAGAACGTTAAAGACGCAAGAAAAATCAAGAAGCTTATCGACAGAAAGACCTGATCAGACCAAATTCTTCATCAAAGTCAATTTTTGAACATTCTTCCCGGAATTTGCTGCCAAGTCTGCTGTTTCAACGTTATGTGGTATTTCCTCATTTTCCTTCCGTAAGTACCTCTTGGTTTCCCCTTGTTCAAAATCAATCACAATCACTTAATAAAAAAAAATAATAATAAATAAATACGAAAAATAAAAAAATAATTTTTTTTTTAAATTAATTTATATTCAAGCACGTTGGTTAATAATTTATATTTAGGTATTGCATAAATTTTAATATTAAATTAAAAACTTTATTGCTTATATTTTATTATTAAATTTAAATTTAAGCATAGTTAATAAATAGACAAATTTATTAATTAATTAATAATAATAATTAATAATTAATAGCAAACACTTTATTATTGTTTAAATAATATATTAATTTTAGCTTACATCGCATAAATTTAATTTTTATTTTTATTAATTTAAGTAATCGTTGCATATTTTATTATCGTGTAAATAAATGTCATTGAGTGAAATTCATTTAAGTGATTTGGACGAAAACGAATTGAAAACCATCTGAGACTTACGTTATCGAAACCACGAAAATTCCGATTCAGATTCGGATCTCTCTGTTCGTAGTTTGGATAACCGCTTTCGCGAAAATATTATCATGGCCATTGCAATTTCTAATGATGAACTTAAAGCATTTTGTAAAACGATACCTGAGTACAGCCACGAGAATGGTAATCTAAATGAATTCATTCATGCTGTTATAATTATGACGCGTTTGTTCCTAATAATTTTAATACTTGAGCAATTATTCGGGCCCAATTGCTGACAAAATTTGGTGAAATTCGATCGGAGGCAACCCTCGAAAGAATTTTATGTAGTTTAACTCAAAAACCAAATGAATCTTTTATGGACTTTCATCTTCGCATTAATTTAAAATTAAATGAGCTTATTCAGTTAACTCGATTAAAAAATAATCAACAACCAGCTGTAGTTGAAGCTCAAAAACAAATATATACAAACAAGGCATTAATGACGCTTAAAACAGGTATTAATCAACCATATAGAGACCTTTTATGTTCAACATCCCCCGACACAATGGAGGATTGTGTAAAACGCTGTTCTGATTACGATAATTTAATGGCTCATCGAAAAAGTTTAAGTTATCAATCACAAAATTCTCGATCTCAAAATGTTAAACATAACCCCAACTATTCGCAAAATTTCAGAAATAACCCCAATCGTTCGCAAAGTCAAAATTATAATAAAAATTTGCCTTCTTATAATTCGCAAAAGTATCCGCTACAAAGTTCTGAGAATAGACCAGGTTTTTCCGGTAATGTAAAAAATCCTCAAAGACGATACAACCAGACTTTCAATAATTCTTACCGCCATCCAAACTCATACCCCCAACCAATGTCCACTTCCACAACTCATTCTAATAATTCACGCCATCAGCAAAATTCCTATCCCGAGCCTATGTCAACTTCTACCATTCAATCTAACAGACAAAAACACAATCATCACAATTTAGAATTATTTGACAAAAATTTGGATTGTGAACAATCAAATTTCGAAAATTCTGTTAATTATCATGACGATATTCAAACATCTCATGACAATTTTCAATCATCTGACTACGATTTTTAAACATCTGACAACGATTTCCAATCATCCGACTACGATTTCGAGTTTCAAAATTTTTACACGGAGAGCCACCATCAGCCCCCGAGATAGATTTAAACAACTTAGCAAATTTACCCCGACTACCATATTTCGACATCCCCGACTTAAAATTACGAGTTTTAATTGATACTGGAGCGACGGATTCAATAATAACCCCTCAAGGTGCCGCAAAATTCTCCAAACAATATTTTTTTGAAGAACCTTTTACTATTCGATCTCTAACGAAAACATACTCCGATAATATAAATTTACGTTATCTCATTTTACAACACTTTGGCATAAATTTTCCTATGAATTTTCATGTAATAAATTGGCATACTCAATATGATGTCCTTCTATCATCCCACGACTAAGGACAGTTTAAAAGTAATATAGACTATCAAACAAACACATTAACTATCGGTCCAATTTTAATCAAATTTAAATACTTCAATCCCAAAATAACAAAAATCCCGGTGTCCATTTCTGACGGTGATGTTTTACTTCCCTTGATACTTAATAATAATCACAAAATTGTTATTCCCCAATCAATTCATACCGCTTTTAACGCCTATGTATCTGTCCCTTATATTGATGAGAATTTTCATAACATTATCCCTGTTCAACCCTTACATAATTTTGATATCGGCAATATTTCCCAAGAAAAAACTTCATTAAATGTAAATAATTTAAAACTCGATCACCTTAATTCCGAAGAAAAAGAAAAAATTATAAAACTATGTAAAGATTTTTCGGGAATCTTTTATAATGAAAACCAATTGCTTTCGGCAACTACGACAATTAAGCATAAAATCCCCACGACCGATGACATACCGATTTACTCAAAAACTTTCAGACACCCCCCGGTAATACAAGAAGAAATTTCTTCTCAAATTCAAAAACTACTCGATAATGAAATAATTCGACCTTCCATATCACCATATTCCAGTCCAGTTTGGATTGTCCCCAAAAAATTAGATGCTTCAGGCACAAAGAAATATAGACTGGTAATAGACTATCGAACTTTAAATTCAAAAACTACAGAAGACAAATATCCCTTACCCCGAATAGATGAAATTCTTGACAACCTAGGTCGATGCACATACTTTTCTTGCCTAGACCTTGCACAAGGTTTCCACCAAATTCCGATGTCTGAAGAATCGATTAGCAAAACTGCTTTCTCCGTGCCAAATGGTCATTTCGAGTATCTCCGAATGCCGTTCGGACTCAAAAATGCCCCGGCAACGTTTCAGAGAATGATGGACGAAATTCTAAAATCTCATATTTACAAACGATGCTTTGTATATATACGATGTCATCGTCTTCTCTCGATCTCTTCAAGAACATATTAATGACCTTAAATTAATTTTCTCTTGTTTAAAATCCGCAAATTTAAAGGTACAACTCGACAAAAGCGAGTTTCTTTCAAAAAAAGTTGAATTTTTAGGACACATTGTAACTGATAAAGGCCTTCAGCCAAATCCAAAGCTATTGTAAATTTTCCCATACCTAAATCTATTAAAGAAATTAAATCTTTTCTTGGTTTAATAGGCTACTGAGCCATTCCACGCGTAACGGATAGGACAGTTGCCGTGTTTTTATTTACAAAATAATATTGTTCTATTATATTACCAATGTCAAATTTTTATAAATAGTTCTAAAGTAAAGCTGTTTAACAAGGTTTTTATTTGTCAAAATTAGGTATCGTGGTTGACTGTTTAATTCCTTAAAAACTAATAATTTAAAGCGTAACGGACGGGACTTTGTAATAGTCCCGTCCGTTACGCTTTAAATTATTAATTTTTAAGGAATTAAACAGTCAATCACGATACCTAATTTTTCCAAATAAAAACCTTGTTAAACAGCTTTTGTTTAGAACTATTTATAAAAATTTGACATTGGTAATATAATAGAACAATATTATTTTGTAAATAAAAACACGACAACTGTCCTATCCGTTAAGCGTGGAATGGCCCTACTACAGACGTTTTATTCCAAATTTTGCAAAAATTGTCTATCCAATTAATAAATGTACAAGAAAAGGAGAAAAAATCAATATTCATGATCCGCGTTATATTTCTGCTTTTGAGCAGTGCAAAAACCTAATAACCCATTCAATCCTACAATATCCCGATTTTAACAAAACATTCACCTTGACAACCGACGCATCCGATATTGCCATAGGTTCAGTTTTATCCCAAGAGTCAAAACCAGTTGCTTTTTATTCCCGAACACTAAATTCTGCAGAACGAAACTATTCCACGATTGAAAAGGAACTACTAGCTATAGTTGCCTCGACAAAATTTTTTCGGCCCTACCTTTTTGGACAAAAATTTAATATCGAAACCGATCATAACCCCCTCGTTTGGCTCAGTAGTTTAAAGACACCCAATTCCCGTTTAATTCAATGGAAAATAAAATTAGACGAATTTGACTACAACATTTTCTATAAAAAAGGTAAGGAAAATATTGTCGCTGACGTACTCTCTCGTGTTGAGATTAACGTTCACAATTCTGACTCAGATAATCAATCACTAATGGTTAAAGTAGATCTTGAAGAAATTGTCACTGTCCATGCCCCTGCCGATTATGATCCCCAAGCACCTAAATCTGTAATTTCCGGAAAATCTACCGTCCACTCTCAAAAAGAAAATATTTCCTGTACTTTACCCATTTCGGAGGAATGTATAAACAAATTTCAAAACCAAATTTTTGTACGTATAGGAACATTACAGTCTCCTTCAGTCACTAATCGATTTAATAAAAATATTCATTTAATTACTCTTGTTTCAAATAATTTAGAAAAACCTTTTTCATCAACATTAAAACATATCATAGACCCTCAAAAGACGTACTATATTTATCTTTATGACAGAGAACTACGTCCTATTCTTGAAAACATTCTTTCATCTTTATTTAATAAAACACTAAAAATTATTCTTTGTCAGTCTAGTTCAAGATGTTCCAGAAATTGAAAATCAATCGGAAATTGTTAATGACTATCACAATGCTAATCATAACGGAATCAACGAAACGTACGAACATTTGCGTAGAAAATATTACTGGCCAAATATGAAAAATTTAATATCTTCAATAATAAATAAATGTGAAATCTGTTTAACATCCAAATACGAAAGAAATCCTACTTCCTCCTCTCCCTTTTAAAACATTGACATATTTAGCTATTTGAAACATAAATTTTTGACAATCATTGACCCCTTTACAAAATACGCCCAAGCCTATCACGTAGAAAATACAACTTCAATCCATATCCTCTCCAAATTAAGACACTATTTCGCACACCACAATTTTCCCAAAAATTTTGTTTTCGATCAAGGTCCCGAGTTTAAAAATAAAGTAGTTAACGAATTTTTCAATCTACATCAAATTAACATTCACTATACATCCAGATCTAACTCCTCATCCAACTCCCCTATCGAACGCCTACATTCCACCATAATCGAAAAATTACTTGTTTTAGAACCCTCTGAAACAAATATTATAGAACGTATGATATCTGCCATTACTATTTACAACCAATCCATACATTCAGCTACAGGTTTTTCTCCATTTTCCCTAATATACGGACCATAAGAACATGAGACACTGTTTGACAATAATCTGACAATTTATGAAAAATATAATCAAGACAGAAAAAACGAAATTCTGCCATTTATAAAACATGTTTACACAAAGCAAAAAACAAAAGCCGATAAAAATTAATAAACTTATTTCAAATGCACAACATATTCAAGAAAGATTTCATTTAATAATTGACAATTTTAATAGTAACAATGAACAACTGGAAAAATATTTACGCAATATACAAAATGATTTAGGAATTCATGAAGCACAAATTAATATCGCTAATATCGAACACGTAAATGATTTTTTATTAATGCTTTTATGTACAATAACATTTTCAAAATTAAATTTAACAAATTTAGAACTATTTTCTGCCGATGAAATTACAAGATTAGAAATAGAATTAGAAAAATTTTACGATACCAATCAAATTGTCTCAACTAATCTGCTTGAACACTGTCAAACTATTCTAATTCACACTAACTATAAAATTATATTAATTTTGAAAATTTCAATCCTTAAAGTCAAATCCTACCCGCTAATCAAAGTTTTCCCAATACCTAATGAAGACAAAACCCTTATCCTACCACCAACTTCATGGAACTCCCACGATTGGTTCGAGATCTGTCAGCAGATTTCAATAAGACATTTTTTCTGCAATAAGAAAATCACCAGCAACTGTTCCATAACGAATCCTCACCGATGCCCAACAGCTAAAGCCGAATCCGAGATTGAATACGATTTACCAGATGGAAAAATAGTGTACTCCCCTACGAAGACATTCCGGTGTAACCAATCCATAACAGTCGATTGCTACACGATCCAATGTACCGATAAAGAAGAAGAATTCACACATGAATTTTACACACACACAATTTGCCTCCGGCAAGAAACAAACTTATTTTACAGAAAATTGACATCCCGACCGGATTCGACATAACACCAATCCAACCCCTTCATTTGCACCCAGTTACCACCTACATCAGTTGGAGCATATCGACATCATGTCTTCTTTTTATTTTGGCCTTCATCTACATTATGGTTAAGAAAAAGAAGAGGATCCACCACTTTCTAAATCGCCCCAGAGTTACAAGAGAAACCCTAGAGCTCTTTCTTAAGGAGGGAGGTGTTACGGACGCCGACCCTGCAGCCGGTACAGCGACTTAAGAATTAAAGTTAAAGGAAATATCATATAATATTAAACAAAATCAAGCTACATCCGTTAAGACATAAAAACCCGTGTAATTTACTTTTCGCAATTCTGCAAAATAATCATTTTGTGCTTTTTCCCTTTTTATAAAATTTATTTTTGTTCAGTGTTGATTGAATCGTCAAATCATTAACTTGTTAACTTCTTCTTCAATAAATATTTGGTGTTCATAAAAACTGTGTTTTCATCCAAAATATTTAACTCGCGAGGACCTTACGTAGGTAATCCTCCGGTCACCGGAGTCCGGTGTATCTTAGTACTTACGTTATAATCTGTCATAAAACCAGAATAATGGGACTTATTTATGCAATAATTACATTTTTATAAATGGCTTCTATGAAAACAATGATTTTGATTATTGAACTAAATAATACAGCGCATCAGCCACCGTATCAATGTTGCCAAATTTACGGTTTTACTAGCTTGTTACTAAAAGTTGTAATTCTGTCTAATAATCCTAGATATAGGATAAGAAAATATTGCTCGTGTTACTTTTAATTATTAGTTCTAGTTTTCCAATTTCAATTTATTATATTCATTAGGTTATGGGCCCAGTCAAAAGTGAAAATTAACGATTTGTCAGTTAACAGCAAAACTGGAATTCCAACGTTCAACGGCTTGAATTTTAACAACGGGCGGTTTCGTGATAAAATTTCCCTGGATGAAAAGGGCTTGGGAAAATTCATCGAACAAAAATTGGATGTTTTGCTATTGGCTGCTGTTACAGCTGAGGAAAAAGCAAAAATCTAGTTGGAGGAAAAGAAATGCAAAAACATTATCGTTCAAACGGTTCAATCTTTACAATATCTCTGCCCCTGCTGATTTTAATTCTCTAACCTTTTTATCAAATTCGAGAAGATGATCGCGCATATCGTCAGTTTCATCGTAGTTCATCGTAAGCAATTGACGCCTCAAAAAGAATTGGCTTGAAATACTTTTTCGTTTATATATGTTCGCTAAACAGTCAATCATATCCTTTGCAGTCGATTTTCTTTTAATATTTTCCAATTGTAAATCATGAGATTTGCTAATTACAATGCCGAAAGCATTTTATGGTTTGGTTGCAGCAATTGAAACAATGGATCAAGACAAAATTACATTGGATTTTGTAAAATATCGTTTGTTGAAGGAACACAACAGGAGGAATTTAATTTCTTCCAGCGGTAAAACCTAATCTGTTGCAATGAATGCAAACATAACCTGCTACGGCTGTGGGCAAGTGGGCCACAAACGGTCACAATGTAACAAAAGGAACTTGAAGGGCAAGAAAATCCTTACGAGGAAGTACGATAAAAATAACAGCGCGAATACTACCGAATCAGAGGAATATGTGGTCAGCATGAGGGCGTTTGTTGAATTTGCGAATAAAGCAAGTATTGTAAAAAATATTAAAGGGAATTCTGGTGTGACTGAGCACATGGCTTAAAACAAAACTTTTTTTAATGAACTAAGGGACATCGAAGAAGTAAATATTTCGGTTGCCAAGAGGAATGCAGGTCTATGCGCGAAGCAAAGAGGAGATATTCTATTAAAAACCTTATACAATGGTGATTGTGAAACAAAAGTTATTAAAAATGTGCTTTTTGTAAAGAATTTGAAATGTAATCCAATATCAATTCGCAGTTTAACCAAAAGAGGATATTAAATAGTTTTTAAGATTTTGCACAGGTATACTTAAAAAATGATCTTACATTTTTTGCCCACCTGTCAGGAAATCTGTACGAAGTTGATTTTCAAATCGATCGCAATGAGTTTGCTGGATTGACTGGTGAGAATAATTCAAGGCAAAAGTTTCGGCATTTTCGACTAGGTTATTTGAATAATATAGATATGAAGAAATTAGTCGATAAAAATATGGCAAATGGTATTAAACAATTAAAGGTAGATGTGAAGGATACATTTTGCGAATCTTGTATTCTTGGAAAGCTGTCGCGATTGCCATTTCCACAGAAGAGAGAAGCACGATGAAATCGAACTCTTGAAATGATTGACAGTGATATTTGTGGACCAATGTCCATGTCATGAAGGTTCCAAATATTTGCATCGAACGACAAACTGAAGTATTTAACAAATTCAAGGAATATATTGCGGTGGCGGAAACCCTTCACGCATGTAAGGTTGCCAAATTGAATATGTTTTAAAGGAATTCAAGTATTTCTTCAGTGAAAGAGGTATCAGGGTTCCCACCAACAATATAATTTTAATTTCCATGACTTCCATGACCAGTAAATATGTTTTTCCATGACCAACAAATTTGACAGGGGAGGGGGGGTTAACTGAGCCATGTTGATAAAGATTTTTTTTATTAAAATAAACAAAATAAAAATTCTAAAAAAAAAACAAAAAATCACAGCATAAAACAGTCTACTAAATCTTATTTATAAATTTTTTTTCAAAAGTTTGATTCTTGTTTCAATTGACTCCAATTCCGTTTTTTTCAATAGATCCAATTTAAGTTTTTTAAGTTCCAACTCCTTTATTTCCATTTCTATCTTTCTCTTTTCACCCTGTCTAGCATTTTTCTCCCTTTCCTCAGTCCTCTCTTTCTCCAAATACTCTTTATATTTTTGATTTGCCTGTTTATAGAGTTTGATCATATTGTCTGTTACAATGATGTTTTCAGCACCACCACAAAGGACAATATTATCATAAATAGTTCTTTGGGCAATTAGTGAATTATCTTTTAAATTTTCGATTAGCATTTGCTTGTTAAACGAAAAACCCGATTCGACTGCAGCATTTCCATTAGAAAATATTAATAAAATTCTTATAACTTTTAAAAGATCTGCATAATTTTCTCGGCACAGGTCTTCATAAAAATGGTCTAGCCTTTGCTTTTTGTAGGATTTGAAAAGATCCTCCTTTAAACTTATCATTGCGTTAAATTGTTTCTTGGCGTTTTCCGCAATTTCACCACTGATTATGTTTTTATCATTTAAAATTTCCAAACAAGTTTGCATCCTTTTTTCGGCGATTGTTTTACTTGATGAAATAATATTGGGATCCAAGCAAGATAATCCCTTAACCATTCTATGATTAAGTCCACACCGTTCAAGTATTTTAGAAACCGTTGAAATTAGGAACTTTTGGCATTCCTGAAGAAAAAGCAATTTTTCCTTTTCGGGAACCTTCACTTCGTTCAACAATTTACTAGCTCTGAATCCAATATTAATTTTGTCGTATGCTAAAAAAATATCTTTACTTTTAAAATTAATTTTATAAAGGTCCGATGAATCTTTAGGAATAGTCGTTTTTTTAATAAATTTTTGTAGCAAACAGTTCAATAATATGTAAAGCTCATTAAAAAGAAAAGGTGCCAGAGGCTCATTGCTTTGAAATTTTGTTAAAAACGGTTCCATATCTGAGCATATTGTAGAAAAAAAAGCAATTTTAGTTGGCAACAGTGGGTCTTTAAGACCATTTTTTACATTTTTCGAGGACGTAGTGTGAGGAAAGATAATCGAAGGGTTTTCTACATACTTTTTTAAATCTTTATAAATCATTAAAGCTCGATTTGCTGCTTTAGATCCTTCAACCCACCTGGTATGACAAAATTTTAGTGGAAAAACATTGGAATTTGTAATGCCTAAAATATCAATTATGATCAATGTTTAAACCTATTGTATATATATTTTTACTATTACCTGTAAAATCAGACCTTCGCGAAGGAGAATCCTTAAAAAGCCAGTATATTCCGTATAAAAATGAATGTAAATTCCACCCAGCCGCTTTATGACCTGTTTGTATTGACCCATGTACAACATGCAAACCGCAGGTGCCAAGATCTATTAATTTATTATCTTCGTTTAAGTATTCTTTTAATAATCTTAAAAATTTTATATTGACATTTGGTCCATCCATTGATACTTGAATTAAATTTTCCATATTAAGTTTTGAGCTACCTTTAAAGAAAGATTTTTTTCTTTTAAGATTGCTTTAAAAACTTGTTACCATACCTTTGAGAAAATGATGCAAAATATTTTCAGAGGTTGCCCTACCTTCAATGAACACGGAAGTCAAATATCTAGACTCAACTTCTTTTTTAGATGGGTTATAAAATCTAATTACCAAATCCATTTGCCCCTTTTGAGAAACCTTATTTAGGGATTCATCGAAACATAATACGAAGGGCGTGGTTTTTTTAATATTTTCATGCAAATGTTCTTGAAAATACGGTGCTAATCCAAAAACACAGGAATAGGATAGCTTTGTCGAACCCAGTTGAATGTTTTGAGCTGTGGTTGAATCTTCAAACATTTTCTTTAAGACAGAAATACTTTTGTTTACACTATTCATGGAAAAATGGTTTTCTATTACATGAAGGCACCATAATATTTCCGCTTCTATCGTTTTTCTTCTTATAAAGAAATTATTTGCTGGTCTTTTATTTATATTTTTTTCATCACTGGATATGTTATCAGAAATTTCTTCTATGACTGGATTACTATGGATTGCACTTAGATTGTTGCTGGGTTCATCATCGATCACAATACTGACTAGACTTGTATCTGATTTACTATCATTTACTTTAGAAAAATCAATTCTTTTATTTTGTTCTATCAATCTTGCGAAATTTTTGTGTTTTGGGGTTCCAACGTGGCTATCTATGGCTGCTTTGCCCATATTGCTTAAACTACAAGTTTTTTTACAAACTTTACAATAAAAGCGACAAGGGTTGTTTGTAACTGGAGCTATGACATTATACAAACTGGGATTTATTTTGCTGTCTATCCAATCTAGTTGGAAGTATGTTTTTTTATTGGGCATATTTATCTAAAAATGCAAAATTCATGTTTAAACTCTAACATTTTTCACTCTATAATACTTACTTATTAAGATATTACGCACAACATTAACTCCAGAACAGTGTTTACATTTTTAAGAAAAATGCGCGCTAAATAACATACACACGCCAAAACTGACAGTTAAAGTTAGAGATCCACTTTACCATTTGTGCGCCAGAATTGATGATTTTTCCCGCGTCCATTTAATACGACCAATAGGAGCGAGGCCTATATTTTTTAACTCCCTCCTATTGGTCGTATTAAAACGACGCGGGAAAAATCATCAACTCCAGCGCATAAATGGTACCTAATGGTGGGAGTAAAAAAGTAAAAATCTCTCATTAAAAACTCCGAACCTAGTGTTTTCAGAAAATAGGTTCAACAATTTTATCGAAAACAACTACAGATAAAAATGAGTAAAAATATTATTTGTAAAAAAAATCAAGACCCTTTAGTGAAAATCATGACTTTTGGTAATTTTTAACCAAAATCCATGACTTCCATGCTTAAAATTTGTATCCATGACTTTATCATGACTTCCAGGATTTCCAGGTTGAGTGGGAACCCTGGGTATTCAATTGGATTATACAGTTGCGTATAATCCTGAAATAAACTCGGTGGCTCAGCGGTTGAATAGAACACTAGTAGAAAAGTGCAGAACAATGTTAACTGGAAGTAATTTAAATAAAAATTTTGGTCAGACACTATTTATACGGCCAGTGCATATGGTGAACAATTTGAAGATAAAATACCGGCAGAAATATGGTTTGGTAAAAAACATGTCGAATCTTAAAATATTTGGTTCAGTGTGCTATAATTACATTCCTCTGGAAAAACGTTCGAAGCTTGACGAAAAATCAACCAGATGCATCATGTTTTAGCTCTGGGACATTAAAGCAAACAAATTGATTGTTGTTCGGAAGGTGGTTTTTAATGAAGCCTCTGTGATGCATCAGCATCAGGTCATCGGTAAGTAGGATTCAGAGGCGGACTTACCACGATGTGTATTCGGAGTACATAGATGGTAATATCGATAAATACAAGGGAAGGCTTGTTGCAAGGGGTTTTTTACAAATCATTGGTTTTTATTATAATGAAACGTATGCTCCCGTAGCAAAACTAACAACGCTTCGCGTTTTATTGTCAGTTACAAGGCAGAAAAACTTGTTTATTTAACAAATGGACGTGAATAGTGCCTTCTTGAATGGAGAACTTTTAGAAGAAATTTACATGGAGTTGCCTGAGGGATTCAAGAACGAAGTAGGCAAATTGAACAAATCATTGTACGGTTTGAAACAATCATCACGAGCATGGAACAAACGATTTAACCAATTTATGATGAAATTAAATTTTAAGCGTTGTATATCTAAATATTGTCCTCATATATGCAAAAAGAAGAGAGACTTTCTGCTATATTGTATTGTACGTTGATGATTTGTTGATTGTTTCCACAGAGACTCAAGATTATAAAGAATTTGCTGCAAAAAGATAGATATTGAAAATGTTGATACTTTTCTTAGAATACATATAGATCGCAACATTGGAAAAGGTACAACATTTATAAGTCAGTCTCAATCAACACTGAACAAAAAAGCACAAAATGATTATTTTGCAGAATTGCGAAAAGTAAATTACACGGGTTTTTATGTCTTAACGGATGTAGCTTGATTTTGTTTAATATTATATATTTCCTTTAACTTTAATTCTTAGGTCGCTGTACCGGCTGCAGGGTCTGCGTCCATAACACGCGTTTGCTCACCTTCAAACGTCAGCTGGTTCCTCAGTGCGTGTGTTTTGATTTCGTCTGATGTCTCATACTTTGGGAAAATGGACCCAATATTAATGAATTTAGCTCGTCTGCTAATTTTACGGCTTATGCCATTGGCTGGCCATGTCACGTGATATCGGCTTCAACGCGCGCGATCTGTTTACGGCGTAAAGTTTTTTCCCCGGATAAAAACCAAGACGCGTCAAACTGGCTGAGATTTGGCGCACGCGTCCTTTTAACGCACGCGAGGTCACTTATAAACGATCCCATTGCCCACCATGAGTTAAATCAGTCGCGCGCGTTGGCTAGCTCGCGTAAACGCGACCTCCACGCGAGTGACTCGTAAACCCGCCATAAGTTAACATTAAGATGATGATGTTAATTTTTATTCATCCTGCGCAGGTTTGCGGCGCAATTTTTAAATAAACCGTGTCAGTAATGCCAACATACCCGAAAATAAAATGAAACTTACTGCTGAAAGATTGATTTTTTATTCAATGTTTGTATTCTTGGGTTTATTGTTTGACGTGGAGTTTATAGTTTTCATTCATTTTACCTAACAGATGCTAAAACGGGATTAAAACAAAATTCAAACAAACCAAAAATGTCAGATGTCAAAATTACTTTAACTTATACGCATGCTTAATTTATCACTAATTTTGCTGCTTAAAATACCCATCTTATGCTGGATTTATGCAGCACAAATTAACATTAAGTTAACATTAAAATTAAGATTAACATTATCATTAAGAAGTTAAATTAACGTAATCCATTGGAAGCTTTTATGCAACACATTAACATTAACTTTAACATTAAGGGATGGCCAACTTTTATCTTCTTAATGATGATGTTAATTTTTATTCCTCCTGCGCAGGTTTGCGGGGCAATTTTTAAATAAACCATGTCAGTAATGCCAACATACCCGAAAATAAAATGAAACTTACTGCTGAATGATTGATTGTATTCTTTGGTTTATTGTTTGACGTGGAGTTTATAGTTTTCATTCATTTTACCTAACATATGCTAAAACGGGATTAAAACAAAATTCAAACAAACCAAACATGTCAGATGTCAAAATTACTTATACGCATGGTATGCAGAATACGCAGAATAAGGTAACCCTGGCTGTTATTAACAGGCAATCGGTCATTTTTTTGTGTTTGTTTCTTAATGTGTATAAAAACAAAATAGCTGATATAATTCAATTTAAATAGCGATGCTTAGACAACCGAGTTTCAATCTCAACATTACAATACGAATTATTTTAAAATACTAAACCAGGATAAAACTTGACAACAATCTTGGTTAGTTAATTGCAATGATTTAAATACAATTTATATCTTACCTTTTGTAGTTTATACACAAAATAAAGTCTGCAATTGACTCGAATTAAAATAAACATCTTTTCATTTCAATATTCATCCGCCTATCTCAAATCAACAACCCCGTTACTAAGTAAGTTCGACAATAGTCACCCAGTTAAAGCATAATATGAACTTCATAGCCATCCAAAAAATACATGCCTGGTTATAATTATCGTATACTTTATTTATTATTATAAAATATATTATATATTTTTCAAACAAACACTTATTTTGTAATTGTTATAATTATAATATTAATATGAAAAAATACTAAACACACTTTTGGTAACCACTGTCATCCTAGTAGTCAGCCACCACCTTTTACGCTTGTTCTAATAAAGGACAGAATGTACATTTAGTTAAGACACAGTTAATATTTTCTGGCTTTGCTTGCCACTCTCTCACAGTCTTTTTCCAGTTGGTTTTCAAAGGCTTAAACACGCTAACATCTGCAGGTTGTATGATGTGTGTTGTATTTGGAGGAAGGGCATATAAAATGATGCCATTTTCATTAAAAAAACTGCTGAAATCCAAACACAAATGTGATTTATGACCATCGACGAGAAGTAATACCGGCCTAATAAGGTTATTTTTATCCAGCCATTTATTAAGTCGATTGGCTATGTACTCATAAAATGTATCACTTTTCATCCAACCTCTTTCAGATCGACCTAAAAACCAACTGGATGGCACACTATTCACTATTGCTTTGTTGGGTCGAATAAATGGGGAAAAAACCATTGGGGTTAGAGTCTGCCAAAAAAAAACAGAAGAACCGTTAGAGTTTTTTTTTCACTTCCTTTCTTGATTTCGTAAATATTCTTGTATCCTTTTGGTGTCAGAACTTTTGCTAATTTGGGGCACATTGGAAAGCTGGTTTCGTCTCCGTTAAAAAGGCGAGAAGGATCTTCCAAAATATCTAACGAATTAGATTGCTCTAGGGACTGTGTTAATTCGCGAAACCATTTTCTTATTGATTTCTCGGTAATAATACTTCTTGCCTTTGAAAGACTTCTCTTAATAATAACTTTTTATGTCGATTGATAAAACCTTGTTACCATTTTTGACCCGGTTTATTCTGTTTAAAGGTATTTTTTTTTGTTTTTATCAGTAACAATTTTTTGCACAGTATTGAAGAGATCCTGCTTCTTTTGGGGAAATCCACATTTTGCAAGGTCGCCAAGCCAGTTTTCCAATGCATCTTCCTCGCTTTTTGTGAGAATTGTATCAGGTCCCATTTTGTGGGGCCCTTCCTTTACGCGTCCATGAAGTCTATCTTGTATGGTGCCTCTTGGTACTTCATACTTTCTGCTTGCTTCTCAAATGCCCAAGTTATCATTCCGAATTACTCTCAAAGCACTAGCAAGAGGGTCTTCAGTATATTTATGGACTTCACGACTCTTAATCCCGCTGCACAACAGCCCGGTAAGGAGAACGGGAACGGGAACCTAAACGGTAAAGGTGGAAGAGACTTAGCAAACACTATCTATCAACAGTGGTTTCTTAGTCTCTCCCACCTTTACTGTTCAGATTCCCGTTCCCGTTACCGGGCTATTGTGCAGCGGGCTTTATAACGACCCATATTGCCCTATGGATAAAAAATCACCCTGTATGACCAAAATACCTGAGTACTAAAACTTTTTTTATTGCCCTAGAGATAAAAAATCACTCTGTATGACAAAAATACCTACATAATAAGACTTTTTTTATAATGTTATTAAATGTGGCTGACTACTAGACAATCACATTCCTTAGGTTAGCCATGTGCGCAGAGCTACAGTTTAAGGTGGCTGACTGGTAAGACAGTTTATGGACGTGTTTTATATTTTACAACATAAAGTAATAAATTTCACTATGTTAACAACAATCGGGATTTCCTGGTGAAGTCATGATGATATCACAACGTGATTTTTTTTATCACGCTGTGATATCCTGAGTGCATACACATGCTTCATCACAGTGATATCATGTAGAACTCACGGTGTGATATTTGCGAATATTTTCTTGGATTTAAATTAACTATAGTTTCGATATTCAACCTTATGTACTAAGAATTCTTAGTACATAAGGTTGAATATCGAAATTTTAACTAATAATCCAATGGTCAGCCACTGCGGCTGACTATAGATTTTGTATACATTTGAAAAGCCAGTCCTCAGCCACCTCTAAAATAATTAGTTAGTACATTTTTTTAACTTCAATTTTTAATTGTTTAGGTTATGTATATATATGTATAAAATACAGGGAAACTTTCAATTTCATTATTTAGCTCAACAGAGTGACTACAAAGCTTATAAACATAGACCTTCTCAACAAACAAATAATCAAGTTTTTTTACCAAATGTCAGCCAGAGAAACACACCAACTTCAGTCACCGCCATAATTTTTTTTTATAAGTTAGATATTTTGACATTTGACAATTTATGGCGGGAAAGGTGGCTGAGTACTGGAATGCAGGCTTTTTAAGGATTTATAGAACTATATTCCTATTCTAGTATATTTTATCTCAACGTGGCTGACCACTGGAACTGGCGCATTTACCATCCAATACTAATAACTCTAATTTAAAACATGCTTAAAACTGTTAACAGTGTTGGTAATACCCAAATCTTGCTGTAACAATCTTTAACGCCAAGTCTCGATATAATTTAAATAAGCTTTAAGAGTTTTACAACAGCTAATTTTGTCAATGTCACATGATTCTGTGAATTTGTCGTTTAGATACTACTGTAGTGCCCTTAAATAATCGGTTCTTACTCGGTAAGTATGAAAAATATTTAAAAATATCAAGTATACAAATTTGTAAAATTCATTTTTCTTGTCGGGTGGTTTTTTGATAGTCAAAAATACGGCTGTTATTCGCAAACACGAATTCACCCCTTAATCCAAGATGGCGGAAAAGCTGCAAGAGGTTGATAGTCGAAAACTCGAATTTAAGATTTCTCTATGATACCCTAACGATCGCAAAAAATATTTCCTACCAATAAATTGCAATAATTAAACCCAAATATACTGGATTAATAATATATCTTATATATAAAGGGTAAATGTAAATTTCTTTTAAAATTACAAGTTAAATGTTCCTTTACCATTGTTTCGAGTTCGCAAAATTATAGGAGTTATTTAATTTTTAAGGCCGCCAATAAGAGCGCAGTGTTTCTGTTTTATGAGACGAGCAAAATAAGGCTTTAAAAATTAAATACTTCTTGTTTCCATTTCAACAAAACTTTAAATTTTTGGTACCTACGATAGTTTAGGCCAGGCCTCGATTTAAGGAGGAACGCGCCGGAGCGGCGTTCCGGTAACTTCTTTTAGAAAAAAATATAGTTAACTTAAACAATAAAGAAACAGTGCTTTTTTACTGCTTTTATTACTTACTAAGTAGGTACAACACATTTTTGTAGCAACTTGTTTTGAAAAATAAAATTTGGAAATAAATTAAAAAAAATTGTACCTATAACCAAACAGTTATGACACATCTATTTTTATAAATTGACCACTGGTTTAGGCAAAAATTCACAATAAATTTCATTTAAGAAAAGAGATTCATGTATTTTGTATCAAATCTTAAAATTAATCAGATTGTTGTTATAAAAAATAACGTCCCATATTCGATGTAAGTTTTTGTTTCCTGATTAAATATATAAAAACACCTATTAATCTAATATATGTAGAATGTTTCCCATTATTAAAACATTAAAATTAACTTACCAATTTGAGCATAACCAAATCCAATATTTTTAGTGCCCATTCTATATGAGCACGTTGGAATAAGAATTTCATACATGTCAGTTACGCCAAGTACATATTCAAATATTTTATTTTCGGTAGGTTTAACCGGAATAACGTGAAAATCTTCACGTAATAATGCATCAGTAGTAACAATCATGGATTTATGTTCATGAGCTGTAAATATGACATGAGGAAGCATTTTAGTTATTACCTAAAAGATAAACTGGATTTTTAATTAACCTGAACAAGTTACTTATTCTTACCTTTTCTACAAATACTGATGGCATAAACATTAATGGAATGTGACTTAAACCTATAAATATTTTGGAAGAATCATAGAAGTCTCGTTGTTTTTTATATACAGGTACTGTAAGTGTCATTCTGTTTACTTTAAAAAATGTTACGTTTTTTGAGCTTATTAATTCCGGCTGAGAAAATACTTTTTCAAATCTTCTTAATTTTCTTGGTCGTACATCAAAATCTTCTCCACCTATATCATTGTCACCTGGCAGCCAAATATGCTAAAATATAAAATTCAATCAAAAATAAAATTATTAACTGTCCAATAGACGTGAAGAATTTAGGTGTAATTCTTTGCGATATTTAAAAAAAATATTGTTCTGTGAAGATTATTAAAAAACTTTGTTTTTAACTTCCTACGTTTAATTTTTTGGAGAACAATTTTTGAATTTAGGTTGCCCGGAGGTTTCAAACATTGCTATTTGTCATTAGTTTATAGTAAAAAATCAACAAGTTTGAAAAAAATATTTTTGGAAATCTCACTTGGTATAATAAACAAAAGTTGTAAGATTCGTGACAACTACGCAATTTTTTTTTTCAAATTTAAAAAATGTTTAGCAGTGCCCTAGGGGAGTTAAACAATTTTTTTATTAAATTTTGGATTTGGCATAGAAAAAAGTGATAAGTATAAAATTGGTAATATATTTTAATTTCTAGCCGCGCGCCCCATTTAAACGGGGGCTGAGAATATTTTTGTTAATACTACATTTTTGATCTGGCATACCAAAAAACTGGTAGGTGTAGGTGGGAAGATGCACTTCATGGGTTTTGCAGAACAAATAAAAGCCGCAACTCGACATGCAGCCACAGATTAGTTAGATGTTCTAGTAGAACAGTTCTACCCTTCTTGGGTATTTTCATTGTAACGGGTGCAACACTGACAATGCGTTTTTTCATGATAAAAAATTTTTGTTCATATATTAAGATACGTTAATATACAAAAATAGTATAAGAAATTAGATATTTAACTCAAACAAAATGTCAATAAAAACTTGTATAGAAAACATTTTATAACGTCATGAATCGCGTAACGGGCGCGACCTTAAAAAATCAGCAGTGCGACCAAGTTGGCTTCTAAAGTTTGTACTGTAAAATTTTGGATGAAAGCAATAATTTTTTGTGTAAAACTGGAATAGTAATCTTAAACAAGCACGTATGTTAAATGCACAAATATTGTATACTTTATTTTCTAAAATGTAACTGGTGCTATATTTGAACATTTTATCGAGTATTGAAACTCCTCTGTGTTTATTTTTAATGTTAGCTTTTTAGCATCACAATGTACGAATATTTTAAGGTTATAAATTACGTCGCAATTAAACTATTTGACTTCAGATATGATTTTTTGTCAAGGTTTCGTGGAAATACCCCCTTACAACTTTTTTTTACTTTACCATTTGAGATTTTAAAAAATAATTTTATTTTCAAGCGTTCCATAATTTAAGCTTTATTATTGTCAACGCTTACTACCAAATAAGTTTATTGTATCCTAGGCTGTTAAAATAATTTAGACCAATCAGGTGAAGTTTTTTACATACATACGTTAGGACCAATCAAAAAATTAGATAACTGCTGACGACTCTAAAGCTATCTAACCTCACATACCAATTTTGGCCATTTTCCCAAGTTAAATCCCATAGAAAAATCTAAGGTCCACTCTGGCAATTTTTGTCCACATCAATGTCATGCGCAAGGGCAACCAATTTAAAAGTTGTTTTAAGTTGATTGGTTCCTTACTTTTTAGCCTACCTCACAACCCTTATTTTACAACCCCCAACCCTACCTACTTTTACCTCCCTACCTTATAACCCTCATCCACCATCATTGCAACCAATGAGTATTTAGGGGTAGTTTTCAATTAATTTTTATGGGGTTAAAGTTAAAGGATAATAAATAATTAAGGGATTTTTTAAGTTTGAATTTTTTGTTATATTTATCAAGTAAGGGACAAACATTTTTTAATAATTAAAAAAGTTTTTGATTTAAATTCGAACCGACAAGCTTCACAGTCTAAAATCAAAATCAAAATTAAAATCAATACATGTAAACATTAATATATATAGTGTACAAAAGAAGGATATGTAAAATGTTGGCTGTAAAAAGGCGCGTGGATATGGAATTCCACCTCTTAAACCTCCCCGCGGAGGAGGTGCGTGGTACGGGTTGTAGAAGCGCAGTCTCCCTTCGGTCTTAGTCCTTTATGCAGGCCCTGTATTACAGGGCTTCTTTTGATAGCCATGAAGCAGTTCTGGCCTTTTCTCGCAGGGCGAATGTGAGGCCAGCTTGATCCGGGTAGCAGAATAAAGTCTTGGAAATTGAAAGAAAAAGGAAAGTTCAATAAAATTAGAGGCATATTAATAATATATAATATTAAATATTTAAGAGAATATTTCAAGGAAAAAAGAAAGTCTTAAAACCCCCTTAGGCAATTTGGGAAAGTGGCAAACAAAAAAAAAGAGAAAGAGTGAAGAATAAGACCTGTAGCACCATGGGTTTAGTACTACGGTTGGACTTGAAGGGGATGTTGAAAGTTTGGTTGGAGATAAACCAGGGGGTCGAAGACCCGAAAACAGCCATCAATTAGCGGATATCTCCCACGTCGCGTATTGTTCTGAAGGTTAAGTTACCGCGGTGTCAGTGATGCACCGGAGGGTCGCGAAATCTCGGCAGTCTGCCATAGATTAAGCAATGTTTATAGCGCGCATTGTGGTGTTTCTTAGTGTAAAATTTATTTGACCTATAAAGCAGGCTGGCTGTTTCGTGCATGTCATCGATAGAGGTATATCCAGAGACAAGGGAGAGAGAGATAATAATAAATAATAAACTTTATTTATCCATTTAGTATATACATTCAGGACTCGTCACAATATCAATAGTACAAAATAGAATACAAACATTTTTAAAATATATAAATATTTAAAATAAAAACGAAGAGACGAACGATTCCCATATATGGCACCCTCGCCGGGCTGAGAACTAACGCTATATAAATTTTGTGCGGTATTTTTAAATATTTAATTTTTGTTTGCTACAATTGAATCGGTGAGATTAAGAACCGTACAAGTCCAAAAAATTTGACAAATTATTTTATAAAGTCAGTTTTATAGTTCAAAATGCATTTATCTACTTTATAAAATATAATAATCATATTTTACAAAATAGTATAAATCTTCTCACAAAAGTTCATTTTAAACTTGTAAATTGATTTTAGAAAATAATTTGTCAAAATAAATATTTTGGACTTGTACTGTTCTTAATCACCGATTTAGTTACAAAGTAGGATCTTTGGTAGATCTTTGGTAGATTATGTTTAAAAAAATAAAAATAGCATTAAAATTAAAATTAAAGTAGAGTAGTAACGCCATCAACCTATCCAGCTTATCGGCAAAGCCTATAAGGTTCGGTTCTTCACCTACTGTTTAACGTGGAATCCGAACCACGGTCCTCGATGAGTTAGACTCATCTACTGACTTTCAACGCGCACAACACCCAAGGCTGTGACTGGGGATCGAACCCGATAGGTACCTACGGACGCAGTTTGTCTCGGCATAGTCGCCTAACCCACTGCGCCACCCGTGGCCCCAATTAAAATTATTTTATTTACAACTTGTAAACAAATAAAACCGGGGACAAAAATAACATTGCACACAAATAATTTATAAACAAAAATAGAAAGAAAAATAATGTAAAAATATCAAAATATTAATTAGGTATATTAAAATATGAAATAAACATACACGAAAATATTTTAAAGCAAAAACTTAATTAACAACACAAAAAACACTCTAAAAACTAATCGAATTGAATCAGAGAAGAAAATAATTTTATCACACATACCTACATATTTTAATTTACTTACTTTGACCTTAAATGTCATTTAACAACAATTGACATTTTGCTAAATATAACAAGGTATAATCAAATATAACAAGGTATAATCAAAGATAATATTATCTTTGGGTATAATAACTTATAAATAAAACTTACAAACAAAACCACAGAAGCACTTTTAGTATTTACTGACAGCAGACTGACAGACCACAGAAAATTACAGTAAAGAACATAATTGCGACCAGGGTTGGGTCAGTAGAAAACCTTAGGTAATTTACCTTGGTAGAAAAGGGTAGAAAACTTGTTTTCGACTTGCGTCGAAAACCTATAGGGTTTTCTACCTACGTAAATTACCTTATTCGACTTCTCTATAATTGATAAAAATTTGCCCTCATGTAAAAAATTATGTTGGGGTCTCCCAACCAAACGTGGCCCTTTTTTTCCCACCATAATAATGTTAAAAAACTCCAAATAACTTCAAATTTATGGTAGGTGTCTGATTTTTCACAACATTTAACAAATCATAATAAACAACAAACTTGCATAACCTCACATTTTTTGATATTTGACAGTATTCTACTTTTTTACGTTTTCTACCGTCGAAAACGTCGAAAAAGGTTTTCTACATGTCGAAAACAAAAATGTAGGGAGATACCCAACCCTGATTGCGACTTTTCAGTGCAGGGCTGCCAACAAATGCGCAGAAACCGATTTACATTGAAATCTGTGTGCAGCTCTGCGCATCTAAATTGTTGACCGAAATTCCTATTTAAAGAATCGTCTCTCTCTCCCTTGTCTCTGGGTATATCTGCCCGAGTTGGTGATGTGCGTGAAGCGCTTGATTTTGCAGTCGTTGTAAAGCTTGAGTGTTGGATGCACTGCTGCACACCGGGCAACCGGTCTGATGCAGGATTTGTACAGTATAATAGAGGTGGGAAGTTAGATTCTTTTTGGTGAATCAATTCTTTTAATTCATTCTTTTAAAATGATTCGTTCATAAAGATTCGTTCGCGACTGATTCACTTTCTGGTTCAGGAACAAATAATTAACGAACAATTCAGGTTTGACCGAATTAATGACTTGGTTCTTGAATCGTTTGTAATAATGACTTGTATTGGTTGTATCGTTAAATGAATCAACGGTTGTATTATTAAATTATTGGATTCGATTTTTATTTTGCTTACGTGTAAATTAACCTATGGCTTTTCCGGTGCAACAACAGCACAGCTTACATAAAAAAACAAAATACAAGTACCTAGGTTGTATTGGAAACTTTTGAATCAAAAGAGTATTTTGATATTTGACAAAAAATTACCTGAAATATCCCTAGAAATATCACTAGTTATTCAAAAAGACCGACATTTTAGCCTAGTGATCCGAACCTAGCATTTAATTCAGTGCTTGTAACCAAGTTTATATTTATTTTAAGGTTTGATTCACTTTTTAGTTCACTAGTCGTGATTAAAAAAAAATGATTCAAAAAAGAATTGATTCTTTTACAAACTTTGTTTGATTCATTCGGTTCATTTAAATGATTCGTTCTTTTTGAACGAATCGGAATCAAACTTGCCACCTCTACAGTATAATTTTGTTTTTGATTGACAGAGTAGAGTTTTTAACGATGAGGGGGTATAGTGCTTTAAGAGCTTGGGAAAGTCTGGACTTGAGAGAAATCCTGCAAAGAAATGCTTCATTACAAGCGTATTTGTTTTTACAATTTAATTAAAATGATAAATTGTTAATATGGGTATTAATTTACTCAATATTTATAATAATATTAAATTAAAACCACTAATTTAATCTTACATATATTTTTTAAATTTTGTAGTCGTTTTAAGGGACCCTGATAGTTAAATATAGGTATTTAATTGAAATCCCTTTTTTATCATGAGTTTTTAAATGAAATAATAAATTTATCAAATATTTTTATGTAGTTCTATGGTTGTTATATCGACCTTTGGTAGTTAAAATATTTAATAAATTGTAGAAAGTCGCTCGACAACCGATCCGCTGACAGTAAATTCCCCTTGAAATATCCTGAAAATAGTATTTATTTCCACCTTCTTAGTAAATGACATTTTATAGGTTAATTTTGTTGTTTTTGTATCGAAGTAAACGATACATTATGGAAACAGACCTGTAATCCTAAACAAAAACAAGTTTAGGCCTGCAATATTTTACGGGCTTGTATAAAAGACCTGTGAAGTTTTACAGGCTTGTAGAAAAGCAATTTATGAAATGAAATGTTACATTTAACATATTAATTAAAATTTTAAATTTGAAAATCGTTATCTAAAGGTGAAAATAAAAATTTGTACGTGTCACGCTTTGCAATTAATCTTTACTTGGCTCACTGGATTATGGGGTGAGCGAAGCAGGCGTGTGCTGGCCCACGGGGCGACCGGGAGTTTCCCGGTGGGCCCTCAAAAATTGTCCATAAGGGGCCCCACGACCACGACGCTGATAAATTTAAGTTAGCTGTTATTAGCAGGGACTTATCAAAACCTCGTATAAAAATGAAACTCCGTTTCTGGCATTATCGTTCCAAATAACATAAAAGGATTAAACATAATCATAAACGGAACGTTGGAAATCGTTCCCAACAAGTAACAAAATATTAACTACACATAAGGTAACAAAACTAGCAAAACTCTAAGCAGAACCGAAACACAGGGTATTGAAACGAAACCAGCAACGAAATCGAAATCGTAACAAAGCCTAAGTAACGTTTTCTGTGGATAAATAAATGATGCAGCGTACTTATAAAATACATTTATAATTTTGTTAATATTAGACTATTGTGCGACTCGGGGAAGAAAGAGGAGATTCCTCGAACGTGAAGTGTCACCAATTTCGTTTCAATATACCGTACGTATTTCGGTAGTTGTTGCGCACCTACAATTTTCTTTATAAACAGTTTCGATAACAATTTTGTTAACCGTTATCAAGATTTAGTTACTTGTTTTGGAACTATTAAGTATTATTTCTTAAAGTTTCGTTATCATTTTCGGGGGCGCAAGCCGGTATCGGATAGTGTAACAGAAATGCGTTACAAGTCCCTGGTTATTAGTGACATGTGACTGCCCCAGCACGCGACGTAACATTTGAATCACAAACACAACACCCCCAGTTACCCAACCCTTTCTCTAAATGACATAAAATTTGAGGCATGGAAGGGCCCTGTAAGGAAATTATTTGCGATTTTTCGGATAGCTGTAAAAATGGCCGTATTGGAGCCGTAAAAGAAGCAATTTGAAGCTTGAAGTTTCTAGTTTTGAGATTTTTAGATGAAAAACGTGCAACGCTCAATCCTAACGAATACCGTAATAAAAAAAATCGAAATTGAAAAATCATGAAACGTGCTTTTGGTAGCTTTTTGAAAAATCAAGCGCTGAATCAAAAATATTATAGGTAGTTACTTTTTTTAGGACCAAATCAAAACAAGCGCGGCCCTTATTGGTCAATTCGGTGGTGGTGGCGCGTGCATAGCGCGAGACTGTATTTACATTTACTAAATGTCATTTAGTAGCTAATTTTAGTCCATGAACTGGACTGGAAACATAAAAAATTAGACAAATGGGACTAATCTTGAAAAAAAACTAAAATTGTAAATATAAGATAGTGTTGTTATTTATATTATATCCTAATTAAAATATTTAAATATTTTATTAAATGTCAAGTTTATTTATTAATAATAATACAATTAATATATAATACAATTAATAATAATATTAATACTTTGGTTTTTTTTTACACTCCTACGCTGTTATCAATAATGATTAATTATGCCAGGTTTTTGTTACAGATTTGCGTATTAGGTCATTCAATGATACTTATCAGAATCTGCAGTTGATGATCCCTTCCAATCTTGGTTAGACTCGTTTTTTCTTTAAATAGGTGATTCCTTGACCTCTCCCCTGTCACTTTATTACTTCCGTGCTGCACCTCACCCCTGTGTTCACCGTTGAGAGATTGCCTTTAGAGGAATTATTTACTGTTTCTATTAAGCCTTTGAAGAACAGGTACCCTGATTTCACCTGTACAGGTATGTAGTAACCCAAAATAGTAGCACTGTTTCGCACCGCACTTTACTCGACTACTCTGTATATAAATTTGTATGTTTCTTTAAGAATTTTATTGTGGATAGGTGCTAAGAGCGCTCGAACTCACACATTATTCTAAATAAACATATTAATTCATAAATTAAGTAAAAAGGAAAAAGAACAAAAAATATTTTGAACAAACAGATTAATTCATAAAAGAAAACAAAAATGTGTACATACATACATTAATATAAATAATATTTATATATTATATATTTACCCCGAGCTACTGAGCGTTAAACAAAAATAACCGAAGACTTCTTTTAAACTGACGCAGTGTCATTGAGGGTTTTTGAAAATATTATTGTACAGACGTGAGAAAATGATAAAAGGTTGTTTTGTTAGCAGGAGGCGTAATTAAATTTACATTTCTCAAATTCTAATTGTGAATATCTGTTCTAAAACGAATTTTATTATGTAGGTAGACTGTTTGTTTATTAATAATAATTTTATGGTATGTACAAAGAGTAGAAAATGTAAGCCGATTATTCATATTTAACCATTTAGCTTCTTTTAATTTGTGAGAAATGTGGTCCCTGCGTCGAATGTTAAAGATAAAGCACAAGCATGAGTTTCGTATACTTTTTGTATCCTTTATTTAGTCAACACATCTAAATAAGGGCACAGTTCGTCTAAAAAAATAATCTAGAAAAAAATGTCCATACTCGTGTTTCATTTTTTCTTACTTGAAGAGCTTTTTGGAAAATAATGATACATTATTTGAAAAAAAATAGGATAATTTTTTAAATTATGGGGCGTTTCATAAAAAATATATGGGTTAAGATTTATATCTGAATAGATCCTTAATACAATAAATATACTTGAACTCTGAACCACTGTGAAGACAGTTATTTAAACAATAAACTAAGTAATTATCCTTATTACAAATGTATTCCGTTATAAAACCTAACTGCTGCAAGGAACTTAGAAGGAAAGTCTGGGTGTCATTTGGGTATCATATATCGCTCCCAGTCGGCATGAACTTATTTCGATGCCTGTTCGCTGAATTTACCCAAGCCGCTATCTTCGAGATTGCAAAATTCTTCTACATGATAGAAAATTGTGTGAATTTTCGGAGTTACATTTATTTCTAAATCTAAGTAATCTTTTCGAAACTGTTCTATAGCCATCGGAAAATTATTATCCAACTTGCTGGGAAAACATGATTTTACAACTTTTTCTAAGCTACTAAATGATTTGACATATTTCAAACACTGTAGAGGGCAAAGCGAACGCAACAAATGTACTTTTGAGAGTAGCAATCGACAAGCATTACCATTAAACGTACCTCCATATGGGCAAAGCTTTGTAATGTAGAAAAAGACGCAATGTATATACATTGCGTCTTTTTCTACATTACAAAGCTTTGCCCATTGCACGGAAATATCTGTAAATTCTTTGTACATATAACATTGTAAATAGTATTCACAGATCCTATCAACAAGTGCAATTCTCGGGGGTGGGATTATTTTTAAAATTTTGTTTCATAATTTTCAATGCTCGTTTGAAGAGTTTTTAGAGTGCCATTATTGAGCAAATGATATTTGTCAATATTACACCAGGTGCATGGGTACATAGAGCTATGGCATTATTCCGGCCAGTATGTTCTCAAGTTTTAAATCACAAGCAACATACAATTTATCAATATCATTAACCTTTAACCTGTTCCACAATTTTTCCACGTTACTATAATTTTCTTGGACGCCTTGAACAATCGCAATCAAAAATAACTGTTTGACTCCTGACTCTTTTAATGTTTTGTTAGATTTTCCATGGTTGTTTCCTAAACTGGTACCTATTAGAATTTTCGTACTCGTTGTCTTAAATATTTACATATATTTTTAAAGACCCTCCACCTCCGTCTATGCCGATTTTGGTGATAAAACTATTTGCAGAACATCGTCTTTTCTCTCGTACATAAAGTAGAAAATAAATGCAGTACACAACTGATTTCAATACCGATTGTTTTGTTTCTCGGCTAACTTCTTTAACAAATTCCATATAAGTTGTTTCGAAGAATGCGTCAACTTCATGATATTTTTCTTGAAGCTTATTTGTAAGATTAGGTTCAATAAGTTTTCTTCCCGTAGATGTAAGTAGCTTTTCGTAGCTCTGAAGCAAATTTAAGTGTTGTATTAACACTTAAATTAAGAAAAGATTGAATTTTGGAGAAAGAGGAAGCCGATAATTTAGCAGTATTTTCGACACATCTATCAGGTTGTAACAAAACCGTTATTTTTCGCGCAATATTTAACCATTAGTTTATTAAGTTAAACATTTGAAACTGCCGCGTGCGTTTTTACTTAAACGTTTTTATATTAAACCTACCGGTATAGGTATGGCAAGCCGTTTTAGTTTTTATTACACATGGCTATCAAGTCTCATTTTAATTCGACTTGATTTCTATGAGACATTAGATAATTGAAATTATATGTATTTTCCTTAAGGGAAATTACATTTTTATTATAATTTCAAAATTGAATGCATATTTTCCTTACAAATAGTAAAAATAATGCATTTGTTGTATTTATTTCCATTGTTTTTTTAAATATTGTCCTTAACGTGAAAGCAATTTTCGTTAACAGAAATTGTATTAAATTTACTAATTATAATTTTAATGCAAATTATTTGTACTGTTTTATTTTTTTGGAGCAATTTTATGACACATTAAAAGGATTTTATTTTAATTCAATTTTATTAAAGTAGCTTCTGACTTGGATACAATGTTACATTTTATTTATGTTAGACTAGGCGAAGTATTAAAATAAAACGAATTAAAATTACTATTACGAATATAAATGCATTTTTCCTTAAGGATATAGTTTTATACTTTCCTAAATGACATAAAAATTAAAAACATTTTAATTTAAAATACTCATTGAAATGTTGTTCCCGAATAAAATTTAGAACCGCAATACATAGAGTCTAACAATATTTAGAGAATCAGAAAATAACATCGAATTAAAATGATCATGTGTACAAAAAATAGCTCGAATTACTTTTATTTTTAACTAAACAAAAATAAACTTCTATTTCCGTTAAGGGAAATTACAATTCCCTTAACGAAAATGTTATTTCCCTTAACGGAAATGCTATTTCCCTTAACAGAAATTACATTTCCCTTAAGAGAAATTAGTGGCGCTATCTGTGGTGAAGATGCCGAAGGTTCCACCGCTTACAGAGTTCTGCCTTTGGTTGGGATGCCAGAATCTTTCATTTTGTTTGAATGCAACAAATATGACACAATTAACAATAATGAATAATATTACTACTACAGTTTGCTATTTACTACTTCTTTTCGTTTTAATAACCTTTATTAGAAACGTTAAAACACACCTTACACATGCGGCGTTGCCACACAACATTCGATTCGAATGATGCGATTCCAAAGTCGATCGGTGTCATCGCGATTCGATTCGGAGAGTTTGGTTTTCTCGAGTAGTACCCATAATTATTAATATTACTATTATTATAGCATTATCAATACAAATTTTGTGACAATTTTCTGAAAATTCGATAATTTTGTCAATAATTTGTCGATGATTTGTCGATAATTTCACTTTTTACATCTGGCAACACTGGTGGGTGATATTTTGTGGGTGGATGTGAACAGGTGTAATGTTTGGTTTTTAAATTAAAAAGGTAACAATCAAAAAAATTCTTTTTACTAATAAATATTTTGTAAAATCACAGTGCAATAATTTCATTTTATAGAATTTTGATAAAATTAATTATTTGAACTTCAGCCGTCCTCTCATAGATGGCGCCAATTTCCCTTAACGGAAATGCTATTTCCCTTAAGGGAAATACAATTTCTCTTAACAGAAATGATATTTCCCTTAAGGGAAATTGCATTTCCGTTAACGGAAATGCATTTAAATTCTTAATTATAATAAAAACTACTTTCCTTAACGAAATTTGCATTAAAATTACTATTTGTCATAAAAATAATTTTTATTATTATTTCAAATAAAAATGAAATGTTTTAGTATTTTTATTACAATTTCGAATGTAAATCATCCTCTACATCTAATCTTTTCAATTTAATGTACCCAAAATTTCAATGCTTATTAAAAAAGGAATTTTATTTATAATTTGTAATTAAAATGTAATTTCCCTTAAGGAAAATACATATAATTTCAATTATCTAATGTCTCATAGAAATCAAGTCGAATTAAAATGAGACTTGATAGCCATGTGTAATAAAAACTAAAACGGCTTGCCATATATAGGTAAACCAATATCGCCGCGTCATTTTATTCCACCTTGCTGGAGAAAAGAGCTGCTGGCTTTTAAGTGCATTTACATTATAATAATTGTTAATTGTGCTGTGCCTGCTCATTTTATATAAGTAAGTCATTTTTTAAGTTTGCATAATATAATATAAAAAGTTTGCATAATATTATAAAAACATAATTTGTAATTTTTAGTAATATTTATTGTCATCAACTTTAACTAATTTTATATTAATACGCGGCATAGCACTAATTTATCTTTTATTTTATATAGCAATAAATAGTCTCCGTCATCCGGACTTTCACTACCCTAAAGAATAGGGTGATTCAAAAAAAGCCTTTTTTTAAAAATGAACCCGCACTGGCCTAAATTATAAAGATTACATTAAAACTAAAATATTGATACCAAAAAATCCAAATTCGATGAATATTTAGAGGTCGCTCAAATCAATTTTCGTATTTTTGCACATTCGAGCCGCGAAATTATTACTGCACAAAATAGTAAATAACTCCGTTAGTTTTTAATCGATATTATTAAAAATTTAAGGGTTACCTAGTTTTTTAATACCCTCTGAGACAATGTATTGAACTTTACAGAAAAAAATTTTTTTTTCATGAAAAAAAATAATTTGTTAATAAAAACGTATAATCTTATAAAATAAGCAACAATTGGAATCGCACTATGATGGTACCGTAAAAAAACTAAGAAAATAACACTTAAATTATTTAGTATACAGAAAACCTGCCGAAAGAAATATTTTATTTGATTTATATAAAATATAACCTAAAAATAATTAAGTAATTTGGATTTTTCCCATTTTCAAAAGATTTTATAAATAATTTATATCCGTTTTATTAATTATGACGTATTTTTATAATATTTCTTTATTTTTGATACCATATTTAATTAATTACATTAGGTAGAAATTAAATTAGGTCCTTTTTACAACAAAAATAAAATAACGTTAACTACAAAATTATTCACTGCATTGATATGGCTTAAGCAGAAATTTAAATTTTATTAAAATTATTGACATACAACAATTCTCAAATTTTGATACCAAAATTATTTGATTCTGTCTAGATGTTGCTAAATTGACATACCACAATAATAATTATTATTCTTAAATTTTGATACTAGGACCTACTACCAGGTAGTTGATAAATTATATAAATATAAATATATATATATATATATATATATATATATATATATATACATTAGGGTGCTTCAAAAAAATTTTTTTTTCCCTCTTACCCTCTCAAATGTTTTTATTTAATATAAAGAAAATCCTCACCAAATATGGGCGTTCCAGCTCAACTCAAGAGGTCGCTGTTTTTATTTTAGTTTCCCATTGAATTAACATGGGAAAAAATAATTTTATATTTGGAATTTTATACCTCTGTATCAAACTATGGCAATGATTATTGCAGTTTTTTATATAAAACTTAACGCTCTACAAAAAAGGTCTCTTATTATTTTTCGATAAATTGATTTCTTCTAGAGTTATTCGAGGTCAAAGTTTGATTAACATCAAATTTTCTGTTTTTTTTTTTTAATTTTATGGTACAATTAGCAGACTTGAGGTGGAAGGGGGCAAAACAAGGCAGCGGGGGGGGGGGGGCAAAATGGGGTACCCAAAAAATGAGCATATGAAAAGTTTTCCAAAATTGTACCATCCTTTTTCTTGGTGAGTAAATATATTTTCAAATTATTTAGAAACCGAAAAAAAGAATAAAACAAAAAATTTACGAAATTTTTTGGGTGCCCCAGCGGGGGGACAACGCTGCCTTGTTTTGCCACCTTTCACCTCCCGTCTGCTAATTATACCATAAAATTAAAAAAAAACAGAAAATTTAATGTTAATCAAACTTTGACCTCGAATAACTCTAGAAGAAATCAATTTATCGAAAAATAATAAGAGACCTTTTTTGTAGAGCGTTAAATTTTATATAAGAAACTGCAATGATCATTGCCATAAGTTACTTTGATACAGAGGTATAAAATTCCAAACATAAATTAATTTTTTCCCATGTTAATTCAATGGGAAACTAAAATAAAAACAGCGACCTCTTAGAGTTGAGCTGGAACGCCCATATTTGGTGAGGATTTTTTTATATTAAATAAAAATGAAAATAAGTCATTGCGTAGAATTTGTATTTTTATTATTTCGTTTACATATTTGCCTGGTTCCAAGCTCCAAATGCAACTTGCGCGCCCAAAAATGATTTGAAAACACTTCATGAACTTCATGTTTACAAAAATATAGATTTGCAAATAGAAGATCTAATTTGTTTGGCATTTTTTGATAAAAGAGTACCTACTGAAACAAAAGAAAAAATGGTTGAAAAAATTAACATTAGAAACAATCATTGCAAAGAAAAAGATGTAGATAGATAGATAGATTTGCAAATAGAAGAGCTAATTTGTTTGGCATTTTTTGATAAAAGAGTACCTACTGAAACAAAAGAAAAAATGGTTGAAAAAATTAACATTAGAAACAATCATTGCAAAGAAAAAGATGTAGAGCAGTGGATTTTTTTTATTTTAATTATAAAAAGGACATTAATTAATAACCACTTAGTGTAATTAATTAAATATGGTATCAAAAATAAAGAAATTTTATAAAAATACGTCATAATTAATAAAACGGATATAAATTATTTATAAAATCGTATGAAAATGGGAAAAATTTGAATATCTTAATTATTATTAGGTTATGTTTTATATAAATCAAATAAAATATTTCTTTCGGCAGGTTTTATGTATGCTAAATAATTTAAGTGTTATTTTCTTAGTATTTTTACGGTACCATCATAGTGCGATTCCAATTGTTGCTTATTTAATAAGATGATACGTTTTTATTAACAAATTATTTTTTTTTCATGAAAAAATTTTTTTTTCCGTAAAGTTTAATTCACTGTCTCAGAGGGTATTAAAAAACTAGGTAACCCTTAAATTTTTAATAATATCGAATAAAAACTAACGGAGTTATTTACTATTTTGCGCAGTAATAATTTCGCGGCTCGAATGTGCAAAAATACGAAAATCGATTTGAGCGACCTCTAAATATTCATCGAATTTGGATTTTTTGGTATTAATCTTTTAGTTTTAATGTAATAAAGATTACATTATGCACTGGCCTAAATTATAAAGACTTTATAATTTAGGCCAGTGCGGGTTCATTTTTAAAAAAAGGCTTTTTTTGAATATTTGAAATTTTGAGAATATCTCTGTGAAAAATCAAACGTTTCACCACAACTTGGCTCCCACCTAGAGGCTAAAGAAAGTACCAGGATGAATAGGACACCGATCCATAATTTAAGATCCCGAGGGATAACTCCGTCCGAAAACAGGAATAACCCAGGACAGGAGAAGGAAACCGAAGCTGGTGCATCAGGAACGTCCCTGCCACCGGTTACATCAGTGTACAACCAATCGGAACAAGGTAGTAACGTTTATTCTAATACTATCCCGGATTTGCCTACGACAATCTCGGAAAATAGGCATGATAGGGCGTCGTTCGTAACTCAAGGCCGTCGCTCGCTACCTGCTTGGGGAAGCGTGTCACCGAGAACGGAGGCTACAAAAACAACAGAGTCATTTTTTCAACCGCCTGCGAACAATGCTTTTACTTCAGGTGTTTCACATTTAGAATTAAGCGATCTTATTAAAAATATTGTTACGAATGTTTTACAGAATACATATAATTTAAATAATAATTCAACTTCCATAAATAATTTACCTAACAATAATTTTAGAACAATTAATGTAGCTAATATTGATCCCAGCCAAAATGTCATACCTAATTTAAATAGTAATTTTTCTCAATTTAATTTACCTAGTGCTCACTTAAATTCAAATAATGTACAACATTCGAATACTATATTTAATCCTACTAATAATTTATTGTATCCACAAAATGCAAACTTAAATAATTCTAATAATAATAATAACTTATGCACATTAAATGATTTAAAAGCTAGTAAGGTTCTACCGGTTTTCGCTAACGATGACGTGCTACACCCGCTCGATTTCCTAAATTTTTTAGAAAACGTCATAAACGTTTATAATATCCCAATTAGTAAATTTGCGATAATAACTTCACACTTATTCGAAAAATCGGCTAAAACGTGGTTTCAGGCGTTTATACACACATTTAATAATTATTTGGAGTTTAAAGCAGCTTTTATAGAGCAGTTTTGGGGCGCTTCTAAACAACTTAATATTAAATTAAGACTTGAATCGGCCAGATATAGGGATGGCTCAACAGTAAACCATTTTAACCATTACGTTGCATTAGCTAAACATTTACAACTACCATATAGCAACGAGCAGCTTATTGCTACGATAGCTAGGCATTTTCCACCAAGTATATCGGCAATATTAGTAGGTACAATTTCCCTTAGTCAGGCCCTGGAGCGGCTTAGACAGGCTGATTACTATTTTAATCATCCAAACTCAAATAATTCGCGTTTAAATTCTTCAAATGATACATATCAATTTAAAAATAATTATAGTTCTAAACCCGTTAATAAAGTATGAGTATGAGTATAAGAGACGTATAACCAGCCCCATTTCCTCTTGACTCTCGAACCCCGTACAGGCTTATGTTTACTTACGCCGATTTTTGTTCTTCCCCAACAACTGCACGGCTTCACCCGTGTTTGCTGGGTGCGAATGTCCATTGCGTTCCGTACTGTCCCCTATTTGGGGCTCGAGAGCTAGAGGCGAATAGTTTTAATAGCCTTTCCCGGTTTCGCCGAGCCTATGCTATACGCTCAGTGGGGTATGGAGGAGGGACGGGAGGGTGTTGGTTTTTGGGGGATAATTACACCGACTTAAAACTAAGTACGACGCAGAATCCCCCTAGACCAGTCGATTAGTATTACTCCAAACATTTGGGATTACTATTTGGAGTTGGAGAGTTGTTATTTCGCTGCAGAGGTGTAGTTTCCTAGTCGAGGTCTTTGTCTTGTTCGTTATTGTCATTGTCCGTGTCCTGGTCAGATGGTTCCTGCCCTTGGTAAAGTGTGTCAGTTGTTTTTAATAATTTTTGTCCCAAGCACGTTTTGTGGTAGAGTTCCGTCTTTCTTTATCAAATTCCAAAGCATTGCATTTATTCACTAGTTAAACAAATCATTAGCGCGATCATTCTGTTGTCTAATGTTTACAAATCTCGAGTTTGGCTATTAGGCCCTTTTTTTTAATGTGTTAGAATTATGTGATCAATGTTAGTTTACTCTGTGAGTCCAGTGTTTATTTTCGGTCTCGATTGGGACCGCCTTACGCATTTGCTGTTGACAGACTTATTGCCCCACGCCGCGTGCCCTTCATAGGTTTTAAAGATATCCCAATAAACACTTTAACGATACCTATCACCACTAACATTGCCCGTGTAAGAATTTTTAATACTTTTCAATACAATTTTGCAATGATAGTAATTAAAAACACAACAATTGTTTAAAGAGTAAAATATGTTCTTAACATAATCATATTTTAAAGTTATTTTAACATTTTCAAGTAAAATAAATGCTATGTTTAATAAAATGAATACGGGCAATGTTAATGGTGACAAATAACGGAAAATGTTTGCTGGGTTCTGCCGTATTTATATTGCAGATTTGTATCAGGTCATGCATACTCTTAAAGTAAAACTTATCAGCTTTTTTTTTGCGGATGGCCACCTCCCCTCTTCTCCGACCTCCCCCGTCCATCCAGTGAAAAGCCTCCAATGACAGGTGGCACCCAACTCATTCATATCACTCAACACTCCACTCCTCAATGACCGTTACACCGTTTTAGTTTGCACTCTATGAAAATGTTTGTTTCACTTATTAGTTTGCACCTTTTTTTTTAATTATTGTTGGTTTCATCTTTAAACTTTTACGTTTCAAGAGCTTTCCCGCACGCGACGTGTCTACTCGAGCGCTAAACCCGTTAATAAACCTAATGATTTTTCAAAGAAAAACCTGGCTAGCCTAGAACTGGATGAAGAGGCACAGTCGGAAAACGATTCCGTCTCTCACAATCAGGCTCAAATGTGAGAGCGGTATTAAAACGAGCCAATCTAGTAAACAACAATCCAAAAGACGATCTTTTAGAGGAATGTGATTTCGATCACGGGCCTTTGGAAGACCGTAGTCCAATAGTATTGGTAAATCTATACGGTTATAAATTTCCTACGTTAATAGACAGCGGAAGCCAAATATCAGCTATATCTATGGAAGTATAGAAGACACTGTCAAGCCATCATGATATCATTCCACATTTCCCTTGTACCGGTATCCGCGTCGTAGGAGCTTTTAAATCAAAATTTCGCAAAATAAATATACAAACCCTTTTGGATTTTTCCTTAAATGATTTTAAATTTACACACGAATTTTTATTAGTACCCGATTTAAATTATCCTCTTATCCTAGGAGTGGATTTTTTAAGACAGCATAAAATAAATATAAATTTGCGCCATCAAAATTTAACATTTCTTGTCAACGAAAAAATATTGGAAATCCCAGAAGTAAGCTACCCCCACTATTTTACTAATGCAGATTCGTTAAACATTTCCGCTATTATTAATAAAAATTTTAAGTACGATCGCACTAAAAATCTTACGGACGGTTTGGTTGAAGACTTAGGTAACGTATTAACTAAGTGTAATATAACTGAAGCGGAAAACCAAAAATTAAAAAATTTAATAACACGGTTTTCGGCAATATTCTCAAATAAACCTGGACGAACCAATTTATACGAACATACCATTAGACTCAAAGATTATACGGAATTTTTTATAAAACCTTATCCCATACCATTAGCGCACAGGGATCAGGTCCATAGAACTATTGTTCAGATGGAGCAATGGGGGGTTATTGAGCGGGCTTCTACACCTTATGTCTCTCCATTGATGACCACTGTGAAAAAAGACGGGTCCGTTCGCGTATGTTTAGACAGTAGGCGCCTTAATTTGGTTATGGAACCCGATTACGAGAAACCTTTACGTATCGAGGAGATGGTCAAGTCTTTGCATGGGAAAAAATATTTGTCCAAGATTGATCTATCGCAGTCTTATTGGCAAATACCACTTAAAAAGGAACACAAAAAGTTTACGGGTTTCATGGTGGGAACAAAGACATACCAGTTTTGTGTCTTACCATTTGGATTAACTACAGCGGTCAGTTCATTTACGCGGGCCATGGGGGCGATATTTGGTGATGATTTTAGAGATTTCCTGATGACCTATGTGGATGATTTGCTCGTCATGTCCGAGACTGTTGAACAGCATTTATATCATCTTGAAAGGGTGTTTGCTAAACTAACGCAGGCCAATCTTACAGTTAAATTTTCAAAATGCAGTTTTTTTCAAAGGGACCTATTGTTTTAATATATCCTATTATTAGTTCTTCTGGCGTAAGATCCGATCCAACGCGCGTGCAAGCTATTGTTGATTATGTCCGCCCAAAAAACATTAAACAACTTCAAAAATTTCTTGGCCTTTGTAACTACGACAGAAGTTTTTCCCCTAACCTCGCCACTATATCAGAACCTTTAGCTATGCTTCTTAGAAAGGGGGTTTCTTGGATTTGGGGTGAGTCTCAGGAGGGATCCTTTCAGGATATTAAGCTTTTATTACAAAAAGAAACTCTTCTTTATCATCCGGATCCTTTGCTTTCTTGGCATGTGATAACGGATGCCAGCGACGTAGGCCTCGGTGCTCAACTGTTTCAATTAGTCGGTGGCCAGCGACGCGTAGTAGCTTGGGCGTCTAGGCTTCTCATCGATAGGGAACGTTGTTTCCATTCCAACGAAAAAGAGGTTCTTTCGGAGGTTTGGGCGATTCAACATTGGAAAGTCTATCTGCTAGGAAGAAAATTTACCCTATACACCGATAACAGAGTCCTTACTTATATTAATTCTTGCAGGCTTTTGTCTCCCAGAATAACACGATGGGCTCTCGCCTTGCAAGAATACTCCTTTCAAATAGTTTATATCCCAGGACGAGAAAATATCGTCGCCGATGCTCTAAGTCGTTTTTCGTGTGTTCGCCATTCCACTCCGGCTGATAAGTGTTTTAAAATATTTTCAGTACTACAACTCCCTTTAGATTTCCAAAAAACACTCGAAAAGATAGATACTTTTCAGCGGCAAGACCCAAAACTTTCACCAATTATTACTGATCTAGTGTCAAACGTAGGCGATTTGTCCAACAAGTTTGTGCTACATGATAAAAACCTTTATAAACGCGGATCAGATAATGATTCACTTTTATTATGTGTCCCACATATCTTGGTAAATGACTTTATTAGGCATTATCATACAACGTTAGGTCATTACGGAGTTTATAAAACCTGGGTAGCGATGCGTAGAGAACTATGGTGGAATAATATGCACCGTACCATTAAACAACAAATAAAATCCTGCGACCTATGCCAAAAGGCGAAAATATCTGTCTTACCGAATCCACCTCAAATGCAAATTTTACCCGAATCTAAAGACGATCTTATCGCGATGGATTTGTTCGGCCCGTTGATAAGAAGTCGCGGAGGAGTCTGTCATGTATTCGTAATATATAATAATATATAATTTTTACCAAACATGTCACATTATACCCTTTGAAAAAAGCTAATACCAAAGCCATGCTAAACCGTTTAACTAAGGATTATTTTCCCAAGTACGGGCAAGTTAAAAGAATTCTACACGATAACGGAACTCAGTTTACCAGCAACCTTTGGAAAAATACCCTTAAATCTCTGGGCATAAAGTTGGTTTATTCGTCGGTTCGCCATGCCTGTGCCAACCCTTCAGAACGCGTTATGAGGGAATTGGGTAGATTATTTCGGACCTATTGCCATGATAATCATGCAAGATGGGCCCTAAAAATTGCAGAGTTTACTGCCTTTCTAAACTCTGTAGTTCATGAGTCAACTGGTTTTTTGCCAGATGAATTGCAGCTCGGACAAAAGCCAATACAGTTGTTACCCCAGGATCTAACACATCCTCAAAACGCGGACATTTTATACCAGCGGAAACTGGTGCTAGCAGAAGAAACGCTCCAAGGCCGCGCCGCTCGTCGGGCAGTTTTAAACCCAGGGCGTCCCTATAAAGAGTTTGAGCCTGGTAATTTAGTCCTATTAAAAGCCAATAATATATCATCGGCTCTCAAAGCTGAAACTAAAAAGCTGCTACTTCTTTTCGAAGGGCCTTATCGGGTAAAAAAACGTGTAAGTAGGGATACTTATAGTCGTTTTTTCGCGTGAATACTATCTAATACTACGGTTAAATAAGTCATGACGTCACAGTTAATTCATATAACCATGGTTAGGTTTCTAACATTTGACATTTGTTTACTTGTTCATAACCTATAATTTTTTAAATGTGTTTTTACCTATTTATATTTAATTTCTATGTTTTTACCGGTGTAAATAAATTTCTTTGCCTCTTCTTATACCTAGTATATTCTTTTTCTATACTAGTTTTTTCAATACACGTTTAATACAAATAAGGAAGAATATAAAACAAACCTGCATATAATTCCTCCACTTCTTGTGGAGATTCCACAATATGGAGCACCCTATCATTTATTTTCACTGACAACACCCCGTTTATCATTTAAATACAAAGTTTAAATTCGGTTTAAGAGCAATTGTACCTACTTAAAATATTTTAAATTTCAAATGTAAACAACTTTTTGACAGATCAAAACAGAAAAATATATATTAAAAAGAGAAAGACTATTAACCACGTTGAATAACTAGCTCAGCGATATAGTTTTATGGACTGGTATTTGTGACGTCATAGTTAGGATTTTTGAACGCACTTTAAACGCAAAAATGCCTTAACTATTAACCAAAGTTAAGTTTAATAACCATAGTATTTCATGGTATTTCAAATACCGTATTTGCGCGAAAAAACGACTTATGTGTTGGTTAATTTAGACAACCATAAAGAGAGGGGCACTTTCCATGCTTCTCATTTAAAATTTTATAATATACCCGCCCTTACGGAAAAACACTGTTCAACAGTATTAAACACTATTAAACACTGTACAACACTACTGACGATTTTAATAATGTGCCAACAGTGTTAACGACTTGCCCATAGTGTTAAAGTGATTAATGTTGCTGTAATAAGCAGTTTTGTGTAGTGTTCATATAAATATAAGTGTTTATCTGATAAATTTAAGTTTCAACTGAAAATTAGAATTTCCAATTAATTTTAATTAAATAACTAAATTAAAAAATATTTTTGAACCTTATCAATTAAAAAAAATGCTAAAAAAGCACCAAAAAATGCAGAATTCTACTGTTTAAACTTTTTTTTTAATTAATAGATATTAAAAAAAAATAATTTAATAATTAGATAAAAATTTATTGTAAATTTTAATTTACAATTGGAACTTAAATTTACCAGATAAAACATAATTGTGCGAACTTTTCGTAATTAATTTTCAATGTAAACTTAAATTAAATTATAATTTTCAAATTATAATAAAACACTGTCGACTGAAATATTTCATTCCGCAGTGATAAATAGCTTTAGACCTATCCCATGAATTGGATTTTTTGGATAGGGGGTGCGTTAAAAAGGGCGACAGTCTCTTTCTTCATTAGAATTCTAATAAAAAAGACTGCCGCGTTTTTTCACGCACGCGCTATCCAAAAAATCCGATTTATGGGCTAGGTCTATTAACACTGCAACACTAATCACACTATACAACAATAGTCACACTAAACAACACTGGTCACACTAAACAACACTGGCCACACTAAACAACACTGGTCACACTATGTAACACTTTTAACGAAAACATTATTCAAAAGTAGTGTTGCATAATGTTGTGCAGTGTTAACAGTGTTTTTCCGTAAGGGCGTTTAGAGTAAACAAGGTTTATCCCTAAACGAGAGGGGGCAGATGTAACAAAACCGTTATTTTTCGCGCAATATTTAACCATTAGTTTATTAAGTTAAACATTTGAAACTGCCGCGTGCGTTTTTACTTAAACGTTTTTATATGAAACCTACCGGTATAGGTAAACCAATATCGCCACGTCATTTTATTCCACCTTGCTGGAGAAAAGAGCTGCTGGCTTTTAAGTGCATTTACATTATAATAATTGTTAATTGTGCTGTGCCTGCTCATTTTATATAGGTAAGTCGTTTTTTAAGTTTGCATAATATAATATAATAAGTTTGCATAATATTATAAAAACATAATTTGTAATTTTTAGTAATATTTATTGTCATCAACTTTAACTAATTTTATATTAATACGCGGCATAGCACTAATTTATCTTTTATTTTATATAGCAATAAATAATCTGTCTCCGTCATCCGGACTTTCACTACCCTAAAGAACCTCCCTGAGAATATCTCTGTGAAAAATCAAACGTTTCACCACAAGGTTTTACATGAATGGACAGTAATTAAGAATTTAGTAAATAATTTTTGTTTTAACTAACCATATGTTATTTCTTTTAAGTTTATTTGTTACCTACTGTTGCCATATATTATATTTTATTTAATTTTTTTTTATATTTTGTCCTGTTATTAGAAATTGTATCTGTTGGGCAATAAAGATTATTATTATTATTATTAACGTTACAAAATACGCTGCCTTCTGCAGTCCAGACGTTTTTAAAATTAAACCCGGATTTGTAAAATATTTTTGTTCTGATAGCCTGGTGCGTTTAAAGTGGCTGAATAGCGAAACAGTAATATTCCTACACCAAAGGAAATTCGAAAAAAATCTCCATCAACAAATGTTCCACTCTAATACAGGTTGCAAGAAATAAAATTACAGGTTTAAATCGATTTGTCGTTCAAGGCAAACTTCGTGTCGCTGGCTCTACTACTTAAATTTAAATAATTATAATTAAAAATTACCTTAACATGCTCCGTTTCACCATAAAAAATATTAAAAACTCTTTGAGCATAATTGTAAAATTCTCGGTCAGTGGCAACACTTCCTTCATCCATTAAATCTCCCAAAAATATTATCACATCAGGTTTAACAAAATTATTTGCATGTAAATAGGTTTTTTTCAAGTACCTTAAATATAATAATAAGTTATTAACATAGGCTGTAAAATATAATAAAGAAAGTCAATTTGATAAAAAAAGACTTTTGTTTTTCTGTAAAATATCACCAGCAAAAATAAATTAACATAAAATATAGGAAAGAATTTACCATTTGAAAAAATGAGATAAGACAAAAATCACAACTTTTAAGAGCCGCATTTTAAAGTCTTATCTAAAGTGTATCGTTTCCAATAACGCGTGTAAGCTATTTACATTTTGACTTAACTACTTTTACACAATGTCTTAGACACTGATATCGGTTGACCAGCTGCCTCATCTCATTTTGGCAACAATTAACTTATTTAGTTTTTTTCAAAGGGTGCTAAATTGAATGTAGTTACGTTTAAAGAACCAAGGCACATAATGTTAAAATATGATGATTGCGTTTAGAAATTGCGTTTACAAATTACAAAAATACAGAGTGGGGCATAATGGAGTCCCTAGTTTTAAAAATTCACTGAAGAGGCGCTAGACCAGGAAGAGGGGTGGGGCAGGTACCGTTAGGTAGGGGAAACCATGCCATTTTTAGTAGTCACCATGCGGTGGTCGGGTGAGCAAGGGGCTTTGTTGTGGAGACCTTTTTTAAAAACGGGGAAAGTGTGGTGGCGACGCAGAGGGCCTTTCGCAGACGGTTCGCATTAAATCCTCACGACAGTGTTCCTGACCCTAAAACCATTAGGAAATGGATCAGTACTGTAAGGACGACGGGATATGCAATTCCTAAAAAACCTGCAGGGCGACCTAAAAATATAAGAACTCCCGAAAATATCGAGGCAGTAAGACGGTCTATCGAACACTCTCCAACGCGTTCTGCGCGGAAACATGCTGCTGCCCTTAGAATATCGTCGAGAACAATGAACTATTTTGTATATAACTATGGCTAAACCGGTCGTTGTTAAGCCCTGCCAAAAATTTAACCTGGGGTTCCCAACACCGTGATTAATCGATTAGCGTTGAAATAACGTCAAACGTTGTTCAGCCCGGGATTGGGCCACACAAAGTCATTTCGGGCTACACAGAGTATAGCTTGTATATAGAATGGGCTGCACAATTACCGTTTATATGTGTATATATACAGTGCTTGCAAATCCAAGTCCGACCGCGTTGGGAAGGATGGTTGTTCAATACCCGCGTGAAAAGAATAAGGATAGAATGCCAAACAGAATTTGATTGGTCAGAGCGTCAGGCGTGCGTATTGTAAGCGCCTTCTGTTTGGCGTTCTATCCTTGTTATTTTCACGCGTCCTTCCCAAACCGGTCGGACTTGGAATTGCAAGCACTGTATATATATATATATATATATATATATATATATATATGTATTGGTGGTTTTCCGGGATCTGCTACGTGTTGTCGGTTTTTGGTTCTTAGAAGAACCGTATGTCTGACTACGTTTCGGTACCATGGTACATGAGATTGTACCGAAACGTCGACAAAACCGAAAACACGGAGCAGATCCCGGAAAACCACCAATATAACGCCCGTGAAAACCTAAAACAGAATATATATATTATATATGCACATCGGAAAAACGGTTAATTTAAAACGTATTAAAAGTTCAGATCAGTTAGCCGACATTCTGACGAAACCATTAAATCGGAAAATTTTTGAACAAATACGATGTAAAATAATTAAGGAGAAGTGTTAAGTAATCTCCGCTAGTGTTTGTGAAGTTGGCAACACAGGAAAATAGTTCATGACTTAATTGTTGTCAATTAATTAATTATTAGTTTTTTAGACAGTTTTGACAAAATACATTTTTTCTATGTACATAGAGAAATAAATAAAACTCTTCCACCAAATCCCTGAAGCAAAAATGATTTACTGATAAATACGTTTATACCTTGTAAAATAACTTCTGCTAATAGACCTATCTCATAAAACGGACTTTTGGATAGCGCGTGCGTGAAAAGCACGTCGTCTTTTTTTAATTATATAAAAGAGAAAGAGATACCACTCTTCTTCAGGCACGCGCTATCCAAAAGTCTGTTTTATGGGATAGGTCTATTAATGTAACTTTTTTGTTCCATGTTATTTTTGCACAAAGAAAATGTGTACTTTTAAAGTTTTATAAAGCGTTAATAATACACAAAAACACGATGCAATTGTATGTTAAGAGATATAGAGGGGGGAGGATGAGCTTTAACGTGCGCAAATGAGGACACACTCATAGCCGCCATTTTGAAACACGTATACGAGGAGCGGTCAAAAATGCTGGTGTTAGTATTTTGATCGAAATTATCAAAATACCCGCTGTAATATTTTATCCTCAAGCATGGCGAAAAAACCCGATTTTCGGGTAAAATAACCGCAACACAGGAAAATAGTTCATGACTTAATTGTTGTCAATTAATTAATTATTAGTTTTTTAGACAGTTTTGACAAAATACATTTTTTCTATGTACATAGAGAAATAAATAAAACTCTTCCACCAAATCCCTGAAGCAAAAATGATTTACTGATAAATACTTTTATACCTTGTAAAATAACTTCTGCTAATTAATGTAACTTTTTTTTTTTCATGTTATTTTTGCACAAAGAAAATGTGTACTTTTAAAGTTTTATAAAGCGTTAATAATACACAAAAACACGATGCGATTGTATGTTAAGAGATATAGAGGGGGGAGGATAAGCTTTAACGTGCGCAAATGGGGACACACTCATAGCCGCCATTTTGAAACACGTATACGAGGAGCGGTCAAAAATGTTGGTGTTAGTATTTTGATCGAAATTATCAAAATACCCGCTGTAATATTTTATCCTCAATCCTAAATCAATAACTAAAGAATACATGAATCTATTAAATAGTGGTAACCTTAGAGTGATTAACAATGCAACATGTTGCACAAGAATAAACCCTAGAGGTGAGGATTCCATCATTGATCATGTGGTAACAAACCTGGATCAAGAAAAAATAACAAAACTAAAGCTTAAAGATACACACTTGAGTGATCATTAACTTATCAATTTCAAGGCTAACTCAGAAGAACAAACACCTCCAAAAAAGCAAACTTATAATATAACAAAAATAAACTATACTCAGTTGAAATTAAACTTTAAAAAAAAGATCTCCGAAGGTAATATAACTAATTTTAATATGCTACAAAACTTGATAAAAACTGAACTTTCAACAACTACAAAAACTTTCACTAAAAAATATACGTTGTCAAATAAAGAAGGATGGATGACTTTTTCAGTCCACAACTCTGTTAAAACCCGAAACAAAACCTACAAAAAAATGAACAAATATACAAGAAATTAACATTATAAACAAATTTTTCCAAAACTAAAAAAGGAGTACCATAAATTAATAAAAAAAGCTAAACAAACGTATTATAAGGAACAAATAAACACAGCAAAAAATAACAAAACTAAAGCTTAAAGATACACACTTGAGTGATCATTAACTTATCAATTTCAAGGCTAACTCAGAAGAACAAACACCTCCAAAAAAGCAAACTTATAATATAACAAAAATAAACTATACTCAGTTGAAATTAAACTTTAAAAAAAAGATCTCCGAAGGTAATATAACTAATTTTAATATGCTACAAAACTTGATAAAAACTGAACTTTCAACAACTACAAAAACTTTCACTAAAAAATATACGTTGTCAAATAAAGAAGGATGGATGACTTTTTCAGTCCACAACTCTGTTAAAACCCGAAACAAAACCTACAAAAAAATGAACAAATATACAAGAAATTAACATTATAAACAAATTTTTCCAAAACTAAAAAAGGAGTACCATAAATTAATAAAAAAAGCTAAACAAACGTATTATAAGGAACAAATAAACACAGCAGAGGGGAACTATGGAAAATAATAACAGGCCTAAAAAATCAAGAGAGTATAGAAAAAACCGTAATTAAGAAAATAAAAATCAACAATATTACAACAACTGAACCAAAAGCCATCGCAAATATAATAAATAAATATAATAAATAAATTTTTATGTCACTGTGGGAAAAAATCTGGCTAATCAAAAAACTGGGCAAATACTAACAAAAGAAATACAGCTAAAATACAGGGTAAAGATGTCAATGAATCTAAGACCAACAAACTTAAAAGAAATAACCTTTATAATAGATAACATAAAATCAAATGCCTCACCAGGATACGATAACATAAAACCCAACTTAATTAAAAAAACTCAAACATGTAATCGCTCCTATACTAGTTCAACTTATAAATATGCAAATAAAAAATGGAATTTTTCCAGATGAACTAAAAATGGCTAGAATAACACCTATATATGGGGCAAAACACCTCAAGTGTTCCCACCTAAAAATAGTAACGAGAAAAAAAATACATTTTCAGGCCCCTGTATCTCTGCAACCCGCTAATCCTTTTTGCCCCCATTTGGAAAAATAAGGTAGTCCAATAGGACAATGATTTGGCAAAGTTTTGTTAAAATCGGAGAAAACATCATTTTTAGGTGGGAACACTTGAGGTGTTTTGCCCCATATGTCAGCTGATAAAACCGAACCAGGAAAATTTCCTGAGGAAACTACAGGCCAGTGATGTGATTGTGGCATGCATAAGTGTTGCACTTTTGATGAGCAACGTGAGATCCTTAATGAATCACACGATGAATTCATTATGAAATCAAAGGGATGTATGTCATTAATGATTTTACTTAATTGTAGATTTTGCAAAATTAAAAATTGTTAAATATTTTTTTTTTGAAAGTCTAATATGAAGAGCTTGTAAGGAGAAACCAAAAAGCCAAATAAAGTTTTTTCATGTGAGTTGTTGTTACTAAGATATTTGTTATTAAAAATAAAATCAATTCAGGTCTTAACTCGAGTGGTCCTATTATTTTGTAGAAATTGACTGCTATCTCATTTTGTGATTATGACTCATGTTGTTGTTGCTTTTAACTGACATGTCTACAATGTCTACAATTATTTGTTAAAATTTGAAAAGTAATAATTATAAGACGAAAATCTAAATAAATATTTTTCTTATAGGAAATACGTAATTATACGTAATACGTAATTATACGTAATTATAATTACGTATGTTTAAAAGATACAGGGTGATGAAGTGTTACTTATCATATCAGTTTTTATGGTAGACTTGGAAAGGTGATATTTTGCGAACAGTCACTACCAATGGATGTTTCTCAACCCGAATTGACTTTATACAAGGTGTCCCTAAACTTAGTGGCATAAATTTAGGAGCAGATTAAGCAAGTCAATATAAGACGAAAATCTAAATAAATATTTTTCCTATAGGAAATACATAATTATACGTAATACGTAATTATAATTACGTATGTTTAAAAGATACAGGGTGATGAAGTGTTACTTATCATATCAGTTTTTTTAATATAACTTCTACTATGGTAGACTTGGAAAAGTGATATTTTGCGAACAGTCACTTACTACCAAAACACATATTCACACATAATTACAATTGTTCAAGTCAACACAGTGTCGCAGAAACAGGGGTTGCTTAAGCTTATTTTCCCATACAAACTTTAAGGTTAGGTTTTTATACCATTTGATGCAATTTTTCTATTACTCAGTTCTGCTACTATTAAAAAGGTGTACCTCTCAAACTTCGATAAAATAAACCGTTTCCGAGATATTCGAGATTACAATAATTGTTATATCGCATTAAAGGACTAAATAATATATGATAACAAATTTTTTAATCTGAAGTTCAGGGCAAAAAGTCCCGAGGCTCATAGAATGCCCTTTAGTTTTTCAATTAAAAAATAAAATTTGATATCATATACTTTTTAATCCTTTTAAATAATGCAATATAACAATTATTGTAATCTCGAATATCTCGGAAACGGTTTATTTTATCGAAGTTTAAAATGTACACCTTTTTAATGGAAGCCGAACTGTGTAATCTAAAAATTGCATCAAATGTTATAAAAACCTAACCTTAATTATAATTATGTGTGAATATGTGTTTTGTACGAAGGCGTAGAAGGGACACAGCACAAAAAAAAATAATTAATTTTAAAATTTCGTGTTATAACTCGAAATTTTACCCTAAAATTTCGACTTATAACACGTAATTTTAAAATTTCGTGTTATAAGTCGAAATTTTAACCTAAAATTTCGAGTTATAACTCGAAATTTTAAAATTTCGTGTTATAACTTGAAAATGTACCCTAAAATTTCGACTTATAACTCGAAATTTTAAAATTTTGAGATACAAGTCGAAATTTTAACCTAAAATTTTGAGTTATAACTCGAAATTTTAAAATTTCGAGATACAAGTCGAAATTTTTCGAGTTATAACTCGAAATTTTAAAATTTCGTGTTATAAGTCGAAATTTTAAAATTTCGAGTTATAATTCCTAGATGATATATCATCTGGGATGATATATCATCTAGGAATAATCCGCTTCATTCTACGAATATTCATTGGGAGTATTCCTAGAATGGTACCACCATGGACGTCCTCTAAAACTTCCAAGCACCATCTAAGAACATTCCCAGTGAATATTCGAATGATCATTGGGAATATTTCATAGAATAATCCTCTACAACTTCCAAGCAACATCTTGGAACATTTCCAGTGAATATTCTTTATATTCAAAAAACACGTTTGGAATTGCATATTCCCCTCTCGTGAAACCGTCAAACTCGCCTTCGGCTCGTGTGACAAACTTTTCACTCGAGCGGAATATGCCGTATTCCAAACTTGTTACAGAATATACTATTCTCTTTCTACAAATCAGTTATATTCCAGGAATATGCCATATCATCTAGGAATATTATATAATCCGCTTCTTTCTAGGAATATTCATTGGAAATATTCCTAGAATGATTCTCTAAAACTTCCAACCACCATCTTATAAGAACATTCACAGTGAATATTCATTGGGAATATTTTATAGAATAATCATTTACAACTTCCAAGCAACATCTTGGAACATCCCCAGTGAATGTTCTTTATATTCAAAAAACAATAAATAATTTTCTCTTTCTACAAATCAGTTATATTCCAGGAATATGCCATATCATCTAGGGATAATCCGCTTCATTCTAGGAATATTTATTGGAAATATTCCTAGAATGATTCTCTAAAACTTCCAACCACCATCTTATAAGAACATTCACAGTGAATTTTCATTGGGAATATTTCATAGAATAATCCTCTACAACTTCCAAGCAACATCTTGGAACATTCCCAGTGAATGTTCTTTATATTCAAAAAACAATAAATAATTTTCTCTTTCTACAACCTAAAATTTCGAGTTATAACTCGAAATTTTAAAATTTCGTGTTATAAGTCGAAATTTTAGGGTAAATTTTCGAGTTGTAACTCGAAATTTTAAAATTTCGTGTTATAACTCGAAATTTTAGGGTAAAATTTCGAGTTATAACACGAAATTTTAAAATTTCGAGATTTAATTCGAAATTTTACCCTAAAATTTCGATTTATAACTCGAAATTTTAAAATTAATTATTTTTTTTTGTGCTGTGTCCCTTCTACGCCTTCGTAGTTTTGGTAGTAAGTGACTGTTCGCAAAATATCACCTTTCCAAGACTACCATAGTAGAGGTTATATTAAAAAAACTGATATGATAAGTAACACTTTATCACCCTGTATATTAGAAACATAAGTAATTAGGACAAATATTTATTTGGGTTTTCGTCTTATTTTGACATGTTCAATCTTTTCCTAAATTTATGCCAATAAGTTTAGGGACAATAAATTATGAAAAATTACTTTTCCTGTATATACCTAGCACATGCTGAGTATAATTCATAAATTAATTATAAAAATATATTTACATTACGATAATTTTTAAGCGTTGGTAAGATAAATCCATTCCCAAAACTTGGCCACACTTATGGTATAATATATATATACCATAGCAACACTGTTATGCACTTGCATAGGTAGTTCAGAGAAAAACCTTAAGGTTATAAATTTAAATTATGGCACTATGAATCAAATGCATTTCTGTGAAATCACCTGGACCTCACCTGGAGCTCATTAGCTAAATCATTGCTGAGCTCATCCTCTTGACATGAACACAACACAAGAGGAGGAGAACAATTAGACATAGAAAGAGCTAACACACACAAAATATGGAGAAATGAACATAAAACATCAAGGATACAAACTATACAATAAACTACCAGTGAATATAAAAAACCTATCTCAAACTTTGTTTAAAACCAGATTAAAAACTTTAATTCTAAGCCAAAGAGACGTCTACCTAAATTATCTTAAAAAACTTTGTGTTTAAATATCTATTTATTTCATTTATATTAATATTATTTACTTATAGAACATTATATTTATTGTCAACATTTCATATTGTTATGTTATCATCACTGTGATATTTAGGATTTATTTTTTCAATAAAAAAAAAAATAACAAGCGACAGTCATCTGTTTATTTTTGAATAAGCTTGCCAATCAGAGATAGAGAAGTCTATATTATCGACATCTATACCTTTTCAACTTCAAATTGAGACTTGACAATTTCAAATTAAAACTAATCACATTCAGATTGGGATCAAACATATTCAAAATAAGAATAAACAAATTCAAAATTAAAATAGTCACTCTCAAAATAAGAATAAACATATTCAAATTGGAACTAAATAATCAAAATCGAAATAAGAATAAACATGTGCATTCAATTTGAAACCAAACAACGTCAAATTGAGACTTGTCAATTTCAAATTGATAAAAAGTATTAAAATTAGGAAAATATATTTAAAAAATATTAATTTATTTATAATAAAGTTCTACACATTCATATCAATTAAATTTAACGCATCAGGGATAAACCTTTGTACGTGGGCAACAAATCTGGCACAATTATTAATATTTATAATGTTAATGTTCTCAGTTATAATATGTTCTAACTGTTGAAGGCGAAACTCACTTTGAGTCATATTTGCCCTGCCTTCACCAGCCAAAATATGGGGAAGTTGCTCAGCCAGGTCCCGCTTAACTGCTGCTTTAAAACTCGACCAGGCAAGCTCAATGGGATTAAACATTGGACTGTAAGGAGCGAGCCTCAGTAAATTATGATTCACAAATTCCTCCTCTGTAAAAACTTTTTCAATAGCTGCATGACAAGGAGCATTGTCTACTACCAGCAGCACATTGGTTTCGTATATGTTTTGAGCAGCACGCAGACACTGACGTACAAACTCATTGGCTTCTTCTCTTCTAAAGGCACCTCTTCTTGTTTCGTGGTGAATCAGGCCCATTATTCCCATGCAGCTTATTAGATGGATATTGGCCCCACGGCAGCCTGCTGAAATATAGCTACACCGAGTACCTTTTTTAGAACGCCCTTGTCTACGCGAAAAAAATAAATTAAAATTCGTTTCGTCCATGTATATAATTGGGATGTTGTCTGCTTGGTAATTCAAAAGTTGTTGCACATATTCCTGGCGTTTCCTTTTATTTTCTTCACTGTTGGTTCGTTCGGGCTCCCTGCGAATATCTTTTAAAGTAAACATTAAGCCATCCAAATGCTTTCTTAAACATTCAGTTGAAACAGTGATTTGATGGTTTACGTCAAATTTTATTTTTAGTTCATTTAATGTTAGCCTTGGATTTTCCTCTACGTACTGAATAATAAAATTATGATGTTCTTCAGAAATCTTGACTCTCCTTCTCCCACCACGTGGTCTCTCGTTTTCCTGGTTCTTTACCCATCGATATGCTGTTGATTTCTTCACACCAAGAGTCCTCTCCAGTCGCCATTATTATTATAACGCTGTGGCTCCCGTCCCGAGGCGGGACTTAAGTTCAGTCCCGATTGACGTCATAATTTTAAGATTTGATTAATATTGATATAATAAAATAATAATATTAATTTGTACCTGTATACATGTTAAGGGCACTTTAGTTACGTCATAAAACCAAACCAACCCAAACTCAACAACACAACCCAACCGACCCCGCCCCATTGGGCCCCCCCCCACCCCATTGAGCAAAAAACCCAACTAAAATGGGCAAATTTATGTTACGATAAAAATAAAACACTTTTTAACAAAGAAACAACAAATTTATAAAATAAAAAAAGTTTGACAACTTCTAGTGGGATCGAACCCGGTACCTCTCGCATGCCAAGCGACCGCCCTACCATCTAAGCCATCGAGCTTGACACAAATTATAAAATCTCGGGGAATAAAAACCGATTTACAGTGTGTGACGTCAATCGGGACTGAACTTAAGTCCCGCCTCGGGACGGGAGCCACATCGTTATTATAAACTGCACAAATTTGTTTACGGATATGTTTCGCTTCTTTTTCCTTAATATATGGCATATTAAATATACTTTTGTCTCGACTTTTGGTTGTTTGCTTTGTTATCTATGTTATAACCAGTTTGACACCAATTACCAATTAGCCTGTCAACTTGTTTACAAACCCTAGGTTACAATCTACTCTATAAACTTTTTTGTCAATTTGAAATTGACAAGTCTCAATTTGACGTTGTTTGGTTTCAAATTGAATGTGTTTGTTCTTATTTTGATTTTGATTATTTAGTTCCAATTTGAATATGTTTATTCTTATTTTGAGAGTGACTATTTTAATTTTGAATTTGTTTATTCTTATTTTGAATATGTTTGATCCCAATCACAGACAAACACCAGACAACCGAGTGAATAGGAAAAACAGTCGCATTACATTGTCTTATTCCGATCTCTTTTTAACATTTAAAACATTACATCACTCTTTCTCTTATTATTTTCCCGATGTGCTCCTGTAGAGTGCGCTCTAGTTGCAATGTAAAAAAAAACGGTAAAGTAGGAAACTGTATCTTATTTTGGTTGATTTTCTAAAGTACCAAGAGATGGATGGACAATTTTAAGACTTGACATTTGACTGATTTTGTTTTGGCGCCATTAAAAGTCGGTGAATCACCAACTGTTAGAGCGTCCTTGTGAAAAAAATATATTTATTGTTTTTTAACTGATAACATAGTTAGAAGCAAACGCAAAGTGAAATTTCAAAATGTTTTGTTTGATTTGTGGTAACGCAGAAAGCGAAGTCAGGAAACTATTTAATTTTCCTCGTGATCCTAATAGGTAAGTTTTATTTATTGTTCCTAACTCAAAAAGGGGGCCAAAAGGTGTTTTTTTACATATACAGTGTCAACTGTTTTCCATCCATCTATTAAATTGTGTGTTATTTATTATTTAGGTCTCGTTTGTGGCAAGAAGCACTGGGAATAGCATATCAAAGCCATGTGCCCAACTCACACAGAGTATGTGATAGGCACTTTTTGGAAGAGTCATTTATTCCCCAAACCACTAGTTTGAAACTAAGGCCTAACACGATTCCAATTCCTTGGAAATCAGGTAAAATTTTGGAGATTAAACCAATACATTTACCTTCTGATGAGGTTGAACAATAGGGTGTCCGTTATTTACCAAGTTGATTTTTTTTCTTGCGACGCCCCCTAAATTTTTAGTCTATCGTCTAAAAAAAAATTTTAGACCAAAATAAACTCTTAATATTCATAATAAACCTTGCCCCAAAGACGATACATTTCCCATTCAAATTACATGGGATTTTGACACTTTTTTCAATTAATTCTTTTTTTTCCAGGCAAGATGACCTACAGCAATGAGACACATATATTCTTATAGTAAATTGAACGCTCTACAAAAAAGGTATCTTATAATTTTTCGATTAAATCACTCCTTAAAAAGTTATTCGGGGTGAAAGTTAAACTCTGTGTACATTTTCTGATTTTTTTTACTTTTACGGCAAAGTTATTATTATTTCGATGAAAGTTATCAGTATATTTCTGAAAATAGATAATTCTGGTGGTATTAGGGATTGTAAACCTGGAAAATAATAGACTGCATAACAGGTAGCTGGTTCTAGTTTTAATCATTTTTGAGACTTTATGTATAACACACAGTCAACTAATTTTTATTGAATTTCAAGTTTTGTATACTTTTATGAAATTTTCCTTTAATACAGTAAGCAGGGGCGTGCTGGCAGTCCAATGCAGGCCTGGACTGGATAGTAGAGCAGTCCAGACTCAAGCCAGTTTCATATACTTCCTATAGCTAGTAAAAAATGTAATACCTATAAAATAAAACCACATTCTCCTACATATATAGTAAAAGTAATATTATAAAAAATACTTACAAGATTAGATATTACCCAGGTACACGGTCTTATATAAGACCGTGCCCAGGTAGCATACTGACGTCTGCTGACGTTTAAATGACGTCATCTGACGTCATTTAAACGTCAGAAGACGTCAGTGTGCTACCTGGGTACATTGCCGGGCCTAAGGGGGGTGTAGGGGGGAGTCACCCCCCCAAACTCTTGGCAGTTGGTTCCAAATCCAAACACGGTTGGCAAAATCTATAGTATTTGGGTCGGTTGGTTGGGTATACCTACCCTACCAACCAACCCATCACAATAAATAAAATGAAATATAATTTTTAAACTTTACCTACATATTACAAAATTATAACTTTTAATCTATTGTAACCTCCTATAATCGTTACCGTCAAGAAAATTGTATTGATCAACCTTATTTTTATTAAAGGACATTATATTTCACACAAGCGGCATGTACAAAGTCGGCACCGCCTCGCGGCTTTGTCTTTGGTTTTTGCGGCGTTTGACTCTTTTTACGCACCGCAATTTTCGGCGTCTTATTTTTCTAAATTATTAATTAGTTGAAGCTTATCTAAGCCAAGTAAAACTAGTGTCAATAAATAGGAATTATTTTTTTTTTAATATGGAAAAGAAAGCTAGACCGGGCCGAGTTCTAGTAAAATGCTTATTATGTGGATCTGTGTTTAACAAGGACTAGAAAAAAATGCACGAGAAAAATATTCACGGTGGAAATTTGGTTAAAATTAAAATTGTTACTGTTCCGGATAATCCACTTACATTGGTAGCAAATAAAAAAAATAGAGACTTCAAAAGAGCATGCTAATGGTAGGTAAAGACATTCTTTATCTACACTTTACAACACTTTACATTCATGACAACACTTTACATTCATGATAAAACTACTGAAAACTACTAAAGTATCGATAAAAAAATAAGTTGGTTTTTTTATCGTCTCCACCCCCCCAAAAAAGTGTGCCTCGGTACGCCCCTGCCTGGGTACGATGACACCTCGGCTGATAAAACGTCCCGAGATAACTCTCTTCGCAACAAGGAACTTTTTTCAGGTAGTTTATCAATTATTATGTCACTGTTTAAGTCATTTAGCAATTTTTTTTCCACAGCCATAAGCATGAAAGCTTCCAAATTTGCGTCAGTAAGTGTACTTCTTAAACGATTTTTTATAAATTTTAATGACATTAATTATTATAATATTATAATTATAACCGAACACTAAAGGCACATACCCGATTTGAAACGCGGTTATAGATTTGTTTTTTAAATATTATACCCACAATCTTTACAAAAAAAGGTCAATCTCTTTAGAATGCGAACAAAAATCAACTGCTTTGCGCACCACGTGAGCAATCTTTGATTTAGGTATTTGCCGCGTTAATTTAAAATCCCCGAAATAGGTAGTAGTTAAATAATTAAATGCAGGCATGTAAGAATTAAAAATAGTCGTTTTAAGTTCTAAAGTAAACGCAAATGTTTTTAAATATAAGATTTAACAGTTTTAAAGCAAACGCATATGTTTTTAAACAATATTTGCATGTGTCAATGAAATTTTGAATAAAATTTACTATAAATTGTAATAAAGCTAGATTGTCAAATTCAATGTTCTTTAATGTATAATTTCGTTGTTGGTAGTGTACATTAATAATTAATGATTAATTATGCCCAAGCTTTGTTAAAATTTGTCATTTTAAAAGGGAAGTTAATAGTCTAAGATCCCAAGTAAGGTCGACCTTCACCCATCTGCTTACCAGATGAAAATTATATTTTATCAAATAAAATATGTTTCTGAACATAAACCAATAGGGTTGCCATAAAAAATATGATCATGGCTAGCTATAATAAATAAAAAATTAAAAAAAAATAATTTATTTTTTAAATTTCACCGACTTGCTTGCCAAATGAACGAAATTCCAATGGAAAGCATAAAACATACAGAATATGTAACAGCTAGGTTGCCTACCTTTTTCTGATCCCTATTACCTGGTTGCTTTGTACAGGGTGATCCCCTATAATGTCGCCCCCTTTAACTTTTTTATTTTAAGTGTCCCAAAAAATTTAAAAGTGTGGTTATGTAGGTACTAAAAAATACTTTTTTTCTACGTATAAAGAAAATTGGAAAATTGATCAGTATACAGGGAAAACAAAAAGTTTATTTTTTTCAATGGATCACCCTATATATGAATTTATTTTTCGATTCCTTGTAAAATTCTAAGCATATTTCATATATCATACCATATACCTAAATTCAACCGTTTCTGAAATATTTAAATTATTTTTAAGATAATAAGTTGAAATAGTTTGCTTTTCTCTGTCTGAGTACGCCATTTTTACTTATTTAACAACACTTATTGACATAATGTCACTATAGTAATTTATTTTCAATAAAAATTTTGGTATACTGAGGCTTCTTGATTTCTAACAGTTTAAAAAAACATTTAATGATGACATTTCGAATGCGAATATTTCAGAAACGGTTGAATTTAGGTATATGGTTTGTTATATAAATTATGCTCAGAATTTTACAAGGAATCGAAAAATAAATTCATATATACGGTGATCCATTGAAAAAAAATAAACTTTTTGTTTTTCCCTGTATACTGATCAATTTTCCAATTTTCTTTATACGTAGAAAAAAAGTATTTTTTAGTACCTACATAACCAAACTTTTAAATTTTTTGGGACACTTAAAATAAAAAAGTTAAAGGGGGCGACATTATAGGGGATCACCCTGTACAAAGCAACCAGGTAATAGGGACCAGAAAAAGGTAGGCAACCTAGCTGTTACATATTCTGTATGTTGTATGCTTTCCATTGGAATTTCCTTCATTTGGCAAGCAAGTCGGTGAAATTTAAGAAATTAATTATTTTTTTTTTAATTTTTTATTTATTATAGCTAGCCTTGATCATATTTTTTATGGCAACCCTAATGGTTTATGTTCAGAAACATATTTTATTTGATAAAATATAATTTTCATCTGGTAAGCAGATGGGTGAAGGTCGACCTTACTTGGGATCCTCTACTATAAGCAGTCCAGCAGGCCACCAAGTGGTGCAGGCCACCGGGCATTGGCCCGGTGTCCCGGCGGCCCAGCACGCCCCTGACAGTAAGTGACTCAAAATTACTCTTACAAGCATTTCCGCCAACACACGGAATTTTTATTGACGCAAGAGCGCTAAAGCGCATTTAGTACCTTGACGGCGCTTTAAGTCCTTTTAGTATTGTATATTTGTTATATTGTATACAAATATCTCTGCATATTGTTGTGAATGTTGTGTCGTACATTAACAGTAGTTATTTATATAATAAAACTTATTTATTATACACAAAAAATAAAATTTAGAATTAGTGCAATTTTTAACATATAGGTAAATAAAAACTTTAAAATTAAATTTATATTGAAAATCTCATTGGAATTAAAATTTCACAAATAGTTCTAACCTATAAAAATTTAGGTTCAATGGATCTAAGACAAAATATATTTTTGATTGGAAAAACAATAAGTTCAATTACTGGCAAAAAGTTACCAACAAATAAAGAAGTTCTGCAACTACTGTACCATCACTCAAGAAATCGCAATAAATCTATTGATGACAGCTGTTCAATTGTTATACTTGAAGTGACAGGAATTTGGAGTGAAGCAGTAATTCAAACTCAAATTATTCACGTTGCATAACAAAATTAAAAAGTCTCTACGCAGAATACAGAAATGTACAAAAACATCTTAACCAAAAAAATAAAACAAAAGAGCAAGATTTGTCAAATAAACTCGAACAATTATTTGACATTGCTGACGGTGACGTTTTTAAAATGATTGACGAGGAGACAAAACAATTTTTAATTGATCAAAGAACTCGACGGATTTTTCATATAAATATTGCTGAAACAAATAATGAATTATTGCATTTGTTATGCAACGCGAATTAATTTGAGTTGGAATTACTGCTTCACTCCAAATTCCTGTCACTTCACGTATAACGATTGAACAGCTGTCATCAATAGATTTATTGCGATTTCTTGAGTGATGGTACAGTAGTTGCAGAACTTCTTTATTTGTTGGTAACTTTTTGCCAGTAATTGAACTTTTTGTTTTTCCAATCAAAAATATATTTTGTCTTAGATCCATTGAACCTAAATTTTTATAGGTTAGAACTATTTGTGAAATTTTAATTCCAATGAGATTTTCAATATAAATTTAATTTTAAAGTTTTTATTTACCTATATGTTAAATATTGCACTAATTCTAAATTTTCTTTTTTGTGTATAATAAATAAGTTTTGCGTCAATAAGAATTCCGTGTATTGGCGGGAATGCTTGTAAGAGTAGTTTTGAGTCACTTACTGTATTGAAGGAAAATTTCATAAAATTATACAAAACTTGAAATTCAATAAAAATTAGTTGACTGTGTGTTATAAATAAAGTCTCAAAAATGATTAAAACTAGAACCACCTACCTGTTATGCAGTCTATTATTTTCCAGGTTTAAAAATTGTATACCCTAATATCACCAGAATTATCTATTTTCAGAAATATACTAATAACTTTCATCGAAATAATAATAACTTTGCCGTAAAAGTAAAAAAAAATCAGAAAATGTACACAGAGTTTAACTTTACCTCGAATAACTTTTTAACAAGTGATTTAATCGAAAAATTATAAGAGACCTTTTTTGTAGAGCGTTCAATTTACTATGAGAATATATATGTCGCATTGCTGTAAGTCATCTTGCCTGGGAAAAAAAGAATTAATTGAAAAAAGTGTCAAAATCCCATGTAATTTGAATGGGAAATGTATCGTCTTTGGGGCAAGGTTTATGAATATTAAGAGTTTATTTTGGTCTAAAATTTTTTTTTAGACGATAGACTAAAAATTTAGGGGGCGTCGCAAGAAAAAAAATCAACTTGGTAAATAACGGACACCCTATTGAACAAGTACATCTACCAAATACATCACTAATTGATGCCACATTGCCAACACCTGCTGACTCGCAGGTAATATTATGTTACATATTTTAAAATGTTTTATTTTGTGAGTTAATTTAAAACCTCTAATGTATTCTCTTTTTCGTTTCATGTTATTATTTTATATGCATGTATATAAAATAATATATGAATGTAATTTGAATGTGATTGAAAAATAAAGATTTTTTATTATTATTATTCTACTGGAACATGGTCCAGTACTGGACGTGAAATACATAATAGAATTGCAAACATGGTTGTTATTAATTTTCTATGGTATTTTTTAGTTAGAGATTGTTCATTTGCCATCCACATCTGAAATATTTCATATGCCATGTTCCGACAGAGCTGTTACTCCCACAATAAGGCGTAGGAAATCTGTTTTAAGTCAATTTATTTTGCAAAAGCGAGATATATCGCCTAGGAAAAAAGCTCTTATGAGTGTAATACAAAGGAAGAAAGGGCATATTCGCAAATTGAGAAAACTTTGCCGAAACCGTGGTAGTCAATTAAAAGATATTGCTAATATCCACACAACTCCACAGTTTCAGAATGTTTTTAAAGGTAATTATTTTGATACAATACAATTTAGTATCCTTCTATACAGGGTGTCCCAAAAGTCAATGATATCCTTTGAAGGACTAATAGGTCAGCTCATGAATATCAAAACATGACCTTAGTAAAAAATCATTAGTTTTTAAGATAATGGCATTTTTATGAATTTTGTGAAACTTGACACATAAAATCAGTTTTTTGAGTGCCACAACTACAACATTCTATATTCTAGATTATATTATATTTTGCGTAACCCTAAATAAGACTGCTATTAATTACAATTCAAAATTAAATTAATAGTAGATTTTGTAGCTGTGGCACTAGAAAAACTGATCTAAGGTGTCAAGTTTTCCAAAATTCATAAAAATGACTATCTCAAAACTAACGATTTTTTACTAAGGTCATATTTTGATTTTCTGCTTAGTCATGAGTTGGTCTATTAGTCCTCCAAAGGATATCGTTGACTTTTTTGACACCCTGTATATGTGTATTATGACAAGAATTTCTTGTTGCATATGTATTAATACTTTCAGGGGTATTTTTTTTATTTTAAGATCTACCAGGTAGATTAAATTAAAGAAAATTTGCGTGATAATAAGCCTATTAAAATGAAATTTATAAATAGAAAAAAACAGCAGTTTTCAAAATATTTGAAAAATCACTGAAAACCTGCCAAAAATCGATATTTGTTATTCCTCTGAATTTTAAAGTTTCACCAATTTTGTTGCTACTATATTTTTAGTTACCATCATGTTTTGTTTTTCTTATGGCACCCATATTGAAATAAATAATAAAAAATCAATCAATCAAGAAATTCAACTACATTAGTTATGGAGGCTATTACAAAAATAAAAAATGGTGATGGTAACTCAAAATATAGTAGCAAATGAAAATGTAGATTAATGTGTATGTTAGCATGTAAAACTTACTTTTTCAAAATTTCCAGGAATAAAGATGTTATAACAATGTTTTGGGAACCGCTTTTTTCTAATTTATAAATTTTATTTTAATAGGCTTGTAATTTAACCAATTTTGTAGGTCTTAAAATAAAAAAGATACCTATATATAAATAGAATAAAAAGTATAAAAATATACAGGGTGCACCAAGTATCCTTCTATGTATATATACATAGAAGGATACTTGGTGCACCCTGTATATTTTTATACTTTTATTCTATTTAATAATAATAATTATTATTTTGATGAATTTCTATCCAACAACTTTAGTGATTTAAATGTTTGATGTTTTGTATTTTTACACCTTGTTATTTTATCCATTTTATTTATATTTACCTATATGTTCATTTGTATTTTTTATATTTGTACCTTTTTATCCCTCTGACCTCTGTAAGAATCTAGTATTTTTTGGCATTAATATTATTATTATTTTTAGGAATGTCTAACTCCACTGCTCAGTTTATTATTTCACAAATTCGGTGCTCTGGGCGTCCTCCACATGGAAGGAGGTGGACATTGGATGAGAAAATAATGTCTTTAGCTATTTTTAAGAAAAGTCCAAAATGCTACAATCTGTTACAAAAACTTTTTACCTTACCAGCTAAATCAACTCTAACTGCTCTCCTGGAAAAAGTACCCTTAAATGTTGGGATAAATAAACATGTGTTTAAACATCTAAGCGAATGTTTGTCAAAATTTTCTGAGATTGAACGTTTTTGTACTCTTGTATTCGATGAAATGAGTTTAAGGGAGCACATTGTGTACAACTCACGTACAGATTGTTTGGAAGGAGTAGAAGACTTTGGAACTTTTCGAACTGAAAAATTAGCCAACTATGCACTGGTTTTCATGGTACAAGGAGTGGTGAAAGCATGGAAACAACCATTGGCATATTACTTTTCAAATGGAGGAGTAAATTCCACTCAATTGGAAAGCTTGATAAAGGAGGTTCTGACCAATTTGCATAATGTGCAAATACCTGTAATTGCTACAGTTTGTGACATGGGTTCAGCAAACGTTAGAGCACTCAAGAATATGGGTTGCACTCAAGATTCTCCATTTTTTAAGTTTGAAGATAAAGTAATATATTCAATTTTTGATGTTCCTCACTTGTTGAAATGTACCAGAAATATGTTTCAAAAACATAATATTGAAATTCCTACTGAAGATGTTGTTTTTTTTTCCAATGAAAGCAGTACATCTGATCAGGTAATGCAAGCAAGATGGAGTGATATTATTAAAGCTTATGAAGAAGATAATAAGAATCCTTTAATTTTTCGTAACATGCATAAAATTAAGGATTACTACCTAAAAACCGTTGGGCAGAACGCTATGAAAGTTAAGATAGCAGCACAAACTCTCAGCAGAAGTGTTTCTTGTGTTATTTTTACGCTAGTGCGTTATAACGTGTTGCCCTCAAGAGCATTGGCAACTGCTAAGTTTCTTCAGGACATTGACGAAATTTTTGATAGTCTAAATGGTAGTGTAACAAAGCCTCCAGAAGGAAAACCATTTAGATGTGCAGTTAGTAAGGATACTAATCATCCCACATTTTGGAAAGAGGCAAAATCCAAAATTTCAAAATGGCGTTTTGTTAGGAACACTATAAAATCCAATAAGTTATGGAAGCCACCTAGCCAACAAGGATGGTTGTATACTTTAGAGGTACATAAAATGCATAATATGCATGTTTAATTATTTAAAATTATTTAAAATTTTAGGCCTTCATTGGGATTTGGAATCACCTTCAATCATTGGGGATTGAAAATTTACGGCCAAGATATCTAAATCAAGATTCATTGGAAAATTTATTCGGATTAATACGCTCTGGATGTGGTTGCAACGAGAATCCTACAGTAACTCAGTTTATTGGGTCATTTAAAACACAGCTAATAAATGGGCTAACAAATCAAGGCCTAAAAGGCAACTGTGAAGAGGATGAGCAGCAAATTTTAAGCGACCTTCGATCCTTTTTGGAATCTAATGCTGAACCAGTACAATCAACACCAAGTCAGACTCCATCATACTCTCAGTTTCAGGAAGTTTCTATTGATGTGGAAACATTAGTCAAGGAGGGCAGATTAGAATGTCTCTCTGTGGCATATGTAGCTGGTTACATTGTAAAAAGGATGTTTCAAAAATTTTCTTGTACTGACTGCCAAAAGCTATTAACTTCTGATGACCTTGAAGCATGTAATCAACTTATAGCTGCAAAGGAGTTTTCTGATAAAAGAAATAATTTACATTATCCTTCAGAAAATCTTGTTATAGCTATTGGTAGATTGATTACCAAAATTGAGGAGTTTATGAATGTGAACAAACATCAACTAATGCTCACTGACAAGATTTTCCAATACTTGGAGTCTAGTTTGGACTTCAATTTTTTCAATTTTTTAATTGGATGCCAGGAGCACCATGTATATGTTAAAGAGTGCATTATTAGAAGTTCATGCAAAATTGGTAACACAGGTCTGTGATTGGTAAGCATATTATGCTAAAATATAATTTATATGATTAATTGCAATATTTTACATTTCAGGTTTGCCATGGTTCTGTAAAAGAAAATGTAGAGAATTAAAATCTCAATCTAGAGAAAGAAAAATGAGGAAAATTTTGCATACATAAGTAGTAATCTTTGTAAGGCAAACCTATATTGTAAATTTTTTTAATTAAATATAACACAAAAATACCCATGGGTTATTTTTGTATTATATTTTTGGGTTATTTTAATTTTTTTACAACTTAAGTTAAATAACTAAAAAACAGACCAAAAAATCATAAATTTTGGCTCAAAATATAGATTTATTATTCAATTCTTAAAAATTGTTTAAAACATAACTAAAAAGCTAACAAAAAACTTAAAAAATCAATTAGGAATTGTAAAATATCTTAGATTTTGCTTCTAAATATTAACAAATCTGTACAAAATCTTTAAAATTGTTTGAAAAATAATTTAAAACTAGACCTAAAACTAAAACTATTAAAAATTGTATGAAGTTTAGTTTAATTTTGTAAATTATAACAATAAATGTATTTGTTTAATTACTAACATTGTTTTTTTAATCATTTCTTTAAATAAAATCATAAAAATAGAAATATCGTTTGAATTTCCCGCTCCCGCACAATATATTAGTATATAGCGCCCCCTATCAATGCACATCCACTGCATTCCAAAAATAATACAGAAATAAACATTGAGTCGGCTGTCTGGTGTTTGTCTGTGATCCCAATCTGAATGTGATTAGTTTTAATTTGAAATTGACAAGTCTCAATTTGAAGTTGAAAAGGTATAGTTTAAAATTTCAGCCATGAGCCTGTCGCCATAAAATTGGATGCGCAATGGTCCAAGCTCCTTCTCCCCCCTCTATGTCTCTGGTTAAGACTGACTGTCACTCGAAACCAGTGTTGCCAGATTTAGGCCTAAATATCCCTCACAAGGTATATAGGCCTATAGGCCCTTGATTTTAATTATTACGTTTATTTCTCCAGGCGCTTTCTGACTCGTAAAAAGATGTTCGACTATAGTCGTGTGTGTACGAACATATCTTTTTACGAGTCAGAAAGCGCTTGGAGAAATAAATCTAATAATTAAAATCAAGGGCCTACCTTGTGAGGGATATTTTATGCCTAAATCTGGCAACACTGCTCGAAATTGGCGTTTTAGAACTAGCAAAAGGCAACTATGATGACTTAAATAATCGACTAATATGATAAATCCAGGGACATATTCCATATCCTGCTGACCAAACAGACAAAAAGAGGCAGCTAAATTATTTTCTCTTTTTAAAAAGAAAATTTGATGAACGTTCTGGTACCAAATACTTTGCCTCACACCAACACTAAAACTAAAACCACCTAAAGATTTATCTTTGTTGAAAGGCAATGGTAAAAGGTTTAGAAAAACCTTATTTTTGGTAAAATTTGTAATTTTAGACTTTCATATGAAGGAACAAGGATAAAGAATGTGGTAAAATATACCATCATTTCCTTTAAAAGGACGGTAGGCGCAAATGGGTTAATTAAGCAAAACAAAAATGGGCTTGATAAACATCCAATTTGCTCTAAAACCCGGCACGAACAATGTGACTTTTTAGGCAAGTTTTAAAATCTCTGGGCTTTCTTTTTTTATAACTCGCAATTTAAAATATGCTATGCTGATTTTCACAAAATAAGGTTTTGTCCCAGTGTGTGACGTCAATGCTCTGCATTTTTAATAACCTATAATAATTATTGTAATGACTTAAGTCGGTGATAAGCCGGTTTTAAGCAATATTATGGCGACTGTTTTCTCACATTCTAATTCTTGTACGCTTTTTTTATGAATACAAATGTACCTATAATAGGTAGGTACCTACTAGTGACTTCCTAACTTGAATTTGACTTCCCCAAATCAAATCTGAAGGGACTGGCAAAAAAATTTGAGTTGGAGAAATTATTAAACCAGTGTTATTTCTGGGTTATAGAAATATTCTAGCTAGAAATTAGAGATAAAAATACATTTAAAATGGAGAGAAACATCAGTGTTCATGAAATTAGACAATAGAACTGCAGGAAAATTTAAATTCTACACATGATACTGCTGTGTTAATTTAATAAGGCATAACTGCATTCAACTTCATTTTGCAGCATGTTAGGTTATGTAAGATTTACTGGGCCATGCATACATATCAGTATAATGGATATATGATTTATAGCGACAGTTACACCTTTATTTCTAAACAAAATGAGATCATATGTTATAACATGTGGAGATGTAGATGCGCCTTTTTTCTGCAAAACGTAAATACGCCTACAATCCACACAGCAATTGACATTAAGGTCTGTTCGATCTCATACTAAAAATACTAAAAATCACTGCAACATTGCACATCATTCTATGGCGGCCATTTTTGTTGTTTACTATTCTAGTGCTTTGGGTTAAGGTTATTTTATAACCCACAAATTAACCTTCAAATTGACATTTGACAACCCTGATAGAATAAGGTTTATTTTTTACAAAAGAGGAGTAAAATGATTGTCTTACTGCGCTGTACATCATTTAATGGCGGCCATTTTTGTTGTTTACAATTCTTGTGCTTTGGGTTTGTACAGATTAATAATCGTTTTAAACGTTGTTTCTAACAGAGAGAGACTTGCAAGCCTTAAAAGAGTCCTCAAAGTGGTAAGAACAATCATTTTACTCCTCTTTTGTAAAAAATAAACCTTATTCTATCACCCAGACTGCAATGAAAGTTCGAAAATATTCCAGGAATATGCCCTATCATCTAGGAATAATCCGCTTCATTCTAGAAATAATCCTTGGGAATATTCCTAGAATGATCCTCTAAAACTTCCAGGCACCCCCTTGTGGAAATTTTTCTCTGAGAAAGTCTTACTTTCTCTGAAAAAGTCTGAATAATACTTATTAAGTCGGAAAAAGTCAGAATAAGACTTATTAAGTCGGAAAAAGTCTGAATAAGTCTTATTAAGTCAGACTAATAGCAAGATTTGGGAGTCTTCTGGAAGAGTTAATAAGACTTTTTCAGACTTAATAAGACTTTTAGTAGAGAAATGGTAGGTACCTATGGCGATAAAAATAAATATCCGAAATAATTCATAGAGGTTGTATTTGGTTATCGTAAAATAAAACACATAGACAAGTATTTATTAACATTTTTGCTGTTGTTATAAGCCAAGTTTATTGCATAATTACCTATATACTAACATAGGTAAGATGTAATAATTATAACAATTATAATTTTATACATACGATGCGCTTAACATGCTTTCATTGTTTCCAACATAGAAAAAGGAGTTAATATCAAGTCTATAGACATGATATTTTCGATAGACTCATAAGACAAATATGGTTGATCTTCGTTTTCATTCATCTTTGTATCATGGTTGATCTTCCTGTTTACGTACAGTGTTGCCATAAAAGTTCCTGACCATAAATTACAAAATACTAAAATAATAATAAAATTGTAACAATTAATAAAATAATTGTGCATATTTAGTAAATATACAATATTATTTACTGAAAATTTCTTTTGTTATTATTTTGATAGAAATTTGCAAATCACCCGCAAATATTATGAAAATACCCGATTTTCGAGTAAAATACTTGCAAACGGCAACACTGTGTCCCACTGACAGGTCAGCTGTGCTCTAATTGGTCAGCTAGCTAAGCTGGTCTCTCGATATTACGTCTTACGTCTATTGTTTGTAAAGTAAACAATGTTTAGATAGGTAAATATTTGCGTGTATCAAAAGAAACTATTAAAATAAAACGTACAGTGGCAACTCCTTTTTCTATGGTGGAAGCATGCATGTCAAGCGCATCGTATGTATAAAATTATAATTGTTATACCTAATTATTACATCTTACCTATGTTATTATATAGGTAATTATGCAATAAACTTGGCTTATAACAACAGCAAAAATGTTAATAAATACTTTTCTATGTGTTTTATTTTACGATAACCAAATACAACCTCTACGAATTATTTGGGATATTTATTTTTATCTCCGTAGGTACCTACCATTTCTCTACTAAAAGTCTTATTAAGTCTTAAAAAGTCTTATTAACTCTTCCAGAAGACTCCCAAATCTTGCTATTAGTCTGACTTAATAAGACTTATTCAGACTTTTTCCGACTTAATAAGTCTTATTCTGACTTTTTCCGACTTAATAAGTATTATTCAGACTTTTTCAGAGAAAGTAAGACTTTCTCAGAGAAAAATTTCCACAAGGGCCATCTAAGAACATTCCCAGTGAATGTTCTTTAGGTACAGTAGAAACCACGAATATATGAACGTGACTCATCCGACACATTCGTACGAAGCAATCTATCGAAGGTCACGGTCCAGTGCAGTCCTGTTTGTAAAAAATCTTGAGTGTAATGTTGGTTGCTATACTTATGATATATTTGCTTTTAAAGTTAAATAATTAACATCTAACATAATTAACATCTACGATAATTAAATAAAATGTAATTTTCTTAAAAACTAATTAATAAATAAACTTTTCTTTTAACTTTAAAGAAATATTCTATCATCTGATGACAGAACGTACACTCGTGGCGACATCTCTGTTTTTAATATCTAACAAATTTTTAGACCGATCCAACCTCACTTTCTTCCAATTAAATTCTTTGTCTATGGTATTTTTTGGAAACGTAGAAAAAGTATAGTCTGAAACACGTTTGGAATTGCATATTCCCCTCTCGTGAAACCGTCAAACTTGTTACAGAATATACCTACTATTCTTTTAACTGTAAACGCAAATATTTCAGAATTGGTGACAAAAAACAAAAATGTTTACGCAGGTCAGGTACAAAGTGAAAGATATTTAAATTGTGTGGATATAAAAACAACTTGCGTTAGTTTCACGAAATTTATTAAATATTGACAATTGTTTCGCTACACAGTAGCTTCTTCAGAATGTATTAAACTAATACTAGTACAAAATTTATATAATAAAAATATTTTTGTATTCTAGCCTAGAATTTCTAGGTAAGGATTTTTATACGACATCTACCTGTGTTACATAATATAAACTACTGCCACTACAACGTTTAAAACGATTATTAATCCGTAAACACACACCGTTTATTTAAAGTCCAAAAAACGTACAATAACAATTGCAATAAAGTCCAATAAACATGCAATAACAATTGCAATAAAAACCACTAGCACTACAACGTTTAAAACGATTATTAATCCGTAAACACACAACAGAAACACAATATGCAAAAACAAAGATCATATGACATATTAAAACAAATGGCCGACGGTAAAGTTGGTTGCCTTACTATGTAATAAAATAACATAAATGCCTAAAACACGAACTCTACTGAATATAAGTAACAAGCTAGGACACGCGTCATATGTCCATCTTTGTCCAACACCTAGGCAGTTTTACATCACAGATGGCGCATTTTAGACCGGATGCTTAAAAACCTACGTGTGAGTACATTTACCGCTGCATCGAATGTACAAGACAAGTAAAACATTACTGCTAGCATGTCTGAGATATGTTCGGCACCCGATGAGTCACGTTCATATATTGGTGGATTCTACTGTATATTTAAAAAACAATAAATTGGTTATATTTTATATTTGAATTATGTCTACTGACAAGATTATAGTGTTCAGTTATAGGTATAAACCACAGAGATGTGTTCAGAGACACATCAATGTCTCTGGGTGCGGTATAAAGAGTCTACAAAAAGGAAAAAATTAAAACTGGCGTTGAGTTCATCGGTAACTATCGGTTCTGTCCGAAATGAATAGGAGACTACCGGCGCCATTAATTCGCAGTCTCAGAATTGTCACTGTGTAAGAAGTATCTATAAAGTTGTTAAACGACCATTTTACGATTGAAAAAGGTAATTAATTGGTTTTAAACATTTTTTACGCATTGACTAGTACGAATATGTTTTGTTGAAGACTGCAACACAACACATTGGTGCTTGCCAGGGTTGGGTCAGTAGAAAACCTTAGGTAATTTACCTTGGTAGAAAAGGGTAGAAAACTTGTTTTCGACTTGCGTCGAAAACCTATAGGGTTTTCTACCTACGTAAATTACCTTATTCGACCTTCTCCTTCCACTTCTCTATAATTGATAAAAATTTGCCCTCATGCCAAAAATTATGTTGGGGTCTCCCAACCAAACGTGGCCCTTTTTTTCCCACCATAATAATGTTAAAAAACTCCAAATAACTTCAAATTTATGGTAGGTGTCTGATTTTTCACAACATTTAACAAATCATAATAAACAACAAACTTGCATAACCTCACATTTTTTGATATTTGACAGTATTCTACTTTTTTACGTTTTCTACCGTCGAAAACGTCGAAAAAGGTTTTCTACATGTCGAAAACAAAAATGTAGGTAGATACCCAACCCTGGTGCTTGCAGTAGTATTTATTGTTCTTTATGTACCTAAGGACAGCGCCATTAATTCGTTGTTTGGATTTTGTTTTAACCACGTTTTAGCATCGGTTAGTTCAAATGAATGAAAATGGTTCTTTTCACTCCCTTTATGACATTTCTTTGGGCAAAAAATGTAATATTTTTTGTTGTATAGTGTTACTGATACAGCAAGGTTTATTTTTAAGTTTAAAACTGTAATTTATACTAACACCTTTTCAATATTTGGGCATTAATTAACCTCAATTGCTATTGCTCATTGCTTATATACCGTACATTCATTTGTAAGCTATACATAGGGAAAATACATTGTAGGTGGACCAGACAAATCGAAGTCAGATAGCAATTTGGTTAACAAAGGCGCAACGCAGGCTCGATACCGGTCCGTAATATGTAAATTATTTATTTATTAAAATGTCTTTTTTATAAAAATGTTGTTTATTTTTTAAAGAATATTGTTATTTTTAGATAAAATGGGTTTGTCACAATTTTGCAGCTCTGTTATTATTAATACTATACTCCACTAATCAAAGTCCCACCACGTGATAATTGTATAAGGAATTTTTACTATGTTCCACCACGTGACTTTGATAAAAATACTTAAAGGTGCGTACTGACTTGCAACAAAACACTCCGAATGATCCAAACGCGCCGCGCGCGCTGCAACAAATTGTGCTAGTGAGAACCTCGCGCCGAACAGAACGGAACGCGCCAAACTTTTTCGGGCGATTGTCGGTAAATCGGATTTGCGCAAAGAGATTTTCGCCGAACGATTAGTTCGCAACTTTGCAGTGAGATGGGATGCCAAAAATGGGCTGTATTTTAATAAAAATAGATGACGTCTTGACCACTCTTTTCTTTTTTTCTTCTTCTTATTACTAACTAAAGCACTTATAATTAAAAAAGCACCAGCCGCTATTATTATTAAATCATCTGCATCCATCCTGACGAACACACCAAATGCGGGAACGCGACGAACACAGCAAATGCTCGCGAACGGCACGAACCTTCACAAACATGTTTGTGGCATTCGGCGCAGCGCGCGCGGTGCGTTTGGTTCGTTCGGAGTGTTTTGTTGCAAGTCAGTACGCACCTTAAGGTTAATTTTCTGTCAGTGTCAAGCTTATTTTATCCTATTTCCTAAATGCAATGCAATATATGAACTTTTTGTGTATAAAGGTCTTAATTTATAACACAAAAAATGCATATATTGTATTATTTTTAGAAAATAAGACGAAATTAGCTTGATACCGACAAAAAATTAACCTTAATTATTTTTATCAAAGTCACGTGGTGGAGCATAGTTCCTGTAAAAATTCCTTAAACCGGCGTAAGGAACATTCCCAAAACGTTCCTGGGTATAAGAGGCAATAAGGGCTGGGAATAATCCCCAAATTATATCAAGGAATATTCCCCTAACAATACTTGAGTCAGATACATGGAATATTCTTTTTATGATGCCTGGGTTAACCAAAAAGCTGACATTTGATTACGCCAGGAATATTCCTGAGAATATTCTGGGACGCTTGGAATAATCCTGACGTGTGCAGGGAATGTGATTTTGCGGTCTGGGCAGGGCTGTCAAGTGTCAATTTGAAGGTTAATTTGTGGGTTATGAAATAACCTTAAAATTGACATTTGATAGCCCTGATAGAATAAGGTTTATTTTTTACAAAAGAGGAGTAAAATGATTCTTACCACTTTAAGGTCTCTTGCAAGTCTCTCTGTAAGAAACACAACGTTTAAAACAACAAAAATGGCCGCCATTAAATGATGTGCAGTGTTGCAGTGATTTTTAGTATTTTTAGTACGAGATCGAACAGACTTTGTAATTAACATGGCAGTATAGCACATATTAGATATAAATAAATAAAACTTCCTTAACTTGAATCTGAAGGGACCAGCAAAAAATATGAATCTGAAAGGACCAGAAAAAAATTTGACAAGGAATAATTTGAGTTTGGTAAAGAAGTTGAAGTTAGGAAAGTTTCACTTAAAATGTTTTGGGACAAAATTGTTTATAAACAGGGCCGTTTCTGGCGAGCGTGCGGTGCAACATTTTGGGGGCGCAAAATCAAAGAGTCAATCGGTACTTTGTAACTATAAACTTTCTTGCAAATAAACAAATTCTTAAACATACTGTATGTTACATACATATGATAAAGGTTGACGCTATTTTTTTCGTCCGCTATAAAGCGCCTTTTGCCGCTTTGATATTAGCGAGTTAATTTTTTGTTGTTGATATAAGTATCAAAATAAATGGAAAGTAATTGTCAAAATATTTTTAGTGTTTCTTTGATAATTGCAGTTGACAGTAGCAAAGTTTAACAGTAGTCTACACAGTGCATGAGTTTGAAACTATAGGTACTCTCTAAACATGAATTAGTAAAAGTGACTAATTGCCATAGCGAAAAAGCAGCCACTAATAGCACTGTAGGGAGGTGAAAATATTACAGCTAAACGCTCGGACACGTAAACTTAATTTTTGGTCGTAGATTACAAATCCATGCTTGCAAGCATGGTTTAGCTGTATCAGGTCAAAATTCAAAGATATTGAAAACACACTATATAAATTTAAAAAAAAATCAATTTGGCTGGACCCACACATCAGTTCCAAATTTAAAAAAAAACAAATTCTTGCAAAATTTGAAGTTACTTAATTGATCAAAATGAACACGTGTCCCGGAGGGTTTTTTATAATTTAGGAAATTTAAAGTGTTTTTTTGCTAATTTTTTGTATTGAGTATAATTAAGGATATTATGTTAATTGAAATCGAAAGCATATGAATGTTGGCATAAGAGGCAAAATATATTATTTTACAATTTATAATATACCAGTATACAGTGTGTCCCCGGATCGGATTTCGGAAAAACTTTTTTAGACCTGATACAGCTAAACCGAGCACGGATTTGGAATCTACTATCAAAAATTATGTTTACGTGTCCGAGCGTATAGCTGTGATATTTTAAGAGTTGAAAATTTACCTACAGTGTAATTATAGTCAACAGCAAATGTGAAATTGTCCGCTGAATCCGAAAATGTCGTCAAAAGTTATAAAAGTACATAAAACAGTTTTGGAGTCAATTTTTCATATAATATGGAATTTACGATATCTCAAAAACTGCTCTACGTTTATAATTTTTGACGGTCTTTTAGGATTCAGGGGACAACTTTACATAATAATAAGCTGTTAAATGTCCAGCATACAAATTGCTGTGGACTACAGTTATTAGTGACTACTCTTTCACTTTAAAAACTAGTCATTTTTGACTAATTCATTTTTAGAGAGTACTAGTCTTTTGGGATTCAGGGGAGAATTTTTCATAATAAGCTGTTAAATGTCTAGCATACAAATTGCTGTGGACTACAGTTATTAGTGACTGCTTTTTCACATTAAAAACTAGTCATTTTTGACTAATTCATTTTTAGAGAGTACCTACGTCACTAAAAACCAGTTGAAGTTATTATATTGTTTATATAGTTTTTTTTGTTTTCTTAAGAGTATTTTTATTACTAAATATTTTTTGTGATTTTGTTTGTTTGGTAATTTATTAATATTTTTTTAAATTTTAGGGCTTAAAATTAAAATATTTTATGTATTATATTTAAATATAAAAGGGGCGCACCAAAGAATGCTGCACGTAGGCGCCAGACACCCCAGGAACGGGCCTGTTTATAAATATATTTTAGTTAAGACAGACTACACATGGGACATGTAAATTACCTGTCACTATCAAAAATACTAAATGGTGTTACTTTTTTAGCTTCTTTAAAATCACCTATAATTTGTGGATCAGCAACTAATAATATTTTCATACAGTCTTCTTCATTTTTACATTTCAGTTTATTCCAGCTAAATGTATTTATGTAATACAAATATATTTCAGTATAAATTGTAAAAGATGTAAGGAAAACGAACCATGATAAATAAAATTTTCTTCTAGCCAATAGTCTAAAAATTAAATTACTTAAAATATTATAAACCTAATTAGTGGTCAACCAACCTATATATTCTCATTTTTTCAACACAAAAACATACCATACTTATTATTAAAATTTTAGGCGTTTTGAATTAATTTTCATAAAGAAATTTTATACCTTCATACGTACTAATTGAATTAGGTTATTATTTACATAATAATAAAAATTATAGTTTTAATTTTTATGACATGTTGTTAAACCCAGTGAAGTAAACATAAACGCTGCGTTTAAAAACGCACAGATTATAAACGTCAAATTGTTTTCAAAACCATGCTGTCCTTAAACCAAGGATACAAGTACGATACACATTATGCTGCAGCATCATAAATTATGATTCATAATGCACATGCATATATAAGTATATGTGCACATGTTATAGCTATCTCTCTCGCACCGTGTGACGTCTTGTGCGAACCAAAAGCGTGATACACACAAGAAGGTCTGTTCTGTGTGTGGTCTGATCTTTAGCAGTTCGCGCAGACTGAATATCACAAAATACTTGCCGCCATATTGTTTGTTTACGTTTTAAGCGGGTAGATTTTGATTTGGTTTAATTTTGTGACTTATTTGCCTTCATACAGACTTATAAACGTTGTTAGGTGTTTGAACCAGTTATTTAGTTGTTTATTTGTGTTTTGACTGTACTCAGGGCCGGATTTAGGCTTGGGCCACATGGGCCCGGGCCCAGGGCGGCAAATTTTTAGCGGCGGCAAAGTTTGAAGGCCAGTTAAAATTTTGCTAAAACATCAAGAGCGTTTTATGCAGAATTTTTGTTTTCACTTAGATTTATACACTAATTAAAACTATAAAAAGTTGGAAGAGAAGTTTTTTAATACATTAGATAATTTTATGTCAGACTACACTATTGTTCTGCGTAGTGCGTCACTGCGTAGAAGGGCGGCAGTCGATGTAGGTACACGAGGCGAGTGGGGCGCGACCAGCGTTGCCAGAGCACGAAAAATTTCCGTACTGATTTGGAATGAAAAACGTACTGATTTTAATAAAAAAGTACTGTTTTCAAAAAAATACAAGATGTTAATATTTTGACGTACACCTCGTTTCTTATTGTAGTACACGTTCATCGCCCATAATGGCGGGTGGGGGCGTTGCAACCACATACTTAAAGTATAAAGCCTGATTTATAGATTGCCTTCCTTCCTTCCTCCCGTAAAAGATGAACAATACGAAAATCGTAGTGCCATTTATAGTACAGGAATCTTTAAACTGCACAACGGTTTTTGTACTGTTCATCTTCTACGGGAGGAAGGAAGGAAGGCAATCTATAAATCATGCTTAACTGTGGGTTCATAATGACCGTTAGAAATTCTAACTTAGAATAAGCATAAGAAATACATAACAATACCATACCTATACCTACTTAAAACATAATCACAACACACAACGGCCTGCAACGCACTAAACTAAATTATACTATATATCAGTGTTACCAGATTCTGTCAAAAAAGGACCGTACGTTTCGTTCGAATTTACCTTAATTACAAAATGACACAATGAAACAATGCAAATAAATGCAATTATGTCAAGTTGACGTTACTTAATATTGTTCATTGAGTCATTTTTGTAATTAAGGTAAATTCGAACGAAACGTACGGTCTTTTTTTGACAGAATCTGGTAACACTGCTATATATATATAAACTAAATTATACTATATAGATGTATATAATATTTAATTTAGATGATTCTTTACTTTTAAGCCTATATACACTTTTAAGTTTTTGGTTTTTTTAAGGTCTATTGACTTTTAATCTTTTCGACTATTTAGCCAGCTCATTATTATATATTTTTATGCTCGAAAAACAACACCCAAGGCTGTGACCGGGAATTGAATCCGGTACCTACCGTCACTTTTAAGTTTTAAATTATAACATTAACTGTCAAATCCAGGCTGTGTTGCCAGGTCGCTTTTTAATTGTGGCGCCACCGCTCTACTTGGTAAGTTGGCAACACCGAAACCTTTGGTATGAAATAATAGAACAAACCCCAAGAAAACAAGTAACACCGCAGCCGGCAACGCTGTAAGGCAAGGGTTGGCAGCAGCGAAAGAAAAGCATCCAAAATAGGCAACCAAGATTTCACAAATCTTTCAAACAAATTGTATGATTATATTCAATTTTGTTTTTTTGGGAAGGAAATTTCGCAAAAAGTACTGAAACTATAAAAGTAGCACTGACGTACTGACAAACCTCGAAAAGTACTGATTTCAGTACAAAAGCACTGGCACTGGCAACCCTGGGCGCGACTCTAGCTTATTCGCTGAGTCATTCGTTATTCGGGGTAATGATGCGTTGGGACCATGGGCGGCAAATTCGTAAATCCGGCCCTGACTGTACTAGTGTACCTTTTTGAACCTCAATTGTGCAAATCTTGTGTTTAACCAGTAAGTAAATTCTAATTCTAAAATATTAGGACGTTTTTTATAACTCTTGGTATAAAAAGTAAAAAAAGGGCAAGTAAAAACCTTAAAAAAGTTTAAATTAACTGGTAAAATACATAAATATATATTTTTAATTTTGACAGATTAGAGGTTTTAATTTGTTCCATAATTTGTTTCTATAATAAACCATAGAACCTATGAACAAACAAACTATAATATAATAACTATAATTTCGGGGAATTTAAACTACCATAACGGCCGGTATCAAACTTCTATTTCGGGGATTTTAAAATACCCGCGACAAGATGGCGGCAATTGTTTGATGACGTAGGTGCGTACAACTGCACCGATTTTGGTTTAAATTTTTAAGCTAAAGAACAGACCTTGTTGTGTGGATTGTAGCCTGATATAGCCTATAGGCCTATAGGCTATAGGCTTTGATATAGATTGTCTTCCTTCTTTCTCCCTTCCTCACAGTGTTGCCAGCAGTAGAAAAATGTAAGTACTGAAATGGCAAAAAAACGTATTGAATGTGAAAGATACGTACTGACTGGTTTTTTTTCCAATTTTGATAAACAAACATTAAACTTATAGGAACGTAATTTTATTTTGTATTTTATCAATAAACACATGCACATAAATAAACTATAAACATCAAAAGAACAAAATTGATAATAATTATTATACCTTTACAAAAAAACTTCGAAATAAACAATATTGTTGGTAAAATAAAAAAATAGTCTACCTATCGATAATTAATTTTCTTTTTTTAACAAAGATTGAGGTATTTGGCTTCAATAATTGCTGTAAACTTTTTCGACGTTTTTATCTTATTCCCATGAGCAGAGTTCTAGGACGATTCTTGGCGAACTTGGAACAAACCTTATGTCAACACTGAGAAGACAACGCGCGCTGCCAACAGTTTAAAACTTAATTTACCAGGATACTAATGGCGGGTTTACGAGTCACTCGCGTGCGTTTGGAGGTCGCGTTTACGCGAGCTAGCCAACGCGCGCGACTGATTTAACTCATGGTGGGCAATGGGATCGTTTATAAGTGACCTCGCGTGCGTTAAAAGGACGCGTGCGCCAAATCTCAGCCAGTTTGACGCGTCTTGGTTTTTATCCGGGGAAAAAACTTTACGCCGTAAAAAGATCGCGCGCGTTGAAGCCGATATCACGTGACATGGCCAGCCAATGGCATCAGCCGTAAAATTAGCAGACGAGCAAAATTCATTAATATTGCGGTTCGGCGAATTAAAAATGGGTCCATTTTCCCAAAGTATGAGAAATTAAAACACACGCACTGAGGAACCAGCTGACGTTTGAAGGTGAGCAAACGCGCGCCTTTGAAACTCGTAAATGGGGTCGCGTCAGGAAGAACGCGTTGACGCGAAGGCCCAGGAAACGCACGCAAACCTCAAACGCACGCGAGTGACTCGTAAACCCGCCATAAAACAACAATTTTTTTTACGCTGTGGCTCCCGTCCCGAGGCGGGACTTAAGTTCAGTCCCGATTGACGTCATAATTTTAAGATTTGTTATGTTATAATAAAATAATAATATTAATTTGTACCTGTATACATGTTAAGGGCACTTTAGTTACGTCATGAAACCAAACCAACCCAAACTCAACAACACAACCCAACCGACCCCGCCCCATTGGGCCCCCCCCCGCCCCATTGAGCAAAAAACCCAACTAAAATGGGCAAATTTATGTTACGATAAAAATAAAACACTTTTTAACAAAGAAACAACAAATTTATAAAATAAAAAAAATAAAAAAAGTTTGACAACTTCTAGTGGAATCGAACCCGGTACCTCTCGCATGCCAAGCGACCGCCCTACCATCTAAGCCATCGAGCTTGACACAAATTATAAAATCTCGGGGAATAAAAACCGATTTACAGTGTGTGACGTCAATCGGGACTGAACTTAAGTCCCGCCTCGGGACGGGAGCCACATCGTTTTTTTTAACGCTGTTGCTAGTGCACCGCGTGCGGTGTACTATTCTGCACCGCCAAATTATATATTACGTCATAAACCCAAACCAACCCAAACTCAACAACACAACCCAACCGACCCCGCCCCATTAGCCCCCCCGCCCCATTGAGCAAAAAACCCAACTAAAATGGGCAAATTTATGTTACGATAAAAATAAAACACTTTAACAAAGGAACAACAAATTTATGAAATAAAAAAGTTCGACGACTTCTGGTAGATTTTATGTTATGATAAAACTAAAACAAATTAACCAACCCAACCGAACACTGTTTAACAAAGAAACAACAAATTTATGAAATAAAAAAAGTTCTTAGAATCGAACCCGGGACCTCTCGCATGCCAAGCACCCGCCCTACCATCTGAGCCATCTAGCTTGTTGTCAAATATTAAACGCTCGGGGAACAAAAACGGATTATAATTATGACGTAATTGGCGGTGTAGAATAGTACTAGCAACAGCGTTTTTTTAAATAAAGAGAAAAAAATCTAAAACTGGAAAACGTACTGAAAACCATCAACGAGGTACTTGCGTACTTTTTTTAATTCGAAAGTACTGAATTTGGTACAAACGTACTGACGCTGGCAACACTGCTTCCTCACGTAAAAGATGAACAATACAAAAACTGTTGTGCTGTTTATAGATTTTCGTATGGGAATCTATAAATGGCACTACGATTTTCGTATTGTTCATCTTTTACGGGAGGAAGGAAGGAAGGCAATCTATAAATCAGCCTTAACTGAGTTAGGCCCGGTTTGTTTGTTAAGTAAACTTTTTTTGACTTATATTTACGTCGGTTGAACGTCAAGTAGTAACCAGGGGGTGAAACTCATATAGGAATATGCGCAACAAGCGCCTCCCGAGCAACGTTGCCGTATTTTCTTTTTGTGGCTTAAGTCATCTTTTTTAATAATTATTTTAACTGTCAGTTTTGACTTCTGTCAACAATAGAAAGAATATTAATAACGGTAAAGATCATAGATAATAAATCATAAAGATCTATTTATAAGCTTTTAAGTATTTTTTCAGTTTTTTTCATATGTATTGCTTTCCCTTGAAGTTACAATAAATCGGTTGCTTTTATAATGTTTTTTTGGAGATTGACATGCCTATTAAATAATTAATTTGTATGTAATTTATTACGATTAGTTTTTTTGCAAAAACCAATACTACTTAATAATATTGGGACATTTGCTTTAATAGGGACTATTGTTGTTTGAAAGTAATTTCCAGCGTACTGATGTCCCTGGTGGAAGAAGTTATTGAAATTTTTACTTTTGTTAAAAAATGTAATGCATTAATGGACATCAAAATTTTTTTAATACATGTACTTATGTTTTTTTAGGGCCAAAACCGATGCAGGAGGGAAGTTTTATACCTTCTTTCACTTCTAAACCCATTCAAAATACAGTTGCAATGTTTGTATATTCTTTAATTTATTTTATTGTTAAAATTAGTGTATTATAACCATTTACTTTTTAAAATAAATAAATCTTTGCAACTATTTTATTTTATTGGTCAAATTTAAATAAATTAATATTATAATTATTAATACATACAAAATAGATAAAGCCGGCCCTGTAGTATAAAAGTTAATAAAATATTTGCATAGATAAGTTATCTATGCAAATATTTTATTAACTTTTATACTACAGGGCCGGCTTTATCTATTTTGTATGTATTAATAATTATAATATTAATTTATTTAAATTTGACCAATAAAATAAAATAGTTGCAAAGATTTATTTATTTTAAAAGCGCTGCCAGATTTGGGGTTTTTACCCCAAAATGGGGGATTTCATCTTGCTTTGGGGAAACTTTGGGGTAATGCTCGATTTGGGGTATTATGGGGTTTTTTAGGAAATTCCAGTAACTTCTTTGATATTTATGTGAATTAATTCACATAAACATCAAAGAATTATCTAGTTAAATTTTAATAACATTGTAAATTATAATTATTATAAACTATTAGTTTTATTTTTTGGTTTTATTACTACAGGATTATCGACAGCAAGTTTTGCCAACTTTTTACGAACCAAAACACTGTGTCGTATTGGTTGCCCAATGTATTGGAGCCTACCACAGACCACCAAAACAAATGGACGGATTTGTTTACGTTTAAAAAGCGAGTAAAGCATAGTTTCACATTCTAAACACCGTCGAAAGAAACACGGCTTCCAACGTTGTCAGAAGTATATATTACACGCCTTTTTGGACGTTCATCATATTCTTTTTCTATGTTCATCATAACATAATGAACATTAATAATTACCAGTAGGTAACTCGTTTGAATAATACAAAAATTATAAAAAGGATTTGTTCATCATTGTCTCTCTATTTTTCTCTATTTAAAGAAAGTAAATAATTTAATAATTATTAAAATTAAATATTAACAACGTTGGTAAATTCGTCATATTTGACAGCATAGAAAAAGGTTGACAGCTTGATGTTTTGTGTTTTCGTTTGTGTATTTCTATCGTGTTTAAGTTAATTATGGAGTTTAAATACATTATTTTTTACTAAAAATAACAATACATGGAAATATCGTTTGTAAGTACCTACCTACTTATTATTTTTTTTAATCCCAATACGTCACTGGAAGAAAACATAAAATTCTATTTAATTTAACCTTAGAATTCTAACCTAAGAATTTAACGCTTAGAATGTGACGGTTTGTTGACGTCACTGGAAGAAAACATAAAATTCTATCCAATTTAACCTTAGAATTCTAACCTAAGAATTTAACGCTTAGAATGTGACTGTTTGTTGACGTCACTGGAAGAAAACATAAAATTCTATCTCCAATTTGACGCTTAGACTGTGACCGTTTGTTGAGGGCAAACAAATCATTGTTATTGAATGGCAATGCGCCGTCCATTTGTTTTGGTGGTCTGTGGAGCCTACACAAGGAGCCCGAACTTAATAGGGGAAATTGACAAAACCTGCACAAGTCTTTTTTTTCACCACCAGCGGCGCTGATTGTCGATGCGTACTGACGTCTGCTCTTTTGGTAGCGTTTTGGTACAAATCAAACAAATGTTTATTAATAAACGGAACACCAGCGCCCTTTTAAGATTCTTGTTTACATGAAGTTCGGAATCCTTTTGTAGGCTCCATAGTTCTTCATATAAAATCCCGAATGGGTATTTTAGATTTTGACATTAGGCAACCCATTTCGTAAGAAGTTGGCAGAACTTTCTTTAAAGTAGTATTCAGCACATAGATAATAAAACAAGCAGCTCACGGGAGGAATTGGTGCCAAACCAATTTTCAAGTTTAGACTGGTGCCCGAGAATTGACAAAAAGGAGTACAAAAAAATTAAAATATAGAATGTATATTATCATACGCTGTGTGACACAGCCTGTGTCTATTCTCACCAGGGTTGGGTCAGTAGAAAACCTTAGGTAATTTACCTTGGTAGAAAAGGGTAGAAAACTTGTTTTCGACTTGCGTCGAAAACCTATGGGGTGTTCTACCTACGTAAATTATCTTATTCGACCTTCTCCTTCCACTTCTCTATAATTGATAAAAATTTGCCCTCATGCCAAAAATTATGTTGGGGTCTCCCAACCAAACGTGGCCCTTTTTTTCCCACCATAATAATGTTAAAAAACTCCAAATAACTTCAAATTTATGGTAGGTGTCTGATTTTTCACAACATTTAACAAATCATAATAAACAACAAACTTGCATAACCTCACATTTTTTTATATTTGACAGTATTCTACTTTTTTACGTTTTCTACCGTCGAAAACGTCGAAAAAGGTTTTCTACATGTCGAAAACAAAAATGTAGGTAGATACCCAACCCTGATTCTCACGCCAACGTGAACACAATTTAATTTTTATTCTCACGCTAACGTCAAAATTTTAAGATTTTATGTTACGATAAAACCAACTAACCCTACCCAACACTTTTTAACAAAGGAACAACAAATTTATAAAATAAAAAAATACAAAAAGTTCGACAACTTCTGAGTATCGAACCCGGTACCTCTCTCATGCTAAGCGACCGCCCTACCATCTGAGCTATCCAGCTTTACTTTAATTTTATAACGCTCGGGGAATAAAAACGGATTTAGTGTGTGACGTCAGTCGGGATCAAATACGAACACCATTTCCTTCCGTGAGCTTTATCTAGCCGCTTATGATAATAAATCATACAATTGTTATTTACGATTTTTTTTTCAGTGTGTATTTATTAAAAATTGACAAAGACGTTGTTGACGCCACTTTAAAATAAATCGTTTCGCGCGATTTTTTATTTGGGGTATTTTGGGGTTTTTAGCTGCAACATTTGGGGGAAATTCAAGTTTTCAATCTGGCAGCGCTGTAGATAACAAAGCCTTATATTTGGAGTACGGCCCTAATAGAGTAATTGCATCAAAAATGAAAATCCATAAAAACCTTTTTAATGTAATCTAGAGGTAAAAACACATTGCAAAAATATTTTTTTATATTCCAAAAGTTCAACCCGGCCCCAAAATATCAAATTAAAAAAAAGGTACTTTTCAAACGTTCCGAACTCCCGCCAAATTGCATGACGTCATAAGCTCCAACTGTCAGAAATCAAGATGTCAACAAATAATAAACACCGATAATGTTTAACATGGAAAACGCGAAACCAAAAATTGGTTGTAAATATTGTTTTGTGCCTTGTTGTACAAATACAACCTGGAAAACTCCTGGGAAAGTTGTCCCTTCAATTATCAAAAGCAAAGTTTATGACCCTACACTGAGAGTAGTTACGGCTCAGCCGTATTTTCTTGGGTTTATTAATATTTAACATACCTATTCAAACCAAATACCTAGTAAACGACATTTTATTTTACTTACATTAAAATGATCCTTAAAATGATCAATAAAATGTTGACTGCGGTGACGATGTTTTGATATCGCGCCGAGCTATTTTAATCCACTTTATCCTTATTTTCCCTTTTGGCACGGTGATAAACCTTTTCCCAGGAGTTTTCCAGGTTGTATTTGTACAAGGCACAAAACAATATTTACAACCAATTTTTGGTTTCGCGTTTTCCATGTTAAACTTTATCGGTGTTTATTATTTGTTGACATCTTGATTTCTGACAGTTGGAGCTTATGACGTCATGCAATTTGGCGGGAGTTCGGAACGTTTGAAAAGTACCTTTTTTTCAATTTGATATTTTGGGCCCGGGTTGAACTTTTGGAATATAAAAAAATATTTTCGCAATGTGTTTTTACCTCTAGATTACAATAAAAAGGTTTTTAGGGATTTTCATTTTTGATGCAATTACTCTATTGGCAGGCGTTTATGACGTTTGTGTTTCTTAAGATGTTCTGTGTTCTTAAGTTTATCACAGTTAGAAACTATATAATATACTTTTTCTATGGTTAGAAAGCTGGGAGAGGTGTCATTTTGCAGCATTTTAAATGCTCTTTCAAATGACATGGGAACTTTTATCGGACCCTAGGGTTATTTTTAAATAAACTACGAATATATACAGCTGTATATATTCGTAGTTTATTTAAAAATAAAACTATAAATGAGGTGTGTTTAAAGTGATTTTGGTGTCAACATGGAGCCTACTATTGTAAGAGTGCAGTGTTATTATAATAATCCAATGAAAAAAACAAATCATTTTATTAGAGACAGAAAAAAACTGAGAAAAGTCCGAGCATGGATGACTGGATTATTTCCACTAATGCCTATTAGCTCCATGATTTGTCATACCTGCAGGAAAGATGTAACGAAACTTAAAAATAATGAGCCAAGTACTAGTGCTAAAAATGCTGAAGCTGAGGATTCTTCTGGATCGGAGGAACTCATCCATGGCAATGACCCTGCCTTCACTTCAACTTCAACGGCTGTTGAGTTACTTAACATATCACTTCAAGAGCTAGGTGAGTCCCACATCTAAGCACTATGCGACAAAGAAATTGAAAAAAATCTCTTCAACAGTGAAACGTAACCTTTTTGTTGCTGCTGAAACTTCTTCATCGGATAATGAAGATGATATTGATGAATCGGTTCTCCAAAATCTAAAAACTAACTTTTTATGTTCTACAGATAGGACAAAAAAAATAATGATACTTACAAGTTTGCCGGAAAAGTGGAGTGTCAGGAAGATAATGAGAGAGTTTAATGCTCCAAATTACATGGTTCGGCGATCAAAACAAATTTTGAGAGAAAAGGGGTTTATGGAAGGTCCAAACCCCAAACCAGGCAAATATTTACCATTAGAAACAGTAGAAAATGTTCATTCGTTTTATGATAGTGATGAAGTAAGCCGGGCAATGCAAAAAAAATAATGATACTTACAAGTTTGCCGGAAAAGTGGAGTGTCAGGAAGATAATGAGAGAGTTTAATGCTCCAAATTAAATGGTTCGGCGATCAAAACAAATTTTGAGAGAAAAGGGGTTTATGGAAGGTCCAAACCCCAAACCAGGCAAATATTTACCATTAGAAACAGTAGAAAATGTTCATTCGTTTTGATAGTGATGAAGTAAGCCGGGCAATGCCGGGTATGAAGGATTGTGTAACAGTTACTAAACCAGATGGAAGTAAGACTAAAATTTCTAAAAAAACTTATTTTGTGCAATCTTAAAGAAGCTTATAAACATTTCAAAGACATGTTTCCTGACATTAAAATAGGTTTCTCTAAGTTTGCTGAGCTGAGACCCAAACAGTGCATTTTAGCTGGGCAAAGTGGCACACACTCTGTTTGTGTGTGCACAACTCATCAAAACATTAAGTTGATGATATAAAATGCAAAATATTTTAACAAATGGAAACCTAAAAAATTACAAGCAATGCATTGCAAAAATGCTTTGTAACCCATCATCAATAGCTTGCAACGTGGGAAATTGCGAATATTGCCCTGGAGTAACTGAAATCCATAAAATGTTACAAGACTCTTTCGATGAAAATTTTATTGAAAAAGTGGGTATCGGTTGACCGCTGTAATCTGGAGACCTTGAAAAAAACTTCCGAAGAGTTTATCGATTTATTTTGTAGTAAGATGTCCGCTTTGGTTAAGCATATGCTAAAGTCATGCATGACTTTATCGCCAAGCAACAAGGTGCATTCCTTAGAACACGAAAGAAAATCTTCATGATTCAGAATTTGTCGTTGTGATTTTTCCGAAAATTATAGTATAGTTCTTCAGGATGAAGCACAGAGTTATAACTGATATATATATATATAGTGATATATCACTGAACAAGCCAACAGATTACGATTCATCCTTTTGTTATATATTACAAACAAGAAGACAACATTGAACATTTGAGCTTTGTTATTATTTCAGAATGCTTACAGCACAACACAGTAGCTGTTTATACATTTCAAAAGAAGCTCATTTGTTATTTAACAAACAAATTTCAAAAGCTTCCAAGAAAGATATCTTATTTTTCTGACGGTTCGGCCGCTCAGTATAAAAATAAGAAAAACTTCCTAAACCTTTGCCTTCATGAGGAAGATTTTAACATAAAAGCTGAGTGGTACTTTTCAGCAACAGCACATAGGAAAGGGCCATGCGATGGAGTAGGCGGTTCTGTTAAAAGGCTGGCAGCTCGCGCTAGTTTGCAAAGGCCATATGACAACCAAATCCAAACCCCACAAGATCTCTTTGAGTGGGCAGTAGAAAACATACCAAAGGTAGATTTTGCCTTTTCCACTCAAGAGGATTATGCTGTTTCAGAAATGTTTCTGGAAAGCCATTTTAAACAAGCACTAACCATTAAAGGAACACAACAGTTCCATGCATTTATTCCCAACACTAAATCAGAACTATAGTATACTAGTGAAACACTTTTCAGATGAAATGCAGGGTTGGGAATGTGGCTAAACCAGTGGACACACTGAAGTTAGAAGACGTTTCAGGCTATGTCACCACTGTATATGACAAAAACTGGTGGCTTGGCTATGTTTTAGAAAAAGATGAAGAACATGATGAAGTGAAAATAACTTTTCTTCATCCTTGTGGGCCAGCATCATCATTCTCTTGCCCTAGACATGCAGATGTCCTATGGCTTTCAGTTGTGGACATTCTAGCACGAGTGAATCCTGTTACACCAACTGGAAGAACGTACGCTCTTGGAGGAAGTGATGTGAAGCTAACTCAAATTGCATTTTCAAAAGTTAATCAGTAATTACTGATTCGAATCATGTACACCTTTCGCTAGTTCTCTTAATTTCGGGGGCGTACAAGATATATCATAATTTTTTACCATTTGCAACATCGACCGCATTCCTTGCATATGGTCAATTGAACAACTGTCAAACTCACCGTCAGTGTTGCCAAATGCTTTATACTAATTTTCTTCAATTTAACCTTAAAAATTCTTCAAATTTCTGCAGAGATGTAAAACGTCATTTTGTTATTAATTAGTTAACAAAAAAACCTAAGTTCTGAAGTAAATAGATAAGAACCTTATAAGGTACGTAGGTTAATTTACCATAACCCACAAATTAACCTTAAAATTTACATTTTGATAGTTTAATATCAGCCCTGAAAGTATAAGGTTTATTCTTTACAAAAGAGGAGTAAAATGGTTGTCCTTAGCACTTTCAGGCTTACGTTTAAAACAATTTGTATATACAGCACAAACCCGAATCACAAGAATTGTAAACAACATAAAAATGGCCGCCGTTAGAGTATGTGCAGTGGGTTGCCTAATTTCGTGATTTTTAGTATTTGCGAAACAAGATAGAACAGACCTTGTTGTGTGTATTGTTGCACCAGTGATGTAATTCAAGTCGTAGAGTAGTTATAACATTTTACCGAGAGATGTCAGAATGCATACGAAATGAATAAAATAACTACATTTATATCATATTACAGTGTTCAAATCGAGTTAAAGAATTAAATAATCTAGAAAATTTTATGAAAGAAAATATGTGAATTTAAAAAATTCTTCATATTTTAGTGGTTTTTGTTAAATATTCTTCTTTTCTTCATTAGCTCCCGATGTAGGCTAAAATTCTGCATATTGAAGAAAATTCTGCATTTCTGGCAACACTGCTCACCGTAGTAAAATTAGCTGCCTATTGAATTTTTATTTTTTAAATGATTTTTTTTATTTTGTAAAAGCCTTTTCAACTTGAAAATTTCAGAGCAGATTTGACACAAAATAGTATGTGTACCACGGGCGGAAACGTGATTTTGATCGTGTGATTGCCGCACTCGCATTTTATGCTCGTGCGGCAAACTTCACACTTGTCAAAATCGCTTTCTTTCCGCCCTTGATACACAATGTACTATTTTAACGAATCAACTGCCCATGGGCATTAGTTAAAATGTCAATACGTCTATGACGTATAGATTAATCGTTAACCGTATTGTTCGTCTTACGGGAGGAAGGAAGGAAGGCAATCTATAAATCAGGCTTAAAAGTTTTAGCTTTAAATGACCTATCCAAAACATAAAAAGTGTATTTTTATTCAATGACCCAAAATGTTAATACAACTTACTGAAAATAGATGGCGCTAACAGTAAAAAAAAGTTACCTTTTTTCTAAATCTGTTAAGTCTGATTTATAGATTGCCTTCCTTCCAACCTCCCGTAAAAGATGAACAATACGAAAATCGTAGTGCCATTTATAAATCAGGCTTTACCTTTTTAAAGACAAAGTTATTACCTTCAATAAAACCAGCCTGGCAACACTGTGTGAGTCGCACACTGTGCGATTGTCAACGTGAAAATATACATAACCACAATTTGAATAAATTTTCTGCTCATTAATTAAACTTTTTAAATTTTTATCACATTATAGTGTGTAGGTATACCTACAAATTATTTTGATTAAATACATATTTCCAAGATAGTATTGTGCTTAATATATTTATAAAAAATAAGGTAAGAACGTTTATCACAAAATTTATTAATACTAACAGTTTAATTTTTATATTTTTTAAAACACAATGTATAATACCATTATTATTGTTTATTGGTCATCTTTTATAATTTCTTCTATTAAACGTTTTCTTTCCTCAGCTTGTCTTAACCTTGTTAAAGTTATACTTTCAAAATCAGATTCTTTTATTAATGAGCTTGTAGCTTGGGCAGATTTAGGTGATCCATAAATCCATTCTAGTTTTAAAGGATTTGATGTTAATCCGATTTCATAATTTACTGCTGTCTCCTAAAAAATATTCCGAACATTCAATTTGGCAAACAATTTAAAAAACTTACTGCAGCATGTCTATCTTTAAATTCAATAATTGCACTTCCTTTTTTCTTTGATGAAAGGATGAGAATATTAATGTCTCCATATTTCAACATACATTTTTCCAGTATCTCTTTTGTGTATCCTCCATTCTTGGGATCATTTTTGGAGGCTTGCCATTTAATTTTAATTTTATGATCATTTACATCTTGTAAATCTTTTAAATTTTCTTTGGCACATTTATTTACAAAATTGATTTCTTCTTCAACAAGCTTTGATCCCTCCTTACGTAATCTCTCAATTTGTTCCCTTAACTTTTCATTTGCACTTTTTTTTTTATTTGAACTACTAGCATTTTGTTCTCTTGATTCAAGATCTTCTTTAAGTTTACGTCTTTTGCTGTCCAATTCTTTGTGCCTAATAGCCGATTCTTTTTTACCTAATAATACTTTATCATAAGCAGCTTTGGCAATTTTATCTGTTAAAATTTCCAATATTTTTGTTAGCTGATGAAACTTTTTTGGGGCCTCCAAATCATGTGGATTTTTATCAGGGTGGCATTGTAGCGCTTTTTTTCTATATGCTTTTTTGATCTACAAATTTTTATAACATACAAGTTTTTTTGTACTGTTTATTACTTACATCATTTTCAGAACTACTTATATTAATTTCTAAAAGTTCATAAAGATCTAAATCCTCAATTTTAAAATCCATTGTAAATATTATTTACTAGATAACCTTAAATTGTATTGATATTCCTTACAGTGTTGCCATCCTATTCCTTACAGTGTTGCCATCTTAATAAACAAATATCCCAGTGTTGCCCCCCCTAAAGCCTGAGTTATAGATTGTCTTCCTTCCTTCCTCCCGTAGAAAATGAACAATACGAAACCCAATAAAATTTTTTGACGTAAATGTCACCATTAATACTCGAACTAAAACTTTAGGATTAGGAATGGTTCTTTAGATTGTTTGTTCTGTGGATACACCAGAATACACTTGAAAAAGATCTGTCATCTGTTTGCATGGCTACTACCCTGATTGCTATCAACAAAGTTACTAAAATTCACACATAAGAAACCCGTAAAGTTTAAACTTTACGTATTTTTTACGGTCACCCATAAGATCTTATGTTCGAACGTAAAACGTAAAAATTGCGGCACTCTGGTTTTGTTAATATTCAACTTTACGTTTTACGTATTTCTTACGGGCATCTTATGGTTACGTCCATTATGAATGAGCACCAAGAATTTTTAATATTTTAATAAAAAAAATCAAAGGATAATAGTATATTCTGTAACAAGTTGGGAATACAGCATATTCCGCTCGAGTGAAGAGTTTGTCACACGAGCTGAAGGCGAGTTTGACGGTTTCACGAGAGCGGAATATGCAATTCCAAAAGTGTTTCAGACTATACTTTTTCTACGTTTACAAAAAATACCATAGAAAAATCATTTAATTGGAAGAAAGTGAGGTTGGATCGGTCTAAAATTTGTTAGATATTAAAAACAGAGATGTCGCCACGAGTGTTCATTCTGTCATCCGATGATAGAATATTTCATTCTGTAACACTTCACGGAATATATGTCATTCCATAGATAAAAGTGATATTAGAACGGTCAAATTCCGTAATAGGAGTAGAAAATATTTTCTTAACAAAATCATATTTTGAAGTTATTTTAATATTTTAAAGTATCAATAATTGTTAAGTTTAATTAAAATTAATAACGGGCAATGTTAATGGTGACAATTACGTCAAAAATGACCAGACGCTAAATGCCACTGGCGGCTCCTCTTACTGCGGATGATCGCTTAATTGACATATGTGCCGCGATTGAAAATGTTAAAGGCACGTTAGTTACGTTATAATTATAATTCGTAGATAGCTCAGATGGTAGGGCGGTCGCTTGGCATGCGAGAGGTCCCGGGTTCGATACTAAAAAGCTGTCGAACTTTTTTTATTTTTTTAATTCATAAATTTGTTGTTTCTTTGTTAAACAGTGTTCGGTTGGGTTGGTTGGTTTGTTTTAGTTTTATCGTAACATAAAATCTACTAGAAGTTGTCGAACTTTTTTTATTTCATAAATTTGTTGTTCCTTTGTTAAAAAGTGTTTTATTTTTATCGTAACATAAATTTGCCCATTTTAGTTGGGTTTTTTGCTCAATGGGGCGGGGGGGCCAATGGGGCGGGGTCGTTTGGGTTGGTTTGGTTTTATGACGTAACTAACGTGCCTTTAATATTTCGAATCGAGGCACATTTGTCAATTAAGCGATCATGCGCAGTAAGAGGAGCCGCCAGTGGCATTTAGCGTCTCGTCAAAAATGTTTATTTAAATCGTAGAGCCATTTATAGATTTCCGTACCGAAAGGACGGCATTCCTTCCTCCGGTAGAAGTTTTATCTTTCACCGTAAAGGTCTTTGACATGACCAATCACAGTGCTTGTTATGGACATGCGCTGTAGGGTGACAGCGCCTAGGCACAAAATATTTAAAATACATGATTGTTTAGTACCTATTATTTAAGAAGTGTTCAGTTTATTAAATAATTTGTGTCTCTAAAATAAGATATTTAGATATTGCTTTTTATAAAAATGTAGTTAATGCTAATTTCCCACAAATTTCTTGTTTAGCAGTTACTGCCAAAGATAATAAGATAATTATCTTTGGTTACTTTCTCCATAGTTGGGCAGTATACAACAAGCTGCCTTGTGATTGTGATCACTGCTCTTATATATAAATGTTTATCTTTAATATTTACACACAATGGGTAAAACGCAGAATATAAACAAAAACAAATGTCAAGCATTTTAGGTATCATCGCACATGGTTACGGAATTTTACACGGAAATCTATAAATTGACTTTTTACCAGTGATGTAACCGATACATTTTTTTCAGTATCTAGGTACCGATACAGATACTCTCTGGTAGATGTATCTGGGTACAGATACCGATACATTTTCCCAAAAGTATCTGGGTACAGATACAGATACATTCAAAAAGTATCTAAGTTACTTCCAGATACTATGTTAAAAAAACTTAAAAATTAAATGAAAAAAAAATTTTTTTTGGACCTTATAAACAAGCGTGTTAACTATAAAATAAAACTGTTTTGATAAAATTGACGAAATATCCATGAAAAACGGAAATAAATTTTATATTTATTCGCCATATTAAAGCTTACTACAAAATTTGTAGTACAAATTCAAAATTATCAGAACGAAGAAAAGCCAACTATAGGTAACCTACAGCGCTTTTGTTTAACTTTACTCACTAGTGCCTAAGAGTTACTTTATGCACTTCGCACTCCAAAGTGGGTTGAAGGAAAAAAGAAATAAAATATCTTTTTATTATTTGTGGCCCACACGGTGTGGAGTTGCAATCAGGTTGGGTAAAATAAAATGTATCTTGTATCTAAGGATCTAGATACTTTCAAAAGGATCTAGATACTAAAGTAGATCCTGATTTTTTTAAGTATCTCAATACGTATCTAGGTACATAAAATGTATCTAGATCCAGTATCTAGATACATGTATCTCGATACATTACATCACTGCTTTTTACACGCACAAATCGTACGGGCACGACTACGGGAGGAAGGAATCTATAATTCAGGCTTAAGAGTGATGTCAAAACCCCCTAAACATTTTGTAAAACAAAGTTTTTTCTTTTATAGATAGATTCTGTAATTTCAAATAAAAAAATGTATTTCGGATAAAAACTTGATACAAAAATTAGCTGATCAGCTGTTGATATAGTGTAAAATTGTCCACCTATAGTCCATTCCATTTAAGAATAAAGTAGATGTCGCTGCAAAACGAGACAGGTTTACACAGGAATACGCGAAAATTTTAATATAATGGCAGTTGTCGTTGATAGAATATTATTGTTTAAACAAATATGGACAAATCATAGCAACCTTGAATGTATTATACCATGAAAAAATAATTTACTATACCAATTAAGACCTTTAGACACAGAAAAATACATGTATTATATCTTCCGAAAATAAAGGAACGATTAATTGTAGCACCCGGACAATACCATGTTGCCAAATGTACAACTTATTTGACGGCCGCTAATGGCGGGATATTTAAATTTTGTTGATAGAATGAAATTTTGTTAGTATAATGAAATAAAGAACTATAATAATCTTAAACACATTTTATTGATGCAGAAATTATAACATACGAACCAAAAATACAAAAGTCCCTTATAAAAAAAATATCTAATCATATAAGTGGTCATTTTTTGATGTTTTAGAAATAAAAAGAGATTTGTTTATAGTAGCTTTAATCACTTGGGTCTCATTTGAATTAGGTTTGGAAATATAATTTTTTGGTCGACTCTTTTGTTTTGTTGAAAAATAAACTTGTTTTTCAATCTTTTTGTTTGGTGGGTGAGATTTATTTATTTGTATAAAATTATTTATTGATGAATGAGTGCCCAAGTTGTTGCAGGTTTTTAGGTTATTATAAATTATATTGAACATGTGGGATATTTCATCATTTGAATAATTCAGCGAATTTAGGTTATTGCTAAATTTTAATAGCTCTACCTTCATTTTATCCAACATTTTTTGTGGGGATTTTTCAGGAATTTTTGAAGCAATATTGGAAACTAAACTTGCAACTTCTTCAGTATTTACTTCATGTTGCAAGCTTGTATGATTTGTCTCCAAATATAAATTTACCTGATGTATATGTTTACAAATTGTACTTTTAATAGCATAGTCCAGGCACGTGCAATCGAACATGTGTACACATATATTGCAAATATTGCAAGTTAATGCACAACAAACATTTGGTTTTATTTTGCGTATTAAATATTTGCAATCATTTGCAGAAATCTCAAATATATTTTCTGACAGCATATTTATATTCACGGGGTTTCCAGTTGCATCTCTATGTCTGTTTGAAATTAGATTTAAGTGTTTATTATTTTTCCCTTTTAATTTTTTTATTATTCTGTCAAGAGTTTTGTCACGAAGATACTTTTGCAAAGCATGCATTGCCTTATCCAGCCTCTTTACTCTTTTACCCTCAAGGTATGTATATTTTAATACCTTGTGCATACTCTCCAGGTGCATATTTGTGTTAATACCACAACCTTTTCGGTGGCAGTATGCCCATTTGAATGTATTTGATGTGTAGTAAGTTAATAGATACGTAAGCATGCTTTTGGTATCCTCGTCATTGTCTAAGCTAGAGAGAAACAATTCATATTCTTTTTGAAATACCTACCTCTTCGTCCAGACTAGTCTGAAGATATTTTAAAGTTTTATAAACCCATTTTCTTTTTTCAGGATCACATACCTTTGACAAATTTTGTTGCCACGCTCTATTAATGTGCCAAGAGCAATATAAATGTTTTTTAGGGACCCCCATAACAGACTTCCAGGCATTATAATAAACATTTGTCACGTCAGACATAAACACTTCAGTTGTGCGTGCGTTATCAGTTACTTTTTTAAGACATGAAAAAAATAATTGATAAATGTATGTGTCCTTTCTATTAGAAAAAAGGAACCCAACTGGAAATCCTTCCCCAAATTCATCCAAAACTAGAGCAGTTGTTAATTCAAAGTCATATGCGTTCATTCCATGCGTTCCATCGACACATAAAACATTATGTCCAAACTTATTATACATCTCAATTTGAGTTGTATCTATAAAGATTAAACAAAAATCGCAGGAGAGTTGCTTTATGCCTTAATCGGATTTGAAAGTAGGATTTAATATATTCGTCCATAATATCTAATGAATACACTTCGTCGACACTTAACAGGCATATAACAAAGCTCGCTTCTCACTACTGAATAACGTATTGCTGGGTAGTAAATTGTGCAGAACAAATTGTAAATAGACAGGAAAAGTGTAAATTTACAGAAAAAGTGTAAATTTTCCCAAATATATTTTTTAATATTGACATGGCAGCTCTACGCTTTCGTACTTTTCACTATAAAAAAAATATATTTTATCCATGGTAGAAATAATGTTTTTAGCAGCACATGTCTCTACAGAGACAGCTACGTAATTTGTTGTCATTAAAAAACATTTCTGGCATAGCAGAAATTTGTTGTTGCCTTAGTAAAAGATTTTATAGTTATTTATTGGTTACTTTATAACCACACAAAGTTACTTTTTAGGCATAGAAAAATTACTTTGTAGCACAACAGAATTATTCTTTGCAAAGTAGTTTGATTACCACAGGAAAGTCTGTTCAGCAAAGTGCGTTATCCTGATATAGTAAAGTGTTTGGCTGTCCCCTATTTAAGCAAATGATTTAGCTATGGTTGCTGAAATTTTAGCAAGGAACATAAAGAGATTTTCTCAGTGCATGTAGAGTAGGGTGTCCCAAAAAAAAAGAATATTTTTTTTCTTCTCTTCTCTTGTGAAAATATGTTGGTTTGTCATGTTTTAAGAGCCCTGTCAAAAGATCAGCACCATTAAAAAATTTTTAGGGGTCGCTCAAGATTTTTAAAAATTACCAAAATCGTCAAAAATTGGATTTTTTTTTATTTTAATTTTTTTTCTCGTTCCGATATTATTTTTTATTTTAAAAATAATAATTATTCTGAAAATTTCAAATCGATATTTTAATTTCTAAAGGTCGCTCAAGATTTGTTTAACTTTCAAAGTAGAGTATTTTGAATGTTTTCAAGCGACCTCTGAATATAAATATCAACGAACTTTTAGCGACCTTTAGAAATCAAAATATTGATTTGAAATTTACAGAATTTTTATTATTTTCAACTTAAAAAATAATATCGAGACGAGAAAAATAATTAAATTAAAACAAAAATTCAATTTTTGACGATTTTGAAAATTTTTAAAAATCTTGAGCGACCCCTATAAAATTTTTAATCGAGCTGATATTTTGAAAGGGCTCTTACAGCATGATAAACTAACATATTTTTACAAGAGACAAGAAAAAAAAAGATATTCTTTTTTTTTGGGACACCCTAATGTAGAGGGTTATATAAAACATCAAATTTTGAAAAAAAAACTGAAAAAGTAGCTGTCCAAATAATTGGTTCAAATTACCATAACCAAAATGAACTTCTATCAGCTCCAAAAATTTGGGTTTAATTGATTAAAAAATAAGATAGTTATTCACCATGCATTATATAAAAAAAAAATTACCTTAAATTACGGTACCTATTATACATTCTTGACATATCTAATAATTGTTAAGCAAGTTCTAAATAACTACTGTTATTATCTAGAATGGTATAAACTTTATACTATAAAGCCTTATGTGAGTAGATTTTATACATATCTGAGTAGGTAGTGTATGGTGCACTACTGCATTCATAAAAGCACCTGTGGGGCTTATGTTCTGTGCTGTAGGGTATATACTTTTGTTGTCCAATAAATAATACTTGCCAATAATAGTAATGATAAATGTATCATGGTTTTAATAGTTTACCTTTTGACTCAACGATATCATTTTCATGTGTCTTATTGTGCCTTCTTAAATTCCCATTGGAAGCAAAACACTTTTGACAAATATCACACTTAAAGTTTGTTGAAGCCATAACAAATTGTTATTAACAATTTATAAACATAAAAATATACAACACTTAAAACTTATAAAAATACTTAAAACAATAAAAACACAGATTAAAAATCAAACACCAAAACCTTGTCAGTTCCAAACAACAGCTTAGTACTACAGAAATAAAATACTTAAAAGAATGAAAACCCCTCTATAATAACAATAACAAAACCTTGTCTGTTCTAAACAATAGCTCATTACTACCATGGAATAGTAGGTATATTCTGCTCAGTGAAAAGTCTGTCACACGAGCCGAAGGCCACATTTAAATATCCCGCCATTAGGAGTCGTCAAATAAGTTGTACATTTGGCAACATGGTATTGTCCGGGTGCTACAATTAATCGTTCCTGAAAATAAGAAGAAATACACATTAATTTGGGCAACATAACCTCAATTATTTAACTGCATTCCTTATTTAAATGTCAGTTCATTTTATTAATGTGGAAAATACACACATTTTAATAAATTTTTATGATTTTATAATATAAAAATTTAGTAATTAACAAATAGACCGAGGTTTATTAAACATGTAAGAAAAATTAAATGGATCCTTGGCTTTTCGTGGTATTAATTGGCCGATTATCCTTCACCGCCTGGTCGATATCTTGTAACTGTACAGCCCCAAAGCGACTCATTTTGGAATGAAATTCACGATATTCACTTAAACATCAAATCAATATTTTGACATATGTTAATTACTTAATAAACTTAGCGACGAAACAATTAAAATCAACATGAAAAAATGATCTAATTATCGCTGTAATTCGCTGTAGGTTCCCTCAACAACAATGCCTCAACAATGTCCCAACAATACAGAGAACTGTCAAAAAAAAATAATCGGTATAAAACAACTTAACTCAACCGCATACCATCATGAAACTCTGGCAGAGTAGCTTCACTACCATCAAATTTAGAACAAATAGATCCACTCTATTCGTTCGAGAACTATCCTCTTGAATTAAAATTTAGGCTACAGCAAGCAAGCGCAAAGCCCAAAGAAAATCTTTTAAATTCAAAAATAAAAATAAAAAATCTAAACAATCGTAATTCTAAAATGAGTTTCAATATAGGAGATTTAGGATTAGTGGAAAATAATAGCACAAACAAAATGGAACTATTTAAGGGACTGTATGAAGTGTTACGTGATGAATCTCCAAATGTACCCTTGTGGAAATTTTTTCTCTGAGAAAGTCTTACTTTCTCTGAAAAAGTCTGAATAATACTTATTAAGTCGGAAAAAGTCAGAATAAGACTTATTAAGTCGGAAAAAGTCTGAATAAGTCTTATTAAGTCAGACTAATAGCAAGATTTGGGAGTCTTCTGGAAGAGTTAATAAGACTTTTTAAGACTTAATAAGACTTTTAGTAGAGAAATGGTAGGTTCCTATGGCGATAAAAATAAATATCCGAAATAATTCATAGAGATTGTAAGTATTTGGTTATCGTAAAATAAAACACATAGACAAGTATTTATTAACATTTTTGCTGTTGTTATAAGCCAAGTTTATTGCATAATTACCTATATACTAACATAGGTAAGAATCTTACCGTAAGATGTAATAATTATAACAATTATAATTTTATACATACGATGCGCTTAACATGCTTTCATTGTTTCCAACATAGAAAAAGGAGTTAATATCAAGTCTATAGACATGATATTTTCGATAGATTCATAAGACAAATATGGTTGATCTTCGTGTTTCATTCATCTTTGTATCATGGTTGATCTTCGTGTTTACGTACAGTGTTGCCATAAAAGTTCCTGACCATAAATTACAAAATACTAAAATAATAATAAAAATGTAACAAGATAGAATAAAATAATTGTGCATATTTAGTAAATATACAATATTATTTACTGAAAATTTCTTTTGTTATTATTTTGATAGAAATTTGCAAATCACCCGCAAATATTATGAAAATACCCGAATTTCGAGTAAAATACTTGCAAACGGCAACACTGTGTCCCACTGACAGGTCAGCTCTGCTCTAATTGGTCAGCTAGCTAAGCTGGTCTCTCGATATTACGTCTTACGTCTATTGTTTGTGTTAATGTTTAGATAGGTAAATATTTGCGTGTATCAAAAGAAACTATTAAAATAAAACGTACAGTGGCAAACCCTTTTTCTATTGTGGAAGCATGCATGTCAAGCGCATCGTATGTATAAAATTATAATTGTTATACCTAATTATTACATCTTACCTATGTTATTATATAGGTAATTATGCAATAAACTTGGCTTATAACAACAGCAAAAATGTTAATAAATACTTTTCTATGTGTTTTATTTTACGATAACCAAATACAACCTCTATGAATTATTTCGGATATTTATTTTTATCTCCGTAGGTACCTACCATTTCTCTACTAAAAGTCTTATTAAGTCTTAAAAAGTCTTATTAACTCTTCTAGAAGACTCCCAAATCTTGCTATTAGTCTGACTTAATAAGACTTATTCAGACTTTTTCCGACTTAATAAGTCTTATTCTGACTTTTTCCGACTTAATAAGTATTATTCAGACTTTTTCAGAGAAAGTAAGACTTTCTCAGAGAAAAAATTTCCACAAGGGTAGTGTTAAAAGATAAAGCAAAGAAGTGCATAAAAACAGAGTGAAAAAGTACATTTAGTACTAGACAGTTAATGAGGAAAAACGTAAAGACGATTTTATTACTTGTAATTTTATTAGTTATTAGAAATTAGTTTAAGTTAAATTAAAAGTTAAAAAAATATTTTTTTTCCTTTTTTTTCTACATCCCCCTGAGGTGTAGTAACAATAGTAATTAGGTCGTTACAAGAAAGATTGTATATATTATATAAAATTATTATAAATATAAAGTAGGTTGCAACTCCGAAATACCGCGATCATTAATTAGAACCATCAATAATTTGGTAATACTTTAAATTAATAAGCAGTGTCAAGACACCTTTTGTAGAATGAAGAATCAATACACTTATCAGGAAATATATGTTTTTACCGAGGGGTCACCCACACCTGGGAATCCCTGGACATTTTAGAGGGGGAATACCATAGGAATACATAGGAATACAATAAAATATAATGGGAATACATGGGAATCCCTGGACGTTTTCCCTTTGGGTGGTTGACCCCTCGGTTTTTACTTAAATCCTAAGAATGCACCACACCCCAGTAGGGGAGACCGGGGCAGCGAGGTCCACCGGTCCACCGCACAGTAAGTTTTAATTTGGCGCAAAATTACACGTTAGTAGGTTGCCAAAGCTTCATGTCAGTGCTGTGTTAATGCGGTCCGACCATAAGCAGCTGTTTAAAAGTGCTACAAAGAAATCAAAATTTCATGGTATTGATCTTCCATCGCAATATTGTCCATTCCTGAGAAACTACTGGGGAATTAAAGAAAACTCAGTTTATAATAGTGATCCATATTAAATGTGCTTCAAACCTTACCTATTGGTTTACCAATGCTATTGCATGGAAAAATGTTACGAGGTGATTTCCTGCCTAGCGACATTTGAGGTAATTTGGGGCAAGCAGGACCTTGGATGATTTATGTATTTATTGTGAAACTCCGTACAAAGAGAGTAAAGTTGGAGGAGACTGGGTCCAGTGCACAAGTTGTGAGCAATGGGCCCACGAAGAATGTGCGGGGGTAGAAGAAGATGACTTTTTCATTTGCGAGCTGTGCGAATAATTTTTAAATTTTCAATTTGTGCAGGGCGCAACAGAATTTGCTTTTTTTTGTTTTTATATAATTAATTTTTTTAATAAATTCGTTAAAAACTATCAAGAGGTATTATTATTATTAATGCGTGCAGGTGTTTCAAATGGTGGACCTTCTTACCCCGATACCTGGGGCAAGGAGGACCAATGTAATAAAAGTGTTTTTTTTATCTGTAGGTACCAAAAAATTTTATAACATTTTTTTCAGTTTTGTACTAATATAGAGCATATTATATAGGTTTTCGAAAAAATTGCTTATGTCTATACTTTCATATATAGCTGAAATATTTAAAAAAAAATGCTTAAACTGTCTCTGAAAGCCTTACCCTCGTGATTCACCCCTTGTCGTAGCCTATTGTACTTCCTAATATCAAATGCAGAGTTGTATCTGTTCATACCTTTGGGCAAATTCTTCTGCTTTATTTTGTGTGTGATATTAGGCGGGATATCCTCGCCTGGAAGTTTTGGTTTAAACTTGTCTAGTGCGAGATCTTACCGCCAACACGTTATTTTCAGGTCCTTGATGAGTTCGCAGATTGTATCAATGTGATTGTTTATTATTATGTCTGTGTGTTTAAAACAGGGACCCGGACCGAAACCGAAGAAAACCGAAAACCGGAACGGAACCGGTTTTTTTTTCTGAACCGAAACCCGAACCGGAACCGTTTTCGCTTTTGATAAAATCTGTTGGACCGGAACCGAAACCTTTATTTGCTTATATATATATATATGTGTGAGGTTATAGATTAAAATTACGTAAAACAAATAACCTCACTGGAACCGCTTAAAACCGAAAAGAACCGAACCGTTATAACTCCACGAAACCGAAACCGGAATCGGAACCATTAAAACGAAAATAGGGTGAACCAAAACCGTACCGGAACCGATATTTCATTTCGGTCCGGGTCCCTGGTTTAAAATGACCCTGTCTGTGGGTAAAAGGCATAAGGGGATAAGTCAAAAAAAGCAATTTTTCAGTAGAGCCTTAAACGTATTCGCATTAACTTAGGAAACATATTTATGGTTAGCGGGTATACCCTTTTTTAAGCCCATATCATATGCCAACAAAAGCGTATACCCGCTAAACATACATATATTTCCTAAATTAATGCGAACACGTTAAAGGCTCTATTGAAAAATTGCGTTTTTTGACTTATCCCCTTATGCCTTTTACCCACAGATGTACTAGTTCGAATCCGTGTTCTTCTAGTCGAAGAAGCGCCTGGTCGCTGTGGGCTACACAAACATCTTATCTATATAGAACACGACCTGGACATGGTCAGAGTCCATTTTATGTAAAACGTGCTGTTGGGTAGTGATGTAGTCGTTCTTGAATAAAACAACAGGTTTGCTCCTGCAAAGAGTCACGGACAATTTACCGACCGTTTGTGATTTGCATTAAATGCGCATGTGATAACATGCACGAAATGGACAGTTTTGGATTGTATCCTGCATCGCTGGTAAGTTCACTATTTACATTCTGGAAATCACCCCAGCGATGTTGTCTAACCATTATACCTTAGGGGAAAATACTTTTTATCGAACAACCCCAATTTTTAAGGTTTTTGTACGTTAACCAGGCTATTTCCTCTAAAAACTTTGTCACGAGCTTCTGGAAATCACTCCAGCGATATCTGGGTAAGAGCCTTGTATCCTAACCACTAGACCATACAAGATATATACTTTTTATTGAACAAAACTAAATATTAAGGTTTTATAAGTAGCACAGGCGGGCATGAGCTACTTATAAAACCTTAATAATAAGTTTTGTTTCATATAAAAACGAGTGATAGTTAGCCACGCCCACGTCGGACGTGGCTATATAAAATATTACAGCCACGTCCGACGTACGCGTATACACTCCCTAAATTTAAACACTTGAATATGTAGAAGTGAAGGTAGAAATTTAAACAGATTCGAATGCTAAAAACTATAAAATAAACATACATTTTTTTTATTGAACTAAAAAGTAAAAAAAGAAAATATTTAAATTTAATTTGTTGGTTCTTCTGTGGCTTTATATTTAACTTTATACACTAAATATTACTTTTTAATTTTTAGTTTAATAAAAGCTTGTTTTTAAAGATTTACTTTATATATGAAGAGAAAAAATAAAAGCTTAACCTAATCAATCTTTTTTTAGAAATGGAAGAACTGGGGGAATGTGAACTTGGAACACACAAATATTGGGAAATCAGATATAATAATGAATTAAAAGAATTTAAAAATAATGGTGATCCAGGTGAAATTTGGTTTGGTGAAGACATAGTAGACAGAATATTAAGATGGTTTGGAAAAAACTTGGATAAAATTGGTAAAAATAGTAAAATCCTAGATGTTGGATGTGGCAATGGAATGTTATTAATTGATATGTCCAATGAAGGATTTACAAATTTATATGGAGTAGATTACTCTCTTCAAGCTATTGAACTGGCCAAATCTATTGCAGATAAACATACTAAAAATATTAACTATTCAGTATGTGATATTCTTAGTGGTTTAAATGACATTTTCTTTATCATACATGATAAAGGGACATATGATGCTATAAGTCTGAGTAAAAACTCTTTTAACAATAGAAATAAATATATTGAAAACGTTTTTGAGTGTTTAGAAGATAATGGATATTTGTTTATAACATCATGTAATTGGACTCAAAGTGAACTGGAACAACATTTTATCAACAAGTTTATATTATTTGAAGTAATTCCAACTCCACAATTCAAATTTGGGGGGAAAATAGGAAATGTTGTAACAAGTGTTGTATTTAAAAAAAAGTAAATAAATAATGCAATTTTATTTTGACTTTTATTACCAAAAGTTGGTATTTATAAAACTTGACGCGGCTTCACCGCGTTATCAATTGCTAAATATATTTAAATACCTACGTTATAACCCATGCTTGTTATAAAATGTATTCAATAATACAATTATACAATTTCATTGTGATTTATTAAATAATTCAATTAAATTTTCAATTTTTTTAGAATCATTTTCGTCGTTAGTAGTTACACTTAAGTTTTTTAACGACTCTTCTAGTTTAATTTGATCCAAATGATTTCTTATTATATCTGATTTTAAAAGTAGTTCTAGTAGTGTTACTAAATTTTCAACTGTTGCCCTATTTATATTTTCAAAATAATTGCTAATAAAAAAATTTATATGCTTTCCAATATCGGCTTTAACTAAGACACTATATATTTTTTCTAAAAGATCATCTTTACAATTTAATTGTTTTAAATCTCCGTTTTCACTTGAGGTATTATTTGACAACCCATTAACATGTTTTTCTTTTAAAACTTGATCACTTAATTTTGAGCACCCAGTAATAAGAAAATGTAGCGCATAAAAGGCTTCATTTTGCATTACTTCAAAGTTTGAAGAAATCATTTCAACCACAGGTATCACACAATCCTCAACCGCCAGTAAAATTGGGATAGGTTTAAAAGAATGGCAACTTTTTATTAACCAGGAAATCAGTCGAGGCACTTCAACGCGCACACCTAAATGATCTGAATTATTGTACCAGTGCACTAATTTTTCCAAGAACTCTTTTTTAGACACTAAATCCATTGCAGCCACATCTAAAATAATACATAACGATAATTAATTGTTTCTACCTTTATTTGATAAAACTCCATATTATACTATGTAAATATAAAAACAACTATGTTTGAAAGTTTCACGTAATTTATTTTACTTAATGTTGACAATTGTTTCGCTACACAGTAGCTTCTTCAGAATAATGAAGCTAATGTGTAGCGAAACATTAATTCACGTAAAACTTTCAAACATAGTTGTTTTTATATTTACATAGTGTAATACATAACGATTGTTTCCTTTAATAATTATTAATTATAATTATATTATAATTATAAATTAATTTGACATACTGGGGATTTCACGCCAAGCAAACAAAACATTTACCTGGAAACTGTACAAAATTTTATACTTCTCAGTTAAAGACGAGAAAGGACATAACATTTATTTTTATTGCCTTACAAGTAAAGTTTAATTTGCAAATAGTACATAATTAAATTAAAAAGTAAAAATACGAAAACTTGTTACCTACCTTGTTCCTTTATAACCATTCTTAATGTGCCCAGTAATTTAAAGATAACTAAATACTGATCAGTTTCAATTATGGGATAAATGACGTCTATAAGACCCTCCTCTAATAATTTTGATTTATTTTGTGTTGGAATAGCTAAATTTTTTAGCGTACTCAATATGGCATGTTGTATCTTTAAGTCACTATCCTTTGAGTTGTGGTGAGAAAGGAGATCTATAGAGGAACAGTTGTTGTATATTCAATATATATATATACATATTAGGGTGTTTCAAAAAAATCGACTTTTTCTTTTTCTTCAAATGGTCAGCAAATTCTTTCAGAGAAGATGTCAAAACAAAGACCTCGTTAAAATTTGAGCTTTTAATTTGAAGATTTAGAGGTCGCGGATCGCATTTTTCTATTTCTCATTTAAATAACATAGGAAATTTTTTTTTTTAACTTTGGAATTTTATACGTCTATATCGAATCAACTTATGGCAAGGAACATCTTAGATTTTTATAGTAAATTTAACGCTCTATAAAAAATGTTTCCATCGAATTTTCTCGTTTTTTCAACTTTTAGCATCATGTAGTAAAAAAATCACATATTTATATCTGAAACATAGGAAGTGTTGTAAAAAAAAAACAAAAAAAACGTCACTTTTTTCCAAAGCCTACTACAAAGTTTTAATGAAAATATGAGATGTGTATAATATGCAGAGTAATTTATTTATAAATGCATTTTTCTCGAAAATGGTGCATCTGGGAAATTCAAATCAAGAGTACCTATTTTTCGTAAAAAACTATAAATTCTCATAATTTCATAAAAAAAATTAAATTATTAACCCAGAAAAAAGTTGGGGCTATTTTTGTAACTTTGCCCCCTTCAAATGTTACGCCTATGATTAAATTTTAACAGTTTTGATCATAGATCTAGATTCAGCATGTCAAAATTACCAAAGTACCGAAATAGTATATTACACTACAAGGGCAGAAAGTGTGAGATTCCTGCACTGCGCGCCATGATGCCCGAGGCGAAGCCGAGGGCATCATGGCGCGCAGTTCAGGGCTCTCACACTTTCTGCCCGTGTAGTGTATACTATTTTTCTTACTACCTCGGCCGAAAATACGGGAAAAAATTAAATGTGTATTTGTACCTATCTCCATTTGAAGAGCTTGATAAATAAATTACAGTAGGCCGTGAATTCAGCGGTGCCAATACAGTAAAAATAAAAGGTTGTATTTTAATTAACAAATTACTACTTTATAACAAATAAAAGTACCATTAAACACTTAAAACAACATAGAAAGTAAAAAAGTAAAAACTTAAATTGTTTATTTGTTGTTATAATTGCAAAATTATGGTTTAAAACTGTCATATTTTTGTGTTTCTCATGTTGGCAGTACGAAATTTTAATGTTAAGCACACGACTAAAAAATTTTTACTCCCGCTATTAGAGTGTGCGCTTGACCAATGCATAAAACGTAAACTTTCTGCCGTGGAATCGGGGACGAAACAACGTATTTTGAGTCGAGGTAGTAAGAAAATTCATTTGTTCATATTCAACCCTCTAGGAATAGTTTAAAAAAAATTATCCTCTTAGGCTCCTATTCAGGGGGCCGTAGCTCCTTTAGGGAGCATTTTTTGATACATGTTTATTAAACAAAAAAAGTGTTATTTTTATACGAATAATGCACTGTTTAAGTTTGGCCCCCTGATTTCGGGACACCCGTATAATGATAATTGTACCATAAATGTTAAATAAACGCGAAAATTCGATGGAAATCAAACTTTGGCCTCGAATAACTCTGAAAGGAATCAATTTATAGAAAAATGATAGGAGACCTTTTTTGTAGAGTGTTAAATTTACTATGAAAATCTAAGATGATCCTTGACATAAGTTGATTCGATTCAGACGTATAAAATTTCAAAGTTAAAAAAAAATTCCCATGTTATTTAAATGGGAAATAGAAAATTGCGATCCGCGACCTCTAAATCTTCAAATTAAAAGCTCACATTTTGACGAAGTCTTTGTGTTGACATCCTCTGAAAGAATTTGCCGACCATTTGAAGAAAAAGAAAAAGTCGATTTTTTTGAAACACCCTAATATACAGGGTGTTTCATAATATATGCGCAGGACTTCAGGATCTGATAGCTCAACCAAAAAGATGAAAAAAGTCGCTATTAACTTACCCTCTAAAATGCACAATTTTCGAGATACAGGGTGTTGAAATTTTAGAAAAAAAATCGTTTTTTTCGATTATCTCTGGAACCGTTTATGGTACAAAAAACAGCTTTTGTAAGCATTTTCTACTCATAATAGGTATGTTTTGTGCCAGAAAAATTTTTTTTTTCTTCATAATTGGTGGAGATTTTGAAGGGGTAGCGGGTGTTTTTCTCCTCAACTTCTACGCCCCTGAAAACAGTACGGTTTCGAGAGGCTCATTCGAACCGCCAATGTTTTCTACACAAAAAAGGTACTCTTGGTCATAAGCTCTAAAGTTGACCGTTTTCGAGAAAAATCAACTTTTATGTTTAAAAACATGGTCAATTTTTTGAAAAAAAAAATTTTATTACTAATTAAACAAAATTTATTTTAACGTTAGAAAAAGTAACAAAACCAAACGATAATTGCAAAATTAAAAAAAAAATAAAAATGATTTTTTACACAAATGCTGAAATGTGCGAAATGCGTTACCTTTACGGTTTGGAGAATTTAGCAAAGACAACTTTTGAATCATTTTTTATTTTGAAATTATGGTTTGGTTTTGTTACTTGTTCTAATGTTAAAATAAATTTTGTTTAATTAGTAAAAAAAATGTTTTTTTTTAAATTGTCCATGTTTTTAAACATAAAAGTTGATTTTTCTCGAAAACGGTCAAGTTTAGAGCTTATGACCAAGAGTACCTTTTTTGTGTAGAAAACATTGGCGGTTCGAATGGGCCTCTCAAAACCGTACTTTTTTCAGGGGCGTAGAAGTTAAGAAGAAAAACACCCGCTACCCCTTCAAAATCTCCACCAATTATGAGGAAAAAAAAATTTTTTCTGGCACAAAACATAGCTTATTTTGAGTAGAAAATGCTTACAAAAGCTGTTTTTTGTACGATAAACGGTTCTGGAGATATTCGAAAAAAACGAATTTTTTTCTAAAATTTCAACACCCTGTATCTCGAAAATTGTACATTTTAGACCGTAAGTTAATAGCGACCTTTTTCATCTTTTTGGATGAGCTATCACATCCTGAAGTCCTGCGCATATATTATGAAACACCCTGTATATATATATATATATATATATAGGGTGTTCCGAAAATGGCACACTTAAGTTATACTTCGCTGTAGGTTGTAACCGTCATTTTGACAGCTACCCATTTATTTTATTTTATTAGTTATTTTTACATCTAGAACGGTTTAGATGTGAACCATTTGGTTGATTTATTTTAAGTTTAACTATTATTAAAAAGGATATTTGTTTAGTTGTTTAGTTGCCTCCTTCCAAGAGAATAAATTAGTTTATTTGAGTTCCTTTTACTGACACAGGGATGTCGTTGCCTAGATAGACGTTTTGCCATTATCAACAATTTAGTGTCAGTAGAGGGAATTCTCCAAATAGTTGCGTTAGGGCAGGTCGTTGTTTTGGATTTTGGAAATGTCACAAGAAGCGTATAAGTGTAGGGTTTACTAAGGGAGTATTTGTGTTTGAGGTTTGAGTTCTGGTGGACTTTGTGGGAATTCTTTTAAAAAATGTTTGTTAACATAGGCAACATAGCCAGATTGGGTTCGCGATTTTTCCAGCAGGTTTTCTACGCATTAATTTAGCTACGCACTAAATTTACTACGCAAAAAGTTTTGAGTTAAGCGTCCTTTTCGATTTGGTCGTTGAAGCGATTAGATGAGAGTTAAGTCTGTGCTTAAATTATGGAAAAATTCCAATAATGCGTGGTAAATCTCTCAATCTAATTGTAAGTGCTCATTCATAATGGACGTAACCATAAGATGACCGTAAAACGTAAACATAATATCACCATAATTTCTACGTAACGATGTTGTGTTTATAATGAACGTATGCCTTATGTATATAATAATAAGGCGCGCATGCCCAAGTTCACTAAAATGGCAGCATTGACAGATTTCGTCTAATTATTGTCTTAAAACTTAAAAGTTTTAAGACGTAATAATTATAGTTATAAATATAAATTAAGTTAAAACTATCAGTTTTATTATAACCTTAGTGTAATGAGCGATATATACGTTGGCAAAGAGAAGAAAAAAAGGGCGAATTTCGTCGAATAATACTCAAACTAAAACTTTAGGATAATGAATGGTTCTTTAGATTGTTTGTTCTGTGGATACACCAGAATACACTTGAAAAAGATCTGTCATCTGTTTGCATGGCTACTACCCTGATTGCTACCAACAATGTTCTAGTGAAATCATGAAAGTTATGTTCTGTGACTAAAATTCACACATAAGAAACCCGTAAAGTTGAGATGATTTCAACTTTACGTATTTTTTACGGTCACCCATAAGATCTTATGTTCGAACGTAAAACGTAAAAATTACGGCTATTCATTATAAACAGGCACACTGGTTTTGTTAATGTTCAACTTTACGTTTTACGTATTTCTTACGGGCATCTTATGGTTACGTCCATTATGAATGAGCACTAAGATCTTATGTTCGAACGTAAAACGTAAAAATTTCGGCTATTCATTATAAACAGGCACACTGGTTTTGTTAATATTCAACTTTACGTTTTACGTATTTCTTACAGGCATCTTATGGTTACGTCCATTATAAATGAGCAGTAATACTTCCGACTAAGACACTTTTCGTGTGGTACGATGAGCTCAGGGTGGTTGTTGAATCCAATATATTTTTTGTTGACCTAGTCTCCATGCGGTCGTGACGTTATTGGTTAAAAAAACTCCTTAGAACAAGGGGATTTTAAGTACGGATTTTAAGTACAGATATTAAGTAAGGATGTTAAAGTCCTTCCTGTACCATTTTACATCGGGAAAATTCGTTCAACCAGTTTTTATGGGAGTTTTCCTTGACTGTTTTGGCGTCAAAACCAACTTTTGAGTCAACAAGAGAACCACCCTGGATTCCTAATTCTCCAGGATCCACCAGAGCTCAAGCTAATCAGGTCGTAACCACTTTTAAGTTATAGTAATGTTTTAAGAAACACAGTGTTCACTACACGCCGTTAAACTTTTGTGAATTTTTAAATTAAGGAAACTTTAACTTGGTCTTCAACCTTTACTTATCGTAACTCAAGTTTTTATTTATATTACCAGTAAAATTTTGCTCATGTTAAATTTAGTCATATCGAATTTGGTTCTTTGTAAACCATATATGGCCATATAAGGGTGCACCAATAACATAATTAAATGTCCTAATAATCATTTTCAAATGAAATCACCTTAACAACGGTGATAACCAAATTTTATTATACTTAATAATTTTTAAACTTGACTTTTTTTTAATTGCCCTTATGCCCATTAAGTTTGTGTCTGGCTTATGGAGACTTTACCAACTGGCCCAAATAAGACACTGGCGCCCATTTTTATTTTGTTGTTTTCTTTTGGAATTATGCACGTAAGTATTGAGGAACAACATTAGCCCATCGACCCATCTTACCACTGTAAAGCTGCCGTTAGCCATAGCCCTCGAGTTGAGGTTACAAGGTGTTCAAAAAAAAGTTAAAATTTGTTAATCAAATAAGAAAGTTATGATGATTTACACAAATTGTCAAAAAATACAAAAGTCAATTTCAGGTCTATGAAGATGTGCTCTATATTTTATTTACATAGATGTTTCTATGATCATAAATCGACTTGGGAAATACACAGTGTTACCAAGTTTTTAAGACTTTAATGCCTATTAACTAAAAAATTCCCAGTCGAAAAACTTCTTTAGCGAGGTCCGAAAAATTAAAGCGTTTCTGGGAAACCTAAACGTGATGCCGCCAATAAGATGCTAGCACGTTTCTTGTAATAGTTGGAAACCTTTTCTCTAAAATTAAATTAGTTAAAAATGACTAATTTTTAAATTGAAAACTTATAACTGTAGTCCACAGCAATTTGTATCCCGGTCATTTAACAGTCAACTCTTATGTAAAATTGTCCTCTGAATCCGAAAATTTCATTAAAAGTAGAACAGCTTTTAAGAAATAGTCAATTCTATATTATATGAAAAATTAACTATATGAGTGTATGATTTTAAGTGGGAAATAAGTAGTTAAATTTAACTACGTATTTCCCACTTATTCGGCAACGCTGTATACAAAAGTACTGTGTTTATCACCTACATTTATCCCGAAATTCGAGAAGTGTATTGAGAAATAAGTATAGAAAAGTAGAAATAGTGAGAGTATATCTATAGAAGAACAAAAGTATATCTATAGAAGAACAAAAGTATATCTATAGAAGAACAAAAGAACATTCCAAAAAAATAAAAAGAACCAAACAGAAAATTTATAAACAAGTAAGCAAGTTCCAAACTAGCACAAAGCAATCAGTAGAGGAGAAACGCTGGCGCACGATCTGGCGGTGATGCCAGACTGTGCAGGAAATTGTAAGTTAGGGGAAAACTAAATGTCATTCAGGTGAAGGGTACATTCTAAGTGAAAAAAGTAAGAGAAGAAGAAACCCGCATTTAAAAAATACATTACAAAAAAGTAAAGTAAAAAACACAACCAGTCCAGTTCAAAAATTGCCCGAAAATATGGATGTAACAAACGCGGAATTAAAAGCAATGATGACAATATTTGAAGAAGTAAGGAATATAAAAACAGGACAGGAAAAGTATCAAGCAGAAATCTCAGCATTAAAAGAAGAAAACCAAAAGTTAAATGAAAAACTTAATAAGGTGGAGAAAAAAATGGAAAAACTCGAAAAGGAGAAAAAAAGAAATAATGTCATAATAAGAGGTACAAAAGGAATAAGAGAATTAGCAATTCAGGAAGTATCGGGAGTTTTAGAGAAAATGGGCGTAGATAATATTGAATTTTTAAAAGTAGAAACTATCAAACCAAAAACAGGGAAGTCTTTTATTGTTGCTCATCTAAAAGATGGAGAAATGAAAACAAAAATTATGCAAAACAAAAGTAAGTTAAAGGGATTAGATATTTACATAGACAATGATTATACGGAAGAAGAACAAAAAGTACAAAAAACAATAGCTGAGTATGCAAAAAACATAGCCAAAGAGGGAAGAAAAGTAAAAATAGGATACAGAAAGCTCATAATTGATGGACAAAAATGGGTGTGGAATGACGAAACAAGACAATTAGTGGAGATACCAATAGAGCAAGAAGAGTGTGGGGAAGGTAGCTCGACCCAAACAGGTGCAAAAAACTAAATACGTGGCATAATGAAAATGACACAATTTCGACCAAGGCTATGAACAAGGACATGAATAATGATAAGGAAAACATAAACATGGGTACGTGGAACTTAAGAGGGGTTTGTGAGGCAGGAGCACTTAAGAGCTTTATAAGAGAGTTAAATAAATATAATATGGACCTCGTAGCGTTGCAAGAGACGCATCTTACTGGAAATGAAATATCCTCTATGGATAATTTTACTTTATTTACAAGTGGAAGCAATAGGCGCAGATATGGTGTAGGTTTTCTGATTAAGAATAGTCTAAAAGGAGAAGTAAAATATTTTAAACCTATTTCTGATAGAGTGTGTCTCATAAGGCTAAAAGGTTTAAATAAAGCCATAACAATAATCAATATCCACGCCCCTACTGAAGAAAAAAAATGAAGAAATAAAAAATGAATTTTATGAAAGGCTGGAAACGATAATGGATAATATAAGAGATGGGGATATAAAAAATATAATGGGGGATGCAAACGCTAAAATTGGAAAAGAGGATATATACAGAAATATAACAGGAGGAGAAAGTAAGCACATGAAAAGTAATGATAATGGGGAAAGCTTGATAAGTTTAGCCATAGAAAAGAATATGAAAATTATGAGTACGCATTTTAAAAGAAAAGATATTCACAAAGGTACATGGATGATTCCTGGAATTTCAAAATCCAACCAAATAGATCATGTCTTAATAGCAGATAAATATTCTAGACAAATAAAAAATGTAAGAACATTCAGAGGAGCAGAGGCTGATTCTGATCATTTTCTAGTAGCTATAAAATTTAAATACCCAAAACCTATAATTGAAAAAAAACTAAAGAAAAAATATAATACTAGATATAATACTGAAAATCTAAAGCAAGTTGGGGCTTCAAATGAATATAGGAAAAGAATATATGAACATTTAAAGAAAATCAATATAGATGAACAAAGAAATGTAGAGGCCAATGGAATAGCATTAATATCAAGGTGGTTTTAGAAAAAATAGAGGCACAAATGACCAAATTTTCACCTTAAAACAAGTGTTATCAGGATTGTGTGAATATAATATACCAATGTTTATGCTTCTTGTAGATTTTAAAGCCGCTTATGATACAGTAGGAAGAAAACAGCTATTTCATACGTTAAAAGAATTTAAAATACCCTTTAAATTAATAGAATTAGTAAAGATGACCCTAAGTAAGACATCAGGTTTGGTAAAGATAAATGGTAAAACATCAAAGGAGTTCCAGATAAAATCGGGACTCAGACAAGGAGATCCTCTCTCAACAGTTCTATTTAATTTAGTTCTGGAAAAAATTATAAGAGATAGCAGAATTAACAGAAATGGATCTTTATTTTCTAGAAGCCATCACTGTTTAGCATATGCAGATGATGTGGTTTTAATGGCACGAGAACTACAGAGGATAGCAGCGAATATTATAAACATGGCAGAGAAAATGGGACTTAGGGTAAACTACGAAAAGAGTAAATACATGAAAATAGGAAGAAAAAAGAACACACAAGAGATGGAAACACTAATAGTTTAAACAATTAACGGTGTAAATATTAATTTTGAGGAGGTGGAGAGCTATATGTATCTAGGAGTTTTAATAAACAATAAAGGCGACGAAGAAGAAGAAATTAACCTAAGAGTAGCAAAAGCAAATAGATGTGCAGAAAGTTTAAATAAAATTCTAAAGTGAAAACAATTATCCCTAAAAGTAAAAATAAGAATGTATAAAACCATTATAAGACCTACTGTATTATATGCATGCGAAACATGGGTATTAAATAGGAGCAATCAAATTAAACTGGAGATATGGGAAAGAAAAATTCTACGCAGAATATTTGGAGGAAAAAAAGTCGAAGAGGGGTGGATAAGGCGAACAAATGCCGAAATTTGTGACATATATAAGGAACCCATAATAACTGAAGTGGTTAAATCAAGAAGGATACAATGGCTAGGACACTTGGAAAGAATGGATGACCATAGGCTGGTCAAAGAAATTGGAAGCAAAATGGCAGAAGGAAAAAGGAGAAAAGGAAGGCCAAGGAAAAAATGGATGGAAGAAGTATTAAAGGACCTAAAAGAAAAGAAGATTGTCGGATGGAAAACAAAGGCGAAGGACAGGAAAAAGTGGAAGGAGATAACAAAGCTATGGGCCTGAATGGTCTGTCAAAAGCTATATATATATATATATACATATATATATTTCCCACTTAAAATCATACACTTAAGCCTGAATTATAGATTGCCTTCCTTCCTCCCGTAGAAGATGAACGAAATTATAAACATTTTTGACGTAATTGTCACCATTAACATTTCCCGTGTAAGAATTTTTAATACTTTGTGATAATATTTTGCAATTATAATTATATATTACGGGTTACTGCAAAAACCAGATAACTCCAAAAATGTAGTTTTGAGTAATTTAATGTTTTAAGTTTGGAAGACGCTTAAAAATCCACTTTGAAAGTAAAAGCCGTGTTGGTCTAAAACATTTATTGAACAGCAAAGCTAGAATGTAATAAAACGTGAAAAATACATTTGGTTTGTAAAATAATTGTTTTTTTTTTAAAAAAAGGAAAGTTGTCGCACATATCTTATTTTACTTGAACTTTTTTCACATTTTCCTGGAAAAAACTCAAAACATAATATTACAGTATTATAATAAAAAAACTCCGATCTAGTCTTCCTCTCCGCTTTCCATGTCACTGTCTTCAATTGAAGGTTCTGGAAAGTCTTGTAATATTGGTGGAACTCTTCAGGAACTGGGGGATCTTCACCCTTGCACAATTTTAATAGATATTGTTTTTTTTTTAAACTAATTGGGCGAACCTTGGTGTAGGCTTTAATTATTGTAATATATGTATGTATTAGGGCGCATGCCCGGATATCGAGTAACGCGTACATGGACTTTGTCCATGTCAGTGTGGTACGAGATAGCAAAGAGCCAAGTTATATAGATGCAATATACCTTGTGTTAGAGTAAAGACTGTGTTTCAATCCCCAGTTTCCCGATTGGCACCTCGAACATTACATGGCGACGAGGTTGTGAGTGAGAATCCGAGGGCAGAGTTAAAAGAAGTTCGCGAAAGCACAAATTAATTAGTGAGGAAGTTTTCGGCGTGCAGGGCAAAATGGCGACGAACATACGGTTTCAGGAGTTCAACGTGGAAATAGATGACTGGGAGATTTATAGTGAAAGGCTCCAGCAACACTTCAAAGCTCAAGCAGTCAAGGAGGAAGTCCAGGTACCTATTTTGTTAAGTTTAATGGGGGCAACGACTTACAAATTATGTCGAGACTTATGCTTTCCCGCCAAACCCGCAGAACGCACGTTTGACGAGCTCAACAAGTTGTTGAAGGAACATTTTTGCCAAAAACTATCGGTGTGGAAAGAAAGAAGGACTTTTATGGAAATAAACCAGCAATAAGAAGACAAAGTAGGAGACTTCTACGCGAGACTTTGCGGGGCAGCCAGCGAATGCAGTTTTGAAGGCAACCTGAAGGCGATTTTGAAATTAAAGTTGGTTACGGGAATGAAAAAAGGGAAAGTTTACGAACGGATTATAGAAGAGAAAGATGATGCAACATTGGATAAAATTTTGGAAATTGCATGCGCAAGTAAACCTAGTGCGCAAATACAACGTCGAAAGCAGAACGAAGCAATTTCAAAAGTCGCGCGCAAATGAATATGACAGAACACGTAGTTCAAATGCACAGGATCGTGAAGGTCAAAACAAGATGGCGGATTATAAATGTAAACATTATAAACAAGAAAGAACAAATCGAAGTAGATGCTGGACGTGCGGTTCCACGAATCATTTGGCACGGTATTGTAGAAGAAAGAGGTTTCATTTCATAGAAGGCAACAGTGACGATAGCAGAAGCGACGATTCAGCAGAAGCTGAGGAGAAGGTGTGGTTCTGTGAACGGGTGTTGAGTGTTAATACCAGTTACAACAAAAACGCAGTTAGGAACAACAAATTTCAGGTAGATGTTAAAGTAGGCAATGATTTAATGAAATTTCATGTAGACACTGGTGCAAGCATTTCCGCTATGCCGATAACATTGCATGAACGTAGGTTTAGTCATTTTAGATTAAGACATAGTAACATAACCCTGAAATCGTACAATAACACTAATTTTAAACCATTTGGTTATTTTAAAACAGAGGTGGAGTACCAAAGCAAATGTAAAGTAATAAAATTTTATGTTGTAGAGGAAGCTGCCTGTTGTATCCTGGGGCAGGACTGGCTGGAGGAATTCGGTATTGGTTTAGGGGTAGTGAATTGGATTAAAAATGAACAGGAGGAAATAGTGGCAAGATTCCCAAACCTTTTTAGTGAAAAGCTAGAAAAATTCAAGCTGGCAAAGATAAGGTTACATCTCAAGAAAGAAACAGTGCCGGTTTTCGCTAAAGCAAGGAATGTACCGCTAGCGTATAGACAAAAACTTGACGAAGAACTGGGGAAGCTGGAAAAAGAGGGAGTGATATCACCGACACAGTCTACAGAATGGGCAACGCCACTGGTATGTGTGTTAAAGGAGAATGGCGAGTTAAGGACATGTGCGGATTATAAATCGACAGTCAACAAGCACCTGGTGGACATGCAGTACCCGCTACCAAGGCACGAAGAAATTCTTGCAAAGTTAGCAGGGGGACAGAGCTTTTCCAAGCTGGATATGAATCGAGCATATCTACAATTTGAGGTAGATGAAGAGGCAAGCGAGATATTGACTTAGGCAACACATCGAGGCTTATACAGGGTGCATAGGTTACCTTTCGGTATTAAAATCGCATCATTTGCATTTCAAAAACACATTGAATCGTGGGTGGCAGACATCAAAAATGTGGCAGTATTTTTAGACGACATTATTGTCACGGGGGAGAACAAAGAAGAGCATGAGAAAAATTTGGCAGTAACACTGGAAAGACTGGAAAAGGCAGGCTTGACACTAAAAAAAAGCAAATGTAAATTTTTTCAGGAAAGTTTGGAGTTTCTTGGTCATGTGATAACTAAAGAAGGAGTATCTAAAAGCAAAAAGAAAGTTTAGGCAGTATTAAAGGCACCAAAACCAGAAAACGTGGCAGAAGTTTGGACGTTTTTGGGCATGGTCAATTATTATGCAAAATTTATACCAAACTCGGTGGGCATTTTAAAACCGATATATGATCTACTCAAAAAAGACAAGGGGTTTGAGTGGACAGAGGAATGTGAGACTGCGTTCAGGAAGGTGAAGGAGGAGCTAACCTCAGACAGAGTGTTGGTCCATTTTAATCCAGATCTCCCACTAGTCGTGACCACGGATGCTAGTGAAAAGGGCATTTCAGGATGCCTCAGCCACGAAATCGAAGGAATTCAGAGACCAATTGCATTCGTGTCAAGAACTCTATCAAAGAGTGAAGAAAACTACCCAATTGTACATTTGTACAGGGTATTAAATTTACTATAATGACAGACGCCAAGACTTTAGTGGGACTGTTTAGACATGATAAGAAGATTCCGGCAATGTATGCCAGTCGGTTAGCCAGATGGGCGGTTTTCCTTTCAAACTTTGATTATGAGATCCGACACATTAAGGAAGAAAGCAACCATGTGTCAGACTGTTTGTCAAGACTGCCAATAAAAAAAACATATAAAGGAAGATAAGGGGGGGTATTTAACTATAGAGGAATGGCCCCTGAATAACGATAAAATGCGGGAAGAGACAAGAAAAGAGGAGGAGCTAAGAAGGGTGGCAGATTACATTAAACAAGATAAATGGCCAAAGGAAGTTCCAGAAGAGTTAAGACCTTATAGGAATAGAAGAGGATGGAGTTATAATGCTAGGACAACGGGTAATCGTTCCGAAGGTATGGAGACAACAGATACTGAAAGAGATACATTCTCATCACTTTGGAGTAGTCAAGTCAAAAGCGTTAGCCAGATCGTACGTTTATTGGCCATACATGGATGAAGAGATAGAAAAAGCGTGCAAGAGTTGTATATACTGCCTGCAAAACAGTAAACTGCCCCCCAAGAACACCTTAACGCCATGGAGAATAGAAGTTGAGCCTTTTTCTGGAATAAATATGGACTATTTGGGTCCAATCAACAGACAGTACTTTTTAATTATGGTGGACGCCTACTCCAAGTGGATAGAGATATTTTTAGTAAAGAATTTAACATCGCTAGAACTTGAGGAAAAGTTAAAAGAGCTGGTAGCAAGATGGGGCTTACCTAGAATGGTAGTCACCGACCAGGGTAGACAATTCATGTCTCAGAATATTCAGTTTTTTTTTAAACGGAACGGAATCAGACATATTACGTCCCCGGTTGGAAACCAGGAAAGTAATGGAGCGGCAGAAAACGCGGTGGGCATGTTCAAGAGAAATTTCAAAAGTAGACTGCTGGATCCAGCAAACAGAAACAAGTCGACAAACATGATAGTATCTGAATTCCTCTTCTCTTATAGGATAACACCTCACTGTGGCACAAAAGAGCCACCAGCAAAGCTTATGTTGGGGAGACAATTAAGATCTCGACTGGACATAATAAAAGAAAGGCAAGAAAAACAACAAGTCACAGAAGAAGTTCCAGAGAAACATTTTAAAGAACAAAAAAGACAGATAAGGCGCACGGAGGGGTAAAAAGAGAATTGCAGGTGGGAGAAGAGGTGATGGTTACAGATTATCGAGAAACGAATAAGATGAAGTGGGTTAAAGCAAGGATAATAGAAAAACTAGGAAGGTCCGTTTACGTTTGCGAACTGGAGGATGGTAAACAATGGAAACGAAGCATAAACCAAATTATAAGAAGAGAAGCGCCTGTGAAAACATCAAGAGGGAAGTTACAGAACTCAGAGATGAAAAACACAGCCAAATACTCTTACATCACGGCAGCGACGCGAGAAGTAGGGAGTTCACAACAAAGAGGTACAGAAAAACGAGAACATAAACCACAAAATACAGTTACATCACAAATCCATACTACCCCTATCCAATCCGAGCCAAAACCAGCACCTCAGGTTACAGGTAGGTCTCTCAGAGAAAAGAAAGCACCAAAACATTTGACAGATTTTATTGTAAACGTAGAATAGCTAAAGTAGATATTATATACTAGTCAACGAACTGAAAAGTGATGTCTTAACGTTTAATTTTAAGAAATATGTATTACATAATACAGTTTTTATATTGTAGGATAGAGTACCCACTTACCTTCCTAAATAATTATTATTGTAACAAAGTGATCAAATAATGTGATAATTTGAGCGAATAAGTATTTATTATTATTAGGGCGCATGCCCGGATATCGAGTAACGCGTACATGGACTTTGTCCATGTCAGTGTGGTACGAGATAGCAAAGAGCCAAGTTATATAGATGCAATCAGGGGCGTGCTGGGCCGCCGGGACACCGCGAGAAATCCCGGTGGGCCGGTGGTCCGGAGGGCTAAGTGGGCCGGTGTGCCGGAGGGCTATGTAGGCAGCATGCCGCAGCACGTGGTCAATTAAAAACTTTTTTAGTTGAGTTATGTATAAATATCATAATTATTTTACAGATTGTATATTGTTTATAAGTTTCGTGAGCGATGATAATTTGTATTAGTTTTATTTTAAGTGCAATGCTATATGTTTTAGCATTGTGTAAAATATTGTCTGGTTGTGTTTGTTCCCTGTTTTTTTTAAGAATTTAATTTATACTTTATGTTATTAATTATTAATAAATGAAATTTTTTAACTTGGTTTTGTTCACCCCCCATTTTTCGTGTGTAGTTGGCCGATTTTTCTGAATTTCCCGGGCCGGTCTGATATAGCCAGCACGCCCCTGGATGCAATATACCTTGTGTTAGAGTAAAGACTGTGTTTCAATCCCCCGTTTCCCGATTGGCACCTGGAACATTACAATTATCTTCATGTCAGTTATTTTAGATGGACGACCTTTTCCTTTTGCCAACACAAAAATCTCCTTGTATTCAGATGTGTGATCGTATCTATATACAAGAACAAACTAAAAAATACCCTTGGCGAGAAAGTTAATTGGCTGAAAGTAAAGTGCTTTAAATACTTAAAATCCAAACCAGGAATGTAGAAGCATTCCTGGTTTGGATTTTAAGTATTTAAAGCACTTTACTTTCAGCCAATTAACTTTCTCGCCAAGGGTATTTTTTAGTTTGTTCTTGATCAACAATTTTGACAGCTGTTCTAAATCAAGAAAATCAGAAAATTTCAGCTCCACTACATTATACAGTTTCTTCTTAGACCTAGTCGTTCGGGCCATTCGAAAAATTGTTATCCAATCGTGCTTAGTGTACACGGAAACATACTTTTGTGCTTATTCGATAGCACTATGCATACTATCTACTTCCATGTAACTATGTCCACTTTCGAGGAACTTTTGCTCTATAACCATAATATTCGGGTTTTTCTGAACAAGGTACATTTTGATTTCGATTTTGGCCACTACAAGTATCAGAAAATAGAGCCACTTCTGAAACTGTGCTAGGAAGCTGATTTAAGTACTTGTACAAACAGGTTCCAATTTCTATACTACCTCTTTTGCCATTTAGTTCTGTCCATAAATAACAGAAAGCATTGTTTGGTGGCGCTAATTCATATACAGTCAAATTGTACGTGCAGATTTTTCGGCTATAGTACATGGGACTCACGTCGCTAGTAGGAATTTGTAACACGCATTGTAGATCAAATGTACAACAAACAAAATTATTCTCCTTCAAAGACCTTTCCTTATCTCTCACTTTTGCTGCGTTACAGTCTTCTTTCCTTGCTACGTGATCCTGATATTTGTTTTCCAGTTCTGTCGATTTCTCTGAAAAGTGAGATTTGTAAGACATATAAATTTGACATTGATCTTTTTTTGGTTTGAAAAAAGAATAGTTGTAATTTTGACAAAATATTCTCCGGTATGTTATAAGTGATACTGGCTTACAGGCATCTTTTATGCAAATGTCTTTATAAAGAGAATGCATTTTGGCAATAGTTAACTTGCAATCTAAGTATTGTCGTTTAGTACTTTTCCTGGAGTAATGCGACTCTAATACTGGAAAACTTTCAATGTGCCTTTTAACGTTTTCTATATCTTCAGATTTTGTTTTATTGTGTGGTTCTCTCCTGCCTCTTTGATCGCCCCTAGTATATAACCCTCCGGTTCCTTTTTTATTAAAAGCATATTCCACTACTTCTTTACTAATGCAGAGTGTTTTTATAAAAAAAAATTTACATACCCTGACTTTTCTTTCGGCATTAGGAGAAAGAAAGTAAGCTTTGGAATTAACCCGAAGGTTCTTTTTTCCTTCAGTTTTTAGTCTACTTCTCTCGGGAACGCGATACTCAACATTGTTCAAGATAAAATCTTTTCTGCGTGTGAAATCACAAGCTCAATAGATGGCACAAATTGCAGTTCGATTTTCTGCCACAATTTTTTTTGTGCATTTAAAGCGGCATCTGGAGCAATCTATGTCTTTTGGCCTTTTCATTTCAATTTTTTGACGCTTTACTTTTTCTCTTTTTCACTTACTTCGATTAGAACTTCCCCATCTCATTCTTTTTTTAGTTTCAATCTCCGATTCATTCTCTGTGGGCACATCCTCTTCATAATGGTCTAAAGGAAATAAACAGAACTGTGTTTATAAATTTTAGCTTGTAATTTAAATTAAATCCTTTTATTTAATTTTGTTTTTAATTTGAGTACATTTTATATTCAATTTTTGTTTTGTATTAGAAAAAAAAACTCTAACTCTGAATGTTTTGCAAATTTAGAATGTATCCTGAAATTTTTAATGTGTTGTCCTACTAAAGGCAGTTGGAAACCGCATTATTAATCCATCTTGATCTTACCTATATCAGAAGATTCTTGCTCAAGCACATAATCTTTATCTCGTACAGAACAGTCGGAATCCTCTAGAAAACTTTCCATCTCTTCATCTTTCACATAACTTTCAGGTTCCTCCATGTAACTTATTTCTATTTCCTCAGAAGTAACTGATGATTCTTTTGTGAAATCAGGTTTCTGGTTAAAAACAATTAGCTCAGAATAAACTTGCTCGACAGGCTGCTTGTCACTAACTTTTTCAATAGGGCTGGATTCAACATCTTTTTATTGAAACCAAAAAGTTATGTTACAATTTAGAAAGTCGGATTCAGTTAGAAACAAAACTTACCCGCAAGTAGTTCTTTTAGGTTTGCCATTTTTACTAACAAAACACCACGTTATAATTATATCATAATTGAAGTCTTCTTATAATGCACAACTCAATAAAACTACTCAAAAAAACCTACACAACACTCTGACACAGTAAACCCAACAACCAGTAGGAAAACTCTCTCTTAAAATAGGTGACTGTTTTCAGTACTTAATTTCCATTTTGCGGCATAAATCAATCATGACATTTATACAACTGTCAAAACAAGCCAAGTGCCACTTGACACGATTATTAAACGATCGGTTTTAACATTTCGAAAAAACGTGTACAGCCAAAACAAGTTATGTGGCACTTGGCTTATTTTGAAAGTCAAAACCGTGAAAAAGAGCAGTACAATTATAATTTTTCCACAGTTAAATGCACTTAACTTGTTCTCGTTGTGTCTATTTACTAAAAATAAAGTTATACTATTTTTTTGCGCTCGATATGCTGGTAGTTGAATTTTCTTGTTTTTGCAGAACATACTACACACAATTGTCAATTTAAAAATATACTTGACTCAAAACATGCAAAAATGGAGTTATCTGGTTTTTGCAGTAACCCGACGATATATATGTAGTAATAAAAAAAATCAAAGGATAAAATATTTTCTTAACAAAATTATATTTTGAAGTTAAGTTTAATTAAAATTAATAACGGGCAATGTTAATGGTGAAAATTACATCAAAAATGTTTATTTAAATCGTAGTGCCATTTATAGATTCCCGTACCGTAAGGACGGCATTCCTTCTTCCCGTAGAAATTTTTAAGTTTTATCTTTCACCGTAAAGGTCTTTGACATGACCAATCACAGTGCTTGTTATGGACATGCGCTGTAGGGTGACGTCGCGTAGGCACAAAATATTTAAAATACATGATTCCGGGCCGGATTTAGCATGGGGCCAGCGGGGACACCATTTAGGGGCCCCCACCAATGCAATATGTACAGTTGTATTCATTAAAAAAGCGTACAAGAATTAGAATGAGAGAAAACTGTTAACATTATTGCGTAAAACCGGCTTTCCACTGACTTAAGTCACTATAACTGACAGTAGAAAATAAAAATGCCTCGTCAGTTAAAAAGGCTCAAATAGTATCAAGAATCGAAGAAGAATGGTCAATTCGTACAGTGGTATAATAGAAAAAAAATCTATATTAAAAATTAAGCAACGCTGGGAACAGGAAGATTTAAACCAAAAAGTTGGTTCAGGTCGTCCCAAAATGTCCACCCCTGAACAGGATGCTGCTTTTTTGAGATATCTGAGGATTTATGGGAAACTATACAACTATACTATACCTACTATACTGCTGGGAAGATATTAATCCAAATATTGTATTAAATTTAATTCAGTTCATCCCAAATAGATTGGCTCAAGTAATAGAAAAACAGGGATGCATGATTAAATATTAAATTTTTTTTAATGTTTGTTTTTTTCATTATTAAAAGGTAATAATTTTTGTAATATTATTTAATTAACCTACGACGTCAATGCTCTTTATAACCTATAGTAATTATTTTAATGACTTATGTCAGTGATAAGCCGGTTTTAAGCAATAATATTATTTTGACAGTTTTCTCTCATTCTAATTCTTGTACTAGTCCGGGAGGCAGTGAAGATTTTCGGTACTTATTTTCCCAGTCGGCAAACACCGATACAATTATTGGGTTTGTTATTCTGAGCAAAATTTATATATATTTAGGGAGGGGTTTTCCGATGGGTTAAGGCGGAAAATGCGTTATAAAGTACAAATATATTGCACTTTTTTTTCCAGTGATAAAAATAATTCCATTAATGAGAGATATAGTGAAGTTAAGAAAAAAAATAGTCTGGCTAATCTGTGAGTATGGGTAATATGTCTGGCAGGTGGGAAAATTATCAAAACCATTGCCCTTATTTTCGGAGTCCTAAAAATTTTGTGAGATGGTAGTTTATATTAAAATTACAGCTGCAAATATAGTCTGGCTAATGTGGAACACTCCGAAAGCCTTGCCAGACTCGTCCAACCCTCCACAGGCGCGCTAAATTCGGCATGTTCAATTATACAGGCGATTGTTGTCATCTCTACATGTTTTTACTTTTCATAATGTATGATAAGAAAATAATTTGTGTAAACCAAAATTTAAATATGGCTAAAAAAAATGTCAGTCCGTCCGCCACCAAAAAACTTTATTCGCGAATAACTTTGTAACTATCAGAGATACGAGAAAATTTGTGCAGTTGTTTTTTGTAGGATTCTCTACAAAATCGATCTCTTGACAGTCTTTTGTATCTCCCTTAGTTTTTGAGTTATATCAATAAAAAAAAAAGAAAATCGCGAAAATTCCCATTCAAACGCGAGTTTCTGCTATCTGACTTGTGAGTCTGGCGGGGCTTTCGTGATTGTAAATAACAGCCAGACGTGTATTTTCTACGAAATTATGGTATTATTTATCATGTGACAAATTTTCAAATCCGGGATAATAAGAGCAAAATTTTTGTAATTCTTACTATTTTCAAGATGCCGCCAGAACAATTTGCCAATTTCATAAATCAGCCAGACTTAATTTTGATTATAGTTTATGACAGTACCAAATAATGGGTTAAATTTTAAGCATGGGAAAATAAGGGCTACGTATTTTAAAAACCGGTCAAATTTTTGCTTCCGCAAATTTTCAGCCAGACTGACTTTCCTTCACTTGGGATGTGCCAGACTCCATTCCATTAATAAAATGACTCACTTTAATTAATGTGAAATATTTATGACTGGGAAAATAAGTGGACTTGACTTTTTGGCTCATCTAGTGAACCCATCCGAAAATTTTAGCCAGACACACAAATTGTCGTTTTGTGTCACCATTTGAACAAACTTAATGACATTCAAAAACTGGGAAAATAAGTACCGAAAATCTTCACTGCCTCCCGGACTATACGCTTTTTTATTGAATACAACTGTAGCTTTTTAATGAAACGAATATGAAAAAATTTGTCGAATAAACAAAAAATTGGGTCGGTTATACCGCGCGAATCCTGTAATTTTCAATTAATTTTTCATAGATCTAACTCTAATTTTTCGCGGATTTTTTATCGCTTATCCGCTTGCAAATCAGAATGTAAATTATCACAATCAAAGTTTTGGCGCACGAAGACGTTTTTATATAGTCTATAGTCATAAGTTATGACTCATAACAAATTTAAGCAGTTGCTCCTTTAGTGCTTGTCGTAACGTTTTTGTAAATACAGGCAAACAGTCAATTAGTTATAATCTAATATTAAAGTTAGTTTTTGTCCCAGATTTTTATTGGTGTTGTGGAATATTTTCCGGTGTTTCCGAAATACTGTTTCGTGCTTTTCTTTGGACAAAAGATTGTTTTATTGTTTGATTTTGTATGAAAAACAGACAAATAATACGACTTTTAATGCACGTTTTTCAGTTTGCGGTATTAAAAATACAAACAAAACATAGATCAATTTATATTCGATGTGGCTCCCGTCCCGAGGCGGGACTTAAGTTCAGTCCCGATTGACGTCACACACTGTAAATCTGTTTTTATTCCCCGAGATTTTATAATTTGTGTCAAGCTCGATGGCTTAGATGGTAGGGCGGTCGCTTGGCATGCGAGAGGTAACCGGGTTCGATCCCACTAGAAGTTGTCAAACTTTTTTTATTTTTTTTATTTTATAAATTTGTTGTTTCTTTGTTAAAAAGTGTTTTATTTTTATCGTAACATAAATTTGCCCATTTTAGTTGGGTTTTTTGCTCAATGGGGCGAGGGGGGCCAATGGGGCGGGGTCGGTTGGGTTGTGTTGTTGAGTTTGGGTTGGTTTGGTTTTATGACGTAACTAAAGTGCCCTTAACATGTATACAGGTACAATTTATTATTATTATTATTTTATTATAACATAACAAATCTTAAAATTATGACGTCAATCGGGACTGAACTTAAGTCCCGCCTCGGGACGGGAGCCACAGCGATTTATATTTTACTTAAGTAAAATATATATAAGGTTATGTTCGTATTATTCAAAATATATAAAATATAAAGTATATAAAAACACTTTTATTCACAGTTCTATTCTACTATCTACGTTTTTATAGTTTTGCATACGAATTTATAATTTCTCAGACTTGGGTAAAATGTATATAAGGTTATGTTCGTATTATTCAAAATATACAGGGTGATTCAGACTTGTGGTGACAAAAGCTCAGGGGAAATAACTCTCATCAAAATATGAAAAAAGGTCCTATACACGTGTCCGAAAATGCTTCATTATCGAGATACAGGGTGTTGGTTTAAATAAAAATGAGTTTTTTATTTATAGCTTAAAAACGTTGTTTTATGAAAAAATAAATGATTCAAGGATAATAAAAAATCACGTAAAGCTCCTCTAGTTTAAAAATTTACCATAAGTTTTAATTTCCCAAGTGTCAAATTTTTTAGAAATATTGAGGGCCCCCACCAAATTCGGCCCCAGGGCCTCAAAAGTCTTAATCCGGCCCGGACATGATTGTTTAGTATTATTTAAGATAAGTGTTCAGTTTATTAAATAATTTGTGTCTCTAAATAGGATATTTAGATATTGTTTATGATCAATGTCTTTCATTTTTAGAAACGTTGTTTTGTAAAACCCCGTAGTTTCCTGGTCTTGGTAAAATGGGCAAGTCTTCCAACGTCTTGTTCGATGTTTTTTTTTTATTATACTGCCCCACTATGGAGAAAGGCAGTAACTACAAAAAAATTCGAAATGCGTTTTCTTGTGCTATGATAAAGCTATTGGCATTTTGTATCTTAATTCAACCAAGAAATGCAGTAAACTATCTTATAAGTTAAATAAATCAGTTAAATACCCGGACAACATTCGTGATATTCATACGAACATCATGTCGTGATTTTCACAAATTTTATTCATACTGATATCATACGGAAGTCACCGCGTGATAAATGAAAATCATACGAACGTCACGTCGTGATTTTCACAAATTTTATTCATACGGATGTCACTGCGAGAGAAATGAAAATCATGTTTTATGCCAACGGTTTTTGGATAATCATTTTTGCGCCACGTTCGTACACTAAGAGAAAAATTATGTTGAATCAACAGTTTTGCGGTTAAATACATTTAATATTTTCTTGGATTTTAATCCAAGAAAATATTGAATGTTAAACTGTTGATTCAATTGTTAACATACTTTTTCTTTCAATGTACGAATGTGTCGCAAAGTTTTTGCGGTTAAATACATTTAATATTTTCTTGGATGTAAATTAACTATTAATTTAAATCTAAAAAAATATTGAATATATTTAACCACAAAAACTGTTGATTCATTATACATATCTGCCGTACTAAGCGCAGAAGCGGTAATTAACATAATGGCTGTCATGAGATATTGGTACTTTTATGTTAATAGCTCTGCCAACTCAGTTTGGTAACAGATACCGCTAAAAATAACTTGATATTTTAATCATTTACTGACAAAATACCGATTTAATACCTTATTAAAGTAGAGATTTTTAACCCTAGTTTCATATTACGGGAAAATGTCAATTTCCTTTAAATGATCAGTTACCGCTTTTGCGCTTAGTACGGCAGATATATGTAGATATACTTTTCTCTCAATGTACGAATAAATATCCAAACACCGATGGCATAAAAAATCACGACATGATTTTTTATGCCATCGGTGTTTGGATATTCATTTTTGCGATACATTCGTACATTGAAAGAAAAAGTATGTTAACAATTGAATCAACAGTTTAACATTCAATATTTTCTTGGATTTAAATTAATTATATATAGTTAATTTAAATCCAAGAAAATATTAAATGTATTTAACCGCAAAAAATGTTGATTCAACATAATTTTTCTCTTAGTGTACGGACGTGGCGCAAAAATGATTATCCAAACACCGTTGGCATAAAAAATCACGACATGATTTTTTGTGCCATCGGTCAATCGCAAACAGCGATGGCATAAAAAATCACGACATGATTTTCATTTCTCACGCAGTGACATCCGAATGATGTCCGTATGAACAAAATTTGTGAAAATCACGACGTGACGTTCGTATGATTTTCATTTATTACGCGGTGACTTCCGTATGATATCAGTATGAATAAAATTTGTGAAAATCACGACATGATGTTCGTATGAATATCACGAATGTTGTCCGGGTGTAATATATTACACCTCACATATGTTATTTAGGTAATTATGCAATAAACTTGGCTTATTACCACTCCGGCAAAATGTTAATAAACATGAATATCACGAATGTTGTCCGGGTAGGTTTTAAATTCGCAGTTCGCAGGGCTCATACGCATGCGCAAATTTTGCAAATATCACAGCGTGAGTTCTACATGATATCACTGTGATGAAGCATGTGTATGCACTCAGGATATCACAGCGTGATAAAAAAAATCACGTTGTGATATCATCATGACTTCACCAGGAAATCCCGATTGTTGTCCGGGTACCTACTGCTTTTTATAAAAATGTAGTTTATGCTAATTTCCCACAAATTTCTTGTTTAGCAGTTACTGCCTTTCTCCATAGTTGGGCAGTATACAACAAGCTGCCTGGGCAATTAAAATTGTGATCACTGCACTAATATATAAATGTTTATCTTTTATATTTGCACACAATGGGTAAAACCACAGACCTTGTTGGTCTGTGGGTAAAACGCAGAATATAAACAAAAACAAATGTCAACCATTTTAGGTGTCATCGCGCATGGTTACGGAATTTTACACGGAAATCTATAAATTGACGTTTTACAAAACGCACAAATCGTACGGGCACGACTACGGAACGAAGGAAGGAAGGCAATCTATAATTCAGGCTTAAACGTTGCATGAAAAACTCTTTTTAATGTATGATTTTAAATGGGAAATACGTAGATAAAACGTTGCCTGGGAAACGTTGGAGAATGGTATTGATTGTAACAACGTTCCAAAACCCAGATTTAGTCCCGTCAAGAAATTTTTTAATGTGGATTTTTTTTTAAAATTTTTATCCTTTTTAATACATTAGTATTAAAAGTAAAATAAAACTCTGCAATAAATTTTTAAAGGTTATAAAATCAAAAATATGGTCGAATTATTTTAAATCCCGTCGACAAATTTTTTAATGTAGATTTTTTTATATTTTCTATAATAAATTAGTTATAGAAGTAAAATAAAACTCTTCAATACATTTTTAAAATCATAATATTAAAAATATTACCGAAATACACAAAACCCACTTTCAAACTGCGTTGGCGAATTTCCCGTTAAGTCCCGTCGACAAATTTTTGTATGTGGATTTTTTTTTTAAATTTTTCCTTTATAATACATTAGTTATAAAAGTAAAATCAAACACTGCAATACAAACCTACTTTTAGCTACATAAAATTATTATACAATAAAATAAAGGTTTACTATCGTAGTTAACTAATTAGGTGATACATATATACACGGAGAAAAAAGTTTATTGCTCCCAAATAAAAAAAATATTTAAACGAGCAAAATTTCAAATTTACCGCTCTATCACGAGTTTATTTTTTTATTTTAGGTTAAGTGTTGACATCGCGCGAAATTTAGTGATAATTCTGCCGTGATTTTTGAAAAAAATAGTTAAAAGATAAGGTAATTTGTATCTGATAGAGATGGCAAATAACTTCTAGTAACCTAAACAATGACCCCAAACAATTTGTTTGTGTTTTTTTACACAGTTGCTTTTTGCATGGATTTTTGGTGTTATATGGAACGATGCCTTATGTTTTAGTTTTGTTCTGTGACGATGCCCAGAAAATATGAAATTGGTCGTGGCAGAGGTGATAAACAATCGTGTATCCTTTGGACAGGATGCTACCCGCTTTGATGTTCCCAGAACCACTTTATACTGCAAATGTAAAGGGAAGTACTATGCTCCACACCTCAAAGTCCCACCACGTGACCACTTACGGGACGCAGTCTTTTGAAAATTTGGCATTTAAGGCTTTTTAGGTTATGTATCTGTCAAAGTATAGTCAACGAAAGAAATAATATTCTGTTTAGGCGTTAAAAATAAGAATGCAGAATTTAAGACTATAAATACTGCATTTAATGAAATTCTAAAGTGTATGGTGTCAAATAAGTAATATTTTTGTGCATTTGGTCCAAATATCTGGTTTTCTCCATAAAATAATTTTAACTAAACTGCATTTATTAAAAAAATGTAGCTTCTCTATTATGGAATAAGAATATCTGTATTAAAGGTAGGTAGGTTAATATATTATAACAAAAATATCATCTAATTTTGTAATTTTAAGGTTAGAAAAATTTATTTAAAAGACAGTATAATATGGTATTTAAAAATGTGGTAGTTTTTCTTATCCAGCTTAAAGTGTACCTTCTTTGGTACCTACATAAAATTTTGTCAATACAAATAGTTAAAAAGCTTTGAATGAATTTGATCTACATTGAAAAATCATTATAACTTTAATATTTTAATAAATCACATGTCATGGGATTATTAAATATGTTCACATTGCAAGTTTCTCTAAAAATTGTTTGTTTTCTTATAATCTAACTTAAAGTAGGTATGCCGAGAGGTATGCACAAGTTTATGTCTTTAGAAGTATAAAAGCATCAATTTAATTTGAACCATATTCAACAATTATTTAGTATACCTATATTTATTTATGACCATATTAACACACTCTTCCAAATAATTCACTTATTTATTTTGGTCAAAATAGATTTTTCTAACCTTAAAATACAAAATTAGATGATATTTTTTGTTCTAATACATTAACCTACCTTTGATACAGATATTCTTATTTCATAATAGAAAAGTTAGATTTTTTTTAATAAATCCTGTTTAGTTAAAACAATTTTATGGAGAAATGTAGACCCAATGCACAAAAATATCACTTATATTGCACCTTACACTTTGGAATTTCATTAAATGCAGTATTTATTTTCCTAAATTCTTAAACCAACCATTGTTATTGTGATACTATAAAGATTTATTAACTTTTAACGCTTAAACATAAGCGGTAACACTATAAATATTATTTCTTTCATTGACTATACTTTGACAGATACATAACCTGAAAAGCCTTAAATGCCAAATTTTCAAAAGACTGCGTTCCGTACGTGGTCACGTGGTGGGACTTTGAGGTGTGGAGCATAGTACCTATACTGATTAATTTTTGAGGCTTTCTGCTATAAGCAAAATAAAAAAAAAGCATATAACAAGACTTAGTGTAATGATTACACCTCAGATAATGGATAATCTTTTGCAGAACAAGGTACAAAAGAGTGCAGTCATATCTAAACCACAAAGCAAATCTAAAAATCTTATATAAATAATATTATTTATTAAAAAGCTGCAGTATCGTGTATCTTGAAAATTGTTAATATATTGAATGTAGGCAATAGTTTTTCTTTTCAAAATACAATTGAAATTTTTTTGTTTTTAAGCACTAGGTATTTTGTTATATTTTAATTTGTTTACTTATATAAATAAGACTATTATTTAGATAATATTTTTTAGATTTTGTTAATTGGGAAATTTTTTTTCAAAAGTATTTTTTCTGTTCAATAATTTTTTGTTTTTAAACATTTATTCATATTTCCATAAATAAAGTAAAATCCTACCAAAATTATTCAAAAATCCAACGTTTTATAATGCAATAATCCCACGTATTTCCAACGTTTTATAATACACAAAACCCACGTATTTCCAACGTTTTATAATACATAAAACCCACATATTTCCCACTTTGTATAATACACAAATCCCACGTATTTCAAACGTTTTATAATACATAAATCCCACGTTTTACTTTTATAACTTTTGACGACATTTTAAGCGGACAATTTTACATAGGAATTAACTGCTAAATGTCCGGAATACAAATTGCTATCGACGAGTGGCTGCTTTTTCACTATGACAATTAGTCATTTTTGAATAATTTATTTTAGGAGAGTTGCCCGTCAGTTGCATGCTAACTGCAAGAAAAAACCTAAGGTCAACACATTTCCCACAATACGGTGGAACCCGTTGTCTGTCCCACCACGTGACTTTAATACAAATAATTAAGGTTAATTTTCTGTCAGTGTCAAGCTAATTTTTTCTTATTTACTAAAAATAATTCAATATAATATTATGTATTTTTTATGTTTTGTATTAAGACCTTTATGTTCAGTACCTCTTCGAAAGCAGTCTAGACGCATCCGCAGCAGAAGGTAGTCCAGCGTTTTGTACGTTATAGGATAGGGATATTTATTTGTCGATTTTTTTGTTACATCTTTTTTTATTATATCTAAAATAGAATTAAATTGAGCAATGTTCAGTCTAAAAAATTCTCGAAATGTTTTCTCATCTTTTAATAAATGTTCATTTATCAAGATGTTAAAAAGTCCCTCTTCAGTCTTCCAATAATGGGTACAATAATTATTGTAACTATTATTGGAAGAAATCGGAGAAGAGGAGGCAACTGAACGATAACAAAAAAAAATTGCTGAAGTCCATCCAATGTTTAAGAGAAGAACTGAAGAGGGATTTTTTAACATCTTGATAAATGAAAATTTATTAAAATATGAGAAAAAATTTCGAGAATTTTTTAGACTGAACATTGCTAAATTTAATTATATTTTAGATATAATAAAAGAAGATATAAGACAAAAATCGACAAATAAATATCCCTATCCTATAACGTACAAAACGCTGGACAACCACTGGTCCTGCTCTGCGTCAGACGCTCGAAACGCATAGCGGCAGACGCATGAAAGGAACCATTTACATTTAATTTTCATTGTGGCAGGGACTTGCGTCAGACGCAGAGCGTCAGCCGCATGCGTACGCCGTTTTATAGAAAACGTACCTTAAAACAGAAATTGGTTTTTACTGGTATTTTCCATAATGGAAAAGTCCGATTAGGATTCTACTGTTTTTTAGTGGTTTCGATTGGTTAAAGTTACCAATAGGTAATTTCCAATTGAATTCAATTGGGCATTCCCAGTGTGAGATTTTAGAAAGGAATTTGCTAATTGGTTATTCCCAATACTTTAAAATATGGAAAAGTCCAATTAGGATTCTACTGTTTTTTAGAGGTTTCGAATGGTTAAAGCTACCAATAGGTAATTTCCAATTGAATTCAATTGGGCATTCCCAGTGTGAGATTCTAGAAAGGAATCTGCTAATTGGTTATTCCCAATACTTTAAAATATGGAAAAGTCCAATTAGGATTCTACTGTTTTTTAGAGGTTTCGAATGGTTAAAGCTACCAATAGGTAATTTCCAATTGAATTCAATTGGGCATTCCCAGTGTGAGATTCTAGAAAGGAATCTGCTAATTGGTTATTCCCAATACTTTAAAATATCGCAAGAGGGCTCTCGTGTAGCTGCGCAAAACCAACGTACGCAGTTCTTGTTTGAATGGTTGAGACACCATCAAAAAGAAACAAACAAGTCTTTGGACGATATTTAATGTCGTTTTTTTATTAGTCGGTTTCTTTATGGGTTTCTGTGCTTAGTGGTAGTTGTGTAATTATAGGGATACCTTAAAAAAAATATTTATATGTGTAAGGTTTAGGGACGATGGCGTGAGAATGGTGGTTAAAGCGGACAAAATAAAAAAAATTGACATAAATAATATCGATTTCCACCATGCCTACAAACATCCTTTGCAAGAAAGACAAAAAAATTATTATAACCGAGTAATTTTATTTATTTGTTATTACTTGTTTGGTGTTAGTAAGTTATATGTATCAATACATATCTCACTAACAAAAAAAAATAATAAAGAAATAAAGTTACTCAGTTATAATAATTTTGGGTTTAATTGGGAGCGATATAAAACAGAAATTGGTTTTTACTGGTATTTTTCCCAACTTTAAAAAATACAAAAAACAATTATTGGTTTTTGTAGAACTCATTGATAGTAAAATATTCCCAAATTAAAATAAATATACATTATATATACAGGGTGTTTCATAATATATGCGCAGGACTTCAGGATGTGATAGCTCATCCAAAAAGATGAAAAAAGTCGCTATTAACTTACCCTCTAAAATGCACAATTTTCGAGATACAGGGTGTTTAAATTTTAGAAAAAAAATCGTTTTTTAGATTATCTCTGGAACCGTTTATCGTACAAAAAACAGCTTTTGTAAGCATTTTCTACTCATAATAAGCTATGTTTTGTGCCAGAAAAAAATTTTTTTTACTCATAATTGGTGGAGATTTTGAAGGGGTAGCGGGTGTTTTTCTCCTCAACTTCAACGCCCGTGAAAAAGTTACGGTTTTGAGAAGCCCATTCGAACCGCCAATGTTTTCTACAGAAAAAAGGTACTCTTGGTCATAAGCTCTAAAGTTGACCGTTTTCGAGAAAAATCAACTTTTATGTTTACAAAACATGGTCAATTTTTTGAAAAATTTTTTTTATTACTAATTAAACAAAATTTATTTTAACGTTAGATAAAGTAACAAAACCAAACAATAATTTCAAAATTAAAAAAAAAATAAAAAATGTTTTTTACTCAAATGCTGAAATGTGCGAAATGCGTTACCTTTACGGTTTGGAGAATTAAGCAAAGACAACTTTTAAATCATTTTTTATTTTGCAATTTTGGTTTGGTTTTGTTACTTGTCCTAACGTTAAAATAAATTTTGTTTAATTAGTAAAAAAAAATATATATTTTTTAAATTGACCATGTTTTAAAACATAAAAGTTGATTTTTCTCGAAAACGGTCAACTTTAGAGCTTATGACCAAGAGTAACTTTTTTGTGTAGAAAACATTTGCGGTTCGAATGGGCCTCTCAAAACCGTACTTTTTTCAGGGGCGTTGAAGTTGAGGAGAAAAACATCCGCTACCCCTTCAAAATCTCCACCAATTATGATTAAAAAAAAATTTTTTCTGGCACAAAACATAGCTTATTATGAGTAGAAAATGCTTACAAAAGCTGTTTTTTGTACGACAAACGGTTCCAGAGATAATCGAAAAAAACGATTTTTTTTCTAAAATTTCAACACCCTGTATCTCGAAAATTGTGCATTTTAGAGGGTAAGTTAATAGCGACTTTTTTCATCTTTTTGGATGAGCTATCACATCCTGAAGTCCTGCGCATATATTATGAAACACCCTGTATATATAATGTATATTTATTTTAATTGGTGCTTTAGATAAAATTATTTATTCTGTTAGTGAAATTCCCAAACAAAATGAAAGCTCTTCAAGTGATTTTATGATAAGAAACATAAAATCATCCCTTTTATAATGGCTCAAGATAAATATGAAAAAATGAAAATCCTCACAACACTGCCAGAATAGTGTCCGAAAAATACGCCGTGAATTTGGAGTTTCGTATAGAATGGCTTTCCAAGCAAAGAAGTTACGCTCCACTTGTGGGTATGGTTCTTGTGCTCCGAAAAAAAAAGGTCGCTGTATTCCAGATTTTGTTGCGGAAAAAGTGAAAAACTTCTATTTATCGGATGAATCGAGTCGTTCTCAGCCAGGGGTAAAAGATTATGTCAAAATTAAAAATGAAAGCGGTGAAATTATTCAAATTCAAAAAAGATTGTTGATGTTGATGTACACCCTTAAAGACTTACACAAAACATTTCAAGCAGAATTCCCAGACATAAAAATTTCAGTTTCCAAGTTTACAAAAATGAGACCACAAGAGTGTATTTTTGTGGGTTCCAATGGAACTCATAATATTTGCATTTGCAAAATCCATCAGAACCCAAAATTGAAAATATTTGGGCTCAAAAAAGCATTTCAAGCAAAAAAAAATCAATTTCTCTCAATCTTATCAAGATATCCTACAAAAAATGACGTGTGAACACCCAACGTCTGATTGTTTTTTACTAAAATGTCAGGAATGTCCAGATGCACACACAATTTCTAATGATTTAAAAAAGCTTTTGCATGATGGAAATGTTTCTGAAATTACATACAAACAATGGACTAGTACGGACAGGTAAAAATATTATAGAATATACATAAACTGCTCGTCATAAAAATCGACGCACCTAGTTTTTTCGAAAATATTTGAAAGCTCGTTATTGGAAAATTACTTAATCGATTTTGAAAATCTTTGGAAATTCTGAATAGCTGAATCTTTGATTCTTATGTCTCATTTTGGGAATACGATATTTTGCACATAGCATTATACTACAGGGTGTCAAACGAAGAGATGTATTTTTTAAGAAATTTCAAGTTATTCCCATTCATGAGGCAGTTGAGTTTGATAGTCGTAATATAAGTAAGGTAATCCCTCTAAAACTAAATTTATGACATTCTCTTTGACTGCTGCTGGACAACCAAAAACCCGTACTTTAAAATTGCACAGTGCAGACTGTGCAATAAACTGCAATTGTCCAGAAATAACTCAAGTTACAAATATTAAATACTTGGGGGTTTTTCTCGATCAGCATTTAAAATGGAGTGTTCATATTAACCATATTAATGACAGACTTAGAGGACTTGTATATATGTAAATGCTACGAACTGCGTGATATACTCAGCCGTAAGAACTTACTGACGGTGTATACTGCGCTAGTTGAATCTTTGCTAAGGTACTGTATTGGTATGGGGTGGAGCTTTTGAAAATGCTTTAAAGGGTATAGAATTCTATAAGTAACACAATACCGTAGAGTGGGGTTATTTGGAACTGTGGGGTATCTTGGAACATGTTAATTTTGTGACATTTTCTTTAATACAATAAACATTTTTTGACTAAGACTGTTAAATTTTATTTTGTTTTCGTACTAGAAGCAGGGTTTTATTTTATTTTTAATTTAAAAGCCTTCTAAGATGCTCTTCTTCTGCAGTTATTTTAAATTTAAATGCGTTCCAAAATGCCCTATGCATTTATTTTTAATTTAAAAGCGTTCCTAGTTGCCCTTCTGCAGTAAAACATAGAAACATGATAAAAATTTACATCTGTTCAAGTTATCAGAACGAAGCAAAACTTGGAACAATAACTTTTTTTTTAATTCGATAGCTTTCGTGAATTTTAAATTTGCGGTATATATATGTATCAATTTAAAAGGTACTCGTACACACTTTGTCATTTAAATATCGAAAAAAATACTTTTTGTTGTTTATTTATGTAACTTTTTTATTAAAAGTGTTCCAAGTAACCCCAATCTACGGTACTTAATAATTAAAGTTCTACACAAGAAAAACAGAAGATATTCGACTGATTTATTATATACAGAACTTCTAATTCTTCCAATAAAAAAACTATTAACATTTTGCCAAGTTTATTGCATAATTACCTATATATAATAACATATGTGAGGTGTAATAATTATAGCAATTATTATATTATAATAATTATAACAATTATAATTTTTTCCATACAATGCGCTTGACTTGCTTTTATTGTTGCCACTGTACTGTTTTATTTTAATAGTTTCTTTTTATACGCAAATACTCATCTAACCATTGTTCCAAACACTTTTTAGACACAATATCGATTTTCTCAGCTGACCAATTAGAGCACAGCTGATCTGTCATGTGATGGCATCTTCCCACGTTTTCAAGATAGCTCTCCTGTCACTACTTACCAAGTGTTGTCGTTTGCGGGTATTTTACTCGAAAATCGGGTATTTTCATCATGTTTGCGGGTAGAATTTTGAAGCGGGTAAAATTGGATATTTTGCAAATTTGGATCAAAATACTAACTAAAGATATTTTCATTAAATAATATTGTATGTTTACTAAAAATGCATAATTATTTTATTCTATAATATAGGATTTCCTGTTACATTTTTATTTACTTATATAAAAATTTTAAATTAATTTAATTATTTTTTTTAAACATGGCGAATGCGCTAGTAAATTTAAAATATAACTAGTTTTTTTAGTACCTATTTTGTAATTTTTTGGTCGGGAACTTTTATGACATTCATCCGGCAACACTGTATAAAACACATGAACCAATGAAAGCAGCTCGAAGATCAACCATATTTGTTTTATGGGTTTTATAATCTGTGTATGAGTTCGACTGTCGACCAAATCATGCATATGCATTGCGAAGAATTGTTATAGTTATTATACCTTATATATGTACTTAATCAACAAGGGATCTGTATGTACACAAACCAAACGTATCTCCCAACTGTTTTATTCTGTTCAATTAAAATATAGTTTGTTTAGCCTTATAACACAAAAACAGTGTTTATAAATCCTTTTCATTGTGCTTTCTTTAACCAAAAACAACATCTCTGAATAATTCCGGATATTTATTTTAATCGCTACAGGTACCTACCATTTCTCTGCTAAAAGTCTTATTAAGTCTTAAAAAGTCTTATTAAGTCTTCTAGAAGACTCCCAAATCTTGCTATTAGTCTGATTTACTTATTCAGACTTTTTCCGACTTAATAAGTCTTATTCTGACTTTTTCCGACTTAATATGTTCAGACTTTTTAAGAAAAAGAAGAAAAATTTGCACAAGGACTGCCAAAAAGCATTTTTTATACTTCTATTATGAAATATGACATATATTCCTTAAAGTGTTACAGAATGTTTTCATTATATCACCGGATGATGGGAAACACTGGTGGAGACATTTTGTGTCTATTATCTAACAACTTTTAGACCAATTCAACCTCACTTTCTCCCAAATATTTTTTTCTATGGTATTTTTGTCTGAAAAACTTTTGGAATTGCATATTCCGCTCTCGGGAAAACGTTAAACTTGCCTTTGGCTCGTGTGACAAACTTTTCACTCGATCGAAATATGCCGTATTCCAAACTTGTTACATAATATACTATTCTTTTTTTAAATACTTTTAAAATACCAAGTCCATCACAATCTGGATTTAGAAAGGAATATTCTACCGAGACCTAATGCGATTTGTTCATGACAAAAGGGATGATAACGAAAACATTGTTGCCATCACAGACATCACTGTGGTTGCCATCTTATTCGACTTATTACGAGCATTTGATACTATAATAGATAAAGACTGTATGCAATAAGCTAAATAGCATTGGAATTAGAGGAAGTCTTAACACTTGGTTTAAGTCATTTAAGCTATTAGATTAAAATTAACTAAACATTTCTGTGATAAGGGAAAGTGTTCTGGGACCGTTAATTTTTTATCATGTCGTTATTTATTTCGATGACTTTCTGCCAAAGTATCGCAAGCAACATAACTTAAATTTTGGGAATTGAAAACATTTTTTGTCTTAAAGTCTGTTTTAAATTAAATATAGCATAACGGTTTTATAACAAGTAAATAGCTTATAATTACAGCTATTTACTTGTTATAAAACTTATAGGCTATATATGGTTTAAAACAGACTTTAATATAAAAAATGTTTTCAATTCCCGAAATTTCAGTTATGTTGCTTGCGATACTTTGGCAAAAAGTCATTGATTTGTTTAAATTATTAACTAATATTTTTAAAAATAAACAAAATTTTCAAAACATTAAAGTCCATAATTATAACACCAGAAATGCCAATAACGTTGTTATTCCACCTTTTAGATTGAAACTTCACAAAAAAACTCCAATGGCTGTTATTTATTTAATTTACTCCAACCGGAATTAAAAAATAACAAAAAGTTGTCAATGTTTAAATTAAAGTTAAAGCAGCTCCTGATCATACTATACCATGATTGTATTACCATCAGCGAATATATCAAAGATATGAAATATAATTTGTTTTTTTCATTTTATGTATTTTTAAAAATTTTTTGTATTGTATAATATTATATAAGCATATGCTTACTATGACTTGTTTTATTTATTGTAAAAATACCCAAACAGACTAATAATAGTATATTAATATACGAGAGATGCACGCTATTATTTACGAGGATGAGGTTTACATCTCGAGTCGCCAGATAAGAAAATCATCCGAGTGAATAATGCGCATATTCCCGAGTGTAATACTATACTTTATTTACTCCAATAAGTAGTTAATTAAATGATTTTTAAAAATAAAAAAATTTTGCCAATTTTAAATGTTATTATAGTCGCCTTGTCCCAATTTAAACCCCGAATGGTTCAAAGCACAGTGAATATTGAAACCGACAAATCACTGATGCCTAACAAGGTGAATAATGAGTTCATTATACCCGTTGTTGAGCAGGGAATTTATAATGTTTATCATTATTCACAGAAAAAAACAACCTTATGGAATAGGATTAGATAAAGCTTATTATTATCAGTAATCAGTAACTAATCAGTAACTCGTTAGTAGGTAACTAACCAGTAACTGGGAAATTTTTTATAAATTTATAACATAAAATAATGAATATCAATAGTGTGCTTATAAAGGTAAGGCACACAATTTTTTGTATTTAAATCAATAGTATAAAAGCAACAACTCTAATCACTCTAAAACTCGATTCCTATCATCTTCTTTAGAAGTTTTACTTTAAAAGTATGCGTATAAATTTATACCTACTTAAAATATGCCTGTCTTAGGGCGGTGGTGTGCCATTTTTGGGACACCTTGTATATTATACATTATGTTATAACATTTTTAACAACATTTTGTAGAAGATGTTATTGTTGGAATTGCCTATTGCTAGAAATTTAATACATACCAATTAGTTTTTTTGATAATCCAGTTTGCACCATCTGAATACAATTTTGTTCATTTCTAGCAAAATTGCCCAAAGCCATTATTCCTGAACATAGCAAATCTGAATTATCTGATTCTAACCAACCAACCATGCTTGAATACATGCTTCCTTTACCATGATCATAAATAAGGCTCATTGATTCATCTTAAATTATAAAAATAATATAAAAAAAAACATATCATTACAAAGATCAATGGAAAAATTGTTTTGTGTAGAACCATTAGTGTTATATAAATAAATACACAAAAATGTGTTATTTTAATTCATTTACCAAGTTTTATTATAGTTTCTAAAATTTTAATAATTTATTTTATAAAGACAATAATAATACAGTAATAATAATTAATATTGGCCGGGCTTTTAGGCACCTAAAATGTGGCACAAAAACAAGATAAAATAGGCAGATTAAAAGGCAAAATTCGCATAAAAAGCAAAACAACATTATTCTTTTATTATATATAAAAAGTTTAAACACAACATACATAAAGCCCGTATTAAAGTCTGCAATTCTGCACGTGCAATAATCTTGCACAAGGCATGCGCATAGCGACGTTTCGTGCAAGTTTATTGTCGTTTCAAATTATCGGTCCTGCTCGATTTTTATTGCCAGTTCGGTTGGAATTGCAAAGTGTTTTACAGTCAGCAATAAAACTTGCATGCAAGAAAGTTGCTGGAAGTATTTGCAGACTGTAATACGGGCTTAATAATTCAATTTAATAAAACACTAACCTAACAAAATATTAATGCCTGACTTGGATTAAGGAGGGGCTTTGGGGGCTATAGCCACAGGCCCCTCCATTCAAAGGGGCGGCCCCCGACACAGTATAAAAAGTAATAATAAACATTATACAGGTATTTTATCTTTGTAAAATATGAAAGCAAAAAAAAATATTTTTTATTAAAAAACATCCCGAAATATAAGGTACTCTTAAAGCAAAGATTGCAAAATGGTGAGTCGAATCTAGTCATAAGATATATCAATAATACACCAAAAATGTAATGTCCTATATCTACATTAATATTAGAACCCTTGTGGAAATTTTTCTCTGAAAAAGTTTTTATAAGTAAAAACTCTTATTACTTTCTCTTAAAAAGTCTGAATAATACTTATTAAGTGGGAAAAAGTCAGAATAAGACATATTAAGTCGGAAAAAGTCTGAATAAGTCTTAGTACGTCAGACTAATAGCAAGATTTGGGAGTCTTCTAGAAGAGTTAATAAGACTTTTAGCAGAGAAATGGTAGGAACCTAACTATAGCGATTAAAATAAATATCCCGAATTATTCAGAGAGGTTGTATTTGATTATTATAAAATAAAACACAAAGAAAAGTGTTTATTAACATTTTGCCGGGGTGGTAATAAGCCAAGTTTATTGCATAATTACCTATACAGTGCTTGCAAATCCAAGTCCGACCGCGTTGGGAAGGATGGTTGTTCAATACCCGCGTGAAAAGATTAAGGATAGAATGCCAAACAGAATTTGATTGGTCAGAGCGTCAGGTGTGCGTATTGTAAGCGCCTTCTGTTTGGTGTTCTATCCTTGTTATTTTCACGCGTCCTTCCCAAACGGGTCGGACTTGGATTTGCAAGCACTGTATAATAACATGTGAGGTGTAACAATTATAATTTTTAAATACAATGCGCTTAATTGTTGCCACTGTACGTTTTATTTTAATAGTTTCTTTTTACATGCAAATATTCATCTAACCCACAACCCACACAACAAGGTCTTTAGCAGTTCGCACAGACTGAAAATCACCAAATATTTGCCGCCATATGATTCCAAACACTGTATACACAATCAGGGTGGACACAACATCGCACAGCTGATCTGTCATGTGATGGCATCTTCCCGCGTTTTCAAGATAGCTCTCCTGTCACTACTTACCAAGTGTTCCGTTTGCGGGTATTTTACTCGAAAATCGGGTATTTTCGTGATGTTTTGCGGGTAGAATTTTTAAGCGGTTAAAATCGGATATTTTGCAAATTTCGATCAAAATACCAACTGAAGAAATGTTTAGTAAATAATATTGTATGTTTACTAAAAATGCATGATTATTTTATTCAATATAGGACATCCTGTCACATTTTTATTTACTTTTTTGCGAATGCGCTAGTAAATTTAAAATATACATAACTACCTAGTTTTTTTAGTATTTTGTACTCCTCTGTGGTATTTTGTAATTTTTGGTCGGAAACTTTTAAGACATTCATCCGGCAACACTGTATAAAACACATGAAGCAATGAAAGATCAACCATATTTGTTTTATAATCTGTGTATTAATTCGACTGTAGACCATATCACGCCTATGCGTTGCGAAGAATTGTTATAGTTATTATACCTTATGTACTTAATCAACAAGGGATCTGTATGTGGGCCGCTTTCAAAAAACACCCGCCTTCCGCTGTCCGTAAGTTTGAATTCCAATAACTTTGTTAAAAATTATCGGATCTTATTGATTTAACAACCAAGTGAAAGCCTAACAAGCCTTAGAGAATGTTTGTTTAGTTATTTCAGAATAATTTTTTTTTAATTTTGAAACTTGTGAAACACACATTTTCGAATGTCCCATTAGCGTTTTATAAAACTTACATACATGTTTTTTTTTTTTAATATTAAATAACCAGAACTTCGTGTTGCTTTATAGCAATCCATAACATCCTTAGTTAAAACAGTAAACAATTTATATATAAAATAATTAATTTTAATATACTTTTTTTTAAATTTGACTCATGTCCCAGACATTTTTTCCGTTGCGTTACGTCCGTTGCGTTACCGATAGAATATTAAAAAAAAACATATATATGGCAACTTTTTTTGCACTCACGTGATCAAGAAATTATGTTCGGACGTACACATTACCCAGCTGAATTTATTTATTCAATCAGGAAGAAGATATCGGTTGAAACAGGTGCGGGTAACGCGAATGTAATAATTGTTTGTCCGCTAAGTTACTCAAAAAAATAATAAAAATAAGGTAAGAAAAAATACTATTTTTCATGTTTATGTTTATTTTAGGGCACCAAAGCTCATTGAGAGTAATTAATGACTGTAATGTCTAATTATTATTTTTTAAATATGGTTTCACAAAACTTTGTCCACTGCGTTACTTTGTCCACTGCGTTACCTTATATATATATATACATATATATATATATATATATATATATACACACATGGAAAAAAGTTAGGGATAATAAAAAAAGTTTGGTACATTGAAGAACAATAAGAAAGAAATTTACTTTTTAAACAAAATATATAATTTATAGTTATAATAATTCAATATTAACTTAAATAACCTTAAACAACAATTTGATGTACAATATTGGTGGGTTCTTTGCTCGAAGAAAAATCTAGCATAAGTTTATAATTTATTAATATCCCTAACTTTTTTCCATGTGTGTATATATATATATATATATATATATATATATATATAATATTAATTATTTGTGATTACAACTCATGATATAGATTACATCCAAGGGAAAATTTCACGCAATATACAAGTACTAAAAGGGACCTTCACCAGCTTATAGTCAAAGAAAAAGGGTGTCTGCAATTTAGAAATCTAAGTTGTTATTCTGCAAGTGAGCACCACTACAAGGGATTTTGTTTATGCATTACTCTAAAATTGTACCACCCAGTCCGTTGTGATACCAATGTCTATTTCGTTACTTTTTTTTGTTAAAAAAATACTTAAAATGATTTTTATACACTATCACTTGGTAAAAGGTGTTTATAAATTAGAGTTTAACTCACTAATACAGTGACTAAAAGAAAATATTAATGGTATTGTTTTTTTAATAAAGAATCGGAATGGTTTCTTTTAAAAAGTAACTTAACATACATATTTAAAAAAGCATACAATTTTTAATAAAAAATAAAATAAAAAATTGGAGTCAAAAGTTTGTGAACTAAGTACATTTTATTTCAAATTATTTTTATATCAACTTTTTTTATTGAATTAAATTTTGGATTTTAAATTGGTAACACAGTGGAGATATATAAAGCTAGCTAAACACATTTTTCTGAAAAAAACCTAATAACTCTAAACATTTATAAAAATCCAACCAAAAGTCAATTTAAGCAAAAAAAAAGGTTGATCTTCATTTTCCTGAAAGCGGGTGTTTCTTGAAAATGACCCATGTACACAAACCAAACGTTTTATTCTGTTCAATTAAAATAAAGTTTGTTTACCTGTATTGTAAACATTGCTTCCGTGTTTTTATAAGCCTTATAACAACACAAAAACAGTGTTTATCTACTCCTACATTGACGAGCTGTAACTTTATGGCGTTTTATTGACGGGCTGAAGTTAACAACAGTGGCTTTTCGACATTTTACGTCACGGGCTGAAGTAAGCTTTAATATAAATTAGGAAAAAGTGAGGTTAAATTCGGGTGACAGTTGACAGATGTCAAAATTTTAACAAATAAAATTGGCTTTAAATTCTGTTTTGTGTTCGTCGTAGATAAAGTATAGTATGCAACTCGTTTATAAACTTCTCTAGACACTTGTTTTTATTAAACACTCGCTCGCAAGCTTCGCTCGTGCTTAATTAAACTCGTAACTAAAATGGCGTTTATAAAACTTGATACATAATATACTATTATAAATACTTTCTTTTGCAATAACCAAATACATCTCTGAATAATTCCGGATTTTTATTTTAATCGCTATAAGTCTTAAAAAGTCTTATTAACTCTTCCAGAAGACTCCCAAGTCTTGCTATTAGTCTGACTTACTAAGACTTATTCTGACTTTTTAAGAGAAAATAAGACTTTCAAAACCCTTATTAAAACTTTATCAGAGAAATATTTCCACAAGAGAAGCTGTTAAAGCAAAGTTTCAATTTTTAATTCTTTATAACGTAAATGTATAGTTTTAAGTATAATTTAAGCAGGCTTATATTGCCACTCCCACTGTAGAGGCAAGCCAATCATATGTCTAGTAGCGAGGGGGGTTAAAACTACCCGAACTGTAGGACGACAATCGCGACATTCACTCAATTAAGCAGCATTGCAACACATGGGCAGTATCGACTACCCAAATTGATCGCCAATGATCTAGTTTTTATTTCACTTGTTTAAATAGTTTTAGTTTAAGTTATGTGTAAATAAATATCTACTTAAAAACCATACACTATTGTGGTTTTAATCAACAATACAACAACATCAAACAAACACAAGCATCGTTTTATGGTCCTTCGAGCAACAATTTAACAACAATTACCAAACAATAAACAGAAGCCTTTGAAACAAAACTGATATCCTAAAATGTATTATATATGTTAAAGATAAGGTGACCAACCGTCCTGATTTACCCAGGGCAGGTTCTGGTTTTTGCTAACGTGTCCTGGTTTTGCAGATTTGGTCATGGTTTATACTCATTTTTTTAATATTAATATTGAAAATGAGTATAAACCAGGACAAAACCAGTACACAATTGAAACCAGGACACGTCAATTGACGTTATTAGCACATCTTTTTTTTAAATAATAAACATTAAATAAAATAAATTTTGTTTACTTTTTGGAAAGGCGAGGAGGGGCATGTTGTGTCCTGGTTTTTCATTTTAGAAAGTTGGTCACCTAAGTTAAAGATCCTGAGGCAATTGTACTAACAGAGACTTGGTATATACTGATAAAAATTTCAATCATTCTATCCCAGAATACAATAGTTATCATTTATTGAGAGACCTCAGTAGACGAGGTGGAGTGTATATCTACAAAAAGTAAATTTGTATCTGAATCACTGCTAGGTGCGTTCTTTTCGCCTGAGATCTCAGCTCAGTTAATGTGATATGAGATGTAGTGATGTGAGTAAGCATTAAAAAGAACGACACACTACAATTGAAACGCGCAATCACAATATGAGGCAACATAACCTATTTCTGATATGACATAAAATAAAAAAACTCCACTTTCACATTTTTTGTTTAATTTTATGATAAAAAGTGTTTTTTTAGTTCTGAGAAACAATTTTATTCGAATTTTATTTATGATATTAAGTTTATAGTCAATTTACAAAATTTAATTATTTTTATGGAAATTTAAGTTTTATTGCAATAATAATTTAAATAATAATTTTAAAAATCTTCACTTTTACTTTTTTCGTTAAATTATATTTTAAAAAGTGTTTTTCTCTTCTGAAAAGCAATTTTATTCGAATTCTACTTATTATATCAAGTTTATAGCTACTTTACAAAAATCACCTAAATAAGATTAGGTTGTTATTTAAAAACTTAACAAATCAATAATTTCTTTATCCCCTCCACTTTATTTCCGACTTAATTTAAACTGATTCCCCCGCACAGCAGTATCGGTGAGGGGAGAGGGAAAATCTCAGCTCACTTTATGGTGAGTGAAGCAAAAAGAACGCGCACATTTGCTAATATTACCGATGTGAGCGATGTGAGATCCCTGTTGTAAATGACATATAAAATCATATATGAAAAATCCCTGCTGGTTCCAATATGATACTATATGATTTTTGAAACAGACATTACATATAAGACCATATTCATATTCATTTCTACACAGGCATATAAAAAACTGACCATATACAATTTATTACCTATAAATTCATATTCATTCATATATGATTTAAGATGGATTTTCATATAAATTTCTGTCATATAAAACCATATAAACACATACAGTTCATAATACTGATTACATATTGAATCCATAGTGTCATATAACAAACTATAAAAACATATAGAAACACAGTACGGATTCTATATGTTTCTACTGGTCATTTTCAACAGGGATTAACTGAGATCTCAGGTGAAAAGAACGCACCTAATAACAATTAACCAATAAGAAAATCAATATTGGTGGAATATATAGAGGCATATTCCCTTTCTTGCTGTTCGTAAACATCGATTTCTTAACATGTATGTTCACCCAACGACAACCCAAACATCACCTATGTTTAAGGCTATTCCGTTTCTCATATGTTGAAAGTGTTGACCTTGAATCTCTCTGAACAGCGATAAATGTTTCTAGGACAGAGAGTATCTTAGTTTTACAACCTAAAAGTCGCAGATCGTAAACTAAAATTGTGTTAGATAATTATTTTAAAAATAATTGGTGATATTTAATATATTAAATGAACTTAAAAACAACTTAGGAAAATCCACAAATTCTAAAAATACTTGGGAAAAACGTTTTATGCTAAACTAGCCAAAGCACAGATCTTCCGGCGGGGCCATTAAGTCCATCCTTATATGGAAAAGGGTAATTATAAAATATCTTAAAATAATTATTTGTTACTTATTTTTACCTACTTTTAGTGTATTGAAAATGGCAAGAAAACTACGCATTTCTCACATGGAGACTGGCAATGTCAAGGAGCCAGTAAAACAACTTGACTTTAATGATAAATTACTAGCCCTAATAGAGGAAGCGCTGTGAAAGTTAGTGGTGGAGGGTAAGGTGGAGGTAATACCATCGTTGGAACTCTTCATTGTCCAGCCTTTAAGGTCGGGTGGAAGGCCCCCTTCTACAACAGAGAGGCATAAATAAGGTATTAATAAAACCTAAAAGATTTTAAAATTAAACCAAAAAGTTTTAGCTCCCTTGTGAAGAAAAAGAGTTTTTAGATGCATATTTTTTTGTATTTTATTAGTTATACTTTTCTTTGACTAATATTTTGTCTATATTTTTGAGTAATAAGTAGTATTTTTTTAATAAAATATATTTGTCAAAGTTATTTTTTATTCTACCAATATATATAGTTTTAGAGGTCGTTTTTAGACACTCTGCCCCCCTTGTAACATATCCCTGCTTAAGAGAGACCTATATAAAATAATCTATCGGGCGCTACCGGATTCAATATGTGCATTTGTCCATGGTTTCTTCCGTATAAGGCCCGATAGAAAATTTATAGGAAATTACCTATAGGCACACCATAACTTTTACATTTTCTCTATTGAGACCGATAGCAAATAACTCAATGAAGGATATATGGGGATATTCCTTTAAAACAACCATAAAACATTTGACAAAATTTTATTAAAACCTATGGGGCCCTATGGGGAAAAAACTAATTTCTACATTTATGTGTATTTTCCCCATTGAAACCAATAGCAAATAAATAAAGGGTGGATATCCCTATAGAACAACCATAAATCCCACCTATGGGTCCTATACATACCAATACACCCTATAGAAACACCATACATTCCGATACAAATATCTATCGGTTTGAACAGGGTCTCTATGGGGCATTTTAAGCAGGGATAAGTCTTGACCTCCCTTAAAAACCAAATCATAAACATATTTTTAAAATTACCAAAAAATATATTTTTATTTGTTTGGTGTGAAACCTTATATGATTTGTCCTATTCTCATTTATAAATAATTATTTATCATTTATAATTAAAATTAATTAGGTATTAATTATGAAATAGTAATTAAACCATAATACAGGGGTGTGATTTATAGTACAATTGTACTTTTCTAGTACAAAAATATAGCTTCTAGTACGTCAGCACCTCTTTGGCAATTCTAGTACAATTTTCATAATTGCCTTTAAAGGTATGCAATTAATTAATTAGAAAAAATTAATAAAACGAATCTCGAAATTTAGACAAAATTTCTAGCCACTGTTTTTTTACTGTTGGTAACGGAGCCATTACATTACGGAGAGAATCATAGAGAAAGTTTTTCTATGAAGGGAATGTGGCGCAAGGCGTCAAATGTCTTCAAAAGTCAAGTTTCAATTCAATTCAATAAATCTGAATACAGAGTATCTCTGTATTCAGAAGTTAATGGCCTTTAGCTTTTTTATAAGCTATTTGGCCAGCTCATTCGATTTTTTTCTTGGTTGAAAGACAAGGTTCCCATTTAAGAGTGTCTGAGCGTTCTCATCCCTTGTCTTGTGTACTTGTGTCACTGTGTATTTGGTATTTTTTCTTATTGACCTGGTTTGTTTTGTTTTTACAATTAATTTTACAATGTTATTAAGGACTAAACACAACAAAGGAAAGACTTTTCACGCTTGGGGGCAGCGACCAAGCGACTTGGACAACCCCAAAGATGCTAGGTACCTCGGAAAGGTTCCCAGGATTTGAGTTCTGGTTGGATCTGAAAGTATATGATTAGAATTTTATTTTGTTTGTTTCAAGGTATTTTATTATTATGTTTATATTTTTTTTATTTATGTTTGTTAGTATTGTGGGTATACTAGCTGGAAGTACGGTGCCATTTTTTGCAAATTCAAAGTATATGTCAATTCCGGGGATTTTATTTATGGGACATTCCAGTAACATGTGGGTTATATTTTCGTATTCCCCACACTCACAGTAGGGGCTTTCTGATACTCCAATCCTATTCAAGTGTGATTTGTAGAGTCCGTGTCCGGATCTTAAGCGTATTATTGTTGTTAGGTGTCTTCTATTTTTTATTTTGTTAGTGTGGAACCAGGGTTTGCTTGGAAAGTTTTCTTCTAGTTCGTTGTACCATTTTCCTTTACTTTTTGATATTATTTTCCATTCTTTGTTCCATGTTTCTTTTATTTGTTTTTTCATCTCTGGTATCATTTCATTCATGTCTGTTTCACATTCTAGGGGAATGTTGAGGTTTGTTGCTATTTTGGCCAGTTGGTCTGCCTTTTCATTACCTTGGATGCTGTTATGCCCTGGTATCCAAGCTAATTTGAATTTAAAATCGTTGTCATTGGCTGTCACAATCAGTCTTTTAGTTGCCAGCGACATATAATCCTTGGATGCTGTTATGCCCTGGTATCCAAGCTAATTTGAATTTAAAATCGTTGTCATTGGCTGTCACAATCAGTCTTTTAGTTGCCAGCGACATATAATCCTCCTTAGAGTTGTATTTGGTGTTGGTTAAAATTTGGATGGCGCTAAGAGAGTCTGATAATTTTACATTCTTTTTACTATTTTTGCCTAACGCAATCTCAATCCCCTTGCAAATTGCCAATATTTCCGCCGTACAGATCTGTATATTGTTTGGCAGTCTTTCCGCGAATTGAATTTTTAGGTCGTTACTGAAAACCCCGAGACCTGTTTTCATTCCCGTCCTAGATGCGTCCGTGTAGATAATGTTATAATTTTTATTTTTAAGCGATTCTATTTCTGACCTGAAATTTATATTATTGCCACTGTTGTTTTTACTTAGGTTTAGGTTAATTGATTCAATTTTAGAAAATTGGTAATAGTATTCTATCCCAAAACATGGTAATAAATTGTGTCTTCTGCCTTTGTTAGCGTATTTTTTTACAATTGGTAGAGTTTGTATTATGATCGGGTGCGCTTTGTTTTTCCAGTATGTGGTTGGGAGGGAGCAGTCTTTATTTAAGGAGTAAATTAAATTAATTAGGGGGTGGGATTTGTATCTTAACGTTTTTAATAATAGTTTACCAGTCAACCATATCCGTCTTTTATTTAATGGAAGTTCGGAACATTCTGCAAGCAATACATTTGTGGGGGTTGATTTCATTAATCCTGTTATTACTCTAAAGGGCCTTAAATTGTGTTGCATTCATTTTGTTGATAAGAGATTTTTGAATGGGGCTAAGTAGCATGCTGCCATAGTCCAAGTGGGATCTAATAATTCCGTTGTATAGAATTTGTAAAATTTTAGGGTCCGCTCCCCACCAAACTCCGGAGACGGATCTGATAACATTAATACCTTGATTGGCCTTGTTAATAATTTTGTTTACATGTTGTTTCCAATTGAGATTTTCTTCTAATATAACACCTAAGTACTCAACTGTTGTTTTTCTTGATATGATTTTGTTACCTAATTTAATTGGTGGGGGTGTTATTCTAGAATTTCTTTTTCGGAACCAGATGTATTCTGTTTTTTCAGTTGAAACTGTCAGTTGGTGATCATTCAACCACTTTTCCAACTCCTTTAGCGTTTGGTTAATTGTTTTTACCATTTTGTGTATGTCAGCTCCTTTTGTGAACAGTACCATGTCATCTGCATATGACAACAGAACTGTATTTTTTGGTATAATTTTAAAAATGGTATGTGTGGGCTTAATGGCGATCCCTGAGCAATTCCATTTCTGGCCACTAGCGGGCCATATTTCTCTCCCTTATCATCCTTGGTGTATATGTTTCTGTGAGATAGGATATTATATATTAAATTGGCATAATTAGTAGGGATATTTATCTGAGTCATGTAGTTATATAGTTTTGATATGTTAAAATTGTCATATGACTGACTGACTTGATATCTATAAATATTGCTAGGACCGTTTCTTTTCTGCTAAAGGCAAGTTGTATATTGGATGTTAGGAATATTAAGTTGTCGTTGACACCCATCCCTTTTCGAAAACCGGTTTGAAGGTTATTTAGTATTTTGTTATTTTCAATATGCCATTCTAATCTATTTTTTAATATGGACTCTAATATAAGGTCTTTAAGAAAACCGACAATAGAACTATTGGTCTATAGTTGTTGATATTATTGGGAGTTTTACTGGGTTTTAGAAGAGCGACTATATCATATACCCGCCACTGTTCAGGAATGGATTGCTCTAGGATACATCTATTATATATGTTACACAAGATTGTATTTGCATTATTTGGGAAATTTTTTAGAACTAGATATGAAATCTCGTCGATTCCAGGAGAGGAATTCTTTTTGTTTTTTAGTATGATTTTTAATTCTATAGGACTAATTAATTCTATTTCTTCAGCTGGAAGAAGGTTTATGTTGGGATCTACGTTGCTTATGCAAAGTTTTTCCAAAATTAATGGTGCTATGGTTTTATCTGGGAGTAGTGATTTAAATGGATTTTGGTTATTGTTAGAAATTTTTTTTATTTTATTCCAAATGTACTTAATATTTGATTCTCTATTTAATGTTTTGCAAAATGTTTTGAAACTCTCTTTTTTTATTTTTTTTAGTATTTTTCTGGTATTAGCGATTTGTTTTTTAGTTTTTATATAGTTTTCAATACTGGGGTTTTGATTAAATTCTATGAGGGATTTTTTCCTAACTTCCAAAGCTGATTGGCAATTTTTGTCCCACCAAGGGACCCCGATTTTGATATTTTTTTTGGGTTTAGTATATCTTGGGACATTTTTTTCGGTTACTTTGTTAATTGCGTTGAAAAATTTATTAAAATCGTTGTCCGTCTCTGGAAAGGGCGAGATTTCAATATCCAGTTGTTGTGCAAACTTTTCCCAATTTACTTTTCTAAAATTTCTTTTATTAATTAAGGCACTGTTCACAATTGGTGGTATGTTAATATAATTAATCGGATGGAAATGAGAGCAGTTTCGGCTGAACTAAGGGATAGATCGATTGGGTTAGTTTGGCTGTTAGGGTTTCTAAATCTAGTATCCTTCCCGTCATTTAAGATGCATAAATTATATTGTTCTATTATTTTTGCCAAGGTTTTGCCGTTATAATTAATATCAGATCCGCCCCATAAGTTGTGGTGTGCATTGAAATCACCCATTATTAAGGTTGGACCTGTTAGTTTATTCAAAATTTCAGTTAATTGCTTTGATTTAAGTTTTGTGGTGGGAGGGCAATAGGTTCCCATAATATTTAAATTGTTGATTTTTATTGCTATATTTTGAAAATTATTGATCCCATTGGTTTGGTCAATGGTATTAAAGCTGTATTTGTTTTTGATGATAAGAGCAATACCACCATAGCCATCAACTCTATCGGATCTTGCTATTTGATATCCTATAAGTTTGAAATTGTGATTAGGTTTAAGCCATGTTTCATTTAAGATGATAACGTCAGGATCTATATCTTCCACCAATTTAATCAGATTATGTCTATTTGAATTTATGCTGCGAATGTTCCATTGAAGAACTTTCATAATTTTAGTTTTTAGAAGTCATCATTGTCTGTACTATCAGACAATGTTTTTTCTGACCTTGAATTATATTTGTTTTCAATATTGTTTTCAGTTAAATTAGTGGAAGATATATTAAGAATACTATTTTGTGTAGCAATCATTTTTTCAAATGTATTAAAATCTTCTAAGGGGGCTTCTATAGAAATGCTAGTTTTTTTGGGTGTGTTGGGGATTGTATATGTTGGTGATTCAATCAATCTGCCATTAGGTGAGTTTAGGCAGGATTCATACGATGACTTGTCGTCATTGAACGATTGTTTTCTTTTTTTTTGTTTTTGTTCAGGGGTTTTTTTTTAAGAAAGGGTAATGGAGGTGAATGAAGTCTTGGTCTGGGTCGGTTGTGAATTAGGGCGGGAAAATCATTGGGTAATTGACGAAATTCAGGGGTTGGACGGTATGATTTTGGGATTATTTCTGCGGCTTCAAAATATGAGTCAAGTTATCATGTTATGTGGTCATCACTAACCTAACCTATAACTCCTGTCACCGACGCCGACAGGTTGTCCTTATGTTCTGTGAGGTTGTCGGTGTCGGCACTCAGCTGTGAATCTGTTAGGTGATAGTGAATGTAATGGACAGGTTAGCTGTTTATTACTTTTCTTTTTAACTTCCTAAATAATTACACAACTGAACCCAGTTTGTATTGCATAAAGCCTTATCATCTACTTTTTTGTAGATTTGCCATAAGAAAACCCAAAGCGCCAGTAGTTTATTTATTGTAATTTTACGTATGCAAGGATGATTCTGGAAGCTGAAATCTGATGTTGATTAAATTTGGACAGTTTTTGAATTTTCGCGGTTAGTACAATTTGATCTTAGTTAGTACAATATCACGCTAGATGGCTGCTTACCTTGTGGTAAGTATATGGCAAAGTTCCAGAAACACCCCTGATGCTTGATAATGATACTGTACAGTATACTGTACCAAACATCGCCGCAATTTATGATTAATGCAAGATAAAAAACCTCAAATATTGCCTAACAGCACCTCTCAGGCAAGCGTTCGTAAACATACGTTTTCAAACATCATGTATGTTCACCAAACATCGAATTTTGGAAACGGAATAGCCATTTAAACACCGTTGATGTTTATAAATATGGATGTTTAAGAAATTCTTTGAGCGCATGCGTCTACAGACGAAATAATTGAAAGGGAATAGGCCCATATGTTACGAAACATATGTATTTCATGAACATGCCCAGTACGCACCAAACATTTGGCAAACAGTCGGCCTTCGCTCGGCATAGGCGGTTGACTGCGGCGGTTCGGCTTGCCCCCAGTCGTCCCGCTTATGGCCCGCGTTATGTTAGCCCGGTACCGTTTGACCATGCTCTGACCAAAGTCGGCCAGAATACGGCATGCCGCTGCAAAATCGTTCGGCTTGCCCTAGCCGGCCCGCTTACGGCCGGAATACGGCCTGCCGCGGCATAAGCAATACATCTCACGGCTGCTTACGCAAGCGAGCTAACTATAAATAGCGATGGGTTGAAATATTTAGTTGGAAGTGTGCGTCTGTAAAATGGCATAGCTGAACGTTAATTGTTTGAAGTCCCCATCTCCATCCTCATCTGCTCAGTACCGAATAATGGCTAGCTATAGTCGAGTGTGTTAAACCTATAGGATATACCTAACCAGGACGTCTGGAAGGCTTTTTTTGCCAGGCTGTTGTGGCCGGCACTCGGCCAACTATACACAGCCGAGACTCGGCCGAGTAAACAAAGCCGACATTCGGCCAGGCGGACATGCCCGGTCTACACGCCGGAACAAATACATGAGTCGGGCCGCACGCGGCCGATTCGGCAAAACGTATTCAGGCCGGCTAGCTTGTGCGTACTGGGTGCATGTTTAGCGAAAGGGAATAGGCCTCATAATCAGCCCAGCTCATGCAAAAATTCCTGGAACAGCTCCGGCAGCTAATTGAAACACATAAAAACACATTGTTTATTGGTGACACTAATATTAATGTATTGGAAAACAACAACATATCCTTAAAATATTTAGAAATAATTTACAGCAATGGCCTCAAGATAATAGGTGCGTTCTTTTCGCCTGAGATCTCAGTTAATCTCAGCTCACATCGGTAAAATTTGCAAATGTGCGCGTTCTTTTTGTTTTACTCACCATGAAGTGAGCTGAGATTTTTCCTCCCCTCTCACCGATACTGCACATGCTGTGCGGGGAAATCAGTTTGAATTAAGTCGGAAATAAAGTGAAGGGGATAAATTATTGATTTCTTAAGTTTTTAAATAACATAACCTAATCTTATTGAGGTGATTTTTTGCAATAAAACTTAAATTTCCATAAAAATTAAATTTTGAAAATTAGGTATAAACTTGATATATAATAATTAGAATTCGAATAAAATTGCTTTTTATAACGAGAAAAACACTTTTTAAAACAAAATGAACAAAGAAAGTAAAAGTGAAGTTTTTTTTATAATTTTTATTTTATATCATAAAATTAATATTCTTATCGAAAAATTGTTGTTTTTGTTCGTCACCTTCATCGTCTTCATCAAATAAAACTTTTATTATTATTTTTGTATTATCCATAATTCAACGCAAATTTAAACATAGAAAACCACAAAATTTAAACCAATAAAGATATAACACAGAACATAATGATATCAGAGATAGGTTATGTTGCCTCTTATTCGCGTTTCAATTGAGTGTGTCGTTCTTTTTAATGCTTACTCACATCAGTACATCTCATATCACATTAACTGAAGTGAGCTGAGATCTCAGGCGAAAAGAACGCACCTAATGTATACAATAGATAAGGACTTTCCTACGAGAACTGAATCAAGAACATCAGCTAAATCAAATAATAGACCAAGTTATTTCAGATAAACTTCTAGAATATAACATTATTTTGTAGGATAACCCGATATCAGATCCTAAAATAATAACTTTTGAAACTAACCTACAATCAAACCACAATACATGCAAACAAGAATACAACACAAAAATCATAAATTGCAGTTCAATAAATGAAAATCTGAAAAAGAGACTGACGCAACTAAGTAATTTGAATTTTAAATTATTTATTTATGTACTGAAAGAAGAAATAGACCATGGCATACAAACTTAATCCAAAAAGGTTGGTACACAAAACAAGTTTATGAACGCATAAAACAAAGGGATAAAGCTTATGCAGACTATAGAAAAAACACTAGAGCAAAACTTACAAACAAAATTCCGATTCTTACAAGCGAAGGTAAAGATTATGATAAAAGAAAGTAAACAGAGATATATATACTAAAAGGATTTGAAAATAGTGAGGGATCACCTGATAAGCAATGGAAAATCATTAAGCAAATTATTACACCAAATAAACAAGTAAAGAATGATATTAAAGTAATTCAAACTGTCAACAAAGAGGAAATCACTGACAAGTTACTTTAATCATTATTTCACAACAGTCTCCCAGAAATTAAAGTGCAATCAAGGAAATCAACATAGTATACCAACAAATCTCCAAACAACATCAATGTACCTACCAGTGGCGGCTCCTAGGTTCTGGAAGAGGGTGGGCACAAAAAACTTACCTACTACTTACTTCCGCTGGTGCCCTTATTGTTAATAAAAAATAAAGTTTATTTAAAAAACAAGACACGTAATTCACTTAAAACTTTAAAAACACAACAGCGCGCGGCGACAAAAAAGTTAGAAATCAAACAAACCGACACAGATAACAGCTGAGCTGTTAAAGAGACTGCGTTCGGTGCCCCAAATTGACGATATATTCGCGTACTGAGAGGATAACCGAAGATCACCGAATCATACTCGGAATGGATACATTTCAAACTGTGCCCCGGCGATGATTCGCACGCTACACCATTGCGGAAAGAAGGTTTAAATCCAACCGTTTGAGCGGACGGAACGAAGTTTTGAGACCATCCTTAAATAGTAATTACAATAGTATTACGTATAACTAAAATAATGCACAATGCAACAAATAAATTTTATTACTTTTTATCTGGGCGGTTGGGTGGACACGTGCCCTTGTGCCCTTTAGAACCAGCCGCCACTGGTACCTTCCAAGAACCACCCCGGAAGAAATTAAGAAAATCATAAGTAATCTGAAGACCAGGTGACGATGGGATTAAAACAAAAACTATGAAGAACATCAAAGATATTATAGCTCCATCTATATCTCAAATAATAAATAACCATTTTAAACAAGGCACTTTTCCAGATGAATTAAACACAGCAAGAGTTACAGTCATTCATAAAACAGGATCAAAATCTCAAGCAAATAACTATAGGCCCATATCCGTATTATCAATACTTGCTAAAATATTCAAAGTAGCTCTAAAACAAGACTGCTTAACTAGGTATCTAGAAAAAATAAATTTCTTTAATATGCACCAGAATGGATTTTTAATTAAACAAAATCCTCAAACAGCTGTAGCTTCCTTATTGAAATATTGGGAAATTTATAATTGACAGTGATGACATGCTTTTTAGATCTTCTAAAAGCATTTGAAGTAGTAGATCACAATATTTTGATAAACAGATTAAAATCCATTGGAATAAAAGGCAAACCACTTAAACCTTTCAAAAGTTATCTTACAGATAGAAGGCAGTCTACAACCATAAATGACATCAAAAGTATCATTGAGGTCATGATACAATGTATCATGATTGAGATCATTAGTGCCGCAGGAAAGTGTATTAGGACCTATTCTTTTTCTGATCTATATAAATAAATTGACCAACATGAAACTAAATGGAAACTTAACACTCTTTGCCGACGATACTGCTCTTTTCTATTCGGGTACAATGCAAAAAATATATAAAGATGCCCAGCAGGACCTGGATACCATCACAGAATGGACAAAGCAAAGTAACATCCGACTTAATGAATCCAAGTGAAACTATCTCGTTTTCAACAAGAAATCCAAAAAACTGATAAATTTTTAACAATCAACAACGTTACACTTAAGGAGATGACTACTGCAAAATACCTAGGTTTGATAGACAACAAATTACTATTTGACAAACATGTAGGAAGCATACGGAGCAAAATAAATAAATTGATTTATCCCCTGTATCAATCAGCCAAATTCTTCAATCAAGAAACGAAATTCAAAATATACTTTGCCTATTCTCACTCAGTTATGTCATACTTAGCAGCATTTTGGGGACAAACCAGAAAACTACTACAAGTTACCAACCCAGAACAGATTCATAAAAGTGTTGTTTTGTAAACCTATGCGTTATGGAACTAGTGAGGTTTATAGCGAACTAAACCTTCTTAAAGTGTATGATATTGTCAAATTAGATAGTCTTGTACAGGGTGTCCCAAACTCAACGCCCCAACCTTATTGTGAAAAAATGGTGACATTAAAAAAAATACTGTTAGTTATTCCTAAACTAGGAGATTTGAAGAGTAAATTTAGCAAAAAATATATAAAAAATGTTGGCGACGCATGAAAAACTCTTAGAATTTAATTATCTATCCAATACCAAAAAATACTTTTGTTAGCGTCGCGACGCTAACAAAAGTATTTTTTGGTATTGGATAGATAATTAAATTCTAAGAGTTTTTCAAAAAAATAAAAATTTCTACCCATTATAGTTTTGAAGTTATTACAAATCCATGCATGCCAATGTAAAATTATTATGATCTAGATTGCCATGCCATTTTCACGTAACTCTATAAAACAAAATAGTTTTTTTACCACTGTTGGATAGATAATTAAATTCTAAGAGTTTTTCAAGAAAATAAAAATTTCTACCCATTATAGTTTGGAAGTTATTACAAATCCATGCATGCCAATGTAAAATTATTATGATCTAGATTGCCATGCCATTTTCACGTAACTCTATAAAAGAATAGTACATTCTGTAACAAGTTTGGAATACAGCATATTCCGCTCGAGGAAAAATTTGACACACGAGCCGAAGGCGAGTGTGACGGTTTTACGAGAGTGGAATATGCTATTCCAAACGTGTTTCAGACATTATTTTCTCTACGACTACGTAAGAATAGTAACGCTTATATTATTTTAAACAAAGAAAAGAAACCAAGCAGTTTTTGACATTTAAGTTTTTTGTACCTATTTAATTATTTAAGTATTTATTTTGTGCCGTCACAATTTTATAATGTAAATTATAATAAATTTAAACAAATGATATGCCTAAATCTTTATTATAATTAAAAATAGTTATTTACACTAACTAATAAAAAAAATAACATTGTAACAAATACAAAACTAATTTTACAAGTAATCTATGTCAACATCTATTCTTTTTCTACATTTTAAAGGTCTTTTTTTTAACTTTTTAAATCTGTCAAAACTTCAAAGCCGGTATAGTAGGTAACTGGTTTCTCATTTTAATATCAAATTTATTATAATTTTGATTTGTATATTTGAAAAACAATAAATATAACTAATTTTTTGTGCCTGAACCTTAATTATGCAATTGCTATTATTTTTTAATTAATAAATAATACAGTAATATTTAAATATTTTCAAATTTTTTACGTTTAGTAAACAGCCAGGAGATGTCGTTACTTGTGACCATTCTTAAACAAGAGTAGGAATATTCTCGCACAGTATTGCAGAAAAACATCCTTTCTATGATCAAAAATTACACTAGAATGTTACTATTCTTAAGTAGTCGTAGAGAAAATAGTTTTTTTCTACTCCCACCTTTAAAACGCCATTTATCGTTCATGTTTCCATCACACTTTTTAAATACACATTGACAAGTTGTGGCTTTACGGCGCTTTAGTCGCGGGCTGAAGTTAGCAACAGGTTATTAATCACGGGCTGAAGTTAGTTTTAAGTTAGTTGACAGTTGTCAAATGTCAAAAAATCGTTAAAATAAAGTGCCTTTCTTGTAAAATAATACTAAATGTGAAAATTATTTTATTATCTCAATACAAAAATACAAAAATATTAAATAGTTTCTCAACGTCAATATTTGAAAAGTTTATATGAACATTGTACTGACCTTTTAATATGGCCGGCAATAAACTATAACTTAAATTCGGGCACGGACTCATAAAACATTTCCTTTACTTTCACTGTGAAAAACTGTCAATTTTCAATATACATTTCGATTTATAACCTTTATAATTGAGTTACGATTTGCCTCACCATATATAAAAGCATATCTATGAGGCGCCGTTTGTCCGTAAATTATTTTTGCTATATATAAGAATATTTTTTATATACAGGGTGTCCGGGAAAAGGAGGTCAATCCGTTAACCATATATTCCTTGAGTTAAAACAATATGACTTTCATAATACCATTTTTCAATTTAGAGCTTCATGTTCGATATACAGGGCGACAAAGTTTGAAATTTAAAACTGATTTTTTTTAATAATTCGAGTAATTGATAAGATATTAAGTTTAAATTCGGTACACTACTTCAACATAAATAGTTACATTTTTTGAGACCAACAAAACAAAAAACAATTGTCAAATAATCAAAATAGGGGGGTCCAGTACTCACTGACTCCCCCTATTTTTTAGTACGTGCGCCAATGACTTTCAAACAGTATTTTTTCAGGTAATCATTTATTGTTGAAAATTTTTTGTCTCTTATAAAATTTTGATGAAATGATTTGTTTTAGAGATAATTTGTAAAGTATGGGTCAGTCCATATCAAATTTTCGAAATTTAAGTTTTTTTTGGAAAAAAATTAGGTCATGTGATATATCATAAAAAATGTCTCTAATAGGCCTTTAAAATAAGCCAAAACTCACCTTTCTACTTTTAATAGTTTACGAGATATCGCTATTTTTGTAAGTACTTGCAAGACCCAAATTTATCGGAATTTTTTCATTTTCAAAAATCAATAAAACAAAAACCACCTATCGTAAAAAATTCATATATGAGATTTTTGAGTTTTTTACTGAGGAAAACAAATTTACCAAAAATTATCAAAATCGGAGATGGTGGGGGAAGAACCTTTGGTTGATTTGATATGGACTGACCAATACTTTACAAATTATCTCTAAAACAAATCATTTTATCAAAATTTTATAAGAGAGAAATTTTTTTTAACAATAAATGATTACCTGAAAAAATACCGTTTGGAAGTCATTGGCGCACGTACTAAAAAATAGGGGGAGTCAGTGTGTACTGGACCCCCCCAATTTTGATTATTTGACAGATGTTTTTTGTTTTGTTGGTCTCAAAAAATGTATCTATTTATTTTGAAGTAGTGTACCGAATTTGAACTTAATATCTTATCAATTACTCGAATTATTAAAAAAAATCAGTTTTAAATTTCAAACTTTGTCGCCCTGTATATCGAACATGAAGCTCTAAATTGAAAAATGGTATTATGAAAGTCATATTGTTTTAACTCAAGGAATATATGGTTAACGGATTGACCTCCTTTTCCCGGACACCCTCTATAAACTTTAAATTTCCTATATATATATAGAAACTTTTTAGTTCAGATAATGCCGCTTGAGAATGAGGGCGCATTGTGGTAATCAACTAAAAAGCACCGTTGCCAGAGTGTGCCAATGCAAAGTTTTGAAGATTTTAATAAAGGTCAAGGGGAAAAAGATACTCTTACGGCTGACGGATTTTTTAACGGAAACTTGAACATAATATCGAATGGTCATAAGATTTGTACCTATATAATTTAATTTGTAAGAGTCCAAGTTTTAAAAAAAATTCTTTGTTTTTTTATAAATTGACAAGAGAAGCAAAACGTAAGAAATTTTAGTTTTTTTAAATACCTATTAGTAAAAAACGAAGCCGTGTTTATTTAGAGAAATAGAGGCGGCCAAAGAAGGGAAATGTTTTTTTAAATAAAAATAAACCAACCGACCAATATATTACCTATAAGTATTTAAAAAAACTAAAATCCTATACTTTTTGCTATCATTTTGTTCCGCTAGATCTAGCCGAAGATCCGTTATGTTGGAAACACTGACCAAAACTTTGCATTGGCACACTCTGGCAACAGTGCTTTTTAGTTGAATACCACAAAGCTCCCTCATTCTCAAGCGGCATTATCTGAACTAAAACGTTTCCATATATATAGGAAATTTAAAGTTTATATATAAAAAATATTCTTATATATAGCAAAAATAATTTACGGACAAACGGCGCCTCATAGATATGCTTTTATATATGGTGAGGCAAATCGTAATTCCAGGGAAGCACTTCGGTTATATAGACAAAAGGATCCAAATGGAATAGTTCCCGACCACAAAATGTTTAAAAGATTGGAAAAAAATCTTAGGCAAAATGAAGGTGCCTTTAACATAAGACAACATACGCAAACGAGCCCGAAATGATGAAGCAGTCTCACAAATTTTTAATGTGTTTGAAAATAGACCAAGATCATCTTTACGTCGTGCCAGTCTTGCTTTAAACAAGTCACGAGAATCAATTTTGCGGACTTTAAAAATCAGTAAATATTTTTCATACAAAAGTAATAACTTGCAACTTTTAACACCAGAAAACAGAGACAGAAGCAGTGGCGGACTAAGCCCGTTGAGGGCCCAGGGCGGTAAAATAAAATGGGGCCCCCTAGTCTGCTTAGGAAATGATATGATTTTTTTGTAAATGTTAATGTAATGTGTCTTTTGGGTGGGAAATAGGTATGAGGATCAACGCACCATTTTTTTATTTTATTTTAATAAGAAACTCAATATAATAATAATAATAATTATAATTATTATTATTAATATCATGAATAATTATTAATTATTATTAATAAAAATGTTATATCCCTATTTAGATAGTATTGTAGTAGTTGAATTGCATATTTTCCTTAACAATTGTTAATGTTTTCTAGCCTTCATTTTATTAAACATTTTTTTAGCCTTCATTTTACTAAAATTCTCAATAACATCGTTAAAATCTATTTTCTTACCACCTCGACTGAAAATACGTTGTTTCGTCCCCGATTCCACGGCAGAAAGTTTACGTTTCTTGCATTGGTCAAGCTATACGCGCACACTCTATAATAGCGGGAGTAAAAATTTTTTAGTCGTGTGTTCAACATATGCAACTCTGATTATGACACTAATATAACCTCAAAATTTGGGCAGGCATCAATATGTTTCGATATACACATTTAATTTTTTTCCGTATTTTCGGCCGGGTTGTATTTTCGGCCGAGGTAGTAAGAAAAATAGTATATACTACACGGGCAGAAAGTGTGAGAGCCCTGATCTGCGCGCCATGATCATGGCGCGCAGTGCAGGAATCTCACACTTTCTGCCCTTGTAGTGTAATATACTATTCTTTTGAAGTTGTACTTTAAATTGACAGAATTGACAAATTGACTAGTCGTTCTTGGTTTATCGTAGATCGAAGATAATTTTTTAGTTTCAATTTAGAAAAACTCCTCTCGCAAGAAGCGACTGAAACACAACCGGTTAAGAAGTATTGTATAAAGTATAAGTGAGATGCAAGGTAAGGATTCACTGAAGTCCCATTTGATGATAAATTGAAGGATTTCTTGAGTTGTCCATTGAGCAGCAACATCAAAAGACGTATTGGTTGAAAGTAAGTGTTTAAGATACCTTTTAATTTCTTGCAGCACCAGCTGCTTATCAAACTCATAGTACATTTCCTTTAAATTTTCTAATGCTACAGCCAGAGCCTCATCGGATGCTTCCATCCTGAACTTAGTCTCAAAAATCTGAAAAATCTTGTTAATTTTTTTCATGGCCATGTATCTTTGCGACAGTTCTTGTATAAATCGGTCTATACATTGAAACATTAATCTGCAAACTTCTTCTTGAATTGATAGTCCAGCGTCATGAGCTACATCACACGGCATTGTTTTCTGTATTCTTCTTACACCTCGTCTGTTAATGTCAATGTCTATATCATTGCACTTGCCAAAAGTAACAGCATTGTCTAGTATCGAATTTCGTTCTGTCACTAATAAATTATTCAGGGATTTTAGTTTTGTAAGTCCTTTATCCAAAGTCATTTTTGGAGACTGTAGATATTGCTGAACAAAATTTACTTCCTCCAGTACTGTATGCCAAAAGTAAATGTATGTCAAAAAAGTAAAATCACTTGACCAAGGCAGATATCCGGATTGGTGGTTTATGGCACATAAAGATGCAGCTAATGCGCAGTAGCAAACTGAACATTTCCCTCCCCAAGAGGTATATCAATAATATAAATTTAAAATTTTAGGTTTATTAAAAAATATTCTTTAATTAAACTCAGATTCTCTCTAAGAATTTTTTTTATTAAGAAAAGAGTCTTTTATACAAAAAAAATTATCTAATTTTTAATTGGTTAGTAGATCCTCTTAGCAAGTCCTTCGCCACAGGGCCCCAAGACGATTTATTTAATCAGGGACATCACTGTTTTTTTTTAGCGAACTTACTTGTATTTGAACTTGTTAGTCCAAGATTAACCTAGTTCCTGAAGGTAGTCAATTGCAAGACCAAAATATTAAAAATATTTTATATTTTATGGTAAAGGGTCGGCCGAGGGTCTCGAAAATCGAAATATTTTTTCTATACATAGGTATATACAATTTTAGATTTCTTTTATTAGAGAGAGAAAGACTACTCAAGATTTGGGGGCCCCTCTGGACCGGGGGCCCGGGGCGAACCGTTCCCGCCCCCCTTAGTCCGCCACTGGATAAAAGACTTGATTTTTTAGCGCAAATTGTAAATCTAGAAAACCAACACCCACGTCTGTTTTATCATATTTTGTGGACTGACGAAACTAGATTTGAAAGTAACGGGCGGCCAAATCGTCAAAACGAAAGATACTGGCCAATTGAAAACCCACATTGGGTAAACGAAATAGAAAATCAAGGGCATTTTGGGATCAATGTTTGGTGCTTGGTCGACATCTGGTAGGACCATTTTTTTATGAATATTTATTAAATGGAGAACAGATTTTACAATTTTTTGAATCAATATTTGTATGAGTTTTTAGATGGAGTGCCGCTTTATTAAGAAGAAATATATTTGGATGGTGCTAACATTGAACATCTTAAATAAAAAATTATAGATGCTTGCAGCTCATTAAATGCAGAAAAATTTTTTAGAGTTACCTGTCGAGAAGTTAGCATCTTATATAATAAAACTGTTTTATTTGTGTTTTTTAATAAATAATAATTTTAAATCTTAGTTCTTGTCTAGCTGTAAAGATATACTGGAGTATATTAAAATCATAAATAAAATTGTGATAACTTCCAAACTATAATTTATTTATTTATTTTTTTTACTAAATTTATTCTTCAAATTTAGAAATAACCAACAGTATTTTTTCTTAATGTCACCATTTTTTCACAATAAGGTTGGGGCGTCGTCTCCCTGTACATAAAATCAAAAATAATATATTAGAGAATGACATATCATTGGTGCAAAACTGTGATATTCACCATTACAATACCCATACAAACAAACAAAATATATATATTTTACCAAGAACATTGGAAAGAAGAGAGTAACTACTACGACTGTGCAATGGTACAATGAACTTCCAAATAGTATTAAAGTCTTAGATGTTTTAAACTTTAACAGAGATATAAAAAATTATTTAATAATAATAATAATAATAATAATAAATGAACTTTATTGCAAAAAAAAGTTAATACAATTTCTTACAAATGGCCATTGACCGAGGTCCTTCAGCCGGTGAACATATCTTGAATATATGTAAAAAAAACAAAAAAAAAACAGAATATAATCGTGAAACTGAAATTAATTAATTAGTATGTTGTCTCGTATTTGATGTTCCCAAATGGTCTTTTCTGGGTGCTTGAATTTTCTGTTGCCCTGTACTTCCAAACATAATTCGCTAAGAATGTCGTAGTTAGCGTCCTTGTTAATAAAGTTTGTAGATAGTTTGATAAATCTTTCCATAATTGGTAAGATATTGTAGGTAGCATACAAAAGGTCGTTGGGAGGGTTGTGTAGAGAATTGGTTGGATGTCTCATTTTGGAGATTTTTCGGAGTGATGAGGTTTCCCCAGTTTTAATTTTGCTTAAGGCTGGTTTCCGGGCATTATTAAGTAAGATGCATCCATATTCCAGGATTATATAGTATATTCTTTTTTTTGTTTCATCATTGATGCCTTTTTTGTTGTATGTAAGTCCTCTAAAGTGGCTGGCCCTTGTTAGTGTTTTCTTCTTTGACAGGGAAGAGTGAAGATTAAAGTTTACTTTGTTATCCAGTGTGATTCCCAAGTATTTTACGTTAGACTTTGGCTCTATTATGTCATTGTACATCTTAATTGTTATATTAGGGTCAATCTTGTTTTAGTGGAAGTGTATTAGATGAGACTTTAGTGGATTTGGTTTTAGTCTCCATTTGTTAAACCATGCCAAGATTTGATTTGTCAGAACTTGGAGTTGGTCAGAGGCAGTTTTTTATTTTTACGAGTACTATGGAAATTATAGCGGTGTCATCTGCGTATTGAAGTACATATTTATCTTGGTCAAAGAGCATAGGATCTTCATTGTAGATGTCGGCACAATAAAGGTTATAGAGCAGAGGGGAGAGAGGGGAACCCTGGGGCAGTCCTTGTTTGGCTATAAAGTTTCTTGAGGTTTTATTGTTTATTGATACCTGCAGACTCCGGTTATCTAAAAATTTCATGAGTATTTTTAGGATGTTGTTTGGGCAATTTAGCTGGTGCAGTTTGTATAATAACCCTTTATTCCAGACGCTGTCAAATGCCTTGCTAATGTCCAGGAACAGTGCCGTGGTTTTTCTTCCCATCAAATGTGAAGTTTGTATATTATTAATAAGTATTGTCAGAGGATGTATGGTTGACTTATTCTTCTGGAACCCAAACTAATAGCGGGGAATCGTGTGTCTATTGCTTCTGTAATTCTGTTGCATAAAATGTTTTCGAACTTTTTGGCCAAGTTTGTCAGGTCTGTAGTTTTTTACTTGGGATTTATCGGTGTTGGGTTTTGGAATGTTTATAATAATGCCAGTTTTCCACTTTTTTTGAAAATATTGGTTGTTTAAGCAATAATTATATATTTTAAAAATTTCCAAGTGTGTTTCGTAGTCTAGTTGTCTTAGTAATTTTTGGTAATCCAGTCGTAGCCTGGAGCTGTGTTTTTCCTTTATAAAGGATATTAAAATATTCCTCCTCCGTAACGCTTTCAGCTGTCGAAGGAAGGTCTTCTTCTTTGAAGTTGGCATACCATTGCGAGACCTCATTATAGTGGGCTACACAGGAATTTGCATCAATACTTTCTTTATAGGTGTCTTCTAGATAGTCTGCAAAGAGTTCAAGTTTTTCGTTAGTTGTTTCGTATGTTCTGCCGTTGTCTACCAGGGGTGTATTAAACTGATTCGAAGTGCCCTTATACTTAGTTAGTTTACTAATTTCTTTCCAGTAAGTTCTTCCATAGTTTTCTTGGATTTTTTCACAAGCTTCTATCCATTTATGTTGTCGGTATTGATGAATTAGTTTTTGAATGTTCTTGTTAAAAGTATTTATTTCTGTTTTTAATAGCGGATCTCCCAGATTTTTATATTCTCTATAAAATTACTATATTACTGTTGACAATTTCTATATTGGTTTTATCAAATAGCCATATTTCGGGGGTGCGGTAAGGATGTTGTGTAATGTTGTTAATTTCTATAAGAAATCCTAGATGGTCAGAACACTGTAGTAAACCGGACCTGGGTCAACGTTCAATTAAGGAGCTAATTAAGCAATATAAATATTCGCATTTGTTTATCTTTGAAATAGTTTATGTGCAGACATTAATACCTAAGTAAAATTGGGAAATAATAAATCAACAGTTAATATAAACAGTGCCCATGTTTAGTGGAAATGCAAATAGGTCACATAATAATTCTTAGAATATTTCAGGGTCTTTAATTTGATTCGTTAATTAAAATCAGGCCACTCTTTCTTATTGGGCAATCATATAAGATTGACAAATTTTCATTGGTTTGACTCCCGAGGTTTTCATATAAAAAACGGAACTTGGATTTTTTCGAGAGTTCTTCTTTATTCAAATAAAACGGTTCGGTCGCGAAAGCACACTTTAACATCTTCGTGTTGCAAGTTCGGATTTTAAGTTTTAAATTTATAAAAAACAGTAGTGTGAAGTTTATTAGTTTTCGGTGCACATATAGGAACAGTTCCACTAGTACTACAGGCAAACCCAAACGTTAAGTCTTTATTATTTTTTTTATTCTATGGGGAAAATTATAAAAGAAAAACTAATAATAATAATCTTTTATCTTTAATTCAAATTTTATCTTTTATTTTGTTATTAGTTATTAGAAATAACTTTTATTTTGTATTTTAAATTTCTTTTGTAAGTTAAATTTGCTTATTATTACTTAATATATTTAGTTTTAGTACAAACTCAGGTTTTTCATTTCAATATCCAAAGATATTTCAGGGCTACGAAACTTACGCTCCGAGGAACGTTTATCATTTTATTTATATTATATTTACCTTACTTTGAGGGTGGTGGCAACTCTATCATTATTTAAGTGGTGAAGGGTGGATTGTTACAATGGTGGCAGCGAAAGTTTAAAATCGTCTTGGATATTGAAGTGTTGGCAGGAGTTGTGTGCGCAATAATTTTTTTTTTTAAATTTACCCTATATTAATTTAATAATCCTATTTATATAGTTTAAAAAAAAAAATTGTTATTTGTTATATATATATATATATAATGCCTGATACAGAAACAGTTGCACAACAAACATTAAGTTTGGGTATGTTGGCGAATACAGTTGAAAGTTTTGGTGGGAAAGGTAATGTGAAGACTTATTTTGAAAAATTAGAACAGCGCTCTAAATTAGAAAATTGGAATGAACAAAAAACTTTACAAATCTTTAAATATAGGTTATCGGGTGAAGCGTATAATTTTTTTAAAGTTGATGAATCCTTAAACTCTTTGTCATTTAATGATCTTAAAGGGAAATTTTTAAAACGTTTTCAGCCTTTTGAGTTACCAGGAAGGGCTCTTAATAATCTACAAAGGTGTTATCAAAATTCTGATGAAAGTGTTAATGCTTTTGTAGAAAGAATTAAATTATTGGGAATAAAAATTTTAGAGGAAAATTTGAAAAATGCCGCAGAAACCGATAAACCGGGCATAAAAAATATGAATAAACAGTTAGTTTTGAATCAATTTAAAATAGGGTTGAATACAAATTTGTTGAGAAATCTGGGTAGTTTATACATGAGGGAAGCTGATTTAGACATAGATACAGCGGTTCAATACGCAATTGAAGAAGAAGCCAATCAATATTTTTTACAAAGGAACCAAGGCAATAATAGAGTAAATGTTATTAAATGTAGAGCTTGCGGAAAAATGGGGCACTTGGATAGGAACTGTTACACAAATAATAATCGTCAAAATTATAGGTCTTATAATAATAATGGTGATAATAATAGGAATAATTGTTTTCCCCAAAATTCTACGAAAAATTTTAGAAACATGTCAAATAATAATTTTCCAGACAAAACTTTAATCAAAGAAATTATAATAGTGGACAATATAACGGCAATATTCAAAATAGAGGGTATGTAAATAACGACAGGTACGCAAGATATAATAATAATAACAGGAACGATAATGTATCAGCAGGAAATAATAATAAACCGTCGGAAAACACCAGCGACGTAGCCAAAGCACCTCGAGTGGGTACGTCCAACTAAAAAGTAGTATTATTATCCCAAATATTTCCGCAAATTCAGATTTTCCATGTGTTGTTCAAATTTTTGTCGAAGGTATAAAAATAAATTTTTTAATAGATACAGGTTCGCCAGTTACAATTATTAAAAAAAAGGCCATTCCATTATGGATAACTTATTTTAATAATTTAGATGTTTTATTAACAAGTGCTTCAGGGCATAACATACCAGTTTTAGGGACAGTATTGTTAAATTTTGGACATAAAAATAATTTTGAAGTTAGTAAGTTTAATGTAATAGTTTGCAAAACAAGTGTACCTTTAGAACACGCCGGTATATTAGGAAGGGATTTTTTTAAAACAAACAAAGCGGTTATTTCGTATGAAGAAGATATTTTATGGTTATTTGGGATGAAATTTGACATATTCACAAATAGTTTACTACGGTTACGAGGTAATTTTATGGATGATAATGACGATAATAATAATAATGATTTTTGCGATGTTAGCGATTTAAATGAAGTCGAGAATATTTTATATGATGACGAAATTTGTAGAGAGAAAAATGATGATGAAATAGATAATTTTAAGGTTAATAATGAAAATAGGGTGTTGGGTGTTGATAATCTAGATCCTGTGGTAGATGTTCAGGCTCGCAGTAAGAAGAACATTTCTACAGTTGGGAGTACTTGGACTCAAAGTAAGGGAAGTACTGTCAGTGGAGTTTGTGAAACGGAGTATCCAACTAACAGTGTTATTCTAAATTCTAAAAACTCTAGAGTAGATTTTAACAAGGTTTCGGAATTAAAAGACGTTGAAGAAAATGATATTTGTGAAGAAAATAAAGGAATGTTATGTGTTAAAAAAGATATTAGGGATGCTAATGTTGAGTCAATTAAGAATAATGAGTTTAGTGATAATAATGAGAAAGGTTTTGCTATATTTAATAATAATAATAACGTCGGAAAAAGTAAAAATAATGGAGTTAAAGATATTAAGGAATCTCAAATATTAATAAATGAACGAATTAAAAATGGTAATGAACTTGGTAATGAAAATAAAATTCTTTATGCTGTAACAGTATCCGAATCAATGATTCCTGCACTATGCGAGGTTAATGTGCCTGTAAAAATAAACGATCTGAAGAATGATATATTGATTGAACCTATTTATTTTAGCGTTGAAGGTATTTTTTGTGCCAATATGATTATTAGTTCAAATAATAAATTTGTAAGAATTATAAATTCAAATAATTATGATATTGTTTTAGAAGCAATTGTAAAGGTTGCAAGGGCCGAAAATTATGTAGAAAATAAAAATGATGAAATAAAAACTGAAATTATTGTAAATACTATATCAGAAGAAGATTTTAATTGGGTAAACAACCAATTTAATTTAACTCATTTAGATAAATATAGTCGGGAATTACTGCCCGGACAACATTCGTGATATTCATACGAACATCATGTCGTGATTTTCACAAATTTTATTCATACTGATATCATACGGAAGTCACCGCGTGATAAATGAAAATCATACGAACGTCACGTCGTGATTTTCACAAATTTTATTTATACGGACATCATCCGGATGTCACTGCGTGAGAAATGAAAATCATGTCGTGATTTTTTATGCCATCGCTGTTTGCGATTAAGCGATGGCACAAAAAATCATGTCGTGATTTTTTATGCATTTAATATTTTCTTGGATATAAATTAACTATTAATTTAAATCCAAAAAAATATTGAATGTATTTAATATATCCAAAACCGTCCAGGGTAGACAAGAAAAATTTTGGGAATTAATCAAACTTTTTATGGCCAATAAGATGTAATAATAACAATTCAAAATTTCCATGAGGGGTGGGTCAGATAGATAGGGAATAGGGGTTAAAACCACCCCAACTTTTTTTACGTGTCTCATGCTAGGATTTGATGTCAGATTATGAAATTTCGGTTTTTTACACACAAAAAAGGTCCTCTTGGTAAACTTTGATATTGTCCACTGTTTTCGCTTAAAATCCATTTAAAAATTACCTAACATAGCATAAAAGATCATAATGAATTCACAAGAGAGAAAAATTCAGAGTAGGCCATGGAACACAGCTGCCATCTTTAGGAAAAATTATTTAAGACAGGTGACAGTTTCATGTAATATGTGACAGGGTATTTAAAATTTGTCCATGGTCATATTTAAAAATTGTCCATGGCCTACGCTGAATCTTTTTCTCTAGTTGTGATTTCATTATGAATTTTTTTGCTATGTAAGGTAATTTTTAAATCGATTTTAAACGAAAACGGTGCATGCTATCGAAGTTTATCAAGAGGACTTTTTTTTGTGTAAAACTCTGAAATTTTATGATCTGATATCAAATCATAGCACAAGATACGTACAAAAAAGTTAGGGTAGTTTTACCCCCACTCCCTTTCTATCTGACTCACCCCTTATGGTTTTTTTGAATTAGTTATTATTCCAACTTATTGACTATAAAAAGTTTGATTATATCCCAAAATTTCACTTTTCTATCTTAAACAGTTTTGGAGATATTAAATAAAAACCATCTTCAGGGGCTCCCCTTTCAGGGGCTGTAGCTCCCTTGGAAATCATTTCTCGACCTATTTTTATAGGAACTTTTTTTCTTATTTTTATACGTAGAATCTGCTGTTAAAGTATTGCACGCTAATTATGGGACACCCTGTATATGTAGGTATACTTTTTCTCTCAATGTACGATTGTGGCGCAAACATAAAAATTCAAACACCGATGGCATAAAAAATCACGACATGATTTTTTATGCCATCGGTGTTTGGTCATAAAAAATCATGACATGATTTTTTATGTCATCGGTGTTTGGATATTCATTTTTGCGACACATTCGTACATTGAAAGAAAAAGTATGTTAACAATTGAATCAACAGTTTAACATTCAATATTTTCTTGGATTTAAATTAATTATATATAGTTTATTTAAATCCAAGAAAATATTAAATGTATTTAACCGCAAAAACTGTTGATTCAACATAATTTTTCTCTTAGTGTACGAACGTGGCGCAAAAATAATTATCCAAACACCGTTGGCAAAAACAATCACGACATGAATTTTTGTGCCATCGCTCAATCGCAAACAGCGATGGCATAAAAAATCACGACATGATTTTCATTTCTCACGCAGTGACATCCGGATGATGTCCGTATGAACAAAATTTGTGAAAATCACGACGTGACGTTCGTATGATTTTCATTTATTACGCGGTGACTTCCGTATGATATCAGTATGAATAAAATTTGTGAAAATCTCGACATGATGTTCGTATGAATATCACGAATGTTGTCCGGGTAGGTTTTAAATTCGAAGTTCGCAGGGCTCATGCGCATGCGCAAATTTTGCAAATATCGCAACGTGAGTTCTACATGATATCACTGTGATGAAGCATGTGTATGCACTCAGGATATCACACCGTGATAAAAAAATCACGTTGTGATATCATCATGACTTCACCAGGAAATCCCGATTGTTGTCCGGGTGACTGAAGTTTTATGTAGATATAAACATATTTTTTGTAAAGAAAATGATAAATTAACATGTACAAATAAAATGTCCCATAAAATTAAAACATCTAGCGAAATTCCAATTTCCTCAAAGCCATATAGAGTTCCTTTTCATTTAAGAGAAAAATTAAAAGAAGAAATAGATAAATTATTAAAATCAGATATAATTCGCCACTCTCAATCTCCTTGGTCAGCCCCTGTAGTTTTAGTTACACGAAAATTGGAAGATGGAAGTATTAAACTTAGAAAATGCGTGGATTATAGAAAATTAAATAAAATAACTATTACAGACTCTTATCCCATACCTAATTTACAAGAGTCAATAGAATTATTTAGTAATTGTACATTATTTAGTACTTTTGATGTCGAATCGGCTTATCACCAGATACCAATGGCTCCTGAGTCTATAGAAAAAACAGCATTTAGTACACCTTATGGTCATTACGAGTATACGAGAATGCCTTTTGGTTTGGTAAATGCTCCAAGCTCTTTTATGCGATTTATGCAGCTAATGTTATCTGGATTAACTAATGAAATTTGTTCAATTTATTTAGATGATGTAATTGTTTTTAGTGGTGGTAAAATCGAGGAACATATTTTAAGATTAACAAAAATTTTTGATAGATTAGATGAATCAAATATTAAATTAAAGCCAAATAAATGTAATTTTTTGCTGAAAGAAGTAAAATTTTTGGGACATCTTATATCAGATAAAGGTTTAAAGCCAGATAATACAAAAATAGAATGCATACAAAAATTTCCCATTCCCAAAAACATTAAAGAAGTTCGTGCATTCTTAGGTCTTGTAGGTTGGTACAGAAAATTTATAAATAATTTTTCAGATATTGCATTTCCTCTTACAGAATTAACGAAAAAAGAAGTTAAATTTGAAATAACAAATAAAGTTTTGGAAGCTATAAATAAATTAAAGAATATTTTAACATCGGATACTATTTTAATTTATCCTGATTTTTCACAACCTTTTATTTTAGCTACAGATGCAAGTAAAACAGGTTTAGGGGCGATTTTATCACAAGTAAGGGGAGGTTTTGAAAAACCAATAGCTTTTGCTAGTAGAAAAATGAATAAAGCGGAATCAAATTATTCAGTAACTGAACAAGAAATGTTAGCTGTAATTTTTGGTATTAAACAATTCAAATGTTATTTGTACGGAAAAAAGTTTACTATTGTAACAGATCATCGTCCTCTTAAATGGTTAACAAACTTAAAGGATCCATCTTCGCGTTTGGCTAGATGGGCATTATTATTAAGCGAATATGAATATGACATTATTCATAGACCAGGTAAAAGTCATGGAAACGTAGATGCATTATCAAGAATGTTTTTAATTAATAATAGTTCAAATATTTTGAATTTTTGTAATAATAATTCAGTAGAAAATAAAAATATTAAAGAAGTACAGGGGGACTTATTTTTGTGTCCAGAACATTTTTCGTTGGCTCATTGTGTAAGTAAAGATTTTGTTATGTCAAAGGGTACCTATACGCGATCGTAGAACATTGCTTAAATAGTGTGTCTTTAGTTTTGCTGTAAATAAAGTGAAAATTAATTATTAAAAACAGTTATGGGTGATACTAATAAAATCAGTAAACCTTCTGTTAAAATAAGAGATAAAATAGAGCCAAGGCAAAGGAGTTTCTCACTAGGAAGCACTAAATTATCACAATCGGATATTAACAAAATAATAGGGGTCATGGACAAGGACAAAGAGAATCAACAAACGCGCTGCACGGCCCGCGCAGTTTCGAATAGTAAGGAAATACGAGGGAGCTCCGAAAACATCGATACTGTAAAAAATTCGAAAAGCCAAAGGGAAATGTACGACACTATTTTTAATCCAAGACATTCCGTAAATAGAACACCTCCAATGACGGGAAACGATCTAATAGTGGAAAATCCTTCTGAAGAAAACAATAGTAAAAGACTAAGATCAGATGCCTCAAGCCCAGAACAAGAACAAACGTCTAATAAAAGATTGTGTGGAAGAACAATGAACTTTGAAATCGAGACTCAAAAAAATGAAGATATGAGAATAAAGCCGGCAGCCTCGGAAGAACTCATCAACAATGTATTTACAGCGTTAGATCAAATAGCACTGATAACTGGAAAAGAGGAACAAGACGAAAAAACATATTTGTCCCAAAGTGAACAAAAATCAGTAAGAGAGGCGCGGGACACAATACATAGAGCTCTAACAGTGTTAGTTTTTAAAGTGAGCGAGCTGGAAAATAAAAATATAATCCTAGAACAAACAATGTGTCAAAGGAATAAAGAAAAATCCCTTTCTAAACCAAATGATAGAGACCTCAGTCAAAATAAAAAAACATATGCCCAAATAGCAAATGAAAACCAAAACGGAGATCAGCATACAAATGCATCCAAAATAATATCGGAAAAATGGAAGACCCCAGAGACAACAAGAAAACATGAAACAATTATAAGATTTGAAAATGTTACTAACTCCAAAGAAGCAATAAAAACGTTAAAGCAACAAATTGACATAAAAGAAATGGGAAAAGCCTTTAAAACCATAAAACAAACAAAGGATGGAGCCTTGGTAGTGGAAAGTTATGACACAGAACAACAAAAACAATTAAAAATGGCAATAAGTAACAAAGAAAACATTAAATTTAAAGAAAATGTAATCTCAAACCCTATGTTCATGATAACCGGAATTGAAAAAGGATTCTCAGATATAGAATTTATTAAAGAGCTGGAAACATTAAATTATGATATTGTTAACGAATTAGAAACCAGTATTTGTGATAAAATTAAAGTAGTAGCTAAGAAACAATGCAGAAACCAAAATAAAGAGAACTGGATATTACAAGCACCACCAAACATCACAAAGTGGTTTTTGAAAAAACAGAAGGTATTCTTTGACTTAGTAACCGTGTACGTGCAAGAACATATCAACTTAGCAATGTGTTTTAAATGCGCAGGTTTTGGACACGTAGCAAAATACTGCATAGAAAAAGAATGCTGTTACAAATGCGGAGAGCAACATACGTCAAAAGAATGCAAGACAAATGTATTAATATGCCCAAACTGCCAAAAATTGAAACTGTCAGATACTAACCACTCGGCAAGAGATAAAGATTGTCCAGTATACAGAAGAAGATTGGAGAGGTTTAAAAATAACATAAATTATAATGAGGAGTTTTTTTAGAAGGTCAATCAGTACCAATTAAATATGATAATAAAAAAGGTAAAAAACTAACATATCAAAATAAATGTAAAACAGTTCTAGAAGATATTAGTATCATTCATCAAAACGTACAGTCACTAGGTAATTCTGTTGATGGATTAAATGACATGGTGAAAGATCATGAAAAATGTAAGATTTTGTGCATTACGGAGCATTGGAAAACGGAGGATCAGTTGAAATATTTAACTTTACACAACTTTAAATTGGGAGCAAGTTTCTGCAGACAATTAGGACAACATGGGGGATGTGCAGTGTATGTGCATAAAAGTGTCAGTTTTCAACCAAGACACACTATTACCAAACTTTCGGTGACTAATGAATTTGAGTATTCAGCTGTGGAATGTAATTTTGAAAAATCTAAACTTGTAATCATATGTGTATATAGACCACCATCAGGTAAAATTAACGATTTCTTAAGCAGTTTAGAACATCTGTTGGAACTTGTGTGCATTGAACACAAAATAGTCCTGGTCGCAGGCGACTTTAACATAGATTTGTTGAAGGATAGTGCAGATAAACTTAATTTTCTATCAGTGATACAATCTTTTGGTTTAAAACAATCAATTTTTAAAAACACCAGAATCTCTAACAATTCAGCCTCATGTATAGACAATATCTTCATAAACATAGATTATGTAGAGACAAATGTTTTAAACACGTTTATCTCTGACCACACCGCACAAAAAATATCTATTAAACTAAAACTAGCCCAAAAAAATATTATACAACAAAGGAGGATTTTTTCAGATGAAAATAAATCATTATTTTTGGATTTAATGAAAGGGGAGGACTGGTTTGAAATATACAACATAAACAAAAAAGAGGTTAATAGTCAATGGAATACCTTTGTAAATATTTTTACTGCAAATTTTAATCATTGCTTTCCTACCAGGTCAATTACGCAAACCTCAAGAAAATATAAAAATATAGATAATCAACAAATTAAATTCTGCAAAAATAAATTAGATATTTTGCTAACACTTTCAAGAGTAGATAATAGGTATAAAGATCAATATAAAAATACAAAAAAAGAATATGACAATTTGTTAAGGGCGGTGAGGTCAAAAAACTATGAAAAACGTTTAACTTCATCCGACAATAAATCAAAGTGTATGTGGAGCATATGCCGAGAAATATCCGGAGAAACAAATAAAAATGCAGACATCGAGCTTGAAGGACATCCTGAAAAAATAGCAAACGACTTCAATGAGTATTTCTTATCTGTGGTTCCCAGTCTTTTGAAAGAGTTAAAGCATCCAACACCAACGACTATAAATATTGAACCAAATAACCAGTCAATGTTTTTAAGACCAGTGACTCCAACAGAAATAGGTAAACTTGCAAAATCTGTAAAAAATAAGCATAGTAGTGGAGTTGATGAACTACCAATAAGCATCATGAAAAAAACTATACCTGTAATCACAGAAATTCTTTGCTATATTATAAACAACTCTTTCAGACAGGGCATCTTCCCTAAACAATTAAAAACGTCTCTAGTAAAACCTCTTTTCAAAAAAGGTGACCACAATTCAATTGAAAATTACAGACCAATAAGTCTATTGCCAGCCTTTTCAAAAGTATTTGAATTAGCAATGTGTCATAGACTGATAGAACATATGAATAAATGTAATCTGTTTAACAAACATCAACATGGATATTTGCGTGGCAAATCAACTGACACTGCAATTTTTCAATTTATTAAAACACTCCTTAACAACATTGAAAAGGGAAACCTTGTTTTTGGCATGTGCTTGGATTTATCCAAAGCCTATGATTGCATTGACCACAGAATATTATTGAGAAAGCTGGAGCTATATGGTGTTAGAGGAAATGCCTTAAAGTTGTTCGAATCATATGTAACAGATAGAGATCAAAAGGTAAAAATATCAAAAGGAGGTCAAAACTGGTTTTCGGATCTTGCCAAATGTAATATGGGAATTGCTCAAGGAAGTATAGTGGGACCAATTTTGTTTGTTATTTTTCTAAATGACCTATGTTCAATCAGAGTTTCACCAATAGAAGGAATAATATGTTATGCCGACGACACAAACCTCACTACAAGTTGCAAGAATCTTGATAGCTTAATAGCAGCAGGGGATTCTCTCTTTAGTAGAGCTAGTAACTGGTTTATAGAAAACAAGCTAATCATAAATAAAAACAAAACAACTTCTTTAATCTTTAGAACAAAGTTAGCAAGAATTGAAAGACCAGACATAGTAAATCTTGATGAAACTGAAGTTGAAGTTGTAAATCACACTAAATTTCTTGGAGTTAGTATCGACGAATTTTTGGATTGGTCAAATCATATAATACAAACTGTGCAGAGGCTTAATTCAATATGTTATGGTATTAGAGTAATTTCCAAATACATGAATGAGACCAGTTTAAAGATTTTGTACCATGCAAATTTTGAATCAGTTTTTAAATATGGAATTATTTTCTGGGGAGGGAATAGCTTAATAGATAGAATATTTGTAACTCAAAAAAGAATACTGAGGATAATAAAAAACATGACATTTAAAGAAAGCTGTAGAGGTATATTCAAAACCTCAAACATTTTAACAGTTTATGCAGTGTACATATATGAATGTCTAATTTTCTTTTTTAAAAATAAAAATATGTTTGAATTACAAACTCACCATCAATACAATACCCGGACTAGAGATGTAAACTACCCAAATCATAGGCTAACCTTAACAGAAAAGAGCCCCTGTTATATGTGTCTCAAACTGTACAATAAGTTACCAAACGATATAAAAACTATTGTAAGTCTTAGGACATATAAATCCAAAATCAAAGAGATGTTAATAACTTTGGAACCATATTCTTTAACACGTTCACTGCCGACGTAATAGTCCGCCCATGTTGCAGTGCCGATGGCTTTTTTTAGAAATTTTAAATAAAAATGGACAAAAACTTGTTTCTTTCGTTTCATATTGAAAGGTTCTATATGAAAAAATACTAAACAAAAAACAAATAAACAAACTCGGTAGACGCGTTGGCGGCACCCAGCGACAAAAACCATGCTTTATGCCACCGTACAGAACGCGGGTCCCGCGTGCTCGGCATATTGTAAAATACACAAGAACGCGGTAGCCGCGTTGCCGGCAGTTAAAGTGTTAAGAGAGTTTTTATTATAGAATTTTTGTTTTTATATATACATATAATCTTATTATGACTCTATTTCGTTTCATGTTATTATTTTATACGCATGTATGAATGTAATTTTAATTTGATTGGAAATAAAGATTATTATTATTATTATTATTATTATTATTATTGCAAAAATATTTAGAGAAACATTCGGAGGCGTTAATGAATTACTAGAACAAAAGAAAAAAATTGGTGGAGTTGCTTTTTTACATTTACCAAATAGGTCAATATATTATTTAATTACAAAATCAAAATATTACAATAAACCTTCATATGAAAATGTAATCTCTGCGATAAAACAGTTAAAGGAAGTATGTATTGAACATGAAATACAATACTTAGCTATGCCAAAAATATCTTGTGGGCTAGATACATTAAGTTGGGAACTTGTTTTAAAAATTATTAAATTTATTTTTAAGGAAACAGATATAAAAATAAATATTTACATATGCGACATAAATAATGTTAAAACATATAATATAGAAATTGATGCGTTTAAACCTATATGGGACAGAGATATTTTAAAAAGTGAACAAGAAAGAGATGACTTTTGTAAATCAATTTTAACCCAAATAAATAATAACGAAAATGAAACATTGCATTATTTTATAGATGCCGATAATTTACTTTATAGAAATGGAAAATCTGATAGATTGGTAATTCCCAAAAGTTTTGTTAATAAAGCGTTAAAAGATTATCATTGTTTACCTTTTTATGCTCATATGGGTCAACAAAAGACTTATGAACTCATGAAATGTAAGCTTTATTGGCCTAATATGCGTAATGATATTATAAATTTTATAAATAATTGTATTTCATGTAACGAACGTAAAACTTCTCCTCATTTAAAAAAAGCACCTCTACAAAAATTTCCAGAAATAAATGAACCATTTGAAAGGTGTAACATGGATATAGTAGGTCCATTAGTAGTAAGTAATAGAGGAAATAAATATTTATTAACATTTCAAGATTATTTCACAAAATATGTAGAAGCAATTCCCATACCCGATCAAAAAGCAGATACTGTTGCAAGAGCTTTTGTAGAACATATAATTGCTAGGCATTCAACACCAAAACAGTTAATTACGGATCAAGGTACAAATTTTTTATCAAAATTATTTAAGGAAGTATGTAAATTATTAAGAATAGAGAAGTTACAGACAACTCCATTTAATCCTAGTAGTAATGCAGTGGAAAGAGTCCACCGAGTTTTTAAGGATATGCTTTCTCATTTTATAGCTAAAGATCAAAGAGATTGGGATTTGTGGATTCCATATATTCTTATGGCTTATAGAAATTCAATTCATTCTTCTACAGGATATAGTCCTTTTTTTTACTTCATGGTAGAAACCCTATAGTACCTTATGACGAAATAATTAAACCCCAAACTTTGAAATATGATTATGCGGAAAATTATGTCTCTGAATTAATGGCTAGATTAAATTGTGTTTATAAAGAAGTTAATTTTAATCTTAATAAAGCAGAAGATAAACGTCATGATTTATTTAATAAATCTGCAAAAGAAAGGAAATTTGAATTGGGTGATTTAGTATATGTTTTAGATTTGTCCTCAAAATTAGGTTTGTCTAAAAAACTATGTAAGCCATGGGTTGGCCCATATCGCATTATTGAAATTAAAGGACCAGTTACAGTAAAGGTAAGAAAAGTAAATACAAGAAAAGATTGCGTAGTCCATATAAATAAACTAAAACCTTACACGGCCACGGATCTTCAAAACGATAATACCTATAATAATGAAATAAGTAAAGAAAATATTTTAATTGATAATTTTGATGAAGATAATCAAAATATTGATATGGAGGATGAGGATGATGAAATATTGAATAATACTTTAAATATTATACCTTTTTTAACACCATTAGAAGTAATTTCCGAAGAAGTACCCCAAGTGAACGAACCTGACATTCACCCTGTTTTACCCCGAAGGTCAAGGAGAATAAGGAGACCTCCTGATAGATTAGCTCTGTAATTCTTTTTAATATTTAATTATTCCATTAAGCGAAAAAAGTAATACTACTCTATAACCTTAATATTATAACTACTGTTATGTTTGATCAATTTTTTTTAGAAATTTGTTGCAATAAATTCATAAAAACAAAAGAAAAAGAATAGGGATATTAGTAATCCAAAGGTTTGTATGTTTCGTTGATAAATTTTACTTTTATAAAAACAAGAAATTATTATATTTAAATTATTCGGTTTAAGTAAAACAATATTTTTTTTTTTAAATGTAACTGGTGTGGATTTTATCAAATTATTTTAATTACGATTATATAAAATTTAGGTCATAAAATATTTATAAAATGTTTTTTTTATAGGTCCGAAAATGTTTCGTGCGGTGTTGTTCGCGTGTGCGATGGGACTTTTAATAAACGGTGTAAAGACTCTAAAGTCCATGTCTGACGGTGCAATTTCTCGCGGCGACTTTGTTGCGGCGACTAGTTGCAGCGACTTTCTCGCCTCTAGGGTGTTCACACGGTGCAACCAAACTGACGTTATTTTCTACTAGGATTGCCAACATAACCGAAAATTACTTAGTTGAAAAATAAAAATACCTAAACAAATTTAATGTTGATTTAAATCGATTTTGTTTTTCTTTTAAAGTTATAAGTATTTTGCGGTGTAAAAATAAAAACACTCAGATTAAAGCACACGCAAATCACATCTGTCATTCCACAGCTGATAAATATTGAGTACCAACCAAAAAATTTAGTGAAAATTCGTAAATCCCTAAAAAAGTTACTAAGTCGCGGCGATTTTATTGCATGAAAATAGAACATGTTCTATTTTGAGACAGGTTAGATCAGCTGATTAGTTGCATCGTGTGACCACCAAAAAATCGCGGCGACCTGGTCGCCGCAACAAAATCGCCGCGAGAAGTTGCACCGTCAGACATGGACTTAATAGGGTTTGATTGTACGAACAATAATGTGAATATTACAAAAATACAAATTAAAAATGTCGCGTCGTGCGGAACTTTAGAGACTGACTATAGTGAAAGACAATTAAAATTAAGTGTTTTACAAAGAGACACAAACGAAATATGTAATGGTTTACTCTTGTCTAATAGAAGTAACAAGGCTCATAACTCATTGTGGTATGCATTCTCATAGTTCAATGGTCCAAGGGGGATTATATAGCTACATTCATCCTGTAGGACGTGAAAATTGTATGGATATACATAACTTAAAAACTTTCAATTTTTATAATAAAATTATTGGAAATATTGTACTAAATGGAACTACTTCGGTTTATACTGTAATTGTGGGAAGTAAAACCGATGGTGGTGATTGTAAAGGCGGAAATTATCAAGAAAATGGAAGGATTTGGGAGAACGTAGTAATAAGTGCCACAGTTAAAATTTCAACTCTACAATACTTAGCAAAATTAAAGCTTGATGATGATGAACTAAGTTTAAAAGATCAAATTGTTTGTCCATTTACAAAGGGATATTGTTTTGATTCCACATATGGAGATACAGCATGGAAACTTAATTTTGATGAAACCTGTTGGGACAAATTTACAATATTGTTTGAGGGTATTGGATATGAAATAACTGAAAAGAATGCGAATAAATTTATTGTAATCGAGGAAGAAAATAAAGTTTTTGCGTTAACTTTATTGAAGAAATTTGAATTATGTGGTTTAAAAATGTTTTATACAGAACATCCACAGATATTAATATTAATGGAAGAAAATCGACAAGGAGAACATTTTAAAGTTACGGTAAATACAGCTGATATAAACTTATTAGCTTATGTCAACAGTAAATTTTTGTATGTGGAGCAATCATATAAAAGGTCAATTAACGCACTTTATAAGGATACAATCCATAGAAGATGTTTATTAAAAAGAGATATTCTAATAAACAGACTACTGTTAGCTCCTTTAACACCCACTGCAATAAGTTCTTTACTGAAAAAAGAAATTGGTTATATAGGAAGAGTATTGGGAGAAGTACTCTACATAATGAAATGTACGCCGAGAAGTGTGGAACTCCGAAGGGCAGATCGTTGCTATAATGAATTACCTATTTTAGTCTCAAATGAATCAGCATTTTTAGCTCCAATAACCCATATAATACAATATCACGCAGAAGAAATAGAATGTAATATTCTTGCTCCACCAATGTATCTAATTAATGGAAAATGGATTGGTTTAGTTCCTCATCCTGTTGTAATGGACGAACCACACAAACTTAAACCCGAAAATGAAAAACAAATTTATTTTGCTTCCATAAAACCAGTTAGTGCAGCTGGGCTGTACACAAATGATGAAGTTATTAAAGCCCAAAAGAGTATCGTATTTGGTAGCGAGAGGAAGGCGGTTCAAAATATTTTGGCTCGCCGAATTGCAGGATATGATGTAAGTGATCAAGGATTTTCAACGCTGAAAATTTTCGATGTTAAGGAGATGCATAAACTGGCAAGATCCACCTTTAAAACTGTTTGGGGTTGGTTCACAGGTTTTGGACTTTTCTTTGCGGGATTTTTTGGTATTTTCTTCGTTTTCAACATTATTAAATATATTTTAAAAGTCATTTTAAATGGAATAAACCTTTATAAAATTGTGGGCCTAAGTTTTAAATTATTAGCAAGTTTGTGGGACACTTTAACGCTCTTTGTAATTCATAAAAGTACGGTTAGACCAGAGACTGAAAAAGCGAGTGAACAGACAGTAGCAGAAACCAAAATAAACATTACGACCGCGAGTACACCGACAAGTTCACATTGGACTGAGCCTAAGTGTTAATTTAAAATTTTTAGTACAAATTATAAATGTACTAGTTTTTATAATGTTTAATAATAATTGTATAAATGCACTTAATTTCAAACAATTATTTTATATGCACTAATTTGTTATATTGTTTTATATTTATTTTTAGGTTTATATTTAACCTATATTTTAACTATATTTTAATATTTTGTACACACATCAGTTATATTCACACATTAGTTTTAATGTGTTTACCTGCATGCTTAGAAGTATTTAGTTAGTTTTGATATAAGATTATTATTACTCCTCATTTCAGATTTATTTGTATCTAATAAGAATATCATAAGATATGCATCGATGCTTTACTGGGGATGCATTGTATTTTGTGTAAAAGGAATGATACTAGGAGTATGCATTCTTTATTTATTGGGGGTGCATTGTAGTAAACCGGACCTGGGTCAATGTTCAATTAAGGAGCTAATTAAGCAATATAAATATTCGCATTTGTTTATCTTTGAAATAGTTTATGTGCAGACATTAATACCTAAGTAAAATTGGGAAATAATAAATCAACAGTTAATATAAACAGTGCCCATGTTTAGTGGAAATGCAAATAGTACCGAGCAATAAATAAATCAAAATTGATGGGTTCCTCGATGGAAAATAGGTCACATAATAATTCTTAGAATATTTCAGGGTCTTTAATTTGATTCGTTAATTAAAATCAGGCCACTCTTTCTTATTGGGCAATCATATAAGATTGACAAATTTTCATTGGTTTGACTCCCGTAGTTTTCATATAAAAACGGAACTTGGATTTTTTCGAGAGTTCTTCTTTATTCAAATAAAACGGTTCGGTCGCGAAAGCACACTTTAACATCTTCGTGTTGCAAGTTCGGATTTTAAGTTTTAAATTTATAAAAAACAGTAGTGTGAAGTTTATTAGTTTTCGGTGCACATATATGAACAGTTCCACTAGTACTACAGGCAAACCCAAACGTTAAGTCTTTATTATTTTTTTTATTCTATGGGGAAAATTATAAAAAGAAAAACTAATAATAATAATCTTTTATCTTTAATTCAAATTTTATCTTTTATTTTGTTATTAGTTATTAGAAATAACTTTTATTTTGTATTTTAAATTTCTTTTGTAAGTTAAATTTGCTTATTATTACTTAATATATTTAGTTTTAGTACAAACTCAGGTTTTTCATTTCAATATCCAAAGATATTTCAGGGCTACGAAACTTACGCTCCGAGGAACGCTTATCATTTTATTTATATTATATTTCCCTTACTTTGAGGGTGGTGGCAACTCTATCATTATTTAAGTGGTGAAGGGTGGATTGTTACAACACAGATCAGGAACAAGGCTTATTTTGTCAATGATATTTTTAAATTTTCAGAATAGAGGATGATATCTGGTGTACTATCGGTATTATTGGCCATGTGAAAGGTGGGGGCTGCACCCTGCTTAAAATACCCCATAGAGACCCAGTTCAAACCGATAGTTATTGTATCAGAATGTATGGTGTTTCTATAGGGTGTATCGGTATGTATAGGACCCTTAGTTGGGATTTATGGTTTTTCTATAGGGATATCCACCCTTGATTTATTTGCTATTGGTTTCAATGGGGAAAATACACATAAATGTAGAAATTAGTTTTTCCCCCATAGGACCCCATAGGTTTTAATAAAATTTTGTTAAATGTTTTATGGTTGTTCTATAGTGATATCCCTATATATCCTTCATTGAGTTATTTGCTATCGGTCTCTATAGGGAAAATGTAAAAGTTATGGTGTGCCTATAGGTAATTTCCTATAAATTTTCTATCGGGCCGTATCCGGAAAAAAACATGGACAAATGCACATATAGAATCCGGTAGCGCCCGATAGATTATTTTGTATAGGTCTCTATGGGGTATTTTAAGCAGAGTGTTGTACAAAGTTGGTGTTATTTGTAAATGTTGATAATTGTTTCTTTTTTTGTCTGTTTACGTTAAAATCTCCGACAATCAAGGAGTATTTGTACAGGAAAGCTTTTGTAAAAATAGTTTCCTCTATTCTGGAATGAGGGTGTATATATACTAAAGAGACATGCAGATGATCATTAAAGAATGGAAGAGTAAAATGTATTACCTCATTCAAAGGGTTGTTTATTCTTGGGGCGTTTGCCTTGTCTAATTTTATGGATGGATGCATTTGTACAAGACTCCCTCCTCGTGTTTTATTGTGTATTTGATTTCCCTTTTGTAATATTTGGTTCCAGCTCTATATTGGGTAATGAGGTTCTGGGAGATCTTAGTTTCTACAAACATTGTACACTGGATATTGTTTTGTTGTATGTAGTTATAAATATTAGGTTTTCGTTTTGAGTAGCAGTTTATATTATTGTATAGAATTTTAACTGACATATTGAGTTATATTTTCCTCCGTGGATGGTTTTGTGGGGGGTTCGGAGTTGGGTTTTTCCAGGTCAAACATTAGGATATACATTCGGATTCCAGAAAATACTGCCTGGGTGTCAATCTTAAAGTTATTTAAAAACTTTTTCCTTAGTTTTTAAATAAGTTCCTGCCTTTTTTCCTCATTGTTTTTTATCATTTAGAGTGTTGATGTATGTGTTTATTATGTGATCATGGATGGTAATTGAAGAGTGAATCCTTGATTTTTTAATTTTCTCTGGTAGTTCTCTAGATTTTTGGTTAATTGGTTTAATTGGCATGTTAGGAATCCCTGGTATAGGAGTTGTTGGTCGCTTGGGGCATTTAAATGACCATGCTTGATGATCAATAGCATTACAGACAGTACATTTAGGTTCAAGATTTGTAGTGCATTTGTTAGTTGCGTGGTCTGCAGAGCATTTGTTGCAGGTTGTTTTTTCTTGGCAATTTTCAGTAGTATGGTTAAATGAGTTGCATTTGATGCAAGGTTTGGGAGCAGCTGGGGGTGGGGTGCTAGGATAGACTGGGTAGTGACAGCTCTTGTGGAAAAATCCATCTTGAAGCAGGGATTTAAATGTTATTTCACTAGCTGTTATTATTCTTATAAGTGTGGTGGGTTTGTTCGTGGCTTTTGGAATAATTCTTTTGCAATACCGTAAACACGGGTGACTTTGCACCCCGGGGGTGACTTTAGCCCTTTTATGAAAATTTTTTTCGCGCTCGATAAAATTAACATTTATAATTTGTTGGTCTAAACCTGTCAATTGAGCGATTCTATTGAGTTTATATTTAATTACAGGAAATCAGTGTTTAAAAAAAAGGGATTTATTACACTTTAAAGTTGTATATATTGCATTAGTGCAAAACTCTGAAAAATACACGCGTTTCAATTTCTATATTATGCGCAATTCTTTGGAATGATGCTCCTTGGTTAACTACAGGTTGATTTTTTATTGTTTTTATCGCTAATCCCTTGCAATTGCTATATGTCGCTGTTAACCCAGGAAGTTTTGGGTACGTCCAGTTTCTTACTTATTTGAGAAAATTATAGCGGATATACTGGGTACGTCCCAAGGACGTAATTGAAGGATTGTATTTCCAAATGGTCTAAGTGCCAAGTTGGTTAAATAATATATTATCATTTAAAAATAGTTTATGTCATGCAGAATGACATAATAGTATATTCTGTAACAAGTTTGGAATACAGCATATCCGCTCGAGTGAAGAGTTTGTCACACGAGCCGACGGTTTCAGGAGAGCGGAATATGCAATTCCAAACGTGTTTCAGACATTTCAACATTTACATGTGCAAAATATTTGTTTTTCATTGATAACTCACAATTTTATTTTTGTAACTTAGACCCCCCAGACAGCATCCAATTCAGAAAGATTTCTGTACGAAGTCTGTTGAAAAACATCTTACTGAAGTCACAATATGACATCTTAGAGAACTCATTTTTAGGAGCTCAAGATTAAGAGTTCTTGATGAATTCATAAATAAGAAGTAAATTTTTTAACATCTTAAAGTATCTTTTTTTCTGACCTCTTATTGAAATCAAAATTAGAAGCTACTAAGGGTAGGTATCATAAATAAGACTTTAGTATTATATATTCATTATTCTATTACTTCTTACTGAAATCATATTATTAACTCTTTAAGACGTCAAAATGGAGACGTTACATTTATGACATTTTAATGCGATTCTTTCTTCTCACCGCTGTAACTGTTTGTGTTTGATATAAGAAGCGGCGAAGTAGAATTTAGAGCGTGTATAATCTGTGGAGCGTGCTTCATACCAAACGGTCTTAGACCTAGGTAAACGGCTACCCGAGCTCCAAAAGAGGGAAACAGGCCGTCTATCGGTGCCGGTGAAGAGCACGCTTAAATTTAAACAAAAGTGAGACGAAGTAATTGCAATTCCTAAAATAAGCGAATACGAGCAAATTATTAAAATGATTTTAATAAAATCCATTTAACAAATTAATAAAATAAGATTAATTAAGACGTCGTATTGCTGCCTGGGCCTTTGGGAATACCACTCTTCAATTCTGTAAAGCTTGTCCATTAGCCCCCAATAAAGCATTTCAGGATGACCAGAGGATGTCTTACTTAGGACGTTCTGGGGACCGACGATTTGGTAACATCGGATGTCCCTGGAACGTCCTGGGAAAGGTTCAGGACCTGATTCGGACGTACTCGGAACTTACTAATGTCTGATACAAGATATACTCAGGACGTTTTTAGTACTTCTTTGTGCTATCTGGGAACATATGTCTAATAAAAATAAAATAAAATATTGAGTTAATTTTATACGGAAAATTCACTGTGAGACAAAGTAACCCGCAACCAGGGGGTAACTTTGCACACCCAGTTTTTAATTTTTATTTTTGAAACTCAGCCATATGTAAGATTATAACATAGTTATTATGAAAGAGCAACTCAAGACTCAAATTTTGGTATACAATATTTAATGGTTATGATTGTTAAAACTACAAAAATGTTAAGATTAAGTTTAAAAGTGAGCTAAAGCCACCCGCGTTTACGATATCGATGTGGTTTTTCTTCTTCTTTGAGATGATTGCTGATGTCAATGTCACTTATTTCTGTCTCTACTCTGCTTATAACTATAGAAAACGACGGGGCGCTGATCTGCCTAGATGGACTTGTGTTCGGTGCAGTTTCCTTAAAATCTTTAGGTTTTCCAACGATTTTACTATAATTTTCTTATCGGTGTCTGTTTTGAGGAGAAATCCATGTTTTGTTTTGATTATGACGTCTTTCGTTTTAGGGAATTCGATTTCCCATGTATCAGCCATGAATAACCGGGTCGTATCAATGTTGGTAGGACTGATAAAGTACATAAGTTTAAATTTTTTGTGCAAAATAGCATTCATGTTGTCACTGTAGTTAATGTTTTTTTGTGGATGTTGGTTTTTTTTTTGGTTGGAGTTGTGTGCAGTGTTGTTATTTTTTGAGGGTTCGTTTTTGTTATTTTCGAGGTCTTTCGTCACGCGTTTTTTATGAGGTTGAAGTTTTGGTTCTCCATTATTATCAAATCCTATTAATTCAATATCGGGGCTATCAGGATCTCTACCTCGTTTGTTTCTATCCTTAACAGGTTCGAACGTCACCCCGTCACCATCATCTTCATTTTCATCCATTTTAAATAAAAAGCACAATATACACTGAAAATTATTTATTATCTATATTTTATATCTATTATCAGCAGATTATACGTACAAAAATAAGTAAAAAAGTTCCTATAAAGCTTGCAATACTTAAAGAGCAGATTTTATGTATAAAAAAAGGAAAAAATCCCTATTAACATAGGTCAAGAAATGCTTCCTAAGGGAGCTAAGCGGGGCCCCTGAGGATGGTTTTTATTTAATAACTCCAAAACCATTTAAGATAGAAAAGTGAAATTTTAGAAATTTATCAAACTTTTTATGGCTAATACGATGTAATGATAAAAAATTTAAAAATTTCCATGTGGGGTGGGTCAGAGAGGTAGGGAGTGGGGTTAAAACTACCCTAACTTTTTTGTAATTATCTTGTGCCAGGGTTTGATGTCAAATTATTAAATATTAAAGTTTTACACCAAAAAAAGGTCCTCCTGTTAAACTTCGATATCGTACACCGTTTTCTGTTAAAATCGATTAAAAAATTACCTTAGATGGCATACAGATTCATAATGAAATCACAACTAGAGAAAAAGATTCAGCGTAGGCCATGGGACACGACTGCCATCTTTAGGAAAAATTATTCAAGACAGGTGACAGGGTGTTTGAAACTAATTAAGATTTATTTAGTAATTTTTTGTAAAAATGGAACATTTCACAAACCAAAAGCTGGAAAACATGCACGTGTATGGATACTGTGATGGTCGAGCTCTGGCGGCTGAGCATAAATACCGACGACGAAGACCAAAGAGATCCACGTCAAAATTTCACCTTAATTGAAAAAAATACAAGATCATTTTGAACATTTAACAAAAAATGCAAAACTAAATTATGTGGATTTTTCTTCTTAATTAGTTTCAAACAACCTATCACTTATTATATGAAACTGTCACCTGTCTTACTATAATAATTTTTCTTAAAGATGGCAGTCGTGTTTTATGGCCTACGCTAAATCTTTTTCTAGTTTTCTAGTGATTTGATTATGAATCTTAATGCTATGTAAGGTAATTTTTAAATTGAATTTAAGCGAAATCGGTGCACGATATCAAAGTTCAATAGGAGGACCTTTTTTGTGTGTAAAAATCCGAAACTTCATATTCTGACATTAAACACTGGCACAAGACACCTACAAAAATTTAGGGTGGTTTTAACCCCACTCCCTATCTATCTGCCCCCCCCCACATGGAAGTTTTAAAATTGTTACATCTTATTGGCCATAAAAATTTTGATAAATTTTTAAAATTTCACTTTTCTATCTTAAACGGTTTTGGAGATATTAAATAAAAACCATCTTTAGGGGCTCCCCTTTCGGGGAGCCGTAGCTCCCTTAAGAAGCATTTCTCGACCTACGTTAATAGGGATTTTTTCCTTTTTTTATACATAAAATCTGTTCTTAAAGTATCGCAAGCTAATTATGAGACACCCTGTATAAAAAATGTTTGTTATTTTTTTTGTATCCATGGTGCTAGAACACCATTAAAACATGGTCATTTGTTTTGCTGAACTGTCAACATTTTGACATATGTTAACTTTTTAGTTTATAATTAAATCGTATAAATGTGTTTAGCAAATGTGTAGACTTTTTAAGAAATTTTTTTAGTAACATGGCAGAAAGACGTAAATTACCCGTAGATTCATTTTGCTACGTCTGTGGTTTATATAATGGACCCAAGCAAGTAAAACACAATATTACTCCTGAACAAAGTTCTACAGTGCATATGAAGCTTATTTTGGCTTTAAAATTGGTAACCAGGACAAATCATGGGTCCCACATGTTTATTTCGGTAGCTGTGGCTCAACTCTGGTATCTTGGAACAAGGAAATCCATACCTTTCGTCATTCCTCGGCTCTATTGCTATTTTAGTGCAGTAGATTTAAAACACTACAAAAGTGCAAAAAATCGAAAAATCATTGACTACCGAATTTAACTTCATCTTGTGCTTCTGTTCAGCATGGTGAAACATCACCCATCCCAAGTCCACCAGCATCGTCTTTTTGTTCAAAAGAAATCTGATTGGAATAGATATTCGTCAGAAGAATTTATTTCAGAGGCAAGCTCAAGCTCAGAACCTTATTTTTCAAATCAACAAGACATTTATGACTTGACTAGAAACTTTATACGAAATAGGTATCAAGCAATTTCCATTCTTTAAGACAGGATGGTAGAATTTCTGCTATTGATTTGGTTAAATCCCGTCTTAAAGAATAGAAATTGCTTGATATTTCGTGTAAAGTTTCTACCTACAGGAAAAGACATCAAACATTTGCAAATTATTTTACCATGTCAGATAATTTATGCTATTGTACAGATGTTATTGGTTTTTTTTAAGAAATTGGAGCTTCATTTAAATCCGAAGACTGGCGGCTTTTTATTGAAATTTCTACAATAAGTCTTAAGGCTGTTTTGCTACATAACGGTAATGACTTGCCTTCCATCCCAGTCGCTCATTCTATTCATCTTAAAGAAGAATATAACAATGATAAAATGTTATTACAAAAAATAAACTATGACCAATTGGAATGTCTGTGAAGATTTTAAGATGTTAGGATTTCTGCTCGGTTTGCATGGTGGATATACTAAATTTAGTTTTTTTTGTGCCTATGGAATAGTCGACCTGATGCCGAACACTACGTAAGACGGGAATGGCCGCTAGAATAGAACTGATACCTGGCCAACACAATGTTATTAAGGAAGCTCTTGTTTCTAGAAATAAAATTCTGCTTTCACCGCTTCATATAAAGCTTGGACTTGTGAAACAATTTGTCAAGAGTTAGAAAATAAGATGTGTTTATTGGAAAAAAATGCTTGGCCAGGTTTTCGATCGCTGTTGAAAGGTTTTCTCGGGAATCACAGGGTAGAGAATTACAGAGAAGTGGTGGATACCCTCTTGAGCCATTTTCATCAACTTGGATGTAGAATGTCTCTGAAAGTGCACTTTATTCACTCACATGTAGATTTTTTCAAGCCGAATTTGGGTGATGTGTCTGAGGAACATGGCGAGCGTTTTCATCAAGAAATTCAAGTGATGGGCGATTATATTTGGTATATAATCAAATCCGAAAAATCGACTTATAAAAAAGAAAATTTCGTTCAAATGTTCATTTTTAAATTGTTATTGTTTTGTTTATTTAATAATTCTTGAGAAGTCGCCTTTTTTATTAAAAAAAAACAACCCGATAAAAAATTATTTTATCTAATTGTATATAATATTAATAATATATAATAAAATAAAATTTATATATAATTATATATAATTATATATAATTATATATAATTGTAATTGTAATGATATACAATTATATACATATTAGTATAATTCTATATAAAATATTTTTTTTAAATATGTTATTTTATATAATTATATACAATTATATATAACTCTCTTTGAAATTTTACATACTTCTATATAATTATATATAATAATTTACAATTATATATAATTATATATGAGACTCTATTAGTGTCTATATAATTATATACAGACTGTATAGAATCAAGTAAGTAAGGCTGGAGACAAGGATGACAAATTATATTCTGATCAGAGAAAAAGAAACAAACTTTAATTGGGCGTGGTTTAAACCAAGCCATTCGTAATTACGAACCATAGTTGCCAGGTTGTTTTAAATCAGAAGAGAACGATTATAATTATTTAATAAATAGTTCAATTTTATTTGTTTGAAACTTTAAAAATAACAAAAAAAAAATTAATAATGTCAAAAATAATTTGATTTAGTTAATTTTCTTACTTTTAATATTAAAAAATAAGAACAACCCTTTTAGGGGGGGCCGAGGATGGCGCAGTGGGTTAAAGCTACAGAGCCGTAATCAATCTGCGCCACGGTACCGGGTTCGATTCCCGGTCACAGCCTTGGGTGTTGTGCTTGTTTTTCGAAGCATAAAAATATAAAATAATGAGCTGGCTAAATAGTCTAAAAGATTAAAAGTCAATAAACCTAAAAAAAAAACCCTTTTAGGAAACAATAATAGCATATGGCAACAGCGCGGCACGCAGCCAGATACAAGGGCATGCAGTTTGATCTACTGTGTTTGTTCAGTAGTAGGTTTATTCTGTGTTCAGTAGCACCGACGCTGTCGTAGGGAAATGTGTATAGTTTTTAAGAAATACATTTTCGCCATAAACTGGAATTTAATGGATTTTAAACAATACTTAGTTTTTATTTGCAGAAATGCATTAAAACAAAACAAACGAATTCGATAAAAATAAAACCTATAAATTCTCAAACAAAAATAATTCTAAAATAACTTTTTTTCTAAATTAAATGTTCAAATAGACCACCAGCAGCAGTTAAACAATACCCTAGCCTATCATAAAAATTCCTGCGCACGTTAAACAGCATTTCAGGACTAATATCTCCCAATGTATTAAAGATTTGCACCCTTAATTCATCGAGATTATTAGCCCTGAGCTCTTGAAATCCATAAATTTTCGACTTAACGTATCCCCACAAGAAAAAATCACACGGAGTCAAATCCGGTAATCTTGGAGGCCAAAGAATATCTCCATGTAGACTTATCACGTGATTTGGAAAGTTGTCATTTAAATACTCTCTGACAACCAAAGTATCATGTGCAGGACACCCGTCTTGCTGAAACCATATGGTTTCAACCGGAATTGGCAAATTTTTTAGCGCAGCCTCGAGCAGTCAGTCAAGCTTTGGTACTCGCGACGAAATAAATATACGTGAAAATAAATAGACTTTTCAGTAGTGATATACAGGGTGTTTCATACCAGGAGGCGAAAAATGAAATTCTATATTCAAAACGTCATTCTAAATAAAAATCTTTAATACTTTTTTGTTCTATCATTTTTCGTTTTCGAGTTATTCGAGTTCAAAGTTTTGAATTCAAACAATGAAAGGATAACAATATGCAATAATAGGATTCATAATTCTAGCAACCAAAATATACATCCATGGAAACGTATATGTGGTCTAGGTATGTGGTCTTCTGCCTTATTTGTCATACAACCTGTCAGTTTATTGTAAATTTATAAACAAAATGGAATTTACGAATGAAGAATATGCAGACATTGTTTTTATTTACGGGTACGCAAATGGAAATGCTTCTGCAGCTTCCCGAGAATATCTGCGTAGATTTCCAAATAAACGACAACCATCCCGCCGTGTATTTTCAGACGCATATCAAAGACTCCGAAGAAATGGTATTGGAAGCAAGCATACAGGAGGTGCGAACTTCAGACACAATGCTGGTCAAGAAGAGCAAGTAATTGACGCTGTACTTAACGAACCCGGCATTAGTACCAGACGTATTGCTAGTAGGCTGGAAGTTTCTCATAGCTTTGTTTGGAGAACCATACACCGAGAAGTATTGCACCCGTACCATAAGCAAAATGTTCAGCATTTGTAGCCAAATGATCACGAGCCACGACTTCTGTATTGTCAATGGCTGCTTCGTCAACATGAGCAAAATCCAAATTTTATTTCTTCCATTGTATTCTCAGATGAAGCTACTTTTACCAGAGATGGTATTAATAATACCCAGAATGAACATGTATGGTCGTTGGAAAATCCACATGCTACGAGAGTGAGACATTTCCAACAGAGATTTTCAATTAATGTCTGGGGTGGCATTTTCAACGGGCGAATTCTGCCAATTATAGTCCTTCCCAATAGACTAAATGCCGAATCTTATTTAATGTTCTTACAAAATGAACTTAATGAAATGCTGGAAGATGTCCCTGTGGGTTTGCTAAATGGAATGTGGTTTCAACACGATGGGGCACCACCCCATATTGGTAGAAATGTAGTGAATTGGTTGAATAACAACTTCAATGGAAGGTGGATTGGTAGACGTGGCCCAATATTGTGGCCTGTTAGGTCACCGGATTTAAATCCGCTTCATTTTTATTTATGGGGACACATGAAACAGCTTGTCTATGCAGTCGAAATTACCACCGAAGAGCAGCTTATGCAAAGAATAATAGATGCGGCGGAGCAAATACAAAATGTACAAGATTTTGGACGAGTTTACAATTCTGTTGTTTTGCGGTGCCAAGCTTGTATTAATGCATGTTTTTGAAAATGTCCTGTAATATTACAGATAAAAAAGTATAAACTACAAATTGGTCAATTGTCAATCAATAATTCTTGCTGACATATTAGCAATAAACTGACAGGTTGTATTACTTAAATAAGGCAGAAGACTACATAAGGTTATTTTTTTTTATCTGGACTAGTGTTTTTTTATTAAGTTGGTTGTTTATGTCAGTTTGATTAGTATTTTTAGGATTGGTATCTCTGTTTTACATAATTTGACAGTTTTTGTCAAATCATTAAATTTAAACAGAGGAATATCAAACTCCAATGTATTTATGTGATTTAAAAAACGTCTCTGTACAAATAATTATCCTACAGGACAATAACGAAATACTATTTTGGTCAAAAACCTATTAAAAGGTAAATATTTTTTGATTTCTTAACCACAAATATTAATTTAGTTTTATAGCTGCCAATATAATAGAAATATTTGCCAACTAAACCCTTAAGTTTGCAACGTTGCCGCAGTCCAGATAAAAAAAAAATTAACTGTATTATAAACTTAAATACTTATACGTTTCCATGGATGTATATTTTAGTTGCTAGAATTATGAATCCTATTATTGCATATTGTTATCCTTTCATTGTTTGAATTCAAAATTTTGAACTCGAATAACTTGAAAACGAAAAATGATAGAACAAAAAAATATTAAAGATTTTTATTTAGAATGACGTTTTGAATATAGAATTTCATTTTTCGCCTCCTGGTATGAAACACCCTGTATAAAGAATTAGTAGTTAAGTGTTTAGCTACTTTTATAGTTTCTTAGTGTTTTAATTGTTATTAAGTTATAAGATAAATCGTTTAGTTCGTTAATAAACCAGTGCATGTTTTATTCACACTGCCGAACCGCAAAAACGTTACAATATATTACATTATTATTACATTTTTTCAAAGCAAACGATAGATAGGTACACAAAATTTGTATAACAAAAACTATGTATCTATAGATATGGGTATACCTCCCATTTATACCTAAATTCATATAATATATAATTTATATTTAAATGTCAATTCAATGTGTACATCTAAACTACCACTTCATCATCATTTTTAATAAAAAAACAATCCATACCTTAAATGTTGAATTATAAATTCGCATATTGTTCAATGAAAAGTATGAAATACAAATGACTTTTCAACCTAGTAGGGACAAAATTGGATTCCGGGTATAGAAATATACCTGTATTTTAGAAATTGGAAAATTCACGTGTCTATGGGTGGATAGCTTCGTGGAGCGCATGGACGTTTAAACTTGTTGCTGGTCAAAATGGTACATTGAAACCATTAAGGCTTTTGGCCACCAAGAAAGAAGAAGTAAATTCGCATATTGTCACAATACGGCCAATAATATTAAAAGTTGTAAAAACATTTCTATCTATAGATATATATCACGGTAGGCAGGAAGTATCGATAGGTTGCACAAAAATGTCGACAAAACCTGCAAGCTGGGTTGTATTTGTTGATGATTATAGGTGCAAAATCCGTTGGAATTGAAATCCTAACTGCTCCTTTTCAAAAGTTATTCATATTTTTATATTTCAGATCGGGGCAATTTGAAATGGATGGCACTATCTCCACAAAAAAAATAATTTTAATTGTTCAACGCATTCCAAAATAATGGGGTGTTCCCGTCTTATTTAGCACACCCTGTGTATATATTAGTATAGGTATAGGTACTATTTATATTACATAAATTAATACATAGTATCCAATACTAAAAGTTTGGGCATAATTATTAAACAATAGTTAATAATAATTATTGGAAGCAAGTTGCAAGTTGCTTCAAGCAACTCCCCCATATTACGTAGTAGACTGTGCATTTATAACTGTCATTTTATTAAATGTCATTTGCGATAGCGTGGCTACGCGTTGTACAACAATTGTAGAGTTCTTGTTAATTTTGTTATAACAATATAGTGATAAATAAATAAAATATGTAATTGTATATTTATTGGTAAGTTGTTAACAACGTCTTTGTAATTATTATTAGGTATTATCAGTATTACCACTCGATTCTGTCGCATTAACTGCTCGTGCATGCTCCAAAACACTTTTTTTACTTTTTCTTTTGAATTTTTATTTCGAAATAAAAAAATATACCACTAAAAATGTTGTACTATAAATAAATACACATTTTATTACCGAAAAACAAAAAAAAAAAGAAAATGCCGAATAATAATAATAATCTCTATGTATATAATAATTACAATAACTGGAAGGGCAGTCAAGTGTTTCCCGCAATAAAAAAGTAAAGTTTAAATAATTGAAGGGTGTTCGGTACAAACAGGCCTGTAGGCTAAGTGTCATTTTTCATTATTTTGTTATTTTTGCGTAAAAACATTCAAAGTACCATCAGCTATACCCTCAAAAAGTGGTAAGTGCCAAGATTGCCGGACACAGTTGGAATCCAATATCAAAAGTGAGGGAACCTACAAATCCAATCCAGTAATAATTTAGTTTTTCTTTAATATCTCTGTTTCTGAATTTTGGCACTTACCCTGTTTGTTTAATATTATAAGAGTTTTCCAGACAATTTATTTATATTTTCTTGTTTTAGAAATCTCATTGATATATGTATACATATATATATCATATCAGAAGAGTAAATAATATAATGAATAGTCGGGTAAATAGTCAGCATCCGCTTTATAAATGCGATCATGAAGAAAATCGCTCAAAAGTATGCGCTCTCTGTGGGAAAAAAATATTTTCCAAAATAAACCTTCCCATCATTTCTTGCTATCTGAAAAACACATTGAAGTTATAAAAAAGCATATCAATGATGAATTTAATATTTATAATAGTAAATGCCCAAAAAGTTTATGTAGCTCTTGCCGACTAACTATAAATGAATATGGAAATGATATTTTTAAAAGACCTCGTCCAACAATGCCCAATTACAAGGATCTTAAATTATCAAAGGAAACAAGAACGATGGGTTGTAATTGTTACATCTGTCTAACAGCACGAGTTACGGGTCAAAAATAAAAAAGGTAGAGGTCAAATTAGGGATTTCTCTACAAATATTGACGTAAACAATTGTTTTGACGATACTTCGCAACAAAAAGATTTACTTTCTAAAAATGAAGCAAAGGCAACCAAACCGAGAACTTCTACTGAATTATGTAACAGTTGTTTTCAACAAATAGGTAAAGGCATATCACATTCTTGCAGAGGTCCTTCTAATTCTAATGCTCGTGAAAATATATTGAATATAGTACAACAGTTACCCCAAAAACAGCAGAACCAAATAATAACTAAACTTTTGAAAAGAAAAATATCCAACAATGCATTGTTGGATATTAATGATAACAAGGCTAAAGATGAGCTCGTGTTAAATACTCTTGGATCGAAGGTTCGGGTAACTGTAAATAAAGAAAAAGAAGTAAGATTTTCTGCCGAAAAATTAGATAACTTCCAAGCTAATACTGGATCGTCTACAAATTACATGAAAAAATTGGCTAACTTCATTCGTAGTTCTGCGCGTAGAAAATCAGTTCCCATGAATTATAATCAAAATTTGTATGAAAAATCTAATATGCTGGAACACCTTTATAAAGATGGTTTCTACGAATTCGAAACATCCAACGATGGAATTAAAAAGAGGCTAGTTGTGTATGCTACTGCATCAGAACTCGTTGACTTTATCTTTGAAAAACAAAACATTGAACACATAGAACAATCAAAAATAAAAGTAATGGCAGATGGAGGACAATATTTCTTCAAAATTTCTCTTTAATTATTAATTCCAGAAGACAACTTGAAACAAAATGACTTGGATAAAGGTAAAAACGTTTCAGCTTACTCTACTAGTGGAAGTATGGCAAATAAACGCAAATTGACTAGTGTGTTTAAATTGCTTTTATTAGGCATAGTGCCTATGATAATTTTAAAATTTTGGTTGAATTGACGAAACTGAATGAGATACCCTTTAAATTTCTTGGAGATTTAAAGCTCGTTCTATTGGCAATGGGCAGCAAACTGCAACAGCTTCCTACCCTTGCCCTTATTGCTTCGTCACGTTAAATGAATTAAAAAGTTATGATAAAATGATTGAGGAAAATGATATAAGCAGTGATGACAAAAATCTTTATTTAAAGACTTACAAACATTTAAAAGATGACTACTTTAAATTCAAGAGCTTGGGTAACGACAAAAAAAATCTAAAGAATGTCGCAGTACAGTTCATTACTCTTTATTTATTGAAGACGGTACTACTGACGATGATAACATGTACGTACTTCAGAAGTGTATTCCTCCTGAACTACACCTATTACAAGGGTTTGTCAACCATCTTTTCTGGGAGGGTATAGTTAAAATTGATGAAATTGGAAAAGATAGAGCTTTATTGTGGCCGAATAAATTAGGTATATCAAGGAGATATTTTTGAAGGCAATCAATGTCGGAAATTACTTAAAGCGGCTGATAAATTACAGGATCCTGAAATTTACGAGCTTACAGGAACACTTCGTTTACAGCCTTATATTGCTGCATTTAAAGCTATGAATAAAATTGTTGAAAAGTGCTTTGCTGCAAAAAAGCTGATCTTATTGATTTTAACAAAAATTTAAAAGAACTCCGTAAAGCCCTAAAAAGTACTGAAATTTCTCAAACACTCAAAATTCATATTATCCTCGAGCATTTGGAGGAAGCAATCACATTCTTGAATAATGATGGCTTAGGTTTATGGTCCGAGCAGGCTGGAGAGTCAGTTCATAGCGTGTTCATTAAATTTTGATATAGATTTAAAATAAATTTGCTAGATGAACCATCTTTTATATGTCGCTTAAAGAAAGCTGTTGTTACATTTTCATCACAGCATATTTAAATTTACAAACTTAAATTAAAAAAATAAAAAAAACAAAAAAAAACACAAACAAAATAGAAAAAAAGAGGTACAAAGTAAATCGGCTAAAAGTTTTAGCCTAAAAACTTACGTAAAATTCTGTATTATTCTCTTGCATAATAAAAATTCAAACGAGATAATACTTTTGATATTTATTCCAAATTGCCCCGATCTGAAATATAAAAATATGAATAACTTTTGAAAAGGAGCAGTTAGGATTTCAATTCCAACGGATTTTGCACCTATAGGTAATCATCAACAAATACAACCCAGCTTGCAGTTTTTGTCGACATTTTTGTGCAACCTATCGATGCTTCCTGCCTACCGTGATATATAGTAGGGTGAGCCAAAAAAACTAACCTATCGGATTTATGGGTTAAAATGAACCTACATACCGAGCAAAAAATTTCCCTGCAAGGCAAAATTTTTTGCTCAATTTTAAAAGGTGTCGGTGATCATTTTAAGTTTTCCATTGAAATAACACGTAAAAAAATCTTTTTTCATTAAAAAGACTATAACTTTTGAACCGTTTGAGATAAAAATTTTTACGTCGCGGATTCTTGTAGAGCATAAAATTTCCCAAAGAATCTATACCAGGATTTTTTTTTTTATTCAAAAATTCGTAAGTTTGAAAGCTTTGAAAAGTGTAAAAAATCACTAAAACTGCAGCTCGCAAGCTTCAATCGTGCCTAATAAAACTAAAATGTAGTTTATAAAACTTGATACATAATAAACTATTAAAGAATATATAATATATATAAATATATATATATTAGGGTGTGCCAAAAAAACTCGATATTTTTTTTTTCTTGCTCTCCGCCCAAAATATCGTAGAATATGTCCTAACAAATATTCTCTTAAACGCGGAGCTCATAATTTCAATTTTAAGAGGTCCCTCATCGAATCTGAAGTTTTGCCGCTTAAATAACACAGACAACTGACTTTTTTACCTTATTTATTCTTGCAACCTAGAAAGAAACTTTTTTTCCATAAAATCCATGACTAATTCCTACAAAGCATTAAATTTGGACAAAAAAATCTTATTAGGCCGAATTTCTATTTTCATTATTTGATTTTTTACAGAGCTTTAAATTTAAAGTTAATAATACAAAAATGATAAATTTATACGCCTGTAACTTTTAGAATATTGACGATACAAAAAATTCGCCTAAAACTTTTTTGTGGTCCATCAGACAAGCTAAAAAATTGCCATTTGACTTTTTCGTCTAACTTCAATAGTTTAGCTGAAAAAGGCAAAAAACGTAAAATTTTAAATTTAAAGCTCTGTAAAAAATCAAATAATGAAAATAGAAATTCGGCACAATAAGATTTTTTCGTCCAAATTTAAAGCTTTGTAAGATTTGGTCATGGATTTTATGAAAAAAAAATTTCTTCCTAGGTTGCAAGAATAAATAAGGTAAAACAGTCAATTTTCTGTGTTATTTAAGCGGCAAAACTTCAGATTCGATGAGGGACCTCTTAAAATTGAAATTATGAGCTCCGCTTTTAACAGAATATTTGTTCGGACATATTCTACGATATTTTGGGTGGAGAGCAAGAAAAAAGAAATATCGAGTTTTTTTGGCACACCCTAATATATATATATATATATATATATATATATAAATATATACAGGGTGTTCCATAATTAACGTGCAATACTTTAACGGATGGTTTTTATTTTTGGAAGCGCAAATTTGTACTTTTCGCTCGGTTGTAGAAAAAACTATTTTTGCATTACAATTAAATCAGCAAATAAATTAAAAATTAAATTAATTCTTTTTTGAATAAAAATTATTTAATGTTATTAGATCCGGCTTAAAGTTTTAAATCTAAATCCATAAATCCACACTATAAACTGGATTTAAATCATAAATCTTGAATACACTTGCAAAAAAGATTTAAATCCTAAATCCATAAATAAATTTTTATTTATTAAATAGTTGGAGTAAAAAATAAAATGTTGTTGGCGCGCCATTACCAAATTATGTCAACTGGCAGTTGACAACTGCGCCACTGAAATTCAGTGACTGAACACAGAACCAGAGACTCTGACAGAACTGCGCAAATTGCTTTTTTCCTAGAAAATTTTAAATGCACCAATCAAATATATCAAACCATGTCAACTGCGTAAATATCTTTGCGCAGTTGACATAATTTGATATATTTTGATTGGTGCATTTAAAATTTTCAATAACGAACATTAAGTAAATCAAACTTAAATTTAATTTTTAGATTTAAATCTGAAATAAAGAAATGATTTGGATCCTAAATCATAAATCTTGTACCAAAATGTAACTAAATCCTAAATCATAAATCAGGATCGGATCGTATTTAGAGATATAGATCCAAAATGATCTAAATCATGCCCATCCCTATAATAATTTATACCAACTTTACAATTTATTCCTAGATGGCTTAAATAAATTTAAATTAAGTTTTTGACATATGTAAGAACATGTCAAAATAAAATAATAAATTTTTTTCTTCAAAATTTTAGTAATTATGTATGAAATTATCATGGTTAGGCTGAAGGACCCCGGTCGATGGCCTTTTGTATGTTTTGTATTATATGTTCTGTATTGTACTGAATATGCAATAAAAACTTTATTTATTTATTATTTATTTATCATGGCATTAGAAAAAATAATGTACCTATACAACTCTAATATAGACCCACTTTTTTGCATGTAAGAAAAACTTTTAAACGAGCCAATGGCAAGTTATAAAACCTCATAGTCACTTTATATTTTTTTTGCATAAATTACTAAAGGAGTGCTAGAAATTAACAGGGTAAAGTTTAAAAATTAAATTATATTTCTTTGCAGTTCAACATTAAGTTGTTTTATTTGTTTATTATACCGAATTAATATTCAGTAACTTCTTACAATACTTTAAAATGCAGTGCCCTTGTAATCAAAACATTTAGTCCCTGCCTACGTAAATGCGTTGCCGGTGATGCTTTGATCTAACGATGTCAAAAGGATGCCTTCAAGAGTATTTTCTATGTGTTCTTTGTTCAGTAATAATACCCCTGAACTTTATTAAGTTTAATTTAAAATAAAAAAACACTCAGACAATTTTAATATGCCACTGTATGACTTATTATGTACAAAAAACTTACGAGAACCAAATGCCTTATATACAGTAATACAGCATATACAAATAGACACAGCTATTTTAAAAGCAGAACAAACCTACCTTTTGTTAGTATGGTTACCAATAAGTCACAAGCCATATTCAAAACTGAGCGTGTTTCTTCATCATTTACTTTACATTTGTATTTTTCAATTAGTACAAATAATAACTCACATATTCCTTTCTGAGCAAAAAGTAGTAAAACTTCATCTAAAAACATACATATTTTATAATTTTTACAATAAAAATACTTCAAAATAAAACCTTTCTCTGATTGTCCATGGCAAATTTCTAAGCATTTTACAGCAATTTCAGGATTTGCAGATGTTTTAAAAATGTATAACAGGCTTTCAAAAAAACTTTCTGAAAAATATACATTTAACTCATTGTAATAATCAGAGAGAACATTTACAAGGCTTAATGTTAATGAAATAAGGGTCTCATTTTCTTTTAAAGAATGTTTACTTATTGCCAATACCAATTCAATTTTATCTATTATATTATTATTAATGGAGTATTTAGCCAATTCATCATTAAAGTTTAATATATTAGCTAACATTCCTACCAATTTTGCAGTAATGTCATTACATTCTTTATTTGCTGGATTAATATTAAGTAAAATGTTTTGTAGATATTTCTTGTTTACAAAATTTGCAGCTTTTTCATTTTCATAGCAAATATTTGCCAAGCCTCTAGCAGAATTAATTATTAGTGCTGGATCTTTACTGGTGACCCAATCAAGTAAAATATTTATAATTGTTTCATCAGTTAAAATTATTCTGTTGGAACTTTCCTTTGCCCACTCAGCAATTAACTCTGCACTGATTTTGTTAATATTACCATTATTAATATTTAAAAGTGATATAATTAAAATTTTGTTTGAAATCTCTAAACTTAAATTTTTATCAATATGTATTAAATTTTCTTCAATTGTATGCTGATTTTCGCTACTAACTGCAGCTGCCAAATCTTCCAATGATAAGTAACTCATTTTTTTCATATAATAAGTTAATAAGACAATACAAATTTTCAGTTTAACATAACCAAAGAACATAACCTAAAGGTCTTCTTCTTCTTGTTCAATCTGAACACTAGAGGTGGGAAACTATCGAATGCAAATATCGATGTATCGATAGTTTTTGAACGAAAGCCACACTATCGCATTATCGATAGTTTTATAAATACTATCGATAGTTTTTGTTAAATCTTTAGACGAAATTTCATAGATTTCCCGACAAAAATCCAGGTTGGCAACACTGGATTGACAGACAATTCTCTAGACAACAGCTCATCAGTGTTGCCACTTGTAACATAATTATCGAATTGTAACATAATTTTTTCTAAAAACAAAGCTTGAAAATTATATGTAACATAATCGATAATTGTAACATAATTTTTAATCCAAGTATCTGGACAAAATTAACTTAATTCTATCCAGATTAATTAATTTAATTAAGCATAAAGCCTGATTTATAGATTTCCTTCCTTCCTCCCGTAAAAGATCAACAATTCCGTAGTGCTGTTTATAGATTCCCATACAGTATTTATAGTTCTAAAGGCAGCGGTAGCGGTAGCCAAGTTGGGCATTGAATATTATATGAAACAATTTATAGTTTTTAGAGGTAGCGGTAAGGGAAGTAGAGGCAAGAACGTAGCGGCAAGAGATGACCATTTTTCATCTTTTCTTACCTCAACCGCTACTCCAGCCAATCACATGGCAGTTTTTAGTTGACAGCCTCGCCTTGTAAGTTTAGTGTTTATGCGAGGGGCCGCCATTACCGCTACCGCTACTTTCTGAACTATAAATCCAGCTTTATAGTATTTTTAACAAATTTTATAATTTTCCAAAAAATCGATAATATTTTCAACCCTGCTTCTTTCACTTTTTTATGATTAAATTATAATAATTATTGTAACATAATTATTACAATTATTGTAACATAATTTTCCGAAAATTCGATAATTTTATCAACCCAATTCGATAATTTCAACTTTTACATCTGGCAACACTGCAGCTCATAGAAATAATACTACTATTATTTCTATGCAAGAGCTGTGATCATCTCTCTGTGTTATTTATAGACGTAAGTCAATGGTTATATGCATGTCATTTGTCAAAATTTGAAAGAAAGGTTATGTCCATGAAGCCTACACAAGGACTCCGAACTTCATGTATACAAAAATATTCCTAAGATAAGAGGGCGCTGGTGTGATTTTTTGATTTGTACCGAACCGCTACCAAACAGAAGACGTCAATGCGCATAGAAAATCAGCGCCGCTGGTAGTGAAAAAAGAAAAAAGACTTAATTTTTGCGATTTACAGGGCAATAAATCCAAAATTTTACCATCAGCTGGTATGGAAACACGCATGCGCACAAACCTGATGTACGTTTAATGCCCGTACTCCCGGTGTACTTCTAGTCACGGCGTTCGAAAATAATATAATGTAAAGTCACGTGATTATATATATACCTATCCTTATACCAGTATTGCCAGATGGGTAAAAAATAAATCCCTATCCAGTGATGTAAAAATTCCCTATAATTCCCTATTGCTATTATGAATTTCCCTATTCATTTCCCTATGCAAGAGTATATTTTTTTGACGTTTTTTGTCAAAAATATACAAGGTCTCTATCGTGGTTTCTTCCATAGGCTAGTTAAGAGTTTTAAAGCGCGATTTATAAACCTTCAGTTGGCGTAGGCGTTAGCGCTGGCGCTGGCCTCGTAAGACACAGTCGTTGGTGTTGAGGATTTAAAATTCAAACTATATAAATAATTTAACTTTTTGACATATTTTTAAAGGTAGGGTGTTGAAAACATACTAAGCATCATATAACAAATAAGCATTAAAAAGAACGACACACTAAATTGAAACCCGCAATCTGACGGCGAACACGTGAATAAGAGGCAACATAACCTATCTCTGTGTCATATCCTTATGGTTTAAATTTCGTGTTTTTCTATGTTTAAATTTGGGTTGAATTAAGCCTAATATGTAGATTGCCTTCCTTCCTTAAGGAAGGAAGGAATTCCTTTATTCCGTAAAAGATGAACAATACGAAAATCGTAGTGACATTTATAGATTCCCGTACGGAAATCTATAAATGGCACTACGATTTTCGGATTGTTCATATTTTACGGGAGAAAGGAAGGAAAAAAGGAAGGAAGGCAATTTATAAATCAGGCTTTATGGATAATACCTTCGTGCACCCTCTGTGCATCTTCAGTGGACAAATTAGAGTATATAAAGACGTTTTCCGATCTATAATACTTATTCTTTCCATAATTGGGTGACAAACAAAAACAAATTTTTTTGATAAGAATATTAATTTTATGACAAAATAGGTAAAAATTAAAAAAAACTTCACTTTGACAAGTTTTGTTTAATTTTATTGTAAAAAGTGTTTTCTTACTACCTCGACTCAAAATACGTTGTTTCGTCCCCGATTTCACGGCAGAAAGTTTACGTTTCTTGCATTGGTCAAGCTATACGCGCACACTCTAATAGCGGGAGTAAAAATTTTTTAGTCGTGTGCTTAACATTCAAATTTCGTACTGCCAACATGAGAAACACAAAAATATGACAGTTTTAAACCATAATTTTGCAATTATAACAACAAATAAACAATTTATGTTTTTACTTTTTTACTTTTTATGTTGTTTTAAGTGTTTAATGGTACTTTTATTTGTTATAAAGTAGTAATTTGTTAATTAAAATACAACCTTTTATTTTTACTGTATTGGCACCGCTGAATTACCATGACAACGCTACAGTTTGATTGATTTTGAATGTAAACGTCAGAATTAAATTAAACGTCAGATTTTAATTTTGACACAAGTTTTTTTATATACATTTAATTCTTTCCCGTATTTTCTGCGGGGTAGCAAGAAAAATAGTATACACTACACGGGCAGAAAGTGTGAGTTTCCTGAACTGCGCGCCATGATGCCCTCGGCTTCGCCTCGGGCATCATGGCGCGCAGTGCAGGAAACTCACACTTTCTGCCCTTGTAGTGTAATATACTATTTTCTACTTCTGAAAAACAATTTTATTCAAATCCTATTTATTATATTAAGTTTATAGCTAATTTAAAAAAATTTAGTTTTATTGCAAAAAATCACCTAAATAAGATTAGGTTATGTTATTTAAAAACTATTCCCTTTCTTGCTGTTCGTAAAAATCGATTTCTTAACATGTACAGGGTGATCCCCTATAATGTCGCCCCCCTTTAACTTTTTTATTTTAAGTGTCCCAAAAAATTTAAAAGTGTGGTTATGTAGGAACTAAAAAATACTTTTTTTCTACGTATAAAGAAAATTAGAAAATTGATCAGTATACAGGGAAAAACAAAAAGTTTATTTTTTTCCAATGGATCACCCTATATTTGAATTTATTTTTCGATTCCTTGTAAAATTCTGAGCATAATTTATATACAAACCATATACCTAAATTCATCCGTTTCTGAAATTTTCGCATTCGAAATGTCATTATTAAATGTTTTTTTAAACTGTTAAAAATCAAGAAGCCTCAGTATACCAAAATTTTTATTGAAAATAAATTACTATAGTGACATTATGTCAATAAGTGTTGTTAAATAAGTAAAAATGGCGTACTCGGTCAGAGAAAGACAAACTATTTCAACTTATTATCTTAAAAATAATTTAAATATTTCAGAAACGGTTGAATTTAGGTATATGGTATGATATATGAAATATGCTTAGAATTTTACAAGGAATCGAAAAATAAATTCATATATAGGATGATCCATTGAAAAAAAATTAACTTTGTGTTTTTCCCTGTATACTGATCAATTTTCCAATTTTCTTTATACGTAGAAAAAAAGTATTTTTTAGTTCCTACATAACCACACTTTTAATTTTTTTGGGACACTTAAAATAAAAAAGTTAAAGGGGGGCGACATTATAGGGGATCACCCTGTATGTTCACCCAACGACAAGCCAATGTTTAAGGCTATAGCCTTAAACATTGGCTTGTCGGAATATATTCCGTTTCTCATATGTTGAGAGTCTTGATCTTGAATCTTTCTGAACAGCGATAAATGTTTCTAGGACAGAGAGTATATTAGTTTTATAACCTAAAAGTCGCAGATCGTAAACTAAAATTGTGTTGGATAATTATTTTAAAAATCATTGGTGATATTTAATATACAGGGTGTTATGTAAATAATGTTATATATTAAAATGGGTTGTTCCTTAGGGTCCATAAAGAAGCACCTGAAACTTTTTTTTTCTAAATTCCAAAGACTAAAAATAATTTATAATAACCTTCCTACCAAAAAGTACGCCACTGATCGACTAGGAACTTTAGGCTAATCTGGTTGCCTAATTTAATTTATTAGGTTATGGTTGGTAACACCCCAGGGTTGGGTATCTACCTACATTTTTGTTTTCGACATGTAGAAAACCTTTTTCGACGTTTTCGACGGTAGAAAACGTAAAAAAGTAGAATACTGTCAAATATCAAATAATGTGAGGTTATGCAAGTTGTTTATTATGATTTGTTAAATGTTGTGAAAAATCAGACACCTACCATAAATTTGAAGTAATTTGGAGTTTTTTAACATTATTATGGTGGGAAAAAAAAAGGCCACGTTTGGTTGGGAGACCCCAACATAATTTTTGGCATGAGGGCAAATTTTTATCAATTATAGAGAAGTGGAAGGAGAAGGTCGAATAAGGTAATTTACGTAGGTAGAAAACCCTATAGGTTTTCGACGCAAGTCGAAAACAAGTTTTCTACCCTTTTCTACCAAGGTAAATTACCTAAGGTTTTCTACTGACCCAACCCTGTAACACCCTGGTTGATAACAGGAGTGCGTTCATAAAGAACGCTCGGGGTAAACTCCAGCACACAAGGTCGTTTATAAACGGATTTTATGCGTTGTGCACATTTTGTGTAACCGTTCATAAAATACCTAGTTCTACACTCGGAGTGTTCGAAAATTACCGCTTCTACAACACCGGCGTTTTTCACACGACTTCAGTGTTGCCACTTGTAACATAATTATCGAATTGTAACATAAATTTTTCTAAAAACAAAGCTTGAAAATTATATGTAACATAATCGATAATTGTAACATAATTTTTAATCCAAGTATCTGGACAAAATTAACTTAATTCTATCCAGATTAATTAATTTAATTAAGCATAAAGCCTGATTTATAGATTTCCTTCCTTCCTGCCGTAAAAGATCAACAATACCGTAGTACTGTTTATAGATTCCCGTACGGTATTTATAGTTCTAAAGGTAACGGTAGAGGCAGCGGTAGCGGTAGCTAAGTTGGGCATTGAATATTATATGAAACAATTTATAGTTGTCAGATAGTTTTGAATACGTAGTGGTTTCTTTAACTTTCTACTCCGAGTAACCATTAACATAACTTCATCGTTATCGCTACTACTTTCGTCGTCTGCATCAGAAAAAGCAATTGGAATTTCAAATAATGTTTGGACGCCCAAACTGGAACAAAATATAGCTGCTTCCATGAGGTTAACTTTGACGTCAAAAACGCAAATTGTGACAATCGAAATGTCAGGCGTTCAAAAACCACCCAGCACCCTAGGAACACTCCGCGCAAAACTCACATTACACACGAGATAAACACCCTATAATCAGATTTCCTTTATGAACGCACCCCAGCGTTTTCAAATTCTGTCAAAAAAGTTGACAAACATTGTTTAAATTTAGCTTAATTACAAAAATGATAAAATTAACAATGCAAATTGTCTATTTGGCGTTTTTATTAATTGTTGGTTATGTCATTTTTGTACTGTAGGTAAATTTAAACAAATTCTGACAACTTTTATGACAGAATCTAGTGCATTTCTTTCAAATTTTAGGTTATGTGCTTTTGGATTTATTTACACAAATTGACCATATGCAAGGAATGCGGTCAATGTTGCCAATGGTAAAAAAATAAAATTCCCTATTGGGAACATTCAATTATATTACGTTGGCTACATTGAAAATTTGAATTTCCCGCACAAACTAAATTAATTTCCATCTTTTTTTTAATAATAATAAATAATAATAATTCCCAGATTTGAAATTCGCACCTTAATTTATTATACAACATTGGAACTACCTTCTTTATCTCTGGGAACTACTAGAATGTACGTCAGTTTGTGCGGGAAATTCAAAATTTCAGTGTAGCCAACGTAATATAATTGAATGTTCCCAATAGGGAATTTTATTTTTTACCATTGGCAACATTGACCGCATTCCTTGCATATGGTCAATTGACCATATGCAAGGAATGCGGTCGATGTTGCCAATGGTAAAAAAATAAAATTCCCTATTGGGAACATTCAATTTTATTACGTTGGCTACACTGAAAATTTGAATTTCCCGCACAAACTAAATTAATTTCCATCTTTTTTTTAAATAATAATAAATAATAATAATTCCCCCATTTGAAATTCGCACCTTAATTTATTATACAACATTGGAACTACCTTCTTTATCTCTGGGAACTCCTAGAATGTATGTCAGTTTGTGCGGGAAATTCAAAATTTCAGTGTAGCCAACGTAATAAAATTGAATGTTCCCAATAGGAAATTTTATTTTTTTACCATTGGCAACATCGACCGCATTCCTTGCATATGGTCAATTAAATGTTTAAAGTTTAACCTGTGAACTGGTCCCTATTTCATCTGAGTAAACAGAAAGAAAAAAACCGATGAAAAAATTAATTTTGTGGTTATGGAATTTTTAAAAATAGGTACTAAATTTTCTAATCATTGCTTAAGCTAATAGCTGGATGAGTAAATAAATACAGAAGGGTATTAGAGCTTTAAGGACATAAAACTTTTGTATTTATTGAGTTTTTATTTATTTTTTGCAAGAAAAATTTTTAGTAACAATTTTTTACATCTGGCAACGCGCAGCTACTTAGTTGGTTGGTATCTATATATTCACATGTCAAGAGGTATTCAGTATTTTAATTACATAACACCCTGTATTAAATGAACTTAAAAACAACTTAGGAAAATCCACAAATTCTAAAAATACTTGGGAAAACCGTTTTATGCTGAACTAGCGAAAGCACAGATCTTCTGGCGGGGCCTTTAAAGCCGGATTTATAGTTTTAAAAAGTAGGAGTAGCAGTAGCAGTAAGCCAGTGTTACAAATATAATAATAAAATAAAATGTCTTCATAAATGTCTGCAATGTAATTGGCTGGAGTAGGAGTAGCAGCAAGAAAAGTTAAAACTTGGCCATCCGAACGCTACTCCAGCCATTCACTTTGCAGCATTTATATTATTATATTGGCAACACTGGCTTACTGCTACTGCTACTCCTACTTTTTAGAACTATAAATCCGGCTTAAGTCCATCCTTATATGGAAAAGGGTAATCATAAAATATTACTTATTTTTCACACTTTTAGTGTATTGAAAATGGCAAGAATACTACGCATTTCTCTCATGGAGACTGGCAATGTTGGGGAGCCAATAAAACAACTATCCTATCCCATAAAACGGAATTTTGGATAGCGCGTGCGTGAAAAGGCACGTCGTCTTTTTTTAATTATATAAAAGAGAAAGAGATACCACTCTTCTTCAGGCACGCGCTATCCAAAAGTCTGTTTTATGGGATAGGTCTAATGACTTTAAGGATAAATTACTAGCGATAATAGAGGAAGTGCTGTGAAAGTTAGTGGTGGAGGGTAAGGTGGAGGTAATACCATCGTTGGAACTTTTCATTGACCAGCCTTTAAGGTCGGGTGGGAGGCCCCTTCTACAACAGGGAGGCATAAAGAGAAAGTCCAACTCAAACTCTGACGAGTAGTGAAGGTGTAGAGGTTTTACAATGTATTGATAAAACCTAAAAGATTTTAAAATTTAACCAAAAAGTTTTAGCTCCCATGCATATTTTTTTGTATTTTATTAGTTATACTTTTCTTTGACTAATATTTTGTCTATATTTTTGAGTAATAATATTACATAGGTATTTGATATTTTATATTTGTTGTATTTTTTTAATAAAATATATTTTTCAAAGTTATTTTTTATTCTACCAATATAAATAGTTTTAGAGGTCGTTTTTAGACACTCTGCCCCCGTTGTAACATATAAGCAAGATACATACACCTTATAAGTCTTGACCTCCCTCCCCCCAAATTTTTTAATTTTGTTTTTTTATAAATAAATATTATATAATAAAATTAATATTAATTATATTACCGCTACTTTCTGAACTATAAATTGCAGAAAGTGATACCACTACCGCTACCTTTAAAACTAAATATTTCACTACCGTTACCTTTAAAACTATATATATAAATCCAGCCAACGACCTTGGTTGCTACTGAACGCTACTCCAGCCATTCACATTGCAGCATTTATATTATTATATTGGCAACACTTGCCTACTGCTACTGCTACTCCTACTTTTTAGAACTATAAATCCGGCTTTAATTTTGTCTTCGTTTAAGCACAATTGCACGCCTTCGTCGCCAATAGTATAATTGCCACTGGTATAATTGTTCATCCATAATAAAAACACAAAATCTCAATTAACATAAATCCACAAATAGAAAATAGCTATTTTCGCGGAGCTAATTCCGGACATCCTAGGCATGCGCTTTTTATAATTTGGGTTTCAAAATGTAAAGTGCGCATGACAAATATTAAAATGCGCGTGCCTAGGATGTCCGAACTAGTTCGGGATTAGCACTAGCATTAGCACTAGTTCGGGATTAGCACCGCGAAAACACATAATGTTAACCAAGTATGGCAAATATCGCCTTGGAAGAAAATTAAGTCCCTAAAATACCATGACAAATATCACCTAGTGAGAAAAAAATGTCTCTAAGATAGTTCGCATCTATATGAAATAGGAGTTGCGGAATGCGAATATTCGTATTTCGCATTTCGCATCTATATGAAACCGATTTTAGCCAAACCAAACAAATTTTAAGGAAATAATAATAAAAAAAAATGACAACACTGGAGGATCTTCTTCTTCTTCTTTTGTTTGTTGGCCTTTTCCCTGCAGGAACTTTTATTAAGTTGTCAAAATAAACCTGTGCTTTAAAGTTAAATAACGATACAAAATATAATTTGTATATCAGTATATTAGCAGATAACAATGTTTGATAAAAATAATTTAAATGTGTTTTGTGTGGTTGGCGTGCGGTGTATTTAAAACCAAATAGGCAATCCAAACATGTCAGAGGTTGTTTACAATATATTAACAAAATAAACAAATACCTCTACCTAGTTTCCATACGACTAATAAGTACTTCATAAAAAGTATTTTATGTGATGTATATACATTTTAGTTATAATAAGTAAGTATAATTTATATTTATATATCTGTACCCCAGAGCCAATTTTTTTTTCAAGAGTGACATTTTAGTAAAAATAGTAGGCAGGAACATGTAAAATGATTTTATGTACGATGACATTATAATATGACAATTATAACAAAAATTCTTTGACGTAAACGTCTTTTTATAGCCCGCGGGCGTTATTATGACCCAGCGGGCTATAATAAAACGTCAAAAATTAAAAACAATAATATTTATGCACGATGACATTATAATATGACAATTATAACAAAAATTCTTTGACGTAAACGTCTTTAAAAACAATAATATATTAAAAATAATAACATATTCATCGTGCATAAAGTTTTGTATGCATTGCTGGCATAACTGGTTTTTATGGTCCTACGGCGAAATAGCGCCTCGGACCATAAAAACCTTAATATGCCCTTAATACATAAATAACTATTATTTCCACCTTAGTAAATGACATTTTATAGGTTAATTTTGTTGTTTTTGACTTGTATAAAAGACCTGTAAAGTTTAACTGGCTTGTAGAATAGTATATTCGTATATAATACCACTAGTGGTAAAATTTTACCGATAAAATTTTTGATTTTTATACGAATGTTTTTTTCTTGGAAATTTCGCAAGTGGCATTAATTTTTAAGACCACAAGCCGCTAGGCGAGTGGTTTGAAGTTAATGCCACGAGCGAAATTTCCAAGGAAAAATCTTGAGTAAATAAAAATCAAAAATTTTTTCAGGGAAAATTTTATCACGAGTGGTATTCGGCAAGACTATTTCACGAATATTTTTAACTGCTGATTCAATTTCTGTATGATTTTTTGGACCAAAACGCATATTTTTTAACATTTTAATTTTAAAATTAAAAACGTCAACAGTGACAATTATTTTTATCATAGCAACCAATTGGTTGATATGCAATAAACGAGTGGTTTTTTCACCTAAATAGTAGTTTTATCGCTGCAAAACTGAAAAAACCACTCGTTTTCTGAAATCTGATTGGTTCAAAAAGTAATGAGTGGAATAGTCTGTAAAACGTGTTTCAGACTATACTTTTTCTACGTTTCCAAAAAATACCATAGACAAATAATTTAATTGGAAGAATGTGAGGTTGGATTGGTCTAAAATTTGTTAGATATTAAAAACAGAGATGTCGCCACGAGTGTTCATTCTGTCATCAGATAATAGAATATTTCATTCTGTAACACTTTACATAATATATGTCATTCCATAGATAAAAGTGATATTAGAACGGTCATATTCCATAATAGAAGTAGAAAAAAGCAATTTATGAAATGAAATGTCACTTTTGACACATTAATTGAAATTTTAAATTTGAAAATCGTTATAAAAGGTGAAAATAAAAGTTTGTACGTGTTACGCTTTGCACTTTCAGTTTTCCCGTAAAGATTCATTTACAAAGCTTGACACGTAAATAACTATTTCCCCCCCACAATTTTTCCGCTCTTTCCATTGGTAAACCGGATTAAGTCCTGGCTTTGTAAGGTCCACTAGGTATGTGTATAGCGAATAACTTTGTAACCAGGTTCGTTAAGTATACTGAAATACTTGTTTTGGCATATTCATAATCGTCTAGTTAATTTACTTACTTTATAAAAATTAGGCCTCTACATTGTGAATTTACTTACCTACATTGATAATAGAGTTATTTTGCAATTGGTCAGGTGAAATAAAACACAAGTATTAATTTTTTTTAACCCCTTTTTTAATTTAAATTTAAAGAAACAACAAGTGCAATTCAGGAAAAAGGACCATAAAAACCCTGAGCGACTTTTAAAGTACAAACAAAACATCATATACAGGGCAAAACGAAAACATATCAAGAATTAAAAATAAACAAATAAAACAATCAAAATACGTAAACAAAATAAAAATGTTCTACTCAGTAATTTGGGATTTTATAAACAATACAGGCATTTTATACTCAGGTAAAGTGGTCATAAGTTTATGACAGTAAAACATAACCAATTGTTACCTTACCATGTATCCTCAAACTATTGTTAGATGATACGATTTTTAAATGCAATTAAATAAATTACAGGTATGACACCTTTCAAATAAAGAGAGTTATAATGCCAAAATAAAAGGAGGATAGAAAGGAAAATGCTGAATATAATGCAGCTATTAAGCGAACCAATAACTACACTATGGTAAATTGTTAGTAAAGCATCTCTGTGGTGTGGTATGGTCACCCCCTTTAACCTGATGTCCGTATACCACCTAAGTATTGAAATTCCAGATCAAGACAGCATTATGGCGAGAAAATTTAAGCACGTCCTGCACACAGAGTTTAAGTAAGGTAGTAAAATAAAAACACCACCTTTCACATAGTGTCTTTACCTATGCTCAAATGAACTGTCTCCAAGTAACCCAAAAAATACACAAATACAAAAAAACAATACAAAAACATACAAACAGCCTGAAACTCCAATTAAATGAAAGTGTCGACCTAGACCATGTAATGTTATTAAGTTTAATATAAAATATAATATAGTACACAAAAAGTCATTTTCCAGTATTCTAAGTCTTTAACCAGAAACTATAAAAGGCTAAACGAGACCAATACCTTACAGATCCAGCTCACAAAAAAAAGAACTAAAACTGAATTAGGAAACTATAGGCCTATATACGTCCTTCCAGTCTTCTTGAAAATATTTGAGAATATTGCACAAGAGACTACTAAATTTCCTGTAAAAAAATAAATTTCTGAGTACTCAACAGAATGGCTTTCAAAAGAAAAAAACACTCAAAACCTCAATCCTCAACCTAACTGAATTTATATATAAAAACCTAGATAGGAAAAAGGTAGTAATGGCTGTGTTTCTAGACTTCTGATGAAAAATCTCGAGACCCTTGGAATAGATGATAGAGCACTTAAAATATTCACCAGCTATTTCACTAAACGTGGGCAGTATACAACTATTGGAGACAAGATTAGTGAATTGGAAAAAATCCGATTTGGAGTCCTGCAAGGGTCAGTACTGGGACCATTACTTTTTCTAATTTATATAGATGATCTGACTGAATATTCACATATGTGATATAAAAAGAAATTTGGTACTCTTTGCTGATGACACGGGTCTTTTCTATTCGGGAAATGAACAAGAAATTTTCGGAAAAGCACAAAGTGACCTATTTACCATTAGTGAGTGGACCAAAGATAATAATATAAAACTCAAAAAGACAAAGTCTTCAAGCAAAAAGCAAAATGTGATAATTATACCCTAGTTTTAAATAACACAGAACTCGAACAAGTACAAAAAGCAAAGTATCTTGGCCTAACCCTAGACAGCTCTCTAAATTTTAGTGTCCATGTGAGCAATCTAAAAGCCAAAATATCAACAATTAGCTATTATCTTCATAGGAACTAAAAGTTATGAAACAAAAAAACAAAATATCTTGTATATAATGCGTACATAATCTTGCATTTAATGTATCTTACAGCCTTTTGGGGACAGGCAAGACAAAAGGATATAAAAACACTCAAAATAAAATTTTAAAGCTGATAGGTATTCAACAAACCACCTAGAATATGTACAAATGACCTGTATAATGAACTAAACATTTTAAATATAAATGAGTTAATTAAAATGGACAGTGTCAAAATAATATACAAAATTAAAAATAATTTAATCAGTACGAATGTAGAATTAACAAGAAACTGTGATATCCACGAATATTTTACAAGAAACAACTCACAATACCATTTAAAAAATATGTTTACAAGTACTGGAAAAAAAGAGTAACCCACACTGCCTTAATAGTATATTATGTATCAAGTTTGATAAACGCCATTTTATACACGAATTTAATTTAGGCACGAGCGAGCTTGCGAGCGAGTGCTTAAGTTAATGAGTGTATAGAAAATTTTATAAACGAGGTGCATACTATACTTTTTCGACGACAAATGCTTATTGTTATCTTAAAATGATTTAAATCAAAAATTTGTATAGAGCGCCATCTATGAAACAACAGGCAAAACTGTCAAATGTCACATTTTTACATTTTATAAACACAATTATAAAGGTTATAAACCGAAATGTATCTTGAAAATTGACAGTTTTTCACAGTGAAAGTAAAGGAAATGTTTTATGAGGACTTTACAGTAGAGTCCGTGCCCGAATTTAAGTTATAGTTTACTGCCGGCGAAATTAAAAGGTCAGTACAATGTACATATATATAAACTTTTCAAATATTGGCGTTGAGAAACTATTTAATATTTTTGTATTTTTGTATTGAGATAATAAAATAATTTTCACATTTAGTATTATTTTACAAGAAAGGCACTTTATTTTAACGATTGTATGACATTTGACAACTGTCAACTAACTTAAAACTAACTTCAGCCCGTGACTAAAAACCTGTTGCTAACTTTAGCCCGTGACTAAAGCGCCGTAAAGCCACAACTTGTCAATGTGTATTTAAAAGGTCACTTAGTGTCATGGAAACATGTACGATGAAGGGCGTTTTAAAGGTGGGAGTAGAAAAAATGGTTTAATGATATAAACATAAAAAAACACAGCACACTCTGAAAGCTTTCTCTTTATGTGTTAAACAGTATTATATTAATATAAGAACATGATCATATTATTTACACGTTATTTTTGTATTATTTACCTGTTATGGAATCCTGTATTCTTTTTTGGTTTAATAAATGGATAAAAAAACCTTACCATGATATTACCTAAGAGCAACATCATATTATGTAATAATAATAAATGTGAATGATATTTATAAAATTCAAAAAATCAATGACTTTAACCTGAGTACAAATGCACATAATCAAAATAAAAGTACCTGAATATAATACACTGAGCTACATAAATAATTGAGATATGAAATAATAAGTCAAATAAACGAGACAATGGAGGAAATTAATTTGTATACACAGGTCCGGATTTACGAATTTGCCGCACATGGCCCCAACGCATCATTACCCCGAATAGCGAATAAGCTAGAGTCGCGCCCCACTCGCCTCGTGTACATCGACTGCCGCCCTTCTACGCAGTGACGCACTACGCAGAATAATAGTGTAGTCTGATATAAAATTATCTAATGTATTAAAAAACTTCTCTTCCTACTTTTTATAGTTTTAATTAGTGTATAAATCTGAGTGAAAACAAAAATTCTGCATAAACGCTCTTGATTTTTTAGCAAAATTTTAACTGGCCTTCAAAATTTGCCGCCCCTAAAAATTTGCCGCCCTGGACCCGGGTCCATGTGGCCCATGCCTAAATCCGGCCCTGTGTATACAGTACAATGTAACTTAAAGAAAAATTCAAACAAAATCACAAAATAGATCATGACAAAGTGAGAACGACAATACCTATATCGGCCGCAATATGCCGAACTAAATTTTTGTCCAGTTCCTAGGCTAACAATAATTTAGACCAATCGGGTGAAGTTTTTTTACATCATACACTCCTGCAAGAAATTAACGCACCACCAAAAAATAACCAAAACTTTTAAGTAAATTTTTGTCAAAACCAATTGTCCGATTTGAATTTTTTTTTTAATAATAGGTTGTCCCTTTCACAATGTTGGTATATTAACTGTATTCCTATGGACATTTTTTTACAAATACCGGGTGTAGCAATTATAGCGTGTTTTTCTCATAAAATTTATAGCAACCTGTAGAGTTTAACAGTTACAATATCAAGTTAAAATTGAAATCAAACTTTAGCCTTATCTTTTTTTTACATTTTGTTTTTTTATTTACTCCATTATCTTTCATATTACACGAGTAACAACATTTTATAGGATAGCATGATTTTATTGGTTTTAATGAGCATTTTACTCACTAAAGGCTATGGAAAAATATGAAATGTCAAATTCTGATGCCTATTGTCAGTATCAATCCTTTTATCGACCGTGATGGTCTGGGGGGTATTTCTTTGACTGGTCGCACGGAACTTCTCATCGTAAATGGTAGCCGCTCAGCTGAAAGGTACAGGGTGATCCCCTATAATGTCGCCCCCCTTTAACTTTTTTATTTTAAGTGTCCAAAAAAATTTAAAAGTGTGGTTATGTAGGTACTAAAAAATTCTTTTTTTCTACGTATTAAAAAATAGAGATGGGAATCGGAAAGTTTCCATTTTAAGGAAACTTTCCCTTTTGGAAAGTTTCCAATTGGGAATTTATTTTCATTTTGAAAGTTTCTTTTAAGCTACCGGAAACATTCCTTGGAAACTTTCCTTGTTTTTTTCATTTAAATGTCAATTGTTTAACCGCTGATTTTCGTTAAGGCCATGATACAGGGCCAAGAAACTTTGAATAAGAATTTAATGTGTGTTAATTTAAAGCAGAAGAAGAAGTATAAATAATGTAAGTTATGTTTAAGAAGATAATATTCAGGAGCTTCAACTCCGCATTTGATAATAGATAGAAAAGCGTCGCTTGGCAGCGTCGATAAAGGAGGGGACGTCTTCTTTGGTGTACACTGCGCACAAACGATTTTTAATCATCCGCGCATAGACTGTCGACTCACGTGATTAACTGCAGTGCACGCATTGGTTGGAAGATTGTGCTACTACTTATTTAAATTTGTAGATTTAAGGCAAATCTAAAATATATCGTTCCTAGAGTTTTAACGTAACTGAATGTAATGCAAATATAGTCAATCAAGCTGGTCAGAATTTTTTTTTAGGTCACCCAATGGCAACAGGCAGGTACGCACAGTTTTCTTTGACAGGTTTTAAAAAGGAAAAATATTTATAAAGTACATATAAAGTTAAAGTTAGGATATGTTTACTGTAAATAATGGGCAGGTTAAATTAATATGACACTATAAATACAATATTAAATTTAATTTAACGATGTGGCTCCCTTCCCGAGGCGGGACTTAACTTCGATCCCGACATACGTCACACACTGTAAATCGGTTTTTATTTCCCGAACTTTTATAATTGGTGTCAAGCTGGATGGCTTATATGTTAGGCCTCCTTTATGATGAACATTACGTGCCAGGCACATTTGTTTTGTTCATTTTATTTATACACCACTTATTTTATACCTGAAATTATTTTTACAATTTATATTTTATACAAAAACATGAATAAATATTTTTGATTTGATTTGATTTGCTTGGCATGCGAGAGGTACCGGGTTCGATTCTACTAGAAGTTGTCAAACTTTTTTTATTTTATAAATTTGTTGTTTCTTTGTTAAAAAGTGTTTTATTTTTATCGTAACATAAATTTGCCCATTTTAGTTGGATTTTTTGCTCAATGGGGCGGGGGGGGCCAATGGGGCGGGGTCGGTTGGGTTGTGTTGTTGAGTTTGGGTTGGTTTGGTTTTATGACGTAACTAACGTGCCCTTAACATGTATACAGGTACAATTTATTATTATTATTATTTTATTACAACATAACAAATCTTAAAATTATGACGTCAATCGGGACTGAACTTAAGTCCCGCCTCGGGACGGGAGCCACAGCGTTAATTTAAAGGCTAACTATTCACAGTCTAAAGCCCTTACATAATAGGTACAAGTTTACTAACAGGAAACGTTTTGATGCATGGTTGGTCGAGGTTTCCGTCTTTAGATTACTTGAACTCAAGCCACCAATCGTACATTGTACATTGCAAATTTTAGTAATTTTATAGGTAAAACCAAATTAACATCATACCTAACAGTTTACGCTTTCTGTTCCAACGACATACTGATTATTTCATAAATTTACTCACTGTTTTAGCAAAATGTTCCAATAAGACTTTATTATAATATTATTTATTATTATTTACGACTTTGGAAAAGGCGTTAAGTGAAACAATCGTAAAGGTAAACATTGTTGTGACACATTTGACGCTTGACAGATGCAAAAAATAATAGAGGTTAAAAAGATACCTTCTTTATCTCTTCAAAGGATTGGAGGGGAGATGCGCAGAACTTAATTTTACGTTCTCGGTCATTGTACACGTACGACGTAAATATGGTCCCCCCACTCCTCAAATTTCTATGGAGTTGAAGCTCCTGAATATAATCTTCTTAGTTATGTTACAATGTAACAGTTACATAACCTCAATGAAGCCGGATTATTCAGCATTATCACAAAAAACTTTTTTAAAAAAAGGTAAACAAAATAAAAACAATAAACAAAGTTAAAATCATTCTTACATTTTTGTTGTTTATTTATAGGCATAGCACAATGCCAAGAGAAAAATCTAGTGTTTGGAATTATTACAAAATGGTGCAAAAAAACAATAATTTTATCAGTCAGAACTGCAATACTATTTTTAGTATCTTTTACTTTTCAATATTCCTATATATTAGTTACTTTGTCCATTTTAATTTTTTTACGTAATATCTATACTTAGATATTACGTAAAAAAATTATAGGATTTACTACCAGTGAATTTCTAATAGTAAACATTTTATTTTTATTTTGTAGGTTTCAGTATACAATAGGAATATTCTAAAGCACGGCGTTCTCTATAGATAACGCCGTGTCCAAAGTAAAAGATAGGTACTAAAAATAGTATTGCAGTTACAATCTTATAAAGATTTTTTTATTTTTTTTTCTTAATATAATTTGACAAAAAGTTAATGTGTTATATATTTTTGCAAATCCCTGGCATAAAAAAAAATATTTTCGCAATAAAATTTTTTGAAACTTTCGGAAAATTTCGGGAATTTTCGATGGAAAGTTTCCGGGAATTTTCGTCAAATGGGAATTTTCCCATCTCTATTAAAAAAAATGAAAAATTGATCAATATACAGGGAAAAACAAAAAGTTTATTTTTTTTCAATGGATCACCCTATGTATGAGTTTATTTTTCGATTCCTTGTAAAATTCTGAGCGTAATTCATATAACAAACCATATCCTAAATTCAACTGTTTCTGAAATATTCGCATTCTAAATGTTATCATTAAATGTTTTTTTAAACTGTTAGAAATCAAAAAGCCTCAGTATACCAAAATTTTTATTGAAAATAAATTATTATAGTGACATTATGTCAATATGTCTTGTTAAATAATTAAAAATGGCCTACTCTAACAGAGAAAGACAAACTATTTTAACTTATTATCTTAAAAATAATTTAAATATTTCAGAAACGGTTGAATTTAGGTATATGGTATGTTATATGAAATATGCTTAGAATTTTACAAGGAATTGAAAAATAATTACATATATAGGGTGATCCATTGAAAAAAAATAAACTTTTTGTTTTTCCCTGTATACTGATCAATTTTCCAATTTTCTTTATACGTAGAAAAAAGTATTTTTTAGTACCACATAACCACACTTTCAAATTTTTTCGGACACTTAAAATAAAAAAGTTAAATAAAATAATAAACTTTTTGTTTTTCCCTGTATATTGATCAATTTTTAATTTTTTTTAATACGTAGAAAAAAAGTATTTTTTAGTACCTACATAACCACAGTTTCAAATTTTTTCGGACACCTAAAATAAAAAAGTACATTATAGGGGATCACCCTGTACATACTGGAAGTGTTGGACCAAAATGTATAAGCGCCATATATAGGGCAAGGATTTTTGTTGATGCAAGATAATGCCAGGCCTCACGTTGCTCGAGTTGTGGCATGGCCAGCTCGGAGCCCGGACTTAAATCCCATAGAGAATCTTTGGGACACTCTTGGGAGGAGATTACAAGAGAAACGCAACGTAAACACTTTGGAAGAGCCATATTCCAATATGGGAAGAACTGGACCAAAATGACATAAGGTCTCTAATTTTAAGTATGGGCCGTCGTTGTAAAGAAGTTAGTCGTGCCAGAGGTGGAAATACTCGTTACTGACACTTTCGTTTTGGTTTGGTTTGTTAAATTTTGTATAGTTTTTTTTGTTAATAATTTGCAATAAAATCATGTTATCCTATAAAATGTTAATTTTGGTTTCACTTTGCGAAAATGTGTTTTTAAAAATAAACATTTATTTTAGCTACGAGAGGAAGCTTTATTAACATCTGAACGATTCAAATATAATAATAGAACTTGGTACAATTATTTGATTACAGAGAATTTATAAGTTTATAAACGTTGATTCAGCATACGCCTCTTCTAAGGGTTTATCGTTGCATGTGTGGAATATAACTCCTCCGGGCCTAGAAGGAAATTACGGGGTTCATCGGAATTTCTGTTTCCATGCAGGGGTTGATTTCTTCAACATTGGGTGGAACCATTTTCTTTTTAAAATATCCTAATTTTAGTTTTTTACATACTAAAATTGCTATTAACAAAATCAGAAATATATAAGTTAAAATTGTCCAAACACTAATGTTATTAAAATGCACTGTAGAATTTGGAATAGATAAAATGTTTTGTCTTTGAACATTAATAGCACTCTGTATATTTTTTATTTCGTCTAAGTTAACATTGTCTAAATTGATTGGTTTTATTAAATCACTTTTATTTATTGAAATGTTTTTAAACTTTAATTTAGGTAGATTTATAAATTTACTTTTTATGTCACTAAATTTAGAGCTTCTAATATAAATATCTTTAACTTGCACTTCGCACTCGGAGTTAAGTTCAAAAAGGTAAGTTCCATGTAAGGGGTAGTTTTCTGTATTTGAACTGCACTTTTGAATCGCGACAAGACGTTGAGGTAGGACCACTATCCATTGATTTTCTTCTAAACGTTGAATTTTTAGAGTTGTTATGTTGACAGGGATTTCTTGACAATTCGTTGGATTTTTGTACTTTAACATTTGAATTTCGCAGGGTGAGTTGTTTTCAATTTTTCGACAGTTGGTTTGGCATAAGTATTCAGCATTTGTTATTTGTTTACATTTTTCTTCAAAGTTGGAATATTTTTGCTCTTTAATGATAAGAAATTTGGAGTTTGGGAGGATTGTTTTATAGGTTTGATTTCTTGGAACAGGAAGAGAATACAGATGATAGTAATTATAATTATCAATCTCAACTATTGGTATTTCTATTAGAAACACGATTTTATTTCCTTTACTGTAACTTTTAATTTCAATAATTTTTTCAAATAGTAATATATTTTCTAAAATTGGTTCAATTGGTAATTTTTTATTTTGAAGTTGACTTTTCACTAATATTAATTCAAATAAGAGTTCTTCTGGTTCTACGATGGAATTATGAAATACATTTAGTTTGGAAAATGTTATTAAATTTTCTATTCTTTCAAATATGTTATAAATTTCTTGAAATGCCAAATTAATATGCGATAACGTTGTTTGAGTAAGTAAATAATATTGAGTTTCTTTATTTTGGGATATTGTGGTTTGAGTTAAATTTTCTAATTCTATAATTTTGGATTGAATTGCCTTTTGATTATTTAAAAGTATTTTAATATTATTTTTAAAACTGTCGGTTGCTGAGTTTAATAATGTAATTTGATCTTTAAGAATGGGGTAGTTAAATTTTTTCTGACCTATACTTTTTATGGTTTTATTCAAGGCTTTTAGTAATTTTAAACATTTTTGTGAAATCGGAATTTCAATTTATTTTACCGTTTTCGAGATATTTACAAAAAAAAGTCTCCTTATTACGTCACTAGGCTATTGACAACGTTGCCAGCTTTTTCCATGGTGTTTAGTTTAATATTCTTACGATAGATGGCGCCACGTTATAATATTTTAGTTTTAAAACTACTTGATCTAAAATTTTAGTTGAGGAGAAGAAGAAGAATTGATTTTTTGACGTTTCTTTTTTTCGGGTTATGTTTTTTTAAATTTAGATTATTGAAAATCAATGTTATTGTTTTGTTATTTGTAATTGATATTAGATAACTGATTTATTAATAACGGACTTGGAATCTTGTGGAATGGTTGGTTACATTGAACATTGGAGCTTTTAAACAAATAAAGTAAGTACCTATAATTATAATCATATTTTGTCGTAAGTGCATTTCATTAGTATAATGCCTAGTTCTTTATATTCTTTTAGATATATCTTGGACTCTAAAATATCAAACAGTAATATGATACCTCGTAATAAGGAAGATAGGTACCTACTTAATGATTTTGATGACCATCTGTTTGAATAATTTTAATCAAAATGTCTATTTGTAGACCCTGCACTATCTTTACCTACTATGTACGTTATTGCAGCAATATTAATACCAGAATTGTCGAAAAGTACAAAAATGTACTCTAGAGCATAGTATCTTCGAACAGTCCAAAAGTTTGTCATACATTTTTTAAATCTTACAAAAGGTTTTGATGCTCATCATCAGGGATGCAAGTTTTATAAAAACTATACACAAATATCATAAATACCATTGTTAACTTACATTTACTGTTATTTTTTGTAAATTTATTTCATTCATTTTCAGCTTTATTTTGCCACTTTTTTCTATGAAATATATTAAACTCTGCTTTAGACAGTTATTAGGTACCTATTTATTACATTTTATTAGGTTTCACACGGTGTTTCAATGTGTAAACCTATCAATAAAACTTTTAATTTCAGAATCTCTTCTTCTTCTTTCACTCAACTGACAGTGACAGTATTTGTACATAACCTCTTCGGGTATTTTCTGACATAACCGAATGAAATCATTAACAAGACAACTTGACAACAGGGTAATTTTCAACCAATAGAAATCTTGGAATGTTGGTCACATGGTGGGGTTTGTGACGTCATAAAAATTTATATTTTTTGTAAATATCTCGAAAACGGTAAACTTAATTGAAATTCTGATTTCACAGAAATGTTTAATATTACAAAACGCCTTGAATAAAACCATAAAAAGTATAGGTCAGAAAAAATTTAACTACCCCATTGTTTTAACTTTATTTTGATTTTCAGATAAGGTAGTTAATGCCTCTTCGTACTTTTCTGCATCATTTTGGTCTAAGTTACCGGTGATTTGTTTAATTATGGAGCCAATGCCGTTTATTAAGCCTCTTTTTAATCTTTTATTTATTAATGGGTTAATTTGTCTGATTTGGGAGTCAATCTTTTGTTGAAGTGCAATAATTAAATGTTCACTATTAAAAATACTAGTATCATAAAGGTTTGAATTATTTCGTAAGGTTAATTTTAACTTAGAAAATTGTGCATTAAGTATTTTAAATTCTTGAATGACGTCCGATATGTCAAATGTCTGTATAAAAGTCCAATGGTCAATTTTATTAAAAGCATTTCCCAATTTTAATGGTAAGAGTCCAGGATTTTCGTTTAAGTTCTTAATTTTAGAATTAATCACATCTCCGTAAGAGTAAGTGAATCTGAAACAATAGAGGGTTTTCTTAATTCTTTAATGTGGACAATTTCGAATTTGTTTTTATTATTTTTATTTTGTATACAAACTCTATTGTGGTCTAAAATTTCTGTTATTATAAATGGGCCTAAAAACTTATTTTGGGATTTACTACGCGTGTTGGGATTAAGTTTAAAAACTGTTTGACCTACAGTGAATTCTGTATTAACTTTAGAATTTGCTTTTTCTACTATTTTTTCTTTATTATTAACTTTAGAATTTGCTTTTTCTACTATTTTTTCTTTATTATTAGTTAGTTTTTTATTTACATTTTCGTATACTAAATTTAATTTTTGTTTATGATTTTCGGCATAGTCCGTGTAAAAGGTTTGGGGTGTAAAAATGTCATTAGGATTTCTAGAGTTCGTATGTCCGAAAGTCAATTCAAATGGGGTAAAATTAGTTGAGGAGTGAATGGAGTTATTATAACCTAAAAGGGCGTACTTCATGAGATTTTCATCTTCGTTGGGATACATTTCTTTAACGATTCTTAAATGTTCTATAATAGTGGAGTGAAATCTTTCTACAATGGAATTCGAGTCATGGTGACCTGGGGTAGTAAAGTGGATGTTTATTTTATGAATTTTTAAAATTTCTTTTACTGTATCGTTGTTAAATTCTGTACCGTTGTCAGTAATAAATCTCTCGGGAATACCAAAGCATGTAAAATAAGATAATAAAGCATTACTAATATTAATTGCGGTTTTTCCAGCTATTTCATAAGCTTGGGCAAATTTTGTAAAAGCGTCTACTAAGGTTAGATATATTTTATTATTAAAATTAAAGGTATCCAAATGGACAATCTGAAAAGGTTTTGAAGCTGTTTCAGTCAGCATTAAAGGCGTTAAGGGTTTTTTTCTGGCATATTTCGCGCGTTGACATGTGTCGCAATTATTTATGAAATTGGTTACGGTTTCTTTTAACCTTTTCCAATAATAGTTACGTTTAAGATATTCTATTGTCTCTAAAATTCCGCGGTGGTTTGTTTTGCCTTCATGGTGGTGTTTTATCAACATAAGTTGTTCGTCGACTTCTTTTATAGTGTTAACCCGTTTTAAGCATCGAATGAGTTTTGGTCCTCTTTCCGAAAAGGATTCCAAGTAAACTTCATTGAAGCTTTTATATAATGTATCGTTGTGAAAGTACAAACAATAATTAGTTTTATCTGAGGTATAGTCTCGTAAAAATTTAAATATTAGGTTGCGATTATTTCGTTCTGGAATTTTTATAGTAACGATCTTATGATTTTCGTAAGTTTCAGTAGAAACATCAATTTTGGGGTACGCATTAGGGAATACTAAAATTTGGTTAACTTTGTTATTTATAATTTCGTCGTAAATTTTTATTCCGTCGTTTGTTGTTTCGTTAACGTTAGAATGTTGGGTTTCGTTATCGTCATCGTCGTTTGGTATTTTATTATTATTTGGATTTTGGATTCTAGGTGGTTTTATTTGAATATCAGAAATAATTTTAATTTTTGGTTTGTCTGAAGGACTGGGAATATTTTCGGGGGAATCACTAAATGGGGAAATTTCATCAATTTCTGGAAATTCTTCGCGAATGTCATCTGCAACTTGTCTTAATAGATCGAGCGTATCTTGGTCAACATCACCAGGATTATTAACCATAGATTCGTTATCTAAACAATTTATTTGGATACGGGAAAGAGCGTCTGCGTTTACATTTAATTTACCTTTTTTATAATGAATATCAAATTGAAATTCTTCTAGTTTTAGTCTCCAACGGAGTAATTTAGAATTGGGTTCTTTTAAACTAAATAACCATATCAGAGGGCGATGGTCTGTATATATTGTAAATTGTCTGCCAAATAAATAGGGTCGGAAATATTTGCAAGCCCAAACGATGGCTAGTAACTCTTTGTGTATGGCACTATAACTCTTTTCCGTTTCGTTAAGGGTCCTAGAAGCATACGCAACAGATTTATCTGAACCTACTGATCCTTGGGAAAGGACAGCGCCAAGGGCAACGTTTGAAGCGTCTGTAGTTAATATGAAAGGTTTTGAAAAATCAGGGTATTGAAGAATGGGGGCATTAATTAATAAATCTTTACAGGTATTAAAGGCTGAGACAAACTTTTTGTCATGAATTATTTTAGAATTCTTTTTTAAACATTGAGTAAGGGGTTTTGTTATTTTAGAAAAATCTTTAATAAATTTTCGATAATAGCCGACTAAACCTAGAAAACTTTTTATTTCGGTTTGCGTTTTTGGAATAGAGAATTTTTTTATGGCTTCCACTTTGTCGGGATTTGGTTTAACACCATTCGGAGTGATAACATGTCCTAAATAACTAGTTTCCTTTCGAAGAAATTCGGATTTATCTAATTGGATTTTAAAGTTAGCCTGTCTAAGTCTTCCGAAAACTGATTTAAGTCTATCTAAATGTTCCTGTAATGATGTACTAAAAATAACAATATCGTCTAGGTAAACTAAACATGTTTCATTTTGTAAACCGCGAAGGACGTTGTTCATTACGCGTTGAAAGGTCGAGGGTGCGTTTTTTAAACCGAAAGGCATTCGTTTAAACTCGTAATGTCCTATATCTGTTGAAAAGGCAGTTTTTTCAATGTCACGTGGATCCATTTCGATTTGGTGGAATCCATTTGCAAGGTCTAAAGTGGTAAAGTATTGGGATTTACCTAACTTGTCCAAAATTTCAGTAATTAGAGGGAGGGGGTATTTGTCGTCTATTGTTCGTTCGTTAAGTTTCCTATAATCAATGACAACTCGCCATTTTTGTTTATTTGAAGAATCTAATTTCTTTGGTACAATCCAAATAGGACTAGACCAGGGTGAAGTACTATGTTGAATTATCCCTTGATCTAACATTTTATTGACTTGAGATTTTACTTCTGATTTATGAATTTCGGGATAGCGATATGTTTTAGTAAAAATTGGAGTGTCATCTTTAAGGTTAATTTTATGTCTAATTTGATTTGTAAATGTTAAGGGTAAATTTTCGTTATAAAATATGTCTCGGTATTCGTAACAAAGTTTTCGTATTAAATTACGTTCTTCGGAGTTACAATGTTCTAAGCGTAAATTTTTTAAATTGGATTTTAACATATTATCTAAATTTTCATTAATGTAGTCATTATCATAAGTTGAATTTAAGTTATTACTAAAGTTTGTTTCATTCGTATCGACATTTTCTACGTTGATAGCTTTTTTAAAACCTATTTTTACTGGGAATGTGGAGGCGTTAGTAATTGTAGTGGTAGCGAAGAAATTATTTACGTTAACTAAAGAATGAGGTGTTTCAACTTGATTATCGAATTTTATATAGTTTAGTAAAGCTAAACCATTTTTTTGATTTACTGGGATTTTAACTAGTGCTGTCAAAAGTTAAAATTTTTCCTGGTTAACCGGTCATGGAATATTAACCGGTTAAGTAAATAACCGGTTACTGAATATGTTGCATAACCGGTCATTAATCGATCATGGTCACGGTTAAATGGTCATTATTAACCAGTTGACCATGACCATTTAACCTTGACCATGACCATTTAACCGTGGCCATGATCGATTAATATTTATAACCGAATTTAATTAATATAATTAATCGATCATGGTCTAAATAAAATAAAACACCACAAATACAAAAATCATCAAAAAAAACATGAGAATTGGAGTAAAGCAATGGGGAACAACAATAAAACATTTAAAGAAGTAATAATAATTGTTTAATAGTATTAAATTAATACATGCTCAAACGTTTATTTTAAATTATTGTGTAAAAATATTAGCTTAAGCTAATTAAAAGTAGATAATTATCTACTTTTTCTGGTTTTAAACAATTTCTCTTGGCAGATACTATGGTACCTGCCACTGAAAAAACCCGTTCTGGTGGCTGGAATGCAAAGGTACTTAGCCAACTTTGATAAATTTGAATAACTTTCTTCACTATTCTTCCACCAAGAAAGTAAATCATTTTGTTTGGATAGAATATGTTCGGTGCCATAGCGGACTACTTCTGAGATAGTTTCTTCGATGTCTTCTGGAAAAAGCATTTCTAATGCTTCTTTGGCAGTATTTCGTTCATTTCCTGTATTATTATTATTGACAGCATTTGCTTTATCTTTAGTCAGATCCGTTACTTTAAAAAATTCTTCTTCCAACTTATTAATTACAATATTATTGTAACCATATTTTTTTCTTTGCTTCTATATATGGGGTCCAAGTATGTCGCTAAATCTAATACCGTAACTAGTCTCCAGATCAAAACGCTTTTTAAAATCACTAAAGGCACATAAGAACTAATCTAATAAAATAACAAACAACGTTGCAACGTGGATTATCCAACTACTCTCATGCAACTGAAATTAAAAGTTTTAATTTAAAACCGTAAGCATGTAGGACGGGGATTCACCCGAAACCGGTACAGAAGGGGGCAGAGAAAATCTTTACCTACCGAACGGTCGACCGATTAACCATATGACCAGATAATAACCATAACCGGTTAATCGGTTACCGATTAACTGGTAACCGGTAACCGATTGACCGATAACCGATTATGGTTATACCCTCATTTTCCGGTTATAATAAAATTATGACCGGTTAACCGGTTAATCGATAATCGTTGACAGCACTAATTTTAACTACTTTTTCTGTTCTAGGTGGAATAGAAACTGAATAATTAGTTTTATTTAAATTATTTTGTAAATTTGGTAATTCATCGGATTCGTAAATAAGGGGTATTGAAATGACAGGTGTTTTAAGTAATTTATGTTCAAAATCCACATGTGCCTTTAGTTTGTTTAAAATGTCCATACCTATTAAACCTTCATAATTGTCACTAAATTTAAACAAATGAAATTTATGAGCGCCATTAATTAAGAAAATATCAAATGTCGGGATATACATTACTTCATTGTGCATCGATATATCGTGGGCGGTTGTAATTTTAAATTCTTCATTAAAAATATAGTTATTATAAAATTTATAAGCTAAATCTGGGTCTATTAAGCTACTTGTCGAACCTGTATCAATTAAAAAATTAGCGTTAAGATTAGGGATAAATATATGTGGCAAATCGGATTTATTTTTTAATTTAAGTCTATTTAAATTTATTATGTTTGGTTCTTCTGATCGGTGCACCGCGGTGGTCGCTTGAAAATTTGGGTCGTAATAGTTAGTATCATTTAAATTTGGTTCAAAAAGTTGTTCGTTTTCTAAATAAATGTCTTGTTCGTTTGGATTATATTCATTAGTATTTTCAAAGGCATTAGTATAGTCTGCCAGGTATTGGTTTTCATATTCTGCGTATTGGTTATCAAAGGTATTTTTAGAAAAGTCAGTATCGTAGTTATTATTGTTTTCAAATGGGTTTAAAAACTGAAAGGAGTCTGAAATATTTTCTATTTCTTGGTTATAGAGTCTATTTGGGGTGGAATTTTGATTAGCAAAACGAGCTGATGTAGTGTCCATTGGTTCTACCGGGTTTGGTTTAAAAGTTTTTCTAAATTGATTATTTAATTGTGTTTGACCAGAAAGGGGTCTTTTAGGTATTGCGCCGGTATTTTGTAAATTAGATCTTAGAAAATTGTTTTGTGGGAAATTATTTTGTGGGGGATAATTTTTTGGGGAATAATTTCGTGGGAAATTGTTTTGTTGGGAATAATTTTGTGAAAAAGGTCTTTGGAAATTATTGGGGATTTGTGAGTTAAAATATGACGGTCTTTGAAAATTAAATTGGTTTTGTGGTCTTGGGAAATTTGAATAATTATGGAAAGATGGTCTTACGTTGTTAGCAAATTTATTGGGGTTAGAATTAGTTGTAGGGGTAATTTTATTTGCCGGCCTATAATTGGCTTGTAAATTAATAAAATGTGATTTATTTTGACTGTATGCAAAATTTTCGTCAGGGTTTCTAAGCCGAATGTTATTTTGTATATTACCCGTTAAACCTCGTATGAATGTTTTTAAAGCTAATTCGTCGTAATTTTTTATATTTAATAACTTTTCCTCTAGCGTTAAATTTAATGAGTTTACTTTAGATGTGATTAAACTTCGAGAATCTTGGCATCTCATTCCAAAATTATAAGGTGTTTCATTTTTATTGGGTTTTAAAATAATGAGATCTTGTACAAGACAATCTAAGTTACGTTGATCACCGAAATATGTTGTTAAAGCATTTTTAATTTGGTCCCATGTTGTTAATTCTATCCTAGAACCTATTAAGCTGAGGGCTCTACCTGTTAATTTACCAATAATCGCTCTAAGCATAAAACTAGATAGTTGTTGGTTATTTGGGTCAAAGAATGATGTTATAAAATTTTGGCATGATTCTAAGAATACTCCCAAAGTGTGAGGATTTCCCTCGTAATTTGGAATTGAATCTAAATAAAGTCTTAAAAATACATAGTTTACAGCTCTTGGTTGTGCTGCGGCATTACCATTTTGAGCCATTTTGTTTTTTTATAAGTGATTATTTACAAAAGTTTAGTAAAGAAAATATTTGATTGTCTAATTACACTATCAAATGTAAAGGGTTAAAAAGAATGGAAAGGAAAATGAGACTTACAGTATGAGAAGAATGATTTTCATTTTTCGTTTCTTGCTTCTGTTTCTTGTTTCTTAGCCTAACTTAGCCTAACCAAGGAGTCCGCGATTTTTGTCTTCGTCCCTGGGTGTTCAAGTCTGCGATTTTTGTCTTCGTTGAACGGCTCTCGCACACATAGACACAAAACGAAAGTTTGTTCGGAGCACTAACAAAGTGACGATACACACCGTTTTTTCTGCGATAGAAAAAATACGTTTAGCACATCCTACCGACTGCGCCAATTTTGGTTTCACTTTGCGAAAATGTGTTTTTAAAAATAAACATTTATTTTAGCTACGAGAGGAAGCTTTATTAACATCTGAACGATTCAAATATAATAATAGAACTTGGTACAACTATTTGATTACAGAGAATTTATAAGTTTATAAACGTTGATTCAGCATACGCCTCTTCTAAGGGTTTATCGTTGCATGTGTGGAATATAACTTGTTGTTACTCGAGTAATATGAAAGATAATGGAGTAAATAAAAAAACAAAATGTAAAAAAAGATAAGGCTAAAGTTTCATTTCAATTTTACCTGTTTAACTCTACAGGGTGTTACAAATTTTATGAAAAAAAACACGCTATAATTGCTACACCCGGTATTTGTAAAAAAAATGTCTATCGGAATACAGTTAGTATACCAACATTGTGAAAGGAACAACTTATTATTAAAAAAAAACGTTCAAATCGGACAATTGGTTTTGACAAAAATTTACTTAAAACTTTTGGTTTTTTGGTGGTGCGTTAATTTCTTGGAGGAGTGAAGTTTGTAAAAACAAAAATATTAATAACTGTTAACAGTTCTAAACATATCTAACCTTACTTTATACTTTTATTATAATTTTAAGTAGGTACGTTTTATTTATTGTTTAACAAATAAAACTGTAATAAAATAGGTATATGCCATTCGGCAGAGACGTGTCTTTTTGCCTTATGGCATAAATAACTATTATACCCAACAGAAAATGTACACAAAAATTTAAAAATAAAAGAAAACAACCTTATTCATAAAAAAAGAAAAAAAAAAGACAAAATACAATCAATTAAATAGTAAGTAGGTATGATTATAAAAAATTATACAAATACATAATATTAATAACAAAATGTTATTAAAGAGTTTAAAAAATCAAAATCACTGTTGTTTGTTTGCTATTCTCTGGATATAATACAAAAAAAATCTCTTATGCCCGTATGCACCGTTTTAAAGCCTAAGCCTAGTTATTAAAACGCGATTATGTTAATGTTTCTCCATCATAATGCACCGTACGCGGATTGTGCAATCTGGATTGGCGATTTGGCAAAGCTGTTTTATTTGTCAAAAAACCATAAAAAACTCAATCGTAAATTCAAATCGATTGACAACCATAGAGAAACAAACTATGTTGACTAACTAAAATTTAAATTTTGTTATATCGTCACCCTCATAGGTCTGTGGTCACCCTAATACAGTATGGAATAAAATTCGTTATTCGTTGAGAAAAGATTTTTATGAAAAACGCTCGGACACGTAAACTTTAGTTTTTTATTCCAAATCTTATAATGATAATTTAAAATTTTATGCCTCCACAATTTTCCCTCCCGTACATTAGGCACCCTTATCTTAAATAACAACCCCACTTTTTTTCATCGAAAATTGATAGTGCACATTTTTTTGAGTACGACAATACCGTATAAGTAGGGTTTAGTTACCATAATTTTCAATACAGGGTGAATATTTAAAAATTACAAGTATGAATTTTTTATTGTTATTCTATGATTTAGTTTCTTGTGTTGTGGCTTTCGCTATTTAGATATTCATGTTTTTTCGCTTTGTTGTTTTTTGTTAATACCATTTTTTGCGTTTGTCCTTTTTGCATTGTTTACATTTTTTGCATTGTTTAAATTTTTATTATTAATGAAACAGTTTGCGCTTTACTTATTGAAGTATTTTGTTAGATCCAAGTATCAGTTAATATTTTAGTTAAAAAATGCGACACTTGACAGAAACTCTGCGAATAGAAATATTAATGATGATTGGTTACGGTGACATGTTCAGATCACAACAGCAAGTTGCAAACCTTTTTAATGGAAAATACCCAAATTTACCACCACTTTCTCAGGCAACTGTGTCTAAAATACATGCACAATTTCGTGAATATGGACACGTTAAACCATTACGCAGGACGCCTCATTTTATTGATGAAAATGAGAAAGTTAATATTTTATTAGCTTTTCAAGAAGATCCAACAACTTCTACGCGTCAGGTTGCACGTGAAAACGACGTTAGTCATTCGACCGTTCTAAGATGTGTAAAAGCCGAAAAAATGCATCCATATAAACTACAACACGTACAAGAATTGATTGATGGTGATTCTGATAGAAGATTAAATTGGAATGTTATTTCTTCTTCAGATATTCTTTTTTCTTATGAATCAACATTTCTAATTAATGGTGAGGTAAATAGACAAAATTGCAGGTACTGGGTAGAAGAAAATCCCCACTGGGACAAAGTCATACCCAACGTCCTCAGAAAATCAACGTTTGGGCTGGTATTGTTGGTGATCATGTGGCGCCCTTGTGAAAATTTTTCTCTGAGAAAGTCTTACTTTCTCTGAAAAAGTCTGAATAATACTTATTAAGTCGGAAAAAGTCAGAATAAGACTAATAGCAAGGTTTGGGAGTCTTCTGGAAGAGTTAATAAGACTTTTAGTAGAGAAATGGTAGGTACCTACGGAGATAAAAATAAATATCCGAAATAATTCATAGAGGTTGTATTTGGATATCGTAAAATAAAACACTGTGATAAGAATAAGAATGTTGAAGACATACAAACACAATTGCAGCAGAAACTGGGAGAGGAATATGAAATAGTTAAACCAACATTGAGAAGAAATAGAATCAAGGCACATTATGTTAATGAAAGGGAGTATAAACTGGATGATCAAAGTATTATTTCAAAAATTATTAAACAAAACAAATTAATTGAAGATAAAGCTGAAGTAAAAATTATACGTAAGTCCAAGTTATTTAATCAGTCATTTAATTTAATTGTAGAAATAGATGAAGAATCATATAAAACAATTATTGAAAATGACAGATTATTTGTTGGATGGAGTTCATGCAAGATTTCAAAAGATTTTAGCATAATTCGGTGCTTTAAATGTTGCAAATATGGACACATTGAGAAGGACTGTAATGGGGATATTTGCTGCCCATTATGTGGAGATAATCATAAAATGAATAAATGTGAGAATGAAATAAGAAAATGTATAAATTGTACAATGGCAAATAATAATTTTAATTTAAAACTAAATGTTAATCATTGTGTATGGAGTAAAGAGTGTGAATCACTAAACAGGATTATAGAAACTCAAAGAAATAAATTTATAAATAGTGAAGTCAATGCATAGCAATTAAATAAATGTGAGGTTATGTATTTTAACTGCCAAGGTTTCCTGAACAAGAAAGATGAATTATTATTATTAATTAGAAGAGAAAAACCTCAAATCATATGTCTTTCAGAAACACACATCACAGATAATGTTTTGGAATGTGAATATAAAATTAAAGGATATAGTGTGGACATTTGTAATGCCAACAAATCAAGAACAGGAGGTGTTATTGTTTATATAAGTAACAAAATATCTTACTATAAAGTTAACACTCTACAAGAAAGCAATTATCTATGGCTTTTGTCTATTCACTGCAGATTAAATACAAACTATGTTTTAACTGTGATTTATCATCCCCCGAACAAAGAAGATAGCACTTTCATAAAAGAATTTGAACAGTACTTACAGGAATTGAATGAAATGGGGATCAATCAATTAATAGTGGGATACTTCAATTATGATCTGCTAAAAAGTACTTTTTATGGCGATAAAATCAAAAACTTAATATATAAAAATGGTTATAAACAGATAGTGACTGAGGCGACAAGAATAACCTCAAACAGTTCAACACTAATTGATTATGTTGTAACAAATATACCAAACACTCAACACAAGGTACACAGATCACAAAAAATTGGTGACCACTCCAGAATATCCATATATTTAAACAATTTTTCCGCAGATGATAAATCACAAGTTTGTTTGAAAAAAAAGAATATGAAATATTTTAATGAAACTGAGTTGCAATTGAAGCTAATGGACAAAGGTTGGAATAATTCAAAATCAGATGCAAATACAATGGCCAATAAACTCGTCCATGTATTGGAATCAGTTATGGATGATATGTGCCCTGATATAAATGTTTAAATGTACAAAAAACATGCAGACAACAAATGGATGAACAATGACATCCTCCATAAAATGCAATTAAGAGATAATTATTATAAAACTGCAATACTTACAAAAAGGCCAGAAGATTGGAGTCAGTATAAAGAACACAGAAATATGGTAACAAAAGAAATAAAAAAAGCAAAGGATCAGTACTATCTAGATACTATTGACAAAAATAAACACAATTCTAGGGAAATGTGGAAAAACCTGAAGACCTTATTACCAAATAAATGTGAAAGCCAACAAAATGGGGAAATTGTATTTAATAATATGAGAACCACTGACAAAAAAAATTATTTCGGAAAATTTTAATAAATTTTTCATACAAAGTATTAATAATATTGTTACTAATATTCCCACTTACAACAATCATGATTTTATCATAAATAACATTATGACTGAGGAGATACACTTAAGAGAATTTAATAAAGTAACTATGGGAGACATTAAGGAAGTAGTCAAAAATCTGAAGAATATAGGGGGCTGTGATGATGGAATATCAACAAGAATAATTAAATGTGCTTTTGAAATAATTGGAAATTGGTTTTTGGATGTGATTAATAGTTCAATGTCAACAGGGGTTTTTCCAGAAAATTGGAAGACATCAATTATAGTACCCGTACCAAAGATCTCCAAAACTATATGTTGTGAAGAGTTTAGACCCATTAATGTAGTACCTGTTTATGAAAAAATCCTGGAAGTGTGTGTAAAAAATCAACTAATAAATTTCTGTGATATGAATAAGGTGATTGTTCCAAACCAGTCTGGTTTTCGCACGGGCCATTCGTGTGAAACGGTAATAGTTCAAATTTGTGATAAGTGGATTACCAGCATAGACAACAATAAGATAATCTTGGCTGTATTTTTGGATTTTATGCGCGCTTTTGAGACGATTGATCGAGATTTACTGTTAAAAAAGTTGGAAAAGATTGGGATAAGGGGAACAGTGCATAAGTGGTTCAAGAGTTACCTGAGCAATAGGTATCAAAAAGTAAAGTTCAATGGACATCGGAAAAAATTCAAACTACCCATGGGGTTCCGCAGGGAACTGTGCTGGGACCAATTTTATTTACATTGTTCTTAAATGATATAGTAAACTGTGTAAAATTCTCAGAAATAAGTTTGTTTGCAGACGATACAATGCTATATATAATAGGATATAACATCTGTGATATGATAACCAAAATAAATTGTGATTTAAGTAATATCTACACTTGGCTCTGTGATAATAAACTTTGTATTAATATAGCAAAAACTAAAAGTATTGTATTTGGAAGTAAGAGCAATGTAAGTAAAATTGGTAACCAAACTTTGTTACCTGTCCATATTAATAATGTAAAAATTGATTTGGTAAAAGATATTAAGTACTTGGGAGTTAAACTTGATGAAAATCTAAATTTTCACACACATGCACTTTATATTATGAATAAGATGTCAAAAAAATCATTCTTTTTAAAACGTGTTAGTAAAAATCTCTCCCTGTCAACAAAACTTCTTCTATATAAATCGACAATTGCCCGTTGACTTTTGTTCAAAAATTCTCTTTAACTTACCTGCATATAGAATTGGGGAAATCCAGTGCATACAAAACCGATGTATGAGAACAGTATTGTATTGTAATAGATACACTCCAATTAAAACCATGTTAAATGTACTAAATTTGTTACTAGTTTGTGATAGAATATTGTTTAATACTTTTATGTTTATATATAAAATGAAAAACAATATTCTACCTCACTATTTGTGCCAAAATCTGTCATTGGTTTCTGACAGAAACAGTTACACACTTAGAAGTAGTAATAATTTCAATATAGGTATTTATAGAACAACTCAGATGAAAAACACTGTATTTTATAAAGGATTGGTACAATTTAATTTACTACCAGCTAAAATAAAAGAAAGCTTTAATATTAAACATTTTAAGACAAATTTACTTGAGCACTTCCGTAGAATCTGTGATTAGATATATATAAATTATTTATATTTTTATTGTTATACTGTACATATCTTGTATACATGTTATATTTATATTGTTATTTTTTGTATAGGTATGAGATAGCTTTCTTGCTAAATAAAGATTATTATTATTATTACATAGAAAAGTATTTATTAACATTTTTGCTGTTGTTATAAGCCAAGTTTATTGCATAATTACCTATATAATAATATAGGTAAGATGTAATAATTATAACAATTATAATTTTATACATACGATGCGCTTGACATGCATGCTTTCATTGTTTCCACCATAGAAAAAGGAGTTGCCACTGTACGCGTTTTATTTTAATAGTTTCTTTTGATACACGCAAATATTTACCTATCTAAACATTGTTACAAACAAATCTTCTAGGAGTAATATCTTCTTCTTCTTCTTTAGATTTAATGGCCTCAGCGTACTTAAACACTATTTGGCCAGCATATTATATTTTTTAATTATCTTTATTGATCAAGGGTCTCATTTAAGAGAGTCTGAGTTCAACTCATCCCTGAAACATTTTTCTACTGGTTAATTCAATTTTTTTATATCACCATGTTAAATTTTCTTTAACCATGCACCACATGGCTATATGCACAGGATTTCTTCAAATATTTCAATCTTAATTCATCCGTTTCTTTTTTCGAATATTTTCATATATTTATATACTTCTGATTAAAGCCAGTGTATTTCTACCCTGGGAATCCGATCTCGTCCCTCCTGGGTCGCAAAGTCACTTATCTTTCAATACTTTTTCATAGAGCAATAACGCACACCACCAGGGACGAAACCGAACTGTAGGAGTAATATCGAGAGACCAGCTCAGTCAGCTGACCAATTAGAGCCCAGCTGACCTGTCAGTGGGACACAGTGTTGCCGTTTGCAAGTATTTTACTCGAAAATCGGGCATTTTCGTAATATTTGCGGGTGAAATCGGGTGATTTGCAAATTTCTATCAAAATAATAACAAAAGAAATTTTCAGTAAATAATATTGTATGTATATTTACTAAATATGCACAATTATTTTATTCTATCCTGTTACATTTTTATTATTTTAGTATTTTGTAATTTATGGTCAGGAACTTTTATGGCAACAATGTACGTCAACACGAAGATCAACCATGATACAGATGAATGAAACACGAAGATCAACCATATTTGTCTTATGAGTCTATCGAAAATATCATGTCTATAGACATGATATTAACTCCTTTTTCTATGGTGGAAACAATGAAAGCATGCATGTCAAGCGCATCGTATGTATAAAATTATAATTGTTATAATTATTACATCTTACCTATGTTATTATATAGGTAATTATGCAATAAACTTGGCTTATAACAACAGCAAAAATGTTAATAAATATTTTTCTATGTGTTTTATTTTACGATAACCAAATACAACCTCTATGAATTATTTCGGATATTTATTTTTATCTCCGTAGGTACCTACCATTTCTCTACTAAAAGTCTTATTAAGTCTTAAAAGGTCTTATTAACTCTTCCAGAAGACTCCCAAATCTTGCTATTAGTCTGACTTAATAAGACTTATTCAGACTTTTTCCGACTTAATAAGTCTTATTCTGACTTTTTCCGACTTAATAAGTATTATTCAGACTTTATCAGAGAAAGTAAGACTTTCTCAGAGAAAAATTTCCACAAGGGTGGGACCTATTTACATTGAAAATCTTAACGGGGCAAGATATCTGGATATGCTAAGAGAACAAGTTGTCCCAACTTTAGCAGAGTTGTTTCCAAATCCATTGGAACCTAATCTTCCCAATGATATGATATGGCTTCAACAAGACGGTGCCCCACCCCACTATGCTCTTCCTGTACGGAATTATTTAAATGAGACCTTTCCACACAGGTGGATCGGAAGAAGAGGTTTTATAGAATGGCTAGCAAGATCACCGGATCTAACACCTCTGGACTTTTTTCTATGGGGATATCTAAAAAACAGGGTGTTTTTAAAACAACCTGCTAATTTAGATGAATTAAGAAACAGAATTAGTGGAGAAATTAGGAACATAACACCGGAGGTTTTAAACAGAGTGCGGGAACAATTTCACAGTAGATTACTAAAGTATCAGGAAGTGGACGGGGGACATTTTGAACATTTATAAGATTGAAGAACAGTTTATTTTTGAAATTTTAATTAATTTTAAAATAAAAAGTTTAGTTTTTTAATTTGTCATTATATTTCCAAAAAAAGTGGGGTTGTTTTTTAAGATAAGGGTGCCTAATGTGCGGGGGGGGGGAATGGTGGGGGCATAAAATTTAAAATCATCATTATAAGATTTGGAATAAAAAACTAAAGTTTACGTGTCCGAGCGTTTTTCATAAAAATCTTTTCTCAACGAATAACGAATTTTATTCCATAAGTGAGTTCCACACTGTATAACAAGGTTGTATGTTAAAAAAAAAACTGTAAAAACTGTAAAAAATTTAAGTCTATGCTTCTACAGGATTATACGTGGCCTACGCTTCACATACCACTTAAAAATATTATGCCTAATATACAATAGTTTTTATATATAAAATTTTTTTGGATCAGCCTTCGTTTGTCTATAAAATGGGAGACCAGAATTCCTAACTTTTCACCAGCGGAAAAAGAAAATCGAATGATGATTGTTATGAGGTATTCTAAAATATTGGAAGACAAAAAACTAACATAACTAAGCTTCAATATTCAATTTCATTAAGAAAGTTTAGAACGGTGGGTTTAGTTATTTGAAAATTGTCCATGGTGTCAAAATATTCGCTCCTTTCGTAATTAATTATGTCCAGAATATCTTGATCATCTTCTACAACTAGTTCTTCTTTTAAATACTTACATGATTTAATTATACTAGTCCTTGAAATCCACTACAACGAAAGCCCAACCCTACCCTGCTTAAAACATCCCATAGAGACCCTGTTAAAACCGATAGATATTTGTATCGGAATGTATGGTGTTTCTATAGGGTGTATCGGTATGTATAGGACCCATAGTTGGGATTTATGGTTGTTCTATAGGGATATCCACCCTTGATTTATTTGCTATTGGTTTCAATGGGAAAATACACATAAATATAGAAATTAGTATTTCCCCCATAGGTTTTAATAAAATTTTGTCAAATGTTTTATGGTTGTTCTATAGGGATATCCTTCATTGAATTGTTTGCTATCGGTCTCTATAGGGAAAATGTAAAAGTTATGGTGTGCTATCGGGCCGTGTCCGGAAAAAACCATGGACAAATGCACATATTGAATCCGGTAGTGCCCGATAGATTATTTTGTATAGGTCTCCATGAGGTATTTTAAGCAGGGTAACCAAACTAATCAATTTGGTTAGAAAATCAATTAATCCTGCCTTGCCGGTCGATCTCGTAATCGAACACTTAAACTACATTTTTCGAGCGGTGCATGTCAAACTTTCCATACAGGCATTACAAAGACACTTTTAATTCACTAGGTCACGATAATAATTCGTTTTCAAATATTGAACAATTTAATGATCTTGTAAACTCTCTTACCGGTTCTCCACTTACATTGTCTCAATGTACTCCGTTTAGCTCAAATAACACTAGGTAAATTTTTCAAATTTTGAAATATCACAGCTAAACGCTCGGACACGTAAACCTAATTTTTGGTCGTAGATTCCAAATCCGTGCTCGGTTTAGGTGTTGACAGAGAGAATAGGTACCTACCTCGAGTAACTTTACAATGGAGAAATAGGGTTTGAGAATCAGTTCAGGTTTTGTGATTTAATTTAAATGCCAAAAATAACTTAAACTTGTTTATTCTTTCATATAAATATATACAATATATACAAAATCATAAGTAAAGGATATATACATAAAATAAAGGTATATCGTAGATAAGTATTATACAATTTTATGTGTGCGAACAGGTCAATATTTCGTTCTTTGTACCCAAAAGGCAACAGGCAGGTACAGGCTCCGTTTTCCTCCACAGACAGGCAGGTTCACTTGCAACTGGGGCTATAAAGAAGAAATATTAAATGCAAAATATTTAAGTGAGGTTATGTTCAATTGGATGTTAAATGTGAATAGATTATTAATTACAGGACGGGTGGCAGGATTTTCAAATAGGTTAAATACGGCATAAAAGCCACAGGTTAACCTACTGTTTTATATCACCAGGAAATAATCCTTATGCATTCAAGTCTCCAGCCAGTATTAAGACCAGTCGGAATTCGAGCCACCAGAAGACTGATTTCAATAATGTCCAAATCCGCCTTTTATAGCTAAAACTTGCAAAAAGAAATATTGCAAAAACAACATCACCGCCGTTCTGCTCCACTAAATGTCAAAATTAGTTGTTTTAGTACATGGTACGGCATCTGTTGGCTGGTGGATGTACTACCTCTTGCAGTTAACAGAAAACTGTGGTGAATTACTAATGGTTCATTATATCCCCCCTTACAAAATTATTGTTTTTAGATCACTAAAAACAACGGTCGTACACAGGATTTAAAAGAAATACCTGGAAAATAAAAACTTATCCAAAAAACTAAAAATCATAAACGTTTTCTAAAATTTTGGGCTTGGCTCCTGGTTACAGGTCCTCAACCAGGACGCAGGCCTTGCCCATGGGGATCTTCACCCACACCCTCATCCGGTTTTTCAACCAGACCCGCCGGCGGATTACGGCGGTTTTATGGTCCGTTGGCAGCCGGCGAATCTCCCTCAGAGATAGCTGGGCGCTCTGAGGTTCGAGGTGGGGCTCGGAACGCTTCCGAGGAGCTGGCATCGTGGGGGGTGGCATGGTCGTCGGCGGTCTTCTTGGCGGTAGCCGGACGATCGGCTCGGGAGTGGGAGGTCGTCTGATCTCCGTGGCCGTCTGGCGATGCCCTGGGCTGGGCCGCTTCCTCCCAAGGGAAGATTGAGCCAGGTCAGGCTGTCGATCCCGAAGACCTCCGGAATCGAGATTGTCACCCCGAAGTCCGGCGTCTTGGGGGAGACTGGCATCTTGGCAATAAGGGGGGACAGACCCTTCCCCAGCGTGATGGCTCTGGTTGGTGTCCCGATGGGAGGCGGGTTCGTGCCTTCGATCGGCGAGAGACCCTTCCCCGGCGTGATGGCTCTGGGTGGCGTCACGATGTTGGGAGGCGGTGTGCCCCACCGGAGGTCCTCCGGTAGGGGTGACGTCCTCAGGTCCAGCACCGGGGAATCGCCGAAGAGGGCGAGCATCTTCTGGCACATGGGGGTGTTCATCGTCTAAAATCAAAGGTTTTAGGTCTTTAATATGTACATTTCTCACCCATTTTCCTGCTGGCGTACGTAAGTCGTAAACAACTGGGGAGAGAATTTTCTTAACTACAAAAGGTCCGGCATATTTTGGGGCAAGTTTGGCATTAAATTTTTTTATGGCAGAGGACAGGTGGTGTTCTTTTTTCAGGACTATATCACCCAATTTGCATCGCCATTCTCGGTGTCGCAAGTTATACTGGGTGCTTTGGCTGGTAAATGCTTGTTCCATGTTCAGTTTTACCAACTCAAAAGTTTCTTTAAGCTTTGATAGGCGTTCAGTATGCTTTGGGGTATATGGTACCCCGGCAAGGTCTTCAGGCTGAATGGCTGATACGTTTAAGCTGTTTGGAATTTCTAATTCTCGTCCAAAATTTAGGAATGCTGGTGTGAATTTGGTAGAGTCGTGCACGACTGAGTTAATAGCCATCCGGAATTCTGGTAGCCAACTGTCCCATTTTGTTTGATCCTTCTCACAGTACTGAGCCACCATAGTTTTTATAACTTTATTGGCCCGTTCTACTGGATTGCATTGAGGGGTGTATGGGGGTGTAAACCGGTGTTGTATTCCCATGTCGGATAACAACTTTTCAAAAATCCGATTGTCGAATTGCACACCATTGTTGTAGATGATAATACGGGGGCATCCAAAACGACAAATCACCAGGTCCTGGAGGGCTTCAGTCACAGTCTTGGCGGTAGCTCGACGTAGGGGTTGAACTCCACCAATTTTGTAAACTTATCTTGTATTACTAGCAAGAATATATTTTCTTTGGAGGAACGGAGTAGTGGACCCACTAGGTCAATGCTTATGACATCCCAAGGGCGGTCCACGGGAAATGGTCGCAATTTTCCTGGGGGTTGTTGTTGCGATGTCTTGTATCGCTGGCAATTTCCACATTGCCGGACATATTTTGCGACTTCTCTAAACATGCCTGGCCAATAATACTTTCGGGCAATTCTACGAATGGTCTTGGCTATGCCCAAATGTCCGGCGTGTGGCTCGTCATGGTTTTCCCGAAGAATGGCAGGTCTTTGCGGTTTTGCGACGCAAATTTTCCATGGATCGGTCGACTCAATTTCTTTAAAATCAGAAAAATCGTAAGTGTCTAAACAACTTTCCCTCGTATATTTTAAATTCTGGGAAGCTTCTGGGATTTCTCTGAACTTCTTGAAATTTGTTTTGATACTAAGAACAGTTAATGTTATTTAGGACGTAGATCGGTGTTTCGGTAGCGGGATTGTTTTGTAAAGGCTCTCTTGATAACAAATTCGGCAGCTGGTTTTGGCTTCCCTTGCGGTAAACAATTTCGTGGTCAAATTGTTGTAAAAATAAAGCCCATCTGGCAAGTCTTCCACTGGGATTTTTAAGAGAATTTAACCATTTTAATGCCTGGTGATCAGTGACTATCTCAAAGTGGTATCCCTCCAAATAGGGTCTCATTTTCTGTACCGCCCATATAATGGCCAAACATTCCTTCTCCGTTGTGCTGAATTTTGTTTCATTCGGGTTCAATGACCGGCTTGCGTAAGCGACGACGTGTTCGGCGTCATTGACCTTTTGTATCAGCGCTGCCCCCACTCTTAGGTCAGGTGCATCGGTTTGTAGACTGAACTGATTAAAGTCTGGGCAGGCTAATATCGGTGATTTAGTAAAAGCAGATTTTAGCGCGATAAATGCGTTATTCTGTGCAGTGCCCCAGACCCATTTGACATCCTTTTTAATAAGTTGCCGTAGTGGGGCCGATATTTGTGCAAAATTTGGCACAACTCGTCGGTACCAGGATGCTGCTCCCAAGAATCGGCGCACTGCTTTGACATTGGTTGGTGCGGGAATTAACTGGATGGCCTGGACCTTGTCTGGCGACGTAGTGATGCCTTCAGCCTTTACAATATGTTGCAAATATTGCATGCAGGTCTTGCAAAAATGGCATTTGTCTTGATTTAGCTGAAGGTTAGCTTCACGTAGTCGCTGGAAAACCATTTTCAAGTTTTCCAAGTGTTCATCCAGGGATTTTTCCAGCACAATAATGTCGTCCAGGTAAGCAAATGCTCGAGGTTCCAATTCTGGTGTTATAATTTGATCCAATAGCCTTTGAAACGTAGCTGGGGCTGAATGTAGGCCAAAAGGCATAACCCTGAACTGGAACAGTCCTTTTCCAGGAACCGAAAATGCTGTAATTGGTTTGCTCTCTGGAGTTAACGGTATTTGCCAGTATCCTTGCCGCAAATCTAAGGTAGAAAAATATTTTGCATCCCTTAGCTTGTCTAAAATCGCATGTACTTGTGGCAACGGATATGAATCCTTGATTGAAACTTCGTTTACTTTTCGAAAGTCAATGCAGAATCGAGGCTCTCCATTAGCTTTCTTGACAATTACAGTTGGTGAATTCCATGGGCTATGGAAGGGGTCGATTATTCTTTCTGACAACATTCGATCAACTTCGTCGTACATAATTTTTATTATGGCTGGATTCTGCGGACGAAACCTTTGCTTAATGGGCCTGGTATTCTCCTGGAGACGAATCTCATGCTGAGTCATTCTAGTAACGCCCTTAATTTTTTAATTCATTGTTTAAAAAGTCGGCCACTTTATGTTGTTCTTCGGGTAGCAGGTTTGTCGGAGTCAAGGACAACAGGGCCGGACTTTGTAAGGTTTCTAGTTTTTCTGGTTTATTTTGGGTGGCTTTTTCCAATATCTTATACTTGGATATAAAATCCATCCCCAACATAATACTTTCCACCAAATTTGGTAGAGAATAGAACTGGTGTTTCGTGTATTTGTTGTCAAATTGACAACCCATGGTGTAGGCCCTAGTGACCGGTTGTAGGGACTGTACCTGGGTAGTACATTGTTGTCCTGGTTAATTTGATAGATCGTCTACCACGGATTTACCGATATATGAATATATAGCTTCGGTATCCAAAAGGGCATCCCATTCCATGTCTTTAATTTTTATTTTAAGAAACATCCGGGGGTCGTTTGCCACCTTTGTTGTTTGATTGGCTATAAAATGCGGATTGATAGTCGGGATTTTTGCTTCACCCTGTATATTTTGTACCGAGTTCGGTCCTGGCGAAGCCGGTAGGGGCGGGAATTTAGACGGCTTCAGTTCCTGTTCCCTCTGGTGTTTTCCGGACGTGGGCATGTGCAGTCCCTTGACATAACATCCTGTTTTCCACATCTAGAGCAAAAAATATACCTGCTTTTTACGACATTCAGTTCGAAAATGCCCTTCCTTGCCACACCTCCAGCATATACGCTTTCGGTCATATACTGGGGTATTCAGTGGCTTCACTGATGGATTTGTTGGCCGGTTATGGGTAGAATTCTGTTTTTCTGGTAATATGGGGGCTACATGGGGAATTTGAACTACCCTGGCAGGTTTTTGTGCCTCCATCTCTTTCTGCAGGCTTTCAAACTCCTCTGCTTGCCCCACCAAACCTTTAACCGACTTGGCATCGGTGCGCCGGATGTATTGTCGATATTCTGGGCGTACATTTTTATACAAAGTGTACAATTCTTGCTCTTGAGTATATTTGCCATATCTTCGCATAAGTGACTGTATTTCAATCACATACTCCCTGAAACTTTCTTTGGGCCTCTGATTTCTTCGAGAAATTTCCTTCAGCAAACCTTCGGTATACCTGCTGGGAAAGTAAGTTTGTTTGAAATCCTATGCTGGAAGGAATGGGATGATTTCATAGAGCCCTATGAAATCATCCCACTCCTTCCAGCCAGCCTTCCAGTTTCTGTAACACAATAATGCACTTCCTCTTAGTAGCTCTGGTAATGCTTTGAGTAGATTTTCCTCATCAAAGTCATAGCATACTTTTAATTCTTGTATTCTTTCGAGGAATGAGACTGCATTACTATTGCCATCAAAGTGTATATTCCACTTTAGAACCTGGTCTCAGACCTTTCTATCATCAGCAGGTGGGCCTAAAACTGAGGTTTCCCACAAGGGTAGATTGGCTGGGGTTTCTTTGGTTCCGGTGACATGATTTCTTAGTCTTAAACGCAAATCGTTTACTGTACCGGTTGCTTCTAAGCCATAACCGGTACAAACGTCGATTAAACCTTCCTTACGAAGCGTGTAAATCCAACTTAACCCTGTTTTCTCCCCAGTTGCAGCTGAGCCGTCGGTTGAAGCATTTCCAGCCTCTGCCTGGGAAGGGCCTTGTGTTTTAACCTGCTCTTCGGGTTTTTTCGTCGGGCTTGTTTTTGTTTTTGTCATTTTAATTGGTAAAAATTAAACCACCTTACTCTGATTCTCACGGGTTTTGTAGGTTAGGTTTTCAGGAAATTTTCAGGAAAAATCAGGTCCCTGCTCGGGCGCCAAATTTGTGTCGGCTGGTAATGGCCTTAAGTACGCACTATAGGGTCTCTCTAGTTCTTTGACAGAGGGAATACCTACCTCGAGTAACTTTACAATGGAGAAATAGGGTTTGAGAATCAGTTCAGGTTTTGTGGTTTAATTTAAATGCCAAAAATAACTTAAACTTGTTTATTCTTTCATATAAATATATACAATATATACAAAATCATAAGTAAAGGATATATACATAAAATAAAGGTCTATCGTAGATAAGTATTATACAATTTTATGTGTGCGAACAGGTCAATATTTCGTTCTTTGTACCCAAAAGGCAACAGGCAGATACAGGCTCCGTTTTCCTCCACAGACAGGCAGGTTCACTTGCAACTGGGGCTATAAAGAAGAAATATTAAATGCAAAATATATAAGTGAGGTTATGTTCACTTGGATGTTAAATGTGAATAGATTATTAATTACAGGACGGGTGGCAGGATTTTCAAATAGGTTAAATACGGCATAAAAGCCACAGGTTAAGCCACCAGAAGACTGATTTCAATAATGTCCAAATCCGCCTTTTATAGCTAAAACTTGCAAAAAGAAATATTGCAAACACAACATCACCGCCGTTCTGCTCCACTAAATGTCAAAATTAGTTGTTTTAGTACATGGTACGGCATCTGTTGGCTGGTGGATGTACTACCTCTTGCAGGTAACAGAAAACTGCGTTGAATTACTAATGGTAATTACAAGGTCTAAAAAAAGTTTTCCTGTCGTAAATCCGATCCGGGGACACACTGTATACTTTTATATTATAATTTGTTAAATAATATATTTCACCTCTTGTGCCAACATTCTTATGCTTTTTATTTTAATTAATATAATATCCTCAATTATACTCAATAAAAAAAAATTAGCAAAAAATTATTTTGAATTTCCTAAATTATATAATAATATCACTAGTGGTAAAATTTTACCGATAAAATTTTTTGATTTTCATACGAAAGTTTTTTTCTTGGAAATTTCGTAAGTGGCATTAATTTTTAAGACCACGAGCCGCTAGGCGAGTGGTTTTAAGTTAATGCCACGAGCAAAATTTCCAAGGAAAAATCTTGAGTAAATAAAAATCAAAAATTTTTTCAGGGAAAATTTTATCACGAGTGGTATTCGGCAAGACTATTTCACGAATATTTTTAACTGCTGATTTAATTTCTGTATGACTTTTTCCGAGTCGAAAACGAGGAATTTTTGCATGTTCACAAATGCATTTTGTTAAAAAATATTATTTAGCATTGTGTTTTTTCGATTTTTTTCACAGGAAAAATTAGATGTCCGAATGGTACAAGACTATTTCATGAGTAACAGTTATTCTGCATACACATAGCTAATAAAAGATACTACCCATTAGGTACAATAGGTAAAATATTTAATCACTAAATACTAAAAACTTAATTATTTATGGTACAATTAAAATAAACTCGAATAAACTGCTGACAGGTCCTGTCATACAGTTTTTCCACCTAGAAACCATTTGTAATCTATAAAAAACCCACACACGTGTTCCTTTTGATCAATTAACTTTTTTTAATTTGGAACTGATGAGTCCAACCAAATTGATTTTTTTTACATTTATACAGGGTGTTTTCAATATCCTTGAATTTTGACCTGATGGATTTGTAATCTACGACTAAAAATTAAGTTTAGGTGTCCGAGCGTTTAGCTATGATATTTTCACTTCCCTACAGTGTAATTATAATATAGCCTATACTGCTCTTATTAAAAGATATCACAATAAACGCCTGATTGCAATTGCTTACTTAAAATAAATTTATAACGCCCTTCGTATAAGCGAAAATTGTTCTACCACCCAAAATTTGAGAAAGCTTTTTGATACATTCACTACAAACATAGCTTTAAAAAACATGAAATATTCTGTTGAAAAATGGGGTTTTTTGTTGTTACTCGTTTCGAACTAGAAAGTGGTCTTGATAATAACACAGATCCTAAATACTAAAATCTTTTTATTATAAAACAGTGTAGTGCTCTTGATGCAGTTACTTGTTCTACTCAACGCAAATCTGTAAAGTCTCAAGATTACTCCTTTTCTAGCAAACCCAAACCATTGCCATCATTTATGACTCATACTTAAGGAAATTCTTGCGCTTTTTGTAATTCCACAAGTCATAATATTTATTCGTGTTTCCAATTAAAAAGTCTAAAAATGGTTTTTTACATTGTTAAGGTGATAAATGTATGGCCAGTGGCGTACCTGAAAATTCATTGGGGCCCCCATTTTTAATTTATGAATATAAAAAAGGGCTAACGAAGCTCTGTAACACAAAGGGCGTTGTGGACCTACTTTAATCATAAGATCGACGTTTAAATGATTTGCTTAAACGTAAACAATTAAAACATTGAATAGGGCCGTATTAAGAGCATTTAGATTTTATTTAATATTAATCAATATTTATTTAACAAACCATTTACAGACTCAATAATTTAACATGTTTATTTTATAGACTAGGTTTTAAGATACTAAAAAATATATATTTTTTATATTACGAAAGGTTGGGAAAATTTAATGAGAATTTTTATTATTTGAATTTTTTTTAACATTTTTGGTCTATTTTACTTATTATATATTTAAACATTTTATAATTTAATTTAATTTTTTTGAGGGTTAAAAAGAAAAATATTTTTTCATAAAATTTATTTTTTATTTAAAAAATGCTCATTTTAAGCTGTAATTTATTCAAAATATTTCTTATATAGGTATGTCCACATAGAAAAAACGAGCCAAACCTATGTATGTAGCACAGGGCGTTTGCGTTAAGTTATATTAAAAGCACATGACATGCTACATTGTAGCATTAGGAAAGACTTTTATACTTACGAATTAAACCCATTTAACGCGTTAAAATAGGAGTATAATAGTATATTATTATACGAGCATATAATGAGGGCTATTATTCCCGAAGGTTAAGTTTATGTCACGAGCGTAGCGAGTGACATAATTAACCTGAGTGAATAATAGCTCATTATATGTGAGTAGAATACTATGCTTTGTCCACGACTACTATTGACTTTTATCGGATTGTAATGCAAAAAACTTTATATTTATTATAACCTATTTGACATTAACAAAACCAAAAATTAAAGATGCCTGTGACTATTTTTAAAACTATTTATTTATATTAATTGTAATATATATATATATATATATATATATATATATATATTTACTTCCAGCATACAAAGTGAGCCACTTTCGAAGGTAATTTACTATTAAAGTGAGGTCCATGGCAAAGTGAGTACCGTATATGGTCCTCACTTTGTCAAAGCAATAATTTTATGCCTGAACGCTTCTGTGTTACATAAAATGTTGTTTCAGTAAGACATAAAAAAAGCCTCACTTTGCATTTTAGTTTCTTAAACCGCTACTAGGTGGCGCTGCTACCGCAACTTGGTGGCGCTTCTTGATGAGTATATTTTCAAGACGTATATTTTTAGATGCTTATAAGCAACTTTCTACGCATTAAGTGAGGACCATAAAATTGACAACTGTAAACGGTCCTCACTAAATGCTAGAAATGGTTTGTTGACTATAATTTTAATTTTTCTTTTGTCTGGTTTGATCTGTGCCAGGGTATTGAATCTTTAAGTAATCTAGCGGAAAACTTCTTTAACCTTTAACCGCTACTAAGTGGTTTGTTAGAGACCACTATATATGTTTTTCTAAATATTATATTATTATAGATATAAAGTAATTCGCTAGACCAAAATATAGCGATTAGGTTATATTAGCTTCCCTTGTAATAGTGTCCACAAGTCGATTTTAACCAACTTATACTTAACCGATTGAGCTGAAATTTTGCACATACTTTAGGTGCTGAAGACAGTACAATTTAGTATAGAATTACCTTTCTCTTTACAACCCCCTTGATTTGGGTATCAAATGAAAGGTTTTGACGATAAGGCGTTATACTAAATCCAATATGTCATCCGCTCCAAGATGGCGATTTATCTATTATTCACAACTTGATATGGGTATCAAATAAAAGGGCTTGACTAGTAGAAAACAATAAGGTGAGTGACGTCGAAATCAAATCCAATATGGAGACTACCCCAAGGTGACAGAATAGGTACCTATTTCTTTACAACCTTCTTAAAATAAGTATCAAATGAAAGGGTTTGACAAAAAAAACATAAATTAAATAAAGTCATACTAAATCCAAGATGGAAGATTGCCTTTGTCTTCACAACCTTCCTGACATTGGTATTAATTGAAAGGGTTTGACGAATAAAAAACAATAAAGTAAGTGACGTCGTACTAAATCCAATATGGAGGCCGCCCCATGGGTGCAGAATACCTATTTCTTTAGAAACTCATTGACATGGGTATCAAATGAAAGGGTTTGAAAAAAAATGATAAATTAAGTTAAGTCATACTAAATACAATATGGCGGCACCTTGCAATACTGACGCGTTGACCGGAAGAATTTTTTTTATTTTTAAGAATTAATTGAAAGTGAAGACGATGAAGCAGTTTATATATGTCAGTTAGGCAATGCATAATATGCATTCATTAATTTTGAGGCAAAATATAATTTCGATATAGCTACAAACTCTTTTTGGTATAGTCATTGAAGTGATAGGTAAGTTTATACTTAAAAAACATGCGCCAATGCTCGGCTGGAGATTCGTCATCGAAAAATAGGAAAAAAAGTTATATGACCTTAATAAACATAGTTTCGGAAATGTTTAGTTTTCAAAATATCTTAAATATCGTTTTCCCGATTTTGTTGAAATTTGGCAACGTTATTTATACTAGCTAAACTTTTTTTGCTATTTTTATATATTTTTTTATGATCAAGCCACTAAAAAACTTTTTGGTCTCCCAAGTTGTTTATTACCTCGTTTTTGACAGAAAAAATAAAACAATATTATTGCATGAAAATTAACAAAACTCATATTTTGCACCTTTTTTAAGCTAAACAAAAAATACTTCCTATTATTTTTTAATTAATCAAGGGGTTTGGAGAAAATTAACAAAACCAATAAATAACATTGCCCACTTTCAACAAAACCTGGCAAACGATATTTAAGATATTTTAAAAAAGTTTTGAAAAAAATGTGTGTAATGTAAGTATCTTTAAAACTAAGCATTTCTGGCACTACGTTTGTATGAACTTTTTTCTTATTTTTGGATGACAAATCTCCAGCCAAGCATTGGCGTAAGTTTTTTGAAACCTTGTCTATCGGAACAAAATATTTTTAATTAAATTACATTATTTTTTAAAAGCGTGTTTTTTGTATAAAAGAGCCGGTTTGTGCTTTTTAGTTTTATTTGAACCCTTTATTAATTCTTTATTAAGACAAAATCAAATATATATACCGTATGGGCCTATAGGCCTTACAAAAAATCAAAAACAAATGCAACACTAATAAATAAATCAAATGTTAAAAAACTGAATAAGAATATATTGTAGAACTATATTAATGTTCATAATTAATTATTTATTATTATTGAACTAGCTATAGTTGGCTAGCATGAAGATTATCGCGCCGCGACCGCAACTTATCTAATATTATTTAATTATTAAATTTCCGCCCAGTTTAGTGCTAGTTGTAAATTATGAAAATTTTAAAACAAGTGGTGACTCGGGTATCCGGAAACCAAAATATTCTGAAGGCCCGTTAGGTCAAAAATTTTATCGAAATCGGATTTAGACACCTCAATTTACAATAAAAACAAGTGGTATCCGTAAACCAATATTTTTTCAAGATCCTTTAGGTTAAACGTTTTTTACTCCTATATCTGCTGGGTGCAGGGTGTAAGGTTGGGTAACCAAATTTTTGAGCATTTATTACATTATTTTTTTTTCTATAATGTCTAACTCCTAAGAATATTTTTTCTAAAATATATTAAAAACGAACGGACGACTTCAAAGACCTTTAAAATGATGTATTACTCGATACCTATTCAAATTTTTAAGGGCGCAGAGGGTAAGGGTGGGAAACCAATTTTTATCATGCAAAATTGTACCCCTCGATATTAAACTTTACATGTCTCGGCGTTTTTTCAGAAACCTTTCAGATTAAGAGAAATTTACTTTGGGAAGTTTTAAAATTAATACCCTGTATAATAAATAACAAAATATCTAATAAATATTAATAAGTCTAATCATATGTTAACCCGTAAAGGTGGGGGGGCCTTTAGACCTGCGCTCCGTTCCTACCCCTAACCCGCTCATGCCATTCAGTTGGCTTTTGGGACTTCTTAGGAAGTAAGGGTGGAACTAAAAGAGCACTTTTGTATATAACTTTTGTGTATTTGTCCAAGGATGTAATTTCTTTGTGGTATTGTCAACTGTTACACAGTTTTACAAAAGTACGATGGACCTCATAAAATGGGTAGCATAAAAAATTATAAACGGTCCTCACTTGAATAGACAGATATACGGTCCTCACTTTGTTCTGATATACTCGAAAATATTTAAATGAACATTTTACGTGTATATTCTTTACCCACCTGTTACTAATTTAATATTAAGCGTAACTTAATATTAATTGTGTTTCTATTTTGACTCCTTCTACCGGTCCTCATAATATACGTGCTAAGACAAGTCCTCACTTTGTATGCTGGCCAAATATATATATATATATATATATATATATTAGGGTGTTTCAAAAAAATCGACTTTTTCTTTTTCTTCAAATGGTCAGCAAATTCTTTCAGAGGATGTCAAAACAAAGACCTCGTTAAAATTTGAGCTTTTAATTTGAAGATTTAGAGGTCGCGGATCGCAATTTTCTATTTCCCATTTAAATAACATAGGAATTTTTTTTTTTAACTTTGGAATTTTATACGTCTATATCGAATCAACTTATGGCAAGGAACATCTTAGATTTTTATAGTAAATTTAACGCTCTATAAAAAATGTCTCTTATAATTTTTCTTTAAATTGATTTCTTCCAGAGTTATTCGAGGCCAAAGTTTGATTTCCATCGAATTTTCTCGTTTTTTCAACTTTTAGCATCATGTAGTAAAAAAATCACATATTTATATCTGAAACATAGGAAGTGTTGTAAAAAAAACAAAAAACCAAAAAAACGTCACTTTTTTCCAAAGCCTACTACAAAGTTTTAATGAAAATATGAGATGTGTATAATATGCAGAGTAATTTATTTATAAATGCATTTTTCTCGAAAATGGTGCATCTGAGCAATTCAAATCAAGAGTACCTATTTTTCGTAAAAAACTATAAATTCTCATAATTTCATAAAAAAATTAAATTATTAACCCAGAAAAAAGTTGGGGCTATTTTTGTTACTTTTCCCCCTCCAAATGTTACGCCTATGATTAAATTTTAACAATTTTGATCATAGATCTAGATTCAGCATGTCAAAATTACCAAAATCCCGAAAATTCATTTGTTCATGTTCAACCCTCTAGTTTAAAAAAAAATTATCCTCTTAGGCTCCTATTCAGGGGGCCGTAGCTCCTTTAGGGAGCATTTTTTGATACATGTTTATTAAACAAAAAAAATGTTATTTTTATACGAATAATGCACTGTTTAAGTTTGGCCCCCTGATTTCGGGACACCCGTATAATGAAAATTGTACCATAAATGTTAAAAAAACGCTAATATTCGATGGAAATCAAACTTTGGCCTCGAATAACTCTGAAAGGAATCAATTTATAGAAAAATGATAGGAGACCTTTTTTGTAGAGCGTTAAATTTACTATGAAAATCTAAGATGATCCTTGACATAAGTTGATTCGATTCAGACGTATAAAATTTCAAAGTTAAAAAAAAAAAATTCCCATGTTATTTAAATGGGAAATAGAAAATTGCGATCCGCGACCTCTAAATCTTCAAATTAAAAGCTCAAATTTTGACGAGGTCTTTGTGTTGACATCCTCTGAAAGAATTTGCCGACCATTTGAAGAAAAAGAAAAAGTCGATTTTTTTGAAACACCCTAATATATATATATATATATATTAGGGTGTTTCAAAAAAATCGACTTTTTCTTTTTCTTCAAATGGTCAGCAAATTCTTTTAGAGGATGTCAAAACAAAGACCTCGTTAAAATTTGAGCTTTTAATTTAAAGATTTAGAGGTCGCGGATCGCAATTTTCTATTTCCCATTTAAATAACATAGGAAATTTTTTGTTTTAACTTTGGAATTTTATACGTCTATATCGAATCAACTTATGGCAAGGGACATCTTATATTTTTATAGTAAATTTAACGCTCTATAAAAAATGTCTCTTATAATTTTTCTATAAATTGATTTCTTCCAGAGTTATTCGAGGCCAAAGTTTGATTTCCATCAAATTTTCTCGTTTTTTCAACTTTTAGCATAATGTAGTAAAAAAATCACATATTTATATCTGAAACATAGGAAGTGTTGTAAAAAAACAAAAAAACAAAAAAACGTCACTTTTTTCCAAAGCCTACTACAAAGTTTTAATGAAAATATGAGATGTGTATAATATGCAGAGTAATTTATATATAAATGCATTTTTCTCGAAAATGGTGCATCTGAGCAATTCAAATCAAGAGTACCTATTTTTCGTAAAAAACTATAAATTCTCATAATTTCATAAAAAAAATTAAATTATTAACCCAGAAAAAAGTTGGGGCTATTTTTGTAACTTTGCCCCCTCCAAATGTTACGCCTATGATTAAATTTTAACAGTTTTGATCGTAGATCCAGATTCAGCATGTCAAAATTCGTAAAGTACCGAAAATTCATTTGTTCATGTTCAACCCTCTAGGAATAGTTTTTAAAAAAATATCCTCTTAGGTTCCTATTCAGGGGGCAGTAGCTCCTTTAGGGAGCATTTTTTGATACATGTTTATTAAACAAAAAAGTGTTATTTTTATACGAATAATGCACTGTTTAAGCCCCCCTAATTTCGTTTTGGCCCCGTATAATGATAATTGTACCATAAATGTTAAAAAAACGCGAAAATTCGATGGAAATCAAACTTTGGCCTCGAATAACTCTGGAAGGAATCAATTTATAGAAAAATGATAAGAGACCTTTTTTGTAGAGCGTTAAATTTACTATAAAAATCTAAGATGATCCTTGACATAAGTTGATTCGATTCAGACGTATAAAATTTTAAAGTTAAGAAAAAAAAATTCCCATGTTATTTAAATGGGAAATAGAAAATTGCGATCCGAGACCTCTAAATCTTCAAATTAAAAGCTCAAATTTTGACGAGGTCTTTGTGTTGACATCCTCTGAAAGAATTTGCCGACCATTTGAAGAAAAAGAAAAAGTCGATTTTTTTGAAACACCCTAATATATATATATAAAATATACCAGTAAAACTGACTCTGAGAATGAATTAATTTTCTTGGTCGCTCTCCAGTCCATAAAGGTGTTGTACACAGATACGTACAAATTTCGGAATTTCTCAGGCAACAAATTCAGGGAAGTGACTTTTGCAGCTTCTGTTATCTCCGGTGGAGTACACAATATCTCTTCCTCACTATCAATTTCCATTGTTAACGTATTTTTGAAAGCAAATTATAATTTTAACAGGAATTATTATTGCACTACCGCGTCGTTAAAATTTGACGTTTCAACTAATTATTAGTTGTCAGTTGATTACATGGCTTCCTACTTGATAATTCTATTATTTATAGATTATGCAGTATTTTATTTCCAATGAATGTGATTTTTTAGGTAATTCGTATTTCGAAAAGTGACTTTTGTGATGTTTTGTTGAGTGCGTAACATCTCTTCATCTTTCACGCTTTGATTTTTTATGTATAATTTAAGCTTAATAATAATTTGTAACAAAAATCGTGTGCTGGATCGAACTTATGACGTTTCAAATTGACAGCAATTTATGCTAAGCTTGTCATGTCATGTCAATCCCTGATAGCAAAATTTGATTCTAAGAATCTTCTAAGAAGATACGACTCGGAATAATGGAATATTCTTAGAACCTTCCCTTATTGCTAAGAATGTTCTTAGGGACTTTTAAAACATTCAATAGATACCCTTTTAATGATGCAAGTAGATTCTTAGAAGCTTCTTAAAACCTTCCTAAAAAGCAATCTAAGAACATTTTAAGAATACGTTTTTGGAATGTTCTCAGAAGCTTTCTTATGGAGCATCTAGGAAGCTTTTGAGAATATTTCCAAATATGTCAGATACCCACGTTCTAATATGTTGGATTCTACATTCGTAAAATTCTTCAGGAGGCGACAAATACGCCTCACTGTCATAATATGAAAGTGAAATGTATTTGTCGTGCCCTTAAAAAAATTTGCGACATATTAATATATATTTATTTAAAAATATTAAATAAACAATTTGACCTCTGAACCATAAGTTGTATGACATTATTTCATAAAAAGTAAAATTGTAAAATTTTGTGGGATAAGTCAGATTAGATTGAAGTTGAAGAGTAGGATTATTATACATAAAAATGTTAATTCAGAAATAAAAAATCGGTATACAAATTAATAAATATTTATTTTTAACATAAAATAAGAGACCTATAGTAAAAGTATTTTTGTTATCTAATACTGTTTTAATTTGATAAATAACTATAAAAAATATTTTGGGTTGTTTTTTACAACATTCTAAGCATATGTTTAAAGTGGATTAATTTTTACCACTAAACTTTGCACCTTCAAGAACCTGCCTAGAGGCCAGTGAGAATATTCTTAGGATTATGCTATATTTCTTTTAAGCATGTTCTTTAGAAGAAATATAGGATGATCCTAAGAATATTCTCACTGGAAGGTTTAAAAAACATTCTTAGAACATGCCTAGAAGATATATAGCATGATCCTAAGAATATTCTCACTGGAAGGTTTAAAAAACATTCTTAGAATAAACTGTGCTATCAGGGAATGGCTTACTTACTTGAAATAGTCTACTTAATGTTAAATTTTTATTCATTTGCATTAAAAAAAACATAATAATAGTAATACTTTAACAAGACTTTTATGATTGGTATAAAGTTAGCTAATTAAAGTGCCTGGCTATAATTGCCTAGACGAACTGATAAGTGCTTGCCAGATACAATCTATATCGTGTGTCCTATAGGACTTCTAGACCAGTGAATAATGATTATTCACTGCTATTATTCACTCTGTGAAATATGACTATCATTTTGCTTTAGAAAACTCATTTATAAAGTATATATTATAAGGTAGTCGTGGATAAAAGCCATTTTTTAATACATGCACATTTAATATAAATCATCGCAAATGTCCTGTGTTTACATGGGTTTGGCTCGTTTGTTTTTTAAAATCTACAATATGCACATATATAATAAATAACCGCTGACACCCTGTGTTTAAATGGGTTTTAATTGTCTACTTTAAAAGCAATATATTGGGGATTAAAAATATATTGAAATTTAAAGTTTTTTTTAAGTGTTTTAAGTGTCAAAGTTCGCCCCCCCCCGCTCCGCGGGTTTTGCGGGCCCCTCAGGTACGCCTCTGCGTATGGCTCGGGATTGTACATCCACACCAGTATGTTGTAATTGTCGTAAGCGATACGATAGTCTCTTACATTTTGATTTTGTTAGTTCTAACTAGTGATGCCGCCGATACGAGAGATTCTCGCCTCTCGTCTCGTCTCGACAAGACGAGAGAGCGACTTTGTCTCGAAAAAAGGCTCGAGACGAGACGAGAGAATTCCCTCTCTTGCTCGAGAATTTCTCATTTCTCTCGATCTCTCTCGTTCCCTCGATTATTTCAAATGTTTGCGATTTTCTCAAAATATTAAATCGATTATAAGATTTCCGACGTCCAAATTTTAAATCTTGCCAATTCGGAGATCGTCAAAACGTTTTTCTGGTCAAATTAAATGTACTAATGAGAACAATATTCGCATTTCATAATAAACAAAATTTGTTTCTGGTTAACTTTGTGTTATTTTATAACACAACTTAACGTTAACCAAGAAAGAAATACTTATAAAATTATAATAATAATTTTTAAAATTTACCCTGTATAAGCACATCTTATACACTCCTTATACTATTAAAAAAACCCGTATGCTTATTGAATAAACTTATCAACAACATGTGGTTATTGAGGGGCTGATTACAAATTTGCTTCAAAAAATAAAATGACTGATCCAATATGACGAAAATTTCTGGTTTGGGTAAAATTTAGTATTTAGATATTTATGGGGTCTCTGATTAAGAATTTGATATCCATTAAAAAAATCAAAATTGCGGATTCAAAATTACGGACATCAAATGCTCGACATTTTTAAATGTAAAAAGTCTTACTTTATCAGTGTGTTCATGGCACACATTTTTTGTAATTCCAGTTCAAATATCTATAGAAAAAAATATAAACGAATTCGTATTTCATTTCAAATAATTTTTGTATTCATACATAGCTACTTTTACCACGATAAAAACGAGACGAGAGGAAGGCACTCTCGAGCGAGAAAAGAATATTCTCGATGAGACGAGACGAGAGAAGGAGTTTTCTCGCCTCGTCTCGACTCCCAGCATCACTAGTTTTAACTCTAACAAGTCTATATTGGCAAATACCTCTTCATTCTCAAACCCTAAAAACATTCTAATGTTGCTTATACTTTCTCAAACTTTTTAATCTCAGGTTCTACTGTCCTCTTATCGACCGCTCACGTCCGAATCGAAAGATATTCGTGTTTTGTTGGATAGCGCCTCTCAGTCAAGTTTCATGTCGTTAAAATGCCATCAGCAGTTGGGTTTACCAAAGTCATCCACATCTCTCTCGATTTGTGGCCTAGGTAACACTGTAACCTCCGGATTGTTTGGAGTCGCATGTAAAGTTTGCTCACGTGATCAAATATATCCCAGGTTTCCATTAGAAGCAGTTGTCGTACCTAAGTGTAGTGCTATGCAAAGATAATACACCCCATAGATTGGAAACTACACTAGCGCTAGCGGCAAAAGGCTAAAGTAAATTAACGCCATCTAGGTCTACAATACCCTTAGCAATACCAAAATTGAAGTAGATTTCTGTAACATATATTGGCGCCATATTTGAATGTTGATGTTTCGTAGGGTGCCTTTATATATTGTATTTACTGCTGTATTTTTATATAAAAACAAGTATGAATATAAGATTTATTTATTGTATTAATAATATAATATAAAATAAAATACATACATCTATATGTTCATATTAAATACATAATTGGTATACATGAATATGTTTTTGTTTGTGGAGTGCAAACCTAAAAAATATTAGTCTTAATTCTTCAATAATATTGCAAAATTTGGTAATTTAGTCCAGGCTACTTATACAAATAGGAATTTGTACAAGGCTTTTTTGTGTGGACTTTTGGCAAGTTCTAACCAACCGTGAAAAATCCAATTTTTGAAACAACCATAAGTAGCCTGGGCTTGGCCTGGACTAAATTACCATTAAACAAGCAATCCTAAATAATTCATAATTAACAAACAGTATTTTTACGCTAGAGCGGTACTGCCGTGCTTAGCCAAAAAGACGCAACTCCACATTTTTACTTTATAAATTATAGCGGTTTATTGTTTTCCTCTAAGATACATTCAATTTAATTAGAAATTTTTAGGAGCTATAGTACTTAAAAATGCGTCTTTTTATATAAGAGAATAATTTAATAATAACGAGATGTCTTTTTGGCTTAGGTTGGCCGAATAGTCAATACTTACAAATTGGTTACATTTCCGCGCCCAACAACAATACATTTCACAACTATTAACACATTTTATCACTTAAGGCGCAAAAATTTATTTAATAATTCAAAAATTATGATCGATATCAATAATTATGATTGACATTGACATTTGCAAATAGCGTTTGTACAGATGTCTGCAATTTACAAATAGATATAGTTCAGGTATTGTAGCTCTAGAGGGCAGTGATGGGAGAGTTTCTAATCTATGGGGTGTATTATCTTTGGTGCTATGCCATCTACTCAATTGTGCCCAAACGACTGGCAACACGTAGTTAACCTAAATTGGCCCATCTGCATTTTGATCAACCGGGTGACATTGACATGTTACTTGGTGCAGACATTTCCCCCTATTATTCAGACATAACGAGTATAACGGGTAAAGTTAATTAGCCCACTGCGTTAAATTATTCGTTTGGTTGGATTTCAATGGGTAAAATTAACACGTTCATGGACAGGACTGCAAATGCCGTCGGGCCCAATATGACACGACGGCTAAAGCAGTCGCAATTTTCTAGCTGATTTATGACAAGCCTGTGTAAGTGACGCAGCAGGTCCGGCCAAAAATTTGTCTGTGTCCATCAACGTGTTAATATTTCCAACTCCCAAATTTGATTTTTTTTTACTTTTTTGGATAGCTCACTTGATAATATTCTAAAGAAATTTTGTTAAATATAGGAAATTCCTAATAAATCCGTAGCCTTACCAGACGCTGTTCAATGTGAACAAATATTCAAAATCACCTTTTTTGACAGGTCCTTTACACTTTTTTAAAAACTCTTTTTAGCTACTCTGGCTCTCGCTCAAAATTTTTTTCATTGGAACGCCGATTGCTTAGTAACACTCATCTCTATGAGGAATACTCAAAAATTACAAAGGAATATTTGGATTTAAACTTCATGTCTTTAGCTAATTCCTCCGCCTCTTTAAACTCATATTATATCCCTCACCATTGTATTTTTAAACCCGATATTCTAGTACACCAATACGTGTAGTCTTCGATGCTTTGGCAAAGGATATAAAAAGGCAAATCATTAAATGACACATTATTGGCTGGTCCCAACCCAACCAAAAAAATATATTTTCAATTTAGCTACATTTTCGCATGCACTCTATTTTGCACGGATATTAAGAAGATGTTTCTTTGAATCTTAATAAACTAAAACAAAGTATTTTGTAGAGATTTTCGTCCTTTTGTTCTTAATACAGTTATGTTTGGTGTTTTTTCTTCTCAGAACCCAGAAAGAGTTGAACCTTTTAAAACCTGCTGGCTTCGATCCCCAAAAATGGGCCAGCAATAGTTTATCCTTTCTCAAAACTCTGCCAGAAGATCTTTTACATCCTTAAGCTCTTCTATATTCGGATGGTGATGCGACAGTAAAAATTTTAGGCTTGCAATGGATTCCAGCTCAGGACATGTTCTCTTATAATGAAGTTTGAGCACTGCACTACATATGAATATAGGCGTTCTTTTAGTGAATATAATAAACAACATTTCTATAATAGAATTAAATATGAGTCATGGTTGGATGTCGAATTGAATTCGTCACCGGGTGACTGCTTTCAAACCTTTCTTGACATTTTTAAATTTTATTTTGATATATCTTTCCCGTTATTGAGAAAAAATATACATTCGCTACAAAAACATTGGGTAACTGATGAAATTAAAAGATGGTCAACTCATATAAAACAACTTTATTATGAATATAAAATGACTCAGTGCTCAAAAACTAAAGAACATTATTTAAATGAAAAAAGAGTGTATAAAAATTATATAAAAAATTATAAAAAAACGTTAAATGACAACATAATTATAAACTCTAATAATGCTTCACAAGAAACCTGGAAAATTTTTAAGCAACTATCAAATAAAAAGTTAAAAAATTCAAATATTGCTCTTGATTACAACAACTCCATGGTATCAGATCCGAAAACTATAGCCAAATTGTTTAACGAACACTTTACTAAGTTAGAATTAAAAATATGCGAATTTAATGTAAATATGGCTAGGGTCAATTATAGTTTTTTCATGATGCCAACTGATCCAGATGAGATATATTCTACTATAAGATCAATGCCTTCTAAAAAATCCGCTGGATTGGACGAAATACCTATTACTGTAGTAAAAAATGTAGCCGCTGAAATTTCTGTTATCTTAAGCAAAATTATCAATCAATGTTTTGTGGAGGGTATTTTTCCCAATTGCCTAAAGGTTGCAAAAACAATACCTTTATTTAAAAAAGGCAGTCCAACTGATATTAGTAATTATCGTCCGATATCCCTATTAACAGTACTCTCAAAAGTTGTCGAAAAACTTATTAACAAGCGTTTAATTTTGTACCTACTTAAATACAATATTTTGTCACCTACTCAATTTGGTTTTTTGCCGAATAGGTCAACAACGGATGCAATGTATAAATTAATCGAGAGTGTTATTGTAAATCTAGAAGAACGCCTCAAGGTGGCAGGTATTTATTTTGACCTTTCAAAAGCGTTTGATACTTTAAATCACGAAGTTCTGCTGAGGAAAATGGAGAGATATGGTATAAACGGGGTAAGCCTTAATCTGTTTAAATCATATTTATCAGGTAGATCTCAAGTAGTCGCTATTGAATCAATTGTTAATGGAACTAAAACATGCACCTTTTCCGAAAAGGTAACCCTAAAACTAGGAGTTCCGCAAGGATCAATATTGGGACCAACTTTATTTCTGTTATACGTAAATGATCTACACACTTATTTAAATAACGTTTATCAGTTTGCGGATGATACGTCTTGTTTAGCTATATCTAAGTCTATTCCTGAATTATCTACAAAAATAAAAGAAATAATGAATATAATGTCAGGGTGGTGCAAAACTAATGGACTACTTTTGAATATTACGAAAACTAATCTTTTAATCTTTAATAAAAATTTTAACTCAAAAATGCAAAGTCTTTTAATATTTGAAAATGGTAAATCGGTTGTCAACTGCGAACATGCAAAGTTCCTAGGTTTAAACATTGACCATAACCTCAGTTGGGACAATCATATTAGAACTGTGATAAATAAAGTTAATAAAGGAAGCTATATCTTACGTTTCATGAGTAATCACGTATCTGTTTTTAGTTTAAAATCATTTTATTTTGCATACGTGCAGTCTGTTTTGTCTTATGGTATAATTTTCTGGGGGTCCTCAATAACGTTTGATACTGCTTTTATCGCACAAAAACGGGCACTTAGATCGATGTTGGGATTAAAGCGAACAACTTCTTGTAAAGAATATTTTAAGAAAAATTCAATAATGTCTCTACCATGCTTGTATATTTATAATCTGTGTATTTTCTCAAGGAAAAATCCTGGTCTGTTTTTAAGAAACCGTGACGTATCTGAGGGAATGGTAACTAGAGGCAGTTCTTTGATGCGAATTCCAATTCATACATCCAACATGTATCATAGAAGTGTATTGATCAGGTGTATAAAAGCTATGAATAAAATACCAAACTCAATTAAAATAATTCAGTCTTTTAGAGCATATAAACTTGTTCTAAGAACCTACCTGATAAACCAATGTTTCTATTCGTTTAGTGATTTCATAAATTCGACTTGATTAATCGTATTATATTTTTATCTTATTTATTATTTAATTTATTTGTACTGTATACTGTATATATATTATCTATTTATTCATCTATAAATTTGCAATTGTACCACTTAATTATTATTTTATGTTTATTTTTGTTCGTTCTAAATGTTTATATTCATGCATGTAAAGGAAACATTTTTTCTTTTTCTAGTACCATATTATGTATATGTTTATATGACAATGCTTATGTCACATTGTGATCTTCTGGCAATAAATTATTATTATTATTATTATTATTATTATTATTATAATAATAATAAATTTATTTGCCCAACAGAAAAAATTCCAATTACAGGACAAAGAACAAAAAATAAAAACTATAGTAACAGCATAATAGCAAAAATATAAAATAACTTATACATAGTAAAGTAAGTCTATAAACAAAAATAAACTAATTAACGCTTAAAAAAGTACAAATAATAAATGACAATTCAGAATAATTAATATCACACACGTGAGATATTTTATTAAAGTTGGTACACATAACAAACATTGGCGACCGCAAAAGTACATTTGTACGTGCAAAACATTTAAAGGTTGAAACTGACCTAGAATGAATACGCGGAACATGAAAATTCAACCGCTCAAGCAGATCTGGACAGTCAATCTTATTATGGACAAGTTTGTACAAAAATTTAATTGAAAATATATTCCTCCTAACATCTAGTGCTGAAATATTAAATTCCTGCAATAATAGATTGTGATCATATCCCCTCTCTGGATAAGTATTGTGTTTTTTAATATATAACATTTTCAAAAATCGACGTTGAACTCCTTCAAGTGATTTGCAGTGATTCTGATAATAAGGATACCAAATATTTGAACAATATTCAAGTTTAGAACGAACTAAACTGAAAATAGTGACTTTAGTGCAAACATATTTTTAAAAGATTTACAGTTTCGATAAATAAAACCAAGAACCCTATTAGCAGAGTTACAAATATTTTGAATATGATTTACAAAGCTAAACTTACTATCAAACAGAATTCCTAGATCTTTGACTAAGCTAGAACGGGACATTTAGATATGTTTAGGCCTAAGGAGTTTTCCTTACACCACAGCTGAATTAAGTTCTTATGTTGTTTAACCCCAAGATAAACCTTGCACAAAACGAAATACATTCAGAATTAAAAATCCCTCTTCGTATAAGTTTTGATAATTGCCGATTGTGTGAAGTTATCCACACATCTCCAGCCACCAGAGGCGGATTAAATGCCGAGAGCGCCCTAGGCAAGCACCTCATCGGCGCCCCTTTAGCGGCCATATAGTATAAATTTTAACTAGTACTTACATAATAATTAGCTGCGCCCTGCGGTTTCACCCGCCCCATACCGTAGAAATTTTGGTTTACAGCTATCTACATACCAAGTTTTATCACAATCGGTTTAGTAGTTTTTGCACGAAGAAGTAACAAACACACTTTCGCAGATATAATATTATCAGGGTAAGTACACGTGTCCTGGCGTATACTTTGTTTAACCCCAAGATAAACCTTGCACAAAACGAAATACATTCAGAATTAAAAATCCCTCTTCGTATAAGTTTTGATAATTGCCGATTGTGTGAAGTTATCCACACATCTCCAGCCACCAGAGGCGGATTAAATACCGAGAGTGCCCCAGGCAAGCACCTCATCGGCGCCCCTTTAGCGGCCATATAGTATAAATTTTAACTAGTACTTACATAATAATTAGCTGCGCCCTGCGGTTTCACCCGCCCCATACCGTGGAAATTTTGGTTTACAGCTATCTACATACCAAGTTTTATCACAATCGGTTTAGTAGTTTTTGCACGAAGAAGTAACAAACACACTTTCGCAGATATAATATTATCAGGGTAAGTACACGTGTCCTGGCGTATACTTATAATTAGGTATAGGCCAGGACACGTGTACTTACCTTTAGGCGTGAATGAAATATGTGATATACATTTCTATAGAATTAACTTCTACAACATCTTTTACATGTTAATGTTAATTGTATGTTAATTAGGAGTACCAATACAGACGGCCAGTCGAGTAAATGTGCTCTCGAGTTCGATCGCTCTTAAGTGTACCGAATAATATAGTGTAGTTTAAGGAAAATAATGGGCGAAATTAGAGCAAAGATTTACTACTTGGACAACGAAAATCAGTGTACCTGTTGTCCAAAGTCTTAATAGAAACATTAAATTATATAGTGAATACGGACACGGAAGTAATTAAGTGATAAATGACGGCATACCTGAAGATCTAACCCTAGGCCAATATGAATCACCTTATGTAAGGAACAAACTAGCCTAGAGTGGAAGGGGTTCATCTGCAAAAATCTGATAAGTACCAATTAATCGCATGACCTAATACGCATTCGCAACAAAAACCTAACAAAAATCAATCATTATTACTGAAAACAGCGTAACAGTGTAAATTATTCAATCATTAGGTGAGAACGTCACAAAACATAAATAAGCATAAACTTAGAGCCCAGTCCAAAAAAATTTAAATGTTTAAAACTTAACGAACGAAAATAAAATAAACAACCAGTTCCGATATTTGCCTAACTTAAACATAAACCACTAAACACCTCTAAATTTTAGACATTGCATGCTGCTAGCTGTATAAGAGAATTAAAAAAAGCAAAATTAAGAGCAATTATATGGAATAAATATTATAAATGTAACTTCTAATGGTTAGAAAAGAAAAAGAAAACGTAAATACAATTTCTACCACAAAATGAAGACAACTATCCATCGATAGTTCTCGACCCCTACACTGAGCCCCAAATAAATGGGGGCATTACTAAATCCCTGGTTAAGGGGGATTTCGGATTGTACTTAGTTTTGGGTCAGTCCAATGTCACCCAAAAACCAAAATGTTTTTCCTTCTTGTCCCGTACTCCACTAGCCTTAATCTGGCGTATGACCCGGCCCGACGAAAAAATTCCGGGAGTGGCCTTAACCATCCAAACTGTCATCCTCGACCTCCTAGGCGTTGCCGATGGGGCCTGCTATACGTTCCTTATACTCATACTCATACTCAATTTTAATTTTATGTTAATTATTTTCTTCGTTTCAAACTCACGTGCGCGTGCTGATTAAATAATCAAACCAATAAGTTGTAAATCTTTCTTTAATAAATACCTACTCAGCGCCCCCTTGTAACCTCGCGCCCTAGGCACCCTTGGGAAAGTATCGTCTAAGATCGTCAAAAAAAAGACAAAAATTCGTCCAATGACGATCGCCTATAAAAGACGCCTTAAAACGATCTTTTTAAATGACGATCGCCTTTAAGACGAAAATTCGTCCAAATATTGATCGCCTCAAAAGACGATAGTCTTCAAAAGACGATCAACTTGAATTCGAAAAACGAGATAATATCGACCAATGACGATCACAATAGAAAGACATTGTTTTAAAAATAAGTATTTAAAAGACAATTGTGATATGTAATCGTCATTCGTCGAATTTTAAGTACTAATTGTTAATGGTTGAAAATAAGAATAATTTCGAAAACCGTTAGTCGTACAAAAAATGGTCAAGAAATCAATTTTGCCCTAAAATGAATGGGGATTTAAAAAATAATTTTTATTTTGAAAAATAGCAGTGGCGTGCATAACATTTTTCCAAAAATATCTAGACCAAATCCTGTACGGACGCCATTGGTAAAAAAAATAAAAAATCTTCTACATCAAAATGCTTAAAAGGCGTGTGCCAAATTTTATAAAAATATCTAGGAAGTTATTAAAGTTATGATAAAAAAACGATTCAACGAAAACTTTAACACCCTGTAACTCAAAAATTAAGAGGTTTAGGTCATAGGTTTATTTGAACTTTTTTTCTTAAAATCAACTAAGGATTCACACCCTTAAGGTTCAGCATCTTATCCTGAAAAACCCTGTATAATATAATTTTTATCAAGCTTCTGTTCAAAAATTATAATATATAAAATATTGTAAAAATTCTAGTTTTAAATTTTTGAAAGCATTAAATAATTATTTAATTTAAAAAAAATAATTTTATTGCAAAGTTTTAAATTTTTGTAAGCATTATTTAATTTATAAAAATGTTATAATAATTGTAAATAATTAACTAATAAATGCAATTTTTTTGCAATTTTGCATTTGAAAATAAACAGTATGGATAGCAGCTGCTGCAGCTAAACAATTAATAATTAACTTAGCTTTGGTTAATGAATCAGACTAAATTTAGACTAATAAAGAACCGTAAAGAATATATCATTGGTACCTATGTATAAATAAATAAAATAAACTGTGTATTAAAAATATATATTTTAATATTTAATATATATTGAATCCAAAACATTTTTGGAGTGTGGAAGAAGTGCACAACACTACAAAGTACGAAGTTTGCGTAGAACTTGCTCCCAAGAACTCATCAATGCAGCTACTTCGTCATCGCAAAAAAATGAAAAAAGTTCAGTACTGGATTCTGATTCTGCGTTAGCCCTAATAACTCAGGCTCACTTGTCTAAATACCAGTATGAAGTAATTAGGAAGGCGATACAGTAAATAGGCCACAATATATTTCCAAGCTATGTAAAAGTACTGGAAGCTAAGAAGAATTGCTATCCAAAGAACATAGAAATAACTGAAACTTCGGCTAAAGTTCCCTTGCAAGATTTACTTGACCATACCGATTAAGATACAATAAATAAGTTAAAAACCCATTTAGTTTATTTTTAATTTATTTTTAGTCAATAAATAAAATGTGTGATTTAAAATACCATAAGTTTAATTCACTCGATTTGTTATTTTTCTAAATAATTTTTGCACCGTCAAAATGGTGACTCAATGTATTAATTACTAGAAACCACTCAAAATTCTTTAAAAATATTAATTATTTACAATAAACTCCTTGTTATGTAGTAAAAACTGTTTAAAATTGAATAAAATTTTATATATTAAAATATTAATTAATAATATCAAATTGACAACTTTTCCATTGGATTTAGCCCATTTACATATAGTTTCATAAAAAAAATTGTCAGTTTAAACCATAAAGAGGTTTTTGGACAAAACAGCTATTTCCGACCAGTGTGCGCCGCCCTGTCCAGTCCGACCCTGGTAACATTAACAAAGGAACTGTATCTGAGACTGATATTATAAAGGCTACTAAAAAACTAACAAACCTACTGCAGGCACTGACGGAATCTCTAGCTTTATTGTTAAAGACTGCATGGAAGTTTTTGTTAATCCCCTTATACATATTTCCAATCTTTGTCTATCTTCTTCGAGATTTCCCAAAATTTGGAAAATAGCTAGAGTATGCCCTATACTAAAAAAAGGTAATCCGGGCGTAGTTCAAAACTACAGAGCAATTTCTATTCTGTGTAACTATCTATTCCCATGATATACAGGGCGAGGTTTCAATTCAAAACTAGCCACCCTTAATAACTTTTTAGTTATAGTAAATAAGATCTTGAGCAAAAACAGAATTTTAATAAAATACGAAAATGTTAAAAATTCACTGTGCCCACCCCAAAAGATAAGCCTAAACAAAACCCCCTAAAATTTATATGTTAACTTTTGCCCCCTTGTCACGAAATTCTTTGCCTGCCCTTACAAACCCCAATCCACACATATAAAATAACTTATAAATTAAAAAAAAAACTTTAAAAATTCACTGTGCCCAACTCAAAAGAAGTGCCTAAACAAAACCCCCTGAAATTGTTGTATTTATATGCTTCTTTTGGCCCTTTTATCACGAAATTCTTTGCCTGCCCTTGCAAACCCCTATCAACACAAAATATATAAACTAATACATTTTTATAAAATACGCAAATTTAATATTTTACACCAATAGATGTTTCTTAATAAGGCCCCCTTGAATAGTTTGTTTTTTGGTCCACTTTTAATGGTATTAGTAAACGAACTCTTTCCAAATTGCTTTTTAAAATGTCTTACAAATTACTTGTAAAAGTTTAAAATGTCCCTGAGTCTACTTGTATTTAAATCTTAATTTTTAATCGTGAGCTTGATAAATTGCTGTTAAAAAGATATTAAATTAAAACTATAAACCTTTTTATAAATAATTAACCAACTGTGCGCTCTAGCGGCCGACCGCGAACCTATATAATCTGTGGAACCTGTCTAGAAATTAGTATTAAATATTGATGCCAAAATAATAAAAATAAAATAATTAAAACATACAGTTTTGTGTCTTATGATAAGACTCTTATCCCATCGGCATTGCTTAATATTATTTAAATAACCCAAAAAATCACCCCTAATTTTTTTGTTAAAGAGTAACACAATTAAACTAATTCAAAACAAAACGGATTTGCAAAAATCATCACAGCACAATATATTTCAAAAATAACCAAAGAAATCGCCCCCTAACAATTTCCATTTAAATTTTTTAATTAAAAGAATTTAAAAATTATAAAATAATTATACAAATTATAATATATATTTATATATATAGTGTAAGTTACTATAGGAAGTATACTTTCTATTAATAATTATAATTTATACATTAATTTAAAAATCATTGTTTATTAAAAGTGATCGCCTAGTTTTAAGATTGTGAAATTCACGATTACTCCTTTTAAAGACGATTGCAAAAGGCGATCTTCATTTTCTGAAGACGATCGATTGCTTAGAATATACGATCGCCTGATTTGTATGACGATCGCGTATTTTTATTCACGATCGTCAACAAAAATAACAGGCGATCTTCTATTTTAAACGACCTTATAGGCGATGTCATCAATATTTTATTGACGATTTTTTAGACGATATCGTCTAAAAAATCGTCAATAAAAGAGGATCGTCAAACAAATTCTAGACGATACTTTCCCATGGGCACGTGCCTAGTTTGCCTTAGGGATAATCCGCCTCTGCCAGCCACAATTCCTAGCAGTGTTGCTGTTTGCGGGTATTTTACTTGAAAATCGTTTGCGGATAAAATTTTAAAGCGGGTGAGATCGGGTATTTTGCAAATTTCGATCAAAATACTAATTTCTAGACAGCTTTCACAGATTATATAGGTTCGCGGTCGGCCGCTAGAGCGCACAGTTGTTTAATTATTTATAAAAAGGTTTATAGTTTTAATTTAATATCTTTTTAACAGCAATTTATCAAGCTCACGATTAAAAATTAAGATTTAAATACAAGTAGACTCAGGGACATTTTAAACTTTTTCAAGTAATTTGTAAGACATTTTAAAAAGCAATTTGGAAAGAGTTCGTTTACTAATACCATAAAAAGTGGACCAAAAAAAACAAACTATTCAAGGGGGCCTTATTAAGAAACATCTATTGGTGTAAACTATTAAATTTGCGTATTTTATAAAAATGTATTAGTTTATATATTTTGTGTTGATAGGGGTTTGCAAGGGCAGGCAAAGAATTTCTTGATAAAAGGGCCAAAAGAAGCATATAAATACAACAATTTCAGGGGGTTTTGTTTAGGCACTTCTTTTGAGTGGGGCACAGTGAATTTTTAAAGATTTTTTTTAAATTTATAAGTTATTTTATATGTGTGGATTGGGGTTTGTAAGGGCAGGCAAAGAATTTCGTGATAAGGGGGCAAAAGTTAACGTATAAATATAACAAAAAGGGTTTTGTTTAGGCACATCTTTTGGGGTGGGCACAGGAAATTTTTAAAATTTGCTCATCTTATTAAAAATTTATAAGTTATTTTATACGTGTGGATAAGGGTTTGTAAGGGCAGGCCAAGCATTTCGTGATAAGGGGGCAAAAGTTAACATATAAATTTTAGGGGGTTTTGTTTAGGCTTATCTTTTGGGGTGGGCACAGTGAATTTTTAACATTTTCGTATTTTATTAAAATTCTGTTTTTGCTCAAGATCATATTTACTATAACTAAAAAGTTATTAAGGGTGGCTAGTTTTTAATTGAAACCTCGCCCTGTATATCATGGGAATAGATAGTTACACAGCATAGAAATTGCTCTGTAGTTTTGAACTACGCCCGGATTACCTTTTTTTAGTATAGGGCATACTCTAGCTATTTTCCAAATTTTGGGAAATCTCGAAGAAGATAGACAAAGATTGGAAATATGTATAAGGGGATTAACAAAAACTTCCATACAGTCTTTAACAATAAAGCTAGAGATTCCGTCAGTGCCTGCAGTAGGTTTGTTAGTTTTTTAGTAGCCTTTATAATATCAGTCTCAGATACAGTTCCTTTGTTAATGTTACCAGGGTCGGACTGGACAGGGCGGCGCACACTGGTCGGAAATAGCTGTTTTTGTCCAAAAACCTCTTTATGGTTTAAACTGACAATTTTTTTATGAAACTATATGTAAATGGGGGTGCTAAATCCAATGGAAAAGTTGTCAATTTGATATTATTAATTAATATTTTAATATATAATATTTTATTTAATTTTAAACAGTTTTTACTACATAACAAGGAGTTTATTGTAAATAATTAATATTTTTGCCGTAAGGAATCACTAATTCTGCCATATTTCACTATAGTATACGTAAAATAAAACTAAATATATTTTAATTAGAGATTAAAGGTACTTATTTTAATGGGGTGTCTTCACTAGGTTTATCCTCTTCCGGTAATGTTGTTATATGTCTTTTAGCTGCCATCGATCTAGTAACAGCTAGGGCTAAGGAGTTTGAACAAGAATTTTTTTTAAATTGTCGATGGTTACCGAGATAAAGCGTCCGCGCTTACGTTTAATAAACTGCGCACCACTCAATGTGTCGCGACCAAAAAGTTCGTCCTTTTTCAAAACGACATAACTTTTTTGTTTCTTAAACGATTTTATTTTGGTCTGTAATGTCTGCTAGCGTCATCCTCTGGCAATTCATTCTATAGGTATGAGGGTCAGGGTTCTTTAAGTAAATTTTCTACAGGGTGTTATGTAAAACGGTGAAAAATTTCAATAACTTCATCCAAGCCCCGTTTGTAAAATAAATATTTTTTTCTCGTTTTTATTTTGAAATAATGAAGTACTAGGTCTTAGCTTAAACAGTTTTTAAAATTTTTCGAATTGAAATCCTAACAACTAAAATATGAGGTTTTTTTTCAAAAGAGTACATTTGACGCTTTTTTGTAGGCAATACAATAAGTCTTTTTAAGAACAAAAAGATAAGATGGTAAAAGATTGTTCCTTAAATAATTCTGAACAAGCGACAAGCAACAAACTTCTTTTATTTTCAGAGGGGCCTAAGCAAAGACCACTTTTTCAAAATGACATTTTGGTGAAAATTTGCAAAAACTAAACCTAAACCGATATTTACGTTCGTTACATGTTTTCTTCATATTTTTGACCTCCTGATTGTGATTCAGTTGTCAAATTTAAGTTTTAGATCAAACCAAAATCACCAGGAATCAAAATTTGAAAACAATATTTAATCATATTTACGATTAAAATGCAAATTTCCGAATTCAATTTTTGGGCGAAATTACTGCAATTTGTTTGGGTGGTTAGGATAATGTTACATAACTTATAAGTTATGTAACATTATCCTAACCACCCAAACAAATTGCAGTAATTTCGCCCAAAAATTGAATTCGGAAATTTGTATACATTTCGGAAATTTGTATACATTTACAATGCGCACTAGTTGCGTAACTTGTCACTGATAATTACCTACCTAATTGGTAATAAGGTTAAATAAAAATATTTTTGTTTATTTTTTAAAATTTTATGCGAAGATATAATAATAATTAAAACTACAACATTCAACAGAAAAATTTAACAAACAATAACAATAATAAATTTTAATATTTCGTTGGCCCTCCCCTAACCCTTAATAATTCATTAACCCTCCTGGGCATTCCCTCGACCAAGTTACTTGAAAAGTCCTGGGGTATGGCTTCCCATTCTTCCTGAATAGCATTCACCAATTCATCCAAGTTGTCCATGCGTCCTTCCCTCTCTTCCATCTTAAGTTTCATCCTGCTCCACACATGCTCAATAGGATTCATATCCGGGGACAAAGGTGGCCAATTCATTCTCTCAATATCGTGGTCCCTTAAAAACTCATTTACTATATTGGCGCGGTGCGGACGGGCATTGTAGTCCACCAACACCAAATTATTGGCAACGAAATTGAATTCGGAAATTTGCATTTTAATCATAAATATGATTAAATATTGTTTTCAAATTTTGATACCTGGTGATTTTGGTTTGATCTAAAACTTAAATTTGACAACTGAATCACAATCAGGAGGTCAAAAATATAAAGAAAACATGTAACAAACGTAAATATCGGTTTAGGTTTAGTTTTTGCAAATTTTCACCAAAATGTCATTTTGAAAAAGTGGTCTTTGCTTAGGCCCCTTTGAAAATAAAAGAAGTTTGTTGCTTGTTGCTTGTTCAGAATTATTTAAGAAACAATCTTTCACCATCTTATCTTCTTGTTCTTAAAAAGACTTATTGTATTGCCTACAAAAAAGCGTCAAATGTACTCTTTTGAAAAAAAACCTTATATTTTAGTTGTTAGGATTTCAATTCGAAAAATTTTAAAAACGTTTTAAGCTAAGACATAGTACTTCATTATTTCAAAATAAAAACGAGAAAAAAATATTTATTTTACAAACGGGGCTTGGATGAAGTTATTGAAATTTTTCACCGTTTTACATAACACCCTGTAGGAAATTTACTTAAAGAACCCTGACCCTCATACCTATAGGATGAATTGCCAGAGGATGACGCTAGCAGACATTACAGACCAAAATAAAATCGTTTAAGAAACAAAAAAGTTATGTCGTTTTGAAAAAGGACGAACTTTTTGGTCGCGACACATTGAGTGGTGCGCAGTTTATATTCGATTTCAAAATCATATTCCTCAAGATCTAAACGCATTCTAGTCAACTTTGAAGATGGGTTTTTCATGGCAAATAGGTAAACCAACGGTTTGTGGTCAGATTTTACTAAAAATTTTTGTCCGTAGAGATTAGGTCTGAAATCGCCCAATGAATGGCTGCTAATTCCTTTTCAATAGTAGCTTTATTTATTTCACCCTTTGTAAATGTAATTTTGGGGCATACGCTATTGGTAAATCTTGACCGTTAAAATGTTGAGTATAGCGCCACACGCTTCTTTCGAGGCACCAGTAGTTAGGATGAATTGTTTTTTGAAATCTGGGTACTAAAGTATTTTAGGTTCCATAAGAGTATTTTTAAGTTTTTTAAACGATTGTTGGAAATCTTCGGACCAGTGAAATTTAATATTTTCTCTTGTTAGTTTATTTAATGGTTTACATAATTCTGCAAAGTTAGGAATAAATCTGCGATAATAGTTGCAAAAGGCAACAAACCGTTTTACTGCATAAGCATTGTTGGGAGTTGGATAATTTGTAATCGTGTCGTATTTCGAGTCATCTGGCAAAATACCACATCTAGTTATTCTGTGTCCTAGGTATTGTAAAGATTTCTCCTTACACCAGGTTCGTAAAACAAGTTTTATGAAAAATTAATAAATGAACTATTTTGTGACTCTGGCTCGTGATCGTCTTATCAAAATTTGGACCTCTACGTTGTGTTTACTTACGTGTTTTATTAAATACATTGCTTTAAGAATCATACTTGGGAGACTTATGTATACAAAAAATAAAATACAGTGTTTTGTTTACCCCAATTTAATTTACTTTACAAACAAAAAAAAACACAAGGGGTGGCTCTTAGGGAGATACGACCAGGGAAAAAGAGCTTGAGAAAAAACCCTGTTCGGCTATGAAGTAGCAAAGGATTACACGATTAGGCATGGTTTCTTAAAAAGTTTATGCAAATCAAATGGAATGACACGACGCTCGTTACACTATCTACCCCTACGGGTTCAAAAAAAATAGGAAAAACTTTGTTAGTTTAACAGGGCAGTTAACTGCTAGTCTGTCAACGTTAACGTTGCCCTGTGGAGAACGAGGTCCGCACTGGAAACAACTCTCGTAAAGATGCCGTTTCGGGGTAAAAGTTGCGATGCCACCTAGAGAACCTAGGTGACCAGTTACCCCTCACGGAGGAGAGTATTTTAGTATCTACTGCAAACTACGTACTAAGAAAAAGGAGCATTCAAAGTTTAAAATTAACGGTCAATACTCCCTTTTAAGCAACGAAACGTCCTGTATTACACTGATATTTGTTTTAAAATTACCGCAAAAATGCATAATCGTGTTGAGGGAGGGTCTAAACATTTGAGTAGTGTACAACTAAATTAAGCCTAAGACAATAAAAGAAAGGAATATAAATTTTTACATTTAGCAGTAAACTTAAAAGGTAAAAACATTCTATAAAAATAGCTAAAACAAAAGGGGTTAATATCGAGTAAAATTCACTAAAAGTAGTAGTGCAAAATAACTAATGCTCAGTTTATTTAAATCAAAATCGTTCTACGTTTAGTGGACTTTTCTACAGGATTGGGCTACTAAAATTAAGAACTAACCTGGGAGAATACACAAACACTCGTAACAATTGTTTAAACAGAATTTTACAATAATTTTGGTTTTAGCAAAGATTCTCGAAAACGATGCGTTCTCTCACACTTCGGAAAACTTTCTGCCCCCTTCTTTGCTCCCCTCTACCAGTTTCAATCTTGTTTTCGCCTCATCTGGCCAACAGAATTTTTCCCATCTCAGGCAAAATTCCGGTCTTCCAGGAAACTTTATAATTTCTTTACCTCTACGGCCGTTTTGTTACCTCTTTTGCAAAGATTTTTACATTTTACAACACAATTTAGAAATTCCAAACTTATTTAAAAATAAATTTGTAAAACGTATTAAAATACTGAACCATTACAGTATGTTACCTCATTCTGAAAGAATCTGCATTTTTCGGGATTTAATTTGACATTGTACTTTCTACATGTTTCTTAAGGAGCTTTTAAACAACCAATCTATCAAATCATCCATATACAAAAATGCTTTTTCCGGTGTTATACCAGACATGGACATCATTCTTTGAAAGCTGTTTGGACTAACCTTTAGACCGAATGGTAATCGGGTAAATCTATAAGATCCTGATGATGTGCTGAAAGTAGTTACGTCTTTTGAAAATTCTTCTAATGCTATTTGGTGAAAACCCGCCTTTAGGTCTAGTACTGAAAACCATTTAGCTCTTCCCAGCTGATCTAGGATATCATCTATTCTAGGCAAAGGAAATGTATCTGCTATTAAGTATTTATTTAATTGCCTGTAATCGATTACTAATCGCCATTTCTTCTCTTTATTTGTAGATTTTTTAGGAACCAAAACATTTTACTAACTTGCTTATTAATTCCCGCACTTTGCACAGGTGGAATGCGATAGTTCTTGATATAAACTGGTCTCTCATTTATTAGTCCAAATTTTTTGTTTGTAGAAATTATTTGTAGTAAGCTTATCGATCTTTAATCCGAATACATCTGAAAATTCTGTACATAATTTTACGACTTCATTACCATCGGAGGAATATTTTTATTAAGTTCTTGCAACAGACATTTTTCTCTATTCGAATTGTTGATTTCTGTTGTATATATGTTAAATTCACTTAATTTTGACTTCTTAATATTGCTGTTTCTAATTCTTAACACTTTCAAATGTTGTATTTAGTATCTTAACAAATGGGATACGATGCTTCCGGCTATAAAAACTCCTTTTGCTATTTCTTCATTCAAAATTACGGCACCTTCTTTAGTATTATTAAAATTGATTATTTTGCGGATTACTTCGCAACGAGGTGGGATGATTAACATGTCTTCTTCGGGACTATTATAGATTGGTAATGTGGTTCTTCCCCTTTTGATCTTAGGGTCATAGTCCAATCAGAGTAATCTAACCGACATTGGTATGTAGAAATATAATCTCTACCTAAAATTCCATCGGTTGGGATGGGGAAACAACGTGAAAATTGTGTTGTATTTTATAATTATTTACATGAATAAGTATACGTTTCAGTTGTTCCTAACGAGTTGGTACAACCATTCGTAACGCCTTTAATTTTACTAGCTTTGGATCTGTTGAGGATTGCTTCGAATTTATTTTTGTCCTTTTGAACAAAGAAATGTCAGCACCGGTATCTACTAAAAGAATCACTGTTTCGTTTTTTGTCATGTCGGTTTGACAGCAATAAAATTTGAAAGTGATAGGTCCAAATTGTACACTTTTAAAATTCCCCCAATGAACCCAATTGGTTATCTTGTATCTTTGTTAAGGCTTTTACTGTAGTTTTAGCGGCGTAGGCCTCAGCTACGGCTACAGGAACAACTTCGCTTTAATAAGCTCTTCGAAGCCTTGTGGCAAGGGCATCTTCTTCAGCATCCTTTTGAGATTATTTCAAAGCTAATAGTTAAGCACTTACTAGTTCCGAACTTTTTGGTTTGATATTGCCTTTTAATTTTTCAATAATTGTCGCAATTTTCTCGCCGTCTGATATTAAATCATGAGCTTTTCCTGTGAGTCGCGTCTTGCTATACAAGCTTCATGTCCTTGCGAGTTTTCTTGCAACAGTTCCAAGGCATCTATAAAGGACTGCAATTTATCCGGCGCACCATCTAAGTCGGTTGGCAAAACTTTTCCAGCGAAGTTAAACATTTCTATTTTTGTCATTGCCATCTTGATAGTAAGCACTGCTTTTTCTTCCTCCGAATCGCTATCGTCAGTACTAATACCAGACTTCTTGGGATATTGGGATCGATTATTTCGAAGCAAGACGTTGATACTTTAAATGTAACATTTAATACTTGATATGAGCGAATTATTCTATCCCTTATATATATATGTGCAAAGTTCGTATTACGTTTACTTAATATAGTCTCCCAATTTTTGTTCATTTATTTTATTAAGTTATATACAATTATTTAATAGCAAAACTACATACATAAGGTAAAGCTATTTGACCTACTCAGATTTTATAACTAGTACGCCATTTAATTTAAAATTTATAAATAATTTAATTTAACTTATATAAATAATTATATATTATAATTATATATTTTTAATATACATAATTATTATTATTATATATTTTAATTTAAATTTTTCAACTACTTTAATATTATGCATTAATCTAATTTAGAACTTATATTTCAATATAATTATATATTAGGTGTTTTCGCGGTGCTAATCCCGAACTAGTTCGGACATCCTAGACATGCGCATTTTATTATTTGTCATGTGCACTTTACATTTTTAACCCCAAATTTTAAAAAGCGCATGCCTAGGATGTCCGGAATTAGTTCGGGATTAGCTCCGCGAAAATAGATATTGTATTACTATATTATAATATTTAAATTTTATAAATAGGTACTTAATTTAATAACGCAATAACATATTTTCACTTTGTCAGCCCAAATAATGTTCTAATTAATAACTGGACACAAATAGATTGTATATTTCACAATCAGCAAATATAAAATGTACATTACATACCAGGCAACATTTCTTGGGTCGTTGTCCTTCGTCTGTTGGCCTAATTATCTCCTGTTTTGTTATTTTGCGATGTTTAACCTCTGGGGCTCCTGGATTGAATTGATGAACTGATTCGGACTGGCTTTTGGGCTTCTTAAATGTCTGCAGCTTGGTTTCTCAGCATCATACTACGGGTGAGGTTTCTTTTCATACTTCTTATTAGTGCTTTTCTTAATTTTAACCCCAGAATTGTTATGATGGCACCAACAGTTACATATGCCAACATTTTTATATCTAATGGCACTTGGACTTCGTTCTCTTTTACAATGAAGTTTGAATTTACCACTCCAGTATCTGTCACTTCACTGTGTTTCGAATTTGTCTTGCCCATTTTTCTCCTTTTTACTTAAAACTTGACTTAACTTCTCGCACTGGAGCTGGCAGGATCGCCATGTAAGGCTGGGCACTTGGAATATACTCGTAAATACTTTTACAACCTTCTATATTAATAGCTGTTAATAGCTGTTTCCAAATAATACATATTGACAACTCAGCAATTGCCACGTAACAATATTAAATACTATTCACCAATGACGTTGCACTACAAATGTCATCCAAGACCTCCTAGGCGCCGGGGTCGGATTCAAAGATAATACCCCCCATAGATTGGAAACTCTCCCACCACTGCCCTCTAGAGCTACAATACCTAAACCATATCTATTTGTAAATTGCAGACATCTGTACAAACGCTATTTGCAAATGTCAATGTCAATCATAATTATTGATGTCGATCATAATTATTGAATTATTAAAAGTGATAAAACGTGTTAATGGTTTTGAAATGTATTGTTGTTGGGTGCGGAAATGTAACCAATTTGTAAGTATTGACTATCCTGCCGTCCTAAGCCAAAAAGACGCATCTCATTATCTACCCTGCTTAAAATACCCCATAGAGACCTATACAAAATAATCTATCGGGCGCTACCGGATTCAATATGTGTATTTGTCCATGGTTTTTTCCGGATACAGCCCGATAGGGAAATGTATAGGAAATTACCTATAGGCACACTATAACTTTTACATTTTCCCTATTGAGACCGATAGCAAATAACTCAATGAAGGATATATAGGGATATCCCTATAGAGCAACCATAAAACATTTAACAAAATTTTATTAAAACCTATGGGGTCCTATAGGGAAAAAACTAATTTCTACATTTATATGTATTTTCCCCATTGAAACCGATAGCAAATAAATCAAGGGTGGATATCCCTATAGAACAACCATAAATCTTAACTATGGGTCCTATACAAACCGATACACCCTATAGAAACACCATACATCGTGATACAAATATCTATCGGTTTGAACAGGGTCTCTATGGGGTATTTTAAGCAGGGTATACATGCATTTTTAAGTACTATATAGCTCTTAAAAATAAATTGCTAATTAAATTGAACATATCATGAAAAAACAATAAAGTGCTAATTTATAAAGTAAAAATGTGGAGTTGCGTCTTTTTGCCTTAGCACGGCAGTATCGCTCTAGCGTAAAAATACTGTTTGTTAATTATTTAGGATTGCTTGTTTAATGGTAATTTAGTCCAGGCCAAGTCCAGGCTACTTATGGTTTTTCCAAAAACAAGTGCTGGCAAGATGGATTTTTCACGGTTGGTTAGAACTTGCCAAAAGTCCACATTCAAAAGCCTTGTACAAATTCCTATATGTTAAGTTTAAAATCGTGTAATTAGCCTGGAATAAATTATCAAATTTTGCAATATTTTCTTATTATTGAAGAATTAAGACTAATTTTTTTTAGGTTTGCACTCCCCAAACAAAAACATATTCATGATATTAATTTACATTTTACAGCTGACCCAGACTTACCATAACTGTATACCGATTATTTATATAATAAGTACATATACATATATGTATGTATATGTATGTATTTTATTTTTACTATATTATTACTACAATAAATAAACAGTCAGGTTCCAGCTCTTAACAAGTCATGACGCGTAGTGCAGCGAGAGCTTTTAAAACGTAAAAGTTTAAAGTTTAAAACCTACAAACAATTTTCATAAAGTGCAAACTAAAATAGTGTAACGGTCAATAAAAAGTGAAGTGTTAAGTGATATGAAAGAGTTAAATGACAAGTTTCAGCTTCTGGTCCTAAAGGTATACCACCTTTCATTAGACGCTTTTCACTAGAAAAACAAAAGAGGTCAAACAAGGGGAGAAGTGGCCATCCGCAAAAAAAAATTGCAAATTAAACATGACAGATATCTTTAAAACCCTAAGAAAGGCACACTGCTTAAACTCTGGGAAAAAAACAATAAACTTTAAACATTAGAAAGACAATACTAACCAAACACCATAAATAATAAAGAAAAAAGACAAAAAATAAAAAAACAAAACTTCCCAATCGAACTATCGCTGTGTAGGACAATAAATCTGTCAACAAACGCGTAACGCATGAAACCCAAACGAGACCAATAATAAACATTTGACACATAGATAAACCAACACTCAATAAATTATTATAACCCTAACATAGTAAAAACAGCATAATAATCAAACTCTATTGGATTTGTAAACACATTAGATAACAGAATAATTGCGCTTGACATTTGTTTAACTAATAAATAAATGCAATACCTAATTTTGGAATTTAAGAAAAAAAGACAAAACTCTACAACAAAACGTGCTTGGGCAACACAATAACTAAAAAAATTTTTTCGGCCTCAAGACTGAAGACACATATGCAGGAACAATCCTACTTGGACACGAACAATAACGACAAAAACGATGACCAAGACGTAGGCTTCTGCAGCAAAATAACTACTCCATACAGTAATCCCAAATGTTTTGAGTAATACTAACTGCCTGGTCTAGGGGGGTCCCGCGTCGTACTTAGATTTAAGTCGGCGTAATTGTCCCCCAAACACCAAACTGTCTATCCCTCCCGTCCGACCTCCTTCATTACCCTACTGGACGCATAGCCTCGGCTCGGCGAACCCGGGAATGGCTACTAAAACTATTGGAATTTCGCTCTCGAGCCCTAATTAGGGGACAATACGGGACGCAATGGACATTCGCAACCAGCAAACACAGGTGAAGCCGCGCCGTTGCTGGTGCCGAAAGAAAATCGGCGCAAGGAAACAGAGGTCTATGCGGGGCCCGGGAGTGATGAGGCAATGGGGCCGGTTATACGTCTCTTATACTCATACTCATACTCGTTATTACTAAAATAAATAAATCTTTTATTCATACTTGTTTTATTTAAAATACAGCAGTAAATACAATATATAAAGGCACCCAACGAAGCAACAACATTCAAATATGGCGCCAATATATGTTACAGAAATGTACTTCAATTTTTGGAATTGCCTAGGTATTGTAGACCTAGATGGCGTCACCTTAACTTTACCTATTGCCGCTAGCGCTAGTGTAGTTTCCAATCTATGGGGTGTATTATCCACCAAACACAGGCAATGCTGTGCAGTGGCGGGATACGTAAGAGAACTGAAAGGGGGTAAAATAACCCTGGGAAATCAGTGTAAGGCGTTGACGATGGGGCCAGTGATACGTTTCTTATATTCATATAATATTCTTTAATTTTTATTGTAGATTAGTTCAAAGATAGGAATAATAACAAATTTGAGTTTCTCCTGTAAAAAGAGATTTGATTTTATTATTTACAAATTATAAACACAAGTTACAAATATTACCTGTAAAAAGAGAACCAACATTAAATGTCCATTATTCACTATGCGATTTCCCTAATTACTTTTTAATCAATTTCTACAATAACTAAAACGATAGTTTAGTTTCTGACAATTTCTGACAGTTAACTTTTCCCTGCTTTATTTAAACAGTGCACTCTTAATCTACACTTAATTAATAATTCAAAAAGAAGTACCATGTACTTTCTTTACATTCATAATCAACAATAAAAGAATAAATAATTAAAAAATTGATCAACACATTTTTAGCAATACAGACATATCTGCAAAATGCATGCACATATTTTCAGCAACACAGACATATCTAAAAAATTGATGCACACCTTCTTCGGCAACACAGACATATCTACAAATAGTTCTTATCCAAAAAGAGAATTTTCTAAAATTTAATTTTTAACTGGCTTAGAATTTTAGTGTGGTTCTTCCTTTGCAAAGAAAATACTGTAAGTTAATATAATTTTACAAATATGTGAGAATTATTATTATTCAAAAATCTTTGGCGGTCATTATCTCGTAATGAATGTTTTACTACTTATGACACTGTTGTCGCCCATGTGCGATATATTAACGATGTAAATCTAATTTCTCTAAGTGAAATATCCAATTATCTAAACAGTAAAATTTGCATTGTTTAATTTATTATTAAACTTGATAAAAGGTTATAAAAAAGTTTTGCAAAGTTTCGCTTTAAGTTCCAGCTTAATCAATAGCATTGAATATTGGTTTTACCTGGAATTTACTTTTTTCTCCACATACTTCCACATTTAAGTATTTTCGTCTTTATTTTCAAGTCGTGGAGCTTAAAAGTGTACCATATGAATGTGAATTATATTTAGTCTTAAAAAAAAGAACGTTTTTACAAGTATTCGCCAATAAAGTGTTATAAACGATTATATGAATACATTTTAAGCAGTTTATACACTTAAGCCCTCTGCACAACAGCCCGGTAGCGGGAACGGAAAACTAAACGGTAAAGGTGGGATCTCTCCCACCTTTATTGTGAGGATTCCCGTTCCCGTTACCGGGCTATTGTGCAGCGGGCTTTACACTTTGTATTTAATGTTTAATGTTTAAACCCATTTTTTTAATAAGGTACTTTTACAGAAATACAAACTCGTGGCATTAAATGGCCTCCGTACCCTGTTGCCAAATTTCGGTAAAATAGAAAATGTTCGGTATATCAACTGGTATATACTTAATTTGGTAAACATCTGTATAAAACAGTGGCGCCCTCATCATAGAAACAGTGAACAGGATTGTGTAACTGTATTGGTATACAAGTCGAATTGACCTCCTAGCTGCTTTCCAATTGGTTTTTCGAATGCGGCTCCGATATCGGGGGCGCGTTCTTCACAAAATATATTTCGGATGTGTATTAGCAATTTTGCACACACACACACATTAGGGTGGTCCTTATTTAGGGTGTGTTCGAATTTTTCTTCACGATAGTCCTAAATAGGTTCCAAATATATAAAAAAAATTAAGCCGGCCCCCCGACAGCCAAAGTTTTAAATGGAAATAATATGGGAAAAGTTCTGTTATTACTTTGGATTTTTTTAAGTCATGAACTAATAAACGGATTATATAGAAGGATAAATATTCTTGTAACAAATTTAACGCTCTACAAAAAAGGTTTCTTGTGATTTTTTGCTAACTTGACTGGTTCAAAAGTTATTTGTGGTCAAAGTTCTAGTCAATTCCATGGTTTTTCCATTTTTATTGTGGTTTGATGATTCAAAAATGTAAAAAGGGTTATAATTTATATTCTAGATGACTTTTCTTATCTTGACGTTTGCTCTAAAAAGAAAAATATTTATTGATTAAATATTATTAAAATTTCAATGGATTAAAAAAAATACCAGATGGTAAGGCGGTCGCTTGGCATGCTAGAGGTACCGGGTTCGATACTACTAGAAGTAGTCGAACTTTTTTTATTTTATAAATTTGTTGATTCTTTGTTAAAAAGTTTTGGGTTGGTTGGTTTTTTTGTTTTAGTTTTATCGTAACATAACAAATCTTAAAATTATGACGTCACTCGGGACTAAACTTAAGTCCCGCCTCGGGACGGGAGCCACAGCAATGTTTTTATTAAGAAGTTTGAATTTATCAAAATTTTTACCAATTAAAATCAAAATCTTTTAACAATACCTATGTCCAAAATATCTTGCGTATCCCAAAATTTTAAAAACCCTTAAAAGTTACGACAGTGCAAAAAAAAAATGGTGTAACTAACTTTTTAGGGTCACGAATACCCTGAAAGTTTTCTAAAAAAATAGAACCATCTAAAATATAAATTATAACCCTTTTTACATTTTTGAATCATTAAACCACGTTGAAAATGGAAAAAAACAGAATTGACTAGAACTTCCATTTTGACCTCGAATAACTTTTGAACCAGTTAAGTTAGCAAAAAAATCACAAGAAACCTTTTTTGTAGAGCGTTAAATTTGTTACAAGCATATGTATCCTTCTATATAATCCGTTTATTAGTTCATGACTTAAAAAAATCCAAAGTAATAGAACAGAACTTTTCCCATGTTATTTCCATTTAAAACTTTGGATGTCGGGGGGCCGGCTAAAATTTTAAAATTAAGAGCTCCAATTTTGCACCTTATTTTTTTTATATATTTGGAACCTATTTAGGACTATCGTGAAGAAAAATTCGAACACACCCTAAATAAGGACCACCCTAATATATATATATATATATATATATATATATATATATATATATACAGGGTGTCCGGGAAAAGGAGGTCAATCCGTTAACCATATATTCCTTGAGTTAAAACAATAAGACTTTCATAATACCATTTTTCAATTTAGAGCTTCATGTTCGATATACAGGGCGACAAAGTTTGAAATTTAAAACTGATTTTTTTTAATAATTCGAGTAATTGATAAGATATTAAGTTTAAATTCGGTACACTACTTCAACATAAATAGTTAAATTTTTTGGGACCAACAAAACAAAAAACAATTGTTAAATAATCAAAATAGGGGGTCCAGTACTCACTGACTCCCCCTATTTTTTAGTACGTGCGCCAATGACTTCCAAACGGTATTTTTTCAGGTAATCATTTATTGTTAAAAAAAATTTGTTTCTTATAAAATTTAGATAAAATGATTTGTTTTAGAGATAATTTGTAAAGTATGGGTCAGTCCATATCAAATCAACCAAAGGTTCTTCCCCCACCATCTCCGATTTTGATCATTTTTGGTAAATTTGTTTACCTCACTAAAAAACTCAAAAATCCCAAATATGAATTTTTTTTGATAGGTGGTTTTTGTTTTATTGATTTTTGAAAATCAAAACATTCCGATAAATTTGGGTCTTGCAAGTACTTACAAAAATAGCGATATCTCGTAAACTATTAAAAGTAGAAAGGTGAGTGATGGCTTATTTTAAAGGCCTATTAGAGAACTTTTTTATGATATACCACATGACCTACATTTTTTCAAAAAAAAAATAAATTCTGAAAATTTTATATGGACTGACCCATACTTTACAAATTATCTCTAAAACAAATCATTTTATCAAAATTTTATAAGAGACAAAACATTTTCAACAATAAATGATTACCTGAAAAAATTCTGTTTGGAAGTCATTGGCGCACGTACTAAAAAATAGGGGGAGTCAGTGAGTACTGGACCCCCCTATTTTGATTATTTGACAATTGTTTTTTGTTTTGTTGGTCTCAAAAAATGTAACTATTTATGTTGAAGTAGTGTACCGAATTTAAACTTAGTATCTTATCAATTACTCGAATTATTAAAAAAAATCAGTTTTTAATTTCAAACTTTGTCGCCCTGTATATCGAACATGAAGGCCTAAATTGAAAAATGGTATTATGAAAGTCTTATTGTTTTAACTCAAGGAATATATGGTTAACGGATTGACCTCCTTTTCCCGGACACCCTGTATATATATACAGGGTGCTTCATAATATATGCGCAGGACTTCAGGATGTGATAGCTCATCCAAAAAGATGAAAAAAGTCGCCATTAACTTACCCTCTAAAATGCACAATTTTCGAGATACAGGGTGTTGAAATTTTAGAAAAAAAATCGTTTTTTTCGATTATCTCTGGAACCGTTTGTCGTACAAAAAACAGCTTTTGTAAGCATTTTCTACTCATAATAAGCTATGTTTTGTGCCAGAAAAATTTTTTTTTCCTCATAATTGGTGGAGATTTTGAAGGGCTAGCGGGTGTTTTTCTCCTCAACTTCAACGCCCCTGAGAAAAGTACGATTTTGAGAGACCCATTCGAACGGCCAATGTTTTCTACACAAAAAAGGTACTCTTGGTCAAAAGCTCTAAAATTGACCGTTTTCGAGAAAAATCAACTTTTATGTTTAAAAACATGGTCAATTTTTTGAAAAAAAAATTTTATTACTAATTAAACAAAATTTATTTTAACGTCAGAAAAAGTAACAAAACCAAACGATAATTTCAAAATTAAAAAAAAAAATAAAAAATGATTTTTTACACAAATGCTGAAATGTTCGAAATGCGTTACCTTTACGGTTTGGAGAATTTAGCAAAGACAACTTTTGAATCATTTTTTATTTTGCAATTATGGTTTGGTTTTGATACTTGTTCTAACGTTAAAATAAATTTTGTTTAATTAGTAAAAAAAAATTTTTTTTTTTTTTAATTAACCATGTTTTTAAACATAAAAGTTGATTTTTCTCGAAAACGGTCAACTTTAGAGCTTATGACCAAGAGTACCTTTTTTGTGTAGAAAAAATTGGCGGTTCGAATAGGCCTCTTAAAACCGTACATTTTTCAGGGGCGTAGAAGTTGAGGAGAAAAACACCCGCTAGCCCTTCAAAATCTCCACCAATTATGAGGGAAAAAAATTTTTCCTGGCACAAAACATAGCTTATTTTGAGTAGAAAATGCTTACAAAAGCTGTTTTTTGTACGATATACGGTTCCGGAGATATTCGAAAAAAACGAATTTTTTTCAAAAATTTCAACACCCTGTATCTCGAAAATTGTGCATTTTAGAGCGTAAGTTAATAGCGACTTTTTTCATCTTTTTGGATGAGTTATCACATCCTGAAGTCCTGCGCATATATTATGAAACACCCTGTATATTAGGGTGTTCCTTATTTAGGGGTCGGAAAAAATTTAACAGAGGCGCCCCCCAAATCGGTTCCAAATCATAAAAAAAAATTCCTGCAAAATTTTAGGTCAATCGGTCAAAGGGAACACGTGCCCCACAGGGCTTTTTTAATAAATAATTGAGAAAATTCGGAAGGCTGATATAACTCCGAAACGGTCCATCGTAGGAAAAAAAAGTGTATATAAATTTTATGTGTTTTTTTAGATGAACAACTTTCGTAATAACAGTCCTGCGTTAAAAAAATTTATTCGGGGTCAAAACGCGATAAAACGCTTTTTTGTGTACTTTAGCGCTACCTACTTTTTGAATTTTCTGTCCTAGAGCATCGACCCAATGACATAAATTGTAGGGGACAATGCACCCTACATTTTTTGTTGACAAATTTTTTTTCTTAAACTAACCGATTTTGAAAAAAATTAAATCCAAAACTTTTTGAGTTTTCACTAAAAACACGTTGTGCTCCGAAACTACGAAACGGTTTATCGTAGGAAAAAAAAGTTAAAATATATTTTGTAGTTTTTTTCAAGCTAATCAACTTTCCTAATGCCTTTGTCACAATAGTGTTAATGTTAATGGTAATGTTAATAAAGCATAGACAAATGCGTGTATCAAGGTAACCATCAACATTACCATCATTGTGAACGGATACACGCATATTTCTATGCTGACCCCTAAATAAGGAACACCCTATATATATATAATATATATTAGGGTGTCCCAAAAAAAAAGAATATATTTTTTTTTCTTGTCTCTTGTAAAAATATGTTACTTTATAATGCTGTAAGAGCCCTTTCAAAATATCAGCTCGATTAAAAATTTTGTAGGGGTCGCTCAAGATTTTTAAAAATTTTCAAAATCGTCAAAAATTGAATTTTTGTTTTATTTTAATTCTTTTTCTCGTCTCGATATTATTTTTTAGGTTGAAAATAATAAAAATTCTGTAAATTTTAAATCAATATTTTGATTTCTAAAGGTCGCTAAAAGTTCGTTGATATTTATATTCAGAGGTCGCTCGAAAACATTCAAAATACTCTACTTTGAAAGTTAAAAAAATCTTGAGCGACCTTTAGAAATTAAAATATCGATTTGAAATTTTCAGAATCATTATTATTTTTAAATTAAAAAATAATATCGGAACGAGAAAAAAAATTAAAGTTAAAAAAAAATCCAATTATTGACGATTTTGGTAATTTTTAAAAATCTTGAGCGACCCCTAAACATTTTTTAATGGTGCTGATCTTTTGACAGGGCTCTTAAAACATGAAAAACCAACATATTTTCACAAGAGACGAGAAGAAAAAAAATATTCTTTTTTTTGGGACACCCTAATATATATATATATATACAAGGTGTCCCTAAACTTAGTGGCATAAATTTAGGAGCAGATTAAGCAAGTCAAAATAAGATAAAAATCTAAATAAATATTTTTCCTAATTACGTATGTTTAAAAGATACAGGTGATAAAGTGTTACTTATCATATCAGCTTTTTTAATATAACTTCTACTGTGGTAGACTTGGAAAGGTGATATTTTGCGAACAGTCACCTACTACCAAAACACATATTCACACATAATTACAATTGTTTGAGTGAACACAGTGTCGTAGAAACAAGGGTTGCTTAAGCTTATTGTCCCATACAAACTTAGAGGTTAGGTTTTTATACCATTTGATGCAATTTTTCTATTACTCAGTTCGGCTACTATTAAAAAGGTGTACCTCTCAAACTTCGATAAAATAAACCGTTTCCGAGATATTCGAGATTACAATAATTGTTATATCGCATTAAAGGACTAAAAAATATATGATAACAAATTTTTTAATTGAAAAAACTACAATTTTTTTAATGTGACGTTCAGGGCAAAAAGTCTCGAGGCTCATGGAATTCCCTTTTTAGTTTTTCAATTAAAAAATAAAATTCAATTCATATACTTTTTAATCCTTTTAAATAATGCAATATAACAATTATTGTAATCTCGAATATCTCGGAAACGGTTTATTTTATCGAAGTTTAAAAGGTGCACCTTTTTAATGGAAGCCGAACTGTGTAATCTAAAAATTGCATCAAATGTTATAAAAACCTAACCTCAATTATAATTATGTGTGAATATGTGTTTTGGTAGTAAGTGACTGTTCGCAAAATATCACCTTTCCAAGACTACCATAGTAGAGGTTATATTAAAAAAAACTGATATGATAAGTAACACTTTATCACCCTGTATCTTGGAAACATAAGTAATTAGGACAAATATTTATTTGGGTTTTCGTCTTATTTTCACATGTTCAATCTTTTCCTAAATTTATGCCAATAAGTTTAGGGACACCTTGTATAACAAGCAAAACAAATTATGAAAAATTACTTTTCCTGTATATACCTAGCGCATGCTGAGTATAATTCATAAACTAATTATAAAAATATATTTACATTACGATAATTTTTAAGCGTTGGTAAGATAAATCCATTCCCAAAACTTGGCCACACTTATGGTATATACCATGGCAACACTGTTATGCACTTGCATAGTTCAGAAAAAAACCTTAAGGTTATAAATTTAAATTATGGCACTATGACATCAAATGCATTTCTGTGAAATCACCTGGACCTCACCTGGAGCTCATTAGCTAAATCATTGCTGAGCTCATCCTGAGTTCTTGATGAAATTAATTTCACAAATGATCTCATTAAGAACTCAGGATGAGCTCAGCAATGATTTAGCTAATGAGCTCTAGGTGAGGTCCAGGTGATTTCACAGAAATGCATTTGGTGAATGAATTAATTTCACAAATGATCTCATAAAGAACTCAGGATGAGCTCAGCAATGATTTAGCTAATGAGCTCCAGGTGAGGTCCAGGTGATTTCACAGAAATGCATTTGATGTCCTAGTGAGCTCACTATGAGCTCACGCGATGATTATCTGGGAACCAGTGGCGGCTGGTGGATTTTGGCACATCCATATATCAGTTATTAGACATGGGACCCACATCAAATTTATATGAGTTTATAATGACATTATATAGACAAGTTCTGCGCAAGCAGAATTTAAATTAAAGTTTGCGAAAAAAAGTTAGTTTTTAAGTGCAACCCTCCAAATTAAGATAATTCAAATTAAAGTGGTACAATATTTAATTCGCTGAAGTTTATCGAAAAATTTCAAATTTTATTAAAAAAATTCAAGAATTACAGGTTTTATACCATTTATAATTTTTTTAAATTTAGTAAAAGAAATAATAATAAAATTTGAAATTTGTTGATAAACTTCAGTGAATTAAATATTGTACCACTTTAATTTGAATTATCTTAATTTGGAGGGGCAGGAGGCTGGGGGTTGCACCTAAAAACTTACTTTTTTTTCGCAAACTCTCTCTTTCGTACCTTTAAGGTACGGTCTGTTTTGGGCGAGTAGTCGAGGCGATTAAACGCGGCGTTTAATCGCGCCAATAGGTTATATACACATATCATGGTGATAGTCTTGTTTAAGCGATAAGTCGATACAAGTCGCTACAAGACGACGCGTCTTGGGGCAAAATCGGTCGTGAGGCAATTTTTACGTGCGCGTTTAATTAAATGCGAAAATGAGCTCCAAAGGTAATCGACTTAGATTTTCCAAAACGGAAGACGAAAAATTGATTCACGAAGTATCAACGCATACAGCATTGTATAATTTAAATCATAAATTGTATGTCTCATTATCAGCGTATACGCTATATATATTAAAACACCCTTCCTTTCTTCTTTGAACAAACATTTTATGAACCTTTCTACGCTTTTTATGCGCTTTTAATGATAATAGCAAAATGTCATCATCTTCTGCTTCTTCCATAAGCAACTGTACTGCAAACACAAGTTCACTACTTGTCATTTTTGTCATTACTAGTCGATTACCGAAGCTGGCGACGTAAGGTAAACAGACCACTAGGTGCGATTAGGTGCGATTAGACGTAAGCGATTAAGCGCCGCGTTTAAACGCCTCGACTACTCGCCCAAAACAGACCGTACCTTTAATTTAAATTCTACTTGCGCAGAACTTGTCTATATATATATATATATATATATATAATGTCATTATAAACTCATATAAATTTGATGTGGGTCCCATGTCTAATAACTGAGATATGGGTGTGCCCAAAATCCACCAGCCGCCACTAGTTCCCAGTAAGAGCGTTAATTCAAAAACGAGGTAGGTATCTACAAGGCTCAGCTAACGCGATTTAACACATTTTTATATAACTTTCAAAGCTCTGACGCTTTACAATTAGAAACGCGATTAAAAAAAACTAGATAGTATATTTGACACATATAACGACATACAATGCGGGATAGAATTTGTAGAAGAGCAGACCTCTGAAGATGAGGAGAGCCTCAAATTTGAAAAACTCTTTTATGAATCTATCGATTAAGCAAAGGAAATATTAATTACATGTTCACAATCGCAAATACCCGCATATTTAAATACTTTGCCCTCTAACTCACCCTCAGACAATATCGCAGTTAAGTTACCAACAATAGAACTCCCGACATTCTTTGGATCCTATTGTCAGTGGACACATTTTGGCGAAACCTTTCAAAGCTTAATCGATAAAAACAAGCAACTTTCAAACATACAAAAGCTTCACTACCTGAAGTCTTTCCTAAAAGGTGATGCGGCTCCAACAGTAAGCTCGCTCGAAATAACAAATGATAACTACACAATTTCATGGGACCTGTTGAAGGAAAGGTACTTTAATAAAACGCTGTGGCTCCCGTCCCGAGGCGGGACTTAAGTTCAGTCCCGATTGACGTCATAATTTTAAGATTTGTTATGTTATAATAAAATAATAATAATAATAAATTGTACCTGTATACATGTTAAGGGCACTTTAGTTACGTCATAAAACCAAACCAACCCAAACTCAACAACACAACCCAACCGACCCCGCCCCATTGGGCCCCCCCCCGCCCCATTGAGCAAAAAACCCAACTAAAATGGGCAAATTTATGTTACGATAAAAATAAAACACTTTTTAACAAAGAAACAACAAATTTATAAAATAAAAAAAAATAAAAAAGTTTGACAACTTCTAGTGGGATCGAACCCGGTACCTCTCGCATGCCAAGCGACCGCCCTACCATCTAAGCCATCGAGCTTGACACAAATTATAAAATCTCGGGGAATAAAAACGGATTTACAGTGTGTGACGTCAATCGGGACTGAACTTAAGTCCCGCCTCGGGACGGGAGCCACATCGTTAATAAAAAGCTTATAATTTATTTACTTGTCAAAAACATCTTTGATTTACCTCAAATTAAAGGCGAATCGTATACTATATTACGCAAATTAATCGATAACTTTAATAAAAACTACAGTCTACAAGTCTTGGAGAACCCGCAGACCAGTGGGATACCTTACTAATATAAATATTATGCAGAAAACTAGACATTAAAACAAATCGTAAATGGAAAAAATTTTCATTAAAAAACAATTCTCCAAAAATAACTAAACTCATTGATTGAAACCGTCGATATGTTTTGGGCTGAAAAAAAATTGCAATCGGTTTTCTTTTCTTCTTTTGAAATGAAACAGTGGAATTGTCGCGCATTTTTTAAAGTTTAAGCTGTTAAGTAACGAGGTTTTAATTTCTCAGAATGATTTTTGTATTCATTTTTGGTGCAAAATTCCAAATGAATTGATTTAAAAAACATTTTGCTCGGTTATAAAAAGCTATTGGTTCTATAATTTTTTCTTCGTTTTATAAACTTGACCGATACGCGTTTCTTTTTATAACTATTCCACCGAGCGCAGTGGCAAAAACGTTCCATACCGCTTCGACTTTAAAACCTTGTTTATGATAAAGCAAATTGATTTGTATTTTTATGTTTATAAAAGAGAAGAAAGCATTGTTTGTATGTTTTGCTTGCCAACGTTTTTTATAATAAACGATATTAATTCTAAATCCAAGGATGGAATGGAAACAAATTAAACAAGGCAGCCGCTAGATGAAGTGACAATGGTTAACAGATGCATTTTCTGAAAGTTTTTGTTAAAAAATACAAACCTTATATCATCATAACAATTTATGAACCGTAATAATAGATATTAAAAAATATTAAAATAAAATTCTTTTAATAATTAAAATGCAGTAATTTAAAGTTAGAAATCTATTTTTGTGGATTTTTTTGCCCCTGGGATAGGTACCTTTACTGAATAATTTGAATTTTTTAATATTTAACCGTTATAATAGTTAATATTAAAAAATATTAAAATAAAATTTCTTTCATATATAAAATGAAGTAATTTAAAGTTAAAAAGCTATCTTTGTGGCATTTTTTGCCCATGGGATACCTTTACTGAATAATTGGGAACGTAAAATCCACGAAAGCACGGAATGCGCATGCTCGAATAGAATAAATAACTGCAACTGCAACTTAAATGTACTAATTTTTTATTTTATAATTTAAATATTATATTATGATATATTAGTTATTTATGTATTAAGGGCATAATAAGGTTTTTATGGTCCGAGGCGCTATTTCGAGCCCGAGCGCGTTAGCGTCGTAGGACCATAAAAACTAGTTATGCCAGCAATGCATACAAAACTTTATGCACGATTAATATATTATTTTTTTTAATACATTATTGTTTTTAAAGACGTTTACGTCAAAGAATTTTTGTTATAATTGTCATATTATAATGTCATCGTGCATAAATATTATTGTTTTTAATTTTTGACGTTTCATTATAGCCCGCTGGGTCATAATAACGCCCGCGGGCTATAAAAAGACGTTTACGTCAAAGAATTTTTGTTATAATTGTCATATTATAATGTCATCGTGCATAATAGTTATTTATGTATTAAGGGCATAATAAGGTTTTTATGGTCCGAGGCGCTATTTCGAGCCCGAGCGCGTTAGCGCGAGGGCTAGAAAAGTGTCGTAGGACCATAAAAACCAGTTATGCCAGCAATGCATACAAAACTTTATGCACGATTAATATATTAATATTTTTAATATATTAATGTTTTTAAAGACGTTTACGTCAAAGAATTTTTGTTATAATTGTCATATTATAATGTCAACTGACATCAGTCAGTTTTAAAGTTTAAAGATGAATGAAATTGAGGAAGCAGCTGAAAAGGCGAAAAATTGCGGCCTGCTGCCGGAAAAATCAAAATCTTTATACGAAAAAACTTACTTCGAATATATCAAATGGTGTAACATTGTTGTTTTTAATGTTTTTAATTTTTGACGTTTCATTATAGCCCGCTGGGTCATAATAACGCCCGCGGGCTATAAAAAGACGTTTACGTCAAAGAATGTTTGTTATAATTGTCATATTATAATGTCATCGTGCTAAAAAGTTATTTATGTACCAAGTCATTAAAGTGATTCTTTATCAAACGAGTCTAAGATGATAAGCAGAGCGAGCGAGGCGAGTAACATACGAGTTCGATAAAAACACTTTACTAACGTGGTGCATACAAAATTTTATCGCCACCTGTAAAATATTTTAAATTATAAATTATGAATTATGAATTATGAATTATAAATTATGAATTATAAATTATAAATTTCTTTTTAGATCATTGGTCGGCGCAACTTTCATCGCTGTACACTTTTATCTAAAAATTATTTATTTATTTATTCTTAATTGTAATGTATATTTTATTTTAGGTTGTTGGTCAAAATTTTCAAATACAATATAATAAATTGAATAAAAATGGTAAGTGTGTATAAAAATAAAATTATAAATCGTTTATTTGGCAATAATAATGTTCTTAAAGCACTAATTCTTTTTATTTCTGATTTTCTTCCTGTTCTTATTTTTATTTTATTTGATCTTCTTTGAGTTTTTCGGATTTTACGTCTAAATTAAAATCATTAAAATTTTAGAAAAGAATGTAAATTAAGTCATTTTTGTGTCACTTTGGCATTTCTCTATACAATAATACCGTTATTATGAAGAAGGTAAATAGAAAAATATTAGCCAATCTTGGTCACTTGCATTTCTGTTTCTTCCTTTTTATCCGTCAGAAAACCGTATTTTTGTCAGTTTTTAATAGGTTTAAATTGACATCAGTGGAATTGTCCGTGAAATATGTAGGTTAGGGGCCGTTCATTAATTACGTGAGGTGTTTAGGGGGGGGGAGGGGGTCGAGCCAAACCTCACCAAATCTCACGTGGGGGGGAGGGGGGCTCTCGGCAAATATCACGTAATTTTTTTTCCGAAAGAAAGAGTGTAAAATTGCGAGAAAACTGGGTTAAATTAAGTAAACAATTATAAGCAAATTGTTTTTTTTTAATAAATCTAATGGAATCAAGCACAGATTAACTTATTTACATTAAAACCATGCATTTTAAAAAATCTCACGTGAGATTAAGGGGGGGAGAGGGGGTCGAGCAAAATCTCACGACATCTCACCAAGGGGAGGGGGGGGTCGAAAAATCGCCAAAATTGTCTCACGTAATTAATGAAAGGCCCCTTATATGTATGTAGGTTTATATGACAAAAGTATTAATTACGCCAATAAATTTTAATTACAAATAAAAATGCCGCTAATAGCATTAAGACAAAAAGCTTATTATATATCCAATAGACCTAAAGAAAACTACAGTATATATCCAATAGACCTAAAGAAAACTACAGTAGATTATCACTTTTTATCCCATCATAATTTAATGTATTCAATTTCTCTAAAAATATTCCTTTCTTTCCGCTCGCCATTATGAATCTCTGACTGAATAGCGAAGTTAGACAGAAGTAAAAGTATTGCTCACACTGTCTAGTCATTGGGAGGAGTATTTGTAAAGACATTTTCATAAAATGGATTAAATTTCCCAGAACAAAACAAAAAAAATTGACGAAAAACTAAAGTTTCTCGTCCAAGATGAGCAGTTCTTTCTATATATAAAAAAAGGCTCTACATATTTTTTTTTAATTACCACCAACCAGCGTCACCATTAAAAGAATATTTAGCACATTGCGACCTGTTAAAACCTGATTGGGATCAAGCTTATCGGAAGAGAGGTTGTCTGTGTTATGCTTTTAAGTGTACACAGGCAAAACGTACTTAATTATTAAAACAATGATATAGATAGATTTGGTAAGAGCCTCCTACGTCCTATGAGCCTCCTACTAGGAGGATATAATCGGCATTTAAAGAATAGCTTCTTGTATATGCATTATTTTTAGTGCGCATGCGTAACTACGAATTTTATTCTTTCATAAAAATAATTATAAGTAATTGTTAAAAGAATTTCTACGTCATTAGCTGTACTGAAGGAAAATTTTTCATTGTATAATATTTTATAAAATTTCACAGAAATAAAAGGATTATGTAAAAAAAAGTAGGTAATCGTTCTAAAATTAAGTAAAACTAGTACCAGATTTGTAATAAAAAAAAAATATTTATCGGAATATCTTGTCAATGATTTTCACTTATCTCTTTTTAATAATTTTTACTTTTTTAATAATACAATAAAAATATTTTCAAAGATAAACAAGTCATTTTATAAAAATAATGATAATTTTGCTGTTCGAGTAAAAAATCTGAATATTTTATTTTATAATTTTTTTAGGTCATAAACTAAAAAGTTAGGGGGCGCTGCAAAAAAACCAAGTTGGTAAATAACGGACACCCTAACCCGCAATTAACCCTAGAACCACAAGGTGGCGTCGCCGGTGACCATTGAAATATAAAATCTTAGATTACGCACGCATCAATTTTTGTACTGTGTTACGCTTTTCGGTACCTTCTTAATTATTAATGAGAAGTGTTGTACCGAAGTAGGAACTGTCTAAGATTTTCGAAACATAAAATAAATGTGAAAATTGCAATAAAAGTGTTTGCGCTGAACATCGCTTTTCTATTTGTATGGATTGCAAATAATATTCATTTTGGGACAAACTGCTTAAATTAATGAATTATTATTATGTTTTAATATTATTATTATGTTTTAGTATTATTATGTTTATTTTATTAAAAATTAGGATTTTCTTTCATTTGTCAATATTTTTGGGATAAAAATCATAGTTGTTGTTTATTTTTTGTTCTCTTTATATTAATTAAAAAAAAATTTTTTGCTATACCTACTTTCTTTTTATTTATGAATAAAACTTTATGAAATGACAATCAGAATTTTTAATTGCCTTATTTTAAACAATATATGGGTTTATTCTTGCCAGTCGTATACGACGCCACCTTGTGCTTATTGTTCTAGGGTTAATATTTTTGCTATATTTTATTGTTTTGACTTTTACTTGACTTATCACTAATGTATAACTAGATAAAAAAACAAACACTGTTTTAAGTTTTACGTTTTATTTTAATTTAATTTGACAATTGTGTCGCTAACATAGGTACATCTAGTAGCTTCTTAATAAATAATTTCAAACTTTATCTAATAAAAAACAACAATTTAATGGGTTTAAAAAATAAAGTAGAGTAATTCAAGAAAACCACTTATTTAGAATCATTAGAAATTAATAAATTATATTATCCTCAATGATCAAACTGAAACAAATAATTCCCATCTGTTAAATTTATTTTAATATTATATAAGTTAGAAAATCTCCCAAAATTATTTTATTACAACTTTTGTTACATTATACTTCGAAAGGTAAAATTGTCATAGGTACCACTATACTAAAATTTAAAAAAAAAGTGCAATAATTGTGTTATTTAAGTTTGTCATTAGATAAAGTTTCAAATCATTTCTGAAGAAGCTACTGTGTTAGCGAAACAATTGTCAAATTAAATTAAAATAAATTCTTGAAACTCAAAAAACATGATTTGTTTTTATCTAGTTATACATTATTTTTGCTATATCCTACACCATTTGTTTTATTCTATTTTAATTGACACTTTTAATGGGAAACCGTTCGTTTTGACTTTTTAAATATAATGTTCTCCTGAAAGAGGTCGCATATTTGGTAACGGTATTAGTTTAACCTGATAAGCCTATTTTTGTATATATTTTTTAATTTTAAGTGTTTTTATACTTGTACATATGTTTTAGGTGCCCAGAACAATAAGTAACTTTCGAATGTTCCGTAGTTTCACAATAGTAGTTTATTATGACTCTTCCTATTCTCTTATTATGTGTGGATAATCCAACATTTTTACTACGCTGTTCATCTGGACGAAGTAGGTCTCTTTACTTTAGTGCCATTTATTCCTGGTCAGTTGGTTATGAACCTTTGAATGAACTGGATGATTGCACATTGTTGGTACCACATGATGTTCAATTAAACAAAAAAGGTAAGTTAATAATAATAATAATAATAATACAAATAATAATAATAATAATAATAATAATAATAATTATATATTTATTTTAAAGTATTGTTATACATTTATTACATATAAATTTACAATTACTTAAAAGAAATATATGTTGCGAGACCGAATTAATTATTGTCATTTTAAAAATAATTGATTTTAACTCCACGCGGTCTATAATTTAAACTTTATTGTTGTCAACATTCGATAAAGAAATACCTTGTTATGGCCTAGGCCGATAACAATTTTTATGAGGCAAGTAATTAGTTCGATTTTTTCTCGCTAGGGGTATTGTTTTGACAAATTAATCCTTTTCTAAGAAATTAACGTACTAAACTAGTTTAATTTATTTATAATAAGCACTAATTTGTTTGTTTTACTGTTAATGTTTAATACTTTTCATTAAATTATTGTAAAATTAAATATGAATAATAAAACAAAAAGTGAGGTTAGGCAACCAAGAAAAAGCACAATTCTTTTTTTACGATTTAAATTATCTTTAAGTTTTAATTTGCTTTAAGTTTTCAGTGAAATTAAATGTTAAACACAGCTTAAACATTCCAAACTACCTATTTTTTAAATAAAAATCCAAACAAATTGAAATTAAATACCTACCTATTAAAAAATTAATTGAATTCAATGTAATAGCAAAAATCCATTTCTGCTTAAATCATTTTAGGTATTGTCAAACTATTACTGCTTCTAAAAGCAATAATAATTATTGTACATTTAATGTAATCTTTAACTAATAAATAAATGAGATTCTAAAAAAGTGAGGTTAGGCCGCTTTGATTTTGAATTAAATTGACCTATATAAAGTGCTTTGAAGATTAAATGTTGTATGCCATTCGGCCAAGAAGTGCCTTTTTGTGCTTCGCTCAAACCTTGAGCTTAGCACAAAAAGACTTACTTCTTAACCTAATGACATAAATAACTATTATTTCAAACACATAAGTTCAAAATTATAATAATCATTATTTAGCGACTGGGTGTACGGGTAGGTAAGCAAATTAATCGATGAGGTATATACAACCTTAACTTTATTATATATACACTTACACAAACTATATGGGTATATTTCAAAAAGTTGGCCACTTGCAGCTGTCCTAAGGTTATAACTTAATATGTTCGTAACTAAAATGAAATGTGAAGAATAGATATGATAAAACAATCCTTTGGCTCCAAAAATTATGTACAAAAACTCCCAATAAAGTATTGAAAATGTATTAAAATTACCTTGAAATATAGTAAATGTCCAATCCGTGACTGTCCCCAGCAAAGATTTCTGAACTTTACTGACTGCTGGAAAAATATAGTTTCTGCAGTCATATTTATAATATTTTTTATTTAATTTGTAGAACAGTTACAGTTATTAACTAATTTTTGATTAAAAAAGAACCTAAAACATTTTTGTGACAAGCATTTTAGTTGATGTCCCTATATTTAAAATGTCCAATCCGTGACGCCATTTTCACACAATATAATATTCACAACTCGGCAACGCTTTCTCAACAAGGTAAAATATCTATTTTAGTTTGTAGTACGTGTAAAAGTTAAAGAAGGTGAATAAATTATTTTATCTTTATATGTGTAAATAAGAAACAAATAATTAATATATGAGTGCGTACACTTATTAATAGTCTCTTCTGTGACACTTGCTAGAGTATCTGTTTCTTTTACCCAAAAACTATATTTCGAGAAAATTTTAAACACACAGAATGAAGATGAAATCGGAATCGAAAATTTTCAAATTAATCTTAAAAAAGAGGAAGAGACTTATATTTTAAATGTAAAACAGTAGAAAATAATCATCTAAGAAAGGATAATAAAAAATGTAAATAAAAAAATTAAATTAATATTTGTAATGCCCTTTATTTTGGCGTCACGGAAAGGACAACATTTATTCTTCCTACAAATGAAAATTCGTACAAAATACAATCTAGTTCGTATCATGTATGACAAGCATGAAATATTCAATACTTGATTAATATTCTATAGAAATAATATGTAATATATCTAAAAATACCCATATACAAACTTAGAATGGAGTTAGCCGGAGACGATGTATTCAAGACGGAGAATTAGGATGTAGTGATCGATGAGAGCTCCCAGATTGTAGCCTCCAAATGAATAGTGCTTTGCACTTGCCCTAGCAAAGGACGGGTCAATTGGACCCTTTCCACTTACTATGAGGATAGGTTTGCATGAGTTGGTAATTAAAAGCTATAGCATAGCAAGCAGGAATGGGTGATGGGTCTGGGTGGGAATTGGTATGGGTCCGCCAGCGGCCTTTACTTTATCTAGCAGGGGAATGGGAACGGTCTGACTATAATGATGATGATGTCTTGATGAAGCTGGAAGAAATTCGTTGGTGTAGTTACATGAAAAAGAGTTTTTAAGCCAGAAAGAATGAATATATATTATGCTTTTATTTTGTTGCGTTATCGCATATTATTTTTTTTTATTTTAGAATATTTTGTAAATTTATTTAATTTAGTTTCTCGGGTATTTGTTTACATTTTTTAAGCTGGGATTGAGAGCCAATAAATTGTTGATTATTTATCACGTTTTAAAACATTTTGCGCGTGCGGAGTTTCGTTGAACGAACAGGTAGTAGTAGTGGTAGTAGAGATATTAGAATCAGTCGCGCAAGAATGAAACGGTGCTCGCTCTCAAGCCTTTTGAACACGTGCATTATGGGAACTCCAGGCCAATGATTGGATTATCCAATCATATCCAATTTGGAAATTGGTCAAGAAAAGGGGCCCCGCAATCGAACGATTCTACACTATCGGTAAGTTTGCTCAAAAACACGTTTTAAATTCATCAATCTCTCTTAAAGTTAAACTTATCCATATAAACCAGCCAATAGGCAAGCACCAGCCCATTGAAAATAGAATACAGTCCACTTATCAGCTACATTTTGGTCCTTCGAGCCGGATTTTTTTGGTTCGTCTATTTGCTGGTTCCTATATAAGTTATAACTCACTCTCACTCGTACGTACATTATTTAATTTTACTGCAACAATAGTTTTTTGCACCTCAAGGACATTGACCCTTTTGTTTTTTAATTCACAGCGGTTTACACCAGTTAACAGTAATTGTTAATTTTCATTAATAAATATTTAAACTCATCATCCCTTTGCATTCATATATTTTATAGGTACTTGGAGTTTACTCTTTTGTAAAATTTTCGGCATTTACGAGGGGCGCTCAAAAGGTAGATAATGTGTGATATTTTTTCTCAAGTCAGAATGGCTGATCAAGATGAAATAAAGCGGTGTACTGCTATTGGCACAACTTATATAAGGGAAGTTGAAGAATTAGAAGAATTAGGTAAAGAGTCTATTACAAATAAATCTTTACAACTTCGCTTTAAAATCGCTTTTGAAACTTTTGAAAAAATTGTTTGTAGTTTTGAAACCGCTCATTTTAATCTTGTAGAGTTATGCAATGCTGGTTCAGATGACTTGGAGAAGCATCTTTAAATAAGATCGGATTTTCGTAACATATACTACCTCATCAGGGAATATGAAGCTCAATTGTTTGCCTCTGATAATTCGTAAAGTAAAACCCGAGCAAGCCATTAAGCCTACTCAACGAAACATAAAATTATCAAAAATTGAAGTGCCAAAATTCTCTGCGGATTATAAAAAATTCATATCGTACATAGACACCTTCAATTCACTAGTTCACAATAATGATTTACTTTCAGACATAGAAAAATTCAATCACTTTATAAACTCTCTCAATGGGCCTCCTCTTACACTAGTCCAATGTACTCCGCTAAGCTCAGATAATTACAATATAAATTATAATGCTTTCGTTGAAAGATATCACAATACGCGCTTGATTGCAAATGCCCACTTAGAGGAAATTTATAATGCCCCTTGTATCGGCGAAAATCGCTCTACTGTACGCAATTTGAGAAAACTCCTGGATACTTTTATAGAAAATATATCCGCTTTAAAAAATATTGAGCATTGGGATTTTTTATTGTTATTTTTACTCAACAAATTCTTGGACATAGGCACTGTAACTCGTTTTAAACTGGAAAGTGGTGTTGATAACCACACAGATACCAAGTTTACGTCCTTGGAAGCTTTCATTTTAAAACAGTGTAATGCTCTCGATGCAGTTGCTTGTTCCACCCAACGCAAAACGTTAAAATCGTTAGATTCCCCGTTCGCTGCCTCTAAACCCAAACCATCGTCTTCGTTTATGATTCATACTCAAAAAATAGTAGATTGTACATCAACCTACGCATGTCGTAATTGTGGTAAGCAACATCACAGTCTATAACATTTTAACTCTTCACCTTCCGAAAATAATGCTTTAATAGTCGCTTCGATCTCAAATTCTCAAAACACCTCTAATGTTGCTCATACTCTCTCAAACTTTTTAATCTCGGGCTCCACGGTACTCTTATCGACCCCTGTCGTCCGAGTGAAGGACATGCATGGATCTTTAAAAAATATCCGTGTTTTGTTGGATAGTGCCTTTCAGGCAAGTTTCATGTCTTTAAAATGTTATCAGCAGTTAGGGCTACCCAAGTCCTCTACATCTCTCTCGATCTGTGGCCTAGGGGACACCGTATCCCGAGGATTGTTTGAAGTTAGGTTCTCCCAGTTTTCCATTGGAAGCAGTTGTCGTGCACAAAATTTGCAGTGCTATGCCGTCTGCTTAATTGTGTACAAAAACTGGCAACATATAGTCAACTTAAAATTGGCCGATCCCAATTTCAATGAACCAGATGATATTGATATGTTACTTGGCGCGGATATCTTCCCCCTCATTATTCAGACAGGTCGCATAAAGGGCAAAGCCTATCAGCCCACTGCGTTAAATACTTTGTTCGTTGGATATTAATGGGTAAGGTAAATGTTCCTCATTCTTCCCAGGTTAACTCCTTTTTGACTTTGTTGGATAATCCCCTAGACCGCCGACGGTGGTCTAGTGGTCTAGTGCATGCTGACTACAGGCCGGAGGTCGTGGGTTCGAATCCCACCAGGGGTATGGCTGTTTATTTGTGTTTGTCCTATTGTGTATTAGTCCTTCGAAGGGGACTTAAAGCCCGCGGTCCGTTCCTACCCCTAACCCGCACAAGCCATTCAGTTGGCTTATGGGACTTCTTAAGAAGTAAGGGTGGAACTAAAAGAGCACTTTTGTATATAAACTTTTGTATAGTACTATAAGGATATTTTCCTCATTAGATTCCTAGTAAACCTTTAGCCACCCCAGATGATGTTCAATGTGAGCAAATTTTTAAAAGCACTTTCTTCCGGCAGGAATCTGGCCGTTTTGTTGTAACACTTCCTTTTAAGAACTCTGAACCCACTTTTACTACTTTGTAACCTTTTCTCTATAAAGAATACTCCAAATTTATTAAGGAATATCTGAAGTCTGGTTTTATGTCTCTAACCAATTCGCCCCCTTCGTTGAACTCATACTATATTCCTCACCATTGTATTTTTAAGCCCGATAGCTCTAGTACCCCGATACGTGTAGTCTTTGATGCTTCGGCTAAAGATGTAAACGGCACGGATATTAAGAAGATTTTCTTCAAATTTTAATAAATGAAAGACATCGTGATTATCAACGTATTTTGTGGAGATTTTCACCCGCAGACACCTTACAGGATTTTACTCTCAATACAGTGACTTTTGGTGTTTCATCCTCCCCATTCCTCGCAATTCGCACGCTTCTGCAGCTGGCGGAGGAAAACAGACCTTCTTTTATCAGGGCTGCTAAACTGTTATAAACAGCTACTTATGTGGACGACATCATTGGAGGTTGTGACCACCTTGACTAGGCTCTTTTAACCCAGAAGGAGTTGGTTGAGCTCTTAAAAACTGCCGGTTTCTATCTTCGAAAATGGGCTAGTAACAGCACATCATTTCTCAAAGCTCTTCCGCAAGATCACTTACATCCTCAAGCTCTTTCTCTGGATTTGGATAGTGAAAACACTGTCAAGATTTTGGGATTGCGCTGGCTTCCAACACAGGACCTGTTTTCCTATGTTGTTCAACCCCAAGATAAGCCTGGCACAAAACGAAACATATTGTCTGAGTTGGCTCGTATTTTTTGATCCTCAGCATGCTCAATGGTGGGCGGGACCGAAGTTTCTTCCCTCCTCGAAAGAAATCAACCCCCAAAGGGTTGATTATAGCCTCTCTCCAGAAGGTCTTCTGGAGGAACAGCGGGTGTCTCTACCTGGTGTATCTTTGCATCTTTCAGGAGTCATTTTATTATCTTGTCAACAAATTTTTGTCGTTGGACAAAATCTTTCGTGTCGGAGCTTAGGTCAAAAGATTTGTAAGTAATTGTCGCACTTCTTTGGAACGTTCGTCAAACTTCCTCTTGCAATCGGATCTTCCAAAATCGTTTTTTTGCCCATGAAATCTCTCTTATCTCTCAGAAGAAATTGTTGCCCAAATCTTTCCGCAAACTAAGTACATTTATCGACGAAAATGGTGTTCTCAGGGTGGGCGGTAGATTACGTCACTCATATGATTCAAAATTCCCTGCTTTATTGCCTAGTTCATCCCGATTAACAGAGTTAATCATCATATCTACGCATGAAAAGCATCTTCATCCAGGTTTTCAAACTTTGCATTTTTTACTCGTCCAAAATTTTTGGATAATATCTGCTAAACGCACGATTAGAAAGGTCTTATCTCATTGCCTTAAGTGCTGGAAGATTAATCCGAAAACCTGTCAACCTCCCATGGGCGATTTACCGGCTGTCAGGGTATCTAAAAGTAAGGCCTTTTCTCTAGTAGCCACCGACTATGCTGGTCCCTTTGCAATAATCCTAAGCCGATTGCGGTAGCAAAATCACTCAAGGCATACGTTTGTCTTTTTGTTTGTTATGTTCAAAGGCGCTACACGTGGCAAAAACACAAACAATAATAAAGTCTATTATATTTTTGGATTTAATTTATAAACACGATTATATTTCTTTTTTCAAGGTAAAGGAGAGGTAAAGGAGTAATAAAACAAGGGATGTTTGCAAATGATGGGAAATTTTGCTGTGTTGAAAGAAACGGCTCCGGGTACTAAAATATTTACAATACTTACAATAATTAAGGGTTCAGTCCCTACAATTATTAAATGGAAAAAATAAATCTAAATGTTAAATAATAGACTTGCGTCTCTCAAGAAGATCAAACTTAGACTAAACTTATAAGCTAAAAGTTCGTTAGATTTCTTATCACTAGACTTAAAGAATACTAGGAACTATACAATGTTTTATTGATTTTCACTAACACGCACTTTAGCAAACAAAGGAGCACTATGAAGGGTTGCTGGATCAGCAGCAGGTGCGGATGATGAAATCATTCGCACAGTGGTGTAATATTGTGCAATAGGGTTGTCAGGACACACCATCCATTCAAAAGAATTAGTTTTAACCAAGAACTATAACTAGGGAAAATCTGAAACAAATTATAATACAGGAACAAAGGAACATTGATCGTTAAAAATTTCTTCTTCAATCGGTTGTTGAACAGCTGGGCGTCTTCTTGAGAGTGGAGAAAGAATCCTTAACGGAACAATTTCGTTTGAAGGTGGTGGCGGGGGATTGCCATTATAACTTTGGAAAAATCGACTAATAATTCTTCTTTTATACGGAGTTTTACAACAAATATAAGTTATAATAATTATTACCAATGTCGTAATTATAGCGTAGATAAACCATGAAGTGTATTTTTCCAGGAGAGGTTTTAAGTTGTCCAATTGATCATTAAAATTATTTAACTGGTGTTCAGCTAGATTAAGTTCTTCTAAATTGAATTTGTAAACTAATTTTAAGAGGTTTAAGTTTTGGGAGTTCACAGTCAAAACACTTAAAACTCACTAAAGGAGTTAGATATGGAGTTTTCGTAGTCAGCATGGATTCTTGTGTGTCCCATATATCCGGTACACTGGGGTCGAATAGAAAAAATTGAATTTGAATCAATATATTTTGTTTCAGCAGGTCCATTTCTGCAATACATGGTGATTGTATTGTCACAACAAGGAATGACTTCTTTTCGAGAGGTTGAATATTATAGTCTGTAAAGGAAAATCTTGATATAGCACAATTTTCAGGAATGTCTTTGGGCTTAAGTAAAATTTGGGCTTCACAAATCGCATTTGAGTATATTCATTAAAGCACAGTTTGTTGGCGTTTTCAAGGTCTTTACACCCACTTTTCATGTTCGATAGTTGAGCATTGTAACGATCCAATTCACTAGAAGCAAGGTATTTAGAGGAGATTAGGATTGTATGGGGAAGTTTAGTTCTGGGATCTTTGGTAGGCATAGAGAATAGGTGTAGTAATTTATATAATAATAATAAAAATAATAATAAAAATTCTTGATTAGTCCAAAGATCACAAAATGATATAGGATAAGTCAAAACTACATACATTCTGTATAAAAATACGATACAAAAGTAAATATTTTATAAATTAATTACAATTTAAATATATTTTTAAAATTAGATGATTTATATTCATCAATCGATAAAAGGCCTCTGATGTCAGGATGACCATAATTTTTTTCAAAAAATTCTGGAAAGGGAAATCTCTGAGTCAAGTTGGTAAATTGTTATAAATGGTAGCTCCGACGTAAAAGGAATCTTTTTCATATAAGGTTAAATGGTGCTTAGGGTAACATAGAGTATTACCGTGCCTAGATTTATAATTGTGGTTTGCATTTAGGCAAGAAAATCTATTTAAATTTTATTTAACAAACAAGTTTCCATTATATATAGACATGGGAATGTTAGTATTCTTTCATTTATGAAAGTTTCCTTACATGAGTGCCTGCGAATTGCTCTTTTTTGGATAGTGAATATTCTGTCGGCTTGGGATGAATTTCCCCATATAACAATTGCATAGCGAATTATAGAAATGAAATTAGAATAGTAGAACATTTTAACAATATATTGGTCAGACAGCTGCTGTAACCTCTTTAACGGGAAGCAGTAATTTGCACATTTTTTGCTAATGTAGTTCACGTGATCTTTGTACGTGAGCGACATATCAATGTAAACACCCAGTAATTTTGAGCTAGTTACTTGTTTAATGCATTTTCCGTTGAGTTTTATTAGGGGGGTACATTTATAACTGCTACTTGATTAAGTACTAATTTATTGTAGGCAAAGTATTGAGCTGCAATATTTAAGTTGTCATTAGGTTGCCTTAATGTGAAATTTTTTTGCAGTTATTAATTTATATTATCAGCAAAAGAACAGTGAAAACTGTTTAAATAATTTCTCAAATCATCACAAATTGTGATTCGCAATATATTAAAAATTTAAAAGGCCCTATGACGCTGCCTTGCGCTACTCCCATGTATATATCAGCATCATCTAATAATGTGCCTAAAAATGAAACTAATTGTTTTCTATATCTTAAAAAAGAAAGTATAAGTTCTTTGCAGACTCCACGAATCCTGCATTGTTCTTTTTACTTAGAACATTTGGATCGACGCAATCTAACGCTTTCGATGAGTCCAATAACAACGCCGTAATGTTATTATTTTTTCCATGTTTATCTGAATAAAGTTTACAATATCAATTAGTGCTGATAAGGTTGATTTGCCTTGACTAAACCCGTGTTGTTTATCTGAAAGTATATTGTTTTCATTTAGAAATTGAATAAGGCGTGTAACTATTAATTTTTCAATAACTTTGGAAAAGACAGACAGTAATGAGATTGGTCTATAGTAACTAATTAATTTGGGATCTTCTTTTTAAAGTTTTAAGACAGGTTGGAAAACAGCCTTCAGTAAAGCACAGAATAATTAAGTAACATAAAGGTCTGATGTTTCTGTTCCATTTAAAATAAAAAATTTACTTTGCGTGTTTGGTTTGGTTTGAACGTAGTGTTAATAACTTTCCAAACGGCCTTAGTTTTATTGTTTGAATTTGTAATATATTGATGTATGTAACTTTGTTTGGCTTGTGTTATTACTCGATTGTAAATTTGTTTATATGTTTTATAATAGTAAGGATTTATTTCCTCATTTTTTTGTTGTTTTTTTAGTTGTTTTGCTGAAGTTCTTATGCCAAGTGTAAGCCAATTTTTATTTACTGTGGGATTATGAGAAATTTTTATTTTTAAAGGAAAATATGTATTAAAATGAAAAAGTAAAACGTTCATAAAGCAGTCAAAATTTGTATTTACATTGATCTCTGCATTAAAAACATCGTCCCAACTTTCATTACCCAATGCACTGATAAAGGTTTTTATATTTTTATTTGAAAACGGCCTAAATTTAACTTTAACTGGTTTTTCTCTACTTGTATCAAATACTACATTTGGAGCAGTATGGTCAGACAGTCCGTTTTGTATAATACTTTTTTATTTTATTTCTCCATTGAAATTTAAAAAGATATAGTCAATACCACCCTGCTGAAAATGACGGATGATTGCGGATATAAATTCTTCGTCAAAACCGGATAAAAGCAGATGATTGCGGGTATAAATTCTTCGTCGAAGCCGGATAAAAGCAGATAAAAGCGGGTAAAAATATCATCTGATAACATCTGCTTTTGTCCGCATCGCTATATAGGCAAACACCCGGTTGGTTGTGTTTTATGTCCGGTTAGTGCACCCCCGCAATCATCTGCAATCATCTGTTTTTAACCGTCTTCACTGTGTTTCGTTTATATCTGAATTTGTCCGGAATCATCTGCAAACGTCTGTTTTTATCCGCGATTACCTGCATTTTTTTTGTCTATTTTTGTCGGGTTTTATCTGCAAACGTCTGGTTTTATCCGCGAGCATATGCTTTTACCCGCGAACATCTGCAATCATCCGCGAACATCTGCTTTCATCCGCGAATATCTGATTTTATCCGCCAACATCTGCTTTTATCCGCGAACATCTGCTTTCATCCGCGAACATCTGCAGTCACCCGCGAACATCTGCAATCACCCGCGAACATCTGCTTTCATCCGCAAACGTCTGGTTTTATCCGCAAACATCTGTTTTCATACGGTTTCACCCACAAACATGCTTTTATCTGCGAACGCCTGATTTCATCCGGTTAGTGCACCCCCGCAAACATCGGCTTTTATCCGCGAACATCTGCAATCACCCGCGAACATCTGCTTTCATCCGCGAACATCTGCAATCATCCGCGAACATCTGCTTTTATCCGCAAACATCTGCTTTCATCCGCGAACATCTGCAGTCACCCGCGAACAACTGCTTTTATCCGCGAACATCTGCAATTACCCGCAAACATCTACTTTTATCCGCAAACATCTGCTTTCATCCGCGAACATCTGTTTTATCCGCGAACATCTCATTTTATCCGCGAACATCTGCAATAATCCGCGAACATCTGCTTTTATCCGCAAACATCTCATTTTATCCGCGAACATCTGCTTTTATCCGCAAACATCTGCTTTCATCCCCAAACATTTGCTTTTATCTGCAAACATCTGATTTTATCCGCAAATATCTGCTTTTATCCGCGAACATCTGCTTTTATCCGCAAACATCTCATTTTATCCGCGAACATCTGCTTTTATCCGCAAACATCTGCTTTCATCCCCAAACATTTGCTTTTATCCGCAAACATCTCATTTTATCCGCGAACATCTGCTTTCATACAGTTTCACCCGTAAACATGCTTTTATCTGCGAACGCCTTATTTCATCCGGTTAGTGCACCCCCGCAAACATCTGCCTTTATCCGTAAACGTCTGATTTTATCTGCAAACATCTGCTTTTATCCGCAAACATCTGATTTTATCCACAAACAACTGATTTTATTCGCAAACATCTGATTTTATCCGCAAACATCTGCTTTTATCCGCAAACATCTGTTAAAATTTTAATCTCCAAACATCCGATTTTTTTCGCAAACATCTGCTTTTATCCGCAAACATCTGATTTTATCCGCAAACATCTATTTTAATCTGCAAACATCTGCTTTTATCCGCAAACATCTGATTTTATCCGCAAACATATGCTTTTATCGGCAAACATCTGCTTTTATCCGCAAACATCTGCTTTTATCCGCAAACATCTGCTTTTATCCGCAAACATCTGATTTTATCCGCAAACATCTGATTTTAATCGAAAACATCTGATTTTATCCGCAAACACCTGCATTTATCCGCAAATATCTGCTTTTATCCGCGAACATCTCCAAACATCTGCTTTTAATTGCAAATCTCTGCTTTCATCCGCGGTCGGTTTGCCTGTATTTCCTTTGTCCATTTCGGTCCTGTTTCGTACGCAAACGTCTGGTTTCATTCGCGCTTTTTGTTTTCCTTTTTCTCGTGTATACTTTAGTTAAGTTTACCTGCTTTGTCAAATTTTACTGAGCTTTAACTAACTGGTTGTTAGCCGTTCACGGCACACAACTTTATAACTCTAAAAAGAATTATTTGAATAAAAACAACCTGTAAAGGAAATATGTTTATTCAACACGACATTTTACCAATGGGAAAATAATTTAATTATATTCACCAGATTTAAATTTAAAAATCAGGTATACTATAGTGAAGAGTACCACAGAAATAATAAGTCTATTAATTCTTACATGTATATTAAAAATATTGGTTATGCCAAAATTAAAAAGTTTTTAAAGTTAGATGAAAAATTCTACGCCTAAATAAGTGTTTTTCAAACAAATTCCATACAAATTGAAGATGTTATAATTCCAAATGTATTTGAAATTAAACATATATGTTTTCTAACAATTAATTTAAATGTAAGCTTAATGATTAAAAAATATCTATTTATGTCCTTTAACAAAGACCTTATTTGTATTTTACCAAATAATATTGAAGTTCAATAAACTTATTTCCTTTACAGGTTGTTTTTATTCAAATAATTCCTTTTAGAGTTATAAAGTTGTGTGCCACTTAGTAAAAGCTCAGTAAAATTTTACAAAGCAGTTAAACTAAAGTATACACGAGAAAAAGGAAAACAAAAAGCGCGAATGAAACCAGACGTTTGCGTACGAAACAGGACCTATGTAAATAGACAAAGGAAATGCAGACAAACCGAACGCGGATGAAAGCAGAGGTTTGCAGTTAAAATCAGATGTTTGCAGATGTTCGCGGAAAGCTCAGTAAAATTTGACAAAGCGGATAAACTAAACTAAAGTATACACGAGAAAAAGGAAAACAAAAAGCGCGAATGAAACCAGACGTTTGCGTTTTTTTAATTTGCTCTTAAAATTTAAGTTATGACCTAATTAACAAGAATATAAAAAAAAATTGGTTTCACAGAAAGTCCAAAAATCACCTCTCAGAACAGCACCGTGGCTAATGAAGGCAGAAGTGTAATCCATACGACTGCAGAATGCCGTTCTGAGGCACTTAAAGCATGTTGGAAAAGTTACAAAGAATAGTCGATCACATATAAAGCAACCAACCCAAATTCCAGTCGGGCTGTTATTTGGCAACACTCGTTCTCCTTGATTAAAACTTCTGCATTTTTATTTGGCTTGCTATTTCTTGTGGATGCACTAAAATGCTATTGCACTGTTATACTCATTCCAGTGACAGTATCAAAATCTATACACGTTTTAATAATTATACTGTAGGGAGGTGAAAATATCACAGCTAAACGCTCGGACACGTAAACTTAATTTTTGGTCGTGGATTACAAATCCGTGCTTGGTTTAGCTGTAGCAGGTGTATTGAAAACACTCTGTATAAATTTAAATTCCCTGTATAAATTTAAAAAAAAACTTTAATTTGGCTGGACCCACACATCAATTAAAAAAAATAGTCTTCCAAAATTTGAAGTAAATTCACCAAAATTAACACGTGTCCCTGAGGGTTTTTCTTAGACTATTCCACTCATTACTTTTTGGACCAATCAGATTTCAGAAAACGAGTGGTTTTTTCAGTTTTGCAGCGATAAAACTACTATTCAGGTGATAATTTGTTTCTTACATGAAAACGTCGTAGTTGAATGGCATTTAAGTCACTTTGGTAACGGATAAAAAGGAAGGTAACTTTTGCAAGTGGATAATTATTTATTTACCTCGTGTCATTTCATTTCCTTGACAACCTTGCAAATAATTATTTTTTAATAGCAGGTGTCAAAAAATCTTTTAAAATTAATCGTTTTGGTGTCGTTTCCGGCGAAAAACAATAAAGAACAAATTGGAAAAAGTATCCCAAATAATTCTTTAATAATAAAGCGTCAATTTGGCGACAATATATGGCATTTTGTAATGCGAGGAATTACAAACTACTCGACTCAATATCACAGCAAGATTTAGCAAATATTTTGCTTGATGGGGCATGCAATAAGAAAAAAATTAATCACAAAATTATCTCGTCGAATTACACTCGAGCTTTTTTTCTGGCAGGATAAATTTATGTTTTCTAACTTTCAAACTTGTTACCTTTTAGCAATTTGACTCGAAAAAATGTCATCTGACAAAATCGCTCGACCTACGGTCTCGCAATTTTGATTGATGACATTTTTTCTTGTCAAATTGCTAGGTAACAAGCTTTTAAGGAAAACAAAAATTTATCCGTCTAAAAATAAGCTCTTGTGTAATTATAGTCGAAAAAACCACTCGTTTATACGAGTTGCATAACAACCAATTGGTTGCTATGATAAAAATAATTGTCACTGTTGACGTTTTTAATTTTAAAATTAAAATGTTAAAAAATATGCGTTTTGGTCCAAAAAATCATACAGAAATTGAATCAGCAGTTAAAAATATTCGTGAAATAGTCTTGCCGAATACCACTCGTGATAAAATTTTCCCTGAAAAAATTTTTGATTTTTATTTACTCAAGATTTTTCCTTGGAAATTTCGCTCGTGGCATTAACTTCAAACCACTCGCCTAGCGGCTCGTGGTCTTAAAAATTAATGCCACACGAAATAAAAAGTATAGGAATGTTGACACAAGAGGTGAAATGTATTATTTTAAAAATTATTACCATTATTACCATTTATACCATATATATACCATATATAATGTGTGTGGTGAGCCTTAGAGAGTGGTTGAAATTTGAAGGTAGGAGTAGATTTTACTAAAAACAGTCCTACTAAACCAAAAATAAAATATTAAAAACCTGACAACCACTAAACTAGTATTTTGAATATTAGAAACACAAATCCAAGACACAATTAAAACAAACTGTGTAATAACACATCACAATAATACGTTTTAATAAACAAAAACTTTGTTTTTTTACAATTATTAAAAATTAAAGCGAACCGCACACGTAAACAAAATAAAATCAAATAAATTTTATACATACATATTTAGTATAAATATTTATGGCTGAATTTAGTATGTACTTCACAAAAGAAATATATGGAAGAACATTTTATGAATTTAATTAAAAAACAGAAGAAGTAAGAAAAGATTTTAAAAAGGAAATCCAAAGCTTAAATAATCCAAAATAAAGCAGGGGAACTGGAAATTAAAAATTAGTCTTTAAATAAAAAAAATTTAACATTAGAAAGAAAAGTAAGAAAAAATAATATTGTGATCTTTGGACTAAACATAACTTCAGAAAGTCTTACTCAAAAGGTGCATGAATTATTTAAAGATATTGTTTCGTCTTCGCGAAATATTTAATATTAGTTTAATTTTTATTATATTTATTTAAATATTACATCCAGCTTATTGCCCCCCAACGCGCATGTTTACCGCAACTATTTTTAATTACCTATTTGACCGCGTGAGGGCGAAAGTGTATTAGAAAATAAGAGTTCGAACCGCAAGCATCCCCGCGAAAGACAGTGATTTACCACGCGACATTTTACCCGCTTTATCCCGCTTGTGCATCTCAACCGCTTGAAACCAACGCTAACAGCCAGAAACCAGACCAGGGCCCTGAGTGTCGTCATCAGCACCAGCAACAAGGTAGGACTTTATTAATATTCTTACTGCCCACGTTTTATCTAGTCACATAATTCAGTCAACTAACACCACCATCCCCTATTTCTCACAATTCATACAGTCCACTGCCTACCATTTTGGTCCTTCGAGCATTTTTTTTGAGCCGATGGGGTGTTTGTTGACCGAAAAATCTTTTTTAAATTATTCGCCTGGGTTCCGGCAATAAGCGCCATTTTGTTCATTTATAATTTCGTAGTACGAGACATTCGTTCGGCCCTTGACCTTGAAATTTATGTTACTCTCACAGCTGATTTAAATTGCAATACCTTGATAATTTGATTTAAGTTAATAATTTTATTATTTAAGGTTGTGTTTATTTATTAAATAGAAATTACTTATTTAATAATTGTGACAAGGCTTGGACTTGGACGTTACATATTTGTACTAGGAAGTCTACGGAAAATCATAAATTTTTCCAAAATTTGTTTTGACCGCTTTACGCCAGTAATTTTCGTTCATTCGCAGAGCGCACCTGGCTGCAGTCGCTGAATATTTAAATATCACCGCATTAATTGTTGACATCGCACCGCATTATTTGTTTACATTAGTTTTTTTTACCCGCATTTTCATAAAATTTATATTTAATATAAATTTAATCGCTTTTTGATATTTATAAATTACTTAAAATATACCAATATAAAAAATAAATAGGTACCGCGTAATAAAATATTGTTTATTTTTCTCGTTTTTTTGGGGGGGGAATAAACTGCGCTATCGCTTCGATTAGTTTCATTAAAATATTTTTTAAGCTAATTTAAAATGACAGATACAACCGCTACGGCTACTACCGTTGCCGTTACTAGAGTAAATACCGCCATTGCACAGCGTGACAGTGTTGTTATTCGAATGAAATCAATATTTAAAGCAGCCGAATCCGCTGAAGAAAGTGACGTTAAACGTCGTGGTTTTAAAGTTAGATATGTGCAAGTAAAAACCTTGTATCAACCATTTTTTTAGCAACATAGCATTATTCTCGCTCAATTGGCTAATACTGCGGGTTCAGACTTGGAATCACATCATAAAATTTGCAACGAATTCGAGGAAATGTACTACTATATACAGGGTGTCTTTTCAAATTACGAACCGGACACCTCCGCTAATGATTCTTTTGCTTTGCAAACCAACACAAATGTAACTCTGAATATATCAAGCCATATAAGGCTTCCGCGCATAGAGTTATCAAAATTTTCGGGCGAAATTCGGGAATTGAAAACATTTATTGATATGTTTATAGCAATGGTTCGTGACAACGCCTCGTTAAGTAATGTTGAAAAATTTAACTACCTTCGTGCGTCGTTAGTGGGTTCTCCGTTGGCTATTGTTACTCAGCTTCCGTTAACTGGGGCCAACTACAAGATTGCCTATGCTGCCTTGTTAAAACGATACGAAAACAGGCGGATTCTTGCCACCGCACACTGGCGAGCCATTGAAAACGCAAATAAAATTCCTGAAAATTGTTCATCTCCCGAAACGATCCGCCAACTTATTAGTACATTTACAGAAAACATTGCCGCGTTAAAAAATTTAAAATTTCCAACCGCGAAATGGGAGTTTATCTTATTTCAAATGTTGTTAAGCCGCTTAGATACCGCCACATCCACACGTTTTGAGCAAGGGGATAGTGTCGATACAATCCCTAGTTTTGAGGAACTAGAGGAGTTCCTTACCAAACACTGTACCGCCTATGAAGCAGTTGCCTTCAGCGCTACCTCTGCGCCTAAAAGAACTCCGCAAACTTCTAAATCTTTACCGCCACAAAATAATAGTTTTTCCAAACCGCGTCAAACAAATAGTTACCTAAATAATGTCGCTACCAATTTATGTCCATTATGCAATGTGGATCATTTACTTTACAAATGTCCCAAATTCTTGGAAAAAACGCCACGTGATAGGTTTGAACTTATCAAGACACGCAAATGGTGTGTCAATTGTTTAAGTTCGAAACATACATTGTTTGCTTGCCGATCTGAAAATGTTTGCCGTACATGTAACAAGAGACACCACTCGCTTATTCATTTTACAGAAAATATTAATTCTAATCCCGCATCTTCGCAATCGCACGCTATCGGATCTACTTCCGCTACGCTCTTGTCTAATTCTAACGCTTCTCACTCTATTTTACTCGCAACCGCTGTCGCAATTAGATTCGCGCAATAAATATGAAAAAATTCGCATTTTACTTGATTCCGCAAGTCAGTGTAACATAATTACGCAATCTCCGTTCTACTAAATCGCCGTTGTCCATTAAAGGCCTAGGTTCCATGAATGTCTCCGCCACACTTTCCGCAGAATGTCATATTCGCCCCGCAAATAATAAAACTTCGAATTTAGACTTTGAAGCCATAATTTTACCGCAAATTTGTAACCACATGCCAACTTCTGTTATTATGGCAGATTGGCCACACATTTCAAATTTAAAACTCGCTGATCCGCAATTTTGTTCACCCGGAGATATTGACATGCTGTTAGGTGCTGAGATTTTCCCATACATTTTATTACCAGGTCGCTTTCAGGGTTCCAAACATCATCCCGTCGCGCTAAACACCATTTTTGGCTGGGTTCTCATGGGATAAATTGGCAGCTTGCTCCTCAAGTTAACAATTTCTTAACGATTTCCAATGACGAACTAAATAATACGCTTAAAATGTTTTGGCATGTTGAAGAGGTACCCAAAACCTTGGCCATTTCCGATAATGACAAACTTTGTGAAACGACTTTTACTAAAACACATACTCGCAATACCGCCGGGCGTTACTGTGTTACGTTACCATTTAAAAATACCGCTCCGCAATTTAATAATTCTCGCTTTTCCGCCTTAAAATTTTTGTACAACTTAGAACGCAAACTTGCCGAAAACCCAGATTTATACGCACAGTATTCAGACTTTATGCGTGAGTACCTGTCAGAAGGGCATATGGAGGAAATAAAAAATATTTACCCCAATGAAAACGCATATTACATTCCTCATCAATGATGAGTCATCATGCCGTCGTGACATCTAAGTTACGTGTCGTGTTTAACGCTTCCTTTAGAACCGCGAATAATTTATCGCTTAACGATACTCTTTTGATTGGCCCAAAACTGCAGCAAGACCTCCTGTCAATTTTACTTAATTTTCGCTTAAATCGAATCGCTTTTACCGCCGATATTCGCCAAATGTACCGTCAAATTGAAGTTACTAAAAGTAATCAAGATTTTCAAAGAATTTTGTGGCGCTTGTTAACTGTAACATACGGGGTAAATTCTAGCCCATTTTTGGCTATTCGCACTATCCAGCAGTTAGCTATAGCTAACTAACATTATAATGACGAAGGCAGGGATTTTCCGCGCGCCGCAAATGTTCTAAATAATAACATGTACGTCGACGATATTGTGTCTGGCGGATCCACGTTGGATGACGCTAAAAATCTACAGAACGATTTAATAAGTATTTTAGGCAAAGGGGGTTTTGAACTGCGAAAATGGGCAAGTAACTGTCCTGCGTTACTCGCGCACCTACCGGAATCGTATAAACAAGTAGGTTCTTGTGATTTTGAACAAGAAACCACCGTAAAAATACTTGGTTTACGGTGGAACTCCGCCACTGATAGTTTTCTATATCAGGTTGAACCGCAACAAAATTCTACTTGTACAAAGCGCACTATTTTATCACAAATCGCAAGAATTTTTGACGTTGTTGGCTTTCTTTCTCCCGTCATAATAACTGCTAAATATCTGGTACAACATTTATGGAGCTTAGGGCTTGATTGGGATGAACCACCCCCCGCAGATGTGTTAAATAAATGGCAAACCTTTAAATCTAAATTACCGCTTCTTTCTAATGTTTCTATCCCGCGTTTTGTTGCCGCTTTAACTCAGTCTTGTCAACTAAATGGCTTTTGTGATGGTTCCGAAAAAGCCTACGCTGCCGTTGTTTATTTACGCATCTCTCCAAATGATTCTGACCAGGCACAAATTTATTTAATATGCGCAAAATCGCGCGTCGCACCGCTTAAACGTCTGTCGGTTCCACGCTTGGAATTTTGTGCCGCTGTTTTGTTGGCCGATTTGCTTTATTATGTTTACGAAACTTATAAAAATAAATTAACATTTGAGAATATTTATGCCTGGTCCGACTCTACAATTGCTTTATCATGGATTAAATCCTCGCCGCACCGTTGGCTTACTTTCGTTGGCAATCGAGTAAGTCATATTCAAAGTAAAGTTGCACCGGAAAATTGGAGACATGTCTCTACTCTTTGTAACCCAGCAGATTGTGCGAGCCGTGGTGTAATGCCGTCCGAAATCGTTTCACATGCACTGTGGTGGATGGGGCCGCCGTGGCTTCAGCTGCCTGAATTGTCGGGGCCATGTACGTTAAATTCGGTTGATAATACGATAGCAGTCTGCCATGAGGAACGCAAAATTACGCTTGCTAATTAATTTAACATTAATGTTATTGAAACAACTCCTCTTGATAATTTAATACATAAATATTCGTCGCTAAATAAATTACAACGCATTATCGCATATGTTCTCCGCTTTATAAATAACGCAAAACCCGCTCACAAAAAACGCACCGATTTTTTCACTCAAAGTGAATTACATGATTCATTATTAGTTTTTGTAAAATATGTACAAAAAGTTCACTTTTCCGCCGAAATTTCTGCGCTATTAAAGCATCGCCCTGTATCTAAATACTAAATACGCAAATTAAATATTTTTCTTGACTCCAACAATATTGTTAGGGTGGGGGGACGGCTTCGACACTCGAATTTGAGTTTTGAACAAAAACATCCCGCGTTATTACCTGGTAACCACCGCTTTGTTAAGCTTTTAGTTCAGGAAACGCATAATAAACATTTACATCCAGGTACTCAAACAATGCAGTATTTATTAGCACAGAATTTTTGGATATTGTCTTCAAAACAAGTCATACGCAAAGTAACTTCAAAATGTTTAAGATGCTGGAAACTAAATCCAAAATCTCCGCAACCTCAAATGGGGGATTTGCCACCCCTACGCATCTCGCAATTAAAATGTTTTTCGGTTGTCGGCGTAGACTACGCTGGCCCATTTTCTTTACTAATGAGTAAAAACCGCGCTACTCGAACAATAAAAGGTTATATATGTGTTTTTATATGTTTTGCCACGAAGGCAATTCATTTAGAATTAGCTTCTGACCTATCCAGCGAAGCCTTTCTTGCAGCCTTACGCCGCTTTATTGCACTCGCGGAAGATGTTCTCAAATATTCAGCGATTGTGACACCAATTTTGTTGGTGCAAATAAGCAAATTCTTAGTTATTTTAAAACCGCGGCTGCTTCCAAAAGTCTCAAATGGAGTTTTAACCCTCCTTCCGCTTCGCACTTCGGAGGTTTGTGGGAAGCTGGCGTTAAATCGGTCAAAACACATCTTTATAGAGTCATTGGTGAACAAATTCTATCTTATGAAGAATTTTATACTGTGTTAACGCAAATTGGGGCTATCCTTAATAGTAGACCGTTGTGCTCATTTTCCGTAGATCCCAATGATGTTCGAGCCCTTACACCAGGTCATTTTCTGACTCTGGAACCTTTATCATGTCTTCCCGATCCCGATTTACAATCCGTTCCGCTAAACCGCTTATCCAGTTGGCAGCTGTTGCAGCGTATGCACCAGGACTTCTAGGCACGTTGGCATGCAGAATATGTCCACACCTTATCCCAGCGCATAAAATGGACATCCGAGTCTTGTCCCATTAAGGTGGGGTCTGTAGTTCTCCTCAAGAACGAGCTTTCGCCACCCCTTCAATGGCGCCTTGTCCGTGTTAAAACGCTTCACCCCGGTAAAGACGGGGTTGTCAGGGTTGTTACAGTGCGAACAAACCTAGGCACCTTTAATCGACCTGTTGTTAAAGTGTGTCCTTTACCGCATGCCGATCTTCAATGATTTGCATAACGCCGCCTTTTTTAAGTTTAATTTTGTTTATTTATACCGAGAGGTATTTTCTTTTATTTTAATTTTTGGGCTTACAATTTAAATTAAATTCGCAAATTTAATTTATTTTTAGTTGTTTTTTTTTTGCTTAAAACCCATGGTTTTAATGGCCGCCAGAATGTTTCGTCTTCGCGAAATATTTAATATTTGTTTAATTTTATTATATTTATTTAAATATTATATTTAGCATATTGCCCCCCACCGCGCATGTTTACCGCAACTATTTTTAATTACCTATTTGACCGCGTGGGGGCGTAAGTGTATTAGAAAATAAGAGTTCGAACCGCAAGTATCCCCGCGAAAGACCGTGATCTACCACGCGACATTATACCCGCTTTATCCCGCTTGTGCACCTCAACCGCTTGAAACCAACGCTAACAGCCAGAAACCAGACCAGGGCCCTGAGTGTCGTCATCAGCACCAGCAACAAGGTAGGACTTTATTAATATTCTTACTGCCCACGTTTTATCTAGTCACATAATTTAGTCAACTAACACCACCATCCCCCATTTCTCACAATTCATACAGTCCACTGCCTACCAGATATTTTATTAATTCAGGTAACTCAGGAAGATATAAGCCACATATATACAATTGGACAAAAAACTGAAATTCTGGAATTTATTTCTTAAAAAAATGTTTGTTATCAAAAATTGCTTTAGACTAAAAAATCATCAAATCTCCATTAGTCACGATCAATGTGCTGACGATCTTAAAAACACAAAAATATTATACAAATACAAAAAAGAAGCTATATCAAAAGGCCAACAAGCATCTGTAAAATAAAACGGATTAAAGATAGACAACGCATTTCATACCATTGAAGAACTTCTAATAGGAAAAACTCAAGAGGAGGAGCATTTAAATCTAAACGAACAATCACAGACATTGATTTTACTGAGCACCTAGAGCGTAATATTCAACAAGATTCGAAAAAAATTAAGCAAGGGGTGAAATCCTACCAAGAAAATAGTGAACCTGTTCGTATAACGATCCACAACACAACAAAACATTAAATAATTTCTTTTAAAGAATTTCGTTAATGAATTTATACTGGAACCTATTAACTAGTGAAGGGACTATTCGAATACAAATAATCGAAGTATTCGATTCTGGCGTGCATTCGAATGCATTCGATTCTCAACAAAGTATTCGAATAGTTCGAACTATTCGAATCGAATCGAAAGCGCTTGCGTGTCATCGAGCGGAAGGTGGGAGACGAGAGATTTCTCTGCATTCGAATTCACGCCAAAGTTGATTTTTTGTATCGCATGGAGAATCGGCTCGCATCGAGCCGCTCGATTCTATGGAGTAACCAAAGACGACAATCCTAATAAACCATTCGCCATTCATAGTTCATTTTGATTTTATTTAATAAATATTGCATTATATGTTGTATGAGTATGAGTATGAGTATAAGAGACGTATAACCAGCCCCATTTCCTCTTGACTCTCGAACCCCGTACAGGCCTATGTTTACTTACGCCGATTTTTGTTCTTCCCCAGCAACTGCACGGCTTCACCCGTGTTTGCTGGGTGCGAATGTCCATTGCGTTCCGTACTGTCCCCTATTTGGGGCTCGAGAGCGAGAGGCGAATAGTTTTAATAGCCTTTCCCGGGTTCGCCGAGCTTATGCTATACGCTCGGTGGGGTATGGAGGAGGGACGGGAAGGTGTTGGTTTTTGGGGGACAATTACGCCGACTTAAAACTAAGTACGACGCGGAATCCCCCTAGACCAGTCGATTAGTATTACTCCAAAAATTTGGGATTACTATTTGGAGTTGGGGAGTTGTTATTTCGCTGCAGGGGTGTAGTATCCTAGTCGAGGTCTTTGTCTTATTCGTTATTGTCATTGTCCGTGTCCTGGTCAGATAGTTCCTGCACTTGGTAAAGTGTGTCAGTTGTTTTTAATAAATTTTGTCCCAAGCACGTTTTGTGTTAGTTTTGTCTTTTTTTTATTAATTTCTAAAATTAAGCATTGCATTTATTTATTAGTTAAACAAATCACAAGCGCGATTATTCTGCTGTCTAATGTTTACTAATCTCGAGTTTGGCTATTAGGCTTTTTTTTTAATGTTAGAATGATTAATGTGTTAGTTTATTCAGTGAGTCCAGTGTTTATTTTCGGTCTCGATTGGGACCGCCTTACGCATTTGTTGTTGACAGATTTATTGCCACATTCCGTGTGCCTTTCGTAGGTTTTAAAGTTATCCCAATAAACACTTTTACGGTACATATCACCACCAACATTGCCCGTGTAAGAATTTTTAACACTTTTTAATACAATTTTGCAATGATAGTAATTAAAACAAAACAATTGTTTAAAGAGTAAAGTATGTTCTTAACTTAATCATATTTTAAAGTTATTTTAACATTTTCAAGTAAATAAATGTTATGTTTAATAAAATGAATAACGGGCAATGTTAATGGTGACAAATAACGGAAAATGCTTGCTGGGATCTGCCGTATTTAAATTGCAGATTTGTATCAGGTCATGCAAATTCTTAAAGTAACTTATCAGCCCTTCCTGCGGATGACCACCTTCCCTCTTGCTTGACCTCCCCTGTCCGTCCAGTGAAAAGCCTCCAATGACAGGTGGCACTCATTCATATCACTCAACACCTCACTCCTCAATGACCGCCACACCATTCCAGTTTGCACTCTATGAAAATGTTTGTTTCACTTAATAGTTTGCACTTTTTTTTTATAATTATTGTTGGTTCTATCTTTAAACTCTTACGTTTCAAGAGCTTACCCGCACGCGACGTGTCTACTGAAGCGCTGGAACCGAATTGCTATTGCATTATATGTTGTATGTATATAATATATTAAAAAAGTATTATTATTATTACTTTAATTAACTATGCTTAAGGTACTTACCTATATATTTGTTGGATCGTTTTTTATTAAATTAAAAATAAAGAATGTTGAATTTTGGTGACTATTTCCTTAAGGATTTTAATTTTGAATCAAAAGGTATTATTGTATTAAAAATAAAGAGCATACATTTTTACTTTATTAAAATAGGCCATAAATTTTCGCCTATTTACAAAACCTGACAAATAATATGGTTTATGTTTTATGACAAAAATAAAGAAAGCATGTCATAAATCAATTAGTAGGTATATTAGCCGGTTTAGAATTTATATTGCACCCAGTGCGACGCCAACCCGCTTAGCCCATAACGAATTGTAAACAAGAAATAAAATGACCATTCGAATACAGAGAATCGAATAATTTTTTCCAAAAACATTCATTCAATAAATGTTTTCGGCTATTATCGGTTCCGATTCGGAACAAACTATTCGATTCTCTGCATTCGAATGATCATTCGATTCTTTAGACTATTCGAATGCAAAGTATTCGATTCTTAAAATCATTCGATTCTCCCTTCACTACTATTAACACAGCAGTGGTGAAAAATTCATATGAAGCCAATGATGTTTTAAGGATTAATAACAAACATACCAATTTTAAAGACTTGTATGAAAATATTCGTAGTATTAATAAGAATTACTACGAATTTGTTGTATTTTTATCACAATTTGATTTTAATTTTGAATTTTTAGTACTAAGCGAATGCTTTCACCCATAATATAACAAGTGGTATGATTATCATCGATGATATTTTCGAATTGAAACCGAGCTGCAGATTTCATGACGAGTGAAATGTGCTGCTTCGGTTTCAATGAGTAAATATCTTCGATTATTAATCATACCACGAGTTATATTTAGTGAGAAAATATAATGAATTTTAGGAATTAAAAAATTTGTCAGATTGACATTTAAAATTAAAATGTGCTTTAAAATATAAAAAGACTTTAATAAACCTTATTTATTCAAACTTACCTTAATTTCATTATCGTTTACACCAACCCATCGATCTTTTAGAGTTTATAATTCATTAATTTATTGATATATATCAAATACAGAATTTAAATGACAACAGATGTTAAATCAAAAAAAGTGTCAAAATTCTTAGTAACGTGTAAACAAGATGATAAAAATTATTGCCGCTGTGATAAAATACGTCACTATGGAATACTGGCATTTTATTGGTTCTAATATTAATGAATTGTATTGTCAAATTGATAATATAGAGTCTATATAATTTTTAACATATACCAAAATAACATCATTTTTATTAAATTTACCTTCATTATAAATTATAATGAAGGTAAATTTAATAAAAATGATGTTATTTTGGTATATGTTAAAAATTATATTCCCTTTAAATGTAGCATTAAAAATCATAACAATTTAAATTTTCTTAATATAGATTTAAAGAATTTTCTATTGAACTTATTGCTCTTTATAGACCACCCACAACTTGTATTTCAGACTTTTTAAATAGCCTAGGTAATGTTTTGAATGATACTTTAAATGATAAAAACAAAATATATTTTTTTATTGGAGACATTGATATCTTAAGTGATACATATCATGCGCAAGAATATTTAAATTTGTTATCTGAATTTGATTTAACACCGGTGATTACAAAATTTACTCGAGTCCAAGGAGATTCCAAGTCATGTATTGATCATATATTTCTAAAGAGTTGCTTTGAATACAAAGACAATATATTACCTTTGATTATAGAAACATCCTTGACTGATCACTACATGGTTTGTGCACAATTAATTTAAAACAAAATTATAAATCAAACACAATATCCAAAAAAGTTAATAATAATAATAATAATAATAATATAAGTCTTTATTGAAACATTTTACATTTTCAAACGGCGAAGTTCAGCGTGTTTAAAAGACAACATCTGTTCTTCCACTTAACCGTTAAGATACATACTTATTTTAGCAAATAAATATTTAAATTTATATAAAAAAAAACAAAAAAAAAACACATATACCTATGTACATGCATAGAAGTGAGACAAATTTTGGTAATTTATAAAAAATAAGTGAACAAAACAGACCAAAAAATTAATTATAATTTAGGAAGCCATCCAATAACATTTTTTTACATTTTTCTTAAAAGCTGTAGATTTACTATTCTTTACACTATCAGGAAGCAAATTGTACCCTTTGGCAATATTGTATGAGTAACTCCTTTGAAAAATAGCTGATTTATGACGAGGGATCGTTAAGTTAAGTCTGTTTCTAATATTTAAAGTGTGAACATCAGTTCGAAATTTTATTTTGTTATACAAGTATGGTGGGCATTTATAAGTGACAACGTTATTGAATAATACAACAGTCTTCTCTCTGACATGTTTAACCAGCCTATTTCACAAAATTTGCTTTTTACTGAGTCTCCTACTTACACCACATATTAAGCGAACACACGAGTTTTGTAGTCTTTGTATTCGTCTTTCATCAATTTTTGTAAGACAAAAACCATAAAGGGCATCACAGTAGTTAAAATGCGAAAGTACCATTGAATCACATAAAAGTTTTTCAATATTAGTATTTAATAAATGTCTTTGTGAATATATATTTAAAGTTATAAAAAGCCTTTTTGACGCAATTTGAAACATGTTCAGAAAACCTAAGATTTGAGTCAAAAATAACACCAAGGTTTTTTGCCTTATTAACCTGCTCAATTTTCTGCCCATTAATAGTTAAGCTAATACTGGGTACATTTCCTCGTTTGCTAAAAACTATAACTTTAGACTTTTGGGGATTTATTTGGAGAGAGTGTGCTGACGACTCCAAACTTAAATTTTCAAGATCTTTATTTATTATTCCTGTAATTTCACATATGTCTTCACACTTAAAAGGAAAATACAATTGTGTGTCATCGGCATACAAGTGAACATTGCAGTTTTTAATGCATTTTACTAATTGTGATGTGTATATAGCAAACAGAAGGGGACCTAAGATCGAGCCTTGCGGTACTCCACATTTGATTTCAACAGGAGTCGAAATATTATTTTTTATCCTGACGCATTGCTGCCTGTCCCTCAAATACATCTTTAAAAAAATTACTGAAGTATAACCAAAGCCAATATATTTTAAAATTGCAAGTAATAATTTATGGTTAATTAAGTCGAAGGCTTTGGAATAATTCAACAAAATGAGAGCTGCCATATTATTTGAATCAAGGTCTTGTAATATATCATCACTTACTTTTAAAAGTGCTGTTGTACAACTGTATCTAGATCTAAAACCTGATTGAATGGGTGGTAAAATGTTAAAAGTATCCAAATGATTTCTTATTTGTTGGTATATAAGTTTTTCTAAAATCTTTGACATTGTTGGTAGGATACTAATAGGCCTTAGATCTTTTAATTCAGTTGGGCATCTGACTTTTGGAATAGGAGTTATATAAGACAATTTCCAACCTTTTGGAAAGCTACTAGTTTCTATACAGTAGTTTATTATATGTGTCAAAACTGGAATAATATAGGGACAGCAAAACAATAACATACCTATACTTATTCCATCACTACCCACAGCTTTGGACTTAATAGAGAGGAGACATTTATGTACTTCATTTTCACTTACAGTAGAAAAATGAAATAAAGAAACACCAGTAATTTCGTTATTATTGTAAAAATTATACTTATTTGAATCAGGTTCTTGTTCGGTCTGAATTATAGACGCAAAGTAATTATTTATATCTATTTCATTATTTATGCTGGAAGGTATTTCAGGTAGGGATTTGGAAGTTACATTTAAATCTTTTAAGATCTTCCAGTTTTGTTTACTATTATTAGAAGTAAAAACAGAATTAATGTGTGCTCTATTCTCATTTTTAATTAATTTATTAGCATAATTCCTAAGCATTTTATAATTATCCCAATTATTAGGTGTTTTAGTTTTTTTGAATTTTTGTAATGCTTTATTACGAAGTCTAAATATTAACCTAAGATTATCAGTTAACCAGGGAGCCCTTTTTTTAGGAATTACAGTACAGTACGCACTGGCGCGTAGTGATCAAATAAAGAAAGTAAAATATTATTTAAAATAGTTAGTTTATTATTAACATCAAGCTCATTAAAAACTTCATTAAAAGAAAATCGGCACAAACTTACATAAAATTCTTCACTATTAAAATTTTTAAAATCCCTAAAGGTATAAAACTTTGGCTCATTTTTAATACATAAAACATTGAAACTGCATTCAACAGAAGAATGATCAGATAGGTCTCATTATTTACTTTGCTTGATATAATATTACTGTTTTTAGATGTAATTATAAGGTCGATTAGGGTTGAGCAAGTAGCAGTTATCCGTGTTGGTTCTTCAATAATTTGTTTAAGGCTATATGATTCTAAAACACTTAAAAAATTAGAGACATTTTTATTAGTCATATCAAGGCAATTGATATTAAAATCACCCACAGAAAAAAAACTGTCACACTCAATTAGAAGCTTACATATTATGTCATCAAATTCATCCAAGAATTCGGAAAAATTATTAAAACCTGGGGGTCTGTAAATAACACCTACAACATATTTTAGTCCATTTATACTCACCGATACCCATATACTTTCAAACGAGTTACTCTTATTATAGTTAATAACATTAATCTTCAGACAATTTTTATAATACAAAATTATTCCTCCCCCACGGCCTTCCCTATCGCATCTAACAAAGTCATAGCCTTTAATCTTAAGAACTTCATTATCTATTGTTGAATTTAGCCAAGTTTCTGATAGTGCAAAGAAAGCAAACCCCCCGCTCTCAATAAGAAATTTTAAATCCTGAAGTTTTGGAATTATTGATCTAATATTAAGATGGCAAATAGATAAATTACAATTTTTCATTATTTTAATATTTTTAAATTATTCGTTAAATGACACAAAGTAAATAAGAATCACAATTTTTTTAATAAACAGATTTTCAATTTTAGAAAAGATATATTATAATATTATGAAACAATGTAATGAGAATTAATTAGACAGTAACAAAAAAATTTAATGTTCAAACAAACAGTAAAGTACACTACTTAGTAACAGTTGTTGAGGACCTTAACATTCGAGCTTTTTCGGCTTCTTTGTTGACTTTTGTAGTCACTTTGTTTTTTTTAATTTCCGGTACCTCAGTTTCCTCCCCAGATTCAACCTCGACGATGTTGCGCTTGAAGTTTGTTGAAGTTTGTGTATCTTCTCTGTTTGTGTCTTTTTTTGTTTGTAGTTCCCTAATAGAGTAAACCTTATCTTCAATTTTGAGGCTGTTGAATTTTATAGTGGCCTTTTCTCCCTTTTCTTCAGCTTCTTTCTTATATTTTCGCAGAATTTTTGTATTTTCCTGATCTTCGGGACACTGATCTTGGTTTATGGCAATATTTGTATTTTTTAGTTTATAACAGTTTTTTATTACCGTTTTTTATAAAATGAAATAAATTCTACTACAATTGGCTTCTCTGCAGATTTTCCAATGGTATAAATATGACTTGAGTCTTGTTCAGATATTGGGACTAGCAACGTTTCCTTAAAAAGTTTTAAAACTTCCTCAATAATATTTGTTGGAGTCACAGTGTTCAGACCAAATATTACTATGTTATTTTTTCGGCTTTTTCTTTCTAATGTTAAAACTTGTCTTTTTAGTGTAGTGTTGTCGGTTTCTAGTTGTTCGATCTTATCTTCGTAGTTTTTTATTTTAACATTAATTTCTTCTTTAAACTTTGTAAATTCGCTCTTAAGTGTTTCCTTTACGTCTTCAGTTTTTTGTTCAAAATTAGTAGTAATATTTTGAAAAAGTTCTTTCATATATTTTTTTTGCGATTCAGTAAAATCTGCCATAATTAATTTTAAATAGTTTATGTGCTTATTGGTGTGTGGTTTACTTTAGGTTAGACGCAAAAAATCGCTTGACTTTTTTTACGCAACTGTTAAGTGAGATTCTTAATAAAAATCTTTATATTAGGTATGTAATACAATTTAAGATTCCCGTGTGTTAGATCTTTGGATGCATGCTTTATTAGGTTTATTGCCAATTCCTTGTTGTTTTTTTTAATTTAAATTTTGTTGAAATATGTTAAAATTTGGTAGATACTCTTCTTACCCAAATTTTTGTGTTGCTTAGCTAAAGGTCACCACACACACATATGCCTTTTTATATGGCTAATGTGTGTAAGAAAGCAGAATCATATTAAAGGTAATCTTCTGCCCTCTACATTGCTTTCCATATTAACGAAAATTTTGTATTTCCTCATACTCAAAATTAATTCTTTGCAACGCAGCTTACTTATATGTAAAAAAAAATATTTGATGATTAGGTCCAAAATCTGTCTAAAATATTTGATGGTTATGTCCAAAATCTGTCCAAAAGCTGTCAAAAAGTAAACGCGTAAATTTAAAAACGTATGATAAATAATTATTGTTAATCGTAGTTTTATATTATTAAATTAAAATCGTAGTTTTATAATCGCGTAAATATCGAAACATGTAATAAATTGTTTGTTTATCGTAGTTTTATAAAGTGCTTTAAATTTAAAATGAGTGGAAAGAATACAATACTTACTATAAAAAAAGTGAAGTGTCCCATTTTGGGATATCCGAAAGAACTGAACGAGAAAGTTTTGCCAACCATTGAAGGTGTACTAAAATTTTATTTATATGTCAGGTATAATCTTAAAATTAAATATTCCGGAAAAGAACCAAGTTTCTCAGACATTTCAAAAATTGTGGTTTCAAAAATTCAAGAAATTTGGAAAAATACTTCAATCCCAATCGTTTCATTTGAACGAATCGAGCAAATAATTCGAAAACATTATACGGAGTATTTAAAACTGTTAAGGTTTCCTCAAGTCAGGCGTAATGAAAAATATTATTAATATTATAAAAGAATTTTAAAATTAACAAAAAGAAAACAAAAGGAAGTACAAAGACTTGCCAGTTCCAACTTACTTACACACAACAAAGATAAATCTAGCGCCATAATTAAAAGAGGAGGGTCTGGTTCTAAAATAGTAGTTAGATAGATCATTCTTGTGCTTCTTCTGCTATTACCTCTGGTATTTTGTCTAGAAATCAACTTAAACTTCCCACATTAGCTAGAACTTGCGATCGGTTTGGAGTTTCAGACAGATCTGCAGCAGCAATTGCATCGGCGGTTTTACAAGATGTTGGTATGGTGACAAAAGAAAATCTTTCAAATGTAATAGATAAAAACAAAGTTCGAAGAGCTCGTGAAAAAGCCCGTAGTTTACTAAGTAAAGCACACAATGATTGTAAAGTATTTATAAAAAGCATTTATTTCGATGGTAGAAAAGATAAGACATTATATCAAGAGAAGAAAGATGGGCAATTTCACCGCAGAAGGATTTTAGAAGAGCATATTTCCATAATAGAGGAACCGGGATCTTTTTATGTGGGGCATATGTCCCCAACTTCTGGCACTGGAAAATCCATTGCAGTGAGTATTTATGAGTTTTGTGTTAAAAATAATATAAGCTTCGATCAGATGCGTGTTATTGGTTGTGATGGCACTGTAGTAAATACCGGCTGTAAAAATGGTGCTATAAGATATTTAGAATTACAAATAAAAAGACCTCTTCAGTGGTTTATTTGTCAGTTACATGCGAATGAGTTACCTTTAAGACATTTATTTGAGCACCTAGATGGCCGAACAACTGGTCCATCACAATATATGGGCCCAATTGGAAAAAAACTTGAGAATTGTGAGATGCGACCTGTGGTAGATTTTATTCCCGTTGTTGGATTTTTGCCTGAGATGATCTAAGTACTGACCAGCGGTATTTGTACAAAATATGTCAAGCCGTTTCCTTTGGACAATGCCCGCAAAATTTAGCCAATTCCCAACCTGGAAAACTATCACATGCAAGGTGGTTGACTAAAGCAAATCGAATCCTTCGATTTTACATAAGTTGTGAAAAACCGTCACAAAACTTAATAATTCTTGTTGAGTTTATTATGAAAATTTATGCGCCGATGTGGTTTTTTATAAAAGTGCATCCCTAATGTAAAGATGGTGCCCGAAATGTATTTAAAACCATACAATTATCACGGTACTTAAACATTAATTTGAAGATGATAATAGATCCGGTTATACAACGCAATGCGTTCTTTGCTCATCCTGAGAACATTTTATTGAGTATGATATCCGATGAGCGCAAAGCCATACGAGATCTTGGTCTTATGCACATTTTAAAAGCTAGAAATGCGTCCACTTCAGAGACAATTCGGGAATTTAAAGTTCCTAAATTAAATTTTAATGCTTCTGATTATACCGATCTAATAAACTGGATGGATGTTGAGGTTACACCACCTCCTGTCTTAGCGAACATCACCGATGAAGACCTTAAATTATTTATCGAGAATAATACTTTGGAGTTTTCTCGTTTTCCATCTCACACTCAAGCAGTCGAAAGAAGTGTGAAACTAGTAACTGAGGCATCTAGTTGTGTGATAGGCGAGAAGTCACGCGATGGATTTATTCGCGTAAGAGTTAAATCACGTGAAATTATGCCTTATTTCCATCACAAAGCAGAATATAAAGTGGCTTAAAATATGGTCTAAGATATTTGAAGGGTGCACGGGAATAACGATCAAAGTCCATGTTTAAACGTTAAGAGAAAAAATAGGTTTAAAACAAAAAACAAAATAAACCAACCTTTTTTAATGTAAATAATCTTAGATAATAGTTTTATAGAAAACATAACCACTAATTCGTCGGTGGGTCTCTGATCGCTTTTCATAAAGATATCATATTTTAGAGCCTGATTTCTGGGAACTACACAGAAAAAAAGGAATGGTTAATTTAACTATATTAATTTAGTTGACCCATATTTATTTAAGTCAACCGTGGGAAGGTTAATATAAACAAATATTAGTTTAACGGTACTAAACCAGATAGTCATTTTATTTTTTTAAATTGGTTAAATTAACCCAGAAAACTTTAGTGAAACCAACCCGCTGTATGGTTCAGTTTACTAAATATGTTGTTTGTAAAATAAGAGTCACTTCAACCTTAAGCAATTTGTTAAAATGATTAAAACAATTGCCGTGCATTCCTGGTTGCATAGTATGTACCGATCGCGGCAAAGGCGGTGTTGATCGCGTGATGTTCTTAAATCTCGCCTCTGTTGACTTACATGAAGAGTATATAAGGTGAGGTAGTCCTTTGCTTTGGTGTGACACTACAAGTTGTTTGATACTAAAGACTCTTTAGTAAAGAGACCTTGAATAGGTGGAAACAGCTGTCAATACTTTAAGTATTATATTAAGTTGGTGAAACGCACTAAAAACATTATCTCTAGCGAGGTGAAGGTTTAATTATCTGGAATAATACCTCTGGTATTATATAGTCCAAACTCCAAACATTTCAAGATCTTATTTTTATTGTTAGGTATATAAATGCGCCAAACGATATGGTTGGACCAAGCCGTTAACCTAGTTAGGGTAACAAATTATATTTAGTCAATTCAACCAAATGTATTTAGTTCATTGGACTGGTAGGTAAAGGTCACTTTAACTATATAAATGTTTGTTTCAACCAAATATATAGTTGTAAAATATAACCAAATGCAGTTGTTAAAATAACTAAATGTTTGGTTGGCTCTATTGAAACAACATATTTAGTTAAATGAAACAAATAATAGTTGGGCTAACTAAACCTTTTTTTCTGTGTACGATCGTTTTTTTGAAATGTTCGAATTCGAATTATTGTAGTATTTAAAATTTCCTATAGGTTGGCATGCTTATCTCAGTTTAACTTAAAAAGTGACTTTGATCGTTATTCCCGGGTACCCTTCATTTGTTAATGTTATTTTTAGTTATAAAACGTGTCAAATGTTATTTTTAGTTGTAAAACCTATTTTTTTGCAATAAAACTGTTTGTGAATCTTCTTATAAAGTTTAATTTTTTTTATTATATTAACACCTTTGTAGAGGGCACAAAAATTTAAAAAATAAAAATAATAAAATATATACGAGTTTTTTCTTTTTACAAGACGCATCTTTTCCCTCCTATTGGATTTTTAAATTTAAAAAAACAAAAACACCTATATAGAAACGGCCCACCCTAATATATATATATATATATATATATATATATATATATATATATATGATTATTCAATATATAAAATATAACATAATAACCAAATATATCAGAACTGTCAAAAATATTTCATAATTATTATTTGTGGTATTCCTTTGGTGATTTTAAAAAGTTTTGTATATAACACAATATGACATATATATGTTATATACAAAATTTACCAAAGAAATACGCACAAATAATATTTATGAAATATTTTTGACAGTTCTGACACTTCTCCACCAAACATGAAAGCCATCTAAACTTTAAATTATAAATAAAACTAACAATTTCGCTACTAAACGGGCATTAAAAAAATTAATATATCTTTTAAAGGAATAAAAATAACAAAACAAGACTAAGTGGACTGAAAAGATGAAGGTTGGGACTACATTTCCTAAAAGTTTCAGATTTTTATTTTTTCCTCAACATAATGATTTCTCAGGGCAAAATTGACTAATTTTAAGAATACTTGATACCTGAAAAAAAGCAACTTTCTAGATTTAGCAGAATAGGCACAGGAGCCAGACAAAAATTACAAAAATTGGCAAATTATCATGAATCTTTAGTGGTTTACCATTCTTTTATGAGATTAACTAATTGGATAATAATAATTTTTATCGAAAACACACTTACTAAACAGTAAAACAAAATTAAAATCAATTCAATATTTATCACAGAAAAAAGTTCTGGCCCACTATAAGAGAGTAAAAGCTCATTCACATCCACTTAATATGCGTAACTTAACTTAACTTAACTTAAGGAACCTACGTCTGTTAAGTTGTCTGTGTACATTAACTTAATACAGACAAAAAACGTAATATACAAGCACGCGCAATGTAGACATCGATGTAGACTGGGTTGCCTATCTATCTATAAAAGTGAAACAACAAGATAGCGCGATATCGTTTTACTGGGCATGTGATTGGCTCACGTAAGAAACGTATTCCCTTAAGTTGAGCCGGACCCAACTTTTGGATACGTTAAGTTACGTGTGATTAGTTTTCTACGAATGTAAACAGCTGCATTGGTTTCAATGTATTTCAACTTACGTCTATCACCTACGTTAAGTTAAGTTACGCACATTAAGTGGATGTGAATGAGCTTTAAGAAATTGACACGATTTCAGATTTCTAAAGGGTGCCGATTAAAAGTAAAGAATCCAAAAATTAAAACGGCAACGGTTTTCATATTTGATACCTAAAAGATCATCCTCAATTTTTTTTATCAAAATAAAAAATCAAGCAGCGCACCCCATTTTGTGTTTTTATTTGGAATGACTCATCAATAAATCACTTTAATTTATTTAAATAAAGCAAGAAAAATATATTTAATCACAATAAAAACACTACACACACACAAAACTCAACGCCATTGAAAATGTCAAACCTTCATAACAAAGGCAATGCGCATGTCGCATAGCCGGCACGAAAGTCGAAGTTGAAGTCAAAGTTTGCAGCTTGCAATAAATTTTGCCCACTTCAACTTCCACTTTAACGTCGAATTTCATTGTGAACGATCATACTGTTACACATTTGCTTAGCTTGCGAGTCAAATTGCCACTTGGCCAGCGAATTCATTACGAATGTAGCTTAACTCGTTACTACATCGCGAATTAAGTCAGTCTATAGACGGCCAAGACCAGGCTAGGCTTGACGCGAACAGCGAGAAAAAAGGCGAGCAAACCTTTGCAACGGTTGCATCGGCGGCGTCGAATTGTTGTACGCTGCGGACGATTCGGTAACGGGCGAAAAGGATATTGAAACAAAAACACAACAGTTTAAATAGACGGAAAAATTATCCTTTGTTGTCTACCGCTTTAGTAAATATTATAATTATCGGCGCGGATAATAAATTATATACTAGAATATTAATTGATCCAGGTTCACAAAGTAATTTTATTTCGCACGATGTTTCGAATAAAATAGGCGCACAATTAAAACTGACAAATTTTGCAGTTTCGGGAGTTGGTGACATACAAAATCTGGAGATTAAGTACCAGACAAGTTTTGCAATACACTCTAGGATAAATGATTATAGCAAATAAATATCGTGTTTAGTCTTAAATAAAGTAACAACACTTATTACTTTGTTATCATTTAGTACAAAGCTAGTTAAAATACCCAAGGGCATACCGTTGGCAGATCCTAATTATAATAAATCGGGAAACATAGACATTTTATTAGGAGTCGAGGCTTTTTATGACATTTTGTTAATGGAACAAATTAATACAGAAAATTACCCGACTTTACAAAAAACAAAACTAGGTTGGTTGTTAGGCGGCGAACTAACATATCCCAGCTATAATAATATGCAGCTAGTTTCATGCAATTTAGCTATTGATGACAAGTTAAATCAGACGTTACAAAAATGTTGGCAAATTGAGGAGCCGCAGGCTGACGATTTTTGTGAAAGGCATTTTTTAGACAGGGTAAAACACGATCTGACGGGGCGGTTCTTGTTAAAAATACCGTTTAAAAATACTTATTGGGCGATTCCAAAAAGGCAGCTTTGCGCAGTTTGGATTATTTGCAAAAGAGATTTGCTAAGAATCCAGACTTGGCAAAGGAATATTACAAATTTATTTCGGAATATAAGTCACTCGGGCATATGTCAGAAATAAAAAATGAATCGTGGTATAATGGTAAGGACAATGAAAGTTACTATTTACCACATCACGCGGTAATTAAAGATTCCAGTTTGACATGTCGATTACGTGTAGTTTTTAATGCATCGAGTAAGACCACGAGCGGTTTAAGTTTAAATGATGTTCAATGTACAGGGCCGACGATTCTGAATGATTTGGTTCACGGCGTTCTCTATAGAGAACGCCGTGTTTGGTTTAAATTTTGACTCGTTTTCGTAAACACAAGTACGTGTTTAATGCCGATGTTTCGAAGATGTATCGTCAGATTCTTATACACCCAGATCATAGACCATAATATGGTATTGCGATGCTTACAGCAAATTGCTGATGAGCACGCAGTTAACCACCCAGTAGCGGCGCGTATTATTAATACAGATTTTTACATGGACGATCTTTTGACCGGTAGTAATGACGAAACTGAGTTAATTACAATACAAAGCGAAATTACGAGAATCTTGGCTAGTGCAGGTTTTGATTTACGCAAGAGGCTGTCAAACAAAAGAGATTTTTCTCAAAGTTTTCAAATAAACCAAGACTTAAAGGCAAGTATTTTGCAGCTAGGTGAAAGTAAGCAAAATAAAACGTTAGGCGTTTACTGGAATGCTTATATTGATACTATTCAGTACAGGATTAGAGAGTTTACTGAACAATCTTCCTTTACAAAACGCAAAATTTTATCGATATCAAGTCAAATATTTGATTCTTTATTGCTAGTTCAACCGGTTATTTTTGTTGCAAAGTTAATTATTCAGTCTTTGAAAAGGAAAATCTGACTGGGACGTGACAAATGGAATAATTTTTGTATAGATATAAAACATTTAAATGACTTACAGATTTCAAGACATATTTTTTCGGATAATTATAAATGCGTTGAATTACATGCATTTGCCGATGCTTCCGAAAAGGCATACGGTGCGGCTATTTATGTGCATTGCATTAATTTCAATGACACTTATTCTTCCCATTTGTTGTGTGCAAAGGGCAAAGTAGCTCCGACCAATACACCGACACTACCACCCTAGCGAATTCACCGATCGGTCAATTGACGTAAATTTTGCGTTGATTTAGCGTTGATTTCATAAATTTTAACGCAAGTTGCCATTTTTTGAGTTAAAATATTGGATTTTAACGTAAAGTTGGCGCAAAAAAATTGCGTTAAGTTGAGCCAAAACGTAACTCAAATTTGACTAAAATTTAACGTAAGTTTTGCGATAACAACCAAAAAATTAACTATAAATAGACTTAAAATTGATTGATTAGGTAACCGATTTTACTTTAAAATTTTTTTTATAAAATATTTGCGTTGAATTTGCGTTGATTTTGCGTTTATTTTGAGTCAATTTTGACTTTTTGTTTAGGTTACCGATTTTCTTCAAATATTTTTTGTATAAAATATTTACGTTGAATTTGCGTTGATTTTGCGTTCATTTTGAGTCAATTTTGACTATTTGGTTAAGTTTTCCGATTTTACTTTAACATTTTTTGTAATATTAGCGTTGAATTTGCCTTGATTTTGCGTTCATTTTGAGTCAATTTTGACTTTTTAATTAAGCTATCGATTTTACGCGAACATTTTTTGAATAAAATATTTGCGTTAAATTTGCATTGATTTTGAGTTTATTTTGAGTAAATTTTGACTTTTTATTATAATTTTAATTTTTTTATTTCTTTTTATAAAAATTTGCATTTACTTTGCATTAAATTTGTGTTTCTTTAGAGTCAATTTTGAACAACCAAAAAATTAACTATAAATAGACTTAAAATTGATTGATTAGGTAAACGATTTTACTCTAAAAAAATTTGTATAAAATATTTGCGTTGAATTTGCGTTGATTTTGCGTTTATTTTGAGTCAATTTTGACTTTTTGGTTAGGTTACCGATTTTACTTAAACATTTTTTGTATAAAATATTTACGTTGAATTTGCGTTGATTTTGCGTTCATTTTGAGTCAATTTTGGCTTTTTAATTAAGTTATCGATTTTACGCTAACATTTTTTGAATAAAATATTTGCGTTAAATTTGCGTTGATTTTGAGTTTATTTTGAGTGAATTTTGAATTTTCATTATATTTTTAGTTTGCTTATTTATTTTTATAAAAATTTTCTTAAATTTGCGTTTACTTTGCATTAAATTTGGGTTTCTTTAGAGTCAATTTTGATTTTTTATTATGTCACTAAAAATCACTTTTTTGATATTTTAAGTTATCTTTCGTTGGACATTAAAGACTTAAATCAAAAGCATATAAAATAATTTATTGAAAGTAGTAATTGAAGACATACATAAGTGGGTAAAGGTGTTATGTCACATTTTAAGTAAAAAATGGCAAACAATGTTCATACTATTAATACTTTTCTCTATTATTTTTAAACTTACAAGGAACTACTAAAATAAGTTTTTTTTTAAATTGTTATTGTAATTTAAAAACTTAAAAGTATCCAAAAAACTGTTTTTATGCAAAAATAAAATTTAAAAATCGTCTTTATTTTACTACCTCAAATGTCACATAAGTAACACCTTTATCCACTTATGTCTTCAATTAATTTATTTTTATAAAAATGTATTGTCTAATATTTGCGTTCAGTTTGCGTTGAGTTTACGTTAATTTTGAGTTAATTTTGATTTTTTATTTAAAGTCACTAAAACATCAATGTATTAGATTTTTTAAGTTTTTTTTAATTAGACATAAATAATTTAACTCAAAAGCATATACATATAAAAATAAATTATAAAAAGTAATTATCAATACATTTTTATAAAAATTTTACTTTAGTAATATTTGCGTAAAGTTTGCGTTTATTTTGCGATAATTTTGAGTAAATTTTGATTTTTTATTAAAAGTCCCTAAAAATTACTTTATTTGATTTTTTTTAACTTAATTTTATTTGGACATTAATGTCTAACTAAAATTAACTTAAAAAATAATTATTGATTGAAATCAAAAGCATATGAAAATAAATCATAATATATATTAAAAATTTATTTAAAAAAATAATATGTCCAATATTTGCGTAAGTTTTGCGATAACTGTTTAGCCATTGAGTAAAGAACTTCTTTACTCAATGGTTTAGCTTTACAAACGTCAATTTTCAAATTGCGCGCTCAACAGCGCCAAGCGGCGAGAGACACAAAAATTTTGAAGATGGCTGAATGAAAGTTCTTTGTCTCTGGTACAAACATTAGCATCTTTTAATGTTGTAATTTTACATATTTTAATTAGTTTATCAACTCACAAGTGTGTATTGTATTGCACGAATTATGTGCAATAAAGTGATAAAAAAAACGTGTATTAATGAAAATGTGAATGCCAGTTCATCAACAAAGAAAACAACGAGGGTGAATAAAACATCACCCCTTTACATGGTCCTTCGAAAGTAGATGAAAGAAAAATCAACACCTATGGATATTCTGGACATCGGTTTAACAAAAATCGTAAAAAAACAGTCGATAAGCCGGTAAGTCTCTCCATCCTTCTTTAATTCATTTCATTTCGTATCGCTCTGTCTCACTCGTCCTCGAGGCAACGTGGTCCTGTAGGTTAGTAATCTACCGGTAAAATATAAACAAATAAACCTATTTAAAAATTGACTCATAAGAGTTGTTTTAAATACATTGCATTTGAGTTTAATAACAATTGTTGATTCGTTGCTCGCTCAAACAAAATATTTTTAAAACATATTACGCATATTTTAGTTAAAAACATCTCAAATTATCCACAAAAAAAAAAAAATTCAACCACTTAAAAACGCAATTCTTTAAAATCACAATTAAACAGATTCGATCAATTTGTAGACACATTTGAGACAAATCATTTATAGAATTAGAAACTTGATTACAACAAGTTAGTCACCTTAATACCATCTTCTGAACTAGATGATAACTTAACCGAACTGTCAGAATTTGAAAATTCTTATTTTCGAATTATTTCAGCAGCAAAGGTGTTAATTAAACAAAATCGAAACACAATCGTAAGCAATACAAATCCATCAATTCAGTCTAATCAAGATTTTAATATTTCAAGCATAACAGATATAAACTACCCACTCTAAATTTACCAGAATTTAAGGGTGAATATGACCAATACTACAATCCATAAACATTTCTGATGACAACTATGCAGTGGCGTGGAACCTTTTAAAGGAGCATTTTAAAAACAATTTACCCACAATAAAACAAGAAAATCATATGGCTTTAAGAAACTTGGTTGACAATTTTCTAAAACATTATCGATCTTTAAAATCATTGGGACAGCCAGTTGAAACTTGGAATACACTTTTAATATTTATAATATCAAGAAAATTAGACAACAAAACCAAACTACAATGGCAATTAACCAATTTGTCTGATTTTCCAAGCATTGATGACTACAAAATTTTTAATTAATAGATGTCAATTATTAGAAAACATTGAACCAAACACAAATAATTACGATAAATCAAACAAAAAGGAAAATCAAGCTATTTCAATGATTTCTACTAAAAACATAACTTGTTCCTTCTGTAAACAATAACATTATAATTTTTCATGCCCAAAACTATTAGACTTACCCATAAATCAAAGATATACAGAAGTAAAAAGTCACAAATTATGTTTAAACTGTTTAAGGCCTGGTCATTTTAATACGGAATGTAAATCCACTTCATGTAAACACTGGCAAGAAGCACAATTAACTATTGCACTTAAATTCAAACAAAACCAAAATAATACCCAAAATAATTCTCAACTCGTACAAAACCCAAATACAAATTCAAATAATAATTTACCCAAACCAATATCAAATTCTCAAACAGAAAACACAACTATTAATCATCATTATGTGCAAAAAAGCAACAAAACATTTTATTATCGTAAGTAATATTATAAGGGCATTTAATTTTTCCGAAAAAAATCGAAAAAACACGTTGCTAAGTAATATTTTAACAAAAAGCATGAGTGCTGGTGGCAACAAAAATCCGAGTCGAAGAGGAGGATTTTTGCACCTGCACGAATGCTTTTTTTTAAATATTACTTAGCATTGTGTTTTTTCGATTTTTTTCACAGGAAAAATTAGATGCTCGAATGGTATTTGACAAGACTATTTCATGAGTAACAGTTAACAATTAAAATATAAATTGCAATTTTTGGTGACAACAGCTGTCAAGTTTTGCCGCGGGTAAACTTGAAAAAACTGCTGACAGGTGCTGTCACACAGTTTTTTACCTAGAAACCATTTGTAATTCAAAATTGCGCGTTGTGATTGGTGGAAATTAAGACGAGGGAAATAGTCAGCAGCAAATATTTTTATGATTTCAAATGAAGGTAAATTAATCAAATGTCAAGCTTTTCTTGACAGTGGCTCGCAGTATAACTTATAACTACAAATTTATTCAAAACACTCAATCTGCAATGAACATGAAGTTAGCAAAGCATCCATCGCCAATCAAGAACCGATTAGGTGCATAATTTGCCGTTAATTTGTCGCTAATTACCTAGTTGTGAATAAATTAATTTTGTCGTTCGAATATTTCTTTGTTTTTTCGGCTGCTTTGCTACCTTCATATAAAGTTAGCAAGGCACTCCCCTTAAATATGTAATTTTTTTTTAATAGTTAATATTTTGCCGTTAATTTGTCGTTAGTTAGTTGTGAAAAAAATAATTTAGTCGTTCGAATATTTCTTTGTTTTTATGGGTGCTTTGCTAACTTCATACAGTGCTTGTAAATCCAAGTCCGACCGCGTTGGGAAGGATGGTTGTTCAATACCCGCGTAAAAAGAATAAGGAGAGAATGCCAAACAGAATTTGATTGGTCAGAGCGGCAGGCGTGCGTATTGTAAGCTTCTTCTGTTTGGCGTTCTATCCTTGTTATTTTCACGCGTCCTTCCCAAACCGGTCGGACTTGGATTTGCAAGCACTGTATAAAGTTAGCAAGGTACCCCCTTAAATATGTGATTAAATTTTTTTTAATAGTTAATATTTTGCCGTTAATTTGTCGCTAATTAGTTGTGAATAAATTGATTTTGTAGTTTGATTATTTTTTAGTTTTTTTTCGGCTGCTTTGCAAAGCACCCGCTCCACTTATTACATAAATAATTTTTTTTTGGGAACCTTGTTTATTTACCAAGCGACATTATTTATTTTTTAGAAAAGGTTATTTCAATTCGATTATTTAACATAATAGAATATTGATATTTTGTTGTTTGGAAATTCTCTCATCAGACATAACTATTGTTTTTAATTGAAATTGACCCTTTTTAAATATTTATGGCTAATAATTCAGGCACAAAGGGCTTTACGGCCATTTCAAGCATTCGGACGGGACAAATCACAAAACTGTTTTTATAAAAAAATTGTAGGTAATTTATTATATATTATTTTTGCATCAAAATTGTCAAATATATTCTTTTATTAGGATATATGTAGGTACATTACATTAAAAAAAAAACGCAAGAAATATTTTATAAAAGTAGAGATAATTATAATAATTGACACGTTTGGACGGGACAAGATAAATATTTTTTTGTCCCGTCCACACCTTTCAATTATTAAAATTATCTCTACCTTTATAAAATATTCCTTGCGTTTTTTTGATTTAATGTATAGCATAATAAAAGAAGAATATTTTTGACAATTTTGATGTCAAAATATTATATAATAAATTATCTACAATTTTTTTTTTATAAAAACAGTTTTATAATTCGTGCGTTTCGCGCGCTTGAAATGGCCCTTTATATAAAAATTTTGTAATTGGCGCTTGGTTCCTTTTAAACAAATATGACCCAGATATTGTTTTGCCGTTAATTTGTCGTTAATTAGTTAAAAAAAAAATAATTTTGTCGTTCGAATATTTCTTTTATTTTTATTATTTTTATTTGCTAACTTCATATAAATTTCAATTAAAAAGAATAGTTACGTCTGTTGAGAGAATACCCAAACAACGAAATATCAATATTCTATTATATTAAATACTCAAAGTGAAATAACCTTTTCTAAAAAATAAATAATGTCACTTGGTTCCTTTTAAATAAACATGATTACTATTAAAAAATTATTCATGTAATAAGTGGAGCGGGTGCAGCCAAAAAAAAAATAATTAAACGACAAAATCAATTTATTCACAACTAATTAGCGACAAATTTACGGCAAAATATTAACTATTAAAAAAAAATTAATAACATATTAAATAAAGGTGCCTTGCTAACTTCATATGAAGTTAGCAAAGCACCCATAAAAACAAAGAAATATTCGAAGGACAAAATTAATTTATTCACAACTAATTAGCGACAAATTAACGGCAAAATATTAACTAATAAAAAAAAATAAATCACATATTTAATAAAGGTGCCTTGCTAACTTCATATGAAGTTAGCAAAGCACCCATAAAAACAATAAAATATTACGACAAAATTAATTTAACCACAACTAATTAACGGGAAATTATGCACCTAATCGCTTCATGATTGGGGATGGATGCTTTGCTAACTTCATATTCATCAATCTGCATGGTGAAAACATTCAAATGCCTGTTACTGGAATTGGTAACTCAATAACAAATATTAAAATACAAACAGATGCAGTAGTTAAATCAACATACAATAACTTTCATTTTTAGTAATTGACAAAATAACAGAAAAAAGTTTCTTTTGATGTTTCCTCACTCAATATAGCAAGTTCTATAAAATTAACAGACCCAGAATTAAATAAAGCAAGTCAAAATTTGACTGTCAAATAGATGTGTTGTTGGGTGCAAGCATATTTTGGCAACTTATGTGCATTGGTCAAATTTCAAATGGAAACAATGAACCTATCCTTCAAAAATCACAGCTTGGGTGGATTGTTTCAGGTCCTATTATTTTAACAATCAAATTTGTAATTTTACACAAATAAGCGAATCAAACAATAAATTGAACAATCAAATTAATTTTTTTTTAAATACCATACTCGTGACACAACCGGGCGATATTCATTGCATATTCATTACATAACGCAACAAAAAGATTTTTAAAGTTATTTTTGGTTTTAAATTAATTGCTTGAATCAAACCCATATAAAAATAAATTATTAAACGTGATAATATATTAATTTTTATAAAAATTCAGTCTTCAACATTTGCGTTGGATTAGCGTTGAATTTGCGTTCGTTTTGAGTCGATTTTGATTTTTTTTTAAGTTATTTTTGGTTTTAAATTAATTGCTTGAATCAAACCCATACAAAAATAAATTATTAAACGTGATAATAAATGAATTTTTATAAAAATTCAGTCTTAAACTTTTGCGTTGGATTTGCGTTGAATTTGCGTTCGTTTTGAGTCGATTTTGATTTTTTATTAAAAGTCGGTAAAACAATAATGTGTTAGATTTTTTTAAGTTATTTTTGGTTTTAAATTAATTGCTTGAATCAAACCCATATAAAAATAAATTATTAAACGTGATAATAAATGAATTTTTATAAAAATTCAGTCTTAAACTTTTCCGTTGGATTTGCGTTGAATTTGCGTTCGTTTTGAGTCGATTTTGATTTTTTATTAAAAGTCGGTAAAACAATAAAATATTAGATTTTTTAAGTTATTTTTGGTTTTAAATTAATTGCTTGAATCAAACACATATAAAAATAAATTATTAAACGTGATAAATGAATTTTTATAAAAATTCAGTCTTCAACTTTTGCGTTGGATTTGCGTTGAATTTGCGTTCGTTTTGAGTCGATTTTGATTTTTTATTAAAAGTCGGTAAAACAATAATACATTAGATTTTTTAAGTTATTTTTGGTTTTAAATTAATTGCTTGAATCAAACCCATACAAAAATAAATTATTAAACGTGATAATAAATGAATTTTTATAAAAATTCAGTCTTAAACTTTTGCGTTGGATTTGCGTTGAATTTGCGTTCGTTTTGAGTCGATTTTGATTTTTTTTTAAGTTATTTTTGGTTTTAAATTAATTGCTTGAATCAAACCCATACAAAAATAAATTATTAAACGTGATAATAAATGAATTTTTATAAAAATTCAGTCTTAAACTTTTGCGTTGGATTTGCGTTGAATTTGCGTTCGTTTTGAGTCGATTTTGATTTTTTATTAAAAGTCGGTAAAACAATAATACATTAGATTTTTTAAGTTATTTTTGGTTTTAAATTAATTGCTTGAATCAAACCCATACAAAAATAAATTATTAAACGTGATAATAAATGAATTTTTATAAAAATTCAGTCTTAAACTTTTGCGTTGGATTTGCGTTGAATTTGCGTTCGTTTTGAGTCGATTTTGATTTTTTATTAAAAGTCGGTAAAACAATAAAATATTAGATTTTTTAAGTTATTTTTGGTTTTAAATTAATTGCTTGAATCAAACCCATATAAAAATAAATTATTAAACGTGATAATAAATGAATTTTTATAAAAATTCAGTCTTCAACATTTGCGTTGGATTTGCGTTGAATTTGCGTTCGTTTTGAGTCGATTTTGATTTTTTATTAAAAGTCGGTAAAATAATAATATATTAGATTTATTAAGTTATTTTAGGTTTTACATTAATTGCTTGAGTCAAAAACAAATAAAAATAAATTATTAAACGTAATAATAAATGAATTTTTATCAAACATTTGCGTTTAATTTGCGTTGAATTTGCGTTCGTTTTGAGTCGATTTTGATTTTTACATTAATTTCTTAGTTGTAAATAACCATTTTGAAGAAGATATATAATAATTTTTTTATTTTTTGTTTTTCAGATATGCCTTTGGGAGTTCAACGCATGAGAGCTGGCTTCGCAATTTAAATAATTTATTTTTTGTTTACTATTATAGTAATATATGTAGGAGGTATATGTAGTGTATAAGTATTATAATAAATTATTTTTATACTTTAAAATACAGTTTTCATTAAAATCCCAGCTTAAAAAAAACATGGACTGCGTCCCTGTCACGGTTGAGGGTGGTTATAACCACCGGTTATAACCGTTTTGTAGCAAAGCTTAAGGTAAGTCTATAAAAAAACGTGTTATCAATTAATAATAATAATAACAAAACGTCTTTATTTAACGAGGCGAAGTCTAATATAGTTGATGGCAATAAGTTTAATTTGGGTTAAGAAATAAAAAACTTATCACAAATCCCAGGTAGCACAACGTGACGAAACCGTGACGATTTGTGTCCAATTGGACACAATGGACACAAATCGTCACGGTTTCGTCACGTTGTGCTACCTGGGATTTTACGTTAAATGAATCGAAACTTAACGCAAACTTAACTTAAAGTAGACTCAAAGTTAACGGAAAACTGACCCAAATTAAACGCAAACCTATCTCAAAGTTGACGCAAATTCAACGCATTCTTAACTTAAAGTAGACTCAAAGTTAACGGAAAACTGACCAAAATTAAACGCAAAGTTGACGCAAATTCAACGCATACTTAACTTAAAGTAGACTCAAAGTTAACGGAAAACTGACCCAAATTAAACGCAAGCCTATCTCAAAGTTGACGTAAATTCAACGGAAATTTAACTAAAAATAAACTCAAACTTAACACAAAATCCTAAATCGGTACAATACTGCAAATAATTACGTCGAATTTGCGTTAAGAAACGATATTTTAACCCAAAATCAACGTTAATTTTGAGTTAATTATGGGTGATACTTGGGCACTACTTAACGTTAATTTTGCGTTTAGTGAATTCGCCAGGGCAAGACTTGAACTTAGCGCGGCGCTGATAGCAGCAAGATTAGTTAAAAGAGTTTTAGACTCGATCAATGTAAATTTTGATAATACTTATTATTGGAGTGATTGCACCATAAATTTATGCTGTTTAAAGGGTACGGCAGATAGATGGAAACCTTTCGTAAAAAATAGAGTTATAGAAATACAAACTTTGACAAATCCTGACAATTGGTTTCATGTTGGCACGGAGCACAATCCAGCAGATATTGTGTCTCGTGAAAGCACTGCGTTAAAATTACTTTCAAGTCAGTTATGGTTTAAAGGTCCGTCATGCATGGGCGGATTTAGGCTGCAGCCCAGGGCCCCCCACGGATCGAGGGCCCCCTACGCGATGCAAATAAAAAAAATATTTAAATCAAACTGAAAATCGTCTATAGAATAAAATATTAAGCCTGTTAAAATTTTAGTTATTATTATTATTAAGCCCTTATCTCGATTTTATATTTTTCATTTAATTAGCATGGAAAAAAATTTTGAATTAACCATCTTTTTAACGAATTAAAACAACATATTTTAAAAATATTATTTTTATAGATTAGTAAATCTACTTGTTCAAAAGTTATTCAAGCTTAAAATTAAATTTATAGTAAATTTCAAGTTTTTTTACATTTCTGCTAAGACTGGTAGATCATTTTATTTTTCAAAAATTTGTAATTTTATAATTTTTTTAAGTTACTACCGTTACTGATTTTACAAGTTAATTTAATTAATTTCAAGAAAATATTATTTTTTTGCAAAAAATATTTGTATTTATGCTGGTTAAACCAGTAAATCATAAATAAAACAGTAAAAAATTAATGACATATTGTTAATAAAATGATATACAAAAAGTGTATGATAAATGTTTGTAACTAAAACTTAAAATTTGCTATAAATTTGTATTTTAAAAGTCTTAAATAACTTTTTAACGAGTAGATTTATCATAAAATAATAAGTAATCTGTATTGTGGGGCGTTTAATTCTTTAAAATAAAAGTTCTAATTATTTTCTACGTATGTAAAGGGTTTTTCATTTAGAGCGTCAGAACTTTTAAATGAGATAAAAAAATAACTACATGTTATAATCCCGTAATCTATATTTTATTTTGAAGAACGATCGATGACATTATGTTTTAAATATAATATCGTTTAAATGTCCCCCTCGACTTTGCCTGACTGAATGCATTATGAAGGCCTAATTTCTACTATTCTTTTACAAATATCGCGTGGTATACTTTGAATAGTGCGTTTAATGTTTCAATTAAGGTCGAGAATTGTTCGTGGCTTATTTTTGTAAACCTGAGATTTCACATGATCCTTTAGATGCACAAAAGTTGACTTATTTGCCAGTAAACCAGTTTTTTCTTAAACGATAAACCTTATATTTCTCGCAACTTGCAAAATGTTTGGCAAACCGAACATGCATTTTGATGGTAAATACGAATTATTTCTAAGCGCTGTTAAATTGTTATCTGTCCATATTAATTTGACACAATGTACTGAACACATGTGTTGTCAAGATTTGACATTTACATTCCAGAGCAGCCTTTTTAGGGTTAAAGTTATGACACTCAAAATGGAAAACCCTTTATTTCTAAAATAAAAAAATCTCATTAATTTAAATGTTAAATCGCGTTTAGCACCAATAATATTAATGGGTGCTACTTTAATAGGTCCATGAGGCTAATAAATTTTATAGAAAAAAAAATTTAGATTTTATTTTAAATCTAAATAAAGCAATTTTTATTAAGTTGGGTTAACTAGAATTATTTTAAACCAAGAAATATGTAGCATTGTACAGGGACACCTTGTATAAGTGCTAGAATGTTTTATTTATATTATTTATTTATTTTATAAGGAATAAGAGTTAATTTTTTCTTGCTTTTTTATTTTTGACATAAGAATTTGCTGTTTTGTATAGGTATATCTTGTATATACTTATATAATTACACGGCACTGCAGGAAGGTGAAAATACCATAGCTAGACGCTCGGACACATAAACTTAATTTTTGGTCGAAGATTACAAACGTGCTTTGTCAATTATTGTGCTGGACCCCGACATGGGTTTCAAATTTAAAAAAATCTTGCAAAATTGGAGGATAATTGATCAAACGGAACACGTGTCCCTGAGGGTTTTTTTAGATAATTTAGAAAATTTAAAATGTTATTTTGCTGATTTTTTTTATAGATATATGTATAATATAAAAAGCATAAGAACCCCTTATTTAAACTTTCAATTTGCTTAGTTTCTTTAAGAAACTTTCTTGACCCATTACTGGTAATATTCATAAGGAAAAATTGAACCTACAACTTATTTCCTTAGTTTAATTTTATATGCATTCTTCTCTTAGTTTCTTAATTGTAATGTTCACTTAATTTTCTTAATTTTGTATTTTATAAATTAAATAATTAAAAAAAAATACAAGTGTTCGTGAAAGGTAACTGAAATGTTCTGTCCCCGGATCGGATTGCCAATAGGAAACACTTTTTTAGATCTGATACAGCTAAACCGAGCACGGATTGGGAATCTTTGACCAAAAATTATGTCCGAGCGTTTAGCTGCAATATTTCAAAAGTTAAAAATGTACCTACACGGAGAGAAATGTATAGTAAATTTTAGATAGTAAAAAATATATAGTAAAATTTACTTGAACACCTTAGGGTAACAATATTATATATTCGTCAATACAATATTAAGATTGTAATACAAAATACTATTTTTTATTATACAATTTTAGTAAAGATTACAATATTACTAAATCATAAATGTATAATATATATTTTAATTTTTAATATGTTCGTATAGTAAATTGATTTTACTATCTACAAATAGTAATATTTACTATATGATTTAATCAAATGTAAGGTGTACATTTAATATTATAATATATTACACATTAATAAAAAAATATAGTAAAAATAAAGATATTTTTATGTTTAAGGTAAATAAACAATATATTTAAATATAATATACAATATAGTAAATCATGACATTTTAAACATTCAATTTTCTTAGTTTCTTTAATAAACTTTCTTGACCCATTACTGGTAATACTTATAAAAAAGAATTGAACCTACTTGGTTGCATAGTATGTAGTACATCGTCTAACGATGCGTCGCGACGTGGCCTTTGCCGCAATCGGTACATACTATGTACCGATTGCGGCAAAGGCCACGTCGCGACGCATCGTTAGACGATGTGGATCACGTGATGTTCTTACATCTCGCCTCTGTTGGCTTACCAACCATGTTATATAAGCTCAGGTATTTCTTTGTTTTGGGTGTGTTCCACTACCACAAGTTGCTCGACAGTGTAGTGTCGACACTGATGATACCCAATATAGGTCAAAACACCTGTCTGTCGGTATTTGAAGTTGATGGAACGCACTCAAAACAAAAAACTTTGGCGAGGTGTAGGTTCAATTCTTTCTCATAACATTTTTGTATATTAAAAAGTACAATAATAGTACATTCTGTAACAAGTTTGGAATACAGCATATTCCGCTCGAGGAAAAGTTTGACACACGAGCCGAAGGCGAGTGTGACGGTTTTACGAGAGTGGAATATGCTATTCCAAACGTGTTTCAGACATCATTTTCTCTACGACTACGTAAGAATAGTAACGCTTATATAATTTTATACAGAGAAAAGAAACCAAGCAGTTTTTGACATTTAAGTTTTTTGTATTGTCAAACCATTTTGTGCCGTCACAATTTTATAATGTAAATTATAATAAATTTAAACAAATGGTATGTCTAAATCTTTATTATAATTAAAAATAGTTATTTACACTTACTAATTTTACAAGTAATCTATGTCAACATCTATTCTTTTTCTACATTTTAAAGGTCTTTTTGAATCTGTCAAAACTTCAAAGCCGGTATAGTAGGTAACTGGTTTATCATTTTAATATCAAATTTATTATAATTTTGATTTGTATATTTGAAAAACAATAAATATAACTAATTTTTTGTGCCTAAACCTTAATTATACAACTGCTATTATTTTTTAATTAAATTAATACAGTAATATTTAAATATTTTTAAATTTTTTACGTTTAGTAAACAACCAGGAGATGTCGTTACTTGTGACCATTCTTAAACAAGAGTATACTCTTGTACTTGTATTCCTATAGGAATATTCTCGCACAGTATTGCAGAAAAACATCCTTTCTATGATCAAAAATTGCACTAGAATGTTACTATTCTTAAGTAGTCGTAGAGAAATATGTTTCTCTACGACTACTTAAGAATAGTAACATTCTAGTGTAATTTTTGATCATAGAAAGGATGTTTTTTTGCAATACTGTACGAGAATATTCCTACTCTTGTTTAAGAATGGTCACAAGTAACGACATCTCCTGGCTGTTTACTAAACGTAAAAAATTTAAAAATATTTAAATATTACTGTTTTATTTATTAATTAAAAAATAATAGCAGTATATAATTAAGGTTTAGGCACAAAAAATTAGTTATATTTATTGTTTTTCAAATATACAAATCAAAATTATAATAAATTTGATATTAAAATTATAAACCAGTTACCTACTATACCGGCTTTGAAGTTTTTACAGATTCAAAAAGTTTAAAAAAGACCTTTAAAATGTAGAAAAAGAATAGATGTTGACATAGATTACTTGTAAAATTAGTTTTGTATTTGTTACAATGTTATTTTTTTTATTAGTTAGTGTAAATAACTATTTTTAATTATAATAAAAATTTAGGCATACCATTTGTTTAAATATATTATAATTTACATTATAAAATTGTGACGGCACAAAATGGTTTGACAATACAAAAAACTTAAATGTCAAAAACTGCTTGGTTTCTTTTCTCTGTTTAAAATTATATAAGCGTTACTATTCTTACGTAGTCGTAGAGAAAATAATGTCTGAAACACGTTTGGAATAGCATATTCCACTCTCGTAAAACCGTCACACTCGCCTTCGGCTCGTGTGTCAAATTTTTCCTCGAGATGAAAATGCTGTATTCCAAACTTGTTACAGAATGTACTATTAATTGTTAACATATAAAAATATTCGATTTTAAAATATTTTATATTTAAAATGGCAACATAATATTTTAAAATTTACTTTACTTATTAGTAGTGCTGTACAATTTAGCCAGTTAAGCCGGCCAAAAAAGTTAGCTAAGTTAATTAGCCAGCTAACTGATCAGCTTAGCTAATTAGCTGGCGGCTTAACCGGTTAATTTAGCTTAGCTCAGCTAATTAGCTAACGGCTATCCGGCTAAACGGCTAATTTTTTTAAGCTATATAATGATTTCTTATTTACGGACAGGTTAAAAAAATAATAATGTTGATGTTGCTTTTATGACAAACAATAATAGAGTAATTTATTAGGTTAAATATTATTTTACATTTTATTTATAAAAATGTCTTTTAAATTAATTGTTAAATTTTTTTTCAGTTATATCTCTATTTTGGTAAAAAAAATTAATAAATTTGCATTTTCGGGAAGTAAGCAGTTCCGTTTAGAGCTTATAATATTACCGGTTGAGGTGCCAGATGACAGGTGACAGATATCAAGTTGACGGATGACAAATAGCTGATGACAAATGACATGTGACAGATAAAAGGTGACAGATGTGACAGATGAAAATTGACATATGACACAACACAGGTGACAGATGACAGGTGACAGATGAAAGGTGACATATAATAATAACGTTTATTGTGAAAAAATTACTTTACACAAATGGTCGAGGTTCTCACTGAGATCTTCCACCTCGCCAGTGACTTAATTAAGTAAAATATTTAACAAAAATATGTGAACAATCAAAACAAAAGGAACAAAAAAAAAAGTCTATCATAATAATCCCCAAGATAAAAGACATGTATGATGTTTATATATATAAAAAAATATATAAATATTCTACTACAATAACATAAATACAATATATGTACGAAAATAAGTACCCATAAAAGAACAATAAAAAAAAAAAAAAAAAACTAATCCATTTCTCGTATCCGGGTTTTAATAACATTTTTTAAGGTATAAGTTGGCAGTGATAAATAATTATAAAACATATTAAGTAATTTTGGGGCCATATAAGCAAAAGTGCCTTGAAATTTATTGGTGCGATGTTGTGGTATGTTAAATGTGTTACTTCTTAAATTATGAATGCTCATCCTTAAATTTATTTCTTGTAAAAGACATATGACAGGTGACAGACGAAATGTGACAGATGACAATTGGCAGATGACAGATTACAGGTGTCATTTGCCACCTGTCATCTGTCAATTGTCATCTGTCACATTTCGTCTATCACCTGTCAGCTGTCATCTGTCAATTGTCATCTGTCACATTTCGTCTGTCATCTGTCATCAGCTATTTGTCATCTGTCAACTTGACATCTGTCACCTGTCATCTAGCACCTCAACCGGAAGTATTATAAGCTCTAAACGGAACTGCTTACTTCCCGAAAATGCAAATTTATTAATTTTCCTTTACCAAAATAGAGAATAACTGAAAAAAATTTAACAATTAATTTTAAAGCCATTTTTATAAATAAAATGTAAAATATTATTTATTCTGATAAAATTATTGTTTGTCATAAAAGCAAATATTAAGCATGTATTTTTTGTGTAAAACTTGAATAGTAACCATAAACAAGCACGTATTTTAAATGCATAAATGTTGTATACTTTATATATGTATATCGTCACCCTAATATAACAAGGTTGTATGTTAAAAAACCGAAAAATTTGAGTTTATGCTTCTACAAGGTTTTATGCAATCCACCCTTAACATACAACTTGAAAATAACTCTATATATATGTATACATAGAATATACATTCTATAGAATTATTTTTAAGTGGTATGTGAAGCGTAGGCCACGTATAATCCTGTAGAAACTTAGACTTAAATTTTTCGTTTTTTTTAACATACAACCTTGTTATATTATGGTGACGATATATATATTTATTAGCATTAAAATGTACAAATATTTTAAGGTTATAAATTACGTCGCAATTAAACTAAACTGCGCACCACTCAATGTGTCGCGACCAAAAAGTTCGTTCTTTTTCAAAACGACATAACTTTTTCGTTTCTTGAACGATTTTATTTTGGTCTGTGATGTCTCTTAGCCCCATCCTCTGGCAATTTATGATATACATATGAAGCTTAAGGTTCTTCAGGTAAATTTCCTACAGGTTGATATGTTTAACGGTGAAAAATTTCAATAACTTCATCCAAGCCCCGTTTTTACTTTGAAATAATGAAGTATTATGTCCTCGATTATGTCTTACCTTAAAACATTTTTCAAATTTTTGGAATTGGAAACTTAGCAACGAAAATATGATTTTTTTTTCAAAAGAGTACATTTAAGGCTGTTTTGTAGGCAATTTAACAGCCGGGAATTGTTTTCGAATTTTGATTCTTAGTGATTTTGGTTTTATCTGAAATTTAAATTTGACAACTGATTCAGTGAATCACAATCAGGAGGTCAAAATTATAAAACATGTCACGAACGTAAATATCGGTTCAGGATTAGTTTTCGTAAATTTTCACCAAAATGTCATTTTGAAAAAGTGATCTTAGGCTTAGGCCCCTCTGAAAATAATGGAAGTTTGTTGCTTGTCGCTTGTTCAGAATTATTCAAGGAACAATCTTTTACCATCTAATCTCCTTGTTCTTAAAGGACTGAGTGTATTGCCTACCAAAAAGCCTTAAATGTACTCTTTTGAAAAAAAAATCAAATTTTCTTTGCTAAGATTCCAATACGAAAAATTTGAAAACCATTTCAAGGTAAGACATAAAACTTCAGTATTTCAGGATGAAGTTATTGAAATTTTTGAGCATTTTACATATCACCCTGTACGAAATTTACTTGAAGAACCGTGAGCTTCATATCTATAGCATTAATTCCCAGAGGATAGGGCTAGCAGACATCACAGACCAAAATAAAATCGTTAAAGAAACAAAAAAGTTATATCGTTTTGAAAAGGGACGAACTTTTTGGTCGCGACACATTGAGTGGTGCGCAGTTTATTGGACTTCAGTTCTTATTCTGTTATTTTGTTTGGACATAAATAACACTGTGCGACAAATTTTGACCTTACAATTTGAACTGGGATGAAATGTGGAAAAATCAAATCTATGCAACCCCCAAAACTAATCTTTAAAGGGGTTTTGCTAGTTTAGCTCGAATAATGGAGATATATAAAAGCCCCTAGAACTTAAAAAATATATGAATTTTATAGAAAAATGCTCGGACACGTCGATGTTTATTTTATATGACGCAATTTTCAGTTGATTTTGAAATTTTTATTTTTTCACAGATTCACCCCCAGCCACCCCACTTTTTTTTTAAGAAAACCGACCCTTTGTTATACCTTAAATAACAGGCAATTTATGTAAATGAATTAGTCAAAAGTAACTAATTTAATAGTTAATAGTGGCTGCTTTTTCATTTGTGCCATGGTTAACCATGGAATGCCATGCCAAAATTTAACAGCCAATTCTTATGCAAAATTTTCCCCTGAAAGTAGAACAGTTTTTGAGATATAGTCAATTCCATATTAAATGGAAAATTGACTATATCTCAAAAACTGTTCAATTTTTTTTTAACTTTTGACGACTTTTTCGGATTCAGGAGAAAATTTTACATAAGAATTGGCTGTTAAATTTTGGGATACCATGGTATTCCATGGTTAACTATTAAATTAGTTACTTTTGACTAATTCATTTTTAGAGAGTACATTACCTGTTATTTAAGGTATAACAAAGGGTCGGTTTTCTTTAAAAAAAAAAAAGTGGGGTGGCTGGGGGTGAATCTGTGAAAAAATAAAAATTTCAAAATCAACTGAAAATTGCGTCATATAAAATAAAAATCGACGTGTCCGAGCATTTTTCTATAAAATTCATATTTTTTAAGTTCTAGGGGCTTTTATATATCTCCATTATTCGAGCTAAACTGGTAAAACCCCTTAAAGGATTTGTTTTGGGAGTTGCCTAGATTCGATTTTTTCAGATTTTATCCCAGTTCATTTTTTGTGTTGCACAGTGTAATTGTATCGACTTCCCTTATCTTTTAAATAAACTTTATTTAAGAGTTCCTCGTCTTACGTCGAAAAATATTTGCCTGGCGCAAAAACAACTATTTTAAAATTTTCACCAGTATACTTTATGTGTGCACATTGCGATGAGAAAAGTTTTGCACTGGCAGGCACTCGAATTCGTATTTAGTAGTGTGTCTAGCATGTGTATAAAAATTAATACGTTTTGAAAATTCCCCTATTTCTTTTTAATAAACTCAACCGATCCGAGCAGACAGGCACGCGAGTTTATGTTATACAATGTTATAAATACCTTCTGTAATTTTTTTGTTTACAATGGAATCGTCACGGCTTTAGTGTCGCTAGCTCTCGGACTATCAGGTGTTATATACATAATATGTATACCACTAATTGTAAGATGCTTTCCCACAAAGTATATTCCAAGAACCTTAGATCTACGACACTTATCAGCGAGCGTCATTTTCACGACACATGTATTCTATGTAATTCAACCTTATGAGAGTCAGTCAGTCTTTGTACTTTGAACAAGCAGTTTGTAAACAATCGAAATCAATAAATAATTTGTGAAATCAACTCCAGCATTTTAATTGGCGCAGTCGGTAGGATATCCGTATTTAAGTGTATCGAACATTTAATTTTCGTATCAACGATTCAACGGATCCCCGAACCAGTCTATTGAAGACCTGTGGCAAAGGAATTGGCTCAAGAATTTGGAACATAAATCGTATGAATTCTAGAAAAATTTTCAAGAAAATGCTAGTATTCGTCTTTCTTTTTATGTAAGTACGATTTATGTCTATTGCAAATTTATTTGATAAATTTTGAAAATTTGTCGATTAATTCTCCCGAGACTGACTCAAGTATAAATTTAAATTTTCCTAATTTGCCTAATAATAACCAAAATAATATGGAACAATTTAAAGCAGAGTACCTTAAGAGTGTTCCAGAATTTGACGGCAACCCCAATGAATTAAATAGATATTTAACCGTTTGTAATTCAATTATAACGGAATTTTATAATGCTAACAACCCTAATAGTTTTCAAAATACTTATTTGTTGAACTCGCTCTTAACAAAAATTACTGGAAAAGCAAAAGTAGTAGTTAATATTCAAAATGTTACAACTTGGGAAGATCTTAAATCTTGCCTTACAACGCATTTCGCAGACCAACGCGACGAGACCTGCCTCAATAGAGATCTCGTATTACTTAAACAAAAATTTAATGAAACTGCACAACAATTTTATATTCGTTGCTTGAATATTTTGAACCTTTTATGTAGTTATGTTGACATACATGAAATTACTGAAAAAAACTAAAGTGTAATCTTTATAATAGTCTAGCATTAAAAGCATTTTTAGCAGGGTTAAAAGAACCCTTGGGTAATACAGTTAGGTTCATGAAACCAAAAGATTTAGCAGAAGCTATACAATTTATATCAGCCGAAGAAAATATTTATTATTTTCAAAATAATTTTTCAAATAAAAATAAATTCGGAGTTCCTTTTACCCCATCTAGACCATATTATCCACAACCCAGACAACAAACACAACACAATTTTAGACCAAGACCACAAAGCATTTTGTCAAATTCCCAAAATTTTAAACTCAGATCAACAAATCAGAATGTTTTTAGACCAAACCAACCGACAAACTTACCCAACCCAACTAAGATGAGTGTTTCAACAAGAAACACAAATTTTTCGGGACCCACACCTATGAGTATTTCAACAGGCAACTCTTTAAGACCACAAAATTCTTTTCAAAACTACCATATAAATCATGACACAATAGACGATCAAAATTTCGAAGAGGTGGAACATGAATATTTTTATAACGAATCTGAAAATCAAGAACAAGATTTTTCTGATCTTGTTAACGAAGACTATGAAAATTGTTTGTCCCTGCCTCCCGAACCAGAACAAACATAATAATATAAATAGTTGTGAACTGCCGTACATAATCTTGCCCGAATATAATATAAAACTTTTAATTGATTCAGGTTCCAATAAGTCCTTTATAAATCCAGATTTTGCTTTGAAAAACTTTCCTAATTTAATACTAAATGACCCCTTTACAGTAGCTTCCGTTTTTCAAAGTACCAATCATAAATACAGTATACAAATGCCACCCTCGAAAATATTTAATATTCCCCCAGCAAAAACTTTAAAATTTTATTTGTTTAATTTTCACAAAACATTTGATGGCTTAATTGGCATAGATAACATAAAACTCTTAAATGCTGACATCAAAATAAGTTCAGGATATCTTGTTACTCCGAACGCAAAGATTTCTTTAAATTTCCAAAATTCTGAGACAAACTTAAATTACGTTTATATTCCGCCTAGATGTAAAAAGATAATTTTAATTAATACTACAATTTCAAATGGCGAAATAATCATTCCCCATACAAAAATTAACAATTGCGAAATACCAGCATCCCTTACTATTGCAAAAAATGGCCAAGCACTAACATCAATTTTAAATAGTTCAACAAAGCCCGTTACAATAACATTAAAAGGTCCAATTTTAGTTGAAAATTTTTTAAAATATAATTCCACGAAATGTAATTTGAATAACTTAGCACACTATGCAAAAACAAAACTTGACTTATCAAAATTACGTACAGAAAACTTAAACAATGAAGAATATATACACATAACAACATTATGTAAACCAGACTCAGACATTTTTTATCGCGAAAATACTCCACTTACCTTTAATATTAAAATTAAACACCAAATTAAAACATCTGATGAAATTCCCGCCTACACAAAAACATATAGATATCCATTTATTCATAAAAAAGAAATTGAAACCCAAATAAATAGTATGTTAGATCAAAAAATTATTAGACCCAGTAATTCTCCATGGTCATCGCCAATTTGGGTAGTCCCAAAAAAAGTTGACGCCTCAGGTAAACAAAAATGGAGGGTCGTCATCGATTGTCGTAAATTAAACGAGAAAACGATTGACGATAAATATCAATTACCAAATATCACTGATTTACTTGATCAGTTGGGAAAATGTCAATACTTCACCACGCTAGACTTGGCAAGTGGGTTTCATCAGATAGAAATGGGCGAAAAGGACATTGGAAAAACAGCATTTAATACTGAATTAGGGCATTACGAGTTTTTGAGAATGCCCTTCGGGCTTAAAAACGCGCCAGCAACGTTTCAACGCGCCATGGATAACATTTTACGAGGCATAAAAAATGAAAAATGTCTGGTCTATTTAGACGATATATTAGTTTTTTCGACTTCCCTTCAGGAACATATTGAGAGTTTAAAAATAGTATTTAAACGATTAAGAGAATCGAATTTCAAAATTCAGCTTGATAAGTCAGAGTTCTTACGCAAAGAAGTTATGTATCTTGGACATATTGCCATGCCAGATGGCGTTAAGCCCAATCCAGATAAAATTTCTATAATAAAACAATTTCCCCTTCCAAAAACAACAAAACAAATTAAAAGCTTTTTGGGTTTATTGGGTTATTATAGAAAGTTTATTAAAATTTTTTCAAAAATTACCAAGCCGTTTACTAAATGTTTAAAAAAAGGTGCAAAAATTGAAATAAATAATGAATATTTAACTTGCTTTGAAATCTGTAAGAATTTATTAACTAACGATCCAATATTGCAATACCCAGATTTTTCAAAAACATTTAATCTTACGACCGATGCTAGTAATGTAGCATTGGGTGCCGTTTTGTCACAAGGTCCCAATAGCCTATGCTTCGCGAACTTTAAATGATTCGGAATAAAATTACCCCGCCATTGAAAAAGAGCTTTTAGCCATTATATGGGCTACAAAACACTTTAGGCCATACCTATATGGTCGAAAGTTTAATATAATTACAGACCATAAACCACTTCAATGGTTATTTTCAATTAAAGATGGAAACTCAAAACTTTTGAGATGGCGAATAAAGCTTGAAGAATTTGATTATACAATAATATATAAAAAGGGTAAATTAAACACAAATGCTGACGCTTTGTCTCGTATAGAAGTAAATAACCATAGAACTGAAAGCGCAAATAAAGATCTGCATAATGACATTGATTCTACTCTTGTTCACGTCGATGATATTCCCGAAATGTCAGAAAACGACTCCGAAACCTATGAAAGTGATGATGGTAACACTATACATTCCAACGCAGCCGAAAACCCAATAGTCAATATTCCTATTATTGATTCGGCAGTAAATTACGGACAAAATCAAATCATTATCAGTTCAGTTTTACATTCACCAGCAAAACCAAAAACATTTATTCTATTTGAAAAGAAGAAGCGTCTCATTTTTCAAATATCTATGAACAACTTTAAAAACGATGTATTTAATCTTATAAAAAATTACATTTCCCCAAATATTCAATATCATTTATTTTTCGAAAATGATAATATTTACGAACAATTTTCCAACATTATTTCCCAAAATTTTAAATGGCCTTCATACAAATTCAAAAAATTAATAGATGTTACTGTTAAAGATGAAATAGAAAACAATATACAAAATTATCATGAGGGCAAATCAAATCATAGAGGCATCGATGAAACAACATTAAGAATAAAGGAAAAATATTATTGGCCTGATTTAAAAAAGTCCATTCAATCTTACATTTATGTTTATAAACCAATGCGAAGTATACCAACAAAGTAAATACGAACGAAACCCTATTAAAACTAAAATAAATATTACTCCCACCGCGAGTCTACCCTTTGCAATTTGCCACCTTGATACTTTTACCTTAATAATAACCTTAATAAAGGAAAAATATTATTGGCCTGATTTAAAAAAGTCCATTCAATCTTACATTTATGTTTATAAACCAATGCGAAGTATACCAACAAAGTAAATACGAACGAAACCCTATTAAAACTAAAATAAATATTACTCCCACCGCGAGTCTACCCTTTGCAATTTGCCACCTTGATACTTTTACCTTTGAACAACAAAAATTTTTAACTATAATAGACAGTTTTTCGAAATATACGCAGGCATATCCCATTACTTCTGCAAGTGGGACCGAAGTAGTAGACAATCTTATACATTTTTTTTCACATCACGGAATCCCCAAACAAATTATAGTTGATAACGGTACCGAATTTAAAAATTCTGTCGTTACAGAACTTCTTGCTTTACACAAAATTAAAGTCCACTTTATTTCCCCATATCACCCCCAATCAAATGGCATAATAGAACGATTCCATTCAACCATTTCCGAACACCTTAGGTTACTAAATACACAAGGATTTCTTAAGACACCAATAAAAATAAAAATGCGCTACTCTCTTTTGGCCTATAATCATTCAATACATTCTGCAACAAAATTAAAGCCAATAGATATTATTAACGGACACATTACCACTAATGACCCATTTAATTTAGAATTAGATCAAATGTTAGTAAATGATTACATAAACGAACACAAAAAACGTTCTCAAATTTTTTATTCCAAAATAAACTAAATTAATTGAAGGTAAACAAAAAATAGCCGAAAAATTAAATTGGAACCGCGATGACCCTGAGATGTTTAAAGAAAACCAACAAATCTTTATAAAAAAACACATAAGACAAAAAAATGCTAATGAATTTAAAAAATCCACAAAAATAAAAAACGTTAATAAAAAATATAAAACGATTTCAACAGAAAATGCAGATAATATTCACATGGATAATATTAAACGCCCACGTAAAATTACGTTTAAGATAAAGAAAAGGTAGTTAACACTGGTATTGTTTCAGATTTCCTGGAATTTTTGGAGTGGCCGACAGAGTATTAATTAAAAACTTAAGTGATAACCCAGGAATAATACCTTTAAAACTTGGATCCGCAAAATTAATTAAAAATACCCATACCCTTATTCATTATTATGATTTAAATAATATAATATGAAAATGATACTTGTAACTATATAAATCTCTTAAATTTTGTTAAAACAAAAAATAAATTATATGAAATATTACCATATCAACAAAGATCAAAACGAGGTATTATTAACGGTTTAGGAACTATTTTTAAATCAATTTCCGGTAACCTAGATGCAAATGATGGTATTCATTATGACAACCTAATAGAGGAACTTCAAAATAATCAGTTAATATCAATAATCAAAATTCTATATCTCTTTCACTGATCAACAAATTTAATACAACTGCTCAACAAATAATTAATAATGAAAACCTATTAGAATCAAAAATTAAACAGATAGCCCTAATAGTACAAAAACCTTTATATCGAGAAAATTCAATCTTCATTAAAGACATTATAATACAAATAATCAACATGTTTGAAATTGTCATTTCAATATTACAAGACGTTGAGAATTCAATCTCATTTTGCAAATTAAATACAATGCACCCCAGTATTATTAAATCATCTGATTTTCTTAGAGAATTAAAAACCTTGAAAATTGCTTTAAAGGTACTAACTTTCCCTTAGAAGTAAATTTTGAAAATATACTTAAAATTGAAAAACTTTCACACATTGATTGTTATGTCCTAGACAATAAAATTAATTACATTATTAAAATACCTCTTACATACCCCACCCTGTTTGATTATTATCAATTAATACCTACTCCTATCCCATACGAGGGTCAGTTTATGGCAATAATTCCTTCGAACAATTTACTAATAGCAAATAAGTTGTACATTTCGTATATGAAAGGCGAATGCAAGAAAATCTCTATGGAACTGCACATCTGCGAAGAAACCAGTTTAGAAGAATTTAACAACAACCACCCTTGTGAAATTCAGATTTTGAGGAATGAAAATACAACCAACTGCAAACCAAGCCAATTCCAATTAGCCACACCGATAATTAAACAACTAGATGATAATACCTGATTATTTGTATTGCCCTTCGAAAAAACAACAGTTTCAAAGTGCCAACAACATCAAGTTACCCAAAGACTGATAGGAACATTTTTGATCGAGGTCCCAGAAAGCTGTGAGTTGAGTTTGGACAGTGCAAAAGTGTCTAGTTCAAAAAGTGCCGTTTCCAGCAATGTTGTCCTTTTTCCGAAACTTAATTCAAAAACAAAACCAACTCCACTTCTAAATCTAAATCTAAATTCAAACCTGGTGCTAAGTGACATCAATTTAGATGAACTCAAAGACATTCATTCAAAAATAATTAATAATCAGAGTAACTTGTCGTTTAGTGAAGTTTACCATTTGCCTAGTGTTTGGACAATTTGTATTTATGGACTCTTGTTAATTATAACCATTTATTTATTAGTAAAAAAAATTTCGTTAAAATACTTAAAGCACAAACCAATTTCAGTTGCAACTCCCAATACAATTTCAAAAGAAATCAATCTGGGAGATGTTAAAATTCCAAAACCGTAATTTGAATCTTTGGGGGAAGGTGTTATATACATAATATGTATACTAATTGTAAGATGCTTTCCCACAAAGTATATTCCAAGAACCTTAGATCTACGACACTTATCATCGAGTGTCATTTTCACGACACATGTATTCTATGTAATTCAACCTTATGAGAGTCAGTCAGTCTTTGTACTTTGAACAAGCAGTTTGTAAACAATCGAAATCAATAAATAATTTGTGAAATCAACTCCAGCATTTTAATTCAGGTATAGAAACCAGAACATACATGAACTTTCACTATAGAACTTGTTTACGGACAATATTTTTTCATTTGCAGTCTCTTAAAATATAAATTTTAGAGATTCGAATGATATAATCTTCTTTGTGAAATAATAAATTTCCTACAAAAAATGTATAAATATATACATTTACTTTTTTTTCGACAGTCACCCGTTTAGAAGTTTTTGCTAACACTTCAAATTATATTTTACTGCTAAATTAAATTTGTTTTATTTGTGAGAAAGGGGCCGAAAGGCCAAAACTATGCTTGATTGGAATAATAAAAGAAAGTTTTAAAAAAATATAAAATGTGAAAAAAAGTAAAAAAATATTTTTTCCCTTTTTATTTCTAGTTCTGTGGAGGCAACGTAAACTAAACCTGTTAAGTACTCGCCATTTAAATTAAAATATTGTTGTTTAGAAATATAGAACAACTATGTATTTGATTTAAATTATGGATATTACATAAACGCGAACAGTGTTATTATACCCTCCACTTTATTACGACTCAATACAAACTGATACCCCCAAGAAAAATCCCAGCTCACTTCGAAGTAAGTAAAGCAAAAAAACGCGTATATTTGCAAATTTTACCGATGTGAGCTGAAATTAACTAAGATCTCAGTCAGTTTCTGATCATATACCTAGTCTTTTACCTGGCCGAACTATTAGGAAAATATCACGCCGCTGGTTCCCGTCATATATTAACAAAATTTTTGCCATTAGCGTTTTTTTATAAGTATTTAGATATTAAGAAAATAAGTTACATTCCTAATGGATGAAATTCGCCATATACTTAATTTAAAATTGACGGCACATCAACTGGTCAATTTAACTGTCACAAAGTAAGGACCTAAAAAGGATTCCATACCAGGTACAATAGTAAAAAAATAAAAATATTTTAATAGATACAATACAGAAGTATAAAAAAGAACACTAATAAGTATACAATATATTATTGCAGGGCTTCTAGCAAGTCATTTTAGTCATTAAAAATCATTTTTTTCTGTTGTGGTCATTTAATGTCATTTTTTGTAGGGATTGGTCATTTTTGATCATTATTTTAGGTTCTTACTTAATGTTATAAGATTTTTTTGGTAAATAATACAAATAAAATGGAAAATCTACGCCACTTTAATTTATTAATCTACACCACTGGTAGTGCCGCGCTGGTGCCACCTGTTAATACTTTTAAAAAGTTGTAAATATAATTCTTTCTTTGTTGCTCCCATTCTTTTTTTCATTCTTGTGTCTCATGAAAAGTTCGATTTTGTTGGTGCTAGGGTACGGACCGCTCAATGAAAAGTTTGAAATATAGGTGACTCTTCGACCTAGGAGGGACAAAATTGGATTCCCGGAATATTCCTGTTGCACGATAATATTCCTCGATTGGTCCTTTTACAAAGGATAAGAGGAATTTATATAAAGCTAAAATTTTTAAGGTTACATAACCTATTTGTGTCCACGTGTTTGTTAGACAACCGTTGTCCAAAATCCACTTGTTGCTGGTCAAAATGGTACATTGATTCCAAGAGTCTTGGACCAAGACCATAAGAAGAAGTGTCTCATGAAACACACTCCCGCCATTTTCTTCTAAAGAGTGCGTGTTTTAATCCTTATCCTTTTTCTATGGTTTTAATTGTTTTGCTTAACGTAAAAGGCGAGAGCTCGAGATCGTAACGTTTTATTCATTAAAAATATGTAATAATGTAAGTAAAAATTAAATAAATAAATTGAAACCCCAATTTATTTAAGTCATCATTTAAGTTATTTAAGTCAATTTTTTTAATTTTATATTTATTTGTTAATTTATTTTAATTAATTTTATCTTGTAAAACTATTTAAAAGGAGGTTTTAATACTATTTTCCAACTTAAAATTTATTTTCATTAGGATAGAAAGTCATAAAATAGTCATTTTTTAAAAGAAAAAGTCATTATGTTGTCATTATTTTTAAAAAAGGAAGTCATTATATCATTAAAATTTTTAATTTTTTTACTAGAAGCCCTGTTATTGGCGTACCTTTTTTCTCTAAAAAGGGATATTATTATCCCCGTATTGACGCCACTGCTTGTAGTATAAAAACGTATGTACGTAATAAAAAAACTAATTTTAATAAAATATGTTCTTTAGTTTAGTAGAAATTATTTTTCAACACCTTGTTTTTCTAAAACTTTGATTTTCGATATAAGTTTTTTATTGATTCTCAATTTATTAAAGGTTCCTTCCCAGACCGCAAAACACCAATAAAATATAATTTGGGGATTACTCCTAGCCCTTATGGCCACTTATAATTTCACCCAGGAACTTAACTAGCCATTATTAGTTACTGAGTAGATCAGTCTCACTCTAATCATTGTTTAGCTGTTATATCACAGAGGCACATCTCCAACTGATATTTTTAACCTATCGGTATAAGCGTGCGTAAGCAACGGTGAGAGGTATTGCAACTTAACTAATGAATATTCAATGGAAATGTTCTTAGATGGCGTTTGGACGTTTAAGAGGATCATTCTATAAAATTTTCCAAATGAATATTCCTAGAATGAAGCGGATTATTCCTAGGCGATAGGCCATATTCATGGAATATTTTTGAACCTTCATTGCAGTCTGGGTTTTGGACCACCCTGTATATAAAAGGGGTGTAAAATTTTAATCGGGAAAATTCAAAAATAAGAAGAAAAGTTAATATGAACTTCTATGTTTTAAACCTTAGTTTTCGAGATACAGGGTGGTAATTTAATAAAAAATTTCACTTTTTTTGCAATAGGCAAAGTGCTTAATTTACTGTATTTAAATTTAATTAAGGAAACCCAACTGTATATTTAAAAATAAAATTTTGTTAGGTACGCTACTGATTTTTTACAAGTTTAATCAAAGAACTTTTAATAAAAGTCAAGGGAGTTAAGCCACAAAACCATAAATCTGCGAAATTTCTATGATAAAAAAGTAGCGTTTTTGGTTGTAACTTTTTTGTTTATATAAATATAAAAACAAAGAAGTTGCAATCAAAAATGCAATTTTTTTTTGTGGTTAAAAATCCCCGCTTGTTTTTTTCGCCACTCTCTTTACTTTTACTAAGACGATATTATTTTTCGTTCAAGAAATTAAAAATACAACTTTTTGTCTCCTGCATTTTTTCTCTATCTTATCTAATCATTAAGAATAAAACAAAATTCCTTTATTTGCCCTGAAATAATCTAAATATAGAGTAATTCCAAATAAAAACACCAAATGGGGTGCGCTGCTTGATTTTTTATTTTGATTAAAAAAATTGAGGATGATCTTTTAGGTATCACATATGAAAATCCGTTGCCGTTTTAATTTTTGGATTCTTTACTTTTAATCGGCACCCTTTAGAAATCTGAAATAGTGTCAATTTCTTACTCTCTTATAGTGGGCCTGAACTTTTTTTCTGTGACAAATATTGAAATGATTTTAATTTTGTTTTACTGTTCAGTAAGTGTGTTTTCGATATAAATTATTATTATCCAATTAGTTAATCTCATAAAAAATGGTAAACCACTAAAATTTATGATAATTTGCCAATTTTTGTGATTTTTGTCTGGCTCCTGTGCCTATTCTACTAAATCTAGAAAGTTAATTTTTTTCAGGTATCAAGTAGGTACTTATACAATAGAAAACGTAACTATAATTTTAAGTTTCTAGACTATCATTTTCTTTATTAAAACAATTATTGAAACTTGATAATTCTTAAAATTAGTCAATTTTGCTCTCAAAAATCATTAGGTATGTTGAGGAAAAAATAAAAATCTGAAACTTTCAGGAAATGTAGTCCCCACCTTCATCTTTTCAGTCCAGTTAGTCTTGTTTTGTTATTTTTATCCATGTAAAAGATATAATAATTTTTTTAATGCAGTTAATAAGCGATATTGTTACACTGTTCAAAATTTCATGACCAATTTAACACCAAATTAACACCATACGTGGTCTATATCGATACAAACCAAAATGGTGTTAAATAAGGTTCGTTGGTCCGGTGTCAATTCAAATACTAAAATGGTGTTAAATAAGGTTCGTTGGCGGTGTAAATTTAAATACTAAAATGGTGTTAATTAACTGAAAAGATGAAGGTGGGGACTACATTTCCTGAAAGTTTCAGATTTTTATTTTTTCCTCAACATAATGATTTCTGAGGGCAAAATTGGCTAATTTTGAAAATTATCAAGTTTCAATAATTTTTTTAACAAAGAAAACGATAGTCTAGAAACTTAAAATAATAGTTACGTTTTCTATTGTATAAGTACTTGATACCTGAAAAAAAGCAACTTTCTAGATTTAGCAGAATAGGCACAGGAGTAGAGATGCGACTTGAAAAAAAACGGTCCGTTTTTTTTGTTTTTTTTTCATGTTTTACAGCTATCCGAAGAATCGCAAAATAATTTTTTTTATCCTTTAATTTTTTGTATTGGTGTAGTTTTACATTGCTATTGGTTTCTAATGTGGAAACTACCAAATAATAAGAAATCAGATTTTTTAGTCTCGGTCAAAATTTTCAATAATGAAAAATTTAATATATTGTACATTTCACTTTATTATTAATATATATTTTACTCAAAATTTCATTTTAAAAAAAAACAAAAAAAACCGTTTTTTTCTAGGATTTTTTTCATGTTTTTTTTCACATCTGAAAAAATACCGTTTTTTACATCTCTACACAGGAGCCAGACAAAAATCACAAAAATTGGCAAATTATTACAAATCTTTAGTGGTTTACCATTCTTTTATGAGATGAACTAATTAGATAATAATAAATAATATTGAAAACATACTTACTAGGCAGTAAAATAAAATTACAATCATTTGAATAATGCCGCAGAAAAAAGTTTTAGCCTCTTATAAGAGAGGAAGAAAATGACACGATTTCAGGTTTCTAAAGGGTGCCGATTTAAAATAAAGCAACTAAAAATTAAAACGGCAACGGTTTTTTCATATATAATACCTAAAAGATCATCCTCAAATTTTTTCATTAAAATAAAAATCATGCAGCGCACTTTTAAATTCATTTTTGGTGTTTTCATTTGGATTGACTCTATAATATCAAACTTATTATAAAGTGTGAACCATATTTTTTTATTAACTTTAATACCCTGTGTCTTGAAAACAAGGCTTACAAGTTCATATACCTTTTTTTTCTTATTAAGTTCGATTACAAAATTTTCTTGAATACCCTGTAAACATGTATAATTTATTACTATATTATTGACGTGGCGCCAATTTTAAATTAAGCGGCACGGCAGTGATGACGTTTTTTTATCTATTACGTCAATACCGTTACAACGCAATATCATTATGGACAAAATGTACCTAATAAAAAATAAATTGACCATATGCAAGGAATGCGGTCGATGTTGCCAATGGTAAAAAAATAAAATTCCCTATTAGGAACATTCAATTATATTACCTTGGCTACATTGAAAATTTGAATTTCCCGCACAAACTAAATTAATTTCCATCTTTTTTTTTAATAATAATAAATAATAATAATTCCCACATTTGAAATTCGCACCTTAATTTATTATACAACATTGGAACTACCTTCTTTATCTCTGGGAACTACTAGAATGTGTCAGTTTGTGCGGGAAATTCAAAATTTCAGTGTAGCCAACGAAATATAATTGAATGTTCCCAATAGGGAATTTTATTTTTTTACCATTGGCAACATCGACCGCATTCCTTGCATATGGTCAATTGCACAGTATTGGAATATTAAATTCATTCAATAACAAATTATAAACATAACCTTTACTTCATTTATGTGTAACAACTAATAAAATTTCTCATTTATTCTCATCAATATGATATTAACTCTTTTAAATTGTCATGTTTTTAGGCATCAATTATTTTATTTTTGTACATATACTTTTTTACTAATGTTTAAGTTATTTTATATTTTTGCTGTTATTTTTATTTATTCTTGTTCTTTGTCCTATAAGTGGATTTTTTTCTGTTGGACAAGTAAATTTATTATTATTATTATTATTATTAGGTATTATTAAGTACAAATAGTGACGTATTCATAAATGTTTGATAAATAATTCATTTTAATCATTCAGTTTTAATGGTGCATTTATAAGTAATTTAATTTCAATATTAATTTTTTTAATGGATGGAATTAATAAAACTGTCTTTTTTTTACTTTAGTTTTACCTGGCAAGTCCTAATAAGGAGGTCAAATAAAAAATAATAATAATATTGTAGTGGTGGTAAAGCACCGGTAGTCCGTTCAGTAAATAAAGACGCATGCAACAGAGATGCAATATATATGTCACATATGTTACGTAAGAAGGGGGATTTAAGTGGCAGGGCAGACGACTTGCTTTATCGCAAATTGGACAATTTTAAAAAATAATTTGCGTATAGTTTTTTTTTTTAAATCGTAAACCGTAATTTTGTCGATTTTTAAAAAAGTTCAATGCTCTTTAAATTTTAGCTCTTTTGGAGATTATTTAAATAGATATCTACCTTCAGATTGCTGATAGTTAATACCTATGTCACGAATGTCGATTTTCACGTTTTTTTATTGGTCCAACCGGTTTTTTTTACAGACTAGGGGGTCAAGTACCTGACTGGTCTAAATTATTTTTATTGCCTAGGAGGTTTTTTAATTAAAGATAAAATTGTTTACTATGAAAGAAAAAGTCTATTGATGAAAATATTAAAATGGTATTATGCATGCAATTACGTGTTTTAATGCATTCTTTAAGTTAACCAACCGGAATTTTAATTTTGCCAATTTTTTTAGAAATCGCCGAATTTGAAATAAGAGGCATTTACGCGCAAGCTTGACTGTTTTAATATAATCATTTTAAAAATTTCCACTGCACGCATGACAGAGGGGAATCAAGTTTTATTATAACCAATCGGTTGTTTGTACGTTTCATATTGCATGCCTCTTTGTTTACTAAATAATAATTATAATTATAATTTATAAATATGTGTTGATAAGGACTTTTTAGTTAAAATAACCTTCCTTATCCGCAAATGAGTCCTGCTACTAAACCTATAACCTATGCAAATTATAGGAAAAGTGGCCGATCACGCTATATTTCTGGAGCCAAGGGGACGTCGCCTAATTAGTCCAATCGCCGTCCCCCATGATTCATCACCAGCCAATGATAGTAGTCAAACTAATGTGGAATTGTTGGCTATGCCAGGTGTTAAACCAATACTTTGTCGAAGGCGAAATAGTGGGTCCACGGATATTACCTCCCCGCTACTTAAACGTGATGGTTTAAATAAAGGCGTTGTAAAATCAACTGTTAGCTTGGCAAACATAAAAAAGTACGATACAGTAGTTACTTTAACAAATGTTTTTCGGTAAGTTGTTTGTGACATCTTTTTTCAAATTTCGTTTGATGGTGGATTTATGCAGCACAAATTAAGATTTAGTTAACATTATCATTAAAAAGTTAAAATGTATGTAATACAATGGAAGCTTTTATGAAACACTTTAACATTAAGAGATGGCAAACTTTTATCTTCTTAATGATAATGTTAATTTTTATTCCTGTTGTGTACGTTTCGGGTAAATTTTTAAATATATCTTGTTATATACGTTAACGTTTTTGTGGTTCGACAGTGTGAATAAAACACGCACTAGTTTATTAACGAACTAAACGATTTATTTTATAACTTATTAACCATTAAAACACTAAAAAACTATAAAACTAACTAATCACTTAAATACTAATTATTTATATATCACATTGCTTGCTGCGCAAACGGCGCACTTCCTGCACCATTCCTTCACATCTCGTTGACAGTTGACCCAGTACCGTTCCCTAAGTCTTCCGAGCGTCCTTGTCACCACAAGATGTCCGCCAGTAGCTCCATCATGGATTTCCCGCAGCACTTCTGGTATCCTGTTTTTGGGGATTTGTTGCTATTTTGGATGAGGTTGCAATTAGTTATTTATTAAAAGTAAAGAAAAGTTTATTTATAATAAAATGTATAAAAGCGACTTGACTCTATGCCCGGTACAGGCCAACTGTTTTACAAAAAGGTCCTTATTAAGTTAGAATACTGTCTTACTCTAAAGTGGCACTTGTGTGCATAAAACCATCTGTGAAAGGTTTTATGACACTTGTTTCACTACTATCTTATCTAACTGAGGGTTGAGTTGTCTATAAGTATTATTGACATGTAAAGAACTGCAATTAATCTTAACACTCTCTCTAAAACTTGACCCTCAATAAACCATGTTATATTATGACACATACAAGCAAACACAAAAATCTTAAAAGTACTTAAATAAAGAAACAAACAAAGCAATAGCAATTAGCATAATCCTAACTTATTTCTAAGAATTTCAAACCTTGGTTTGGCCAACGGTTTTGTAAAAATATCAGCTACCTGATATTCAGATGATACGTAACTAACGCTAATCTTATTCTTTAAGTACATATCTCTAATAAAATTATATCTAACATCAATGTGCTTATAAGCACTATAGTGGGTTGATGAAAGTCAGGATTTTTTATAAGCTTAATAGCACTCATATTATCTATTAGTAAAACACTAGTTTCAAACACTTCTCTCTTTATTTCCGTAAATGACTTAGCCACACTAATTCTTTAACCGCACTAGCCGCACTTAATAAATTCAGCCTCCGTTGTCGATTGGGCAACACATTGTTGTCTTTTACATTGCCAGGTGATCGCTGCTCCTCCAAATTTGCACAATTCCCGACGTTGATTTCCTGCTTCCAGGATCTCCTGCGTAGTCTGCATGACAATAAGCCTCAAACGTATTGTCCTTGTTATAAAGTAGACCCATATGTTGCGTACCTTTTATATACCGCAAAATTCTCTTAACCAACTGACAATGTGCTACTGTTGGTTTATCCAAAACCCTTGAAGCCACATTAATAGCAAAGGCTAAATCAGGTCGAGTCACCATTTGTAGGTACATAATATTACCCACTGCCTCGCGATAAGGAAAATCCCCGTTCGATTTAGACTCATCGAAATTCCAACCGGTTGCTATTGGGGTACTAACTGGACTTGATTCCAGCATATTAAACCGCTCTAACACCTTCTGTGAGTACCTTTGTTGACTGGCAAATATTCCATTTTTAGTTTGAGTAATTTCTATTCGCCGTTGTTGTAGCTTCAAACTTTGTTTTTAACTGATTTAACAGCCCCACAGCTTCATCACTATTTGATGCAGCTATCAACATACAACACCACTTAAAGTCTTTCATTTTTCGACTCTTTAAAATACAAACACGGATCCGAAGTACTTTCTTTTAAATTACAGTCCTTTAAAAATACAGTAAAATATTTGTTCCAACACCTCGGTGCTTGTTTTAACCCGTATAAACTTTTTATTAATTTACACACCTTTTGTGTCCCGTCTGTATAGCCTTCTGGTTGATGCATGTATACCTCTTCACTTAATGTTCCGTACAAAAATGCAGTCTTTATATCAAATTGGAATAAATGCATTCCTTCGCATGCCTCGAAACTTAACACTGACCTAACCGTATCAAACCGCACGACTGGACTAAATGTCTCTGTAAAGTCAATTCCTTCGATTTGAGAACACCCTTTAATCACTAATCTCGCTTTGTGTCGATTTATTGTTCCATCAGGTCTGTATTTTACGCGATAAACCCATTTATTTTTGATAATTTTCTTATTTTCGGGTCTATTTACCAAAACCCACGTTTTATTTTTCTTCAGTGACTCCATTTCCTCTTCCATTGCTTTTACCCATTTTAAACCATTTTCCGATTTTATTGCTTCCGGATACAATTTCGGCTCATCTTTATTAGCCACCATAGCTATCGGACAGCCGTAAAAATCTGGCGGTTTCAATGACCCTCTGTCCCTTAAAACCATCTGTTCTGTTTCACCTTGCACTATTTCGCTTTCATTTTCTCTCTCTTCATTGTCAACCGATTCAACCTCTCTTGTCTGTTTGTTGTCCACATTATTTAAATCGTTGTTTGATGTTTGATGAATTGAGGTACTTGTAGCAACACATTCCTCTTTTTTAAATATGACGTCCCGACTAATAATTACATCTCTGATTTCTGGTACCCATATCCTATATCCACTATTGCCTTCGTGATACCCAACAAAATATCCCTTTATGGATTTTTTATCCAATTTTCGTCTCTTTTCTTTGGGTATGTGTACAAAGCATTCAGTACCAAAGACTTTGTAGTCACTCATATAAGCTTGTTTTCCATACCAAAGCTCGTATGGCGTTTTCTCATTCACTTTTGAAGGCCCCGTTTTATTTATTACATAAACGGCGGTGTTTACAGCCTCCGCCCATTAAAATTTCGGTAAGTTTGGTTTTGAATACAGCATCGACCTAGCGGCTTCAACAATTGTCCTATTGTCTCTCTCTACCACACCATTTTGCTCCGGTGTATAGGGTACCGTCATCGCATGCATTATTCCTCTCTTCCCCAGGATTTCAGTCACAATTTTACTATTGTACTCTTTACCGTTATCAGAGTTAATTGTTTTAATTTCACTCCCAAAACGCGTTTTTACTTCCCCACAAAAATGTTCTAATTTTGTAGCCACTTCCGATTTTTCGCGAATAAAGTAAACACTTCGAAATGAGCTATAATCATCTTTAAACAAAACATAATATTTCTTTTTACCTAATGATTCTACACTCATTGGCCCACAAACGTCAGAATACACCAACTCCCGTGAGTCTGATGCTTTATTCTTCCTTTCTTTAAAACTTTGACGATGCTGTTTGCCGTACACACATCCGTCACACAAATCATTGTCTATCACCGCATTTATATGTTGTCCTTTTAAATACGACAGCACATACTTATAATTTTGATGTGCAAGTCTCTCATGCCACAGCTGCAAGGAGTTTACTTGTCCTGCAATGTGCGCTTTTAACTTAGGCTTGATTACCTGTAGCACAATTTTATATAAATTGTCCACTTCTACGCCGATTGCGACAATTTTTTCATTTCTTAAAAACTGGCACTTTTTACCATTGTCTTTTACAATGAAATCAACCCCCTTTTTAGCAGCCATTTTCACAGAAAAAAGGTTTTGAGACATTTTTGGTGTAAATAACACATCATGCAAGAAACCTGGCAGCCATTTGCCTTCGGCATACGTTTCTATTTGAATTTTGCCTCGACCTAACGCAGGCACTTTTTCGCCGTTTCCAACAGAAATCATTAGAGGCTCATTAAAATTCTCGTACTCACAAAAATAGTCCCGTTGATTTGCCATGTGTTCAGACGCACCTGATTCTATGATCCATTTATCCGCACTATTTGGTGCACTTTGTCCCATAAATGCTTGTGAATTTCGCGAACTCGATCCGACGTTCCGTTTTTCTGGGCACGTTTTTGATAAATGTTCCTTAAAACCGCACACAAAACATCCTGGACACTCACTTTTCTTATGATTCTGTTTTCCACACAGAAAACACCCAAATTTCTTCGGTTTTTGGTGTTTGAACTGCTTACTAGAACCACTACCTTTTTGATGTGTCTTTCTCGAGAAAAACGCAGCTGAAGTTTCAGTGTCCTTTTCTTCATTGCCATTTATTCTCAATTCTTCAGTCAATAAACGAGATGTCAGATTTTCTAGGGTTCTTTTGTTAATTTCTGTTGAATCCCATGCACTATGGAAATGATTGTACTTTGGTGGCAATGTCGACAATATTCTTGTAATTAACATTGAAACCGGAATCATTCCATCAAGAGCTTTCATTCGATTCGCTAATCGTTCTAGCTTGAAAATATGTTGCGCAATGCTACCTTCAGGTTCCCACTGGAATTCGAAGAACTGCTTCTGCACCAAAGAGAGGCTTTCTTCCGATTTCATTTTGTACACATTGTGCAACTTCTTCCACATATCCTCAGCACTTTCGCAATTTAGCAACAACTGTAACGGTTTTGACTCTACAGACGTCACTATCATAGATTTTGCGGCTCTGTTTGCTTTGTTCCATGACTTTAACTTTGTTTCATAATCTTCTGCCTGATTATCGGTTGGCTTCACTATAACTCCATCACAGACCTCCAAAGCTGCCATACTATCAATTAACATTTTCATTACAAATTGCCATTGTTGCCAATTTTCGGAACCTCTAAGTTTTTCAACCTTAGACGATCTATCCATGTCAAAATCCATTTTTAAATTTCAACACCACTGTTAACTAACTTTCACTAAAGTCCAATTAACGCGACAAATTGCAACACGCACTCACTTATTTTTAATAGCAAACCCGCAGCAACCCCTTAGCACACTGGGCCGATAACCTGTTATTTTGGATGAGGTTGCAATGAGTTATTTATTAAAAGTAAAGAAAAGTTTATTTATAATAAAACGTATAAAAGCGACTTGACTCTATGCCCGGTACAGGCCAACTGTTTTACAAAAAGGTCCTTGTTAAGTTAGAATACTGTCTTACTCTAAAGGGGCACTTGTGTGCATAAAACCATCTGTGAAAGGTTTTATGACACTTGTTTCACTACTATCTTATCTAACTGAGGGTTGAGTTTTCTATAAGTATTATTGACATGTAAAGAACTGCAATTAATCTTAACAGGATTATTATCTGCTTCCGGTCTTCCCCCCCTTCTGGCATCTCCAAAACGCTCTTTAGAAGTCCGTCACTTAAGATGATAAAATTCCATTGGGCCCAGTTCGATTTTACATTCGGCAAATATTGGGCGACTTACTGCCACGTTGGTTTACAGTCGTTCTTCTTCCAATCGATGATGGGCTTCAAATCCAGGTCCTCTTCCTGGTCTTGTTAAACCTCAGCGGATTGCCAATGATCATCCACGAGTGTAGTCCTGCGAATAAACACATCTTTTTCTTCGGGCCTGTGGCAATGTTTACAGTCTTCCGGGCATATTCTTTTTGACGAGACATAAGCATGGTCTATTCTCAGCAAGAATTTTCTTCGATACAGGTACTTGTAAAAGTGTTCTACTGACTTTACCACTGCCAATAGCTCGCGTCTTGGATAAAGTTTTACTGAAGTATCCAATAGTTTTCTCTTTTCCTTCTTGAATCTGCGACAAAACAGCTCCGAGGCCCACGCTGCTGGCGTCCTTGTCCAAAATAAATCCACCATTCTGAAGAGGATAACTCAGGACTGGTGAGCTGGTCAACGCGTTTTTCAGGTCCTCAAAGCCTTTTTGGCACTCGTCGTCCCATTGGAATCGTCTCCCTCCCTTCGTCAAACCTGTCAACCTTTGCGAATCCTGGTACGTACCGACTATAGTAGGTGCATAATCCAATAAAGCTTCTGTTTGTCCACTGCTACTCCTTAAATTGAAACGCCATGGCCCAGATACTGCACTTCTCGCTGGAACAAGTGACATTTCTTCGGGCTAAGCTTCAGGCCGGAACTTCTTAAGCGCTGAAAAACTTCCTTCAGGTTCCTCATATGGTCCTCAAATGATTTTCCAACCAAAACGATATCGTCAAGGTACACAAAGCATGTCTTCCAAGATAGCCCCTTTAAAACCATTTCCAATCCAAACGACATGACGCTAAACTGCCACAGTCCTGCACCCATGGTAAATGCCGTCTTTTCTCTATCTTCTGGTGCCATTTCAACCAGTAACCGCTCTTCAAATCAAAAGTCGAAAATATCTGTGATCCAGCCAATGTATCCAGGGTGTCATCGATGCTAGGCAGAGGATAGCTGTCCTTCTTCGTCACGTTGTTCAGCTGACGAAAATCGACGCAAAATCGAGCTGATCCATCCTTTTCCTTAACTAACACCACTGGGGAAGACCATTGGCTGTTGGATGGTTCGATCACCCCTTCCGTCTCCATTTCTTGCAAAATTTTATCAGATTCTTTTTGCTTGGCAAGTGCAGCCTTCTTGCCGACTGTCGGTGTTAATTTTATGCTGGACAGTCCTTGTCCGTCGTCAAAGAAATCCTGATAGTTGTGTATCAGCTCTTAGCTTTATCCTTTCATTGGGTTTCAAATCTTTTTAAAAAGTCGACATTTGTCGAGATTTGTCAATTCATTGCTTACCTACTTTCTTGGCTGGGACTGTAGACTTACGAATGCCTAATAATCCAGGAAACCGAAGAACAGCTTCCCAAAACGATTCCTTTCTTCAAGTTCACAGAGTAACAATTAACATTTAATACTCTTCTTTTCCAACACCTATTAAAGTCTTCCCTACAATTCCTCGACCGACCTCTTTGTCATCAATTTTCGGCTCAAGCCGCATTATACTTCCATCTTCTGATTTATAATCCAAGAAAGCCTTCAATATCATCTCGCTAAGTTCCGGTATCAAAGCATCTTCTGTTAGCATTACACGAATGTTCTTCTCTTTTAATTGATGTTACACGACTTCTTCTCCATTTACCCTCAATATTTTTTGTTGAAAGTTCAGTTCAAATCCTATAGAGTTCATAATGTCCATGCCTACAATAACTTCAATATCTGCTACTAATCCTCGATGTTTAAATTTCGTGTTTCCTATGACCATCGTGATGTTTACTTCTCCAAAAACAGTAGCGGTATCTTCTGTTGCAGTACGTAGTCGCCGATTGGTAGATTTGATATTCGACATTTCGACAATATCCGGCCAATAGACTTTTCTAACATTTTTTGTTGTAATTCGTTGGAATTTTCTAGCATTTTCTGTTGTAAATCGCTAGAATTTTCGACAATGATTTATTTCAAATCACCTTTCAAATTGTTAAAACATTTTTTGCAGCATTAAATGCATATCAAACGGGCCTTCATATAAATTCGTATCTGGATTTTCACCTTCCTGTTCCAACGGTTCTCGAAACCACTGCTGCAACACAATTTTTTTCCAGTTGTTTTACATTCCCTTTATTACAGCTCCCGCTTAAGGTCCGCCATTTTTTTGAAGATTCACACTAACCGCACTCCTGACACCAATTGTAACGTTTTTGTGGTTCGACAATGTGCATAAAACACGCACTGGTTTATTAAAGAACTAAACTATTTGTTTTATAACTAAATAACTTTTAAAACACTAAGAAACTATAAAACTAATTCATCACTTAAATACTAATTATTTATATATCACTACTGTACAAGAGTATTTATTTGCACGTATATTTAATTTACTTCGTCGCGAGTACCAAAGCTTAATTGACTCCTCGACGCTCCTCTGTGCCTTATATATTCAGCGCGTACGTGACCCACTTCACGCAACCACCTCCCCGAACCTTCCAGTAAGCGATTAAGGACATTCCGAGATTTATACCGGTACTCGCTACAATACTTATAATGCGAGCATACCCGCAAACAAAATGAAACGTGCTACTAGATGACTCGTTTTTTGTTTAATGATGACATTCATTTTACCTATCCGATGCTAGAACGGGGTTAAAACAAAATCCAAACAAACCAAAAATGTTAATTTGTTAAACTTAACGATCACGCGTAATTTTCCGGTAATGTTGCTGCCTAAAATTAGCTTAATTTTAAAGTTAACTTAATGCAAGGGGGGAGAACAAATAAAAATAATTTTGCAAAACTCCTTATTGTTTGTTTGCTTTTGTATATTGGTGTATATTGATGGAAAGGATTATCAAAACTAAATATTAATAAACATAAACATATATTCTTCTTAAAGTAATCTTTTAACAAAACTATAAACTAGAATAAAATTTATATTCTTATATGCCTAAGTTATTACTCACCATCCTTATCGACGTCCTTGCCTTAATGTTAACTTAATGTTATAAATAAATCCACCATAATACTCATTAATTAGTTATTACGCAAAATAAATTACATTAAGACAGTGATAATATAAATATATCAATAAATTATACATAACTGCATTAGAAAACCTTAAACAAAAATATGGTAAATCAAGCGCCAAAATCCATAGTAATGCGTAAAGAAGGTGATGTTATCACCGTGATAATAGTAATGTATGCAAGAAGAATAAAAAGGGACACTTTTTTGCACGTATGAGAAACTTTTATAATATACATATACAGGGAAGGGAAACATTGTCGCCTCCGAGGCGACATGGTCATATATGAGGTGACAACGTTGCTTTAGTATCTACTTTTGAGGCGGCAACGTACCCTTTATCATATTTATATTTTATTTATATTTATATACGAGGTGTGTTCAGAAAATATCGGTAATTTTCGTTTTTTGAAACAAATATTTATTTATTCGTCTACATTAATGTTGTCGCCTTAAAAATAGTCCCCATTGGATATTATGCACAAGTGCCAGCTCTTCTTCCAATACTCGAAACACTTCTAAAACTCGATCTTTGGGATAGCCTTTGGTACTTTCAGCGATGTGCTTTTAATGTCATCTATGCTTGCAAAACTACGGCCCTTTAAGGTTCTCTTTATTTTTGGGAATAGGAAAAAGTCAGACAGAGGCATGTCTGGCGAATATGGAGGCTTTCCCAGTTTTTCGTTGTAAATTGTATTTATTAAAAAAAAATCTTACACAACGATAGAGTACCTAATATTACGATTTAAAAAATAATTAGGGGCCTCCACTTCCTTGTTGCCCCAGGGCCTCCACACCTCGAAATCCGGCCCTGCGTTAACGTATGATACTTGTAATGGTATACTAAGGGCCGTATGCAAAAACGTTGATTTATTTATATCAACTGATTTAGCATATCAGTGGATCTAGGTTTTTGCACGACATGACAACGCAGTATTTTTCTTTAAAAAATGTTGTTTTAAAAAATAAATTGGGTAATTATCTTTCAACGTTTATATTTTCCCTAAAAAAGTCGATTTCTATACATTGACATTTTAAATTAGACATAAAACAATTAAAATTTCATCAAGATTTATTTGACATTTGTGACATTTGCTTTTAACCATACAATATTATTTCGCTAATATAAGTCATGGTTTACTAGATTTTTTTTGGCCAATAAAATCATCTAAAATGTAAATCGGTTGATATAATTTAGTTTTTAAAATTTGTGTACAGTCCGTTCAGGCTAAGTTGAGCGCTTTGGTGGGGATCATGTGGCCGTTGATTAAATTAAATATCGAATCGTCGCGAGATTTTGGTAATAAGAAGATGATTTATCAGTGCCGCGGCTTGTCGTTTGTTCGTACAGAGCGGCTACCGAAATACATGTATTTAATTGTCCCTGAACATAGAGATGATGAAGTGGGTGACATTCCTTAGACCGCTCAACTTAGCCTGAACGGACAGTACCTATATTTTCCAATATAAATTATTTACAAAACAAAGTGTATAAGGCATGCATAATTTTTTTCATTGTGTTTAATTTAACCTTTTAGAAAAGCAGGAATTCTTGCCCCATTTCCAGCAAAGGTGTTGCCAGGATTTTGTTCAGGGGGGCTGCCGTCAAAATGACGTGTTTTTTTCGTCATTTGGATGACCACAGCAACGTCATAAGGGACGTAAATATGTCGTTAATTAAACGTCAATATGTCACATCTAGACGACGTCATTTTATTACGTCAATTGGACGTTACTTCTGGACGTCATTATAGCAATAAAATGACGTCAGTTATACCGTTATAAAAACGTCAGAGGAAATGTCGAAAAATTCGAAATAAAACGCTCGAAAAATTGTTAAATGTATATTGTTTTAAAATGCATATACTTATGCTAATATAAATAACAAAAAATAAATCACAATTAACATTGGTAGTAAATAGTGAAAAATAAGGTACGGTACGTATCTAACAATGCACAGGTATCCATGAACAAAAAATAAATAAATAAAAATTAATAATAATAGTCTTTAGTTTGTTTATAAGGGGGCCAAAATTTTTTTCCGGAGGTCAACGAACACTCATGCACAAGGGCAACACTGGGGTCCTGGAATTCAACACCCACAAATGAATGCATTGTCCTAAAGCAAAAGCATTTGAAGGTTATGTACAACTCTACGTAGAGTTATAACGGGATTATTTTGACTTCACTGAACCGTACCTACTAGTTATACAATCTAATCAATAAAATGTACTCACCGTTTGTACCAATAATCCACAATATATCGCAAATATTGCACCAAATTGCACTAATAAATTAATAGCGTGGCTTTAAAAACGCGGGAACAGGAAGACAAGACAAGAACGTTAAGAAAATGACAACAATGTCTCTGATGACAACCGTTGGCGCTGGTTGATGCAGCTGCCCGCGCATGCAATTGAGGCTTCTAATGCGCTTATACGAACGGCCCACACATCCTAATAAAATACTTTCATAATAATTAACGCCTCATTTAATACCTAATATGTATAAGTTTATTTGTACATCTGTGCAGACCATCTTTTCTTATTTTTTTCAATCTAGTCACGGAAAATAAAAGCAAATGATATATGGGAATTGGGAAATGGTATAATGGTATATATGCATATGTATATATACAAGGTGTCCCTAAATTTAGTGGCATAAATTTAGGAGCAGATTAAGCAAGTCAAAATAAGACGAAAATCTAAATAAATATTTTTTCTAATTACGTATGTTTAAAAAATACAGGGTGATAAAGTGTTACTTATCAAATCAGTTTTTTTAATATAGCTTCTACTATGGTAGACTTGGAAAGGTGATATTTTGCGAACAGTTACTTACTACAAAAACACATATTCACACATAATTACAATTTTTCGAGTGAACACAGTGTCGTAGAAACAGGGGTTGCTTAATTAAGCTTATTGTCCCATAGAAACTTTGAGGTTAGGTTTTTATACCATTTGATGCAATTTTTCGATTACTCAGTTCGGCTACTATTAAAAAGGTGTACCTCTCAATTTTAGATAAAATTGACCGTTTTCGAAATATTCGAGATTACAATAATTGTTATATCACATTAAAGGACTAAAAGGTATATGATAACAACTTTTTTAATTATAAAAACTAATTAATTTGACGGTCAGGGCAAAAGTCCCGAGGCTCATGGAATGCCTTTTTAGTTTTTTCAATTAAAAAATTAAATTTGTTACCATATACCTTTTAACCCTTTTAAAATTGCATCAAATGTTATAAAAACCTAACCTCAAAGTTTGTATGGGACAATAAGCTTAAAGCAACCCCCGTTTCTACACTGTGTTCACTAAAACAATTACAATTATGTGTGAATATGTGTTTTGGTAGTAAGTGACTGTTCGCAAAATATCACCTATCCAAGACTACCATACTGCCGTCCCAAGCGAAAAGGTCGTATCTGCATTTTCTGTCAAAATTGCAACAACATCATAATATTAACTTTTAGACGATTTGCATACATAATATAATAATATAAAGATACAAAATATACATTTAATGAAAAACAAACAAGAACCTTATAATTACGTATTAATTTTTATTATAAAACATTTAATGTAATTTATCGGTATAAAATCAAGTTCAAAATTTGAACAAATATATTTATTTAATAATTATTATTAATATTATAATTAATTATTCGTCGTCCAAATTTTGAACTTGATTTGATACCGGTAATTTTTTCCAAAATTCCAATCTATCCGGTGTGAGAATTTGTTTAAGCTTTAGTAAAAGGTTTGTTTTTCATTCTGTATCGATTCCTCGAGGAGTGTTCTTTTGGACAGGTAGTGGGAAATTGGTAACACTTTTGGCATATTTTGCCACTAAATAATTTAGTTTGTTAAAACTTCCACTAAATGCTTTCTTGTATTTTAGATTTACTTCACCTTTATCAAACCTTACCCGAACAAAATCACATAACATAGGACGTAAAGATAATTTATTTAATTTATATTGAGATAGAAATTGTTTACTTGCATTTCTATGATAACAGTGCTTGATGTTTTTTTAACGCAGCCTATAAAATCTTGAAAATGATAGCCTTTTTTAGCTCTTCTCAGTTACGACTCAATCTGATGATCGAACGCATCAGACGACATAAAAGTGTGACCCGTTTCAAAGTATTTTATGTCAAGAGTTTGAAGTTTAGTTTCTCAGGAGTTAATAAAGTATGTTAAAAATGAAAACAAAGCCCAATTCTTATTCTGGGCCGCACAATTATCCAACCATATAGTAACCCCCTGATAATCCCGAACCTCTAGATGGCACAAAAATGCATAAAATGTAGAAATAATATCATCTTGTTTTTTTCCACTTATAGCCTCATGCCCGAGATAAGCGATTCGTTTCGAGAGCTTTTTCCCTGCAGAAACAAATAACTCAGTAAATGCTATAATGCGAGGCGTGAAAATGATCTCCTTAAACATATCGCATCGTGGGAGCATGATTACCTAAAAGAATTGATTTGAAATATTTATGAAAATTTTATACATTGGCTGTAAAAGTACCTTCTGCAAATCAGCAGTGAAACATGCACCTCCGCTTTGAGCGTCCCCTTGATATTCGGATCTTGCTAACTTGTATTTCTAATGGTGCTTTTTCCAACGCCCACATTCGCCACAATCGTCAGTTAATTAACTTAAGTTTTCCCGCGAATGATTGGTTTCGGATTTACAATGAATTTTGAATCTTTCACACTGACAACATTCTTCGTTGCCCAGAGTAGCAAAAGATATATTTTTTTTCTTCACTTTCCGCTGATACAGGTTAGTATTTGGATACATCTTCAAAAAATGTTCGTGCATTGACTTAATTGTTATATCGGTTGGGAGATATCTTTTATTGGGAGCATGTTCTCGTCTGTAATGAGATACAGTTGGATTGAATGACTCGATATGTTCCAACAAATGCCCTAAATCTTTTTTGTTATGCGGTGATTTTCGGTGACTATTTTTCGACACGACCGTTTTTCCCAATTTCGCGTGGTGTTGAACATTTCGGACAATTCGATCATTCTTCGAGTTATATCCAATTTTTTTCAAAAAAAACTTTTTGCAGACTGCCACTTTTTCTTCATTTTCTGTGGTTAGGTAATATTTGGAAGAATGATTGCGTCGCGACGACGCAAAGTGGTCGGAAATAGCTGTTTTTGCCCAAAAACCTCTTAATGGTTTAAACTGACAATTTTTTTTATGAAACTATATGTAAATGGGGGTGCTTAATTCAATGGAAAAGTTGTCAATATTATTAATATTATGTATATAATATTTTATTCAATTTTAAACAGGTTTTACTACATAACAAGTTTATTGTAAATAATTAATATTTTTAAAGAATTTTGAGTGATTTCTAGTAAATAATACATTGAGTCACCATTTTGACGGTACAAAAATTATTTAAAAAAATAACAATTCGAGTGAATTAAACTTATGGTATTTTAAATCACGCATTTTATTTATTGACTAAAAATAAATTAAAAATAAACTAAATGGGTTTTTAACTTATTTATTGTATCTAGAGTCACATAATATAAAGAAGTTATAACAGTAATTCTAAAGCTTCATCACTAAATGGAAGTATCTTAAATTGCGGTCTTAGGTTTGTAATAAATGGGTCCGAACTAACCAAAATGCCGTGAAAAACGTGTTCATTTGTAGCTAAGCGAGAACATTTTCGAGCGTGATGCGTCCTGAAGAATTTATAATCTTTGTTCCTGCATTATTGAACTTCCTCTGATAGTAAACCTATAGGAAGAGCTGCGCATTCCATGGAAAATAATTTTGTGGACTGATGCAGGAAGGTAATACCACGGGTATAGTGTAACGATCAGAGTAGCCGTCTCAGAGCAATACTTCTTAAACTTGATGGTATCTATTGGTGAGAAGCTGCAAATTACTTATTATTATTTATTACACATTCGTCAATTTGAGTAATCTCAGCCACTAGCGAAGGATTTGAAAATAATCTTCTAGAGGTATTCCCATCATTTGTCGTTCCTGAGCCGTGTTTCACTACATCAACGCGCAGACTCATTTTCTTCCAAAACTCGTTTTGAACACGTTTTTTCTTTTTCTCTTTCAAATTCATTTTTTTGCGATGACGAAGCAGCTGCATTAATGAGTTCTTGGGAGCAAGTTCTACGCAAACTTCGTACTTTGTAGTGTTGTGCACTTCTTCCACACTCCAGGCCTGCCTCCACTATCAACTTTACAACTGGAGTTCTCAGATACCACAATAAATTCACCCTTCAACCAGTCTTTATATCGTTTTAAAAAATTAGGCTTACTCTACTTTACCACTTTTTTTTTTCTTATTGAAGTTTGGTAAAAATCTCTTCTTTATTTGTTTAACTGCATCACATAATTTGTCCTTCCCTATATGTGGATAGCTTTCTCTTAATCCCTGATCTAAAGAGCAACCACTTCTAAACAGTATTTCACACAACTTGCCGTAAGGAATCACTAATTCTGCCATATTTCACTACGTAAAATAAAACTAAATATATTTTTTTCAAATTGGCTATTTAAGGGTGTTTGTTATACCTACGTTATAACTACATGATTATATAAAGGATTAAAGAATGCAATCAGGTAATAAATTTGGCACTATTTTTATTTGTTATTTGTAAGGTATTTTAATTAGAGATTAAAGGTACTTATTTTAATGTTATTCTTTAGATACATAGTAAATTTTGCAATTATAATATTTGGCCTGGGTTTTAGTGGACATATGTTATTTACGAAAATAATCGCTTTTGATGCATTTTCAGTTTGCACATTCAACATTGTGTACAACACGCCCAACAGGCAATATACTGTAAATCCTGGTGTTCAACAGTTTCTAAAATTCACCACCAACATATACGGCTGAAAACAGCTATGAAATTTCTGGTGTCAACCCTACAATACCTATATTTTATGGTGGTAACATTCCCGAAGCAAAGCTCTGTAAAGCTTTTTTGTGTCGGTCCAATATTTGCAAAGAAACGTTATTTATTAGACTCTAATTAGAAAAGCTATGCAAAAAACACCCTAGGTTTATTTTTAAAAAAAATATATATATTTGGGAATGTAAAATAACCCATTTTGAATCATTTGGATAAAATATATTTAGGGGGTTTTTGGACACAAAGAACCAGTGTGCGACGGAGCAGTTGTCCTTCTTTTCACAAAAGTTGTTGATACATTTTGCAGGATGAAATTTTGTTGTTAAATTATATTAAGAGTCCAGTATTCACGATTGATGTCGAACTGCCGATCCTTGCAAAATAGTTGGGTACAATTCAAACGACATTTTTTTGTGCAACTACCTTTAAATGATTGCTGCTGGCATTTTTGCTCTATTTTTTGCAACTTTCGATCAGATAAAGGAATGTCAAAAGCTTTCCTTTTCCTAGGTTGGCCCTTTTTATTTAATTGCGAGTTAATATATTTTGAGTGATTTCTAGTAAATAATACATTGAGTCACCATTTTGACGGTACAAAAATTATTTAAAAAAATAACAATTCGAGTGAATTAAACTTATGGTATTTTAAATCACGCATTTTATTTATTGACTAAAAATAAATTAAAAATAAACTAAATGGGTTTTTAACTTATTTATTGTATCTAGAGTCACATAATATAAAGAAGTTATAACAGTAATTCTAAAGCTTCATCACTAAATGGAAGTATCTTAAATTGCGGTCTTAGGTTTGTAATAAATGGGTCCGAACTAACCAAAATGCCGTGAAAAACGTGTTCATTTGTAGCTAAGCGAGAACATTTTCGAGCGTGATGCGTCCTGAAGAATTTATAATCTTTGTTCCTGCATTATTGAACTTCCTCTGATAGTAAACCTATAGGAAGAGCTGCGCATTCCATGGAAAATAATTTTGTGGACTGATGCAGGAAGGTAATACCACGGGTATAGTGTAACGATCAGAGTAGCCGTCTCAGAGCAATACTTCTTAAACTTGATGGTATCTATTGGTGAGAAGCTGCAAATTACTTATTATTATTTATTACACATTCGTCAATTTGAGTAATCTCAGCCACTAGCGAAGGATTTGAAAATAATCTTCTAGAGGTATTCCCATCATTTGTCGTTCCTGAGCCGTGTTTCACTACATCAACGCGCAGACTCATTTTCTTCCAAAACTCGTTTTGAACACGTTTTTTCTTTTTCTCTTTCAAATTCATTTTTTTGCGATGACGAAGCAGCTGCATTAATGAGTTCTTGGGAGCAAGTTCTACGCAAACTTCGTACTTTGTAGTGTTGTGCACTTCTTCCACACTCCAGGCCTGCCTCCACTATCAACTTTACAACTGGAGTTCTCAGATACCACAATAAATTCACCCTTCAACCAGTCTTTATATCGTTTTAAAAAATTAGGCTTACTCTACTTTACCACTTTTTTTTTTCTTATTGAAGTTTGGTAAAAATCTCTTCTTTATTTGTTTAACTGCATCACATAATTTGTCCTTCCCTATATGTGGATAGCTTTCTCTTAATCCCTGATCTAAAGAGCAACCACTTCTAAACAGTATTTCACACAACTTGCCGTAAGGAATCACTAATTCTGCCATATTTCACTACGTAAAATAAAACTAAATATATTTTTTTCAAATTGGCTATTTAAGGGTGTTTGTTATACCTACGTTATAACTACATGATTATATAAAGGATTAAAGAATGCAATCAGGTAATAAATTTGGCACTATTTTTATTTGTTATTTGTAAGGTATTTTAATTAGAGATTAAAGGTACTTATTTTAATGTTATTCTTTAGATACATAGTAAATTTTGCAATTATAATATTTGGCCTGGGTTTTAGTGGACATATGTTATTTACGAAAATAATCGCTTTTGATGCATTTTCAGTTTGCACATTCAACATTGTGTACAACACGCCCAACAGGCAATATACTGTAAATCCTGGTGTTCAACAGTTTCTAAAATTCACTACCAACATATACGGCTGAAAACAGCTATGAAATTTCTGGTGTCAACCCTACAATACCTATATTTTATGGTGGTAACATTCCCGAAGCAAAGCTCTGTAAAGCTTTTTTGTGTCGGTCCAATATTTGCAAAGAAACGTTATTTATTAGACTCTAATTAGAAAAGCTATGCAAAAAACACCCTAGGTTTATTTTTAAAAAAAATATATATATTTGGGAATGTAAAATAACCCATTTTGAATCATTTGGATAAAATATATTTAGGGGGTTTTTGGACACAAAGAACCAGTGTGCGACGGAGCAGTTGTCCTTCTTTTCACAAAAGTTGTTGATACATTTTGCAGGATGAAATTTTGTTGTTAAATTATATTAAGAGTCCAGTATTCACGATTGATGTCGAACTGCCGATCCTTGCAAAATAGTTGGGTACAATTCAAACGACATTTTTTTGTGCAACTACCTTTAAATGATTGCTGCTGGCATTTTTGCTCTATTTTTTGCAACTTTCGATCAGATAAAGGAATGTCAAAAGCTTTCCTTTTCCTAGGTTGGCCCTTTTTATTTAATTGCGAGTTGTTTCGCAAATTTTGATTACAATTGAATGTTTCGTTTCCCTCCGAATCTTCTGAAGAGTTATTTCCATATTCTGGTAAATATAACATCTAATAAATAAATAATTAAAATTGTAGAAAATATGAGCTGTTTTGCAATAACAAAATACTCACATTGTTTAACAATCACACGAAGAACAAAATACACTTAAATACAACAGTTTAGACACCGCAAGTTGAGAAAAGTTGACACATAAATTGGATATTTATCGGTAACCATGGGAACATGATAATAGACAGTGTAACAAAAGCAAAGTGTACATAATTATATATGCTGATGAGTAAAGTTAACGCTAACTAACTAAGAACGCGATCGTAGATACATAAGCTACATTTTTTATTTGTGTTTTGATTTTTTTATTTTAAGCCAAATTGTCGCATCTGCCCAAAAAACTAGTATACAACAATGTAGGGGAAACATTTTAGTCATTTACATTTTTGATCATATTTTACTCATAATTTTACTTATATTAAATTTCAACACTTATAACCAATAGTTGGCTTCATCAAAAATGGATAGTATCAATTTTCTCATAAATGAACTGATTGTAGATACGACCTTTTCGCTTGTGACGGCAGCATAGTAGATTAAAAAAACTGATATGATAAGTAACACTTTATCACCCTGTATCTTGGAAACATAAGTAATTAGGAAAAATATTTATTTGGATTTTCGTCTTATTTTGACTTGCTAAATCATTTCCTAAATTTATGCCAATAAGTTTGTATATACATATTTGTATATGTACATATGCATATATACCATACTATAAATAGTATTATATGCTTATTATCGTATTTTAGGCGTCGTCAAAATGTCGTTTTAAAAACGTTATTTACGATGACGTTAAAAATTGTGACGAACATTAGACGTCTTTGCAGGACGTCGTTATTACGTCTAGAGTATGTATATACAGTGTATTTTTTGAATGTGTGTGATTGCGTCATCAATTGCTGAACCAAACAAAGACATTAAAATGTGTAGCTGTCTTTTTTTTCTTTGTAAAAGTTCGACCGAAATTCTAAAACGTATCGGGATCCGCTAAACCAGCAGATGGCGACACAATTAAACGTAATTTATGACAAACGTCAATCCGATGTCGCGCTCACGCGGCTTGTGCTGAAAAAGGACAGAGCGTGTATAGTTTGTTGTGGCATTGAGCCGAAATTTATCAAAATTTGAAGGTTAGTCAGTGGCGTTCATACAGTAATTTGGCATTAAAGAACAGATTTTGGAAGTTTGACAGGTTTTAAAAAATGTCTTGCAAACGTTTGGACGATAATCAGAAACGTTTTATTATTAATTTAGTGCAATATTTTCAAAGGGAACTGGAGCATGGGGACTCCTGCTCCCACTAAAGGGTCAAAGGAACCTTTACTGATTGTGATGGACAACGCTCCACAGCGTCGTTGTTGAGCGTCACCCTACAAGTGCTTGGAAAAAACAGCAAATAGAAGAGTGGCTAACAGAACATAATATTCAGTTTATCAAAGGTATATTTAAAGCGGAATTGCTGTTTCTGGCACGCTATCACACCCCGCCTAAGCGTTAAAAAGTTGATAAGTACCTCCAGCAGCATGGGCATAAGGTTTTGCGTCTGCCTCCATATCACTGCCAGTTCAATGCCATTGAACTTATATGGGCACAGGTAAATACATAAACAATTAGAAGGGCGCTTATGGTCGATGACGTGCCAGAACTAGTTATCCACCTCGGAGAAGACAGTTCCGACGAGGATGACTTTTAGTAATTTTGTTTTTGTTCTCCTATAACCTTTTATTTTAATAATTAATGTTTTGTCTTAATTAACTTATAATATATTATATGTATGTACGTAATATTATATACAAAAATTGTGTAATATTATATACAAAAATTGTGTATGTTTATTGTTATTCGTTCATAAAACTTGCATAATTTACATTAATAAAGTTAAAATAACTATCATTAGAATTATTGTTTAATTGTATGTATTTTAAGTTGCGTAACTATGAGGCGACATTAGGCAACCAAAAATACACCCACAATAAATGATTAGACCCCTTCAAAATGATACGCTACTGACTCTAATTTTAGTTTCGGTTTAATTCATACGACCCAATTGATGACGCAATCACACACATTCAAAAAATACACTGTATATATATATATATGTACATATGCATATATACCATACTATAAATAGTATTATATGCTTATTATCGTACATACATGTGCACACCTAGGTTATTTTAGGCGTCGTCAAAATGTCGTTTTAAAAACGTTATTCACGATGACGTTAAAAATTGTGACGAACATTAGACGTCTTTGCAACACGGTGCTTATGTAACTCCATATCTGTATGGGTGCACGTCATCAACGGCATATGACGTCAGCGTTAAGGTCTATTCATACGTGCCCAGACACAATCTAACGCTCGTGTATTGTTGACTGTTTATAGCGGTGGGGTCTGTTATTAAGATGGAATTATAACGTCCTTGTTATAATCTTCTGCACTAACTAATTAGGAGTTTGTTACAGGCAAATTTTTATTAAATGTGTTTAAAGAGAAAACAAACGGAGTTTATTACATTTTTATTACATATGCACATAACAAAAAAATTCTAAATTATCAGAAGCACAAAATATATAAATTACCAGTCGTCCTTGTCATCAGAGCAAACCAGGTCAGAATTGAAGTCTGATTATTTCCCCAAATTTATTATTAAGGGCGCAATGTCTTCGAAATCTAATAACGGCTAGTTGCCAACAAGCCTTATATCATTGTTTGCACAATCCAGGGATAGAATCTTATAAACATAATGTATAATATTATTTATAATAATTTGCAACAAACGATGCTTCCGGACAAAATGTCACAATTACAAAAATACGTCAAATATAAAATGACAGCGACCCATCAATAATATTGAACGGTGCGCGCCAGCCTTAAGCTATTACCAACTGGCACACACAAAAATTACTAAGTGAATGGTTTTATTTTGATAATTTCGTGAAAAAACGTTTTAAAACAAGGAAATTGTTACAGTTCTTGGTAAACAATACGCAAATGAATGATTTCTTTTTAATAACACATCAGAATTACGCCTTAAAAAAGCAAATTTAACGGCAGTAACTTTACAATTCAAAGTTGGTAATGCTGACGTCATTATATCTCATTGATGACGTGCACCCATATAGATTTGGCCGTGACTATATATAGTGTATTTTTTGAATGTGTGTGATTGCGTCATCAATTGCTGAACCAAACAAAGACATTAAAATGTGTAGCTGTCTTTTTTTTCTTTGTAAAAGTTCATCTGAAATTCTAAAACGTATCGGGATCCGCTAAACCAGCAGATGGCGACACAATTAAACGTAATTTACGACAAACGTGAATCCGATGTCGCGCTCACGCGGCTTGTGCTGAAAAAGGACAGAGCGCGTATAGTTTGTTGTGGCATTGAGCCGAAATTTATCAAAATTTGAAGGTTAGTCAGTGGCGTTCATGCAGTAATTTGGCATTAAGGAACAGATTTTGGAAGTTTGACAGGTTTTAAAAAATGTCTTGCAAACGTTTGGACGATAATCAAGGGCAAGTGAGGGAAAGCGTTTTATTATACTCCATGCCGGCCATGCCTCATCAGGGTGGTTTTGTTGATAACGCCTCCCTCATTTTTGGGACTAAATCGAAGCTGGCAGATTACCACGGGGACATGAACGGTGAATTATTCGAAAGGTGGGTAGCTGAAAAGTTGGTGCCAAATTTGAAGGAACCTTCACTGATTGTGATGGACAACGCTCCTTACCACAGCGTCGTTGTTGACCGTCACCCTACAAGTGCTTGGAAAAAACAGCAAATAGAAGAGTGGCTAACAGAACATAATATTTAGTTTATCAAAGGTATATTTAAAGCGGAATTGCTATTCCTGGCACGCTACCACACCCCGCCTAAGCGTTACAAAGTTGATGAGTACCTACCTCCAGCACCATGGGCATGAGGTTTTGCGTCTGCCTCCATATCACCGCCAGTTCAATGCCATTGAACTTATATGGGCGCAGGTACATACATAAACAATTAGATGGGCGCTTGCAACAACGAATTCTATTTTAGGCTAAAACATATTATGATTCCCACATGGGGGAAGACGGCTATGGCGACACTAAAGTGCTAGCAATGTGGGGCCAAGCACTGAACCAATGCACGCCAGAACGTTGGTGTTCAGTAGTGAGGTAAACCATCAAATTAGCGGCTCGTGGTCTTAAAAATTAATGCCACTTGCGAAATTTCCAAGAAAAAAACATTCGTATAAAAATCAAAAATTTTATCGGTAAAATTTTACCACTAGTGGTATTATATACGATAAAACTACTATTCAGGTGAAAAAACCACTCGTTTATACGAGTTGCATAACAACCAATTGGTTGCTATGATAAAAATAATTGTCACTGTTGACGTTTTTAATTTTAAAATTAAAATGTTAAAAAATATGCGTTTTGGTCCAAAAAATCATACAGAAATTGAATCAGCAGTTAAAAATATTCGTGAAATAGTCTTGCCGAATACCACTCGTGATAAAATTTTCCCTGAAAAATTTTTTGATTTTTATTTACTCAAGATTTTTCCTTGGAAATTTCGCTCGTGGCATTAACTTCAAACCACTCGCCTAGCGGCTCGTGGTCTTAAAAATTAATGCCACTTGCGAAATTTCCAAGAAAAAAACATAAAAATCAAAAATTTTATCGGTAAAATTTTACCACTAGTGGTATTATATACGATAAAAATATTTAGGTGACTATTTCCCTCGTCTTAATTTCCACCAATCACAAACGCGCAATTTTAAATAACAAATGGTTTCTAGGAAAAACTATATGACAGCACCTGTCAGCAGTTTTTTCGAGTTTACAAATAAAAGGTTTTGACGTGTAGAGGTGAGTGACGACATATAAAATCCAACATGAAGGCCGCCCCATGATGTCGGATTACCTACTTCTTTATATTTTCTCTTTAAACTACTTTGGGCAGTGCCCAATGGGCACGCTAAGCAAAAAATTATGTTACGGGTTAGGTTCTGTATGCCTAAACTAGTTTTATACAGTATGTCCACGGATAGGGTTACAAAGAGGAATAAAATATGATACATTTTTCAGAAAATTCTTAATAAAAGTTTTTGGTTGATTTCAAACCCCCAGAATATGCGACAGGTCATTAATTTTTGCTTATAAAAAATATATAAAACGGCGATGATAAATGTTTTTTTGGCGATAAATTTAAAATTAAAAGCTTTAAACATCTCAATAGAAACGATTACTTTTGAGAAATGATAAATAAGCGAAAACTGACCAAAATGATTTTTATCAAAATAAATTTAACAATACAGACGGGATTTGAACAGATGTGCATTAGAAGGAACTCGAACGCTCTTAAGTGTGACTAATCATAATAAAAGTCTAAAAGAAATAGTTGTAGTTCAAAGAAAATTAGTGTCAATATTTACTACCTGTGCAGGTGAATTCACTGTACCTGATACCCGACCCAGCAAACAAATTGACGTCAATATTACGTCATAATCCGGTCATCTATCTACGTAATGACGTCAGTGAATGACAGGGCAAAATGTCACAGCCCACTGACGTCAAAAAAATTACGTTTGCTAACGTCATCTTATGACGTATATTATAATCACGTCAGTGAATGACTTAAACACGACGTGTTTATCACGTCACTTTTAAAGAAAAATATCACAGTCCACTAACGTCAAAAAATGACGTTAACTAACGTCATCTTATGACGTCAATTGTACTTTAATAGGGCCGTACTTGTCACATTACCACGTACCTTTAAGGCGATGACGAAAGATCACCAATAAACGACGTCTGAAACACGTCATCTGACGTCACTCTGTTTGCTGGGTAGTGACTGATTTTCGGACCCGGGCAATGTTTATATATATTTATTAAATTTATTAGATTAAAGTCACAATTTCACATTTAATACGTTTTTTAATTAACTGTGGTATTGTTTATGTACACTTAAATAATTAAAGTCGCGTAAATAATTCGTATTCGCTGAACAGTCAAGTCAAAACGCGGCGACTTTTTACGAGTGCTTGACGCGGTAGTGAAGAAGAGGGCGGTGTTCTTTTTGGCGGTGGCAGCGTGTACCTATTATTGACATGGATAAAGATGCACCAAGTGGGCCATTTACAATGTGCGGAGCCTTAACTTGAGTGAATCTTGTATTTAGGCAGACCTTTAACACAGGTCTCGTTATAATTCTTGGATACATTTTAAGGGTTTTTTTAATTATTACATTTTTTTATTATTAATATTTTTTTTTATGAAATAATTATGCAATTATGAAGTTTTGTTGCATTATATACAACATTTTATGGGAACCAACTTTTTCTAATTTTTTAAATAATTGCCTTTTGCACCATACAAAAATATACCGATTTGCTTTTTTGAAAGACTCTAAATTTTTTTTAGACTTCCTAGAAACTTTTCAGGTCGGCACTCATTTAATTTTAAAAACTATATATTTTTTAATCACCCTATGGTACTGTTTATACAAAAAGAACAAATAAGTAATACTAATTTTGTTTGTTTTAGTTCCTCCTCATCCTCCAGTAGTATTGAACCTTTGCAACCAACCAATCGATTAAGAATATCACCGTCAGTATCGCACTCTCGTTGTTCTAGATGTTCAAGTCTTTTGACTTTAGCTTCTGCTTCACGATATTCTTTAAATTCGGCAACTGGATTTATACAAATACCAGCAGAACCTACTTCTTCTCTGTGTAAACTTTGTCTTAATGAAGTGCCTTTTAAAGATATTGTAGGTATTAAACAATGCCATTGTTCATTTTGTAATGAGGTAAGTTGCATAGACTAACATTGCAAGTTAATAGACTAATATTAAATCTACATCATTAATCTTTATACATTATAAATAAAGGGTGCGCATTCTGTTACACTTTTTTAACTATGAATAAATGACGTATTAATTATTTTCCAATTGACCTTGAAACACAAGAGTAATGGAAACGCAAACTTAAAACCCGGGTCTGAATTGCGTGCTCAAAACGGTCAATTGGAAAACACATGTGTATGATATGTCAAAACTACGCCATTTGAGGGGCTCAAGGAAAAAACGAGTACACAGACCGGTACACAAAAACTACTTTTTACAGAATAGAGAAAATAAAGTTTACAGACTCATATTTCTGGTCGATCTTACGCTGCCAATTTCTTTTTTATTTAAGTTTGTTACAGCGACTGTGATTGTATTTGCCGACACAGACATAGCCATCTGAAAGCTTGGGTCGCGAATTTTCGACAAAAAATTGACGTTTTTCCTGAGGGGTAAACCACTTTAAAATCTTAGAGACTAACGTTCAACGTTATGTGGACGTTGTGTTGTGATTTTTTCCTTATCAGTTGATATCAATAAGGAAAAGAAATAAGAAATGTCTCTTAGCGACGCGTTGCGCATGACTACCCTTGTTTTTGTTATCGTTAGCTGTAAATTCGTAGGCGATTTTTAATTTTAAAAAATCTGTGGTTTACCCCTCTTTTTTTCGTCTGTGCCATTCCTTTGTTAATTTTTGAGAAATTTTAATCTTGTATGGATGCAAATAAAGGTCGACATGCAAAATTGGATGATTTTGGTAGAGATGACCTTTCATAGAGACGGCGCAACATCGCACACAAGTCGCTAATTATAATTCAATAATTATTGGAGATATATACATGTATAAATTATATAATATAATATAATCCAATAAAAGGCGATCAAGTTGGTGATCGCAATTTCAAAAAATTTTAATTGGCTGCCAAGGTCGTTTGATTTGACCCCTTTGGTTTATTTTCTTTCTGGTTGTGATGGGTACGGGGTAGGGGTACCCCATTGAAACGTCAATAACCCAGGGCGATTTATATATATATATATATATATATATATATATATATATATATATATATATATATATATATAGTTTTTAACAAGTATTATACTGCTTAATAATAATACCGGGACGATCCGTTAGACAAAATTAACACACCCCAGCCATATTTAAAATACAAAGGACGCCTAAATATCTCTTTGTTACATGTTCCAAAAGCACAGGATAAATCTACGTTATTAAACTTTGTCAGAAGATACAACCAAAGATAATAATTATCTTTGGATACAACTACATTAGTTAGTTTATTTAAAGGTTATAAATACAGGGTGTCTCAAAAGTCAAGGACAGCAGAAAAGGGGTGGATAAAATAAAGTAGGTACCGAATAACAGGCGTGTTTTAGCAAAATGATTAGAGGTGGAAGAACTATAATGTGCAGCTTAATTTTAGAAATTCTATATAAAATCGTAGTGTAAAATTACCTTAATTATATGGTTAACATTGTCACTGTCGATGTTTTAGTTTTTAGGGAAAATTGGTGACCCTAAAAAGGGCCGTTTTTTAAATAGACTTCGGTCCGACTTTCTGCTGTTAATAAAGATTAATAATCGTTTTAAACGTTGTGTTTATTACAGAGGCCCTTGTAGGCCTAAAAGTGCTGAGAACAACCGTTTTACTCCTCTTTTAGTAAAAATAATCCTTATTCTATCAGAGCTGTCATTAAACTGTCAATTTTAAGGTTAATTTACCATAAGTGGTCTTTGTCGCTTGTTCAGAATTATTTAAGGAACATTATTTCACCATCTTATCTTCTTGTTCCTAAAAAGACTGGGTGTATTGCCTACAAAAAAACCTTAAAATGTACTCTTTTAAAAAAAAATCATATTTTCGTTGCTAAGATTCCAATTCGAAAAATTTGAAAAATGCTAAAAAGTAAGACATAATACTTCATTATTTTAAAGTAAAAACGAGGAAAAAATTATTTTGTTATAAACGGGGCTTGGATGAAGTTATTAAAATTTTTCACCGTTTACCATATCACCCTGTAGGAAATTTACTTGAAATTTACCTAAAAATCGTATAAGATCGCACTAAAGTGTCTATTTTCAAGGGTACATTTTTTCGTGATGTGGAAACATGTGGATGACTTTGATGGCTGCAATTATTCTAGATATCCTAAAGTTTAATAAAATGTGTTGCGGATGCCGTTGCGAGGTGTTGCCGATATTTAAAAACACCATTGTTTGTTTAAGAAAACGAGAAAAATTAAACATTTCTAGGTACTTAATTATAGTACTCGATATAAATAAATAAAGTTTATAACACAAATTGCCTAAAATATTGTACATACCTTAATTGACCACATCAATATTAATTTCTTTCACCAAAATCTCTTTTAACATAAGAAACAACACAGCAAAAATTTGTTTTTTTGCGGAGTGTCGCGAACAAAGACGTACGATGTAAAAGAGCGCTAGGTTCTAGCTGCTGGTACTACGCACTGGGATGGCCAATTCAAGTTTCAACTACACCAAAAGATAGCCATGTTATCTAACTTTTTTGAGATAAAATCTTAGATCTGGCAATAAAAATTAACCAAATTGATTTTTTGCCACGTTTTAGGTCCAAATAACTGTCTGTGCGCAGTTTATATAGGGGATGTTTTTGACAACAGTTTAGGGGTAGAATATTCTAAGATAAGTAACAGGGTAGGTGAAATAAGGGAGAAAACTAGTCGCTGTGGTGGACGGATCGGTGACGTGGCGTTCATTCTTCCGTCCGTCCTATTTTAAAGAAACTTGGTGCAGTGCTTATGGATGAGGCCTGGGACACTGCCGCAAAATCCCACAAAAAGAAACTGGCAATACTACAAAACAAATATCTAAGAGCCATCACCGCGGCACCATGGTACGTTAAAAACGCCATGATAAGGGACGGCCTAGGGCTCAAACCACTAGAGGAATTCATGACGGAACAAACGAAGGCAGCCCTAAGCCGAATCAGCTTCATAGATAACGACACGCTACGGACGGCAATAAACTACGACCCCGCCCACAGAAGGCTCTACAGGGGCATAAGAGGCACCATTGAACCTGACTAAGCAAGCCAAAACAAAAAAACAAAATTCAAAACACCACTTTCCTATTGCACACACATAAATACTTACATAAACTCATAAACATGAATTTATAAATTTCTAAAATTAAACTGTTGCAAAATATCTCCAGAAACTGCGGTACCATCACAACACAATACTACAACAACAAATCTCAAATTACAATACTATCAATATTATTATACAAGTTGTGCGTGTCGGTTGTGTTCTAAGTGCTCCGATATACGCTTCTTATATTACGAGTTTTATTATCTTTTAAAACTAAGAACTTAATAAAAATGTTTGTAAGAAACTGGCTTACGAGATTATGTGTGAAGATTGTTAGGAATGACACTAGTAAGTGATATTTGAAGAATTAAATTTGATATATTTAGTGTATTAACTAAATTGGACAATACAAAAAGTGTAAATAAAAACAATTTATAAAAACTACCTAAAAAGTCAAAAATAAAAGAGATCTCCCGCAGTGGGATTCGAACTCATGCGATCGCGGTGCGCCGCGGAGTGCTGTACGGGTGTGCCGGTCGATTGCCGACTCGACCGCGGGCGACTTTGCTTTTAATTGTTTATTGCAGTTTAAATCATGTCTAATGAAGAATCTAATAATAAACCTTGCAAAAGGTGTCAAAGAGTGCCTAGTGCCTTTGTAAAATGTACTACATGCGAATCAATAATGCATCCCAGTTGTGCAAAAATATTTAAAGGTGTTAAAATCTTAAATGATAAGGAAATCATATGTTGTGAGGGGGTTGTAAATCCACCACAAAACATTCAATTAGAAAATATTCCCAATAATGTTACAGTAGGCGGTGAATCGTCACATACCGTCACTGATGATCCATTAATTATAGAAAATTACTACTTAAAGGAATTGCTCAAACAAAAAGATTTAGTAATTGATAATCAAAACATCACCATTAAATCTTTAAGCGATCAAATTAATTTAATAAATTCTGTAAATATTAAAAATAAAAATTCCACGACTGGAAAAAAAACTATTATCAAAAACAACTTGGACAATAATACCAAAAATAACATGGACAATAAAAAAACCAAAGTCAAAGAAATTTCTGCTCAAGATGTATCTCCACCACTATTAGAAGCTACAACAAAAAGTATATTAAATAAATATATTTATATAAATAACCCCACAAGTTCTAATTCCAATGGTTCTAAACCTAGTGAATCCAAACCTAGTACTTCGAAACCTAATAATTCCGAATGGGCAGATGTCGTTAAAAAAACAAACAAAAGAACAAATAAGACAGAAGTTGTAGGAAACATGAAAGATCTTACCGGTTGTACATTAAGGGTTATACCAAAAAAAGCATTTATATATGTGTCAAGATTGGACCCCAAAACACAAAGTATAGATCTTGTAAATCATTTAAAAGATAGTGTTCCGGAAATATCATGTGATGTCATCAAGTCAAAATTCCCGGAGCATTATTCCTCGTTTAAATTAACAGTAAACTTATGTAATTACGAAAAAACTATGAACCCAGAACTGTGGCCCCAGGGAACTTATTTAACACGGTTTTTTCACCCAAAGACCATAATCAAACAAAATTATATAAAAATGTAGCAGCTTCAAATTTTGATGTTATCTGTCTTACTGAGACTTGGTTAAACGCTGATATTCACACTGAGGAACTAAATCTAACATCATATAATATTTATAGAAAAGATAGAAATGAATCTACCAGCAGATTCCAACGTGGAGGAGGAGTTCTTATCGCCGTCAAGAAGTCATTTCTGTCAAGTTGTGTTAATGTCCAAGAAATAAATGTAGAGCAAGTGTTTGTGCAAGTCAAAATTAACAGTGAAAAGTTTTTAATCGGTACTGTGTATATACCACCACAATCTCCTTCGGAGGTGTATGAGTCACATTGTTCAAGTATTGAAAACATTGTGGACGGACTAGATAGTGAGGTTACAACTATTTTTTGTGGCGATTACAATCTGGCAAATATTGTGTGGATTAACGAAGATCTCGGAGTTCGCGCTTCAGGTCTTCTAACAGAAAGTTGTACATTTTTGTCTGATTGTTTTGCTCATTGTAATCATTACCAAATTAATAATGTAAGAAATATTTATGATAAATTGCTAGATCTTGTTTTTTCTAATGATTGTAACATTACTGTAGAGCCAGTCAATGATGTTTTACTGCCATGCGATTATTACCATCCGGCTATCTGCTTGCAAAAAGATATCACAGGTAATAAAAAAGAAATGGAGTTTGAGCATTATTACTATGACTTTAAAAGTGCAGATTATAACTCTTTAAATTACCACTTAAGTATAATAAATTGGAATTTAATATTTTCTAGTCAAAATGTAAATGTGTGTGTAAATTCGTTTTATGAAATTTTAGAATATTTATATACATTATATGTACCTATGAAAAAAACTTTAAATCATAAATTTCCCTTATGGTTTACACAAGAGCTTAAAAATCTTATTATACAAAAAAAAATTGCTCATAAAACGTATAAGCAACTCCCTAGTCAGAATAATTTTAACATTTTTAGCCGCCTAAGAAATCAGTGTAAAAATCTTACGGAAAGTTGTTATAAAAATTACATCGGTTCATTAGAAAACAACATTAATTCTAACCCAAAATTTTTTTGGACTTATATTAATAATAGAAAAATGAGTAACTCCATGCCCAGTAAAATGGTGTATAACAATACAGAGTCTGATAATCCTAAAGTAATAGTTGAATTTTATGCTGATCTTTTTAGCTCTGTCTATGTAAATAAATGCGTTATAAATGTACCTGATTTTAATTACTCTAACTCGATAAATTTAAGTAGCTGTGATATTAATGAATGTGATGTTTTTAATGAATTGTGGCGTTTAAATGTAAATAAAGCTGCGGGACCAGATGGTGTTCCCCCATTACTTTTAAAAAATTGTAGATTTTCACTGACTAAACCCCTAACTGACTTATACAATTTATCAATTAATATTGGCGAGTTCCCAGAGTTGTGGAAAGAAAGTTATATTGTCCCTTTGTTAAAAAATGGAGAAAGAAGCAATGTAAAGAATTATCGCCCTATATCAAAAATTTCCCAAATATCCAAAGTTATGGAAAAAATTATAACAAACAAAATAACACCTTTGTTTAAAAATATTTTAATAAACGAGCAGCATGGCTTTAATAAAGGCAAGTCTACGACCACAAATCTACTTGTTTATGAACAAGATTTGTTAAATGTCTTGGAGAAACGAAGCCAGGTGGATTCTATCTATACTGACTTCTCCAAGGCATTTGACACAGTAAACCATCAAATTTTGCTTGCAAAGATGAAGGCTTTGGGCGTATCGGGAAACTTTTACTGTTGGCTAGAGAGTTACATAACCTCAAGGAAACAAACAATTATTTTACAAAATCAATATAAGTCTGAGAAAATTCAGGTTACTTCAGGTGTACCACAAGGAGGGCATATTTCCCCTCTCTTATTTAACTTGTTCATTAATGATATAGGCAATGGTGTTAAATTTTGTAAATATCTTTTATTTGCCGACGATCTTAAATTATACAAAGAAGTAAATTCCTTAAGAGACTGCTTGGATATTCAATCAGATTTAAATCAAATTCAACTGTGGTGTGATACAAATGAAATGAAATTAAATGTAGATAAATGTAAATATATTAGTTTTTATAGAAAAATGAATCCTGTGATATATCCGTACTCATTAAATAATATAATTTTAGAAAACGTTCATGTCATAAAAGACTTAGGTGTTTACTTTGATAAAAAAGTGACATTTGGCTACCATGTTGATTTTATTGTGAATAAGGCTTTTAAAATGCTGGGATTTGTTAAAAGAAGCATGAAAGATTTTAATGTTCAATGTGTTAAAACTGTTTATATGTCCTACGTACGTAGCATTTTAGAATATTGTTGTGTAATTTGGTCTCCTTTCTATGTTAATTCTTCCATAAAAATTGAAAAAGTCCAAAACAAATTTTTGCGATTTTGTGGATTTAAATTAAATATTGAGTGTAAATATAGTTTAGAATTAGTAAGAAATGCAATTCAACTGAATTTGCTAAGTCGTAGGAGAACAGAAATAGGTGTTGTTTTTTTATTTAAATTGCTTAATAACTATATAAACTGCCCCGACTTGTTAGGGCAAATTAATTTTAATACCCCGATAAGACGAACGCGTAACACATTATTATTTCACATAAAAAAGTACAGAACAGAATATGCTAAATTCATGCCTATAAGCAGAATATGCTTTGATGCAAACAATCTTGATTTGGACTTTTTTAATTGCTCATTGGACGTATTCAAGAAACAATGTAATTATAGAATTAATTGTTATCCATCTTAATTGTAGACATTTGAATGTATTTTTTTGTAAGTGGTTTAATACCGTCAATAAAGTTATTAATACTAAAGTGTACAAATAATATAAATCTTAAATATCTTAAACTCTTGCCTCGCCGTAGTGTGTTGATGTAGTAACAAAGTAAAGTAAAGTAAAATCACAACAAACATAACAACATACTAACAAAAAACAAAGGAGCCTCCACTAACAATACCTTAGTCCAAGCAGACGAAGGGGACAGCTGTCTTATTATAGACCTCTTGTCCCCTTCCCCCTGCGAGATAAAAAGCTTTAATAATAAAAAAAGCATTTAGGTCGCTGGCGGTTCTTCCAAACTCACCTCTAATGTCCAAAAATCCCCATGACAGTGCCAAAAGCGCTCATCCCTACATCTGCCAAGTTTTTCTACTCCCACTAAAAGAGTAAGGGCAAAAGGTCCATCTTGACCTGACCCTTTCTCGTGCCAAAGCCCAGCATTTTAGGCCACATCACAGATTCACTATGCTATAGTTCTTCCACTCCCACCCATGCATTCCTATCCTCAAAGTAAAAAAAAAGAGAGACAGAGGGGAAGGCCCCAGGTGTTGCGGACATCGCCGCTGGAGAGGCACAATGTCCCCGTCCAGCTGCGATACCCCCAACACAACCCACAAGCCCCTGCCTACCACTCTGTCTCCCCAGTTCCCTTCCTTGCCTCATGGCTATTTTATTCTTTATTTATTTTTACATTAAATGTTAGTATTTACATAGGTTCAATGGTTCACGCCTCGAGCGCGGTTATTAATACATTTTTGCTTAAATTATTGTTAGTATACCTATCTGAATTATTTGTGTTGTATGGTACGTAAAAGTATGGGATGCCGGCCTGTTAAAGCCTTAAGTACTATACAGTATCTTATTTCATGAGATGCAATTGGGGATGCAGGCCAAAGGACCTTAGGAGTGGCAGAAAAGGTGGGACTGGGGAAACATAAGCGGGAGAACACCTGGAAGCAATAGCACCGGGCACAGCCCGATGTCATTGCCTGGGCCCCTTCTTCAACGACGCCCTAACGGGCTACAGAGTACCTATTACCTCTGTGATGTGACCAGCAATTTTTAAAAAAATTTGAAGTCTCTAGGACATACAAAAATGCGGTACGACCGAAGTCTAGGATGTTGGGCAGTTTGACCTCGTACCCAGGAGGGTGGTAGTGTTATAAAAAGTTCTTTCGAGAATACCGTGTCAGGAGCAGAGTTGTTATAAAGCCAGAAAATACAGGCAGTTTAACCTCATGCCAAGGAGGGTGCCAGTTTCTACGGAAGTACCATGTCGGGAGCATAGTCGTTATAAAGCCAGAATATGTAGGCAGTTTCACCTCAGGAGGGAAGGAGGGTGGTAGTGTTGTGTAAGATCATACGGGAGTACCATATCAGGAGCAGAGTCGAATAAAGCCAAAAAATATAAAGGCAGTTTAACCTCGTGCCAAGGAGGAGACGGTACATTGCAGCGAGGGGAGCCTTTGGGCAGAGGACCCCTCGAGATTTAAACGACTCTTAGCCGTGTTCAGGAAAACATGCTGCCCAAGCACGACACCCGAACACGTTGCCCGCCGGGAGCCCGCTAGGAGGAGGTCGTAACTTCTCAGTCCTCCCGGCATCCTCAAAGTAAGGGCAAAGGGTCACTATGACCTGTCCTTTGCTAGGGCAATAAGCCCATTTTTATTCATTTGGAGACTACAGTTTGGAGGATGAGGCAAATAGTAAAGTAGGTTGAAAAATAACATTGTTTTGGAATATAAAGGCCTTAGACATGCCATGATGGGTTAAATCAGAAATTAACTAACCTTGGACAGATTAAGCACATAATTATCACAGGTATAACAGTTACAAGAACAATGAACTTATTAAACGATGCACTAATAAAATAATGACACATAGATGAAATATAACGTGAATTACTAAATATATCTAAGCGAGCATGATCGAATGATGAATGAATGTATAAAAGAATGAATGAACGAACAATCAATGAACGAACTTATTTGAGTTTACAATGACATTAAATAGACAAGTTCTGCGCAAGCAGAATTTAAATAAGTTGGCGAAAAATAAGTTAGTTTTTCAGCGCGCCTTACCAGCCTCCTGCCACCCCTAATTAAAAATATTCAAATTAAAGTGGTGCAATTCATAATTCAAGTTTATCGACAAATTTCAAAATTTATTTTTAAAATCCATTACTTACAGATTTTATACCATTTTTAATTTTTTTAAATTTTAGTTAAAAGAATAATAAAAATTTAAAATGGTATAAAATCTGTAATACTTAGATTTTTTAAATAAATTTTAAAATTTGACGATAAAATTTAGTGAATAACTGAGATATCGGTATACCCAAAATCCACAATCGGCCATTGCCAGACATTTAATAAAACAAATTACTTGAGCATTTTAATTTTAGACACGTTTTTTGCTTTATCCGCATTTGACAATAACGTGATACTAAAAAATATAATTACAAACTTATCCATAGCATCAAATTTAAAACATTTTTATAAGTTTGTTTGTGTGTTTTAAATTTGCACATTAAAAAACGCACCTACGCAGAAAAATTTTCACATAACTGGTCGTTGGTTATTTGTTAGCTTCGTATACTGATGTGAAATTACATAGATTGTGTAACGTAAACATATCTATGTTTTTTTACATAAAATATATGATTTATGTTTACACAATATTTGTAAATAATTCATAATTGTTTAAAATGTACATGACGGATGTAATTTATATTTACACGTTTGTGTAAATTTTATACATATATAATGTATTTTACTTACATGCATGTAATATGAAATTTTTTCAAAATTGTGTATTTGTGCATGCAGTTTCAGTATTAGGGATTTAGTACAAAATATTGAATTTATTTAATTGCAGAAGTTAAATAAACCCAAAATTTTGTAATATTGCAATTTTAATTTTTTGAAAATACCTATACAGGATGTTATGTAATTAATGTTATATATTAAAATACTGAATACCTTTTGACATCACTGTCGATACCGGCGAAGCGAGGGGATGTGTAGTTCGAGCGCTCGGAGCCGATCCACAATAAAATTCTTAAAGAAACATAACTATTATATACAGTGTAGTCGAGTAAAGTACGGTGCGAAACAGTGCTACTATTTGGGTTACTATAGTATGTATACATAACGGTACAGGTGAAATCAGGGTACCTGTTCTCCGAGGGGTTAATAGAAACATTAAATAATTCCTCAAAAGGCAATCTCTCAACGGTGAACATAGGAGTGAGGTTCGTGCGGACACGAAGTAATAAAGTGACAGGGGACAGGTCAAGGAATCACCTATTTAAAGAAAAAAACAAGTCTAACAAAGAGCGAAAGGGATCACCATCACCAGCCGATAAGTTTTATTGCATGACCTAATACGCAAATCTGTAAAAAAAAACTGGCAACAATTAACCATTGCCGAAAACAGCGTACGTGTGCGAAAAGGCATCAAGCAGGAAAGTCGCAATATTATATTATTGTATTATATATATTGTATAATATAAGCGACTTGCAACTCAGCCACAAGGCAAAGCTTGAAGGAAGGTAAATAAACAAAGCGCCCACGCATTAACATAACGTAAATAAACCATCTATTGAAGCATACGTTACACGCCTGATACCGGGGCCGTTTCAGATTTTAATGCGATGCACCACAGGGCCGGCTATTTATTTTGTATTAAGCTAGTTTTAAATTAAATTTGAAAAAAAAGTATTTGTCACCATTAACATTGCCCGTATTCATTTTATCAAACATAACATTCATTTTACTTGAAATGTTAAAATAACTTTAAAATATGATTATGTTAAGAACATATTTTACTCTTTAAACAATTGTTTTCTTTTTAATTACTATCATTGCAAAATTGTATTAAAAAGTGTTAAAAATTCTTACACGGGCAATGTTAATGGTGATAGGTATCGTTAAAGTGTTTATTGGGATATCTTTAAAACCTATGAAGGGCACGCGGCGTGGGGCAATAAGTCTGGCAACAGCAAATGCGTAAGGCGGTCCCAATCGAGACCGAAAATAAACACTGGACTGACAGAGTAAACTAACATTGATCACATAATTCTAACACATTAAAAAAAAAGGGCCTAATAGCCAAACTCGAGATTCGTAAACATTAGACAACAGAATAATCGCGCTTGTGATTTGTTTGACTAGTGAATAAATGCAATGCTTTGGAATTTGATAAACAAAGACGGAACTCTACTACAAAACATGCTTGGGACAAAAATAATTAAAAACAACTGACACACTTTACCAAGGGCAGGAACTATCTGACCAGGACACGGACAATGACAATAACGAACAAGACAAAGACCTCGACTAGGAGACTACACCCCTGCAGCGAAATAACAACTCCCCAACTCCAAATAGTAATCCCAAATGTTTGGAGTAATACTAATCGACTGGTCTAGGGGGATTCCGCGTCGTACTTAGTTTTAAGTCGGCGTAATTGTCCCCCAAAAACCAACACCCTCCCGTCCCTCCTCCATACCCCACTGAGCGTATAGCATAGGCTCGGCGAACCCGGGAATGGCTATTATAACTATTCGCCTCTCGCTCTCGAGCCCAAATAGGGGACAGTACGGAACGCAATGGACATTCGCACCCAGCAAACACGGGTGAAGCCGTGCAGTTGCTGGGGAAGAACAAAAATCGGCGTAAGTAAACATAGGCCTGTACGGGGTTCGAGAGTCAAGAGGAAATGGGGCTGGTTATACGTCTCTTATACTCATACTCATACTCATACTCATACTGAATACCTTTTGACATCAGGTGTAATGGAAAAATATTTTAAAAGATATTTGCCCAAAGATAAAGAAAATATATGCATTAGAAGTTTTTATATTTTTTGTGATACGCCACTGGTTACACACTTGTGTTCTGTGAGTACATAGATACAAACCAACAAAGTAGCTGCGCGTTGCCAGTTGTAAAAGATTGTTACTAAAAAAAATTCTTGCATAAAATAAATAAAAACTTAATAAATACAAAAGTTTTATGCCCTTAAAGCTCTAATACCATTCTGTATTTATTTACTCATCCAGCTATTAACTTAAGCAATGATTTGAAAAATTAGTACCTACCTATTTAAAATCTCCATAAAATTAATTTTTTCATCGGTTTTTTCTTTTTATTTACTCAGATGAAATTAGGACAAGTTCACAGGTTAATCGTTAAACATTTAATTTGTGTAAATTAATCCAAACGCCCAAAAGCACTTCCCTTAGTTAAGATATTTACAATTTAAGCACATAACCTACAATTTTTGACAGAATGTGTTACCAACCATAACAATAAATTAAACCAGATTAACTTAAAGTAAAGTAAATCATTACGAATTATGAATAAAGTTTAAATCTGGTGTGTCTAAATTTAAATATATTTTTTATAAGTATGTTTTTAAATCACAATGTTAAAACGATTTTTAAAAAATCATTAGTTTACAAATTTTTACAAGGACTAATTAGTGATCTAGCGATTTTAGGTTTTTATTTTTTTTCAAGTTTTTTCAGGTTTTTATTCTTTTATAAATATTTTGAAAGTTTGAAAATTTGTATTTTATTATTAATAATAATAAGTAATTAGTGCGAAAGATTTTATGCTATGGCGGGTCGGGCGCTCACAAATATTCAATTAACAAATATGGTTTTGTGTTACGTGCTGTGCAAAATTTAAGGGACCGCGGAAGATTTAGCGCATTTGTTGGTGATAGAGGGGTCGGGCTCAGGGACGTGAATTTGTGGCCCTTGAAGAGCAAATTTTGGACGAAGTGGAAGCAAATCCGAGAATTAGTACAAGACGATTAACTGCCCAACTTGGACAAATGTCCAACTTTGTTACGTGGCGCACGATTCACGAAAATAGTTTGTACCCCTATCACCTACAAAAAGTTCAAGCTCTTCAGGATGGAGATAATGCACTGCGGTTGGAATTTTGCCATTGGTATATACAGAAAAATCAAGAAGATGTTGATTTTTAATTTTACATTTGGCAACACTGCATTAAAAAGTAATAGGTAAGGTTAATTCGCGGTTCCTAGTCGATCAGTGGCAAACTTTTTGGTAGGATAAAGGTTATTATAAATTATTTTTAGTCTTTGTAATTTAGAAAAAAAAGTTTCAGGTGCTTCTTTATGGACCCTAAGGAACTACCCATTTTAATATATAACATTAATTACATAACACCCTGTATACAGGTATTTAAAAAAAACTGTATACACAAAAATAGACAATTTTAATTTAGAAGCAAACTTTTTAAGCGTAGTACATTTTCATTTTTTTTATTTGAGAATTACGCATTTTAATTTTTTTGTTAATTTTTAAATAATATAGTTAAAAATAGTATGATTATTATACGGTTTAGGCAATTTTTTAAGTTTAAATACTACAGTTTAAAAGATAACTTTTAAATTGTTAGAATTTTTAGGGACATCTATTCCCAAATAAAATAAAATTGCATTTTTTAAATACAAATATATAGTACATATACCAAATATATATATATATATATATATATATATATATTTATATAAATATATATAAAAATTAATACACAGTTCGGTCTTGACACTCGAAGTGGATAGACGCGTCAAGTAGTTAAAGATTCATCCTAGCAGCGTATACTAGAGAAACGTAATAAAGTTCCAAAAACGAACCTAAGTATTCGGAAATATCGGTAATCGGTAATAAATAAATAAAAAACAATCAAGTGCGGAAAGTGTGATAAGTGCAAAAAAAGTGCAACAAGTGTGAAAAGTGCGGGAGATCCCCTGTTAAAGCGGTAAAAGAGTGCAACTGAATAAGTAATTAAGGCCAACCGGTCCAACTGGTCAGCAGGGATAGTCACAACCAAAGCCTGTCAATAACCTGCAGGGAGGCCCAGAAACATCGGACAGACCGTGAAAGACCTAGCATCAGGATTATAGCCTAATAATCAAGCTAAGTAATTTTTCTAACTGCATGTCTTATTAACAAAACCATTTTATTCCAAAAAATCTAAAGTAAAACGTATTATATACCGAAAAGTAAATTTCAAGCCCCCCAGCTGGCACCAGAAAATAAACATTCCTATTGAGACAGACAACACACAAATCATTACATAAACAAAACAGAAAAGGCATATAAGACATTAGCTCCATCCCCAAAATAAACACTCGACTAATACCATAAATAAACGCCAAACCATAAATAATAAATAAACACAAACCATAACAAACATGGAAATAGTAAACACGATTGATCATTCGGTGGGAATAATTAAAATTCCATCCGACGGAAATTGCTTAGTGGCCAGCTTGGCTCATCAACTAGATAATAGCCTGACTGGGTCAACAAGTACATACGCATTAAGACAAAGACTAAATAACCACTTACGAACACAAATTGAGACATACAGCCCATACTTACAGGATGCGATCCTTGACCAACCCCACCGCTACGCGCATATTAACGACTGGGAACGTAAAACAGAGGCGTACCTAAAAAAACGGCTTCTGGCTGGGTTTGGAAACAATAATAGCAGCATAGGACATTTTTAACGTCGCAATCGAAATACATCACGAACAGGGGCGTACTGACAAGATATCGTCCAGAGTCCTCCTAGAAGGAAAAACAATCACCAAACGTGTCAGGGTGGCACAACTAAAATACTGGACACATGCCGACCCGGAGACGGACACAGAAACTGACGAAGCGGAAGTAAACCAACAAAGATAGGAGTAAGCAAATAACTAACATACCCACCCCCCATTCACGAATACCAATTGAATGGGGTTACTACTAAGGCCTAGGTTCAGGAGGATTCCGGATTGTACTTAGTTTTGGGTCAGTTCAATGTCCTCCAAAAACCCTTCCTAAACTGGACGTAAGGCCCGACCCGGCTGACAAAAATACCGGGAGCGGCCTTAACCTTTGACACTGTCATCCACGAACTCCTAGGGTGGATCTACCAGCCGGCGTAAAAACTTCGGATCCAACAAACACAGGTAATGCTGTGATTTGGCGGGATACGCAGGAGAACGGAAAGGGGGTAAAATAACCCCGGGAGATCAGTGGATGATAATATATCTGGGGCCTGCCATACGTTCCCATACTCATACTCATACTATATATAAAAATTAATAGAAATTAGGATTTATTTTAATAATATTAATAATAATAATAATAATTTATTTTCAAATAATTGTTTACAGTTTACACACATATACAATTATGGAAAAAAATGTCAAAAGCAAAGGATAAATGCAATAAACTAACAATTGTATCAATTATTCATTGATCTATTTTGAATATTTAATAAATAAATAAATATTATTTATTAACAAATCTTTAGGTTTTTTTTAAATATTAACAATTTTGTTTCAATCTGAAGGCATTTTGGCAAATGATTAAAACATTTTATACATGCATAGTAACAACCTTTCTCATACTGACTCAAACGGTGGCGTGGAAATATTAGATTTTGGATATACCCAACGTATACGTTGCGAAGACATACCTACCTATTTAATCTAAAATCTAACCTATTAATATTTGTTCTAATAACTAATATTTATTCAATAAAAAATATTTGGATCTGAAAAAAAAAGTCAAATAAGCCTATAATAAAATATTTCTTTAAACTAAAATTATTGCTTAAACTAGATATTAATTTGTAAACAAGTGCATTTTTACCACTTGACATCAAAGCACCAAATATTTTGTTTTTACTGGATAGATGTTTAATATACTAGTATTGGAACTAAACTTATTTAAATAATATAGTATAACTTATGAATAGGCAATTCTTTAAATAAAATTAAGTAAAATATATCAATTAGGTAATATTGGGAAAATCTCATTTTATTGATGGCATCCTAGTTTCTTCTTTTATGCTCCTTATTTATAATTAATATAGGTACTTACCAAATAATACGAAAAAACAACTATAAACACTACACGACGCGTCCTAACTCAGCCATCGCGTGACTTAATGCTCAAATCCTATTGGTTAATATTTACATGAAATGTGTAAAGGTTACCTATAATAATGTAATATTTAATATTTTTATGTAGAATTTACTTTTTAATGTAAATTTTACATAGTACTTTTAAAATTTTATAAAATTCACATTATATGTTAAGTACTTTTATAAGAATATGTAAATTTACATTTTTTATCTAATTTCACACATATATCTTCTTAAAAACACAAAAATATGTACTTTTACCAAAAATTTGTATTTTTTACAACTTCAGTTAGTGTGAAAGTTGTGTAAAATTACATACATTTTTCTCTGTATATATACAACAGAAGAAGTGGTTTGAAGTAAGCAATGGAAAGAACATACACTAAAAAGTTCTGTTCGCAAGTTTTTGTATGTGTTAATATTATATTATGTTAAACCGGGAGCGAATGGACTGTATGGTGGTAAAGGTTTCAGGACTTACATTTCGTGTGACTTCCTTTTCTGCTGAGTGGGGCCCCACGATGACTGTTTTGATAGGGATAAAGGAAAGAACCAGGATATGCTGTTACCAAAATGTTCCAAATAACGAATAAAACGCGTTCTATATCTAATCTGCCCGTTTTGCTGCTAACTGCCCGAACGACATTAGCTAACTGCCCATGTTTTAAATCTTGGATTCCGCGCAATGCGGTCGATATCAAAATCGGTTTTTGCAGCGCGCGAAATTTAAACTAAAAAATTCCTAAACTAAACATATTATATTTTATATATAAATAACTAAAGAAAATGCCGACTTTCTGGACAGTCTATACGAAATTTACTTCCCGATATAAGCAGGGTGTTCCAAGTACGGTTCCGAATTCTAAGCATTTCCGTACACAAATTCACATCAATTTTTTTTTCGGCTACTTTTTTGGCCCTGTCGCCATCTTCAAAATTATTCATTCATGAAAAATAAGTTTGCTTACCGTTTAATATAAATAGACAGGGTAAAGTTACAGAGGATTTGTTGGTAACATGAACAAAATAACTTTAGTTTAAATCTTAGAACGACTTATATCGAAAATTTGACTACACGATTACAGAGCGTGTTGCCGTTACGATGGTCAACACGCGAATGCACATCAATTTCTTAAAACTCTACAAACAATAAAGGATTCTATCTAATTTCATTTTTCACATATCTATCCACCTATCTGCCTCGACATTAGCGATTTTGACAAATTTGTATATATATATATATATATATATATATATATATATATATAAATATATATATATATATTCATCTTACTAATATCCTAGCGTCCGTACATTAACAAATCCCTATTTTCCGAGCGTCCGGCTCCAACAGAGCATCCGGACGCTCGGTTGTTTTGCTACAGAAACGGCCTATAGGATACCGTAACTGTTTAAAGAACACATTTTGTCTGGACGCCCAGGTAATAGTAAAACGGTTTTTTTTGTATACATTTTGTATATTATTAGTTGAACGCGTTTACCGCTAGAGGCGGGAGTCGCGCAATACGTATATTCTTTAGGGAGTATATTTACTTTCAAATCGTCGATTTCTGGGCGTCCTTTCGGTTCGCGACCCTTGGCAACGCTGTATTCACAATAATTCACAGGATTTCTTTATTCGTAACGATTCGGTGCATTAAGAGTTACTTTTTAATTTATTGTATCTGTACGTTCTACGTCAGTGCCTTGTATTCTTACTATGTAATATATTATTATGTATTTTATTATTTATTTATTTCAATGTTAACTTGTCAAAAATATTTCTGTAAACATAATGTGGCCAATAAAGATTATTATTTTAAACGTTGAAAAGTGTTGGGTCGCGTGTGGGGTTGGGTGTTGGGTTTGGTTGGTTTGTTTTAATTTTATTACTTTATTTGGTTTACCACTTACCCGGCACTCGCCAATTTTTTTTTTATTTTTTTTAAATGTTGAAGTGTTGGGTTGCGTGTGGGGTTGGATATTGGGTTTTGTTGGTTTATTTTAATTTTAATACTTTATTTATCATATATTTTATATTTTGTAATTTTTCCTTTGAGAATTTTTTGCCTTAAGAAATTTTTGTATCGAAGACATTTTTGCGACAAAAATTTTTGCCATGAGAATTTATTCCTTGGTTATTTTTCCTTTGAGAAATTTTTACTGAGAAATTATTTTATATACCTATATGGGGTGTTTTATTGAATAAATATAAAATTTTTATTTTCTGAACCATACAGTTTCAATTTTTTTTAGTAATCACACATTGTAGATATTACTTGGTATGAAATTTGTAATTTTATATCATTTTTGATAGGCCATGAAATGTTAAGTTAAAATAACATAAGGGAAAATGCGTCAAACGACGTCAAACTTGTCACATAATATTTAAATTAGTGACGTGTTTCGTATAGTAGTTAGCTTATTATATCTACCACAATAACTAATTAAAAAAAAATAATTTTAAAACACAATTTTATTCTGTACAGGGTTATCCTCTATAATGTCGCCCCCTTTTAAATTTTTTATTTTAGTTTCTCAAAAATATTTTTTTTGGTATAGGAGGTATTACGAATTACATTTTGGAGCAATTAAATTTAAAGATACTATATTAAAATAAAATTGTCAAAAATAACTAATTATAAGTCATATTTGACTAATTGTCATAGTGAAAAAGTAGTCACTAATAATTAGTCAAATTCTACTGAATGAAATAGACAAATTAGTAGATTACAATTTAAAAAAATTCTAACCCAGCCGGGGTTTGAACTCGGGTCTGTCGCTTTTCAAGCGGATGTCGCTTTTCAAGCGGATGTCAAACCATATTTTTTTTGGTATAGGAGGTATTACGAATTACATTTTGGAGCAATTAAATTTAAAGATACTATATTAAAATAAAATTGTCAAAAATAACTAATTATAAGTCATATTTGACTAATTGTCATAGCGAAAAAGTAGTCACTAATAATTAGTCAAATTCTACTGAATGAAATAGACAAATTAGTAGATTACAATTTAAAAAAATTCTAACCCAGCCGGGGTTTGAACTCGGGTCTGTCGCTTTTCAAGCGGATGTCAAACCAATGAGCCATCAGTCACTTTTATAAAAATAGTTTTATCTGTCTATAAATATTGTGCATATTTTAAAGTTTAATATATTTTTTGTGTTGCTGTTTTGAGCTAAACTTTTTATATCTTTGTTTGTTTTTAAGGGTCATTTAACCATGGAGCCTATATGCATTTAACTCAAACAATAATTTGTTCTTGGCCGCAAACGATTGAAGAAATTAGTTACATTTAACTCTCAGAAATAGTCAAAGGAGGTGACTTATCTTAAATTGGTCAAACTTTAACTATTTAAGTAGTTAAAAATAACTATTTAAGTAGTTAAACATATTTATTTAAAAATGAAAACGACTATTTTATTATAATAACTATAGTTAAAAATGCTGGTAGGTACTAATTCAAATAGTAGAATTTCATATTTCATTTTAAGAGAGTAGGTACATGTTTTTTTCTAAAACCGAGTTAACGTTGTGTTTTATAAGTACTGGACAGAGCTGTTCCGAGTACAACAAAAAAGTACTTGAGTAAAAGTACAAAGTACAAAGAAAATAAAAAAGTACTCAAGAGTAAAGTACAAAGTACTTTTTCTAAAAACTTTTAAAATGTAATTTATGTCAGTATCTATAGCAAAAAAAATTGTTAAAAGTTAAACCAAACAAAATATCAGGTTTAGGTCACTTAAAAGTAGTGGGTCATAAAACAATATTTTTAATTTATAAAATTAGTAGAAATAAAATACATAAAAAATATTTATTTTAAAAACTAATTAGCTAATAATAAGTTCTGCGCAAACAAAATTTAAATTGATGTTTTCGAAAAAAGTTTAAGTGGTACACTGCAGTTTATTGACAAATTTGAAATTTTTAAAAATACAAATACAGATTTTATACCATTTTCATTTTTTATTTCTTGTACTAAAATAAAAAAATTAAAATCGTATAAGATCTGTAATACTTAATTTTTTTTAAATAATAAAATGTAACGATAAACTATAGTAAATAATAAATTGGAGCCCTTAAATTTAAATTATCGTTATTGGGGAAGAGGAAAAAATATATACCTTTTTTTAAACAATTTAAATTCTTCTTGAGCGAGGATTTATTCCGAATATTGCCGAACCGCTAAAGAATTATAATTATGGCGGTATATTTGAATATGTAGTGCCACTACAGTAGTGGTTATGTTAACTTAACAAGTACTCGAGTACAACAAAATTACTAAAATTTTTGGCATAGTCATGAAATACATCTCCGAGTTTCCATGTATTTATTTTGAAATCCGTTAAACACTTCCTTACTTTTTTTAAATGTCATTTTTGACACATGTCATTAAAAATTGAACAAATGTATCAATTCTTTCCCGTATTATCTGTTTAAAACCCGTCCACAACATCCTCATTCACTTTTCAGCTCCTCATTTAATTTTTTCTTATAATTTTATTTCATTTATATATTTTATACGCCTACCTTTTATACATATTTATAACGTTTCCTTTTCTTCCAAGTCCATTAGATAGACAAACAATTATTGTCTTGATCCACTAATTTAAATAATGTGTCTTGATCCTATACTATTAGAACTAGCTAACTATGCTACGCGAAATTAAAGAGTTTAGTTATTAAATACACTACCAAATCTGACAACATCGCCGGACGCTCAGAAATCGACAGAATAAAAGCAAAATATACAAGCGGACGCTAGGTAGTGGCAATATAAAAGATTTGCTGTATTTTTTGGACGCTTAGAGGCGGTTTTATGTAAGGACGCTTGGAAATCTGTAGTTTAAAAAGTCAAAAATCAAAATGGTAAAAATTTGAAGTCAAATGACCCCCAACGACATCTACTATTAAAAGATTAAAAATATTCACTCGGTAATATAGTATTTATTTGAAAAACATGGGGTGGACGCTCAGAGGAGGAATCGTGACAAAACTTTGAGGTTATATTTGAGTACCTTAGATGCAAAACTCGGTTTTTGCAAATTAAAAAATAAAATAAAATTGGCTTTAAATTCTGTTTAGTGTTCGTCCTAGATAAATGGCGTTCATAAAACTTAATACATAATAATATTATATTATATATATTATTATGTATCAAGTTTTATAAACGCCATTTATCTAGGACGAACACCAAACAGAATTTAAAGCCAATTTTTTTTTTTTTAATTTGCAAAAACCGAGTTTTGCATCTAAGGTACTCATTTTTAAAGTATGATATGACGTACAGCATAAAAATGTTTGTTTTTAAAATTGGTTACCTAATATTTGTGAAAGATATAAGAAAATTACTAAACCACTGTAAACCCTGAACGATATATATATACGAAACGCGTCACTTAATTAGTTAAATATTGAAGTACAGTACATATAACTGTTCCAAGTTTGGGCTAATGTCTAGGCAGATATGTGGCATGTTTGGCGAGTTTTGCCTCATATCCAATATTTTTGGTGGTCCGTAAATATTAGAAGTCATTTTTAACCAAAAAATGCCTTCTAATACTTTTGTTTGGGTAATCACTTAATAATAAATTTTGGTTTTTCTGATTCCGAAGGGGGGGGGGGTCCGTACCCGAAATCCCGCCAATGGTCATGATATGATACCGCCGGATCATGCCGCTTAAATTCTATAACGCAACATCGATACGATGTGGCAACACTGCTGGTCCTCACTTAATGCGTCTAATGAATATATATGCAAAAATCGGACCTCATAAGATGCCGTGCATGCTGCAGGATATACGGACCCCGCTTTGTACTCTGCATGATCGGTGCTCACCTTGTCCAACATACAGCCACAAAAAATAATTTATTATATATATATATATATATATATATATATATATATATATATATTAGGGTGTTTCATTTAAAACGAACATTTTTTTTTCTTGTTGACACATGAAAATTTTGTTTTTAAGGTTGAACAAAAAAATTCCCTAAAAATTTGAGCCCTTAATTTTGATTCTAAGTACTTCCTTTTTAATTTTGTAGTTTTTCCATATAAAAAGCATGTATTTTTAATCATTTTTACTTTAAATTTCTATATTATGGCCGGGTTTTGAATTATAATTTTTATCACCATAATTTTCTGCATAGTATTCACGGTTTTTAAAAGGTCCTGCATCAATTTTGTTTTTGATTTATTTACGTTGATTGTAGTAGCTCCAAAAGTCGTTTTTTTCACTTTTTTTCACATATTTTTGAGAAAATCGAGCGAATGACTGGTTTTACCGAAAAAGTTCAAATACAAATGTTGTAGAAAATTTAATTTTTGACAAAAAAGGTTCTCACGTTCATATCACTAAAGTGCTTTGTTTAAGAGATATAAGCAATATATAGTTGTTGAATCAAATTACATATACAATGTATATGTATATACCTACATACATAAATTTCAATAAAACCTATTTTTTCTTTGTTTTTGGTTATTGAATTGCTTATATCTATCTATTAAACAAAGCACTTTAGTGATATGAACGTAAGAACCTTTTTTGTCAAAAATTAAATTTCCCACAACTTTTTTATTTGAACTTTTTCGGTAAAACCAGTCATTCGCTCGATTTTCTCAAAAATATGTGAGAAAAAGTGAAAAAACGACTTTTGGAGCTACTACAATCAACGTAAATAAATCAAAAACAAAATTGATGCAGGGCCTTTCAAAAACCGGGAATACTATGCGGGAAATTATGGTGATAAAAATTATAATTCAAAACCCGGCCAAAATATAGAAATTTAAAGTAAAAATGATTAAAAATACATGCTTTTTAAATGGAAAAACTACAAAATTAAAAAGGAAGTACTTAGAATAAAAGTTAAGGGCTCAAATTTTCAGGGAATTTTTTTTTCAACCTAAAAACAAAATTTTCATGTCAGCAAGAAAAAAAAAAATTTCGTTTTAAATGAAACACCCTAATATATATATATATATATATAGATTTCCTACCCAGTCTCTCCCCTGCAATTGTTCTTTATTTTGGTCCGAAAAAGTAAGTTTGTTGGTTTTATTGGTTCTGTACTTTGTAGTTTGTTATAGTCTCCATGTCCCATTATTGTAACTCTGGAACCAGAATCACACTCAAAACGTATTGGTTTATTGTTTATTATTATATATATTAGCAAACATTCTATCATCAAGTGGGAAATTTGTTTTGTTTGTGTGTATATCGATGGTTAATTGACAAAACATCGCAAACGACAATTTTGTTGAATTACTTTTTATTTTATCAAAGTGTCAGTTACGATAAGCTGCACATGTTAACATAAAAGTTATTCTAATTTTGGAATCTAATATTGGTCAGTTTGAATATTTTTATTATTGTAAGCGCCTCTTTTTTTAAATTTGTTACCGATTTATAACGTAAGCGCCTATATGAGTACCTTAGATGCAAAACTCGGTTTTTGCAAATTAAAAAATAAAATAAAATTGACTTTAAATTCTGTTTAGTGTTCGTCCTAGATAAATGGCGTTCATAAAACTTGATACATAATAATATTATATTATATATATTATTATGTATCAAGTTTTATAAACGCCATTTATCTAGGACGAACACCAAACAGAATTTAAAGTCAATTTTATTTTATTTTTTAATTTGCAAAAACCGAGTTTTGCATCTAAGGTACTCATATGTTCCCGACAAATAATCGTAAGCAACTCCGAGACATGGCGTTTGCGATTTAACATTGTGTCGCTTACGATAATATTGTGCTCCCGCCTTGATCTATCAAGGCGTTATTCCCGCTCTAAACAGTTTATTCGTGAGTATACCTGCATCGTGGTGATTGCTACCAATTTTTAAAACAATATTTTATTTGATCAAAAGCTTATAATTCCTTTTTTTTTTATTGCAATATTAATAGTTCTACTAATTATAATTGTTTGTACGCAGTGTGGTTCGTTAAAAGTGTTTTTTGTAGTAATTGTATGTTGTTCTAGCGTCAAATAATTTGACTCAAATTTATAACGTTTAGATCATGGTACCATGGGTTAGATCATGGAGCCTACACAAGGAGTCCGAACATCATGTAAATAAGAATCTTCCTAAGATAAGAGGGCGCTGGTGTTCCGTTTATTCTAAAACAATTGTTTAATTTGCACCGAAACGCTAGCATCGACAATCAGCGCCGCTGGTGGTGAAAAAAAGAAACTTAATTTGTACAATTTAGAGGGCAGGTTTTGTCAATTTCCTCTATTAAGTTCGGGCTCCATGGGTTAGATACTGGTTTGTGAATAAAAATCGTTCGTTTTTTCTTCAAAGAAAGCTAATGTAGAATTTCATTTTCAAACATTGGCAAAATATCGTTTGTGAAATTTTATAAATTAATTCTTTTGTAACTTTTTTTTATTTCATAATAAAAGTAAAAAATAAATGTCGCTAACGATGTTTTGACAAAAGTAATCCTCAAATCTATTTCCCACAAAGTAACGTAAATGTAACTTAAGCGACAAGACTACATTTTTTCAAAGATGTTCTTATAAAATATCGTATGCCACAAAATTTAATGAAAATTTTAGATTGGATTTGATCTTACTTAAATATTTGAATTCTACATTAATAAAATAATGCCTCACCAGTTTTCAGATAAATAACTTTAAAAATAAAGCTCCCACACAAAAAAATCTCTCCTGTAAAATTTAGGTTTTGTCGCTTACGATGTTTTGTTAAATAACCATCGATATTAACTATTAAATTTATTAAATATTCTTCATCATTTATTTGTTGAATATTTTGTGTTGAATCTTGTTTGTTTTGTTTGAGTGTTTGAATGCAAACTTTTTTAACGTGACCATTTTTCTTGCATTTATTGCATTTTAATTTGTTTGTTATGAAACATTTGTTGGTTTTGTGGTTATTTGTATTTGTAAGCAAACATCCTGTAGACCAAGTTGTGTTAAATTATGCTCACTACTTTTTGATCGATATTTTGGTAATGTTTTAAATTTTTTTTGTTCTATATATTTTTCCCCTTGTATTGTCAACTTTGTGTACACTTGTGAAATGTTCCTTATTTTCTCAATTGTTAATGCTAAAGAAACTATTTCGTCAAATGGTTTTTCGCCACATTCAAGTAATTTTTCTCGAATATCCTCGAATCCTTTTATGAACTGTGCTCGTAGTACCATGTGTAAAATATTTTTTGAACAATTTATATCATTGCATTTTGTTGTAAATTTTGATCTTTTTGAAAGTTCTTTTAATGCTGTTATGTACTGTATTATGGTTACTTCGGGTTTTTGTAGCCTCGAAAAGAAAATATGCTGTTCTGTATTGCATTTATTTTTACCACTAATGCTTCTTTTAAAATTTTTACTAATTCTTTGTATGTTTTAGTACTTGGTTTTACTGGTCTCCAGTCAATCCCTTCATTTCAAAATAGTTGTTTAACCTTTCAATATAGTTTGCAAATGGCTCTTGTGTTTCGTCATATTGTTCAAATTGTAGATTTTGTGTCTTTAGAATCTCTGTTGGAGATGTTTGTTGGGATTTTTGCACTTGTTGTAGTTCTTTTTAAAATGCACTTAATGTTTCTGTAAGCACTTCGACACTGTTTTCAGCCATTCTGCTATACTTCTTTTACCTCGACTCCAAATCTGTTGTTTAATATAAAAGTCTTACTTTAAAATGAAAACGTGTATTCTTCTTTTTAGGTTATTTACAATCTGTGAATATATTACAGTGCTAATGAAGCTAATGACGCCGGGCGTGTTCCACTTCCGCTCGAACAACGTCTGAAGCTAAAAAGGCGCTGATTTATACGAGACGCTAAATGCCACTGGCGGCTCCTCTTACTGCGCATGATCGCTTAATTGACAAATGTGCCGCGATTCGAAATGTTAAAGGCACGTTAGTTACGTCATAAAACCAAACCAACCCAAACTCAACAACACAACCCAACCGACCCCGCCCCATTGGCCCCCTTTCCGCCCCATTGAGCAAAAAACCCAACTAAAATGGGCAAATTTATGTTACGATAAAAATAAAACACTTTTTAACAAAGGAACAATAAATTTATTAAATAAAAAAAGTTCGACCACTTCTGGTAGATTTTATGTTACGATAAAACTAAAACAAACCAACCAACCCAACCCAACCGAACACTGTTTAACAAAGAAACAACAAATTTATGAAATAAAAAAAATAAAAAAAGTTCGACAGCTTCTTAGTATCGAACCCGGGACCTCTCGCATGCCAAGCGACCAATTCCAATTCCAATTCCAAAACGTTTATTTACAGTTAAAAATATCACAGTCATTTCATAGTACAAAACATATTAACAAGCTTATTGATTTTAATTTTATAAAATACAAAGCACAGTGTGCTAATAATAAAATTTTGCTGGGTCCGGAGAGTCCTAGGCGTCCTAGTCCACTGGCGATGTTGTGCCATGTTCGTATGCTTGCACCATATTTTGAATTTTCAGAGTTCGGCTAGCCATTCCATTCGCAATGCGATTCAGGGGCTCTGTTGCAGTTCATGTTTTTCCAAATATAATTGAGGTTTATTTATAGCTATCGTTTTTTCAAAATTTTTGGTTATTCATATAGGAAAATTAGTAAAAACCTATTTAGACAATTGAGATAGTTTATGGCTTTCAAATAAATTATTATGGTTAGGGGTTGTTTTTTTATTTTTGGGGTTGTTGTTACCCCTACTGACCGCAGGTTCTCGATGACGCGACTGATGGCAGCTGCCTAATTTGGCCCACTTGTGTGGGGTCAGTCAGCCAGCCGCCATCACTCGCCAGCGCTTGTGCGCTTTTTGGCTTTGTCAGTAAGGGTATTTTATTTAAGGGTGTGTCAATGTATTTAAAGGTGTGGCGTAATCAAGTTAGAGGTGTCTAGGCCAGCAGAAATTTATTTTGAAGGTTTAAATGATTTTTATATGAAAATGTTAAAATTTATGTGCCTTGAGTGATAATATTTATTTAGTGCCTTATTGGTGTCTGGGCAGACGGAAGATTGGCAAACTTCCGTATATTAACCTGTGTTTATAGTTTACATTGTCACCTTGGCGAATGTTTGTGATTTCACGTGTTAGCGGACTTTTTTGGATGCCGTAGGTACAGAAATTGTTGGCTATACGACTAATGTGGTCTGTCATTAGTTCCATTTCCGCTAACTCGTGTAATCTGTCTACAGTTGTGTAACGGCCGCTGTTGGTAACGTGTCTGAGCGCATTATTTTGCAATCTTTGTACTGTGTTCAGTTGGGTGTTTGAAGCACAGTACCAGACCGGGCAGCCGTAGGTTAATGCAGGTCTAATTGCTGTTTTATAAAGTATGGTCTTGTTCTTTATAGAATGGGGACTATTCTTGTTGATTAGCGGGTATAGCATGCGTATTGCTATACTATACTTTTGTTTCAGCTGCGCTATGTGTGGTCCGAAGGTCAGTCGTTTATCGAACGTAATCCCAAGATACTTGACAGTGCTTTTGTCGCTGATGTTAGCGTTGTTAAGTTTAATTGGTGCAAAGATACGGTTGTTAGTGTGTTTGACACTGAAGTTGATGACTTCAGTTTTGTCATAGTTAATGTTAATTTTCCATTTATGGAAGTAATTTATGAGCGTATTTAAATAAATTTTAAGCTGTGTTGTGGCTACTTGGGAGTGGAAGGATGATGAAAAGATAGAGGTGTCGTCTGCGAAAAGGCCGACTTTAACGTGGGATGATTTGGGAATGTCAGCTGTATACAAAGTATACAGCTTAGGTGCTAGGACGGTTCCGACCAGATAGGAACGATAGGATTAGTTTTACAATTTGGTGTGGCATATTAAAGGATAATAGTTTGGCAGTAAGTCCCTCCAGCCAAACCCTGTCGACATCAAGGGGGTGGACGGTGCTCAAACCGGGTTGGAATCCAAATTGCTCGGGAGGGGTAATTTTCAGTGTTTTGTCGAGTTTATTAAGGATAGGTAGGATTGCGCGTTCAGCAACCTTTGAAAGGTTGCTTACTAAGCTTATGGGACGGTAACTGGAAGGTACCAAGCGACCGCCCTACCATCTGAGCTATCTACGGATTATAATTATAACGTAAGTAACGTGCCTTTAACATTTTCAATCGCGGCACATTTGTCAATTAAGCGATCATGCGCAGCGTCCCGTCTGATTTATCACTAAAGTTTGACAGCGTAGGCTTTTGCGCGCTCGGTTTAAAAATGTTCAACACTATCATTTTAAACTTGGCTACATTGATTAAATATCTATTTAACAAATAGGTAGTTTTTTTAGTGCAGATATATTACTGATTGCGTTTTTGAAAAGTTAAGTCCAGCCAATGCCTCAACAATTCAAGATTTTAAGAACAATATTCAAGTAAAAATTGAGGCTCTTGCCCCATTTAATGGAGATATTCATAAAAAATTTCGATGCGAGCTATGGTGAAAACATGAATGTGTCATTTTTATTTTTTAATGGAATAGAACCACTTTTCATTTTCAATTTAAAAAAATTGATAAAACACTGTTTTATTTCCAATTTAAGAACTTTGTAGCAGATGGCGAACCCTGTATTTATACAATTATATAATCTTTATAAAGATTATTTTGTAACTCAAAACTTTAATTTACGAATTGAAACTATCTAATTAGGCCAAGGTGGCTAGGGTTGCCAGACCTTCATATTTAATAAAAGTCTTTTATATTTAACGAAAACCTTATATCTTCTATGCTCCTAAAATATAGAAGAAAATTCTTCAATATTTCAGAGTTTCAGAATAAAAGTTAGTGTGTCATAGAAGCGTCCGGTCAAAACCAAATTTGTCCCTCTGATCAGATTTTTCAAATTGAGTATATTAAATTCTTGCAATATAAAGCATGTTTAATAAACATTGTTTATACCTCCTCTGGGTCTCCCTATCAAGCCATCGCCAGGTTCAAAAGGGCGAGGCGTCGCGAAGTGAAAATTGATTATGACATACTTAATTTGCACATTCGGTGTCACGTTACTGGATGGAGGGCTGTGATTCGTGGGTTTGTCATGTTTACGTTTGATTGGGCTAGTTGAATGAACGTTTTTGGTTTTGGTCAGACCTCTTGTTTTTGCGTCTTATTTTAAATAGGAAATATTGGTCTTGGACCACTCAAGGTGGTTAAAGACTACTACAAAAATTAGTGCTTACTTAAATTTTCGCCAGATATGGACATATTTGGTTTTGACCGGACGCTCCTTAGTTGTTGAAAAAATATAGTTGCAATTTTCAGTTTATATTATTGTATTGTGTAGTTGGATTTAAAATATAGGTAATGTCTTTTTTAATTTAATTTAACAAAATATGTTTAGTATGTATTTATTTTTAATAAACTAGCAATTATCCCTAGTGCAATATTTATTATAGTAATAAATGATTTATTTATATTTTTTATATATTTTTAAAAACCATTTTAGTTCATTATTTTAATTAAGGCATTTTGATTTCTGGCAACCCTTACGGTGGCCAAAAATAGTCAAATATAATAAAAATTTACTATTTCGTTGTGTATTTTGTTTATATAAGAGAATGCTTTTTTGTGAAAAATATCATTATTGTTTACCACCCACATATCTGTATACGGTTCTGATATGGTAATTTATAGATTTTATTTATTTCAGTGCATGTCGGCGTATGTAGCATATGAAATAGCAGAAGGGGCCTATGATATATCATGTCCTGATGCGCAATGTCCTCTACAGGGTGTATTGCAAGAAGATGAAATAAAAAGACTAGCAGGAATTACTCTTTTAGAAAAACATCTTAAATATAGACTTAATAGGGGTAAGCATTTACAGGGTATTTGAACATGTTTTAAAAATTATATCAGACTGGTGACCCAATGCATTGCATTAACCGTCCCCGACAGTTTTGCATTACTCTCTCTATTATTATTGTTATTATATTAGCTATTTTCGCTAAGCTAATCCCGAACTAGTCCGTATATCCTAGGTATGCGCAATTTAAAATTTAACGTTGAAAATGTAAAATTTGCATGACAAATTTTAAAATGCCCAAGCCTAGGATTTTCGAACTAAATAGTTCGGAATTAGCACCGCGAAAACAGCTACTATTATTAAAGGGTTTCGGGTCGCCTCACAGGTCATTTTATTTTTTGTAGAAATTAATTAATAAATAAAAAAAACAATGTTTTCTGTTATGTACGTGGTTTGTTGTTGTTTAGGTTGCAAATTAGGCTGTAGTATTTCGGTTTAAACTACCATTTAATGTATAAAAGACGTTATTTTACAGATAGATGATGTTTACAAGCGTTCTTGTTCTGTCAAGCGTTTACTTCTTACTGTTCTCGTTAGGGGGTGCGGCGTTGCCACATTGGCATTATATTAACAGATATGACATGCTTCCCCCCTGTCGCTGAGTAATTGAACATATTTTAAAAAAATATAAATTCGAATAATAAGAAAAGAAATATATCAATAGTACTATATAAAAGCAAAAGTCACTCATTGGGGAACTCTTCCCTCTGAGAAGGAAAAAAAAACGGTCACATGATAAAAATGTCACAACACTTAGAAAAACACAAAACTGCGGTGCCAATTTGGACGGCGTCGTTCCCGCTGTGGCGGGCCGTCGTGGGGCTGAGCAGGGGGTGTGTTCGGTTCTCGAGCTTGTCGACCCTCTGGTGGCGGCGGGAGCGGGGGCGGTTGTGGAGGCGGCGGCGTCGGTCCGCGACTATGGTGTCCCTCCGGCGGTAGAGGAGGTGGCGGCAGTGGGACATCATCGTCGTCGTCGTACCACAGTGGCATGTGGAGATGAACAGGGTCTTTGGGCAGCTTCGTGGCAGTAGGGGGAGGCTCGTCGGGTGGTCTAGGGTGAAGCTGGTTGATGTTTCGTGTGTGCATCGTGCCTCTGTTGTCTACCAGCTTATACATCCTGTGTCCCAGGGCCTCTATAGTATAATATCGTGCCTGGTGAGAACTTTGGTGCTGTGGGCCTGTGATCTCGGAAGTTGACGGTCTGACCCACTGCAAAGGTCGGCGGCGTGACGTCCTGTGGGGGCGGAACTTCAGGCTGAGGTCGCATGCAGTCCCAGGGTGTGCGGAGAGGGTGGTTGAAGACTCTTTCGGCAGGTGCCTCTCCAGTGACAGCAGAAGGAGTTATGCGCATCGCAAAGAGTGTGCGCGCGGTTTTGTCGTGCCAATCGCCCTCGGTCATCTTTTTCATGAATCCCTTGAATATGCCGACGTGACGCTCTGCGAGTCCGTTTGATTGCGGGAAGTATGGAGCTGAAGTGAGATGCTTTGCACCGTTTCTGGCAAGGAAGTTGTCAAATTCGGCGGATACCAATTGTCGGCCATTGTCAGAGACGATCAGCTGGGGTACACCGTGCGTGGCAAATGCGTAGCGTGTGCACCTGATTAGCTCAGCAGCAGATAATGAGCTGACTACGTAAATTTCTGGCCATCGGCTCCAAGCGTCCACCATAAGGAAAAAGTATTGGCTCTTGATCTCGGCGTAGTCTATGTGGACACGTTCCCAGTGTTTAGTGGGCGCTGGCCATGGTCTGTATGTGCAGTGGGGGTTGCGTTTGTGCTCCTGGCAGGTGACGCAGCGTTGATTCGTGGCCATCAGACAAAACTGCTAATGACGGCCTTCATCTTGGTAAAGCCATGGTGTGCTGCATGGAGGCTAGTTAAGACGCGGTCTTGCAAGCTTGCGGGGATGACGACTCTGTTGCCACGGAGGATGCAGCTGTCGAGGGTGGAGAGCTCCGTGCAGACGTTATGGTAGGGCTGCAAGGCGGCGGGCACGGGTGTCGGCCAGGTGGAAGATAGGGCGGCGTACACGGCGCTCAGTGTTGGGTCGCCGGCGGTGGCCTTAGCGATGTCCGTCCTGGTGACGGGGCTGCCGGAAGACAACTCCAGGAGATGAATGCCTAGGGCCTCGGGTTCGGTGTTCAGCTCGTTGTGGGGCAGAGGAAGACGTGATAAGGCATCCGCGTTGCCGTTTTTTTTGCCTGGTCGGTGGATTATCTTGTAGTCGTACGCGCCTAGGATTAGGGACCAGCGCAGAAGTCTCGGGGAGATGCTGTCCGGAGTAGGTGCGTGTGGCTTGAAAAATCCTACCAACGGTTTGTGATCTGTATAGATTGTCAGGCCTGATTTTCCATAAATGTATTTGTGGAATTTTGTGATGCCGAAGATGAGGGCACAGGCTTCCTTGTTAAATGTGTCGTAGCGCCGTTCGGTGGGGGTGAGGGTTCTGGATGCGTAGGCTATCGGGCGTTCTTCTTGTCCTTGGTTTATGTGCGAGAGAACAGCGGCTACTCCGTAGTCACTAGCGTCTACGGCTAAGCTGAGGGGCTTTTTCGGGTCGTAGAAGGCGAGCACGCGATCCGACGAAAGTATGTCCTTGACGTACTGCACGGCGGCTTTGTGATGCGTGGTCCATGCGAAGGGCGTGTTCTTGTCCAGTAGTCGGTATAGGGCTTCAAAACGTGTGGCCTTGTCTGGGAAGAATCGGTCGTAAAAGTTTATTAGTCCCAAGAAGCTCTGCAATTGTGTTTTGTCGGCCGGGTCTGGGAAATGGCGAATGGTGTTGGCCTTGTCCTTGAGCGGGTGGATGCCGGCGGCGTCGACGCGGTATCCCAGGAAGACGACGGAGCTAGCCCTGAAGCAGCATTTGTTGCGGCGTATCTTGAGGCCTGCTGAATGCAGCTTGTCTAGGACTGTGACGAGCCGTGCGTCGTGGGTTGCTGTATCCTGGCCGCAGACAAGCACGTCGTCTTGGAGGACTACGGTACCCGGAACTCCAGCGAGTATGTCTGTCATGAGGCGCTGGAAGATCCCGGAGGCAGCTGAGATTCCGAAAGGAAGTCGATGGACGCGGTATAGACCCAGGATGGTGTTGATGGTGAGGAGGTCTGCCGCTTCGTCGTCGACGGGCACTTGTGTGAAGGCTTGGTCCAGGTCAATCTTGGAAAAGACAGTCGCGTCTGAGATTTTTGCGAAGGCGGCCTCCGCGGTGGGAAGCGGATAGCGGTCTGGACGCAGTACCAGGTTGACTATCACGACAGGCGTAGCGAAGCCGATCGGCGCGTATGGAGTTGGCGAGATGGCACCGTTTCTGTGGAGCGTGTGGATAACATCGATGACGGAGTCCTCGATGGCGTATGGTATGGCACGGGCAGGCAAGTACTTCGGCGGGGCAGTCTTGTCCCAGTCGAGGCGGATTGGTGGACCTTTGAAGGATCCAAGTTCATCTTGGTCTCTGTTGAGTGCTGGGTGGATCTGGATATCGGCTGGCACGAGAGGTGAGAGCTTGTGTAGGCCAGCGACGGATATGTTCAGTGCTGCGAACCAATTTCGTCCCATCAGAGAGTGGACAGATGCTGGACCCTCGACGACGATCAGCGGCAGGACGGCGTTGATGTCCTTGAAGCGAACGCGCACGGGTCGCGCGCCGATGGCAGCTGTTGTGGGGGCGTCTAGGTAGGGCTTGACCAGGATGTCCACTTGTTGGAGTTCTGGGCGGTATCCGTTTGCATAAGGGAAACGGGGGGGCCAGAGTGCGTCGTAGGTGCCGGACGTCATGACTGTGTATACGGCACCGTTGTCGATCTCCATGGTTGTAGCTTTGTCATCGAGGTTCACGGCGGCCATGTTGGCTGCCGAGGGGCGGAGCGACGATGGGTGGCACGCGCCAGCGAACTGCTCCAGAGGGAAGGAGGCTTGGTGCGGCGGTGCGTGGTGCAGGTGGATGTCCTCGACGTGGAAGAGTGACGCAGCGTGTGGTGGAATTGTGTCCGAAAAATCAGTATGGGCCATCTGGGGCTTGGTTGAGGGTTCCGGTTGCGGCCCTACTGCAGGAACCCTTGATGAAAATCCGATGGCGGATTTTGGATGGAAGATGGCTGCATGGGGGCGCTCACCTGTGCCTGCATGTGATTGTACAAGTTGGAGCCATACGTAGGTGGGGCGGCGGCATAGTATTGCAGCGGGTATTGTGTAGTCATCATCTGAGCCATTTGAGCGGATGGAGGCTGGTATGCGGGCGTTGAACCAGCGGAGGAAACAGCTGATGGTATTTGTTGCAGTGTTGGTTGGTGCTGCAGCGGTGTCTGCTGGGGTTGCTGCTGTTGGAAATTGGCCGGGGCTGACATCTGATGCATGGGAATGGGCGTTGCTGGCTGATGATCTACTTGGTTTTGTTGCTTGCTGCGTTGCTGTTGCTTGTAGGGTGTGGAAGATTTGCGACCTCTGCAGGCAGCGTCGTTGTGTCCCTCAGAATTGCACTTTTTGCAGTACAGGGTTGATATATCGATGGTGCATTTGGAGGAGTGATGAGGTTCATTGCAGCGGTAGCATCCTCTGCCTTGTGCCCGTTGCTGTTGATATTGTTGTTGCCCGGACTGTCGTTGTTGGTTTCGCTGATGAGGTGGGTGCTGGTGTTGCGGGTGACATGCAGGGTCAGTGTGTATCGTGACGGCGTGAGCTGGGGCTTGGGGTAAATATTCAGTGCGAGTCATGGCAATAATATTATTGGCAGTGTATTCAGCCGTAGTTGCTCGCTCGATGGCTGTCTGGAAGACAAGCTTGTCTTCTGAATGGAGCAGAGACTGTTGTACTTGAGTGTTTGCTAGGCCGTAAATAAATTGCCAGAATAAAAGTTTCTCACCGATTGTTGTTGTCGTGTCCAATGCTGGGGCTTTGAATTCGCACATGGCGGCAGCAGCGCGAAGTCTTGCAACATATTGAAGGATACTTTCACCTGTGAGCTGCTTAGTGTTGATAAATTTGGCGTACGCAGCAGCGGCACTGATTTTAGGCGAGAAATAACTTTTTAATGCTACCTTGATTTGTTCGAAAGATGCCTCTTTTACCGTCTTGTCTTTGCTCTTAAGCAGGTCCGCTACGAGGTCGAAAAAACGTGCGTCTCCATTGTTATGTAGTAAGATCTTCTTTTTAATTGCATCGTCGTCTGTGTCGCCGAATGACGTTTCTAGGGACTCGATCCATCGATCCCATTGCACTGGTTTGTCTATATCAAATGTCGGATACTTTTTGTCGTAAACGATTTGCGGCTTGTTGTTTGCAATGGCAGTAGCTAGCCCGTTTACAAGCTGTTGTAGGAAGTCTGCTGTGAAATCGCCCATTTTGTCTATTGTCACTCACGCACTTTTACGAATCACCAATGTTTTTCTTTTAAATCCTCGTCGCCAATGTTATGTACGTGGTTTGTTGTTGTTTAGGTTGCAAATTAGGCTGTAGTATTTCGGTTTAAACTACCATTTAATGTATAAAAGACGTTATTTTACAGATAGATGATGTTTACAAGCGTTCTTGTTCTGTCAAGCGTTTACTTCTTACTGTTCTCGTTAGGGGGTGCGGCGTTGCCACATTGGCATTATATTAACAGATATGACATTTTCAAATAATTTATTTTATGCTGTAATATTAAAGAAAACATTCCAAAGAATAATATTTTTGAACGTACTCTTTTTTGTTTATTAGAGTTAGCCATAAATACAGTTGAAATATTAGTAAACAATTATTGACAACTTGGCCTCTGGTTTCTTGACATTATGTTGTGTTGTTTGAAAGGTGTATTTCTGTTTTCTAATTTCAGTCTTTTAAATTTGGATTTTGTTATCTTAGAGAGCAAGGTAAGGGCTTTAATATTTGATATAAAGTTATTTAAAAAAATTGCACATATAAAAAATATTGATTATACTTTAATTGCTTTATTACCTTCTTGCTACTTACACATTTGAGTACCAAGAAATGCCAGGTGCTTTTAAAAAAATATTTTTTAGGGACTATGTCAATAGCTTACTTGGAGATAAAAATTCGTCTGTTTTTAAATTTGGAAAGCTCAACTTAAATAATGTTCGACGAGATAATCAATACGATATGGTAGCGGGAAAAATTAATAATTTTAGCGCTCTTGTCAAAAATTGCTTATTATAAGTATATAAGTATACTTACTTAATATAGGTACTTAATATTAATACTGAATTAATTATAAACACTCTGTATATAAGCAAGAACTGAAAAAGAACAACTTTAAAAATTAGTTAATTAATGTATCTTAAGCTATTTACACAACTTAAGCACAGTTAAAACCTACCCAGCAAACCAAATCATGTCACAGTGATATAACATTTACATAAAAATTGTTCCTTACTATGCAACAGCTATGTCACCTATATGTAATGGCAATGCTCCTATGTCCGCCTCAAGACGCCTTCCTGGGTATGTAACTGTGATGTAACAGTGTTTTATCATAGTTATGTAACTGTAATGTTACAGCGCCATATCAGTTATGTAACAGTGATATAACATTTACATAAAAATTGTTCCTTACTATGCAACAGCTATGTCACCTATATGTAATGGCGATGCTCCTATGTCCGCCTCAAGACCCCTTCCTGGGTATGTATCTGTGATGTAACAGTGTTTTATCATAGATATGTAACTGTAATGTTACAGCGCCATATCATAGTTATGTAAACGTGATAAAACAATTATATTCTATTTACATAAATGTTGCATTTACTTATTTATATATAATTTATGCAATATTTACATATTATTTATGAAATATTTATATATATAATTTCATGTAATATATTATATTACTGGTATTAAAAATTGCTTAGCCCTAACTTGGTATTATGGCAAAAAAAATCAACAAAATTTTAAAATTGCCATAATACCAAATTAGAACTAAGAAATTGTTAATGGCAGTTAGATAATATATTAAATAAATTATAAATAAATATTACATAAATAATAAGTAAACATTACAAAAATAAATGATTCTGAAAGAGATTAAAAAAAAACAAATTGGTTTAAATGTTTATTAAAAATTATTTTAATTAAAAAAAACAAATCATTTCTTCTTTCTAACTTCTTAAAACAAACGAAAAGTTTTTCCAAACAAAAAAATCCCAAATACATTAATACTTCAAAGCTAAAAAATATATGGTAAAAAAGATAAAGCAATCCCATGAATTTAATATTAATAGATATACCTTTTTTTCATGGGTTTTTTGCTTCCCTATAGGGTATACCAAATCTTTGTTTGGCCTGCCAGAACCATTCGGAAACTATGCCTTCAAAATTTTTGTCTGTAGAAGTGCACACAGCAGCTTAAAAAAATTTATTTAATAAAAAATCCCATAAATATTTCAACAGATTTTAAATTTTGAATTTTATTGTTGTTTCTTAGCCCCAGCCAAGAGCAATCTTTTGCCAAATTATTTGAGAAGATTTTCTTTAAAACTCTTACTGTGGCATCTTTCTCTGAGACGCCTCCAATTTTTGTTATATACTGAAACTGAAAAAAAATACAATTTAATATTATTTTTGTTTATTGATTTGTTTTCAAAACAAAGAACAACTATTCTTTATGTAGTTATGTAAATGATATTTGGTACAAAAAATAATTTGTTTGATTTTATTTATTTAAGTCAAATGCACCCTGCAACCTTAAGAGATATAAAAATAATGAAAAATATGGAATTTGCATAAAATTAATTGTCACAACAATTATAATAAAAAAGTGTATCCATCTTGGTTATTTAGCAAAATTATTGTATCTTTTAAGTACCAGTTGAAAAAACAGTATAAAGTTAAAAAAAAAATATAGAAATTAAACTCTTATTTTGGCTACCAAATATCATTAAATTATAATTTGTCGCTTGTTTTTTAGCACCCTGTTTTAAAAACAAATTAACATTATTAAACAGGTTTAAAATCGCCCTTTATATACTTACAAATTCAGCCTCTACTTCTTTTTGCAATAATGTTTTCTCAAAACTTTTAACAGTTTAGGACTCTCACAACTACTAAACGAAACCACAAAATAAGAAGGAAACAAAAACCACCGTCGATTCACTAACCAAGGTAACATCAACAACAAAATAGAAAAATCCCTGAAAAAATATGATATCACCTGTGCTACATCCCAAAAATAAAACATCATAAATTACCTAAAAAATGCAAAAGATTCCACACAACACCTGGACAAAAATGGAGTTTAGGTATTGCATAAAATAACAACTGCCCCGCAACATACATCGGAGAAACTAGAAGGAAAATAAGAACCAGAATACAAGAACATATTAAAACAACAAAAACTCAAACTTCGGTAGACACCTAAACACCACTGGACACAATTTCGAAAATTTGAACAAAAATGTTAAAATTCTACACAACGAAGAAAAAGGCACAACACTCACCTTATTAGAGGCCATGGAAATACATAAGTTCAAACAAAACAACAACGACATCCTCGACCAAGTTAACTTAAACTATTTACCACTATTTAAACAATTAAAACTTAACTAACTAATTCCTGACTCCCCCCCGTATTCGCGTAGTATTTTGTTGACATTCCAAATTTAATTTAGTTCAAAAGTCTGCTAAATTCAAATTATTAGTACATCTTCTTTTATCAATGAATTCAGCCCTAATACTTTGTACGTTTTATATCCAATATTTGTTATTTAAAATTATTTAAAATCACTTTTCCCAAATATTAGACATAACCTCACAAAAAATTAAACCTTATATTTATCTATTTATACTTCAACAATATTTTATGCTTTGTTGTAGTTTGCCTGAAGATGGTCTAAAGACCGAAACTAGTCGCAAATAAATATTTACAAATAATAAGGAAATATTCATTACATACACCTTCAAAATTGGACAAATGCTTATAGAGATCATTTACATATATTAAGAACAAGGTTGGGCCCAGGATGGATCCTTGAGCAGGGCCGGATTAACCACAGGGCCATTGGGGCCATGGCCCCGGGGCGAAATCCCAAAGGGGGGCGCACGCCACGCCGACCGTTCCCTTTTGGGCGGCGCGCCAACTCTATACGAGTTGGCGCGCCGCCCAAAAAATGACATATTACAAATTGTAATAGTAGAAGAGAAGCAACCAATAATTACTAAAATAGTCATATCAGTAGATCAAATCTACTAGATTGGATTTAAATACACTTTAGTACATTTGTTCTAGACTGGCAACACTGTTTACAGTTTTAAACAAAAGTTAATGCGCGAAAGTATAACCCCTATATTATAAGTAAATAGATTTTCGTAAGTAATATCATAAGGGCATTTAATTTTTCCGAAAAGAATCGAAAAAACACGTTGCTAAGTGATATTTTAACAAAAAGCATGAGTGCTGGTGGCAACAAAAATCCGAGTCGAAGAGGAGGATTTTTGCACCTGCACGAATGCTTTTTGTTAAAAAATATTACTTAGCATTGTGTTTTTTCGATTTTTTTCACAGGAAAAATTAGATGCCCGAATGATATTTGACAAGACTATTTCATGAGTAACAGTTAAGTAACAATTAAAATATAAATTGCAATTTTTGGTGACAACAGCTGCTGTCAAGTTTTGCCGCGGGTAAACTCGAATAAACTGCTGACAGGTGCTGTCACACAGTTTTTTCACCTAGAAACCATTTGTAATTCAAAATTGCGTGTTTGTGATTGGAAATAGGGAAATAGTCATAGAAATCACAATATTTATAAACATTGCCAGTTTTTGCAGTTCTTTATAAACTTGTGAGTTGAAAACGTATACATTGGCGATTTGTGTGTTTCAAAAACATTTGGAAATTGTTGTTAAATTAGTTTACTTATAAGTGGCGGTTTGTGTTTTTAAAACTTTTAGACAAATAGTGTATCTAACTGTTGATGCTGTTTCTGGTGTTAGATTAAAATTTAGTATTTAGTTTGGTGTTTATTAAAAAGTTATATTTATTTATCCTTTCAACACAGAGGATTCTGTGCCTTTTAATAAAGACTTTAAGACAAATAAAAGGTGGCGCGACCCGTAGAAAAAATCTACAAATTGAAGAAGAGAAGACAGAAGAACTTTTGAAAAAAGTTCCAAAATTGGATCAATTTTTTACAAAAAATTATTAAACCCTTCTCTTGACCCTGCTACATGGCATGTTAATGAGTATGAGTATGAGTATGGGAACGTATGGCAGGCCCCAGATATATTATCATCCACTGATCTCCCGGGGTTATATTACCCCCTTTCCGTTCTCCTGCGTATCCCGCCAAATCACAGCATTACCTGTGTTTGTTGGATCCGAAGTTTTTACGCCGGCTGGTAGATCCACCCTAGGAGTTCGTGGATGACAGTGTCAAAGGTTAAGGCCGCTCCCGGGATTTTTGTCAGCCGGGTCGGGCCATACGTCCAGTTTAGGAAGGGTTTTTGGAGGACATTGAACTGACCCAAAACTAAGTACAATCCGGAATCGTCCTAAACCAGGGCTTTAGTAATAACCCCATTCATTTGGTATTCCTGAATGGGGGTGGGTATGTGTTGTGTCGTTGGTACTACAATTTATAATTTATTGTTGTTTAAATATTAGTGTGCGCGTATGTATGTGTTTATTGTTCGACTAGTTGTTAATTGTTAATGTTGTCATATATATTATTATTGTTGTTGTGGTTGTCAAAATGAATAAGCATTACGAAATTAAAATAAAGAGTTAACGAAAATCTGAGTATAAATAAACGGATATAAAAGTGGTGTCAGAAGTGGGATATACTTCACAATGGATCAAATACCGCCAGAACTTCTCCAGGCGCTTACGAACATGATGACAAATGCAATTCAATCGGCAGCAACAACAGCAGCAGCAAACGCCGTTCCTCCTGTAAGCAACGCAGGTGCATCCGGGGACCATAACAGCTCATCAACCAGACCCCCAGCATTTTCTATAGGCGAGTACCGTGCCATCCATGAACTAGCAGTCGGAGATTATTTCAAACGATTTGAATGGGCGTTACAATTGTCGAAAATCCCAGAGAACGATTACGGAAACTACGCGCGCGTGCACATGGGCGCAGAATTAAACAATGCACTTAAATTTTTGGTAAATCCTCGCTCACCCGAAGAACTCTCCTACAATGAGGTAAAAAAAAATCTTATTGATCATTTTGACCGAACAAAAAATAAATACGCAGAGAGTATAAAATTTCGACAAATAACTCAGAAAGAAAATGAAACAATTGCACAATTTGCTCTCCGCTTGCGGCAAGGCGCGGCTCATTGCGATTACGGTGACTTTTTTGATAGAATGCTGGTTGAGCAACTTCTCCACGGACTTCGGTCTCGTGAAATGTGCGATGAGGTCATTGCTAAAGACCCTGCAAATTTTACAGATGCATATAAAATTGTCCACGAGCTCGAGGCGACGCACCACACAGCAAGCGAAGTGAAAGTATCAGCATTCGTACCCGCACCAGAATTTACGAATAAATTAGGATACGCAACACCCCAGATTCGACGTGACCACAAACCATACCTCTTCAAACCTATACCTGGGGGCCGAGCACCGCACCAAGGACTTCAAAGAGCGCCGCTGCGAAACACTCGAGAAGCACCGCAAGATGGAGACAAAGGAAGCCGATTTTCTTGTAATGGCTGCGGGGGCGCACACTTACGAAGCCAATGTTTCTTTTTCGACAAAATGTGCAGAACCTGCGGAAAAAAAGGGCACATCAGCCGTGTTTGCAGATCGGGACAACATACCACAGCACAAATTTCTGACCCAGAACAATCTGTAGACAGGATAGAACAAGATAATATCGATTGTGTTGAATATTTTGGTAAGATCAACATTATTAGCGGCACAAAACCAGCAGACCGCCGCTTGGTTGAGGTACATATTGACGGTCACCCAGTAAAAATGGAACTTGATACCGGTGCACCATGTGCAATAATCAGTGAGAAAACTTTGCGGTCCATTAAACCAAGGTTTTTATTGTTTAATTCAGACAGACGATTTGCCAGTTATACTCGCCACAGAATTAGCTGCCTTGGACGGCTGCCTGTTCAAGTGACGATCAGAAACAAAACACGAAGACTCAACCTTTATGTCGTGGAAGGCGATTTTGATGCTTTATTGGGTCGAGAATGGATCGCTCATTTTGTCCCAGAAATCAATTTCCCTAAACTTTTTCCAGAACCACAATATCCACAGCAGCCCCATGTCTCTCTCAAGACCAGAAAGCACGATTGGGTCAACTACTGGCCAAACACGAAGATGCATTCGGCAAAACAGCGGGGCTATTAAAGGGTCCACCTGCAACACTGCACCTCAAGCCTGGAGCATCGCCAGTTTTTGCAAAAGCAAGAGAAATTCCGTTAGCTCTTCGTGAGACGTACGCTCAGGAAATTGAAGCAAAAATCGCATCAGGGCACTACAATAAAGTTGAATATTCAAAATGGGCTTCAACAACACACGTAGTTACAAAGAAAAATGGAAAACTACGCATTACAGGCAACTACAAGCCAACACTCAACCCTCGCATGATAATCGACGAGCACCCAATACCCAAACCTGAGCACATTTTCAATCAGATGAAAGGTGCTAAATTCTTTTGCCATCTGGACATCACCGACGCATATTCGCACCTTCCAGGCGACGAGGAATTTGCCGAGGCCCTCACGCTTAATACCCCAACACATGGATTGATTCAGCCCACGCGAGCAGTTTACGGGGCAGCGAACATCCCTGCAATTTGGCAACGACGCATGGAATCCGTACTTCAAGGCCTTCCAAACGTAAGAAATTTCTTTGATGACATCATCATACATGCAGAAAATTTTGAAAGGCTCCTGGAAATCGCCGACATGACTTTGGAACAGATAAAATCTCACGGACTTCGACTCAATCGGGAAAAATGCGTTTTTGGAACAACTTCAGTCGAGTTTCTAGGTCACAAAATTGATTCTCAAGGTATCCAAAAATCAGAAAAACACATTGAAGCCATTCGTGATGCACCAAAACCAACCTCGCCAGAAGAACTGCAGCTTTTTCTCGGCAAAGCCACTTATTACAGTTCGTTTATTCCTGATTTGTCAACAAGAAACCGTCCTCTGCGCAACGTGCTTCTTAAAGATCCTTTCGAATGGACACCAGAAGCCGAAAAAGCATTTGAAGACATTAAAAATGCATTAATGTCGCCTCAAATCCTAATGCCGTACGACCCATCACTCCCTTTAATCTTGGCAACTGACGCCAGCAAAACAGGCCTTGGTGCTGTCCTATCCCATCAACTCAAGGACGGACGAGAACGCCCAATTGCCTACGCAAGCCGAACCCTGAGTTCTACGGAACAAAGATATCCTCAAATTGATAAAGAAGCACTTGCCATAGTTTGGGCAGTACAAAAATTTTTCTTCTACCTGTACGCCCGACATTTTACACTTATCACTGACAATAAACCACTCTCCCAGATCATGCACCCAGAGAAATCGCTACCTATCCTCTGCATCAGCCGCATGGCAAATTATGCGGACTACCTCGCTCACTTTAATTATGACATACACTTCAAACCAACAAAACTTAACGCCAATGCTGATTATTTCTCCCGCGCACCATTGCGCACACCCGCGATCAGCAACATTCGTCCAAGTTCCGCTCAGGGCGGGAAAGAGGAGGAAGAATTTGATGAATTTGATCACTTCATTATAAAACAAATGCAGCAACTGCCAACACGCGCAGAAAATATTGCCCAAGAAACAGCGAAGGACCCTCACCTTGGAAAAATCCTTCGCTTAGTTCAATCAGGGCAGAACCTGATTCGCGCAGGATACAGTGCCCCTGAGGCAGAATATAAACTTGCCGCTAACTGCTTGGTTTTTGAACACCGAGTGATTGTCCCACAGAAATTGCGTCAAGCTGTTCTCAACGACTTACACGCAGCCCACTTGGGCATTGTGAAAATGAAGGGCATGGCACGCTCCTTCATATACTGGCCTGGCATAGACGCAGACATCGAGTATATCGCCAAATCGTGTGACGACTGCGCAAAACACGCACATGCACCTCCAAAATTTCGTGAGCACCATTGGGAATACCCGCATGGACCGTGGGAGCGAATTCACATTGACTATGCTGGCCCTTTTGCTGGAAAAATGCTGCTCATCGTCTCTGATGCCTACAGCAAATGGCTAGAGGTAAAAATTACGAACACGACAACTGCAGCCGCCACCATCACACTCCTCGACGACCTATTCACGTCTTATGGAGCTCCCCAAACTGTTGTCTCAGATAATGGCACACAGTTCACATCTTCGGAACTCAAAAACTTTCTGCGATATAGCGGTGTCAAGTACTATAAACTCACAGCCCCTTATCACCCCTCGACCAATGGCCAAGCGGAGAGAAACGTCCAAACGGTCAAAGATCACCTCAAAATCATGTCTACGGCACCCGGATCCCTGCAGCGTAACTTAAACGAATTCTTACGTCAGTACCGAAAAGCTCCTCACTCTACCACGGGACAATCTCCAGCACAACTCTTCCTGGGTCGTTCTCTACGCACTCGCCTGGACTTACTCAAGCCAGAAGACCTATACACAAAAATCACCGAGAAGCAGCGAGCAAATTTTGAACCTTCATTTCGACTATTCCACCCAGCACAAGCGGTTTATTTTCTCTCAGGGAATCCGCGGATGGACAAATGGATTCCCGGCACCATCATCTCAAAACTTGGTAACCTACACTACCACATTGATTTTTTCGGAAAACACTACAAAAGACATGTTGACCAAATTCGTGGGCACTTAGAATCCAAGCCCTTGCTGCAGCCAAGCCACGAGTCGCCATATCCTCAAGAAAAACACAACAACGAACAATCGTGGCGTCGACTACGTTATTACGGAGTTGGCCCTACGACTCCAGAAACTATCCCAGCAGCAGCAGGCCAGGCCAGGCCAGCAACACCCGGGAGTCCACAACAGAACTGGAGCGCCGCCTCACCGCTTGCTGGGCACGAGCAGCTTGAGGGCCAGCCACCTGCACCGCCGGTGCAAAATGTACCGCATAACCCGAACGCGGCACCCCTGGAAACGCTGCGGAGATCTTCACGTGTCAAGAAACCCCTACAACGTTTCTCGCCAAGTTAAACGGTCAACAAGTGCAAGACGCTCCTAGGGGGGAAGAAATGTTGTGTCGTTGGTACTACAATTTATAATTTATTGTTGTTTAAATATTAGTGTGCGCGTATGTATGTGTTTATTGTTAGACTAGTTGTTAATTGTTAATGTTGTCATATATATTATTATTGCTGTTGTGGTTGTCAAAATGAATAAGCATTACGAAATTAAAATAAAGAGTTTACGAAAATCTGAGTATAAATAAACGGATATAAAAGTATGTTAGTTTTTTTGCTTACTCCGGCTACCAACCTTGTATATTCTTTATTTATTTTATTGCTAAATTAGTGTTTATACCGTTTTCGTTTAATTTATGTCTTTGCATTCTTACTTTTTTTTCCAAATTTAATTTAAAAATATAAATATTAATATACAAAATAGATAAAACCGGCCATGTAGTGTATGTGGTGGAATGCCACCAAATGGTCTACATGGCATGTTAATAAGGAATTTATTGAATATTTAATAAAAATTCCTTTTACACAAGATTTGGATAAGATTGATTTTGAAAAATCTAAAAGAGATTAACCGAGTGAGAAGCGAAGTAGATATGCTTCAAAAAAAATATTTTATACTAAATTTATAAACGGTGAAATTGTTCGCAGAGAGTGGTTATTGTATTCTAACTTAACTAATATGGTTTATTGTTTACAATGTAAATTATTCGGATCTACTAAGCAGACATTATTTGTCGATGGGTTTAATAATTGGAAACATTTGGAAAGACTTGGTGAACATGAAAAGTCAGCAGGGCATAGAGAAAATACAAAAACTTATATATTAGGATCAAAAACTCTTGCCAAAATAGACATTGTTATAGAAAAACAGTACCTTGCGGAAAAGGAATATTGGCGAAATGTTTTAAAAAGGTTAATAGCCGCTGTGAAGTTTTTATCAAAGCAAGGATTAGCATTTCGGGGAAGTTTTGAAAAAATAGGAGAAGAAGGATGTGGAAATTATTTAGCCACGCTCGAATTAATTGCAAAATTTGATCACTTTTTAAAAAATCATTTAGAGAAAAAGGCAAATAAATAATAAATATCCAAAACTATATGCGATGAATTTATTGACATAATGGCAACTTTAACTACAAAAAAAATTATTGAGGAAGTAAAGCATGCTAAATATTATTCAATTAGCGTAGATTCTACCCCGGATGTTTCTAATATAGATCAGTTGAGTTTTATTTTACGTTATGTATTACCTGATGGATCGATAGTTGAACGATTTATAAAGTTTGTAAGTAAGGTTGGACATAAGTCTTCAGAAATGGAAACTGCTGTTTTACAAACATTAAATGAACTTTCTCTAAATATAACAGACTGTATGGGCCAAGCTTACGACAATGCCTCCAATATGTCCGGAAAATATTCGGGCCTTTAAGCACGAATTAAAAATCAAAATAAAAAAGCTGTATATATCCCATGTGCCGCTCATTCACTAAATCTAATTGGTTCCTGTGCAGCGGAAAGTTGTTTAAATGCCACCAATTTTTTTATGTTTTAAACGATTTGTACGTATTTTTTTCAGCTTCCACTTTTAGGTGGAACATTTTAATAGATGCTTTAAAAGAATCTAATAAAAATTTAGTTCCCAAAAAACACGCTCTCGAATTACTAATAAATGATAACAATCAAACTCCCACTGTTAGAGCTCAAGCCAGTGGCCTTAGTGATATTATGAATAAACTAGAAACTGGATTATTATTATTATTGTGGCATAAGATTTTAAATCATTTTAATTCTGTAAACAAAAGCTTACAGGAACAACATATAGATTTATCAGTTGTAATAGATTTGTATAATTCATTGATAGTTTTTATAACTGAACAAAGAAAGGATACTAAATATGATGAATTTGAAAAAATTGGAAAGGAGATTTCAAGTTGTGAAGAATATGAGAAAGAAGTAAAAAGAAAGCGATTTAGAAAAAAAAACAATAGATGAAGAAAGCGCAGATGAGGTAAATTTTAGTGGGAAACATTTTATGTTATTTTGGATAATCTTTTATTTGAATTAAATCGAAGAAAGAATGCCTATGAACATGTATTTAATCTTTTTGGATTTTTTAATTCATTATGCGACATCCCTGATAATGTAATATTAACAAAAGCTAAAGAACTATTGTATATATATTCAACAGACTTGGACGAAGATTTTCCAGAAGAATGTATACATTTCAAATATTTTATAAAAAGCTTGAGACAAAAAAAATCTAATACAGAACACATGAAAATGGCTGATATGTTAAAATTAATAAGACAACAAAAAATTATTTCTACTTAGGTATTCAAATATCGATACAGCTTTGAAAATATTTTTAACCATACCAGTAATCAACGTTAGTGGAGAAAGGTCGTTTTCGGTTTTAGGAAGAATTAAAAATTATTTAAGAAACTGCATGGGTGATTTAAAAACCAGTAATTTGTCACTTTTGTGTATAGAAAATACATTGGTGGATTCCTTAGATGAGGAAATATTAATTTCAAATTTTATAAGCTGTAAACTACGAAAAAAAGTTTATTAAAAATTAAATCACGCTTTGGTTTTTTTTTTCATTTTATTTATTTTCTATAAAAAAAATTTCAAAATTTTCGAGGACGAACAAAATGTGGGGCTTTTAAAAAATTGGGGGGCGCATGAAAACTTTTGGCCCCGGGCGCCACGAGACCTTAATCCGGCCCTGTCCTTGAGGAACACCCATCTTGAGACTTATACTATCTGAAAATGTATAGGATAGAAAACCATATTTAATGATTTTAAGAGCAACAACTTGTTTTCTGTTGGAGAGGTATTCAGATGTACTGCCGTACTAAGCGCAGAAGCGGTAACTGCACATTTAAAGGAAATTGACATTTTTCCGTAATATGAAACTAGGGTTAAAAATCTCTACTTTAATAAGTTATTAAATCGGTATTTTGTCAGTAAATGATTGAAATATCAAGTTATTTTTAGCGGTATCTGTTACCAAACTGAGTTGGCAGAGCTATTAACATAAAAGTACCAATATCTCATGACAGCCATTATGTTAATTACCGCTTCTGCGCTTAGGACGGCAGTGTAGTGCCACTCCACGAATTCCGTATAACTTCATCTTCTCAAGTAGTATTCTGTGGTTTAGACTGTCGAATGCTTTTGACAAATCGAAATAGATGCCAGCAACCATATGTTTTGTTTCTAAATTGTCTAAAATCTCTTTAAATCTATTGTTGATGTCTTAGACAGAAAACCAAACTGAGCAAAAAAACGTAAAATATATGTAAAATTGACGTCAAAGGTTGTAGTGTGACGTATAAGAATCTTGTAAAATAAACGTCACATAAACGTCGCTGTGATGTGCCTATGTCCGGATCCTGGGCCGTGAATTAGCCCTAACCGTTACGTGGATAAGGAGACGTAAAAATTACGTTTTTAAAAGGACGTAAAAATGCCATTTTATTATGGACGTATAGGTTTTGTTTCCACTTGTACTTATTAGTTACGATTTTTTAAATAAAACTACCACTTTGGAAATATTTTTTTTTTATTAAAGTAAATTATAAAAATAAAACATAATTAGTCTGGTAAAAATAATAAAAATAAAACATACCGCCTAATTAATTTTCGGCCTCATTCTCATGTCCAAATTTGGCCAAAAAACGTTATGAGCGTTGCTTGGCGGTTTGGAACAACTCCTTGCTCTCTTTATCGAAATCACTTTCAGTCAGACGAAATAATTTCATACTGGCTTCTAAAACAAACATTAATAACTTAAGTTATCTAAGTAATTAAGTATATAAAACTTATATAACTTGCCTGTCGCTCGGCGCAAAATTTGTCTTCCATGTTCACTGGTGTATTAACTGAAAAATTAAATTGATTAAAAGACTTTTCTTTAAGTCTAACAGCATTGATTAATATTACTTCTCACTCAACGCTAACATTTAAATCAACAAAATTCGATAACCACTAATAGCGCCATCATGGCGATATTGGGACAATTAATTAATTATATTATAACTGTATGGTTGCAAACAAATGATAAAGCCAACTTACCTAAACCGTTCAGTCTCGCCTATGGAGAACAATGCGTTTTCTATCACACAGCAACAAATAGCAACACACTGTGTTGAACACAGAACAATGGCAGTCGCAACACAAACAGAGTATGCCTGTTACAGGGCCCCTTTTATACCGATATATCGACTGGAAACGAAATTACCCGAGTCCTTTTTTACGTAAATTTTACATAAAATATACGTTTCTTAATCTCACTATGCGATAATAATAGAATAATTATTATTTTATAAGCGGTAATATTAATTAATAAATCACTCTGGGATTTATAATAAGTCATTAAAATAATAATTGTACCTACTTACATTGGTTTGGTTTAATCTAAAATTTCCAACAAAAATGTAAATGTGGCATATATTTTAATGTTTATCATTGGCAAACCTATCCCATTCATATTTATCATATGTGTCACATTGGTGACGTAAAATGTACGTTGTGTTTTGCACCTAATACGCTAAAGTAAAATAAAAGGCATAGACTGGACGGTATAGTGACGTGCTCGACAGCACCTTTTATTTTTTAGCGTAATTTTTACGTAAATTGAACATCACTAAAAAACGTAGTTAATGTGCCTTAAAATTGACAATTTTTAAACGTCACTGTGACATCACCACATCCATAATGTTCAGTGGGTGGGAGATAAGATATTATATTTTTTTAGTCTGCAGACATGTTGTTAAGCAGTTTTTCAAATACTTTTGAGAAAACGGGCAACAGGGAAATAGGGCGATAATTGTTTAATAAATTTGGATTTACTTTTTTGAGAAGAAGCAGACTTTTTGCTTTTAAGAGTTTATCAGAAAGCACACCTCTGGTAAAACAGCAATTAATAACACCGGCCGACATGATTTTCCTTGTCCAAGATATAATTAATTTTTTCCACTAATTTTGTAGTGCTGATTACGAAATCAGACTTAATTTTATCGTATCACATCAGATTTTTAGTAAAATTAATATAGTCGCTATTTTTCAGTAAAAATAAATTAATTTTGGCGCTCTTCCTTTGAATTAAGCAACCTCTCGTGAGAAAGTATATTAGTTGGAACAGCACACGCCCATTCGAAACGCGTTACATATATATAAGAAGTCCCAGAAGCCAACTGAATGGCTTGAACGGGTTAGGGGTAGGAACGGCCGCGGGCTTAAAGTCCCCTCCGAAGGACTATTACACAATAGGACAAACACAAATAAACAGCCGTACCCCTGGTGGGATTCGAACCCATAACCTCTCGGCTTGTAGTCAGCAGCACTAACTACTAGTCCACCGTCAGCGGTATGCTATTATAATTTACCTTTTCAATTTTAATGCTTGACTGTGCATAAACCGTCGTCCCACTTCCCCTGTACTGAACTCGGCTTAAACAATTTACTAATTTATAATTCTAAAGGCAATATATTTGCGTTTCTGAATTGTTCAAGCAATGCTCTGTTATACAGAGAACCTGGGGGCTCGTCTCATCCAGAAGCACATCTAATTCAATGACTTTATTTCGCATACTTCTGCAGTCTAAATGAAACACCTTGAACACAGTTTTGTTATCTAATTGCTATTGAGAAATACAATGCAATGTTTCCATTATTTTGTATGATTGACAATTCTTAACATCCCAATTAAAATGGTTCGTATCAAGCTTCAAACCAAATCTTTTATTTGATGAGACTTAATTTGAACAAACAACAACCTTACTTACGCAATTACTCACTCATTTTTACCACTACCCTTGCGGCCTTGAGTTTACGGTGAATTCACCGTTTGCGTGAATTCACCGTTTGCGTGAATTCACCGTGAATACACCGTTTATGTCCTGTGAATATACCGTCCATTTGTGACATTTGTAGACGGTAATTAAACGGTAAACTCACGCTGTTTTTGCGATAAATTCACGGTGATTTCACGGTTAATTCACGGTGATTTCACAGTAAATTCACGGTGAACTCAAGTTTGCAAAATCACCGCAAATTCACTGTGAAAGTACTGTAAATTTATCGTGAAATCACCGTGAATTCACCGTAAAAGCGCTGTGAGTTTACTGTGAAAACACCGTAAATTGACTGTAAAAACACCGCAAATTGTAAGTGTGTTAAGCGGTTTAAGCAATACATCTCACGGCTGCTTACGCAAGCGAGCTAACTATAAATAGCGTTGGGTTACAATATTTAGTTGGAAGTGTGCGTCTGTAATGGCATAGCTGAACATTAATTGTTTGAAGTCCCCCCATCATCATCTGCTCAGCAACGAATAATGGCTAGCTATAGTCGATTGTGTTAAACCTGTAGGATATACCTACTTTTGCACACAGTGAATTCACCGTGAATTCACTGTGAATTCACCGTGAATTCACCGTAAATATATACCGCCAAAATACGGTGGATTCACAATTAAAATACTGTGAAAAGTGCGTGAATTCACCGTATAACTACCGTTTACAAATGTCACAAACAGACGGTTTATTCACGGTGAATTCACGGTGATTTCACGGTGAATTCACAGTGAATTCACGGTGAATAAACCGTGAACTCAAGGCCGCAAGGGTACATTTAGGACACACTGTATTTTCTTTGCAGTCTTTGGCAAGATGACCGAATCGACAGCAGTTAAATCATCTTATGACACCATAGTCACTAAACACTAAATATCTCTCCCAGCCTATGTTTACTGGTGGTTTTTCCTTTTCCATCAGCACCTAATACGAAGCAAAATTCACTTTAAGTAGGTACCATATTAAATTTTTTATCACTTTTATACTTTGGTTTTCTACGTTGTTAAGTCATTTTGTTTAATAATTTTTTCCACTATGTTTTCATCAGTGTGTTCCAGCACAGATTTATTTATGCCGACTACTTTTACTCTGTTTTGTAGGACTTTTGGTACGTTAACGTCGTAGGTGTCACCTAGTTGGGATTTAATTTTTTCTTTGATGTTCGATATTTCGTTTCTGTTGCTGCAATTCAGAATAAGAGCCCCCTGATTATTGGATCTACCCATGGTTACCCCTACAGTGTAGGGCCTACACCTAATTTACTAGGATTTATTTTGTCTCTCAGGTCAACTTATTTCTTTAAAACATACATATTTTAATGTTATATTATATCAATGTAATATTTTTTATTGTTTTAAGGCTTAAAAAGTAATAGTAATGGTCGTGCAAGCCACAAAAAAATTCCCTGTCGCGTTTATAAATTTGTGAATCTCCTTTATCATAGATCACGAGCCGCCACTGAAGGTTAGCTCTGAGGTACATATGATAATAATCCTATGGAGAGATTACTTAATTCAACTATTCTTTTATCTAAACAACTAACCAGTGAAGAACCTAAGGAATCGGCGAATCGTGACCACTTTCCCAGAAATGCGGACCATGTATCAATTATACCGCTAGCTAAATGGGTATTAAATTTCTTGGAGAACGGGACGAAAGTTTGAATGACTTTCTTGAGCGTGTGATTGAGTTAAGGGTGGCGAATAATTTAAAACAAACATACAACTGTTATAAAAATAAAAATACAAACAACGGTAACCTTCTGCAAAGTTTTTAGTTTCCGGGTCGCCTTAACATCTTGTTTTCTTGCAGCTATAACATTATTTCTTAGTTTCTTGTTATTAGATAACAATACGTTACACATGATTCTAGTTATGTTTGCAAGTGTGTCGGATAACGGCTTATTACATATGCAAGTATCTTTGACGAATTTACTCGTCCTGAGGTTTATCATATGCAGGGCCGGATTTACGAATTTGCCGCCCATGGGCCCAACACATCATTACCCCGAATAACGAATGACTCAGCGAATAAGCTAAAGTCGCGCCCCACTCGCCTCGTGTACATCGACTGCCGCCCTTCTACGCAGTGACACACTACGCAGAATAATAGTGTAGTCTGATATAAAATTAGCTAATGTATTAAAAAACTTCTCTTCCAACTTTTTATAGTTTTAATTAGTGTATAAATCTGAGTGAACAAAAATTCTGCATAAAACGCTCTTGATTTTTTAGAAAAATTTTAACTGGCCTTCAAAATTTACCGCCCCTAAAAATTTGCCGCCCTGGGCCCGGGCCCATGTGGCCCATGCCTAAATCCGGCCATGATCATATGTTTCAGAAGTTCATGATGAATCAATTTAAATAAACGTATTATAATTTATTGTATAAAAGTCTCGTTTAATAATATATGCAATCATTATATAATATATTTAGTTTAGATACTTTGAGCATTGGGTTAATTAAGATGCGCATTAGAACAATTTATAATGCGCTATAATAATCATATTAACCAGTCTCTTTAGCTAATATCAAAGGAATATTTAAGCATGCAAACGGGGCAAATCATACAACTGTTTTTATAAAAAATATTGTAGGTAATTTATTATATAGTATTTTGGCATCAAAATTGTTAAATATATTCTTCTTTTATTATGCTATACATAAAGTAGAGATAATTTTAATAATTGACAGTTGGGGACGGGACAAGAGAATTTTTTTTCTTCTGGATAAAAAAGGGCGCGAAAAAAGTGTTCTTTGTCCAAAGAGGCAAAAAACCTAGGGCCGGCTATGATAATCGATAATACGATAAATTGTCTTGCATAACCACGATAATACATTAATTTTCCTGGTGCCTGTTAAAAAGTGTTCTTTGTCCAAAGAGGCAAAAAACCTAGGGCCGGCTATGATAATCGATAATTCGATAAATTGTCTTGCATAACCACGATAATACATTAATTTTCCTGGTGCCTGTTAGGAACGCAACATTTTCTTGGTATTTTTTATTTATTTATAATGTTATAAAAGCAGCAAACTAATGCAATATTTAAATCAACGTTAAAATAGAAAAGCAATAGATAATTTATATAAAACTGCCTTGTATTACCGCGATTATACATTAATTTGCCGTGATCAGATCCTTTTATAAACCAGGATATAAACTGGCACCTATATCAGTGTAATAATTTTAAAATTTACATTACCAAAATTTAGACTTTGTCATTCGAAAGAAGATTGCATGATTTTTTCCAAGCGCAAAATTAAATTAAAACTGATTTTTTAAAGTTACCCCATCTTTTTACCCAACAAACAAAACAAAAATGCTGTCCGAATTTTTCTGAACAATTTATTTTACAGAGGTTAAATCGTACGGGTTACGGTTTAGTACCAATTTACAACTACCCCTAAACTTGGATTTAGTACCTGCATCATCTACATAATCACCTGATATGGAGATTTTCTACTCGTAATTTTTTCATCGTTTGATGTACAGTTTGACTGCCTGTATAAACATGAATTAAATTTTTAATACAATATTAAAAAAGCAACCCAGTACTAATGATAAATAAGTTTTTAGCAATTTTTATTACCATAGTAAAAACTCTATGCTTACTTTACGAATTTTGTTGACTAAACTCAACTAAACTGCTCACCACTCAATGTGTCGCAACCAAAAAGTTCGTTCTTCTTCAAAACGACATAACTTTATTCATTTTTTCAATGGGGAAAATACACATAAATGTAGAAACTAGTTTTTCCCCATAGGACCACATAGGTTTTAATACAATTTTTTCAAATGTTTTGTGGTTGCTTTATAGGGATATCCCTATATATCCTTCATTCAGTTATTTGCTATCTGTCTCTATAGGAAAAATGTAAAAGTTATGGTATGCCTATAGGTAATTTCCTATACATTTTCTATCGGAGCGTATACGGAAAAAACCATGGACAAATGCACATATTGAATCCGGTATCGCCCGATAGATTATGTTGTATAGGTCTCTATGGGGTATTTTAAGCAGGGTTAGTCTTTTAAGGAACAAGAAGATAAGATGGTAAAAGATTGTTCCTTAAATAATTCTGAACAAGCGACAAACAACAAACTTCCCATTATTTTCAGAGGGCCTAAGCTAAGACCACTTTTTGAAAAACACATTTTTATGAAAGTTTGCAAAAACTAAACCTAAACCGATATTTAAGTTCGTAATAATATTATAATATTATGTTTTCTTCATAATTTTGACCTCCTGATTGTGATTCAATTGTCAAATTTAAGTTTCAGATAAAACGAAAATCACTAAGAATCAAGATTCGAAAACAATTCCCGGCTGTTAAATGTCTTATTAAAATCCGATTGCTGGTTTTTACTGTTTTTTTTTACTGTGTGTTTGCATCTTTAGTACGTTATTATCATGTTGCTGAATGATCAAATCGAGGATCAAATGATGAAAATTAGTTCTTGAAAAGCATTAAAAAAGCATTATGAGGGATATTCTTGATTTTTTCAGTTTGCTTGTGTTTTTCAAAATTTCGAAGTTTTTTTGCATAAGTTATACCTACCTACCCACATACCTATGCCAATGCCAGACTTTGCTGCAGCTACGGGAATTAACATCTCCAAATCAACGGTTCGCAGAAGATTGCACGAAACGGGAGGCAAGGGTGGCTTTTGGAAGTGGAGGAGTTACTGTTTGGGGTGGAATGGCGATGAATGGAAAGAGTGAATGCTGAGAGATTTAGAGATTTTGTTGTTATTGAAATCGTGGTCCCTTATGCTCAAAATGTTGCCAATAATTGGTGTTGGTGGACGACAATGCCCGCCAAATTGAGGGAATGAATTGGCCACCTTTGTCTCCGGATGTGAATCCTATTGAGCATGTGTGGAGCAGGATGAAATTGAATATGAAAGAGAGGGAAGGACGCATGGAAAATTTGGATGAATTGGTAAATGCTATTCAGGAAGAATGGGGAACCCCAGGAATTTCTAAGGAACTTGGTCGAGGGAATGCCCAGGAGGGTTAACGAATTATTACGGGTTAGGGGAGGGCCAACAAAATATTGAAAGTTATTATTGTTATTGTTAATTACATTTTTCTGTTGAATGTTGAAGTTTTGATTATGATTATATCTACGCATAAAATTTTCAAAAATGAACAAAAATATTTTTATTTAACTTTATTACCAGTTAGGTAGGTACTTATCAATGATGTTATCACTACTGCGCAATGTAAATGTGTATGTGTATGTAACATTATCCCAACTACTCAAACAAATTGCAGTAATTTCGCCCAAAAAATGAATCTCCAAATGGCATTTTCATCATAAATATGCAAGAAACACGCCAGCAATCGGATTTTATTAAGACATTTAACAGCAGGGAATTGTTTTCGAATTTTGATTCTTGGTGATTTTGGTTTTATCTGAAACTTAAATTTGACAACTGAATCAAAATCAGGAGGTCAAAATTATAAAGAAAACATGTCACGAACGTAAATATCGGTTCAGGTTTAGTTTTCGCAAATTTTCACCAAAATGTCATTTTGAAAAAGTGGTTTTTGCTTAGGCTTAGGAAAATAATGGAAGTTTGTTGCTTGTCGCTTGTTCAGAATTATTCAAGGAATAATCTTTCACCATCTTATTTTCTTGTTCTTAAAAAGACTGAGTGTATTGCCTACCAAAAAGCCTTAAATGTACTCTTTTGGAAAAAAAATCATATTTTCGTTGCTAAGATTCCAATTCGAAAAATTTGATAAACAGGTAACACATAATACTTCATTATTTCAAAGTAAAAACGAAAAAAAAAATATTTTTTTACAAACGGGGCTTGGATCAAGTTATTGAATTTTTTCACCATTTTACATATCACCCTGTAGGAAATTTACTTGAAGAACGGTGGGCTTAATATCTATAGCATGAATTGCCAGAGGATGGGGTTAGCAGACATTATAGACCAAAATAAAATCGTTCAAGAAACAAAAAAGTTATGTCGAAAAAGGACGAACTTTTTGGTCACGACACATTGAGTGGTGCGCAGTTTATTTGTACAGCGTAATATAGCGTTAGTGCGCTATTTTTGGGACATCCTACAAAATTTGTAACGCTTTAATTGGTATCTTTTAGTTTTACTACTATATTTACTTTATAGTAAAACTAAGAAATACTAATATTAAAGAGTTACAAATTTTACCAGGGCCATTAATAAGTTTGTGATGTAAATTTTAAAATTATAAAAAATCATATTTTCGTTGCTAAGATTCCAATTCGAAAAATTTGAAAAATAGGTAACACATAATACTTCATTATTTCAAAGTAAAAACGAAAAAATTTTTTTTTTACAAACGGGGCTTGGATGAAGTTATTGAATTTTTTCACCATTTTACATATCACCCTGTAGGAAATTTACTTGAAGAACGGTGGGCTTAATATCTATAGTATGAATTGCCAGAGGATGGGGTTAGCAGACATCATAGACCAAAATAAAATCGTTCAAGAAACAAAAAAGTTATGTCGAAAAAGGACGAACTTTTTGGTCACGACACATTGAGTGGTGCGCAGTTTATTTGTAGAAAAAAACCTGTAATTTTTTTAACCTGAAAATATGCCCCTACAGCGTAATATAGCGTTAGTGCGCTATTTTTGGGACATCCTACAAAATTTGAAACGCTTTAATTGGTATCTTTTAGTTTTACTACTATATTTACTTTATAGTAAAACTAAGAAATACTAATATTAAAGAGTTACAAATTTTACCAGGGCCATTAATAAATTTGTTAAAACAATTATTGTGATGTAAATTTTAAAATTATTATAGTGATTTAGGAGCCAAGAAGTTTATCCCCTAGTTTATAAAACGCTTGAGATATAACCTGAGATATAAAATGTATACCACCAATAAGCGCACTTAACTGAATTAACTAATTATTTTATTTTCAGAGGTTGGGTTGGATAGAACTCGGACGTGGTGTCCAAGGGCAGGTTGTGAAACTGTATGCATTTTGTGTCCAACACAAAAATGTCTCCCTCAAAGTGTTTTCTGTCCCACTTGTGCCACAGAATTTTGTAGTAATTGTAAATTGGAGTGGCATGAAGGGTTTACCTGTGATGAATATAATAAAAAATTGGCAAAAGAGGGCAAAGTGGAAGAACAGGGTATTCCATTTGACTCAGATCTTATTAAATGTTGTCCAATGTGTAATGTTCCTATTGAAAAAGATGAAGGCTGTGCCCAAATGATGTGCAAGAGATGCAAACATGTATTTTGTTGGTACTGCCTTGAAAGTTTAGATGTAAGTAGCTGTGTCAATATACTCTAATTTTAATCAGTAATTACTGGTATGCAAAAAAATCTGGAAAAAAAAATATCATATCAATAACTGAATTATTTAAATAAAATAGGCTTTTTTAAAATTTGTTAAACATTTTATTTATTTAGATAATATCTTCAAAAACATTAAAAATTATAACAAAAATAAATAATATATTTGCACTGCTTCACTTTGTCGTATTAATCCTTTTCAAAATTTTTTTAGAAGTTTCGGTTTGAATTGATCATCAATTATCAGTGTTGCCTCTGACCCGTTTCTCTATAAAATTATTTTACCATATTTGTATATACATTTGTTTGTTTATATATATTTTAAATATCATAGCTTAATATTACATGATTTTAAAAAGGCCCAGTTCAATCAATTTAAAAATAAAAATATTTATTTCTACACATACTCTTCACATAACACTCTTAACACCAATCTTAGTGCTCATTCATAATGGACGTAACCATAAGATGTCCGTAAGAAATACGTAAAACGTAAAGTTGAATATTAACAAAAGTAGTGTGCCTGTTTATAATGAGTAGCCGTAATTTTTACGTTTTACGTTCGAACATAAGATCTTATGTGTAAATTTTAGTAATTTTCATGATTTCACTAGAACATTGTTGGTAGCAATCAGGGTATTAGCCATGCAAACAGATGACAGACAGCGTTGCTACGCTTTTATTTTTTCGTGGTAGATTTGTAAGTGAAAGCTGGGTAGAACTAGGTCGGTCCGGGGTAGAATTTTTTTTAATATCTTTTGGTTTACTTTTTTATCCATTGGTAAAATATTAATTTAAAATTGCCTAACACACTATCAACTGGCAACACTGTCGTAGAAACGTAAAGTCGGTTTCATATAAATAGTAGAGTAGACTATTTGTAAGTTAAGATTTAAATGTAAAATTTGGACATTTAAAAACAAAATGTGTACCATTAAATAGTTTTAAATCATGAACTTGGTACCACTTTTTGTTTTGCTTCACCTGGCAACACAGATCTTTGTATTCTTTGTATATTGACAGACACCGATCGCGAACAGGAGTGCGTTCGAAATGAGAGTGTACTTTGGATATGGTATAAGGATAGGTATATTCCTAATCACGTGACTTTACATTATACCTGACCTTCTTGTTATTTTCGAACGCCGCGGAGCATATACCTATAAAGTTTATGTTGTAGTGTTCTAAAATCAATTGGTTTTGCTTGTTATTTGACTGAATACATGTAAATATTAAATTATTGAATTTTAACCCTTTAGTTATATGGTTTATTCAAGTTTTTGTGATAGATTTTGTTTTGTAGAATTGATATTTTTTAAAAAATTTATTTTAAATAAATTATTTTATTTTAGTGTTTTACGTTTTTGTTTTATTGAATTTTAAACAGATATAAATAAATTATATGAATGTAAATACAAATTGTTTGATGTACCCTATGCGCATGACGGGCAGGGCCGGGCCTAAGGGGGGTGTAGGGGGGGGAGTCACCCCCCCCAAAGTCTTGGCAGTTGGTTCCAAATCCAAAGACGGTTGGCAAAATCTAGTATTTGGGTCGGTTGGTTGGGTATACCTACCCTACCAACCAACCCATCACAATAAATAAAATTAAATATAATTTTTAAACTTTACCTACATATTAGAAAATTATAATTTTTAATCTATTGTAACCTCCTATAATCGTCTTAACGTCAAGAAAATTGTATTGGTCAACCTTATTTTTATTAAAGGACATTATATTTCACACAAGCGGCATGTACAAAGTCGGCACCGCCTCGCGGCTTTGTCTTTCTAAATTATTAATTAGTTGAAGCTTATCTAAGCTAAGTAAAACTATTGTCAATAAATAGGAATTAATTTTTTTTTAATATGGAAAAGAAAGCTAGACCGGGCCGAGTTCTAGTAAAATGCTCATTATGTGGATCTGTGTTTAACAAGGACTAGAAAAAAATGCACGAGGAAAATATTCACGGTGGAAATTTGGTTAAAATTAAAATTGTTACCGTTCAGGATAATCCACTTACATTGGTAGCAAATAAAAAAATAGGGACTTCAAAAGAGCATGCTAATGGTAGGTAAAGACATTCTTTATCTACACTTTACAACACTTTACATTCATGATAAAACTACTGAAAATTTTTACTATTACTACTAAAGTATCGATAAAAAAATAAGTTGGTTTTTTTATCGTCTCCACCCCCCCCCCAAAAAGTGTGCCTCGGTACGCCCCTGATGACGGGTAAAACTTGACCAAGTCTTGACCAAGCTTGGACAACCGAGAGTGCACTCTGGGCATATACTTGCTGTTTTCGAACAGTTTACAGTTTTATATATCTAAACTTTGAGTATATTCAGTGCACTCTTGCGAGTTTTCGAACGCGCTTTAGGACACAAGAGCATATTATTTACCATACAGTGCACCATAGACAAGATAAAGAAGAGAATGACAGATATTATATTATCCTTATATTTAATTCACCTAATTGGCCGATAACCATAAGTCCAGTGGCTAACGTTAACGATTGATGTTAGTGAATTGGCCTGATTATAAGCGAAATATAAGTGTTTTTATATGTTTTTAACGAAGGCTTTTTGTAAGAAGTTCTTAACAATAACTTTTTATTAATATTTTATTTAGTTCTTGGTTCTTGTTTTTAGTTTATTTTCTGTGGTTTTTAAGTTAAAAAGCACATTGTTAATTTTAAAGTTTCCTAATCTATACTATTTCATTCGGAGAGCATTATTATAAATAGTGTTATTGAAAACCTGAGAAGAGCCCGTATAAAATTTAGTGTGAACAATATAATAATGAAAAAATATTGTTACAGAGACCTTCTCTGAGACAAGTTGTCTCTGGAATCGTAAATAAATCTTATTTTAAACATGTGCGATTTTTTGTTACACATTTTTAGTAACGATTCGTTACACATAGAACACCTGCGTTATATTAGGAAGCCATTTGTTTACACAGATTTCATAAATTACTTCTTGTCTAAGCTCCTATTTTTCGCAATGGAATTTCAAGAATATGAGAAATTCTCATATGCCCGAAATCATATACTTACCTGTGTGGTATGTGCCCGAAATTCCATGCACTGCCATCTACCAACTAAATAACGTACTTATGGTACCTATACAGTTTATATGATATACTGTCCGTTCAGGCTAAGTTGAGCGGTCTTAGGAATGTCACCCCGTCGATCATCTCTATGTTTAGTCACAATTAAATACATGTATTTCGGTAGCCGCTCTGTACCAACAAACCGCAAGCCCCGGCACTGATAAATCATCTTCTTGTTACCGAAATCTTGCGAGGATTAGATATTTAATTTAATCAACGGTCACAAGATCCCCCACCAAAGCGCTCAACTTAGCCTGAACGGACTGTAAATGACGAATTCTATAAATGCATTTTTCCGAATTTTCCTGGAATTTTAAAAATAACTTTTTAAAAGCGGGGTAGATTTGCTTAAGGGGAGCAAGAGAGTGAAATAATGTTAAAAAGGGGTAGAAATACCCCGTTCGGGGTTGCTGTGACAACGCTGATGACAGATGTTTTTCAAGTGTATCCACAGAACAATCTAAAGTACCATTCCTCATCCTAAAGTTTTAGTTCGAGTATTATTCGGCGAAATTCGCCTTTTTTTCTCTGTCCCTATTCACTGGTCTTAAACTGCACCGACGAGGTTTCCGTTGCTTCTTTTCGGTTGTGGGCAAACTTCTTCTCTTTGCCAACGTATATATCGCTCATTACACTAAGGTTATGATAACACTGATAGCACTGGTTTACAGTCAAAATGTACCTTGAGTGCGACTAATTTTTTCTGATGTATTTTGGCCTGCTAAACTCGAAATGACAATAAAAAAATTTTTTATGGCAAGATTTTCCAAATAAAAAATTGTCTTTGATTTTTCGATTCCGGCTTTACTATTTGGGATATATCTCGAGTTTGAAATGGCCAATTTGATTACAACAGATGTCAAATTAAACCTAATTAACATAATAACAAATGTAATTGTATAAATGCCCAATTAGTCAATAAGTTTAGGTGCAATGGGGCCAAATATCGAGAAAAAGTCAATTTTTTGGACAAAATTAGAATTAAGTATTTACTATTTTACCAAAAAGAAGCAAAAATCATTGAAATATGCCCATTTTTAAAATATCTACAAGTAGTAATTCTATGGATAAATGTCAAAGTTATGACAGTTTATATACAGGTACGTTGTGATATCGCCGTTGGTTTATTGTCTGCGCTATTCTAAATACGATTTATGCTACATTCTAACTTTTAAAATTTGATACAATGAGCAAAAGAAAACGAGATTTTGAGTGCCGAAATAACCCAGATGATTTCTGTTATGTCTGCGGTAATTATGTAATTAAGAAAAATAAAAAAATAATATATTATATATATATATATATATATATATATATATATATATATATATTTATCCCTTTCATTAACAGGTGTAAATATGTCTCTGAAGATTCATTTCTTACATTCCCACTTACATTTTTTTCCCAAAAATCTTGGTGACCTGAGTGATGAGCATGGTGAAAGGTTTCATCAAAAAATAAAATCCATGGAGCGGCGCTATCAGGGCTTTTGGAATGAAAGAATGATGGGGGATTATATTTGGTTCCTTGTAAGGGAATCAGAAAACGAAAACAGAAGGCAATCTAAAAAACCTAAATTATTTTTAATTTACAATAGAATTGTATATTCAATTATATTATAATGATATATAGAGTGTTCCATTTAAAATGAAACATCCTGCAGGAAAAATTTTCAAAAAATTTTCAAAAAGTTTCAGAAAAATTCATGAATTTTTCGGAAACTAAAAGAATTTTGAAAACTCACGAGACACATAAAGTTTTATATCGAGGGAGACAACAAATTTTGCCATTAATGCTATTAATGCCAAAATTTGGTTTCCCACCCTTATCCTCTATGCCCAGGAGCTTTCCCCTTAATAATTTGTACATATCTAAAAAATGAACTGACCAATTTAAAAAAAATAAAATGCCGTTTAATAGGGATTTTCAAGACCTTTAAAATAATGTAGTACTATGTACCCCTTCTCTATTTAAATTCTTAAGGGGGTAACTCCGGGGCGCAGAAGGTAAAGGTGGGAAACCAAATTTTGCCTTAAAAAGTTTTCCCCCTCGATATAAAACTTTACCTGCCTCTGCGTTTTTTAAAATACCTACTTCTAGTTTCCGAGAATTTAGGGGGGTTAGTTTTAAAAGGAACACACTGTATTTTAATATTAAAATATAAAATAAAATTTATTTAAAAGTAAAAAGGTTCTATTAGGCAAATAAAACCGTTTTTTTGTAAAAAACTTAATTTCGGAAAAAAATTTACCTGTCCACTTTTTGCATTAACCCCTTTAATTATAATAATTATCAAATAGATTTGTTTAAAAAATATCTTGTTCTCTTTATAACAGTTTGAACTCCACGTAGATAATTTAAAAATTGACATATTTTGTTGATTTGTATTCATCCTTGGCAAAGAAAATATTGTTACATTCTCATTTTTCTCAAAAAAAACCGACTTTTTCCAATATTTGAGCCCATTGAACTTAAGCTTATTAACTGATTGGGTACTAATAAGGTGATATTTGTTGGCGACTCAAATATGTTTAATTTTAAACTTTTTTCAACCAGATTGGCCATTTCTAACCCGAGATATGACCCAAATTGTAAAGCTGCTTTCTTAAAGAACCAAAATATTAAAGAAAAAAATTTTATCTCAAAAACCTTGCCATAAAAATTTTTTTTTTTGTGATTTTTAAGTTTAACAGGTCACAATACATTAGAAAAAAAAAGTGGCAGCGAAGGTACATTTTTTTAATTTTAATTTGTAAACCAGTGTAGTTTTAACTTAATTTATATATATATATATATATAATTATATATATTATATATTATATATTATATATATATATTATATATATATATATATATATTATATATATATATATATACATCCCTAATACAATATTGCGTCATTACAATTCGCGACCTTATTGCGTCTACTAGAAATACGGTATTTAGCGAAAATATAGAAGAATATATTGGCGTACTTTTTTTTGCTGATTCCAAAAATCTGGTCAGATTTTTTTTATCTTAAAAAATAAGATATACACTTTTTTTTCAAAAGTCACTACATTATGAACTCATTTTAATCTTTATTATTATTTTAAATTTTATATGGCTTGTTCAGACTTTATTGCGTCCTACAGGGTTGCCAAATTGTAATGACGCAATATTGTACTAAGGATGTATAAATATATATGTATATGTATATATCCGTAATACAATATTGCGTCATTACATTTCGCGACCTTATTGCGTCTCCTAGAAATACGGTATTTAGGGAGTCAACTTTAATAAGATATAAATGAATTTTTAACATGTGATTTTTCTTCTATGTAATTTTTAATATTGATATTTTGCATGTTTATAAAATAATGTCTGTATTAGGAATGTGGGGTTTAAAAAGTTTTAATTAATTTTATATTTAATTTTAAATATCCCTATTATTTTTTAACCTTCAAGGTTTTAGTTTATATTTTTTTCTTGCTATTTATTTTAACATGAATAATTACCATTAATATTATATTAATTACTATAGTAATTCTTTTTGAAGGGTATATTTTTTAAGGCTATATTTGTTCGTATTCTTAATGAAAAATACCATATCTACTATACTAAGAGAAATAGTAAAGAAAAGTATACGTTTTCTGGTTAGCAAAACTTTTTTACCCAGCAACACTTTTATTAAGCACATTTTAAAAATCGTAAAGAAAAGTATTATATTAATCAATGCTTTTTCATGATACTAGCAGAATAAATTCGACTTTCGCTTAACATAAGTTCTTTAATAATTAATATTATTAATTAAGCTAATTATTGTCTTTAGTTTGGTATATTTTTGTTTATGAATTAACTTAAATATTAACAATTTTTCTCTCTTAAAGGGCAGCGAAAGTCGAATTTTCATTTTGTCATAAAAAATAGTGTACATATTTCGTGGTGAAAGGCGGCGATTTCTAAATAGTGTGTTCTACATTCGCCTCGCTCGTGCAGCAAACCTCACACTCTTCAGAAATCGCTGCCTTTCCCCTTATGCAATGCTATATGCAATGCACTATCCCATTAAGAATATGACAAAACAGCGTGGTTAATGGGTGCACTTCAATTTTTTTTATCTCGTGGAAATTTGATATTTGATATTTCGTGGTGAAAGGCGGCGATTTCTAAATAGTGTGTTCTACATTCGCCTCGCTCGTGCAGCAAACCTCACACTCTTCAGAAATCGCTGCCTTTCCCCTTATGCAATGCTATATGCAATGCACTATCCCATTAAGAATATGACAAAACAGCGTGGTTAATGGGTGCACTTCAATTTTTTTTATCTCGTGGAAATTTGATATTTCCATTAAATAGAAATCTATCCCTTTTTTTTACTTATAGAATAATAATTATTAACTATTGTTGATTTGCATAAATTATTTATTTATCGTTATTAAAATGTATTTTTAAATAAAATTAATTAAAATTATTAATTTTATTTTAAATTTCTGTATTATTTTTGTATCCTTAAATGTTTAAGTTTCTATTTTTTTACCTTTGTTAACATTGACATAAATAAAGATAAGTATTTTTATTATAATTCCACAACCCTAGTCTTATACAATAAATTGTAATAATTATTATTTAGAAAACGTCTAAGAATTTTCAAACCCCTATGGGTGTAATATTTTGCTGTAAATTATTTTAAATATAATTACTTAATTTTATTTATTATTTAATTTAAATCGTATAAAAATCAACAATCAACCAACAGATAAGACTAGGGTTGTGGAATTGACCGGTTAAATTGTTTTTGTACAATTGATCAGTCAACTTACTAAAATAAAATTAAATAAAACAAAAAGTTATTGTTGTGCTGAGATATTATAATAATATAATCATTTATTTATCGTTATTAAGGTGTGTTTTTAAATAAAAATAATACAGAATTATAATTAATTTTATTTGAAATTTCTGAATTATTTTTGTAACCTTAAATGTTTTAACTTCTATTTTTTACTTCGTGAATATTTCTCCCTTACAAATTGTTTGTGACTCCAGTAGTTTCTGAGATAAGTATATGGGTCACTTTACGAGGACCACCCTGTACACTGTACAGTGTACAGTAGGCTGGGCAGAAAAAGGCAAAACATTTTTTTTGGAAATCTCACTTGGCTTAGTTAAAAAAAGTTGTAAGAAGGGTACACAAATAAGCTGTTTTTTTCAAATTTTTAAAAACAAATTTAGCCGCGCCCCCGGGGGGTTAAATTCCTCAAAATTCAATAAAAAATATTTTTTAAGTTAAATTTTGAATTTGTCATATTAAAAAACTATTAGGTATTAACTTACTTAAGACACACAAAAAAAAATATTTATTTATTTTAATTTTACGCCGCGCACCACGGCTTTTTTTTTAATCGAAGAGCTGTATATTAGAACTTAAAAAGCTTTAGGGAGGGGCTTAAAATTAAAATATATTAACAAGATTTTTTTTGTGTTACAAGTGAGTTAATACCTTATAGTTTTTCAATATGCCAAATTCAAAACGAACAGTTAAAAAAAATTGTCTTAATTTTAAAAACATTCAATCCCCCGGGGGCGCGGCAAAAATTAAAAATTCGGTAGGCTGGGCTGAAATAATTATTTTTGTAAATCTCACTTAGTTAAAAAAAAGTTGTGAGAAGGGTATTTGTATAAGCTGTTTTTTTAAATTTTAAAAATAATTTTTGCCGCGCCCCCGGGGGATTGAATATTTTTAAAATTAAGACAATTTTTTTTAACTAACATTGTGTGGTATTATTTGATTTTAAGATATACATGTATTTAATTATGCCTGAACATAGAGATGATGGACGGGGTGACATTCCATAGACCGCTCAACATTCGAGTTTCGAAACTACTTATTTAACTTGCTACTGCATTTTTAATGATATTATTATGTTTAATTTTGTTTAGTAATGTTATTATTATAATATGATGCAGGGGCGTAGCTACCGCTGTATCAGCCGTATCAATGATACGGGGCATCCGGCCAGGGGGGCCCGATTGGCTTCGACATGCGTAAGCAAAAAACATATTACCCACATGTTACAAAAATTGAGGCATCAAATTAAATAAATAAATAATAATATCATTTAATTGTTTATTCTTCGATTTATTAAATTAAAATTTTCCTGAATACCCTCCCAGGTAGCACAACGTGACGAAACCGTGACGATTTGTGTCCATTGTGTTGTGCTACCTGGGCTCCTGTTTCAACAAGGCCGTTAACTCATGCGAAATGTTTCTGCCCGCACCTTTCCGCTATGCGTTGTCTGCGGCGCAGTCTGGGCATATTGTTCTCTGCTCTGCGCGGCATAATGAGTCTGCTTTGGGTATTATTATCATAGGTTATATTAATAGCAAATTAGAAATAATTATTAGCGTTACAACTATTTTAAATGACTTGCCTTTATTTTAAAATATAAACCTTTTAAAAGATGTTGAAGAACGGCAAATGTCTAAAACCAGACCAAATTTTAAAATTTGCCTGTACATAAAAAGCTATGTACACATATTGAGATATCCCCCAAGTGAAAATGATTATTTTTTATTTTATATGTTTCACTGTTAGTCTAGAATGGGGTTTTTTGGAAGCCACCAGGTCTAGTAATAACATAACATAAGTGGTTCTGCACTAATGTATTAAGAAATCATAAATTTTGAATATTTTAGCTTCACGGAAGATAGGTTCACGGAGGTTAGGATTTCGTATGTTTTTTTAAACTTTTGTATATTTGAAATAAGTTATTACATCTTTTGAATCCTTAATATTTAAAAAAAATAAAATTGTACATACATAAAATATTTATAAAAAAATTTACTTACTGAGATATTACACTTCACGGTGGATAGGTTTTTAAATAGCAATACTGTCGTAAACAGAGGTTTTTGGTTATTTAAAATGATTAAAGCGCCATCCGTTGCATAAAATTTAAAGCAAAAACAGATTAACGGAGGATATATTCAATTTTTTAACACCTACATAAATGGTTATAAAAATTATTTCTTTTAATTTTTATTAATATTTTATATTGGATTCGATTGCTGTGGATGTGTTTAATTTACTTAGTGAACTGATATTTTCGGTATGCTTTTACTACCTCAGATATTTGAAAACATATAGGTTAACCTAGAAAGAGTAACAGTCACGGAGGATAGGTTTTTGACTTTTAAAACATTGTAAAAATAATTAATTGCGGTTAAAAATCTCGAACCTGAGCTGTAATATCTACTTAATTATGAAAGATCAAAATACAATAAAAGTGTAGGTCAAACTCATTTAGTTTTATTAAATATTAGGGGTAACACCATCGGGAGACATTTCGTGAGATTCACCCACATATATTATTTATTAAATTATAAAAATTGGTAAATGCAAAAAAATTATACCCTAAAATTTTTTTGCCAGCACCTTTTCCGGGATAAGGGCCCCTAATAGATTTTTGATACGGGGCCCCCTCGAGGCTAGCTACTCCACTGATATGATGTAATATTATTATTATTACAATAATTAAAATTATAATAATTATTATTATAAGACATTCAAATTTGTATTGTGTTTTTGTTATTTTGTGTAAAAAGTGTAATAAATCTACTAAAGATACTAAAGAAAAAATGTCAAAATTTACTAAAAACTATTTTTTTTAATCCGCCTATAAATAACTTACATAAAAAGTTTTACTTCAAAACAAAGTTTAATAATTCAAAAACAAAAGCTCAATTGAAAAATATTTATTAGGAAGCCTAATTTAGATTGTCAATTTTTAGTAGAAACACCCTGTATTTATAACATTGATGTTTTACTTTTTTTAATTTTTTTTGAATTACCTGTTAATAACATAAAACACATTGTAGTTATTTTCATTGATATTAACCTTTTTTTTAAGTATCTAAAAACATGAAAAACTTTTATTATTTTTAAAATAGTAAAATTAACAGAAAAACGATGATCATTTTTTTACGATTATAAGCGTAAAAAAATGATAATCGTTTTTCTGCCTTTAAATCTGCATCTGCATATATAATTTAAAAAATACATTGTCACAATTACTTATGGACAAAACAATTCTTACAATCAGTTTTAATAAATCGACCGTCATAATTGTAAATTTCATAAAACTCGACGCGCGCCCCAAGATTATAATATGATTACATTTAAACGAAAGAACAACTGTCTCTGGCGTGACGTCACACGGTGCGAGAGAGACAGCACTATCATTCGCAACAGTATCGTGAGTTTAATTCAAATATTAAAATCATAGGCGAGACGTTGCCAAATTGTGCGACGCAACAACATACAGTATTTAAAAACACGTATATTGGAAAACGTATATTATCGCAACGCCCTCATCGTCAAATGGGTGGAACTAAATATACACATTTTTTCCATTTTTAGTATGTTGCTGCACACTTTTTGTGTTCAAATTTTTCTAAATATTTAAAAAACGCAGGGTCGGACATAAAAAATTTTTGGACACAAAAATTGGGCATTAAATTCTACACAGATCTGTATTAGCAAGAATCTTAGAAAGTGCTAGGATGAAGTAAATTTTAAGAAATAAGCGCTTGACATTAGTGCGTCAGATATACTGACGCAGTAAGGTCGTTGACGCAATAAGAATAGGGATTTTATAAATGTATGGACGTAGCAATGATAGAATTTTGTATATATATATATATATATATATATATTATATATATATATATATATATATATATATATATATATATATATATATATATATATATATGAGGCATTCCATGTCAACTCGGCCACCCCCCCCTGTGCAAAATTGACTTAAGTTTTTCGAAACGTGAAACTGATAAATTTTTAGCCTATCGTCTTAACTTTCAAATGCCGAGTGGTATTTTGTAAAATTTCAAAATGGCGGTGTCAATATAGCGACTGCAAGCAATAGATATCACTTTAAAAAAACCGTATAACGTAGTTTACATTCACTAACAGCGTTATAAAATTAAAAATTGAATTTGATTATATGCACTTATCTATTATCAGTGATTCTATGTTTTTTTTACCGCTGATTACACAATGGTTCGCCCCTAACCTCAAATAAAAACTTAAAAAGCAGTTTCTCGTAATTTACACCCGCTTAATGCATTTTTGATAGATGGTTTAGCATTTGTTTTTTGTATTTCTCATTGCCTAATATAAATATGGCCTTACCTCAGAGTCGACATAAAACTGTACGTTCCTAACCTAAAAGAACTCTCAAAAAATGTATTTTTACCTTCTTTACAGCTGTTTAAAGCATTTGAAAGATTGGTATAAGGTTACATTTTTATACGTTTTATCGCCAAATACGTAAATAATCCAACTATAAAATGCAGACTAAGCAGTTTACCCCTAACCTTAAAAATATTTTATAAAAATTAGTTTTCTGCAGTATACACATGCTGAAGAAAATTAAACATAAGAATATGCTCAATTTGTAATAATCTACATCTACCGATAATTAAATTCGTATGAGTATGAGTATGAGTATAAGAGACGTATAACCAGCCCCATTTCCTCTTGACTCTCGGACCTCGTACAGGCCTATGTTTACTTACGCCGATTTTTGTTCTTCCCCAGCAACTGCATGGCTTCACCCGTGTTTGCTGGGTGCGAATGTCCATTGCGTTCCGTACTGTCCCCTATTTGGGGCTCGAGAGCGAGAGGCGAATAGTTTTAATAGCCGTTCCCGGGTTCGCCGGGCCTATGCTATACGCTCAGTGGGGTATGGAGGAGGGACGGGAGGGTGTTGGTTTTTGGGAGACAATTACGCCGACTTAAAACTAAGTACGACGCGGAATCCCCCTAGACCAGTCGATTAGTATTACTCCAAACATTTGGGATTACTATTTGGAGTTGGGGAGTTGTTATTTCGCTGCAGGGGTGTAGTTTCCTAGTCGAGGTCTTTGTCTTGTTCGTTATTGTCATTGTCCGTGTCCTGGTCAGATAGTTCCTGCACTTGGTAAAGTGTGTCAGTTGTTTTTAATAAATTTTGCCCCAAGCACGTTTTGTGGTAGTTCTGTCTTTTTTTATTAAATTCAAAATTAAGCATTGCATTTATTTATTAGTTAAACAAATTACAAGCGCGATTATTCTGTTATCTAATGTTTACAAATCTCGAGTTTGGCTATTAGGCTTTTTTTTAATGTGTTAGAATTATGATTAATGTTAGTTTATTCTGTGACTCTAGTGTTTATTTTCGGTCTCGATTGGGAGTGCCTTACGCATTTGTTGTTGACAGATTTATTGTCCAATGCCATGTGCCTTTCATAGGTTTTAAAGATATCCCAATAAACATCTTAACGGTACCTATCACCATCAACATTGCCCGTGTAAGAATTTTTAATACTTTTCAATACAATTTTGCAATGATAGTAATTAAAAACAAAACAATTGTTTAAAGAGTAAAATATGTTCTTAACATATCATATTAAAGTTATTTTAACATTTCCAAGTAAAAATAAATGTTATGTTTAATAAAATGAATAACGGGCAATGTTAATGGTGACAAATAACGGAAAATGTTTGCTGGGATCTGCCGTATTTAAATTGCAGATTTGTATCAGGTCATGCATATTCTTAAAGTAACTTATCAGCTTTTTTTTGCGGATGACCACCTCCCCTCTTGTTTGACCTCCCCTGTCTGTCCAGTGAAAAGCCTCCAATGACAGGTGGCACTTAACTCAATCAAATCACTCAACTTCACTCCTCAATGACCGTTACACCATTTTAGTTTGCACTCTATGAAAATGTTTGTTTCACTTATTAGTTTGCACTTTTTTTATAATTATAATTATTGTTGGTTTTATCTTTAAACTTTTACGTTTCAAGAGCTTTCCCGCACGCGACGTGTCTTCTCGAGCGCTGGAACCGATAATTAAATTCGTACAAAAAATAATATTCTGTGGTATTACCAAATAAAAATGTACCTAAAAAAGTATTCGAATGCTTCAAATTCGAATACATTTTTTTTTGGTAATACTACAAAAGAATATTATTTTTGAATGTCTGGGGCATTATCACATCTAATATTTAGCTTTCTTTGAACTCTTGCATGTTTTGCTTTGCTAAAGAAAAGAATTGATATTTTACTGAATTTTTTTTTTTCGAACTTGTAAGGGTCCTGTAGTATATTGTGTTATATCACTTCACAGAGATGCTATTGTTCCATAGTGTGGTTATTGGCTACGGTTAAATATCTGCATTAGATTATATTTTTCCATGCTTCCCCTCCTCTTTAAAGGCATTTGAATTCTCTCTATCAGAAATATGTCGTTGCTGTAGTTTATTTATATAAAATCGTATCCTCGTTCAATAGTTCGAAGATGCGTGGTAAGGTAAACAAACACTTCGTCATAAAATGACGATCGCTATTATAACTATTTTACCTGAGTACAAAATGTTTTGAATATTGATAAAAACTCCCAAATTATATGAAATATGTTTATCTGCTTTTTATGTTATTTTATTCACTTATTATTTATACTGTATTCTAGTGATTATGACCCATATAACTATGTTTTGTTTTGTATTTTATTTTTATTTGAACTGTGTAAGTCGCCAGGGTTTTTATGGTCCCTTTTCCCTGTGCTTTGACTCAACGGGCCACCCCTTTGTCTTTGCTTAAATTAAATCAGGGGTTTAAAATTAAATGCTTTTGTTTCATTAAACCTGACCAATTTCAAAATAACGTTATTATCAATGTAAGTAAATACACAACGTAGAGTCCTAATTTTTATAAAGTAAGTAAATTATCTAGACGATCACGAATATGCCAAAATAAGTATTTCAGAATACTTAAAGAATCGGGTTACAAAATCATTCGCTATATACATAGTGGACTTTACAAACTATACAATTATTTGCAATCAAGAATTGATTTCCCATGTGCCGTCCCATGAAAGTGCCATTCTGCGGTCATACCAAAATCCTCTTTATGATGAATTAAATTATTTATTTGAAATCTGTTTTTGAAATGCTGCTTGGAACAGTCTGTAATAAAGATAATATATTTAGCACACTTTACATTTTTTGTATGTATTCTATTAAAAATGATTGAACGGTGGAAACAACCGCCGAATGGAGTCGAATAAAAATACTAGGCTTTCAGTAGTACACAACAGGAAACATAGTACACTGGTCGTTGTTAGGGTGAAATGCTTGAGAAGCATCTTGTACTATGTATGTATTTTCATGAGTATACAGTGTGTTTCTCACTTGTGGAATAAAATTCGTTATTCAATAAGAAATAAGATTTTATGAAAAACGCTCGGACACGTAAACTTTGGTTTTTTTATTTAAAATCTTATAATTATAATTTAAAATTTTGTGCCCCAACCATTCCCCCCCCCACCAAATTATGCACGTTTATCTTAAATAGTATTTAAAGTATTTAAAGTTAGAGGAAGTGCATATTTAAAATATTTAAGTATCCAAGATACTTTTTTAGTATTTAAGATACTTTTAAAAAATACAAGATACAAATAATTTCATTATGTATCTAAAATATTAAGTATAAATATAAAAATTCAAAAGTATTTAAGATAATAATTGTAACTTTTATCTTAGATAATTTCCAGCTCTGATTGGAAGTCATAAATATTATTATTTTGTGGACATTGCATTAAATTGTTTGCAATATCATCTGTACCAGGACAATTTAAACATTAATCCAAATAATTATTTGAATGAATTGTTAACAAGCGGCCGTCTCTCTTTGGCATACCATTTGTTGTAAACAATCCTTATCCATATGCACCAATTGGCTTTTTCAATTGCTTTGTTCAATTTTCTATATTAATTAAATTCAACATAAATTTGCAATTTTGGTAAATTGTACAGATACAAACAGAATAAGTACTTTCTATTTGCTCCCGGAAGTATAACGTGTTTTAGTCTTAATTGTCCAAATTTACTAAATCCATCTAATTTTTCCACATTTTCTGACTTGTATTTCGTATATAAATCTAAGGCTATAAAGTACCTACATGTAAGATGGTTTTAAACTAAAATTCGATTATCATCTTTTAACTCTTTCTGCATCTCCATCTCTCTTTGGGATCGTGTTGTGTGGAGCAGGTTCCAAGGAATTAACAAAAATAGTGGAATCATTTGTATTACATGAAATTATTTTATCATTATTAAATTTTTCTTCTTGTGCGGCAAACTTCGATGTTATTTGAGTATTTTCTGCATTTATGACAAATTCAGGCAGGTGTGAAAACTGCTTCTTAAATGATTTTGATATTGTCTTCAAGTGTTTTTCTTTATGTCCATTAACCAAATTAAAACCGTTTAAACATCGGTCTGTATTTATTTACAATACATTTCGAAGACATTTTTACACCAAACTCTTCTTGGTTATGTTAATTGTGTCTATAGTGTATATTATCGAGATATTTTGATTGTAATTTACAGGTTTAATAATAAATTACAAAAATTTTAGTATAGAACTAAAAATATGTAACATTTAATTTTGGATAAAATAATAATAAATAATTTTTTTATTCAAAATTAAAGCAAACGTTTAGAGCATCTGTCTGGTGAAATTTAAATTTGAATTTTTTGCATTAACGGAAAAAATAAGTGTGCTTTGAAAGGGAAGTTTGAAATTGGTAGAATGTAAATGTCATGTTGACAGTTTTTTTTTTCTATGGTTTATCTACTTACTTAGAGGTCGAAATGTAAGTACATTATTTAATTTTTTAAATAAACTTAAATTTAATGTTTCAATTATAATCAACTCATGATTTTGATGATATATTTGATATTGCAATATTTATAAATTATAATGTGCGCTTTCTTTAGTTTTCTGACAACATTCTCCTGCCACTTTTGTAAAAGAATAATAAATACGTACATGAAATAAGTAATATAACCCAATATATACAGGTTTTTATTATTAAATATACGTTTATTGCATATTTTACAGGGTGTTGCCTAATTTTGGGTACCTACTTATTTATTAGGTTTGCAATATACAAAATGTTTTAATTTTAATTTTGTTTTTTATTACATATTTTTTTAAATAGATATTAAAACTTCACAAAATACTATAGAATAAAATAAAAAAAGGTTTAGTCATTTTCGGCCGATTATCAAATATTCACCAATTAAGTAGGTATTTGTCTTTATATTAGTTATCGCTTTTTTGATCATATTGTAAAAAATAAACACCAGCTGTATTCGCCATTTTATACGCCGCCTATTTATGTAGTAGTCAATATGTAAATAAAAAAAATTATTTGGGAATAATTTATGTAATTTAATTACATTAAAATGTTGATAGATCGATTCCATTTAAAAATTAACACAAGCAAGAAAAGTTTGGTGTTCAAATGTTATTCTATAATTTAAAGCACATAACTAATAACCTAATAAAGTTTAAAATGTAGATAAACTATAAAAAATATTTAAATTTATACGGTCAATTTTTAAATAGGTCATCAAATTATAAGGAACACTGCTTTCCATGAATTTATATGTTAAAAGTTTGTTAATAAACTTTACTTGTTACAGTTTTTAAATTTTTCGGCATTAAGAATCTGACAGCAATGTCTTCAAAAGTTGTACGTACAGACCGGTGTATTAATCCTTTTAATTTAGATAATGGGCATAAAGGAAAAAACTTGAGGACAATATCAAAATCATTGAAGAGGCAGTTTTCACACCTGCATAAAAACACCAGAATTTGTTATAAATGCAGAAAATATTCCAATAACATAGAAGCTTCAAATAATCAGGATAGATAAAAAATTATCGAAAACAATATTTTTAGAAACGTAAGTGAATCTGAACAATCCACTGAACGTACTAAATTTGCCGCACAAGAAGAAGACTTTAATAATGATAAAATATTTTCAAGTAATAATAATGATTCCACTATCTGTTAATTCCTTGGAACCTGCTCCTGAAACACGATCCCAAAGAGAGATGTATCTTGAAGATATATTAAATAGTTTAAAGCAAAAATTCTCCAGTTTACCCGATGGGGATGCAGAAAGAGTTAAAATTCTTACAATAGCACCTCTGTCCTGGAGTGAACGTAAAATTGCTAGAGAATTCAACTGTTCAAGACATCTCGCAAAAAAATCCAAAGAATTGCGGGCTTTAAGGGGTGTTTTAGGAAGCTGTACAGAGAAAATTGGAAAATCATTACCTAAAGAAATCTGTAGTAACATTCTTGATTTTTACAATGATAACAGGAAGGGTAATGCCTGGTATGAAGGACGTTGTTTCGGTAAAAAATGATGGTGATCGTATTTTAGTTCAAAAACGTCTTATACTTTATTCCCTTAAAGATTTGTATACAAAATACAAGTCAGAAAATATAACAAAATTGGTTGGATTTAGTAAATTTGCCCAATTAAGACCAAAACACTGTATACTTGCAGGAGCAAATGGTACTCATTCTGTTTGTATTTGTACTATTCACCAAAATTGCAAATTATAGTCCGGTCAAATAAGACCAAAAAATAACAGTGAAGGTACATAAATTAACAACAGGCTGAAAATCAGTAAAATTGTTCAGAATATAATTATAAATAAAATTTTAAAGTTCCCCATCGTTCCCCTGTATGGAAAAAATTTTATTCAAGGTCAAAGTTTAAAAAAATTAGTTTTTCGCGATTTTCAGCAAAACGGGAAGTTTTATCACAAAAATATTTCTGACAAAAATTGTAGATCATAAAATTGTCTATAAAAAATATATTAATACTTTTTTTCCTAAGAGCCACCGTTTCTGAGATATAACGATTCGAAAAGTTGTAAAAGTTGTAATCGTCATAATATACATGAGTACGTCACGTATAAACATCTCTAGAGTTTTAATATATGTCAATATATTTTTCTATCGGTCATTTTCACTTACACTTAAAATATAAAATATACCTACATAAGTTATAACTATAAGAATATCAAGTGAAATAAAACCCAGTCCCTTAAGGGACTGGGTATAAATTAATTAATTTATACGCCATCGAGACAACATCTGTGACAGATGACAGATGATCTGTCATCTGTCAACTTGACATCTGTCACCTGTCATCTGTCACCTTTCATCTGTCACCTGTCATCTGTCACCTGTCATCTGTCACCTGTCATCTGTCACCTGTCATTTGCCACCTTATCGATTTGATTTCGGGGATTTTAATTGGTTAACTTTTTTAAATACACAACAAAAAATAAACGGGCTTCTGGCCGATTAGTTTTCATTCGATGAAGCTCATCTTTTAGTATGTCAAACTTTGGTCTTTTACCCGTCGATTCGTGTATTTCGTTCGGCCAATTTCGAAAATTTCTCTCTCGCCCTAAAAAACGTTTAATTTTTTTTCGAAAAAAATAAAAACGGATCGAAAAGTTTCCGGCAGATCCGGCCCGTTTGCAATATTTATTTTTTCCGTTGTCTGCTAGTCTGTATATCCTTTTTTTTCTAAGCGCCGTAGCTCGGAGGCCGTTGAAGGCGGACACTCGAAATTTGCATCCTTTTTTCTGCCCACGAGACCTATCCGCGGACCAAATTTTTCCGGTGTTGAAAAGGCCCAAGTCCACTTTTTTTCGATTTTTCCGTCAAATTTGGCACGTTCCGTTGTCTTCGCTTAACTTTCGAACAAGCGGAGATTTTTCGGCCAAACTCGAGGAAAAGGTGCTTCGGGACAAAAAGTTATCACCAACGGCATTCGATTTCTTCTTTCTATATACAGAGCTCCTAAAAAAACTACCTGCTTTGATAAGTATCGATATGCATGTTTCGTTAAAAATACTAAAATAAAAAACAAGTTCAATTAGCTTGTCTTCCTCCAACCTCAGTTGCTGCTCATCAAAATATTTTTCGGGTATATTACCAAGTTTAAGTGTGGCTTGGTTATCAGCTAGACCCTACAGACTGGAGTTGGAAGTTGGTCAACAACCCATTAGAACCAGTTCAAACTTTACTCCCACCTGCGCCGGAAAAAATGCTGAAAACAATTTTTTGCAACTGCAAAAAGGGATGCAGTGCTAAATGTTGTTGCAAAAAAGTCGGACTGTTTTATTTTCTGGTATGTACGAATTGTCAAGGCCGGTCGTGCTCTAATGTTGAATCACAAACAGTGGAGGATTCATTTAATTCCAACGAGGTGACATGCGATACATCGCTACTGACGCAATTTACTTGTACCCAGGATGAAGATGAAGAAGAACAAGAACAAGAAGAAGAAGAACAAGAACAAGTAGAAGAATAAAAAAAAGAATTTAAATGTTACGAATCAGACTAATTAACTTCAGTTCTTTTTTTTAATTTACATTGCTTTTATCTTTTCCAATCGTTGCTAATTTCCGTTATTTTGCAATAGTTTCAGATTAAACAGGATCACAACTGACCCGTGGAATGGGCTACTGGGGAAACCACGTTAAAAAACGCGCTAAGTACAGTGTACGCCATCTATTAGGTAGTGTACTTAGTACACTACCTAATAGATGGCGTGGAAACGTGTGCATATTATGACGATTATAACTTTTACAACTTTTCGAATCGTTATATCTCAGAAACGGTGGCTTGTAGAAAAAAAAGTATTGATACATTTTTTATAGATAATTTTATGATCTACAATATTTGTCTGGGGTATTTTATGATAAAATTTACCGTTTTGCCGAAAATCGCGAAAAATTATTTTTTTGACCTTTGACCTTGAATAAAAATTTTTCCATACAGGGGAATTATGGGGAACTTTAAAATTTTATTTATAATTATATTCTGAACAATTTTACCGATTTTCAGCTTGTTGTAAATTTATGTACCTTCGAATGTCTAGATTGACCGGACTATTAATGTTGGATTCAATTCATGTAGAAAATTTAACAAAGCTATTAAAGAAGCCAATTGTTACATATAAGGATTGTTTACAGCAAATGGTATGCCAAAAAGGGGATGCCGCTTGTTATTTGGATGAATGTTCAAATTGTTAGATTTTGTCATAGACCTATCTAATAAGTTATTAAAATTGAAACCACATTCTTTCATTGGAAAACAGCAAAATAAATATATTGAAAATAGGAAAAGTAATTTATCTAGTAGCGAAGTGCTGGTTTGTGCTGAGAACTATAAGTATGTAGTACAAGATGCTGCTCAGGCATTTCACTTTAACAACGACCAGTGTACTGTTTTTCCTGTTGTGTACTACTATAAAAGTGATACTAAAATCGAGCATAAAAGCCTAGTATTTTTATCCGACAGTACTAAACACGATTCGGCGGCTGTTTATACGGTTCAATCACTTTTAATAGAATACATAAAAGACCAAGTAAAGTGTGCTAAACATATTATCTACGTTACAGACGGTGCCAAGCAGCATTTCAAAAACAGATTCCAAATAAATAATTTAATGCATCATAAAGAAGATTTTGGTATGACCGCAGAATGGAACTTTCATGCGACGGCACATGGGAAATCCTCATGTGATGCTATTGGAGGAACGTTTAAACGTGAAGCAGCTAGAGCCAGCTTATTGGCTAAGCCTACAGAATCAATTCTTGATTGCAAATCATTGTATAGTTGGGGAAAGAAGAATTTTAGTAAAATATTAATATTTTTCTATAGCAAAGCAGAACATGCAAGGGTTCAAAGAAAGCTAAAGATTAGATATGATAATGCTCCAGCGATCACTGACATTCAAAAACAACATTCTTTTCTGGTATTACCAAATAAAAATTTACTCTTAAAAAAGTATTCAAATGCCCCAAATGGCTTCGAATTTAATTATCGTTAGAATCTGAGGTAGATTTCAAATTACAAATTCAGTATATTGTTATGTAATAACTTTTATATAATAAATATTTTAACATATCATTTAAACCTCATTTTTATTGCATATATGCAAAGTTTTTAGGTTAACAAAGAACTGCCATCAAAGATCATAAACTTTTTAGCGATACAAGTGTGGGAATAAATCTATAAATCCCATATTTCAATTTTCTTTAGCGTCTGTATACTGCAAAAAACTAATTTGTAGAGAATATTTTTAAGGTTAGGGCTTAACTGCTTTGTGTGCAGTAAATATTTGGATTATTTACGTACCTACTTGGCGATAAAAAGTATAAAAATGTAACCTTATGCCAATCTTTGAAATGCTTTAAACAGCTGTAAAGTAGTGTCCGACCGAAGCTTCGGCTTCGCCTTCGGCTTCGGCCACCTTCGGCCAAAAAACCACATTCGGTCGCACATTCGGCTTCGGCCAAAATCAGCCGAAGGATTTTTGCCGAAGCCGAAGGTTATAATTATTGGATATGTCCTATTTATCCCAAATAGCACACGACCTCCCAAGGACATCCTTATTGGGTCTGTCCGGGCCAGTTTAGGATATCCCATTTCTGACGTACCTTGGACGTCCATGGGACGTCCTGAAATTAAATTTGGTATAGTATATTGGGTATCCCATTTCTGACGTACCTTGGACGTCCCTAGGACGTCATAGAATTAAATTGGCAATAGTATACCATATTCCAAAAGGCAAAAAATGTATAGCATTTGCATCATCTGTCACCTGTCTAATGATCCAAAGTGACACATATCTGTCACCTTTAATTTTAATGTTTATTAAATTTTAATCATGGCATTGTTTTCTCAATATGCGCATTAAATGCTTTTTATTTTTTTCATCGAAAACCGTTAGTCGTACGAAAAATGGTCAAGAAATCAAATTTGCCTTAAATTAATGGGGATTTAAAAAATAATTTTTATTTTGAAAAATAGCAGTGGCGTGCATAATATTTCTTCAAAAATATCTAGTCCACAATCTGTACGGGCGCCACTGGTACAAAAAATTAAAAATCTTCTACATCAAAAACTTACTGTTAATAAATTTTATAAAAATATCTAGGAAGTTATAAAAGTTTTAGGTCATAGGTTTATTTAAACTTTTTTTCTTAAAATCAACTAAGGATTCACACCCTTAAGGTTCAGCATCTTATTCTGAAACACCCTGTATACAGTGTGTCCAATTAAGTCGGAAACATATGGAAAACTTTTTTATTATAAGTATTGGTTTTATGAAAAAAAGTTATTCTTGATAAAAAGTTCTGCATACTCCAAAACTTAAAATGCAACCATCAGATATCAATTTTTTAAGCCGTATACAAGGTTAGTCGAAAAATATGAATTTTGCTCATGAGTTTAAAGTCTGTAGTTCGGAAAATGGGCGTTTCCAGACACATGTTCCTTATATCAAAATATTTGTGAATGACTGCCAACCCTTAAAATTTAACCCAACCGTTTCCGAACACCCTGTATAGTTATCATGACAACATGCGGATTTCCAAAGAAAAGTCTCAAAAAGCCCTCACAGTACCTTAATAAGCTGGTCTGAGTATATCCCGATATAGTCCTAATCAGGACGTCCTACGGACATCTGAAAGTGTATCATTTGGCCGTCTGTAGACCTCCTAGGGACGTCAAACGGACATTGCGGGACGTCCTGAGTACTTCCGCAATGTCCCAAGCTGACGTCCCGAGGACAGCCTAAGGACGTATTTGTGCTTACTGGGATATTTTAACAATATACTAAACGCAATAACACTTTACTATTTATATTGGTATATAATTTTTTTTAGTTTAGTAAAGTCAATTTTTTTAAGTTTTATTAAACCTTCGGCTTCGGCTTCGGCCAAAGGTTACAACAAGAGCCGAACCTTCGGCTTCGGCTTCGGCCAAAAACTGACATTCGGTCGGACACTACTGTAAAGAAGGTAAAAATACATTTTTTGAGAGTTCTTTTAGGTTAGGAACTTACAGTTTTATGTCGACTCTGAGGTAAGGCCATATTTATATATAGAAATGCAAAAAACAAATGCTAAACCATCTATCAAAAATGCATTATGCGGGAGTAAATTACGAGAAACTGCTTTTTAAGTTTTTTTTTAGGTTAGGGGCGAACCATTGTGTAATCACCGGTAAAAAATACATATAATCACTGATAATAGATCAGTGCATTAAATAAAATTCAATTTTTAATTTTATAAAGTTGTTAGTTAATGTAAACTACCAGTGGCGGCCCGTGCTAAAAATGTTTGCCTGTTCTGCAAAAAAAGTAAAGTAAAAGTAAAGTAAAATATCAGTTTAAGTAGAAAAGCTTTATTTCATTTTTTAAACTGTAATACAATGCTCCTTTCCTTCTTTGCTGCAAACTTATCAATTACTTTTTCGTTAAAGTTTTGTATTGATGCGATAAAAAAAATTTCAATAGATAACATCGAAAGAAATACAGTTTTCCCTGTTTTTATTTTTTACCCTCTAATGCCTTTTGCTTAAACACAATTGTGTTAACAGTCTGACTATTGAACAATGTTATTTATCGTACTGGAGAAACAACAGAAATTTCTGTTGTATTTATACTCGAATACGTTACTGGTGGTCCAGAAAACAACCAATTGCATATGCTGATGTGTACACGATTATTATTAAAAATTCCATAATAATATTAATAATTTGGTTATTTATGAAATTAAACTTCATTATTAAATTTATAATTAATTGGCCCTTTTTGTCAGGCGTTAACTACACATTTACCCATCGGAATGCTTAAAAAATAACAAAATCCGGATATAAATTAATTAGTGATTTTTGAAAAAAAAAATGTGTCCCAAAAATATTATTATTATTATTATTCCTTTGTTTGTATCTGCAACAGATTTTAGAAAAATTGATTGCTTGGCATTAAAAATTATTAATTTTTTTAGTAAATTGCCATATTTTGCATAATATAATAATAATAATATAAAAAGAATTTGCATACTTATACTTGAAATGTGAGCGCTTCTAATAGCAATTCAGAAATTTTAGAATTATCAAAATCGTGCATCAAAAATTTTACTCTGCGGTGAGCGTGAATTATTGAAAATTTCTTTACATATATATCGAGTCAAATATAGTCAAAACATTAACAAAGTTTTCAAAAAAAAAATTAAGTCGCTAACTTCAACGGTTGTAGAAATATGAATTTTTATCCAAGAGTCCTGAAATGCGCGCTAGATTTGACTACCTATTAGGTTTAAAACCCCGTATAGCATATCGGCCCAATCAGATCAGGTAAGACGGAGTACGGACGTCGACACGGTTTCAAATATCCGAGCACTGATCTGCACTAATTGCAGCTCATTTCCACCGTAAATTGTGTAACAACGAACCTAACCGATGGCAGGCGGGGGCTAACGAAAGCTCGAGGTCAGCTTTAGCAGAACAAGGATGTTGAGCAGCTATGTAATGAACATTACTAGACGTGCTTTGCTTTAATATCCATTTGGCTAACTGGATTCGCAAAACGCGCAGCAGGCTCTTTAAAAATCTAACCATAAACTTTTTATTATTTGCTGATTTGATATTATTTAATTATAATAATCAATTAAATCATTGTTAATAATAATAGCATTAGAAATTAACATTTTTACTTTTATTTTTGGTGGTTCTGCAGCTCTGCAGCACTTAAGGACAAACCGCCCCTGTAAACTACGTATTACGGATTTTTTAAAGTGATGTCTATTGCTTGCAGTCGCTATATTGACACCGCCATTTTGAAATTTTACAAAATACCACTCGGCATTTAAAAGTTAAGACGATAAGCTAAAAATTGATCACTTGCACGTTTCGAAAAACTTTAGTCAATTTTGCACAGGAGGGGGTGGCCGAGTTGACATGGAATGCCTCATATATAATTATATATATATATATATATATGCATCCAGCTTATGACAGAGCGTCCGTACATTTCCTAATATCTATTCTCTGGGCGTCCACTGGGACCAAGCGTCCGTATACCGGACGCCCGGTTGTACACCCTGTAAGATTTTGCCAGGTGTTCCAATTCACCTTTATACGCCTTTGGCAGAAGACGCCCAGAACTCGAAAAATAAATTTTTGATATACTTTCGTATATTTTTAGTTCACGACTTTTCCACGAGGGGAGTGACTGTCGCCAATGTAAAATATACGTTGTGTATATTTAATTTTTTTAAATTACATCTTAGAGATTGGTAAGCGTCCTTAGTATAAAATCTCTTACATTACTCCGATTTCAGAGCGTCCTTTAGCCAAGGAAATTTTGCAACATGGCAATTATAATACGATTCTGTTGTATTTTAAGTAAAATTTTCAAATTCGTGTTTTTAATGAATATTTAATTCAATAAAATTTTACGCCAACGATTTGTGGGCGTCCTTTCTGTATATTCATTTCAACTTTTCCGTTTTCTGAGCGTCCAGTATCGGACTTTGGTTTATTAAAAATAAATACATATATATTTTTATAATAATAGTACTAGTATACTATAGTAGTATACTACTTAATATTTATAAATATTTTACGGATTTAATTGCATACAAGTCACGTTTGACTTTTAACTATTATATAAGGACCCTATTATATAAAAAATGGAGTTAAGTACAGGAATACATAGTAAAAGGTACATTTTACTTGGTAGCCAAGGAATATAACTAATAATATAATATAACTAATAAATTCTAATTTTGTAAGGCTTAAAAGTAGTATATTATGTATCAAATTTTATAAACGTCATTTTAGATTCACGAGCAAAGCTTGCGAGCGAGTGTTTAATAAAAACGAGTGTCTAGAGAAGTTTATAAAACGAGTTGCATACTACACTTTATCTACGACGTACACAAAGAAGAATTTGAAGTCAATTTTATTTGTTAAAAATTTACATTTGTCAAATTTTAATGTTTTTAACCTTACTTTTCCCTTATTTATAATAAAGCTAACTTCAGCCCGTGACTAAAATACCCAAAAGCCAATATTTGCTCGTCAACGTAGTAGTTAATAACCAAACTTATGAAACAATTTTGACCCAAATTACAAAAAAGGTCTTAACTTTAAACATGACTATCTCAAAACTAAACAAAATGTACTTTTGTACCATTTGGCTTTTAGGGGCATTAAATTGTATTCCCAGTGGGTAATTTATTTTTTGGATATCCCAAAACAGTACTAATACTATTGCAAATTTTGATAAAATATTACATTACTCTTACTTTAGTTCAGAATTATTATTTGGTAAAGTAGCACAGGTAACTATTTAAAAATAACTTACATATATAGTTAAGTATATATGTAAGTTATTTTTAAATATTTAATATTTATAACCCACGTAAAATAATTTTATCTACTCCTACATTGACGAGCTGTAACTTTATGGCGTTTTATTGACGGGCTGAAGTTAACAACAGTGGCTTTTCGACATTTTACGTCACGGGCTGAAGTTAGCTTTATTACAAATTGGGAAAAAGTGAGCTTAAATTCGGGTGACAGTTGACAGATGTCAAAATTTTAACAAAAAAATTGGCAACTCGTTTATAAACTTCTCTAGACACTCGTTTTTATTAAAAACTCGCTCGCAAGCTTCGCTCGTGCTTAATTAAACTCGTAACTAAAATGGCGTTTATAAAACTTGATACATAATATACTATTATAGCCAGAAGACCCTCGGAGAGGAAAATTTTTCCTATTAGGTAGTTTAAAAAATAAAATTATTACTATTAGGTAGTTTAAAAAATAAAAACCACATTCATTTAATCAAACATTGTAACGTGATGTGTAACATTACAGTTACATAACCTGATGGTTGCAAATAGGTTCCTATTTCCCGCTTATTAAAGTAACATTGTTACATAACAATGTTACGTTGTCGTTACATAAATGCATTATAATTTTAATGTTGTTGTTATGTAACTTTTTAATGGATTACAATGTATATTGCCGTTATAAAAGAAAAAAACATAACGTTCGACACTGTAACGTAACATTAACCAAAATGTTATGCAACAATCGTGATATGTAACATTACAGTTACATACATAACCTGATGGTTGCAAATAGGTTCCTATTTCCCGCTTTTGAAGTAACATTGTTACATAACTATGTTACGTTATCGTTACATAAATGCATTATTATTTTTATGTTGTTATGTAACTTTTTAATGGATTACAATATTACATTGCTGTTATAAAATTGAAACAGAACTTTCGATACTGAAACGTTACAGTACGTACGTAACTTTACCGTTAACGTTAACCCAATAATTGATGGTATAAAAACATCTTATACAGAATCCTGTATAAAATGATTTTATACCATGCTGATATCAATTATTGGGTGTTAACAGATTTTTACATTTTGGGAGAGGATGTATAATAATACTGTATCTACTTCTATTGCATAATATTGTTTTTTTTGTGAATACTGATATACATTATAAATTTCCTGCCTAACAACGGAAATAATGAACTGTCATGTGTAACGTTACAGTTACATAACCTGATGGTTGCAAATAGGTTCCTATTTCCCACTCATAGGAGTAACATTGTTACATAACAATGTTACATTGCCGTTATGAAAATGATACATAACTGTTACGTAACATTAACTAAAATGTTATGTAACGATTGTAATGTGTAACATTACAGTTACATAACCTGATGATTGCAAATAGGTTCCTATTTCCCACTGATAGGAGTACCATTGTTACATAACAATTGCCGTTGCCGTTATAAAAATTATACATAACTGTTACGTAACATTAACCAAAATGATATGTAACGATTGTAATGTGTAACATTACAGTTACATAACCTGATGATTGCAAATAGGTTCCTATTTCCCACTGAAAGGAGTAACATTATTACATAACAATTGCCGTTGCCGTTATGAAAATGATACATATTATTGCCGTTGCCGTTATGAAAATGATACATAACTGTTACGTAACATTAACCAAAATGTTATGTAACGATCGTAATATTACAGTTACTTAACCTGTTGCAATTAGGTAACAATGTTACGTTGCCGTTACATTTTCAAATCGAACTTATGTAATATAAGATGGCCTTTACGGTTATGTAACATTGTTACGTTGCAACGTTCTTATGCTCGACATAAGGAAGTCCCGTCAGTTGAACGCTAAAGCGTATCAAATGATACATAATATCGTATTCTGACTTTCCCATAATCAGGCAGACTGTTTGAGGTCCAATGACAAATGGACATGGTGCGCTGTCTTAACTTCGTTTATATACCTAATCAAGGTGGTAACACGAGCGAGATGTAAATGATGTGTATAAGTATAACTTTGATACGTAACATAAATGTAACTGTTACGTAACAAACATTGCATATTGGTAATTTTGTTATATTACAATAGTTTCACAATGTTACGTTGCTGTTATATTGCATATTGGTAATTTTGTTATATTACAATAGTTTTACAATGTTACGTTGCTGTTATATTGGTTATTGGTAATTTTGTTACTTTACAATAGTTTCACAATGTTACATTGTTGTTAAATTGCTTATTGGTAATTTTGTTACATTACAAGTATCACAATGTTACGTTATTGTTATATTGCATATTAGGTAACTGTTGCGTTGCATTTTAGTAACATCGTTAAATTGCAATGTTACTCCTATGTTACATAACGGCAATACTGTGTTACGTTAAATGCTGGGTCATTTTAATATTTAAACCAATCGGGTTTTATTATTATAATAACATTTAAAATTGGCAAAAAGTGAGGTTAATAATTTGACAGATGTCAGATTTTATTAAATTATTTTTAAAATTCATTTAATTATCTACTTATTGGGGTATATAAAGCATAGTATTACACTCGAGATTATGCGAATTAATTATACACTCGGATGACTTAAGTCTCTCTTTGCTGACAGAAAAACAATTAAACGTCGGGTTTTCTAAATATTCACAAAAATAACATATTTTAAAAGACAATTTAATTTGGAACAAAAAATGAATATTGCATAACTACCCTAAATTTAAAAATAAACAATTAGTATGCTCTTTAACTTTTTGATTGTAATTAAAATAAATTAATAATTTAGTTATTTCCAGAACCAGGGTAAAGTTTAAGTTTTTATTAATTGTTTATTTTTAAGTTTAAATTGTCTTTTAAAATATTTAAAAATATGCACCATGTCCCATTAAATAAATTGTTATTTTTGTAAATATTTCGGTAAAGCCATATTCAATTGTTTTTCTGTTTTCACTAATTAAATCAGACGAAAAAATGCCAATTTGCTAATTTAACCGACTTAGTAGTTCAAATAATAACAGAGTTACTAATAATCACCTAATTAACATAAATTGCCTTTGCTTACTGCGTTTATTTAATTTATTTTACTTGGCAACACCGCCAGGACGCCGAGAAGTTGGAAAATAAAATTATTTGAATATCATGGACGCTAAGAAGAGCTATAATGAACAGACGCTAAGAAAATAGTACGATGAAAAATATACGCTAGGACGCTCATAAGTAGTCGAAATGAAAAGACGCCTCGATGATAGTGTGATGTATATATATATATATATATATATATATATATATATATATATATATATGTGCACGCCTATCTTATTCGGCTCCATACGTTCGAAGGAGACCTGGCCTCCACCAGAAGGAATAGGAATTTACGAGTTTTTTTTATAGAAATAAATTAATAAAGTCTTTCTTTATATGAGCAACCTGAGAGGGGAAAACTTTTCTTAAAAATAAAGAAAGAATTTTTATACACATTTTTGATAAGGCTTAAGATGAAGTGGCCTCCACACAGTAGACAATCTTTTTGCCTCCTGTGAATATATTTCCAGAGGTGCCTCGGTTGAACTTGCCTCCAGCGACGTTGCCGCACTGACCCTCACATGTATTTATATTATTTTTCATTTTAAGCCTTTTTATGTATTTCGATGATTGCGTTTATCGGTTAATTGGACTCCTTCAAAATATATTTATTTCATTAAATGTATAAATACATTTATAATTTAACATTTAAGGTATGGATTGGTTTCTTTTAAGTGGTAATTTGGATGTACACATTTAATTGACTTTTAAATATAAATTATATAATATATTTAGATATAAATGGTAGGTATATCTATAGATACATCATTTTTGTTCTTTAAAAAGGGTTTTTAAACAAATATTATAAATTCACAAAAAATTGAAATTTTTGTGTACCTACTTATCTATCGTTTGCTTTGGAAAAAATTAATAATTTTTCAAAATCTACAACTACAAAATTTTCTTTTTGCTTTAAACTAAACGATCAGAGGTAAAAACATGTTTTAAGAATGTAATGTAGTTTAAACATTTTGCTATAAATGAAGTTTTAAGTAGATAATTAAAATAGTGCGTAATAATTGTAATAAAAACCAAATTAGAAAAAAGCACTAACAGCACCTTTAATTTAAATTTAAAAATAACTACGGCATTATATGTTTTTGCGTTAATTTTAATAAAACAAAAGTGTATTATGTTATTCAGTAAATGCAAGAACCATGCCTTGCAATAAAAATAATTGTAATAAATAAAATTTTAGTAAATTAAATTTAATAAATAATTTGCATCAAGGTAAAAATAGTACCCATTGATAATAAGCTAATAAGATATTATAAATAGAAACATGGTTTATTAGCTTTTTAATATGGATTCTATAAATTGTCTGAATTATTCAAAACATGAACTATCCCTGCTGAAAAAGACGGGTAATATCGGATGATTGCGGATAAAAAACCAAGCTAGTTTTATGTCCATTTATATCTGTTTTCATCCGACATATCTGATTTTACCCGGCATGTCGGTTTTTATCTGCAATTGCGGGTATAAATATTATCCGCGAACGTCGGGTTTTATCTGTTTAGTTCTATGTCTGCTTTCATCTGGTTTCATCCGCAAATACCTGTATAAGGGTTTATATCTGCATTCACCCGGTTTTATCTGATTTTATCAAGGTAAAAATAGTACCCATTGATAATAAGCTAATAAGATATTATAAATAGAAACATGGTTTATTAGCTTATTAATATGGATTCTATAAATTGTCTGAATTATTCAAAACATGAACTATCCCTGCTGAAAAAGACGGGTAATATCGGATGATTGCGGATAAAAAACCAAGCTAGTTTTATGTCCATTTATATCTGTTTTCATCCGACATATCTGATTTTACCCGGCATGTCGGTTTTTATCTGCAATTGCGGGTATAAATATTATCCGCGAACGTCGGGTTTTATCTGTTTAGTTCTATGTCTGCTTTCATCTGGTTTCATCCGCAAATACCTGTATAAGGGTTTATATCTGCATTCACCCGGTTTTATCTGATTTTATCAGCAAACGTCTGCTTTATCCGATTGCACCTGCAAACATCTGCTTTTATACGTGAAGATCTACTTTCATCCGCGAACATCTATTTTAATCCACAAACATCTGATTTCATCCGCAAACATCTACTTTAGTCCGCAAAAGTCTGCTTCATCCGATTTCACCTGCAAACATCTGCTTATATCCACAAACATCTGTTTTAATCCGCAAACATCTAATTTAGTCCACAAAACTCTAATTCATCCGATTTCACCTGCAAACATCTGCTTTTATCCGCGAAGATCTGCTTTTATCTGTGAACGTCTGCTTTAATTCGCAAACTTTTGCTTTTACCCGCAAACATCTGCATTTATCCACGAACGCCTGCTTTCATCCGCGAACATCTGCTTTTATCCGCAAACATCTCATTTTATCCGCGAACATCTGCTTTTATCCGCGAACATCTGCGTTCATACGGTTTCACCCGCAATCATGCTTTTATCTGCAAACATCTGATATTATCCGCAAACATCTGCTTTTATCGGCAAAGATCTGCTTTTATCCGCAAACATCTTATTTTATAGGCAAACATCTGCTTATATCCGCAAAACTCTGATTCATCCGATTTTACCTGCAAACATCTGCTTTTATCCGCGAAGATTTGCTTTTATCTGTGAACGTCTGCTTTAATCCGCAAACTTCTGCTTTTATCCGCAAACATCTGCATTTATCCGCGAACGCCTCCTTTAATCCGCAAACATCTGTTTTAATCTCCAAACATCTGCTTTTATCCGCAAACATCTATTTTAATCTGCAAACATCTGCTTTTATCCGCAAACATCTGATTTTATCTGCAAACATCTGCTTTTATCCGCAAACATATTCTTTTATCGGCAAACATCTACTTTTATCCGCAAACATCTGATTTTAATCGCAAACATCTGCTTTTATCCGCAAACATCTGCTTTTATCCGCAAACATCTGATTTTATCCGCAAACATCTGCTTTTAATAGAGAAGAAAAAATATTAAACTCATTGCGTCTTGATCATTTAAATGAAGAAGAAAAAGATAAAATAATTAACGTTTGTTTACAATTTCCAGAATTATTTTATTTAGAAGGAGATAAACTCAGTTTTACGCATGAAATTAAACATTCTATTGTTGTAACAGATAATAAACCTATATTTACTAAATCGTACAGGTACCCTCAAATTTATAAAGAAGTAAAAAAGCAAATTTCAAAAATGTTAGATGAAGGAATTATAAAACAATTAATAAGCCCATATAATTCCCCAGTATGGGTCGTTCCTAAGAAAACAGATGCAAGTAATAAATTAAAATATCGCGTAGTAATTAAATTATTTTACTACACTAGATCTTGCTAGTGGTTTTCATCAAATTGAATTAAATCCTCAAGATACTACTAAAACTGCTTTTTCAATAGAAAATGGACATTATGAATACTTACGAATGCCTTTCGGATTAAAAAATGCTCCAGCTACTTTTCAACGCGTAATGGACAATATTTTAATTGGTTTACAAGGAGAACGTTGTTTAATTTATATGGACGATATAATAATTTATTCTGCTAGTTTAGACGAACATATAAATAGGTTAAAAGAAGTTTTTTCATGCTTAAACAAATCAAATCTAAAAATTCAACCAGATAAATGTGAATTTTTAAGGAAAGAAGTAATTTATTTAGGACATTTAATCACAGAACATGGTATAAAACCAAACCCTGAAAAAATTAGAGCGGTTCAAAATTTTCCAATTCCTAAAAATCAAAAAGATATAAAATCATTCCTAGGTATGGCAGGCTTCTATAGAAGATTTATTGAAAATTTCGCACAAATTGTTAAACCTCTTACAGTATTATTAAAAAAAGATATTCCATTTAATTTAAATGAAAAATGTTTAGAATCATTTAATTTATTAAAAGAAAAGTTAATTAACTACCCAATTTTACAATATCCTAATTTTGAAGAACAATTTACAATAACTACGGATGCTAGTAACAAAATTTTAACGGAAAAGATTTACCCATTAGTTATGTTTCGAGAACATTATCAAAAACAGAATCAATGTATTCTACTATTGAAAAGGAATGTTTAGCTATTCTTTACGCAGTAAATCAATTTAGACCTTATATTTATGGTAGAGAATTTATAATTTGTACAGACCATCGTCCCTTGACGTGGTTATTCTCAGTAAAAGATCCAGGCTCAAAATTAGTAAGATGGAGATTAAAATTAGAGGAATATAATTATAAAATAATCCACAAACCAGGTAAACAAAATAAAATAGCTGACGCACTTTCAAGAGTAAAATTAAACTATTTAGATGAATTAAAACAAGTAAAACTCTTTCATAATAAATATAAAAATTTAGAATTAAATAAAGTATATACAGAAACGGCAATTGCAGGTCCTTCTAATTCTAATGATGATGAAGAAAATAATTTAAATACAGAAGATGTAGATAACGATGAAGTTTTAAATTCTTATAATAGATTTAGAAACGCAATACAAGTTAGGTCCTTAATAGATTTTAATAAATGTAATATGTCAAATGAAGAATTATATTAGATATTTTAGTATTCATGAAAAAAGGTGAACTCACAAATAAACAATTACAAATTCTTGAAGACTTTCATGAAGATAATATTGAAATCTCTGGTACAATAATTAATGTTATAAATAGCGCATGCATTAAAAATAGAAAATACTATATCATCACTTTACCTTTCGGAAATGAAACGGAACAATATGCATTTGAAATTTTATTTGAAAATAAAAACATTTTATTAGAACAAACTAATAACGTATTTTATTTAGAAGATTATAATAATTTACCTATTTTAGAAATGTTAAGTTTTATATTTGCGGAAGATGAACATATACAATTTATTACGTGTGATAAAAATATTACAACTCCCGACGAAAATCAAAGAGAAATAATTATTGATCAATATCATGTAGGAAAACAAAATTTACATAGAGGAATAAATGAGACAGTTAATAGAATTAAAAACAAATTCAATTGGATAGGTTTAAATAAAGACGTTGAAAAATATATTCGAAAATGCGAAACATGTCAAAAAGTTAAAGCTTGTAGAAAAAATCTAACAAACCCTTTAGTAATTACTGAAACACCAAAAGCCCCTTTTGAAAGAATAAATGTAGATATTTTAGAAATTCCAAATAAAAATTATGTTCTTACAATTCGAGATGAATTAACTAAATTCACAAAAGCATATCCAATACAAGACAAATCAAGTAAATCAGTTGTTAATACTTTACTATTATATTTCCAACATTATGGAACCCCTTTAAGAATCCATGCGGATCATGGAAGAGAATTTGATAATTATTTACTTAAAGACTTATGCACATTGTATGACATAAAATTAACATTTTCATGTACAGCTCATCCACAAAGTAACGGAAGTTTAGAACGATTTCATAGTACATTATTAGAAATGATTAGAGCTACAGTAACAGATAATCCAAACGATCATCCCCTTAGTGTTTTGCCTTATAAGGCATATAGCATATATGCTATAATATGTTATAGCATATATGCTATAATATGTTATAATAACTCAATTAATAAAACTCATGGTTTTTCACCATACGAGTTAGTTTTTGGTCATACTAATGCTAGAAATAATGAAATAATATATAACGAAGAATTAATAACAATGTATGTTAGAGATTTAAATAACAAAATTTCTTATTATTATAAAATCGCAAGAGAAAAAACTAAAGCTGCAAAGGAAAAGTCAAAAATACGTTTTGATAATGTAGAAGCTAATGTTAATAAAACTCAATATGAAATTGGAGACATAGTATTTATTAAAGAAACACAAATAGCAAATAAATTAGCAAATAAAGCTATTGGACCTTTTGAGAAAATTGAAATTTTAAGAAATAACGCGTTCAAACTTAAAAATTTGTTAAATGATAATATTATTGTAATTAATTCAGATTTAATTACTTCAAAAATAAACTTATTTAAATTTTTCTCTCTTTGTAGATGAATCTTATCAACCTCATAGAAATTTTTATCCTTATCATAAAAGTAGGTGTAATTAATACTCATGGATCGAATTTATTAAAAGAAAACGATATATTAACTACAACAGATCTGTTGAATACAACTATTAATCAGAAATTATTGGAAATACGTGTCAAACTTGGGCCGAAACATTTTTCTTGCAGACAACGCGTTTCTTTAGGTTTACTAAGAAACTTTGGTTATCTGGGAAGCGGTACAAGTATAAATATTATTTCTTTCGTTGACTATACTTTGACAGATACATAACCTGAAAAGCCTTAAATGACAAATTTTTAAAAGACTGCGTTCCTTACGCAGTCCCGTGGTGGGACTTTGAGGTGTGGAGCATAGTACTTACGTATTTACACAATCCGGCTTAGACAAAACGTCGTTACTGTCATCGCGCATGGGAGGGATTCAAATTTCAAGTCCGGTAGAATCGTCAACTCCGGGTAAAATCGGGCCACCACCACTGAATGGACCAATAAGGGCCGCGCTTGTTTTGATTTGGTCCTAAAAAAAGTAACTACATATATTATTTTTGATTCAGCGCTTGATTGTTCAAAAAGCTACCAAAAGCACTTTTTTCATGATTTTTCAAATTTATGTAGAGTATGGAAATTTTTTTCCAAAAAAACAACAGCAAATTCTTGTAGAACATTTATTCATTGGTGGTCAGAACATTCCGTGGACCAAAAAAGAAAGCAAAAAAATCGATTTTTTTTATTACGGTATTTGTTAGAATTGAGCGTTGCACGTTTATCATCTAAAAATCTCAAAACTATAAACTTCAAGCTTCAAATTGCTTTTTTTACGACTCCAATACGACCATTTTTAACAAAGATACAGCTATCCGAAAAATCGCAAAAACAATTTTTTATCCTTTAATTTTTTGTATTAGTGTAGAAGTCTTACAGTACTATTGGTTTTTAATGTGGAAACTACCAAATAATAAGAAATCAGATTTTTTTAGTCTTGGTCAAAATTTTCAATAATGAAAAATGTAATATATTCTACATTTTACTCAAAATTTTATTTTGAAAAAAAAATAAAAAAACCGTTTTTTTTCTAGGTTTTTTTCATGTTTTTTTTCACATCTGAAAAAAAACCGTTTTTTTTACATCTCTAGACAATAAACGATCGAAATTAAAGACCGATGACTTAAATAAAGTTGGAAAAACTCACCAGTTTAAAAGATTAAAGGACGCCATGCCGGTGTGGGTTTGCAAAAATTGTAAAACTAAAGGCTTCTAGAGTTCGCGCCAACGTTGAAACCCATAAACGTACTTTTATAGATCCTTATACCCAAAATTATTGGCATCTTCACTGGATTTTTAACATAGAAACTTTAACCTTAAAACTGATTCAAAACGACACACCGCTTCTACCGGCATTCGAAAGAAGAAGGAAGAAGACGGAAATCCGTAATCAGAAAATGACATTTACAACATGCATACCACAATCCACACAACAAGTGTGGATTGTGTGGATTGTGATGCATACCACAATCCATTGTGTGGATTGTGATGCATACTATGGTTTCTAACCTACCTACCAAACGATTATTTACATTTCTGAAATTACAAGGAATTTCTTTCTATTTTTATACCCATATAGGGCGAATAATTTTCGCTATAGGGAAAAAACTACTATTCGCAAAAATACATAAAATATTTAATATTTCAATAAAATATCTATATTTTCAAATTAATTTAAAAAAGTAAGTACCTACAATATAGAAAAGTAAAAAATGTAACTAGCATCTGTTTCTTATTTATAAATTAAAAGTATATATAATAAATACCTTTCCCAAATAATTTTTGAGAACGCTACCTTGAAAAGATATCGTGACGTCACGATGTTATAACAGATTTGTCAAGAATTACCAACGAATCCAACATCTGTTTCTAGGTGATGTTCAATATTCTTTAAAGTACCTATTTAAATTGTTTAAATATTATAGAAAAGTACATACCAAAGGTCCGAATTTTAAAAATAATGTTATGAACTAAAATACGCTGGTATTGATTTTATAATAAGTAAAGATGTAAAACTGTCAAAGAATTTGGTTATGTTCGGATTACTTTATTTTTGCAAATACTTCTTTCGTTAAACTTGACACGCCTATTATACCTACAAATATACCATATATATATTATAACATCGAGTTCGGTCTTCGAACTTGTTGAGCGCGCATCCCTTATGAAACAGTGTAAAATATATCTGACTTTACGGCCCAGAAGAGGCAAGATTAATTAGATTGATAATAATCCTCGAATTTTCACACGTGCATGTTGAACGCGAACAAATCATTGAATGATTTTTTAATGAAATCATCAATAGACCTATTCCATAAAACGGACTTTTGGATAGCGCGTGCGTGAAAAGGCACCTCGTCCTTTTTTTAATAAAAGAGAAAGAGATACCAGTCTTCTTCAGGCACGCGCTATCCAAAAGTCTGTTAGGTCTATTCCAATTATAAAATTATTTTATTCCATATTGCAACATGGTCGAACATTTTCATATCCTTAAATAATAGTAATTAATAAAACAAAATTAACTTAAAATTGACAATTATTAAACCAATGTACTTGAATACCATTTTGCATTTTTAAGAACTTAGTTTTATTTAAATTTCATATACCTTCATAAAAATTTCATAAAACCTTTTTTAGTCAAAGCGGTTTTATTTCATATTTTTAACTCATAACTTTTAAATTTTCTATATTAATTTCTTTCTTCTTTTTTGTTTTTGTGTTCGATGGATCCTGGTTTAAGAGCATCCTTTGGATTTTCATACACATTATGACTATAACTACTTAGGCTAGACTTAATATTTCTGAAGATTTTTTATTTTTCTTGCTGGTATAATTATGTTGACATTATTATAAAAGTGCAAACTTCTTGTTTTAGAAAGACAATTTTCTATGAATGTGAAAATTTTACGATATGTTAACGCTACGACACTTTTAAGCCCGCTAAAGGTGGGAGAAACCAAGCAAACTGTTGATCAACACCTTTAACGTAAAGGTTCTCGTTACCGGGCTGTTGTGCAGCGGGCTTTAGACCTAATGTTAAAAGGCTTATAAAAGTTTTATCCAAAATAAAAACAGTATGTTTAAATTCCAATGTGCTTAGTGCTTAGTATATAAATAGTTTTAATAAGCGAAAAAATAATAAAATACACTAAACAAATATTAATAGGGTTGCCAACATAAAATGGGTATTTTTTATTTTTCCAACTATCTATAAAATAAAACAAATTTTATTTAAAAAGCTATTAATTAATTTGTATTAACTAATTATATATAACATATGTATATGTGTAGGTATACACTAGGGTGTTTCAAAATATGGCAATATTTTTCTTTTTTCAAATTCATGTGAAATTCTCGTCACTTATGCAAAAAAAAATCTGTTAAAATTTGAGCTCTTAATATTAATTTTAAAAGGACCATCATCAAATTTAAAGTTTTCCCATTGATTAAACATGGAAAAATAATTTTTTAAAGTTTATTTCGCCTGCATGCTATGTAGGCGTATGTATAATTTAAGCAAGGATAGTTGGTAATGTTGCTATGGGTCTTTATTAAACTGAAAAAAAATACCATATACCTACATTGATAATGGTATTCTCTTTAAAAATATTGCTTTCATCGAAAGAAAATCGGATATTTTTAAAATTTAAAGTGATACAGCATGATGCATTTTTTCCAGATTTAAATAAAATGTACCCTATTTGTAGCTCTATTTATCTACTTTATTGTGTTAAAATTTTAATGAAATATCGAAAAAATGGTTTTTTAGTCTACATCGCAAAAACAAGATCTGATTGAGCAAAATGATGTTCATTTTTGGATTCAGCGTACCTAAATTACCATTAAAAAGTTGTTGGTTGCCATGCACCATAAACTTTAAAAATTATTTTCAGTAGGTAGGTATTTCAAAACTGTTTTGAAGCGAAGTATAAAATTTTATTTGCATTTAAAAGCTGGATCATAAAATTAAGAATATCATAAAAGTTAAGCTATTTTAGCTTAAATTCTGCGATTAATTAAGTGCACTGAAGAATCTTGGTACGTTATTTATAATATTTTATTATTTAATGTTATTTTCCTGCAAAATTGTCCCTACGTTTTTCCTACAGTGAATATTATAATAACATATTATGCAGAATAATAAAAATAGGATTTTAGACACTTATAACTTTTGACTGTAGGTATTAACAAAAAATTGTTTAAAACAAATTTGTGCAGCATTAAAAGATCTTCAAAATTGCTAATAAACATTTTCTTCTACGATTAGTACTTTAGCCGCTAAATGTAAAAATATAATTTTTTTTTAGAATATATACGTTTCAACGTTAATAAAAAAGAAAGAGTTGAATCTACAAACTGGACTCTGTAAGATTTTTTGTAGATAATTTAATGCTTAAAAAGGGCCAGTGATTGTTTATCAAAAAAAAAAATTCTACGTAGCATGCAGGCGAAATAAATCTTAAAAAACTATTTTTCCATGTTAAATCAATGGGACAACTTTAAATTCGATGATGGACCTTTTAAAATTAATATTAAGAGCTCAAATTTTGACAGAATTTTTTTTTTAGTTTAAGTGACGAGAATTTTACATGAATTTGAAAAAAGAAAAATATTACCTTATTTTGAAACACCCTAGTATACACATGTTTTGAATAAAAAATGGAATTTATTTAATTTAAATTCATTAAATTAAATAAACTGTTGCCTACTTCAAGGTTTTGGTGGGACAATTTAAGTTAAACGGCCATGCCGCTTAAGTAGGGTTAATTGTGTGTACCTGATTATTAGCCTTGCTGCATGCCGGACGCAGGGTTAATAGATTTTATTCACGACAAGTCGCCGACCTGCGGCGCTAAAATACACATGTGTTTAAAATTTTCAAATAATTATGGTTTTGGTAAAAATTTTAAAAATCACATACCTAGGTATTTAAATTTAAAAATAAATTCTGCCCTTTAATACCTTTAAAATAAGCGGCACTGACGTCTTTAATATTTACAAGATATGAGCGATTTTTAAAACCACACCTTGGCGGTACAGCTGGGTTATTCCGAAACGGTTTGATATTTCGCAAAACTGTTCAAGGAGTAAATTTTTCTCTGAGAAAGTCTTACTTTCTCTTAAAAAGTCTGAATAATACTTATTAAGTCGGAAAAAGTCAGAATAAGACTTATTAAGTCGGAAAAACTCTGAATAAGTCTTATTAAGTCAGACTAATAGCAAGATTTGGGAGTCTTCTGGAAGAGTTAATAAGAGTAGAGAAATGGTAGGTACCTATGGCGATAAAAATAAATATCCGAAATAATTCATAGAGGTTGTATTTGGTTATCGTAAAATAAAACACATAGAAAAGTATTTATTAACATTTTTGCTGTTGTTATAAGCCAAGTTTATTGCATAATTACCTATATAATAACATAGGTAAGATGTAATAATTATCGATGTGGCTCCCGTCCCGAGGCGGGACTTAACTTCGATCCCGACAGACGTCACACACTGTAAATCCGTTTTTATTCCTCGAGCTTTTATAATTGGTGTCAAGCTGGATGGCTTAGATGGTAGGGCGGTCGCTTAGCATGCGAGAGGTACCGGGTTCGATTCTACTAGAAGTTGTCAAACTTTTTTTATTTTTTTTATTTTATAAATTTGTTGTTTCTTTGTTAAAAAGTGTTTTATTTTTATAGTAACATAAATTTGCCCATTTTAGTTGGGTTTTTTGCTCAATGGGGCGGGGGGGGCCCAATGGGGCGGGGTCGGTTGGGTTGTGTTGTTGAGTTTGGGTTGGTTTGTTTTTATGACGTAACTAACGTGCCCTTAACATGTATACAGGCACAATTTATTATTATTTTATTATAACATAACAAATCTTAAAATTATGACGTCAATCGGGACTGAACTTAAGTCCCGCCTCGGGACGGGAGCCACAGCGAATAATTATATCAATTATAATTTTATACATACGATGCGCTTGACATGCATGCTTTCATTGTTTCCACCATAGAAAAAGGAGTTAATATCATGTCTATAGACATGATATTTTCGATAGACTCATAAGACAAATATGGTTGATCTTCGTGTTTACGTACAGTGTTGCCATAAACGTTCCTGACCATAAATTACAAAATACTAAAATAATAATAAAAATATAACAGGATAGAATAAAATAATTGTGCATATTTAGTAAATATACAATATTATTTACTGAAAATTTCTTTTGTTATTATTTTGATCGAAATTTGCAAATCACCCGATTTCACCCGCAAATATTACGAAAATACCAGATTTTCGAGTAAAATACTTGCAAACGGCAACACTGTGTCCCACTGACAGGTCAGCTGTGCTCTAATTGGTCAGCTAGCTGAGCTGGTCTCTCGATATAGTGTTCGCGATAGTGGGAAAAAATCAATATCGATAGTTTCGATGTTGATAGTTTCAAATATCGAAATTATCGATAGTTTATCGATAGTCTTGAGGTTGAGGTTATATTATGTTATTTTCTTCTGAGATTTATGGCCGTTTCATAGAAATGGAAGGATAGCGATGTTTTTTTATGCAGTCGTGCACACCGAGTGTATTTTCTGCCTGTTTTAAAAGTATGGCCTGAAAAAGGATAAGAAGTGTTTGCTTTGCTCGGTAACAGTGTGCTGCAAGGGAGGAACAAAACATAACCGTGAAATATCGATAGTCGCAGTGGCAACTATCGATACTTTCGATAGTGCTGTACGATTGTCTAACATCGATACTATCGATAAATTATCGATAATATCAACAACCCTATCTCGATATTACTCCTAGAAGATTTGTTTGTAACAATGTTTAGATAGGTAAATATTTGCGTGTATCAAAAGAAACTATTAAAATAAAACGTACAGTGCACAGAAAAAATAGACTTGCCTTAGGGAGAAAATGATACGGCCGGGCGGGTGCCTGAACGGGTGCCTGTTTTCCAGTTCGCATCATTCATATTTGAGCAGTTGACCTGACCTGATATACTATTTATGCAAAATTCTTTGAACATTATGGGTAAATGTGTTGTCAAAGTGTGTCCTAGTCGTAGTGAAACTAGTTCCAGCCAATTCCAACCAATTTTCTTTTTCCAGTAAGTAGTAATTACGAGATAAATTTTAAGCGATTTAATTAATTTTGCATGTCAATACCTTGCGTGCGCACACATATGTTATGTTGTTCTCTCCTTTGCACAGAGCCGTACTTCGTTCATTCTGGAGCGTAAAACTAGATGAATTTCTTTGATAATCCACTAGGTATATTTTAAATTAAATATAATATTAAAATAATACTTTTTTCACTTTTAGTGGAAATTTATTCCATTTGGAGTTATTTATTCTGACTTTTTAGCGAAATTGGTCGGTTTTGTTCAGTTTTTTATTTTAAAATTTTCAGAATTTTAATTTTTTTTTATTTTAAGAGCTTAATTTGCCTTTTTTATTAGAAAATTTATAATTTATTCTATTTTTTTTATTTTTTTTATTAAGGATTACATTAAAATTTGTTTAAATACATAATTTATTTAATTATTATTACGTTTTTTCGTGTTTAAAATCTGTCACGAATTTTTTTACCCTGAAAAAAGATCAATTAAAAAAAATATAGCAGATTAGCAGGTTTTTGGGCTCATTTTACTAAAAAATCAACTTTGACGCATATGGCTGTGGGTACGTTAGGTACTAAGAGAAGTAAATAAAAGCACGACCGTATTTATAAAAACTTTAACTGATTTATTTAAAAATAAAGATACTAAAAATTATTGTAACAAAGATGTTGTCGCGGAGAGGTCAAAAACCGATCTGTCCCTTTTACAAAGTTCAAAAAGGGAAAGTAGGTAGTTTTGGGATTCTACAAAAATAGCAAGGCACTTGACTTCTCTGTTGAATAAGAACCGGGGAGTCAAGTGTCGAGGTCCAGGTATAAAAAGAAATGACATTATGTATATCTTGCTACATACAACTTAAAAACCTTAAATAATATTTGAATTTACAAAATGAAGCGAATAAAAATAAATATAAAGAGTATAAGTATAAAGAGTTTAAGTATAAAGAGTATAAAAACATTGAAATTATAAAATAATTGTAGAAATATTAAAGGTGTATCACCACATCACCCCCCTACCAGTGATCAGAGTATGATCACGTGAAGGTGAGGTGAGGAATATTACGTAAATGTCCCTTGCCAACGATTTGGAAAACGCACGTGTCTTCCCGCTCTTGTAATGGTTGGCGCCGGTTGGTCTTGATTTTCGGGTCTTTTACTACAGGGCAATGTTGTCGGTTCCTCATTTATTTTCGATGCAACGGCCGGCGGGTGGTCTTCGGCTGCGAAGTAGGCTGGTTTTAATCGGTCAATGGAAATTTTTGTGTTTCCTTTTCGTAGTTGCACCGTAAACGTCTTATCGTTTCTCGCTACAACTTTGAAGGGTCCGTCATAAACTTGTTGTAGTTTTCCTTGCTGAGCGCCATGTCTAACGAACACGTGGGAAGTTGATTTCAGGTCTTTGAAAACGAAAGTACGTTGTTTTCCGTGGCTTGTGTTGCTAACAGGACGCAGGGCCCGGAAATGCTGTTTTATTTGTTTGGCGTACGTTTCTGGTTCTAAATCGTCGTTTGTTGCTTGCGCTACCAAGAATTCTCCAGGAAGTCGAAGTGTTTCGCCATAAACGAGGTCTGCAGAAGTTGCTGATAAGTCCTCTCGCCAAGCCGCTCTAATACCTAGCAGGACTGCTGGCAGGATTTCGACCCAATTTTCTCCATCGTGGCATTTAAACGCTGCTTTTAACTGCCGGTGAAATCGTTCCACTAAACCATTGGAACATGGGTGAAAAGCAGTTGTGCGTAGATGTGTAGCACCAATTAAATTGCTGAGTCGGTTAAACAATTGCGACTCGAACTGGCGTCCCTGGTCCGTAGTGATTCGTAACGGTACACCAAAACGTGCGACCCACCCTTCGAGAAATGACCTGGCAACCGTGTCGGCCTCGATGTTTTCTAACGGTATCGCTTCTGGCCAGCGTGTAAAACGATCGACGCACGTTAGCAGGTACCTGAAGTTTCTACAAAAGGGCAGTGGTCCAACCAAATCGATATGAATGTGTTCAAACCGACTAGAGGGCGGAGCAAACGAACCCCTAGGAGCTGACACATGTCTCGAGATTTTTGATCGCTGGCACTCTAGGCAAGCGCGTGCCCATCTCCTGCAGTCCGATTTTATTGAAGGCCATACGTAGCGCTGCGTGATTAATTTCGTGGAAGCATTTATTCCTGAATGCGCCAAGCTGTGCAGGGAATCAAAAACCATTTTTCTGTATGCTGGCGGAACCAAAGGACGTGCTGTCGGCGTCGATAAATCGCAAAACACGTTGACATCTGTGCCCGGCAATTGAACCTTTTTTAGCTGCAAGCCAGTCTCCGAACGCAGGTACTTTTGTAGGTCAGTGTCATCTTCCTGTGCTTTCGCAAGTGCGTGAAAATCGATCGCCCTTGCGAGTTCCTCGACCCTTGAGAGGGCATCTGCGACTACATTGTCTTTTCCGGAAATGTGACGTATGTCTGTAGTGAACTGACCGATAAAGTCTAGGTACCGAAATTGTCGGGGAGAGCATTTCTCCGGTTTTTGGTTGAAAGCAAAAGTTATTGGCTTATGGTCTGTAAGTACCATGAATAACCTGCCCTCAACCATGTACCTAAAATGTTTTATCGCTAGGTAGATAGCCAAAAGTTCCCTATCATATGCGCCGTATTTTTGTTCTGCTGGGCTGAGCTTCTTTGAAAAGAAAGCGAGCGGCTGCCACTGACCACTGACTAGTTGTTGAAGGGCGGCCCCGGCGGAGTTGTCTGAAGCATCGGTGACGAGCGCCAGCGGCGCCTCGACGTCTGGGTGTGCCAATAGAGCTGCTTGCGCCAGGGCGTGTTTGCACGCTTCATATGCTTCTTCTGCGCTAGTACACCATTTTAACTTGGTATTTCCTTTAATGTTGCCTTTCAGAAGATCGTTGAGCGGGGCTTGGATTTTAGAGGCGCCAGGAATGAACCGTCTGTAAAAATTAATCATTCCCAAGAAACGTCGTAGCTGTTTCGCAGTGTCGGGTTTGGTGAATTTTTCGATTGCTTCGACTTTCTCCGGTAGAGGACGCGTTCCATCCTGCGAGACGCTGTAGCCGAGAAATTTTACTTCACTAGAACCGAAAACGCATTTGGACGGGTTAATTACAACACCGTACTCTCTGAGGCGAGTAAACAGGGTTCTGAGGTGTTCGACGTGTTCGTTTTCCGAACTAGAGGCCACTAAAATATCGTCTATATACACATAACAAAAATCGAGCCCGCGTAGAACTTCATCTATAAAACGTTGAAATGTCTGTGCCGCATTTCTAAGTCCGAATGTCATGAAAGGAAATTCATACAACCCAAACGGAGTTGTAATCGCGGTTTTCGGGATATCGTCTATTGCTACCGGAACTTGATTATACGCCCGCACCAAATCTATCGTCGAAAATATCCGCTTTCGACTAAGAGATTGCGCGAAATCTTCAATGTGCGGAACGGGGTATCGATCCGGTAAAGTTCTTGCGTTTAAACCGCGATAATCTCCGCAAGGCCGCCACTCGAAATTTGATTTTTTTGGGACCAAATGTAGCGGTGAAGACCAGCTGCTCTCGGACGGCCGCGCGAGTCCGAGTTGGAGCATTGTTTTGAACTCCTTTTTCGCGATTTGAAGTTTATCCGGTGCTAAACGTCGCGGTTTGCAGGCGATCGGTGGTCCGGGCGTCGTGCGAATATGATGACAGGTAGAGTGTTTGACTGACGCAGGTATTCCGGCCGGCCTAGTTATTTCCGGGAAACACTCTAGGACGGCATGATACTTAGAATTTCCGCAAACTGATTTTATTTGCGGCGTTGCCACGGTGACGGATTTGCCGTTGGCAGTTAATGACGTAACATTGTCGATAAGACGCTGGTTGCGGATATCCACTAGGAGGTTAAAATGCTCGAGAAAGTCCACTCCTATGATAGGTTTTGTCACTTCGGCGATGACGAAACGCCACACGAACGAACGGCGCAAACCTAAATTTAAAGTCAGCGTCACAGAACCGTACGTTGAAATCACGGTGTTATTTGCTGCATAGAGTTCATAGGAGGATTTCGTAACATACCCTCGTATACGCGAACGCGGGTAAACACAGAGGTCAGCACCAGTGTCAACGAGAAATGTCACTTTTGTGTCGCGATCTGTCACAAATAGGCGGCGCGTGTTAAGGCAGAATTCGTTAGCCGCCATTAACGATTGCCCTGGTCGTTTTCCGAACTAAACGCGCACGGTTGATTGCACTTTCTTGCCTTGGCGCCGAATATAGAGTGGTACCAACACAAATTACTGTCTTTGCCCGCGCCTTGTTGCCGGCTTTTGCTTCGGGAGCGGGAACGTTGCCGATACCCGTTTGACCTGGACGGCCGGTGGTTTGTTGTCAAGGCAGCGATTTGCACAGAGAGTTGCTCCAGCAGGGCTCGCGTCGTTAAACCCCCATCGGCAGCCTCATGAACTTGCGGGCGAGCTGTGGTTTCAGCGACGGCGTCTGCGAGATCGGCGACTGACGTCAAGCTGGCGTTGGCTTGTGTAGCCAAAATGGCTTGCATGGAAATGGGTAACCGGCTTACCCATAATGACCTTACAATGTTGTCCGGTACAACCGAGCCTGCCAAGTTTTGGAGATGGCGTAAAAACTGCGACGGTTTCCTGTCGCCTATCTCCTCGTGCTCCAAGAGCCGCTTCGTTTTCTGCTCTTGGGATGAACTTAGCCGCTTGATAAGCTCATTTTTTAAATATGTGTATTTGTTGGTCTCTGGCGGTCGACTTAGCACATCACGCACTTCCATAGCGTACTTACAGTCAAGGTTCGCTGCTACGTAACTAAAACGAGTGTCCTCACTTACGATGCCGGAGATAATAAACTGATTCTCCACTTGAACGAACCATGTTTCAGGATCAGCAGCCCAGAATGGTGGGATTCGCACTGCAACCCTTTCTATGGCCTGTTGGCGGTTAGCATTGGCCTGGTCCTGATGTTGGTCTGGCATTTTAAAAAACCAAAGATAACGCGCGGTTGAATAGCGAGAACACACACAACACCGAAAACACAACGTACGTAATGCGACTACTCTCAAAAAATAGATCACGTCGGGGTCACCAAATTGTGGGTAAGTTAGGTACTAAGAGAAGTAAATAAAAGCACGACCGTATTTATAAAAACTTTAACTGATTTATTTAAAAATAAAGATACTAAAAATTATTGTAACAAAGATGTTGTCGCGGAGAGGTCAAAAACCGATCTGTCCCTTTTACAAAGTTCAAAAAGGGAAAGTAGGTAGTTTTGGGATTCTACAAAAATAGCAAGGCACTTGACTTCTCTGTTGAATAAGAACCGGGGAGTCAAGTGTCGAGGTCCAGGTATAAAAAGAAATGACATTATGTATATCTTGCTACATACAACTTAAAAACCTTAAATAATATTTGAATTTACAAAATGAAGCGAATAAAAATAAATATAAAGAGTATAAGTATAAAGAGTTTAAGTATAAAGAGTATAAAAACATTGAAATTATAAAATAATTGTAGAAATATTAAAGGTGTATCACCACATGGCAAAGACTAAAATATGCACATAGATTTTTTATAAAAATCAGTCAACTTTACAAAATGAGTATGACAACTAAAATAGTAGTCTTATATGGAATACGAAAAAAAAGTTTTAAAAACTACCAAAGTGTTATGTTTTAGTTTTCCTAAAAATCCAGTAAGGAAAGCGCAGTGGGTAAAAAACATCAATAGAGATCCAGAATGGATACCTGCCAGAGGCAGTCGCCTTTGCTCGTTACATTTTGACGAAAAATATATTATTCTTAATACAAGAGGTTATCGGCATTTAAGTCCTGACGCTATTCCAACAATAAATTTAACAAAACAAGTAAGTTAATAATTACGACTTAAATGTTTTTTTACCTTCGCCGTTTGTAGATGTTTCATGACAAATCAACTCAAACAATAGAGCTAATTTCTCCGTCACCATTTATTGTAGTAGAATCTTCTCTACCCACCACATCCCAATCTTTTGATGATTCTTTAAATTATAAAACCGAATTCTCCTCCCGGCCCTCAACTTCGCAATCATTTTACAGTAATTCAGAAAATCAATCGTTTTCACCCTGTGAATCCTCCCGGTCCTCAACTTCGCAATCATTTCACAGTAATCCAGAAAATCCAATATTTTCGCCTTGTGAAGATGATATTTTTACAATCAGTGACCTTGATTCTCCGAGGAAAAGAAAACTGAAACTCGAAATAAAACGTCTTAATTTTATATGTGAAAAACGTCGAAAAATTGTAAAGAAAACACATGAAAAAAATAGAAGACTAATGAAAAAAGTGGATAACCTTACTTCTTTGTTAAACGATCTGCAAAATAAAAATTTACTCAATAGTGACGAAAAACAATTATTAAGTTGTTTTGAAGATAGTTTGCCAATAAAAGAATTAATTTCAAGAAAAATGTCAAAGTCAAACAAACAATCACTTCCTAAAAAGTATTCTCCAGCTCTCCGTTCTTTTGCATTAACTCTACACTATTATTCCCCAAGAGCGTATGAATATGTACGAGAAACATTTGACACATGTTTGCCACACACCAGAACAATTAAGAAGTGGTACCAATCAATAAATGGTGATGCAGGTTTTACCACAGAAGCGTTCAATGCGTTAAAACTTAAATATTCGATTTCTGGAGAAAGAATTATTGTGGGTCTCATGATCGACGAAATGTCCATAAGACAACATGTGGAATGGGACGGACAAAAATACCATGGATATGTTGATTTTGGATCCGCAGTTAATGGAGATTCTTCATCGATTGCCAAAGAAGCATTAGTTTTTCTTCTAACATCCATAAAAGAAAACTGGAAGATTCCTGTTGGCTATTTTTTAGTAGATGTTGTTCGAGGGACACAACGAGCCTCCTTAGTAAACCAGTGTTTGGAAATAGCAAACAAACATAATGTAGATATTGTCACAATATTATTGTGTCTTTAACTTTTGATGGGTGTCCTGCAAATGTTTCTATGGCAAATATTTTGGGCTGCTCTATTAAATATAACATGATTAAACCATTTTTTAATCATCCCGTAACTGGAGAAGAGGTTGTTATATTCTTAGATCCGTGCCATATGTCGAAATTAGTCAGAAATTGCTTGGAATTTAAAAAAGAAATAATCGATCAAAACGGACAAATTACACTAGGCAACAAATTTTAACTTAAAAAAAAGGTCCTGATTAAAAATAGAATTTTTCGATTGTTTATAACTGAAATAGATCCAAAATGTTTTTAAAAAAATTTTCTGAAGTCGTACATAAAAAATAGGAGCACAGTATTTTGGTACCATTTATTGCATAGATACACAATTTGAAAATTTTAAGATGACGATACTTTTAACTTATATTTCAGCATTCCATGAACAACATATCTGTACATATTGTAATAATTTAAGGCATGATTTTTTGATGTTTTTTATCGTTCAAATTATTTTGTTTACTAATTTTTATCGTTATTATTTAAAAATTTTTCTTTGTATCATGGTGCTGCCAGTATCGTCTAAACGAGACTTTGAAAAATTTTTTGGTCGCCGGATTTGCGTCGAGCAGGTCAAAATCTATAGGAGTGTGCTATTTTTATTACCGACCTTTTTTATTTACTAATTTTTATCGTTATTATTTAACAATTTTTCTTTGTATCATGGTGCTGCCCGTATCGTCTAAACGAGACTTTGGAAAATTTTTTGGTCGCCGGATTTGCGTCGAGCAGGTCAAAATCTATAGGAGTGTGCTATTTTTATTACCGACCTTTTTTATTTACTAATTTTTATCGTTATTATTTAACAATTTTTCTTTGTATCATGGTGCTGCCCGTATCGTCTAAACGAGACTTTGGAAAATTTTTTGGTCGCCGGATTTGCATCGAGCAGGTCAAAATCTATAGGAGTGTGCTATTTTTATTACCGACCTTTTTTATTTACTAATTTTTATCGTTATTATTTAACAATTTTTCTTTGTATCATGGTACTGCCCTTATCGTCTAAACGAGACTTCAGAAAATTTTTTGGGCGCCGGATTTGCGTCGAGCAGATCAAAATCTATAGGACTGAGCTATTTTTATTACCGACCTTTTTTTATTGTTTACTAGTGTTATCAGTTGGAAATATTTAGTAAAATTAAATGAAATTCAAAAAAATGAATCCCTGCATTTAGGTAATAAATTAAAAAACCAACATTTAAATTTTCACAACCACAAAATGAAAGTCAAATATGCCGCGCAACTATTCAGTAAGAGTGTGGCGAACGCATTAGATTTTTGCAATAATATTTTAAAAATCGACTTTTTTAATAATGTTTCTGCTACCGCAAACTTTATAATACTTATAAACAATTTGTTTGATGTGCTACATTCCAGGAGCATTTATAATTTGGGGTTTAAAAAACCAATTAATTTAGACAATAAAAATGAAATATTTAAATTTTTAGATACCGCCATGAATATTTTATTAAATTTAAAAACAACAGATAATATAAGGTTGGTTGAGACAACCAGAAAAATAGGGTTTATTGGCTTTTGTGTGTGCATAGAAAGTTTAAAAAGACTTTTTAATTCAATTGTAGAAAATAAAAAACAATTTAAATATCTACCAACCTATAAAGTCAGTCAAGACCACCTAGAATTATTGTTTTGTAATATTAGACAACACGGGGGATGGAACAATAATCCAACTAGCCGGCAATTTAAATCTGCTTATAAAAAATTGTTGGTACATATGCAATTAAAACAAACATTCACTGGTAATTGCATTCCTCTTGAACAAATTTCAATTTTAAGCTGCAATTCTGCAATAGAGAAAATAAACCTTACTTGCAATAAATTTAGAACAGTTGATGATTTGGAAAATGAAAAATGTGTACCACAAAGTGAGTTTAATTTTAATTTTTCTTTGAAGCTATCAGAGTTTAGTGAATACATTATTGTATATATTAGTGGCTATGTAGTAAAATCTATTTTAAAATCTTTAAAATGTGAAGAATGTGTGAACAGTTTAATTTCAAATAAAAGAGAAAATTTTCATGAACTTATAGATCGCGGAGGCCTTATTTATCCATCTTCAGACGTAATTAAAATTTGTACAGAAACCGAAAAATGTTTAAAGTTGTTTAAAGGTGAAAAACCTATTTTTATAGATTTAAAAGCAAAAGTTCAAATAATGTACAGTGTTTTAAAAAGATTTCAAAATGTTGATGTTTTTATTGATTTAAAAATACACCAACTTGAAAATTTTCCTAATAATACAAATCACATTGTAGAAATTATAAGATCAATTACCGAAATTTACATTCAAATTAGAACAAATCATTTTACAAAAATGTTTCAAGATCTAAAAACTACCAAAAGGCAGGTGTTAATAAACTAACTATTTTTTAAAGGGGAATAAATTAATAATTATCGTATATATGTATTACTTTTTAATAAAAATTTGATTTATATCTAGTGTTTTAGTTAAACTATATATGTACTTACAAATATATAAATGTAAAACAAAATAAATTTAATACTTTTTAAAAAGATACCGCTAGTACGAAATTATTTAATACGGGCCTGGCAGAATACATATCTTCTCTTATACATTCCCTTGCCCCGCTCCCCGATTTATGGCACGCTGGTTTCACGTAAGCGATACTGAACAAGGCAAGTCTATTTTGTCTGTGGTACAGTGGCAACTCCTTTTTCTATGGTGGAAACAATGAAAGCATGCATGTCAAGCGCATCGTATGTATAAAATTATAAAGCTGGATTTGTAGTTTTAAAGGTAACGGTAGAGGCAGCGGTAAAGGTAGAGGTAAAGGTAGCGGTAGCTGTACTGACGGCGCATGCGTACTTTAGTGCAGATTGTAATTTTGTTTCTAAAATGTAATAGCAAAAGGTTAAGTTTTCTATGAAAACATGAATTGCGAGGACAATGCTGTGCTTCTGGGCCATATGACGTTGTGCGAAATATTATATAATATAAACCCTGCAACACAATATATTATATACAGGGTGAGTCGGAAGGAACGGACCAAACTTCAGGAGTGTATTATACACATGAAAATAATGTAAAAAAGCTCATATGTTCTTATCCAATTTTTATTTGTTTTCAAATTATAGCGTAAAACAAAAGTTAATACATTAACGTTATTTTAATCATAGCGTTTTTTTAATAAATGTTCGAAAATAAAGCAAATGTAAACAAACTCATATGTTCTTATCTGATTTTTATTTGTTTTCAAATTATAGCGTAAAACAAAAGTTCATACATTAACGTTATTTTAATCATAGCGGTTTTTTAATAAATGTTCGAAAATAAAGCAAATGTAAACAAACTTATATGAAAAACATGTAAAAAAACTCATATGTTCTCATCCGATTTTTATTTGTTTTCAAATTATAGCGTAAAACAAAAGTTCATACATTAACGTTATTTTAATCATAGCGTTCTTTTAATAAATGTTCAAAAATAAAGCCATTGACCTCTAAACATTTTCTGCTTCGTATACGAAGAGTGCCTGTTGCTCTCCTAATTGATTGACGTCTGTCTTCTTTAATAACGGCTGCAGTATTTTGAATACGTCGAATTAGGGCATCACGAGTGTACACTTTTACTTTATACACCTCATTTTTAAACCAACCCCATAAACAATAGTCTAGTGGTGTGAGGTTTGGGGATCTTGGGGGCCAATTAATAGGACCACCGCGACCAATTCAACGCCCTGGAAATCTTTCGTCCAAATGTTGTTTAACCTGACGGACGAAATGTGCAGGAGCTCCATCGTGCTGGTAGTACATTTGCATTCTGATGTTTGGAGTAACATCCTCTAGTAGTCCTTGTAACTCGTTTTGTAGAAAATTTAAGTAGTTATCTCCTGGGAGGCGATTCTCCAAGATGAAAGGGTCAATTAAATAATTATCGAGCATACCACACCACACGTTTACAGAAAACTTATGTTGAAAATTACTTTCGACTGTTGCGTGGGGATTTTCGTCTGACCATACATGAGAGTTACCGTCACGAGTAAATGTTGCTTCATGCATAAAAAGTATATGCGATACAACACGATGATTATTATTTATCCACCGACAAAAGTCCATGCGTTTAGCATAATCTTTCGGTTGTAAGTGTTGTACTTTCTGTACATGGTAATGATGTAATCCTTGCTCGTGGAGGGTGTTTATTACTCTTTTTTGTGGAATGGCCAATTGGGTAGCAATTCTTCGTGAGCTGGTCGTTTCATCTTCCTCTACTAAATCCAGAATATTTTCTACTTCTTCTAAATTTAGGTTAACCTTGTCGAGTAGCTCGTTCAGATGTTATGCTAGCACTAGAAAGCTTACCGGTCTCGCACAATTTGTTAAAAACTCTGATAAATACGTTTTTATTAGGATGTCTTTGATCTGGAAACCATTGACGATATTCTTCAACAGCAGCTGTAGCATTTCCATTACAGAAACCATAAACAAACACCATATTTGCAAATTTGAATAAGTGTTTGGCATTTTGTAATCATACAATTTGAAAATGAACGTTCAATCACTGTTACAATAAATTGACACACTATCAAAACAACAATTGTTGTTTTGATAGTGTGTCAATTTATAGCCTCAAAAATATTTTATGACTTTAAAGTCATAAAATATTTTTGAGCCTCAAACATGGCATACTCTGATTATGCGAAAATGTACATAATAAGTAGAACGCTAGATGAACATTTTCAATTACCTACGCTATAATTTGAAAACAAATAAGAATCGGATAAGAACATATGAGTTTTTTTATTTTCCTGAAGTTTGGTCCGTTCCTCCCGACTCACCCTGTATACAATATATTATACAATATGTTATGTTGTATTGCAGGGTTTCAAGTACGTTAGGGGGGTCGTCAAGTACGTCGCTATAAAACGAGGGAATTAAATCGGGAACGAGCTAAGAAACGCCATTTCCAGTATTAAAATAAAATAAAACTGACCGATAAAGAGTAGTTCTTTAAATACACAAATGACGGTGCCCATTTTTGATAAATTATCAAGTCTGGTTGCCCCTCGCATAAAAACTAAACTTACAAGGCGAAACTGCCAACTAAAAACTGCCGTGTGATTGGCTGGAGTAGCGGTTGAGGTAAGAAAAGATGAAAGATGGTCATCTCTTGCCGCTACCTTCTTGCCTCTACCTCTCTTACCGCTACCTCTGAAAACTATAAATTGTTTCGTACAATATTCAATGCCGAACTCGGCTACCGCTACCGCTACCTTTACCTCTACCTTTACCGCTGCCTCTACCGTTACCTTTAAAACTATAAATCCAGCTTAATTGTTATAATTATTACATCTTACCGTTATCTATATAATAACATAGGTAAGATTCTTACCTATGTTATTATATAGGTAATTATGCAATAAACTTGGCTTATAACAACAGCAAAAATGTTAATAAATACTTTTCTATGTATTTTATTTTACGATAACCAAATACAACCTCTATGAATTATTTCGGATATTTATTTTTATCTCCGTAGGTACCTACCATTTCTCTACTAAAAGTCTTATTAAGTCTTAAAAAGTCTTCCAGAAGACTCCCAAAGCTTGCTATTAGTCTGACTTAATAAGACTTATTCAGACTTTTTCCGACTTAATAAGTCTTATTCTGACTTTTTCCGACTTAATAAGTATTATTCAGACTTTTTCAGAGAAAGTAAGATTTCCACAAGGGTATACTTTGGAAACTAAACTAAGCTTATATATATACCGAGTTTTGTTTTGTTTGCGTTTACGACCTCGATGATTTGACAAGAATTGCCCCCACTGTAATTTTACGGTTTGAAACATGACCAATATGTTTTAAAAATATTTGTTTACCATAAAATGTATGTATGGCATACACAATGTGTATTACACATTTCCTATTATAATGGACAATTTCTATAATTATTTTTAATTTGTTTTAGGATGACTTTTTATTAAGGCACTACGATAAAGGTCCATGTAAAAATAAACTGGGACACTCAAGAGCCTCAGTAATTTGGCACAGAACACAAGTTATTGGAATATTTGCCGGTTTTGGTATATTGTTGTTAATAGCCTCTCCCCTCTTGCTTTTAGCTGCACCATGTATAGTTTGTTGTAAATGTCGAATTTGCAACGTTGGTAATGCAAAGTTAGAACAAGAAGATGATCCAAAAGAGGAAGAATAATATGTTATTAATGTTAGTTGTTAATAGTAGTAAACTTATAACATTATTTTTAAATTGTACATAATAATTTATTAAGAAATTAATAAAAATATAATTAAATGTTTGGTTTTAATAAACAACCCAGTAAGCACAAGCTAGCCGGCCCGCATACGTTTTGCCGAATCGGCCGCGTGCGGCCCCACACATGTATTTGTTCCGGCGTGTAGACCGGGCATGTCCGCCTGGCCGAATGTCGGCTATGTTTACTCGGCCGAGTGTCGGCTGTGTATAGTTGGCCGAGTGCCGGCCACAACAGCCTGGCCATTCAAAAAAAAGACTACAGGCGTCCTGGATAGGTATATCCTATAGGTTTAACACACTCGACTATAGGTATAGCTAGCCATTATTCGTTACTGAGCAGATGAGGACTCCAAACAATTAAGGTTCAGCTATGTCATTACAGACTAAATATTGCAACCCATCGCTATTTATAGTTAGGTCGCTTGCCTAACACAGATTATAAAGGTTGCCTAAGCAGCCGTGAGATGTATCTCATATGCCGCGGCAGGTCGTATTCCGGCCCTAAGCGGGCCGGCTAGGGCAAGCCGAACGATTTTGCAGCGGCATGTCGTATTCTGACCGACTTCGGTTAGAACATGGCCAATCGGTACCTGGATAACATAACGCGGGCCATAAGCAACCGCAAGCCAAACCTCCGGTCAACCGCCTATGCCGAGCGAAGGCCGACTGTTTGCCGAGTGTTTGGTGCTTACTGGGAAATATACATAATATGTTATAATATATTATATGTTTTATGTTAACTTGGACAATGGTCCTAAAATGTTAAAGTTACCAAAAAACTTTTGCTATAAGCTAATAAATATCAACACCCAGACCATTATGTTTTTAAATTGCAAATTAACCACCGTTTACTAAAAAATAAAGAAAAAATCAGTTTTGCAATTGACAGTCAAATAAATTTTAAGCATTTTACCATGTTTAACAAAAATGTGGCTCTATATGTTAATTAACTAATTAAGCTATAGCTATAGAATAGGGGTAAGTGAATAGTGTTCAAATCAAATATTTGAACTATTTGAATGGTTTGAATAATTCAAATAGTTTGAATATTATATAATTTAAATATTTCAAAATTATTTTCTGTACACGTGTATCTGGATGTTAAATAAATAAAAAAAAAAATAAATCGGTCGAAATAATCATATATTATATCACGAGAACTATGAATTTAATCGGTTAAACTAGGCTCAGTAGTTTTTTGTTTGGTTTTTGTTGGAAAATGTTGAATGCAAAATAATTTAATAAAATCACGAGACCGCGTAGCGGTCGAGGGGTTTTATTTTTAATTATTTTGCATGAAACTATTTTCCAAAAAGAAAAATCAAATAAAAAACTTACTGAGCAAATTTATAGGTTGAGTGATATACGTCTAGATTATTTCTCGAATTAAAGGAAACTATTTGACAATTCATAAAATCTGATGTGTCAAAATTTATAAATATTTTTTTAAAGAAAATTCCATTAATTTAAGGTATGTAATAAGTAATAATTGATATTTCGTAAACTAGATAACTTATTTTTTATTGTTTTTTAAAAAATGTTTGTTAAAACTTGTAAATAACACCATAAAATTTATTTATATTTAAATTTATAGGTTGAGTGATATACGTCTAGATTATTTCTCGAATTAAATGAAATTATTTGACAATTCATAAAATCTGATGTGTCAAAATTTATAAATATTTTTTTAAAGAAAATTCCATTAATTTAAGGTATGTAATAAGTAATAATTGATATTTCGTAAACTAGATAACTTATTTTTTATTGTTTTTTAAAAAATGTTTGTTAAAACTTGTAAATAACACCATAAAATCGTAAAAAAAATCCAATATGGAGGCTAAAATTTAATCGCTGTTCTAGTGATTTAGAGGCCTATTCCCTTTCGCTAAACATGCATGTTCATGAACTACATATGTTTCGTAACATGCCTATTCCCTTTCAATTATTTCGTCTATAGACGCATGCGCTCGAAGAATTTCTTAAACATCCATGTTTATAAACATCATCGGTGTTAAAATGGCTATTCCGTTTCCAAAATTCGATGTTTGGTGAACATACATGATGTTTGAAAACGTATGTTTACGAACGCTTGCCTAAGGGTGCTGTTGGCCAATATTTGAGGTTTTTTATCTTGCATTAATCATAAATTGCGGCGATGTTTGGTACAGTATACAGTACAGTATCATTATCAAGAATAGTAATTGAGTATGAGTATGAGTATAAGAGACGTATAACCAGCCCCATTTCCTCTTGACTCTCGAACCCCGTACAGGCCTATGTTTACTTACGCCGATTTTTTGTTCTTCCCCAGCAACTGCACGGCTTCACCCGTGTTTGCTGGGTGCGAATGTCCATTGCGTTCCGTACTGTCCCCTATTTGGGGCTCGAGAGCGAGAGGCGAATAGTTATAATAGCCGTTCCCGGGTTCGCCGGGCCTATGCTATACGCTCAGTGGGGTATGGATGAGGGACGGGAGGGTGTTGGTTTTTGGGGGACAATTACGCCGACTTAAAACTAAGTACGACGCGGAATCCCCCTAGACCAGTCGATTAGTATTACTCCAAACATTTGGGATTACTATTTGGAGTTAGGGAGTTGTTATTTCGCTGCAGGGGTGTAGTTTCCTAGTCGAGGTCTTTGTCTTGTTCGTTATTGTCATTGTCCGTGTCCTGGTCAGATAGATCCTGCCCTTGGTAAAGTGTGTCAGTTGTTTTTAATAATTTTTGTCCCAAGCACGTTTTGTGGTAGAGTTCCGGCTTTGTTTATCAAATTCCAAAGCATTGCATTTATTCACTAGTCAAACAAATCACAAGCGCGATTATTCTGTTGTCTAATGTTTACAAATCTCGAGTTTGGCTATTAGGCCCTTTATTTAATGTGTTAGAATTATGTGATCAATGTTAGTTTACTCTGTCAGTCCAGTGTTTATTTTCGGTCTCGATTGGGACCGCCTTACGCATTTGCTGTTGACAGACTTATTGCCCCACGCCGCGTGCCCTTCATAGGTTTTAAAGATATCCCAATAAACACTTTAACGATACCTATCAACATTAACATTGCCCGTGTAAGAATTTTTAACACTTTTTAATACAATTTTGCAATGATAGTAATTATAAACAAAACAATTGTTTAAAGAGTAAAATATGTTCTTAACATAATCATATTTTAAAGTTATTTTAACATTTCCAAGTAAAATAAATGTTATGTTTAATAAAATGAATACGGGCAATGTTAATGGTGACAAATAACGGAAAATGCTTGCTGGGATCTGCCGTATTTATATTGCAGATTTGTATCAGGTCATGCATAATCTTAAAGTAAAACTTATCAGATTTTTCCCCTTGCGGATGGCCACCTCCCCTCTTCTCCGACCTCCCCCGTCCGTCCAGTGAAAAGCCTCCAATGACAGGTGGCACCCAAGTCATTCATATCACCCAACACTCCACTCATCAATGACCGTTACACCATTTTAGCTGAAAATGTTTGTTTCACTTATCAGTTCGCACCCCTTTTTTTTAATTATTGTTGGTTTCATCTTTAAACTTTTACGTTTCAAGAGCTCTCCCGCACGCGTGTCGCGTGACGCGACGCGTCTTCTCGAGCGCTGGAACCGAACTGCCTAAGAGGTGCTGTTGGCCAATATTTGAGGTTTTTTATCTTGCATTAATCATAAATTGCGGCGATGTTTGGTACAGTATACAGTACAGTATCATTATCAAGAATAGTAATTATGGAATAACTTTTTCATAATTAATACCTAATTAATTATAATTAAAAATCATTGATAAATAATTATTTATAAATGAGAATAGGACAAATCATAGGTTTCACACCAAAAAAATAAAACCAAAGGTTTCACACCAAACAAATAAAAATATATTTTTTGGTAATTTTAAAAATATTTTTATTTATATATGTTTATGATTTGTTTTTTAATTATTAAAATGTATTTCCAAATTATAATACCAGAATACAAATTTTGCTTTACTGATTTTTTTAATAAAATTAATATTAATTTTATTATAATAAATATTTATTTAGAAAAAAACAGAAAAGTAAAAAATCTGAGTGTGAAGAGAGAATTTGGGGGGAGGGAGGTCAAGACTTATATGTTACAAGGGTGGCAGAGTGTCTAAAAACGACCTCTAAAACTTAATACCTATATTAGTAGAATAAAAAATTGGAAAAATATATTTTATTAAAAAAATACAACAAATATAAAATATCAAATACTTGAAAATATAGACAATATATTATTCAAAGAAAAGTATAACTAATAAAATACAAAAAAATATGCATCTAAAAACTCTTTTTCTTCACATGGGAGGTAAAACTTTTTGGTTTAATTTTAAAATCTTTTAGGTTTTATCAATACCTTGTAAAACCTCTACACCTTCACTACTCGTCAGAGTTTGAGTTGGACTTTCTCTTTATGCCTCTCTGTTGTAGAAGGTGCCCTCCACCCGACCTTAAAGGCTGGTCAATGAAGAGTTTTAACGATGGTATTACCTCCACCTTACCCTCCACCACTAACTTTCACAGCGCTTCCTCTATTAGGGCTAGTAATTTATCTTTAAAGTCATTAAGTTGTTTTACTGGCTCCCCGACATTGCCAGTGTCCATGAGAGAAATGCGTAGTTTTCTTGCCTTTTTCACTCAACGCTAAAAGTGTATAAAAATAAGTAACAAATAATTATTTTAAGATATTTTATGATTACCCTTTTCCATATAAGGATGGCCCCGCCAGAAGATCTGTGCTTTGGCTAGTTCAGCATAAAACGTTTTTCCCAAGTATTTTTAGAGTTTGTGGATTTTCCTCAGTTGTTTTTAAGTTTATTAAATATAATAAATATCACCAATGATTTTTAAAATAATTATCTAACACAATTTTAGTTTACGATTTGCGACTTTTAGGTTATAAAACAAAGATACTCTCTGTCCTAGAAACATTTATCGCTGTTCAAAAAGATTCAAGGTCAAGACTCTCAACATATGAGAAACGGAATAGCATTAAACATAGGTGATGTTTGGATTGTCGTTGGGTGAACATACATGTTAAGAAATCAATGTTTACGAACAGCAAGAAAGGGAATAGGCCTCTTAATCGCTTATTTAAACGAAATTTATTCAAAAATTCAAGGCTTTTGATTGGTTCATATTATAATGAGGGAAATAATCAAATAAATTAAACCATCCCTATAATTTAAAAATGAATTTTTTCAAGGGCCGTTTGGTGAGCACTCTAAATTCTACTTCGCCGCTTCTTGAATCAAACAAAAGCAATAACAGCGGTGAGACAAAAGTAATCGGTGCAGAGCAGTGGAGTAGCTACCGAAGGGCTAGACGGTGCTGTGCACCGGGGCCCCCAAGCTCAGGGGGCCTCGGACCCTGACCACCAAACCTCGTATTGAACTAAACTGCGCACCACTCAATGTATCGCGACCAAAAAGTTCGTCCTTTTTCAAAACGACATAACTTTTTTGTTTCTTGAACGATTTTATTTTGGTCTGTGATGTCTGCTAACCCCATCCTCTGCAATGCATGCTATAGATATTAAGCATACTGTTCTTCAAGTAAATTTCCTACAGGGTGATATGTAAAACGGTGAAAAATTTCAATAACTTCATCCAAGCCCCGTTTGTAAAACAATAATTTTTTTTTCTTTTTACTTTGAAATAATGAAGTATTATGTGTTACCTTGAAACTTTTTTCAAATTTTTCAAATTGGAATCTTAGCAACGAAAATATGATTTTTTTTCAAAAGAGTACATTTAAGGCTTTTTGGTAGGCAATATATTCAGTCTTTTTAAGAACAAGAAAATAAGATGGTAAAAGATTGTTCCTTGAATAATTCTGAACAAACGACAAGCAACAAACTTCCATTATTTTCAGAGAGGCCTAAGCAAAGACCACTTTTTCAAAATGACATTTTGGTGAAAATTTGCGAAAACTAAACCTGAACCGATATTTACGTACGTGACATGTTTTCTTTATAATTTTGACCTCCTGATTGTGATTCAGTTGTTAAATTTAAGTTTCAGATAAAACCAAAATCATCAAGAATCAAAATTCGAAAACAATTCCCTGTTAACTGTCTTAATGTCTTAATAAAATCCGATTGCTGTCGTGTTTCTTGCATATTTATGATGAAAATGCCATTTGGGAATTCATTTTTTGGGCTAAATTACTGCAATTTGTTTGAGTGGTTAGGATAATGTTACATAACTTACATTTACATTGCGCAGTAGTGATAACATCATTGATAAGTACCTACCTAATTTATAATAAAGTTAAATAAAAATATTTTTGAAAATTGTATGCGTAGATATAATCATAATCAAAACTTCAACATTCAACAGAAAAATGTAACAAACAATAACAATAATACCTTTCAATATTTCGTTGGCCCTCCCCTAAGCCGTAATAATTCGTTAACCCTCCTGGGCATTCCCTCGACCAAGTTCCTTAGAAATTTCTGGGGTACCCCATTCTTCGTGAATAGCATTTAGGTACCAATTCATCCAAATTTTCCATGCCTCCTTCCCTCTTTCATCTTCAATTTTATTCTGCTCCACACATGCTCAATAGGATTCATATCCGGAGACAAAGGTGGCCAATTCATTTTCTCAATATGGTGGTCCCTTAAAAAACCAGCAACCGGATTTTATTGACACAATTAACAGCCGGGAATTGTTTTCGAATCTTGATTCTTAGTGAGTTTGGTTTTATCTGAAACTTTAATTTGACAACTGAATCACAATCAGGAGGTCAAAATTATGAAGAAAACATTTTACGAAAGTAAATATCGTTTTAGGTTTAGTTTTTGCAAACTTTCACAAAAATGTCATTTTCAAAAAGTGATCTTAGCTTAGGCCCTCTGAAAATAATGGAAGTTTTGTTGCTTGTCGCTTGTTCAGAATTATTTAAGGAACAATCTTTCACCATCTTATCTTCTTGGTCCTAAAAAGACTGAGTGTATTGCCTAAAAAAAAGCCTTAAATGTACTCTTTTGGAAAAAAAATTAAATTTTCGTTGCTAAGATTCCAATTCGAAAAATTTTAAAAACGTTTCAAGGTAACACATGTAATGTAATTGAAACGACCGTTGTGAGTCGACTGGCTTATTAGCAACACACTTCAGGTACTATCGTTTCGTAATAGGGTAATATATTTTCGCTAAAAGTAACAGATCTATTACTAAAGTAATAGGGGTGGCAACACTGGTTGCCAACCTCTTCGAAAATTTTATCGGTAGATTCTTTGGAAATTTTCAGTAGATGATGATAAAATTTCGGTAGATTTAAATATTTGTGTTATTTTTAGTTAAAAAAACACAGGTAATACAAAAATATTTTCTTACTACCTCGACTGAAAATACGTTGTTTCGTCCCCGATTCCACGGCAGAAAGTTTACGTTTCTTGCATTGGTCAAGCTATACGCGCACACTCTATAATAGCGGGAGTAAAAAATTTTTAGTCGTGTGCTCAACATATGCAACTCTGATTACGACACTAATATAACCTCAAAATTTGGGCAGGCATCAATATTAGGGTGGAGTGAATTTTTTTTTATTTATTAATTGATTTTTCCTATATTATTAATTGTTGACTAAAGGCGTAAAATGAATAAATATCGAAAAAATATTCCAATTTTTTAATATCTTGAGGTGGCGCATCTGTCTCGAAGTTTTGAAAATTCTAAAAAAATATTACTTCAATCAAAGTAATAAAAATAGCATTATTTATAAATAAAAAGTTTATTTTAGTAAAATTAACGTGAAACGTTAACATTTTTAATAGTAAATCATATGCTTTTAGTAACTTCAGGAGTGTTTATTGGTAGAAATGAGATCTTCTTTTTCTGACTTTAATTCTTGTTCTGATGAAACCATCTCTTGCTTCCGATCCACAAACCGAGACTGAAGATTCAGTATACTGGTTATAACCAATTTTACACAGCGTTCCACTGCTGGGTGTGACACGGAAATTTTTGGAAGTATACGAAATGGTCACCCGAAGAAATCATATCGGTAATTTCTGTCATCGTATTTCATAGTCATAGGTGGTTCAGTCACCTTTTCTGTCGCCCAGTGAATTAACTCGTACAAACGTAATGCTTCAGTATTTAGTTGTGGAAGCTTTAATTCCCGTAATCTCGAATATTTTGATTCTTTTCTCGCCTTTAATATTTTCGGCAATGCTAGTTCTCTGATCGATAGATTTTTGGAAGTATAGGAAATGGTCACCCGAAGAAATCATATCGGTAATTTCTGTCATCGTATTTCATAGTCATAGGTGGTTCAGTCACCTTTTCTGTCGCCCAGTGAATTAACTCGTACAAACGTAATGCTTCAGTATTTAGTTGTGGAAGCTTTAATTCCAGTAATCTCGAACATTTTGATTCTTTTCTCGCCTTTAATATTTTCGGCAATGCTAGTTCTCTGATCGATAGATATATTGTAGGTAACATAGCAAGTAATAGGTTTTCGGGATAAATATTTCGCTGAATATTCTTTATAACTATAGTTATAAGGCCTTCAAGTTTTTCTGGAGGTGTAATGCTCTTTTAGTCATATTAAATATGTGAATAGGACCATGTTTGCACGTAGGCTTGGTGTTGACGTAAAACCACGTTGGGGCATACACTTTCATGATAAAAGTAGCCAATTCTTTTAGGTTTTCCGATGGATTTGCTGTCACCACGTGGTGCACATATAAACGAATAATCCTATTACCCCACGTCAGCCATAGGGAATGTGCTAGCTTTCCTGGATCTTTGTTAGCTATAGCTAATATTTATCCCGAAAACCTATTACTTGCTATGTTACCTACAATATATCTATCGATCAGAGAACTAGCATTGCCAAAAATATTAAAGGCGAGAAAAGAATCAAAATGTTCGAGATTACGGGAATTAAAGCTTCCACAACTAAATACTGAAGCATTACATTTTTACGAGTTAATTCACTGGGCGACAGAAAAGTCAACTGAACCACCTATGAGTATGAAATACGATGATAGAAATTACCGATATGATTTCTTCGGGTGAACATTTCCTATACTTATAAAAGTTTCCGTGTCAAATCCAAGCAGTGAAACGCTGTGTAAAACTGGTTATAACCAGTATACTGAATCTTCAGTCTCGGTTTGTGGATCGGAAGCAAGAGATGGTTTCATCAGAACAAGAATTAAATTTAGAAAATACCTAATTACCAAATTTTGATACCAAATGTCAGTATTTTCGCGAAAAAGAAGATCTCATTTCTACCAATAAACACTCCTGAAGTTACTTAAAGCATATGATTTACTATTAAATATGTTTACGTTTCACGTTAATTTTACTAAAATAACCTTTTTATTTATAAATAATGCTATTTTTATTACTTTGATTGAAGTAATATTTTTTTAGAATTTTCAAAACTTCGAGACTGATGCGCCACCTCAAGATATTAAAAAATTGGAATATTTTTTCGATATTTATTCATTTTACACCTTTAGTCAACAATTAATAATATAGGAAAAATCAATTCATAAATAAAAAAAATTCACTCCACCCTAATCAATATGTTTCGATATACACATTTAATTTTTTCCCGTATTTTCGGCCGGGTTGTATTTTCGGCCGAGGTAGTAAGAAAAATAGTATACACTACACGGGCAGAAAGTGTGAGAGCCCTGAACTGCGCGCCATGATGCCCGAGGAGAAGCCGAGGGCATCATGGCGCGCAGTGCAGGAATCTCACACTTTCTGCCCTTGTAGTGTAATATACTATTATTAAAAATAAAAATTCTAATAAAAACAATAACGTAGTGCGACTTTCATACAAATGATAAAAACAATTTTAATCACATACCAGTGTCCAAGTATATTTTTATGCAATTTAATCTAAAAAAAGTAATTTTTTTGGATTACTGCAAGATTAAAAATATATTTTTTGGTAATTTTAAAAATTTGTTTATGATTTGTTTTTTAATTATTAAAATGTAATGTAATGTGATATCCTAATTATAATACCAGAATACAAACTTTGCTTTACTTATTTTTTTAATATAATTAATATTAATTTTATTATAATAATAATAAATATTTATTTAGAAAAAAACTGAAAATTAAAAAAATCTGAGTATAAAGAGAGAATTTGGGGGGAGGGAGGTGCTCTTTTAGTTCCACCCTTACTTCTTAAGAAGTCCCATAAGCCAACTGAATGGCTTTTGCGGGTTAGGGGTAGGAACGGACCGCGGGCTTAAAGTCCCCTCCGAAGGACTAATACACAATAGGACAAACACAAATAAACAGCCATCCGGCTTGTAGTCAGCAGCACTAACCACTAGACCACCGTCGGCGATCAAGACTTATATGTTACAAGAGTGTCTAAAAACGACCTATATTGGTAGAATAAAAAATAGCTTGGAAAAATATATTTTATTAAAAAAATACAACAAATATAAAATATCAAATACCTATGTAATATTATTACTCAAAAATATAGACAAAATATTAGTCAAAGAAATATGCATCTAAAAACTCTTTTTCTTCACATGGGAGCTAAAACTTTTTGGTTTAATTTTAAAATCTTTTAGGTTTTATCAATACCTCTACACCTTCACTACTCGTCAGAGTTTGAGTTGGACTTTCTCTTTATGCCTCTCTGTTGTAAAAATTAGAGGCCTATTCCCTTTCTTGCTGTTCGTAAACATCGATTTCTTAACATGTATGTTCACCCAACGACAACCCAAACATCACCTATGTTTAAGGCTATTCCGTTTCTCATATGTTGAGAGTCTTGACCTTGAATCTTTCTGAACAGCGATAAATGTTTTTAGGACAGAGATTTTAGTTTTTTTAGTTAAAAGAATAGACAATATTAACGTTAAAACCGCTTTTGTTTCCTCTAAACATTTTCTGGACAGTATAAGTTTAATTTAAAACACCAAATCTTAAACAACAGCCCTATATATATGTTATCAATGACTGAAAGCATATATTATCCTTATTATAACACTTTTTTAATATTAAGTTTAATAAAAACGCACTATATGGGACATATGTCCAGATATTTCTCTGATAATATTCCTATTATTCGTGTATTCGCACGGCAACTACGTAATGCGCGGCACGCAATTGCAATTAATGGCGGGCTTTTGTAGTGTTTAAAAATATAATATTAATAATAATATTTATTATTATTAAAATTATATTTTTAATAAATATTAGGTATATTATTTAAAAATTGAATCCTTTGTTGGTTTAATTATTATTATATTTTTAATAATAATTATTATTAAAATTATATTTTAAACCATTGCAAAAGCCTACCATTATTTGATATGCATTTACAATACTAACAGAAGTATACCCATAGGTATTTTTTATTTATCATCCTATACATTTAGGTTTATGTATATAACCCAGATAACATTTAGGACTCATTAAAAAATCATTGACTAATAATCATCGCGTGAGCTCACAGTGAAATTAATTTCACAAATGATCTCATCAAGAACTCAGGATGAGCTCAGCAATGATTCAGCTAATGAGCTCCAGGTGAGGTCCAGGTGATTTCACAGAAATGCATTTGATGTCATAGTGCCATAATTTAAATTTATAACCTTAAGGTTTTTATCTGAACTATGCAAGTGCATAACAGTGTTGCAATGGTATTAGAGCCGTGCGGTACTCAAGTACTTGTACTCAAATCAGTGTTGCCAACCCTACCTAATTTTCGGTAGATCTACCGATTTCTGAAAAATTCTACCGATCTACCGATAGACATCATCATTCTACCGAAAATCTAAATCTTGCAATAGGGGAAGGTGGGGGAATTTTGCGCGGTGGGTAATTTTACGCATAAACAATTCTTCCAGATGAGTCATTCCACGTCAAACCGGACAGCTTTCTGACCACTAGTTCTCTGATTTTAAAATAATTTTTTCTACAGGTTCTTTGGAACAAATGAATAGATAGAAATTTTTTTTTTATTTTTATCACCCCTAGGTTAGAAGTTACAAGGGGTTGAAATTTCGCGAAAAAGCCCAAAAATCGAAAACACGGCCTCCTTCAACTGCCTATATCTCCGGTTCTATTTAACCTACAGACTTCATCAAAAATGCATTTTGTAGCTCTTGTAAGACACTTTCATGACATATATATTTAATTCCAAGATAATCGACTATTGCATTTGTTATAAACAATTATTATTCAAACGTGATTTTCGAGACAATTGTCACTTTTTTAAATTTTGAAAAAAATATCATCGTATTCCTTGATCGATTCTCTATAAAAACCCAAAATTATAGACTGGAGGATTGATAAGAACTGGGTCAAAACAGCGATTGATTCACAGGATACGCCGGTGGCGTCCGCGACGCGCACTGTTTGGCGCGCTTTGGGGTGATTCAACCTCAGGTTATGATAGGCAAGCAATTTAATACACATTCTTACATGATTGAAGGACGATTGTACATGCTCGAATAAACTTCACGATTGATTACTATAGTACAAAATTCGTTTGAAATAGGTTTACGAAATTAGGTCGAAGATATCTTCAATTTTCAAAAGAGGGATTATAGGATTATCATCTTTTTGGTGCGGGACAGGTAGAAAACATTGGCTTGGTTTTTGAAAGGAAAAAGGATTATAGGATTATATTCGGAAGAATTTGTACGTTATCTATTTTTGTGATATATTCAGGTAACTTCTCCATGGTATATTGTAGATACACAATTCAGGTCAGTATCGTTCCAAAGTGTGTTCGACTAACATCTGGGGTGCGATTCTCGAGTTGAGAGAACGCTATTCTCATGAGAAGTGGGCGTGTTTCACTTAAGTTTTGACAGGCTGCATTCTTAAAATCATGCAATAGTTTGGTTTTCCTAAAGCAGAAAAGAGTTCCCGAGAGAAGAACGCACTAACTTATCTTAAATTCAATAATGCAGCCTGTCAAAACTTGAGAGAAATGCCCACTTCTCCTATGAGAAGCGTTATCTTAACTCGAGAATCGCCACCCTGGTGTTTGGTTTCAAAGCTTTGTATTGCAAGTTTTCATAGTGTTTTGCTTCATTATGATGAGTAATCTACATCACCAGTGTTTCAACCCGTTTAAGTTAGAGAAACACCGGTACCATAGAAAATGTGAACGCAAATTGAGAAATGTAAATCCGTCGCTGCTAAAAAAATTGAGACCGGAAAATCAACCTCCATCAGCGGAATCGAAAGTTTGTGACACATGCCGACTGAAACTGGTTAAAATGCCCAATCTAAGTGAAGCCAGTAAAAGTTCTACGCTTACAAGTGAGGAAAGTTCTACGCTTTCAAGTGAGGATCCACAACCCAGCACAAGTGCAATACGGGGGCCAGACCGTGATGGGGTCTCAACAAGCAGTGAGGACTTCGTGGATATCGACACATTGAACGCATCTTTGGTTGGATTGGGAGAAGCACACTAACATTTCATTGCATTAGGCCAATAACGAAGAAGAAAGTGTCAGCCAAGAGATACTCAAACGCAGAAAGCTCTGTCGAGGCCCTTGTTTCTAAGTAAATGTTTATATATTATTATATTATTGGAGTGATTTTAATAAACAATTGTCTTAGCACCAAAACCACCGTATTATTCACACCTTCTACAATCCCTCGACAAAACCTTCTTTTCTAGAACTACAGCAGTTCTATTCAATAGTTAATAATTTTATACATGTATACATAATAGTTTTAGTCATATGATTTACTTGATTTTACTTTTAAATTTAATAAACAAGTACAGTCCAACCTTTTTTATTCTTAACCACAAATAATAATTTGGTTTTGCTGCCAATATAACAGAAATAATTGCCAACTAATCTCCCAAATTTTTGACGTTGTCAAATTCCGAATAAAAAAAACAAACTCTAAGTATAGATATATCTATACTCTATAACTCGAAGTTTAAAAGATATACTCCGTATGTAGGTAATGATATCAGTTTAAAATTTTCCCAAGCAATAAAGCTAAGAAAAGTTTTATTTTTTTATTGGTCATTAAACTTTTTGTGTACCTTTTGTTAATTTACCTTACCTTACATTTAAATTTTTTCACAGGTGCATGAATAGAACCGGAGATATAGGCAGTTGAAGGAGGCCGTGTTTTCGATTTTTGGGCTTTTTTGCGAAATTTCAACCCCTTGTAACTTCTAAACTAGGGGTGATAAAAATAAAAAAAATGTTTTATCTATTCATTTGTTCCAAAGAACCTGTAGAAAAATTTATATTAAAATCAGAGAACTCAAGGTCATTTTTCACCTGTTTTTGTCCGGTTTGACGTGGAATGAAGTAAATAATACATTTTTTGAATGTTGCAAACTTGGAAACGTTGCTTTGGGTATACGGGGACTAAAGTGTACCGCAATTAAGCTTGTAGCTTTTAGCTAGTGACCATGGTCACTAGCTAACTGTGATACATGTACGTTGATCTAAGAAATCCATGTCGTTTCCGCTACGAGTTAAGTTTAAATTTCTGTCCAATCGCTTAAATGTTTATAACACAACTTTATATGATCTTTCCTCGTAATCTGGTGTATGTTTAAATTGTTCAGGTTAACTTTTGGAAAGTTTTTTAGTATCACAATATTTTTCTTGCAATGGGGGTAATTTTACGCTGAAAAATTGGGGTAATTTTGCGCTGCAAAATTGGGGTAATTTTGGGCTGCAAAATTTGGCCAATATGGGAGCTTTGGTATACAGGAGCCTAGATTGTTACGCATAAACAGTTCCATTTGGGCACACGCGGAAAAAAAACACTAAAACTACATATGTGACAAATGCTGCATGTAGTCCCTCTTATTTCTAAGAACAAAAATTTTATTTTTAGTTATTTATTTTTGATTTTGTTTGTTTCATAGAGAAAATAGTTTTGTTTTATTTTTATGTTTTAATATAATAATATTATAGAAAAAAGCGGTTTATTTAGATACCTACAAATCTTTCTCCATACAGCGCAAATTTTCCCACTATGATGCGCAAAATTACCCTGATAGGTGAGTAATTTTGCGCAAATGCATTATTTAAAAAAATGTAGTTTTTGCATACCAAACATTTTGCGCATTGCGCATTTTATACACATAGTAAACATAGTAGACTATCGCTGGTATTAATTGCAAAATTTCACATTTAAACTTAAAAAAGATACTAAAGATTTTGCTTAGATGCGCAGAATTCCCCCACCTTCCCCTAATCCAAATAAATGACTTTTTTTATTAAATTGCATTAAAATATTATACTTATACAGTATTATACAGTGCTTGCAAATCCAAGTCCGACCGCGTTGGGAAGGATGGTTGTTCAATACCCGCGTGAAAAGAATAAGGATAGAATGCCAAACAGAATTTGATTGGTCAGAGCGTCAGGCGTGCGTATTGTAAGCGCCTTCTGTTTGGCGTTCTATCCTTGTTATTTTCAGGCGTCCTTCTCAAACCGGTCGGACTTGGATTTGCAAGCACTGTATATTTTTTACTAGTATGTGATTGAAAATGTTTTTACCAACATCAAATAAATAAATAAATAAAGTTTTTATTGCATATTCAGTACAATACAGAACATATAATACAAAACATACAAAAGGCCATCGACCGGGGTCCTTCAGCCTGTACCAACATCATTTGTACAAAAGTCGCACTACGACGGTATCGCAAATTTTCATGATACAATAAACAGATTTCTATTCTTGCTTTTTGCTGTGTAGATTGGTAAAGTACAGAACATTCAACTTTGTGCAAAAGTAAGCGGCGTATGACAAACGCCGCTTGTTCTCTTGATTTATGTATATTATTAATTTTTTGTATTTGTATTTTTTACAATTTTATTATTTTTTGTTACATTTCTTTTTATAAATATTCAACTAATGTTAACTAATGTTAACATAAGTTAAATATGATATTGTTTTTATTAGATATTTTATTTTTATTAAATATTTCTATTACCTGTGTTTTTTAACTAAAAATTACACATATATTAAAATCTACCGAAATTTTATCATCATCTACCGAAAATTTCCAAAGAATCTACCGATAAAATGTTCGAAGAGGTTGGCAACACTGTCTCAAATTTTGAACTTTAAGTACTTTTTATGTACTTGGTACTCAGTCCAGAGTACATTTCAAAAAAAGTTCTTGTACTTGTACTTATAAATATATTTAAATTAAAAATGTAAAAATGGACACGAGTACATTGGTTGTACTCGAGTACATTTTTGTACTCGAGTACATTTTTTGTTCTCGAGTACTTTTGTTGTACTCGAGTACATTTAATGTACTGAAGTACTTTTTGTACTCGGCATCTTTGTGTTAAGTTAACATAACCACTACTACATATTCAAATTTATCGCCATAATTATAATGCTTTAGTAGCTAAAGTTTAACGGTTCGGCAATATTCGGAATAAATCCTCGATATGGGCAAGTTGGTAAAATATCATTGTGGTGCCCTACTTTATAGAGATATTACATATTACAAGAGGAAGTGCCCTTTTTTATCTCTGGTAGTGCCGTCATAATGTCGTATGTAACGGTTTTTTTTTAAGAAATTTGAGATTATTCTGCAATACAGAATATGCATTAGTATTATTTTAAGTGTTTTGGTTTTTGTTATACTGGGGTAAGTAGGATTTTAAATATTATTTTGTATTCGATTACCTACTCGATTAAGTTAGCTTAAAAAGTTAGGTTATATTTTTGCATTCAATCTTGGTTTTTTTGCAGTCATAAATGCATGTTACTTTAATTTAATTTCGTGCTTGCAGTTAAATAATGTTTAGGCTATTTATTAAATAAAATATATAATAAATTACTTGCATGAAAATAGGTATATACATATATACAGTGTGTTCCATTTAAAACGAACCACCCTAAATTTCTCGGAACCTGAAATTTTTTTGAAAAAACGCCGAGACACGTAAAGTTTTATATCGAGGGGGACAACTTTTCATGTCAAATTTTGGTTTCTCACCCCTACCCCTTGCGCACAGGAGCTACCCCCTTAAGAATTTGAATAGGGAAGGGGTATCGACCAATACATCATTTTAAAGGTCTTTAAAATCCCTATACATCAATGTTTTATTTTTTAAAATCGGTCTGTTTATTTTTGAGATATTTTAGAAAAACCATGCAATATGCTTTTAAAACTTCCCACCTTAAATTTTTCGAAAACTGGAAGATTTTGGAAAAAACGCGGACACACATAAAGTTTTATATCGAGGGGCACATTGTTTGGCGCTACTGCTACTTTAACCTCCTTGAGTTCTGCAACCCCTAACTCAAAAATCCTAAATTGCAAAAGGTATCATGTGGCACATCATTTTAAAGCTCGTTTAATTTGCAATACAACTGTGTAGTTAGTTTTGTAATTTATCGGTTGGTTCTCAAGAAAAAAACAATATTTATTGTTTGGAATTTGTTTTTTACTAAATCTAAACGAATAGGTGTACAAATTTACTTATCAATTACAATTGAAAATAAAAAATAATAATATTTTTAGGTCAAATGTTCAAAATGTCCCCCGTTCTTTTGCAAACAATAATAAAGCCTGGATTCAAATCCCTCCCTCACATTACGGAACATCGCTGGACTTATTTGACGGCACTCTGTTATAATCCGTTGACGTAGTTCATCCGAAGACGCAGGTTGTGTCACGAAAACCTTTGACTTAAGGTATCCCCACAAAAAAAATCGAGTGGATTTAAGTCAGGTGATCGGGCAGGCCACTCTACAGGACCTTTTCGTCCAATCCAACGTTCAGGATATCGCATATCTAGATGCCGACGAACTGGAGCTGCGTAATGTTGAAAATGTAAGTCATGTTCAGCAAGCAAGGGATCATCTTCCAAAGTTTGGGTTATCAAGGCATCAATTTCATTTTCCATCATGTTTAGATACATTTCGCTGTTCAAATTACCTTGAATAAACAGAGGTCCAAACATTCAACTTCTGCGGATGTTGAGTATGAACTTCTCGGTATAAATGAGGATTTGTATCACTCCAAAACCTGCAGTTATGCCGATGGACCTTGCCATTGAGAGAGAAAGTTGACTCGTCCGAAAAGCAAATGTTGTACAACAAATTTTGATTTTGAATAAGACGGTCACTCATGATTTCGCAAAATTCCTGTCTTTTATCGAAATCTTCTTCATTTAATTCATGTACCAGCCGAATTTTATAGGGATGAAACTTGTTTTTGTGTAGAATTCTAAACACGTTAGTGCTGCTCACGCCGGAAGTTGCAGATATTTGCCGTATTGAATGGGTATTTGGCCTTTTTTTTTTATTTAAAACTGAACCCGTTTCAACAAATTTTAAGATTAATTTCCCTATGTATTTGTGGCCAACATTGCGATCGGGGCGATTTTCGTTGAACACCCTTGCAGCTCTTCGAGCACATTTTTGATTTTCGTAATAGCAGCCTACCAACTCAACACGTTCTTGTAATGTGTACACCATATTTAAACAATTAAGCAATGTAAGAATAGTGATTTACAATGCATCGAACGTTCAAACATTAGCGTTTTTAGGTAAAAACTTTATTTATCAACAATAAGAAAAAAACGATTGACGACAAGTAAGTTATTTTAAATGGTTTAGTTCTTCAAACAAAAACAGTAAAAAATTTATTAGAATGTAATTCATAGGCATTGGTTTTTTTCTAAATCTAACCGAGTTTCTTTTATTTTTAGATTTTTATCGATGAGATTTGTTTAGTTGCAAAATTTATTAAACATAGACATTAGAGATTCAACTTACCAAAGCCGTTTTAACCAAATTTTGCAGGATTGATACGGTAATAACAATAAAAATTGATTTTTTCTTTACAACCTATCGGTAAATTACAAAATTACACAGTTGTATTGCAAATTAAAAGAGCTTTAAAATGATGTGTCACATGATACCTTTTGAAATTTAGGATTTTTGAGTTAGGGTTGCAGAACTTAAGGAGGTTAAAGTAGCAGTAGCGCCAAAAAATATTCCCCTCGATATAAAACTTTATGTGTGTCCGCCTTTTTTCCAAATTCTTCCAGTTTTCGAAAAATTTAAGGTGGGAAGTTTTAAAAGCATCAATATGGTTTTTCTAAAAATATCTCAAAAATAAACAGACCGATTTTAAAAAATAAAACATTGATGTATAGGGATTTGAAAGACCTTTTGGGTTGCAGAACTCAAGGAGTTTAAAGTAGCAGTAGCGCCAAAAAATGTGCCCCTCGATATAAAACTTTATGTGTGTCCGCCTTTTTCCAAATTCTTCCAGTTTTCGAAAAAATTTAAGGTGGGAAGTTTTAAAAGCATATTGCATGGTTTTTCTAAAATATCTCAAAAATAAACAGACCGATTTTAAAAAATAAAACATTAAAGTATAGGGATTTGAAAGACCTTTAAAATGATGTATTGGTCGATACTCCTTCCCTATTCAAATTCTTAAGGGGGTAGCTCCTGGGCGCAAGGGGTAGGGGTGAGAAACCAAAATTTGACATGAAAAGTTGTCCCCCTCGATATAAAACTTTACGTGTCTCGGCGTTTTTTCAAAAAAACTTCAGGTTCCGAGAAATTTAGGGTGGTTCGTTTTAAATGGAACACACTGTATATATATATATATATATATATATATATATATATATATAGCTATACTCCGTATCTTGTGACATCCCGTAAAAATTGTGTCGTTGTAACATCCACCCCAAAGAGCAGACTGATAAATAAATAAAAAATATGCCTTTTTGGAAATAATACTTCCATACGTTTTCAGTTTTAAAAACTCAACCATACACATTTAAAAAAATATATTAAACATATCGTTGTGAGCTCCGCTGTATATCAAATATACATTTTTATAACCCAGGCCATGTGACATCCACAAAATTATAATGTGCTTTGTGACATCCATACAGTGTTGCCAGTTGGGTAAATAAAAGCTAAGGAGTATTGGTTCACAGTAAATATTTTATTTGTGTCCACGTTTTATTTTTAAAGGTTGTTGAATGGAGTTTTTTTAATTCTTCACAGCAGGTTTCCTTGGAGGTTTTTTTAAAGCCAATTGTCTTTTAAAAAATATTTGGGCATATTTTTTTTGTTCGCTTGTCCATGGTATTAAGACTCGACGATCTTTTTTGGCTGGTTGCTAAAATTGCAAAAATTTAATTATTTTTTAGTTAAATTAATAGAAATTGGATATTAGTGTTTTTTTTCATAACACTAGGCATAATAATTAAATAAAAGTTTGGTTTGTATATTCTTCTAAATTTAGATATAAAATACTATATTAGCGAATTTAGGTTATTGATGAAATGTATTTTTTGTAGAATGTCAGTCAAAAATATTATCTTACGGGGCTTACAAAAGCAATGTTTGCTATTATTAATTAGGTAAACGGTACCTTGGTACATAGCTATGTTAAAAAAATATGCAAAAAAACATTAAGACTAGCCTACTCGTCTACGTTCTTTGTTTACTTGGTGATTGTTTTATTTTTTGTTTAAATGTGACTTAACATTTAAATAAATACATTTTATCTACGCCAGTGAGATAAGAACTTCTTATCCCACTCATTTTGAGTGAGATAAAAAGTTCATTAACGCACGCGTTTTTCTCTGCTTTTAACCAATCAAATAAAAAAGTCAAAATGTCAAAATAACCCTAAATTAAGTCTTAGACAAAAATAATTTCCGTTTATTTTTTCATTCCGAGGCGTAGATAAAAATTTGTACAATATACCTACGTGTGATAACGCTTTATTAACGTACTTTTGCGATTGCCCAACGAGTGCGGAGCATGAGTACGTTAATAAAGCTCTTATCCCACTTATATCGTAAATAACTATTAGTTTATAAACATATTATTGAAACTTAATACTGTTTTAAAGAGCCCTGTAATTTAATATTATTAACTGACACCGAAAAACATCTCTAAAAAGTACCAATATCTAAAAATTCACTTTCATGGTTCAAGTATTAAATAATCATTTTATTAATTGGTAATTAAAACGTTAGGCCACTTTTTTCCATTTTAGTTTTTTAGTTACCTTATTATTATTCACATTGCATTCATCCTTCATAGACTTTTTTGCTAACAGGTGCCTTAATGTCAGTTTTATAAAATTAGTTTTATTTGTGTATAATAGTATATTATGTATCAAGTTTTATAAACGCCATTTTAGTTACGAGTTTAATTAAGCACGAGCGAAGCTTGCGAGCGAGTGTTTAATAAAAACGAGTGTCTAGAGAAGTTTATAAACGAGTTGCATACTATACTTTATCTAAGACGAACACAAAACAGAATTTAAAGCCAATTTTATTTGTTAAAATTTTGACATCTGTCAACTGTCACCCGAATTTAACCTCACTTTTTCCCAATTTATAATAAAGCTAACTTCAGCCCGTGACGTAAAATGTCGAAAAGCCACTGTTGTTAACTTCAGCCCGTCAATAAAACGCCATAAAGTTACAGCTCGTCAATGTAGGTGTAGATAAATATTGTTAATAATACTTTAAAGTTGAATTTTTTTTGTGTTGCTGTTTTGAGCTAAACTTTTTGTATTTTTGTCTGTTTTATGGACCATTTAACCATGGAATATGAATTTAACTTTAACAATAATTATAAAATTATAATTTGTAAGAATTAAAAACAATTAAAGAAATTAGTTACTCTCAGAAACAGTCAAAGATGGTGACTTATCTTAAATTAATTAAACTATAACTATTTAAGTAACAAAAAATAACTATTTAAAAGTGAAAACGACTACTTCTTGGTAAACAATGCTGGTACTAATTTAAATAAAGTACCGTGTACACGGGTGACTTTGGCTCACTTTCAAACTTTTGCTTAAAATTTTTGTGGTTTTAACAATCATAAACATATTATATACCAAAATTTAAGTCTTAAGTTGCATTTTCATAATAACTAGGTTATAATATTAGATAAAGCTGAGTTTTAAAAATAAAAATTAAAAACAGGGTGTGCAAAATTACCCCCCAGTTGCGGGTAACTTCGTCTCACAGAGTATTTTCCGTATAAAATTGGTACAATATTTTATTTATTTTTTTATTTGACACATATTAGCCGAGACATATAGCAATTGCCAGGGATTACCGACGATAAATAAAAAAATGATCCATAATTAACCAAGGATCAATCATTCCTAGAGGTCTAGAATAGAAATTTTACCGCGTGTAGTTTTAAGGGTTCTGCACCGATGCAATATAAACAATTTTAAAATGTGATAAATCCTATTTATTACTTTAAAACACTATTTTTTCGTAAGTAATATCATAAGGGCATTTAATTTTTCCGAAAAGAATCGAAAAAACACGTTGCTAAGTGATATTTTAACAAAAAGCATGAGTGCAGGTGGCAACAAAAATCCGAGTTGAAGAGGAAGATTTTTGCACCTGCACGAATGCTTTTTGTTAAAAAATATTACTTAGCATTGTGTTTTTTCGATTTTTTTCACAGGAAAAATTAGATGCCCGAATGGTATTTGACAAGACTATTTCATGAGTAATAGTTAACAATTAAAATATAAATTGCAATTTTTGGTGACAACAGCTGTCAAGTTTTGCCGCGGGTAAACTCGAAAAAACTGCTGACAGGTGCTGTCAGTTTTTTCACCTAGAAACCATTTTTGTTTATTTAAAAATTTGACATTGCTATTAATTTTTGTCGAGCGTTACTTCACAAACGCCTGCCTCGCGAACTTCAATCGCCTCTCCTGTAAAATATGATTTTATGTCCCTTTTATCGGATTGCGTCATATCAAATTTTGTAGTATAAGTACAATTTAGCATGTGATGATTACCTCTTATATCTTAGAAATTATTGTAATTTATTGACTTTACGATATATAAATATAACCTAATAATCGTAATTTATTTACCTGCCGGTGTCAGTTAAATTTAGTTCCAGAAAATAAATAATAAATTGATTTAAATAATTGCAAGAATAAGCAGCAAAAGATGTTAAACCTACGTCTTATATGAATATGAACTAAATTTTCCAAACAATAACACTTAAAACTCAAGAAACAACGTTGCCAATATTTTGATGTCACAAAGTGCGACAAATAAAAAGATAATAAACACTACATAAAAATGGATGTCACAGGATACGTTGGTTTTATTATCTAAATTATACAAAATAAACATTTCCAACTGTCCAGCGCGCTATCTGGTGGGTAAACGCGTGAAACAATTATACAAGCAAATTTTAAAAGCATGTTTTTTAACATCCGTTTGATTTTTTTCCCACCCTCTCCTATCCTTGTTATAAGTAGATTTAGCATGGAAAACGTTGTGACATCCAATTTTGGATGTTACAACGTCAATGGATGTCGCAGCGCCGGTAGAAATTTTGCACCAGGAAGTCACAACGATATGCGGATAAAACTATACCTGTAGGTAATAAAGGTACCTATGTAAAAGAATAGTTCATCTATTTTAATATTATTTTTTTCTGTTTAAAATCGAAATAATTGGTTATTTGGAAAAAAAAATATTCAAAACATAAATAAATACGTGTATTAAAGAAATATAAAAATGCAGTTTTTTTTAAATGTCCCTAAATGACCTAAACCTGATATTTTGTTATGTTTAACTTTTAACAACTTTTTTTGCTAGATACTGAAACCTAAATTACATTTTAAGAGTTTTTGGAAAAAGTACTTTGTACTTGTAGGTACTCTTGAGTACTTTTGGATTTTTTTGTACTTTGTACTCAAGTACATTTTTTTCAAAGTACTTGTACTTTTACTCGAGTACTTTTTTCTTGTACAGCTCTGCATAGTATTTACCATAAGTGTTGCCAAGTTTTGGGAATGGATTTATCTTACCAAGGCTTAAAAATTATCGTATTTTTAAATATATTTTTATAATTAATTTGTATAATTATAATAATTATTAATAATCAGATGCAAGTTACTTTTTTAAATTTTATTAAAAACATGTTTTAAATATTTTTTATTTTATTTAAGAAAATAAATAAACTGCTCGTCATAAAAATCGACGCACCTAGTTTTTTGGAAAATATTTGAAAGCCGGTTATTGAAAAATTACTGAATCGATTTTGAAAATCTTTGGAAATTCTGAATAGCTGATTCTTTGACTCTTATGTCAAATTTTGGGAATACGATATTTTGTACATAGCATTATACTACAGGGTGTTAAACGAAGAGATGTATTTTTAAGTTAATATTCAAAACATAAATAAATACGTGTATTAAAGAAATATAAAAATGCAGTTTTTTTTAAATGTCCCTAAATGACCTAAACCTGATATTTTGTTATGTTTAACTTTTAACAACTTTTTTTGCTAGATACTGAAACCTAAATTACATTTTAAGAGTTTTTGGAAAAAGTACTTTGTACTTGTAGGTACTCTTGAGTACTTTTGGATTTTTTTGTACTTTGTACTCAAGTACATTTTTTTCAAAGTACTTGTACTTTTACTCGAGTACTTTTTTCTTGTACAGCTCTGCATAGTATTTACCATAAGTGTTGCCAAGTTTTGGGAATGGATTTATCTTACCAAGGCTTAAAAATTATCGTATTTTTAAATATATTTTTATAATTAATTTGTATAATTATAATAATTATTAATAATCAGATGCAAGTTACTTTTTTAAATTTTATTAAAAACATGTTTTAAATATTTTTTATTTTATTTAAGAAAATAAATAAACTGCTCGTCATAAAAATCGACGCACCTAGTTTTTTGGAAAATATTTGAAAGCCGGTTATTGAAAAATTACTGAATCGATTTTGAAAATCTTTGGAAATTCTGAATAGCTGATTCTTTGACTCTTATGTCAAATTTTGGGAATACGATATTTTGTACATAGCATTATACTACAGGGTGTTAAACGAAGAGATGTATTTTTTCCGAAATTTCAAGTTATTTCCATTCATGAGGCAGTTGAGTTTGATAGTCGTAATACCCCTCCCTAATATAAGTAAGGTAATCCCTCGGAACGTTTTCGAGATTTTGTGAATATCGCGGCTTACTACGATTACACTGTGCGACAATTTTCGGGTCAACGAAATCAAACCGCACCGGACCATTTTTTTCTGAAAATATACCTATCCAATAGCAAAACCCTCCCTGGGTTTGTAAAAGTTAGCTCGAATTTTTTTTTTATGGCCGTTTGTATTTTCGAGCTTCATATACGACAATTTAGACCTATAAATCGATTTTTCGCATATATTCGATTTATATCGTCAAGATTTTTTGTAGAAATGTAGTTACTGCACTAATAAATCCATTTTGTGAACAACCTTTATCCCAAAAACCCAATTTTTGGGACCAAATATTCGAAAAATTATTTTTTTAAATTTTTTTGATAATATGTAAAAATGTATATTATTATAAGTAATTTATAAAATACGCACACAAAACTGAACAATATTTTCCAAATTATTCATCTTTTCACACTCAACACCAAATATTTTGCCGAAAAATCTGTAGGAAAAAATTGAATAGATAAAATAGAATTGCAGAAATTTTCTACTAGAAAAGTACAGAGAGTTTGATTTTTTATTTTGTATTAATTTTATTATTAAAAAACTTTTTTATATCAAAACATTGAGTAATCTGATTCATTGCTGAAGAATTCCATCCCTTCCACTTCTTCTCCTTTATTTCCTTGCTCTTCATTTTCATTTTTTTGATTCATCACTGGAGAATTTCATCCCTTCCACTTCTCCTTTATTTTCTTGTTCTTCATTTTCATTTTATTTCTGATCGAAGTCAAAAATATGTTTACTTCACCAAAATGTTTCGGCTAGTATGGCATCTGGAGCTCGTTTTCCTCTTTATCTGGACTCGAATGGCATCGCAGTTTGATGATTGTGTCGATAACTGTCGACTGAAGTAGTCCAAATGGCGATGAGGGAAATGAATTTTTAGCGACATATTGACTCCAATTTTGGAAAAAAAAACATCCAACATTTGTCGCAAAGATCCTTCATAATTGGGAGAACGATGTTTGCCTAAAAGTCCAACGATGATTTCTCTTATCGACGCCCACGCAACTATCTCATTGTCAACCAAGGCCCTGTCAAAGTCTTCCGAAATGAAATGAATATAAAAAATATATGAAATGAAGGGATGGAATTCTCCAGTGATGAATCAAAAAATGAAAATGAGAACAAGAATATAAAGGAGAAGAAGTGGAAGGGATGGAATTCTCCAGCAATGGATCAGATTACTCAATGTTTTTATATAAAAAAGTTTTTTAATAATAAAATTAATAAAAAATAAAAAATCAAACTCTCTATACTTGTATACAATTCTATTTTATCTATTCAATTTTTTTCTATAGATTTTTCAAAGATTTCGGCAAAAAGATTGGTGTTGAGTATGAAAAGATGAATATTTTGGAAAATCTTGTTTAAAAATTGTTTTTCAGCAAATAAGTAAACTTAAAGTTCAGTTTTGTGTGCGTATTTTATAAATTACTTCTTTTTGTATACTTTACAACATTTTTGCCAGAAGAAGTAGCAAGAAATTTTAAATATTATTGAAAAAATTGAAAAAAAAATAATTTTTCGAATATTTGGTTCCAAAAACTGGGTTTGGGGATATAGGTTGTTCACAAAATGGGTTTATTTGTTCAGTAACTTACATTTCTACAAAAAATCTTGACGATATAAATCGAATATATGCGAAAAAATCGATTAATAAGTCTAAATTGGGGTATATGAAGCTAGAAAATACAAACGGCCATAAAAAAATAAATCGAGCTAACTTTTACAAACCCAGCGAGAGTTTTGCTATTGGATAGGTATATTTTCAGAAAAAAATAGTCCGGTGCGGTTTGATTTTTGGTGTTGCACAGTGTTATAAGCCAATTTATCGAAAATTGTCGTTATTTCCCAGTTTAGTCCAAAAAATGGGCAATAGTGGATTCTTTGACTTACGTCTAATTTTGAGAATAAGATATTCTGCACATAGCATTATACTACAGGGTGTTAAAAAAAGGGATGTTTTTTTTCCAAAATTTCAAATCCCCATTCACAGGGAGTTGAGCTTGATAGTCGTAATACCCCTTCCTAATAACAGTTAGGTTATCCCTCGGGACGTTTTCGAGATTTTGTGGATATCTCTTGCTAACTACGATTATATGGCAATTTTTCGAAAATTCACGTTATTCTTTATTTTAGTCCAAAAAATGAGCAATAGTTGATTCTTTGACTCTTATGTCTAATTTTAGAAATACGATATTGTGCACATAGCATGATACTACAGGGTGTTAAAAAAAATGTTTTTTTCCAAAATTCCAAATCCCCATTCACAGGGCAGTTGAGCTTGATAGTCCTAATACCCCTTCCTAATAACAGTTAGGTAATCCCTCGGGACGTTTACGAGATTTTGTGGATATCTTGGCTAACTACGATTATATAGCAATTTTTCGAAAATTGTCGTTATTCTCCACTTAATTCCCAAAAATGAGCAAACTACGAAAGGTATCGATTAGTTATCAACACATCGTTTCCCCAATTTGCATGTTCTTGTGCCCATCTTCTTCTAGCAGAAAAAGAGGGCAGGCAGCTCTTCGTCTTGCGTGGTATGCAAGCAGAAGTCATGGCTGTAGACGAAATTAAAAAGTAATTAAATACCCATTAATGAGTATTTAACGACATTTTCTAATGACCTAATTAGGTGATTAGAAAATGTCATTAAGGGGAAATCGACTTTCCAAATGCTAATGACATTCCAATGAAGTTTTCTCTTTTTATTTTTCAGAAAATAAAAAGCTGAACTGGGGATTGAACCCATATAGACCTGGTTCAAAGCGAACTGCCTTAAACAATTCGACTACCAAGCCTTCACATAAAATTGTGCATTGATGTTTGAGCGTACCTTAATAATCTCTTTTATTTTTCTTAAAAAACAAAAAAAAGCCCTGTCGAGAACCGAGCCACGGACCTCTCGATCCGTGGATCTGGTTTTTAGATAAATAAATAAAAAAGTTACTACGCCCCCTATGGACAAAAAGCATAACTAACGTTGGTAAAGTATAGATAGCTTTATTTGTTTTTATATGTTTAAATTAGATAATGGTAGATGGCGTTGTTTTAGATAAGGTAAATAAAATAAAACTAAATAAATAGGCCCCCTATGGATAAATAGTGTAACTAACGTTGGTAAAATATAGATAGCTATATTTGTTTTTATAGGTTTAAATCAAATAATGGTAGATGGCGTAGTGAAAAAAAAAACAGAGTTTCCAACTTAAATTTTAATAAACTTAAAGAAATAAAAGTCACTAGACGTGGCTGACGTGGTTTCTAAAATTTCTTTAACTTTCCAAAAAATATTCTAGAAAAAACGAGAGACGTCATTGGAATGTCAATTAACAATAGAAAACGTATTTTGGAAAAGTCGTTAATGGATTTTAAAAATATAAATAGCAGTTTTTAAAGCTAGTACAATCAGTTGTGTCTATACAATCGAAAATAAACAGCAAAAATAAAATGTGTGCTAACTTTAATAACAATAGTCGTTTTGAACAATTTTTAAAGCCTGATGCATTTTATAACGAAGCACTCCCTCAAGATGGACCGAACATACAGATGGCAGCTTACGAGAAACATCGCATCCTGAAAGAAGTTAGAATACCCATTACTCTATCTGGTAATCGTTTATACTGTGTAGGTATAAACCCATACATTAAATTTTTAATAACCGTAAGAATATGTAAAGTTGACAAGGAATATCAGGGACTTATTTTCATGGAAAAAGACTTTGATGAAGTTATGATGTGCATACCGAAGATTCTGGATAAAGACAATAAAAGTGAAGAACGGCATCTGCAAAACTTTTTAATAACAATCGTACCTTTTATTACATCGATGGTGAAGATAATGAATAAAAAAACAGGGGCATATGATATATTTAAAAAAGATACATTAAATAACTTACTTAACTTAAAACCATTCCATTGTAACCTAGTTGAGGATTATAAAGAACTATGTGTAGCCGACGAATTTAAAGCTATTTTAGAAGACGTAATTGTTGGAATTATACATAATGATAACAATAGTAATAATAGGTATGATACAGGAGATTTTCTTAAATGTATCGAAACTAGGCCTAAAATTAATAATTATTTAGTATTTTTAGAATTAATTTATAAATTTAATTATTTTGTATACACAAGCATAGGAAATAGATTAGAAATGGTTTTATATACAAATGCATTCTTTTAAAAACTGCATAGAAATAATAAAATAATAATAATAATAAAATGTACATACTTTTGTTTTTTCTTATATTTAGGTATAATAAATTCATATTTTTATTTTAAATATATATTATAAAATTTACATACTTTTTGTTTTTCTTATATACACCTTATATTAAATTTATATTTTTATTTAAATATATATAATAAATAAATAAATTTTTGTTCAGTCTTTTAAAATCATTCCATATTTAAACATAAAAATGGATCTAAGATTTACACACCCTTTTACAGCAATTATTGCGGGGCCTACTTCTAGTGGCAAGACAGTGTTTGCCTTAAATTTTATAAAAAATATTAAAGAAACTTGTAATATTCCATTTAATAATATAATATGGTATTATGATGAATGGCAATTAGGATATGAAAAAAACAAAATAAATATTAAATATATGCAAGGTCTGCCGAATATTACAGACTTTAATGGTTTGGAACCAACTTTAATTATAATAGATGATTTAATGAAAGAGGCTGGTAGTGTCATTGTAGATATATTTACAAAAGGAAGCCACCATAGAAATTTAAGTGTATTTTACATAACACAAAATCTTTTTCATCAAGGCAAGGGTCAGAGGGATATTTCGTTAAACGCCAACTATAGTTATATATATATATATATATATATATATATATATATATATATATATATATATATATATATATATATAGTGTATATAATTTATTTTAAAAACCCTCGTGATAAAGCACAAATTTCACATCTAGCTAGACAAATATTTCCAGAAAATGCAAGATTTATTCAAGAGGCATATAGAGACGCTACTAGTACACCACATGGATATTTAGTAATCGATTTAAAACAAGCAACACCGGAACCTCTCAGAATCAGGACAAATATATTACCAAATGAATTTACGTCTATAGTTTATGTTCCCAAGAAGGGAAATAAGAACGAGTCATATACTGAATATTGCATTAATTCTGTTTAAAATGTTTAATAAATATTAAAATTAAAACAAATTTTCTTGTTATAATTATAATAAATTTTAATAAACTATTTTTCGTGTGTTTCAATAAAATTTACCTTAATACTTAACACTAAATACTAAAACGAGTCATATACTGAATATTGTAATAACCCTGTTTAAAATGTTCAATAAAATTTATATATATATATATGTATATACATATATATTCTATAATATTTAATAATAACATTAAAAACAAATTTTCTTGTTATAAATAATAAATTTTTAAAACTATTTTTCGTGTATTTCGTTAAAATTTACCTTAATACTTATTTTTAAAATTTATTACTTGTGGAGTTTACAAGTGATTATGAAATAGTAGGTATAAAAATTCCAAATTTTGTATTAATCCTGCTTAAAAATTTCATGTAATAAGTAATAAATCTTAAAACTATTGTTAAATTTACCTGAATAAAAGTTATTTTAAATGTGTAGTCTTTAAAAGGTGATTATGAGAAGCGATTAAGAAAATATTTTTAGGTAGATTATACTTTGCATATCAGAGGTATATTAGTATACTAATCACCTTCAAAATTGAATATATAAACCCTCACAAGCTTTCTATTATTACTTCAAGTTTTAAATTTCAGTGACTTGCATTTGTATTGTATTTGTATATGTAGGTCTAAATATCATTTAGAACACAATTAATTGTGTTTGTATAATAAATTCTCATTTTTGGTGCCTTTATTTAAATTGAGAAGGTAAGTTTATTGATTTTAAGTAACTTATACCTTAAAAATTAAAAGAATAAAATGAAAGTAATTTTAACACCTGTCAAACACGTTTTTAGGTTATTTTGTTTTGTATTTACATTTCTCTATAGAGAAATGTGTAGGACTTTATAGTAGGACTATAGTGGTCTTCACCCAAAATTAAGTTAAATCTAGGTTACTGCCGACGAAATTATCTATGGTGACTTGTGACAGTGACAGTGACTTCCTAGTTTAAAGAGTTTAATAATGGCTTCTCAAACTATTGAAAACATCGTTTTGATTAACGAATATGAACATGAAATCCGGAGATTCAACCTAACTGCTAGGCGGTTTGAATTTAGATTTCTTGATTACAATGGACAAGGAACACCTATTGACTGGCTAAGAGTAAGTATTTTTGAAAACTATAAACATTTTGAAAACTATAAACATTGTATAAAATTATTTAATTTTGACACAAACGGCGCCTTATACAAAATTGTATAACATTTTTATTTAATATTTATTGACGATGACAATCGATCGGTTCCAGTTGCCCAATGGTAATGGAGGAGGACTGACATTAAAAGGATCAAAGTATGAGGATTTTTGTGCCCAAAAGCGAGGTATCGTAACTATTTTTAATAATAATGATAACTATTGTCTGGCTTATGCTATAGCATTGGGTATGGCATTTAAGATTGATATTAATGAATTTAAAAAACTAAGAAATGATTTTATTATTTTGAAACAACGAGGATTACAATTACGTAGGGAAAGTAATGTTGATCTTTCGAACGGGGGGAACTTATGATCACATTAAAAAATTTCAAGATTATTTAAACGATTTTACGATTGTTGTGTACAGTGATAGAAAGGGGTCCGCAACTTATTTTGAGGGACCGCGAGACAATAGACGTAAAACAATAAATTTAATTTTAGATAACAACCATTATAACCTTATAATAAGCTTAACAGCTGCCTTTGCTACGTCATACTATTGCGAGTCGTGTAAAAAACGTTATTCAAATAAAAAGTATCATCTTAAATGTCCTTATATATGCCCAAATTGTCATACTTCACCGCCATGTAGAACTGAAATGGATCAAATAACTTGCGAGGTATGTAAAAGGACATTTAGAGGCATTGAATGTTTAAATAATCACAAGGAAAAACTCTGCTCCAAAATACATAGATGTGTGAAATGTTTAAATAGTTATTGGACTAAAGATAAGCATAGGTGTGGATACGCTTTTTGTTCAATTTGTGTAAGTGTTAAAAAATTAGGACATAATTGTTATATGCAGCCTCATAAACTATCCGAACAAACTAAATCTTCTATAGACAACGATTTCCTGTTTGTATTCTATGATTTTGAATGTATGCAGGAAAAAAAGATGTCCAATAACTCATTTTTACACGAACCAAATTTATGCGTCGCGGAGCAGGTGTGTTCAAAATGTATAACGAATGAAGATATCAATATTGATTGTAGTAACTGTGGTAAACGTCAACATATTTTTTCAAATTATCCAGTTAGCTCCCTTATGGAATTTTTACATAAATTTGAGAAAAAGTTTAATATTTTTGCGATTGGGCACAATATGAAAGGTTACGATGGTTGTTTCATCACGAAACATATTTTACGAGATGTCAATAGATGGAATCCACATATAATTAGGAATGGATGCAAATTTGTCGCGATTACGTGTAATAAGATTAAATTTATTGACAGCCTAAATTACATGCCTTTACCATTAAGTAAACTACCAAGTGCTTTTAAATTTGAAGAGGTTAAGGGGTATTTTCCACACTTATTTAATAAAACTGAAAATATAAATTATGAAGGGCCCATGCCTGATGCCGATTTTTATATGGCTGATTCAATGGATACGGTATCCAGAACTAAATTTTTCAAATGGTATAATGAGCAGGTATCAAATAACGTTTTATTTAATTTTAAAGAAGAGTTAGTCAAGTACTGTATATTAGATGTCGCAATTTTAAGGAAAGCATGTATTAAGTTTAGAGATTGTTTTTTAAAATCGAACAATATCGATCCCTTTCAAGAAGCAACCACTACACAGTAAAAAATTTCTGGTAAAAAACAACACCAAAAGTGGTCTATATAGGTCCACACTAGAAATGGTATATCTAACCACATACAATTTGGTAAATTTTACCCTTTTTAATTGGTTAAAAATCTACACGTACTATTCGTACAAAAAACTCGTAACAGTGTAAAAATCATCAAATATAATACACTCTTAGGGGTAAAAGCAACACGCAATATTGGTAAAAGAACTCCATTCAAGAGTAGAAAATGCTCAATTTGGTGTAATTTACTACACATTTTGGTGTTACTTGTAGGTGTTAAAAATGGTGGGTGTTTTAATATTAAACACAGCATGTAATGTAAAATAAAGTATATTTTATATTACTTACAAACTATTATATATGAATACAAATAGGCTTTGGCATAAAATTAAAAAAAAATGATTAACACTACTTAGGTGTATTCTTATACCCAAGAAGTGTTAATAATTTTTTTTATTTGAATGAAAAGTAGTACTTAATATTTTAAGTTTTTCCAGTTTGTGCAAAACCATATTTAGCTTATATAGGTATATAAGTTAAATATGATTTTTCAATAGCTCAAAAAACTTAAAATTTTACTAAATTTCATATTTCACTTATCACAGGTAAAAAAAAACTTGTTATATCACAAACATAAGTTGCATCCACTGTCACATTGCACCACTTTACCCGACCACTGAATTTTAATTTAAAAACCATGGTCTTAAAATAGCATGCATAGGTACACTACCATCAACTGCACTCGGAATACTGATCGCTCCCTTGCCGTTATCGAATGGTGATGACTACGTGACTTTTTTTTTTACCACAATGTGTGTAGCTGTCAACAAATAACAGTGTCAAATGTACACTGCGTCGAGTTTATCTTTAAATTAACACTAGATTGACACGGTGCTGTGTAAAATAAATTTAAATTAACACGAATTAATTTTACCACAACTTAAAATAAACACTTAATATTTTTGACCAATTTTAGTGTATAAATTAACACCAAATGATTTTACCACTCCATTTGGTAACTTTACACCGAAATATTTTTTACTGTGTATAGCCAGTGTATGTAATAAAGTGTTTCGGAGGAATTTTTTGCAACCCGAGACAATCGGTATTATTCCAGTTAATGGATATAGACGTGCCGATAACCAATCCGAAATAGCGCTAAAGTGGTTGTTTTGGAAAGAGGCTTCACATCCAGGGAAAATAATACATGCTGGTAATGGTCGGGAAGTTAGGTTAAAGGAAAATATTTTAGTTGACGGCTTTTGTGAGGCTACCAACACCGTCTCTGAATTCGATGGTTGTTATTTTCATGGGTGCGAAAAATGTTTCCCACACCAAACCTCTTCATTTCAGAATAATACTGAAGAATATAATTTTATGTTTACAAGACGCGAGTTAACAGAAGCTAAAAGGGATAGACTTATATAGTGGAATCCTTTAGGGAGTGCGAATTTAGGTCTTTATTAAAAAATAATGAAGAAGTAAGAAGTTACATTGATAATAATTTTAAATATTCAGATTTACCATTGAATCCAAGAGACAGTTTTTATGGTGGTCGCACAAATGTTACAAGAAAATATTATAAAGTTTCAGATGAAAACGAACAAATCTGTTATTTTGATGTCTGCTCGTTATATCCATTTATAAATAAATATGGAAAGTACCCTGTGGGGCACCCTAAAATTCACATCGGTGACAAAGACTGCAGAAAATTACCAATGAATTCGGTAGAAGGTCTAATTAAATGTTCTGTGTTACCCCCTCAAACTTTATATCACCCTGTACTACCGTATAAATGTAATAAAAAACTTACGTTTCCGTTATGTAAAACCTGTGTGGAAACAATGAACCAAGAGCAATGTATTCACACAGATGACGAACGTAAGTTTTCTGGTACCTTTGTAGCTGATGAATTGCGGAAAGCCATTTCTTTAAATTATAAAGTCTTGGAAATTTATGAAATATGGGAGTATAAAGTAACACAATTCGATCGCAATACCAAGTCTGGCGGTTTATTCTCTAAATATGTTGATAAATTTTTAAAAATTAAGCAAGAGTGTAGTGGCTGGCCTAAGTGGTGTACTACACAGGAAGCACGACAAGCCTATATTCAAGACTATTTAGAACATGAAAGTATTTTGTTGGATATCTTAGAAATATCAAATAACCCGGGTATGAGATTTATCGCAAAACTCATGTTAAATAGTTTTTGGGGAAAATTTGGCCAGAGACTAAACTTGATGCAGACAAGTATTATTAGTGAACCCTTTAAGCTATTTAACATGCTTACGGACCCCTCTATCATTGTTAATAATTTGGTAATTATTAGTGACGATGTTCTTCTTGCATGCTGGAGTAAGCATGAAGAAGCAGTAACGCCATTAAAAACTGTTAATGTCGCTATAGCAGCATATACCACGGCAATGGCGCGGTTAGAATTGTATTCTTATTTAGAAAAACTCGATCGCAGAGTCCTTTACTTTGACACAGATGTTATATTCACACATAAATCAGGTGAATGGCTACCAGAGGTTGGCGATTACTTGGGAATGCTAACCGATGAATTATCTGAATATGGTCCGGGTAGTAAGATTACTGAATTTGTAAGTGGTGGCCCTAAAAATTATGCTTACAAAGTATATTGTGCGGATAAAAATGAATATAAGACTATCTGTAAAGTAAAGGGTATAACGCTTAATCATAAAAATACTCAGTCCGTAAATTTTGATGAACTAAAAGCCCAGGTATGTGATAATGCTGAAGCGATATATGTCCACAACAGTCGTAAAATTTGTATTACGGCAAATTATAACGTTATATCGCGATCCGAGAATAAAATTTATCGTACATGCTATACCAAAAGACAACGGATTGAAAATAGTTACGATACTGTGCCTTACGGATACAATGACTCTTTGATAAACCAAAATGTTTTGGTTTATCAACAAGAACCCCCTCAGCCTGTGGAACCCCCTCAGCCTGTGGAACCCCCTCAACCAGAAGAAGAAGCCTCTCGGTCCTGCGAGCCTCCTCCGTCGGAAGAAGACATACTGCTAAATGAACTCCTCTTTTGGATGAAAGGTTAGATTTTAGAATGATTCAAAATATTTTTAATCTATATTTATTAACATTTATTTATTATATTTATAAAGAAACCCCTCATCTAGAAGAACCTCCACAGCCCGAAGAAGAAGAAGTAGAAGAAGCCCCTTTCTGGATGGACGGTTGGGTTTTAGATAAATAAAAAATATATTAAACTTTATATCTATTTATGTATATTTATAAAAATTTATTTATTATATTAAAAACAATTTTATTTATTATCATTATTATTATTGTATAGTTTTATAAAAAAAAAATTTATTAAACTTTATTTATTTATGTAGGTATATTTATAAAAATTTATTTATTATATTAAAAACAATTTTATTTATTATTATTGTATAGTTTTTGTTTTACTTATTTTTATTTAATTATATTATTTATTTATTTTATTTATTTTCATAAGCTTTATATTGTTTACCTATTTTTAAATAAAACTTGTTTTAACTTTTAAAAAAATGTATTTTTATTTAATTTTTGAAACATTTTTCTTACAGCGTTATCATTTTTATTTGTATTAAATGTAAACAAATCTAAAAAATTATTTAGATTGTATTTCTTACTTAAACATACTAAGCATAAAATGCAATATTGACCACAAACAGTTGAAAATAAGCTTTGAAGAACATTCGGATTGTATATCCATTTCCTAGAATTCTTATTTAAAAACTATTTTATTTGGGTGGCCTTCCGTAACTATCGAAAAAGTATCCATAACCATTGTTATTAATAAAAACAGCAACCCAGTGACTTCCAGGCATATTATCAGGATCTTCATTAATAACTACAGCACACGGTTTACTTATATAAGTTGGTATACGATTTAAAGCGTAAACTCCTTTATGAAAGTATGTTGGCAAAAACGAGTGTAAATATCTAAGAACTTTATAAGAACGCATTTTTAACCTTTTATGTTTGAAGGTACAAACAGTTATACTAAAATATCATAGGTACAAACAAATTTAAGTTAAAATAAAATACAGGTTTACGGAGTGCTATTTAGGTTTATTATTATTATTATTATACATACATACATTTTAAAATTAACTACTATAATCTACAACTACATTTCTATTCCTATCTATTTCAATTATACTATCGAATTCAGCATAAATAATACAATTAACTGTTTCAAGAAGGGCTTCTTTAAAACGCACTTCCAAACGCAAACTACCATTACGAATTAGATTCCAGTGAGTCATAGTATTTTCAGCAAGATCCGGAGTTAAATCAAACGCTGTCAGGCAGAAACCATTAGGATATTCCTCTCTACTTATGCATAGACCATTGTTTAAAAAATGAATACCAGTACCCGAAAATAAAGTATTGTACGATCTTATATAATTTTTACTATCAAAATCAGGCTGAAGTGGTTTAGAGGGAATTTGCTGTCCATCAATATATAAAGATAAAAAGTTCATATCGTAATGTTTAAAATTGAATGGATTTTTCGTAAAATCTCCATTAAAAGCTCTATTTGATACAAAACCAATCACACACCTTTTGGGTAATTGACCCAAAAATATATTATCCAAAGATTCTCCTTGAACACCTGTAGGTATAGTAATAACTTTAACGTCAACTCTTGTTATAGGGTATTTAACAGGTGCTACTTGTAAGGCTTTAGCATGAGCTAACAATACAGAAGGGTTAATTTTTACTCTTCTTATTAAAAGACTAGCATCCAAAATTTTAAGTTTTGGGTCCATATCTTGAGGGGCCATTAAAACAAACTGATCCCGCGATCGAACTACACAAGTTCAAGACCGTTCATTAAAAACTTTTCCTGATTAAATATATCGCCACTAAGCCTGCCTATTAAATCAACACGTTTACTTAATGATGTAAACTGAGTTCTTTTTGTATGTCCAGTGTTACTTTCGTTTAATATATCCATTGAATTAGCTGTATCTAAATACCATAGACTTGAAGTAAGATGCGATTTTGCTGCTTCAGGGCCATAATTAAGTAAAGTTTCTATATATGATCTATATGCGTAAGTGTTGTTTGGTGGCGAAATTAATTTTTGATTTAAATAAACATCAACCTGACTAAACATTGAATGTAGCAAATTATTTACAGGTCCTATCGATTTTTCGCCCTCTAATTCATTTTTGTAACTGGAATTATCTGGTTTACATATTTTAGCTTCTATATGCAGTAAAGTATGGGACAGATCCAAATATTCGTCGCCTATACCAGGTATAACAAATTCCAGAGGTGCTTGATCGGTTAGAGATGAAAGAGGTTTATAATGAATCCACTGCCCTGACTCTATACTAGTTTGAGTTGATGATATAGCAAATAAGTCCAGTTCACTTTTAATACATTCACAAGATTGATTATGGATAAAAGACATCGTTTTTATTTATTTAACCAAAAATATCTTCAAGTTTTTGTTTTTTAGGTTTTCGTATGTTCTTACTGCAGATGGTTGATGGTTTTTGATTTCTTTTAGTCGTTCTCTTTCTTTTTATATGTTTACCAGACCCCACCATGTCGTCAACTTTTTTCATGGCTTTAACTTGTAAATTTTTTGTGGTTTCATTTAAGCGCTCTTTAAAAGAAGTTTTTGGTGGTTTACTTTGAATAACATCCTTGAGAAAATTAATACCACCATATGCTGCCTCTGTGCCCAATGTTTTTACGCCACTTTTAACCAAAGGAAATATAGTTCTAAATAAACCTTTTAAAAAACTTCCGACTCCGTGCCCTTTTTGATAGTAAGCGCCTTTATATACGGTGCCAACACCAGACCCTGCTTGATTAACATAGTAATCGTTATATGGACAATTTACAGTCATTTTATTCTTCTAAAATGAAGTTTAACACAGACAGTCCCGAATAAGAATGGTACAGTTTCACCAGTTTCAGTCCTTATATCAATTTCGATATTTTCAAATTCACGTTTTAAAACAGGTACGTAGTGAGGTGGTGAGAATATTTTCATTTTTTGACTCCCGTAAATATATTTTGAATTATCAACGCTTACAACCCGAATAAGTTTAGCTAATGTATCGCCTACAAATTGAGGACTTATAATATTACAATAAATAAAAAATTGTGACGGTAATCCCAAAATTATATTTGACGGGTGTGGTGCATTGCATATTTTTAAAATATCTTGATCCGGCTCAAACCCCAATTGCAGAGCAAGATAAGTTGAAAAAACCATAGAAATTACACTGCTTTCTTGAGGAATGTTTACAGATACTTTATGTGTGGTATTATTCATATTAAAAGATATGCCCCTTCCTATTAAGTGCGTATTGGCATTTAATGCTGATAATAAATCCTCTATGTTATAGTAGCTACCTGTACTGATTCTTACTTTTTCATATACATAATCTGTTTTTCCATCAGTTAGTTCTTTTAAGTATATAATATTTTGGGTTTTTCTCACAGTCAGAAGCGAACAAGGATATTGAAATTCTGTTATGCCTACTTGCCATTCTCCCTCAAGATGAATTGAACTGGGCAATTGAGTACTAAACTGTGTTGTTTTATTGTTTGGAAAATATTCTCGAGAACTATTACTAAGCAGAGTCAAAAAAAAATCGTTTTGCATTATTGTAAAGTAATATTTTCCTGGGGGATCCAAGAATTAAATTTGTCAGGGTAACCTCTCCACTTCACGTATACTTCGCGTATGCCACGATTAATTCGCTTTCTTAATATTTTATCTATTTTAAAAGCTGTATCTTCAGAAAATGTTACTTTTTGAAGTTCGGGTTCGTAGAAAATGCCTTCTACAGACTCGTTTTGTAAATCGCATAGTTTATACACCGAATGTGGATGTCTATTTATAACTTTTGATATTTTAAATATTTCCAAAGTCCAATTAGATTCATAACCTTTTTCAAATACATGTTTGTACTTGGAAATTCTAACGAAATCATTTCGTTTAAATTTATTTTTATTTTGGTTTTTAGCCGTTATTCGAAAAGCATTATTATAAACCTCCAATATGTTATTTTCATTGACATCTATTGGGGCCATTTTAATTGTCCTGTGTTTTGTTTTATTATACGTATCTACTAAGGTTTGCAATATATTAATGTACTTATAATTATTATTGTATGTAAAATACTTAAACATTTTTTCTTTAAGCGTTCTATTAAATCTTTCTATAATACTAGCTTTTATATCTGGATTTTCGGCCTGTATATGATTTATGTTATATTTTTTAAAACACTTTTTTGTTTCACTTCCTAAAAATTCAAGACCCTTGTCTGAATGTAAATTAATCGGAATTCTATTAGAGGTTTCAAATATATCTTGAAAAGCCCTAGCAACTTCCTTGGATGTTTTTGTTTTTAACATTCTAACCCATGCATATTTACTAAAAACATCAATGACTGTTAATATATATTTTATTTCATCATTAAAATTACTTAAACTTTTTAAATCAATTAAGTCGGCTTCAAATAAATCATCGATATTTGTTACATGATATTTATTTCGTTTAAAATTTTTAACAACACGTTTATGTAAAGTATAAGTTTCTTGTTTTTGCAACCAGTTTTTTATTTCACTAACACTATTATTAGGTACAGCTTCTTTAATTTTCTTAACAGATGAAAAAGCGGATACTTGTTCCGGGTTATAGTATAAATTATTCATGGTTTAAACTTTTCCCAATTTAGAGCTGATAGTGTTGATTGTCTCGTCTTTTTAGGGGGTGGAGGTGTATTTTCTATCTTACTATTGCTAGACGATTGTTCCTGTTTCGATTTTAAAAGCGTACTATCTTTTTTCTTGCGGTCTTTAAAAGTTATAGGACTACTGAAATAGTCTGTTTCGTCACTCGAGGATTCACGAGTAGTATTTATGGGGGTCGTGTAGTCTATGAAGTGATTTCGATATGTTTTATTTCGGATAAATTCTAGAGGAGTGTTAATTTCTTTTAAACTCCGAACCACGGCATCTCTGTTTTTCATGTCTTTGGGTTGACGGGGACGCAATATATCATTAACAACATCAATAATATTTGAGTCTTTTAAAAGTTGATTATTAACTAGAATCACTCCATTCCTATTCCATTTCAAATTGTCATTTTTAGAAATTTGTTGTAAAAGTAAAGAGGCTTTTTTTGCATGTTTTTAGGTACTGTTTTTAAAATATCGTCAACTGTTAAACTTTCAATTTTAGTTGAAAATGTTTTGCCCTCTTCACCCTCTTCTTGGTCATTAAGTATTGGTAACTTAATTGATTCTCGGGCCATATTGGAGAAATGCAAAAATCTTTGTAGAACTTGCTGATACTCTACCCATTTTTCATGGTCATTTATTTTTGAATTTAGAACTTTATGCATTTCTAGATCCAGTTTTGAAAGTGTTTGTGGATTAATATTTGTCGAATCCTGTATTTTTTGAAATGATTCCGGATTTATTAAAAACATTTTTTTAGCATGCTCCATTTTTAATTAAATAAACTACTTAGTACACCACTAATTAATGGTGCAAGTATTAAAGGCAATAGAGCACCCCCTTTTTGAATTAGGAACTTTTTCTTTTTCAATAGTGAGTCGTTTTTTTTACAATTTTTCTTAATATGTTTTTATATGGTGTAAGTTTTTGTTTTTGTATTGAAGTAAAGAGGAACTTTTCCTTTTATTGTATTATGAACACACTCACACAAACAAAGTATTAAACCTCTATCTGCACTTTTTAATATAGCTTTTCTTTGTCTTGGACTTGCTTTGGCAAGAAATTTTAAAACAGCTGAGTTCTTGACGACTGTCTCGGACATTATAATTAAAATGATTTATTTTTAAAAAGAATCTCTGTTATATAACATACGGTATTATTATCCCTTCTTCTTTCATAATAGAAAAAAGTGTATTTAGATAAAATGAGAATAGGTTTTTTCTGTAATAATAATCAAATATGGCTTTAAACATTATTTTTATTTATTTTGTATGACAATAACACGTATCCGGACCTTCAGTATTTTCATCTAGAGACCATGGACATGTGATTAAGTGTTTTCCATGTATACTATTTTTCACTGGATGTTTTTTCGTAGAGTTTATTGTTTTTATTCTTTTATTTGTATTACAGTCTGTATTAAACCTCTGTTTGTCGCAAAACACAATATGCCATTTATTCACATTTTCGATATTGTATTCATCAGCATGTATGACTTGTATAGGAGAATGTTCTTGAAGTTTCGCATCGGTCTTCATGGATTGGTCAAAACGCTTATCACTGTTAGAGTTATACATTTTTTCTTTTTTTTTGTTGTAAGTTTTTCAACTGCATACACATTAATGATCAAAATAATTTTAATACAAAAAAGTTTATATACAAAAGTGCTCTTTTAGTTCCACCCTTACTTCTTAAGAAGTCCCATAAGCCAACTGAATGGCTTGTGCGGGTTAGGGGTAGGAACGGACCGCGGGCTTAAAGTCCCCTCCGAAGGACAAATACACAATAGGACAAATACAGCTATTTATATTTTTTAAAATCAAAGTACCTTTTTTCTTTTTATTTTTAGATATATTTATGTGGCAAAAATGCGTTTTCTATTGTTAATTGACATTCCAATGACGTCTTTTCGTTTTTTCTAGAATATTTTTTGGAAAGTTAATCCATTAACGACTTTTCCAAAATACGTTTTCTATTGTTAATTGACATTCCAATGACGTCCCTCGTTTTTTCTAGAATATTTTTTGGAAAGTTAAAGAAATTTTAGAAACCACGTCAGCCACGTCTAGTGACTTTTATTTCTTTAAGTTTATTAAAATTTAAGTTGGAAACCCTGTTTTTTTTCACTACGCCATCTACCATTATTTGATTTAAACCTATAAAAACAAATATAGCTATCTATATTTTACCAACGTTAGTTACACTATTTATCCATAGGGGGCCTATTTATTTAGTTTTATTTTATTTACCTTATCTAAAACAACGCCATCTACCATTATCTAATTTAAACATATAAAAACAAATAAAGCTATCTATACTTTACCAACGTTAGTTATGCTTTTCGTCCATAGGGGGCGTAGTAACTTTTTTATTTATTTATCTAAAACCCAGATCCACGGATCGAGAGGTCCGTGGCTCGGTTCTCGACAGGGATTTTTTTTGTTTTTTCAGAAAAATAAAAGAGATTATTAAGGTACGCTCAAACATCAATGCACAATTTTATGTGAAGGCTTGGTAGTCGAATTGTTTAAGGCAGTTCGCTTTGAACCAGGTCTATATGGGTTCAATCCCCAGTTCAGCTTTTTATTTTCTGAAAAATAAAAAGAGAAAACTTCATTGGAATGTCATTAGCATTTGGAAAGTCGATTTCCCCTTAATGACATTTTCTAATCACCTAATTAGGTCATTAAAAAATGTCGTTAAATACTCATTAATGGGTATTTAATTACTTTTTAATTTCGTCTACAGCCATGACTTCTGCTTATGCAATCTTACATGCGACATTTTACTTTTTTAAATGTGATTTGCTGTTTGAAAATGACAAGAATAATTGAAGGAAGGAAGCTCCAAACCAGATATGCGCCATATTTTTTTGAACTTCCAGGCAACCGATTGCATAAGTTTACGAGAATAATTTGGTTTGGTTTGCATTTGTATTTTGAATTTAACCAAAAAAAATTGGTTTTGTGTGAAACATTTCACTTTTAATAAATCACGCAACGTACATAAACCTACCTTAAAACGCTTTGTTGATACCTTCAGTAGTTTGCTCATTTTTGGGACTTAAGTGAAGAACAACGTAAATTTTCGAAAAACTGCCATACAATCGTAGTTATCCAAGATATCCAAAAAAGCTCGAAAATGTCCCGAGGGATTACTTGTTATTAGGAAGGGGTATTATGAATATCAGGCTCAACTGCCATGTGAATTGTGATTTGGAATTTTGGAAAAAACTTCTCTTTTTTTAACACCCTGTAGTATAATGCTATGTGCACAATATTGTATTCCCAAAATTAGAGATAAGAGTAAAAAAATCAACTATTGCTGATTTTTTGGACTAACTGATATTAGGGAGGAGTATTAGGACTATCAAGCTCAACTGCCCTGTGAGTGGGGATTTGGAATTTTGGAAAAATACATCTCTTTTTTTAACACCCTGTAGTATAATGCTATGTGCACAATATTGTTTTCTAAAAATTAGACGTAAGTCAAAGAATCCACTATTGCTCATTTTTTGGACTAAACTGGGATATAACGACAATTTTCGATAAATTGCTACTTACGTACTTACCTGTCTATTAGACAGTGTCTAATGTATGTTCACTCAAATCAAAACTCCTATACAGACCATTCTAATCATGGATATGGAACACGACATAGGAAAAATTTGATGACACCACAAAACAGAATTTCCAGGACCCAAAACTCATTTAACCATTGGGGTATCAAGTTCTTCAATAAATTGCCAATAGATATTAGACTCAAAAGTAAACCAAATTTTAAAGATACTATAAAAAAAGTTTTATTGGATAATGTTATCTACGATTTTAACGAATTTTTTAATCTGTCCTTTTAAATGTTTTGTATTATTTATAAATTGTTTTGTAATATTTTTAACATGTTTTTAATACGTTCTGTCTTACCAATTTTAATATGTTTTACTCATTACATTTCTTACCTTATATTATTTTTACTTGACGTGCTTTGTATTTTTTGGAAGCAAATAAACTATATTATTATTATTATTATTATAATCGTAGTAAGCCGCGATATTCACAAAATCTCGAAAACGTTTCGAGGGATTACCATACTAATATTAGGGAGGGGTATTACGACTATCAAACTCAACTGCCTCATGAATGGGAATAACTTGAAATTTCGGAAAAAATACATCTCTTTGTTTAACACCCTGTAGTATAATGCTATGTGCAAAATATCGTATTCCCAAAATTTGACATAAGAGTCAAAGAATCAGCTATTCAGAATTTCCAAAGATTTTCAAAATCGATTCAGTAATTTTCCAATAACGAGCTTTAAAATATTTTCCAAAAAACTAGGTGCGTCGATTTTTATGACGAGCAGTTTATTTACCTATTTTAATTAATTTTAGCATTTTTAGTCCCTTAAGTAAAATCATTAATGACATCCCACAGTTAGTATATGCCGCTAGTTTAAAACAAAAAATATACATTTTTTGAGTCATACCTGTATTGATAACAGATAACATTTATGAATCATTAAAAAATCACTCAGTGATAATCATCGCGTGAGCTCACAGTGAACTCACTATGACATCAAATAAATTTCTGTGAATTCACCTGGACCTCACCTGGAGCTCATTAGCTGAATCATTGCTGAGCTCATCCTGAGTTCTTGATGTGATCATTTGTGAAATTAATTTTAAAGTTTAACGGTTCGGCAATATTCGGAATAAATCCTCGATATATCGGGCATATATGGGCATATATACATGTATAAAAATTAATAATCAGATGCAAGATACTTTTTTAAATTTTATTAAAAACATGTTTTAAATATTTTTTATTTTATTTAAGAAAATGAATATTTATTTTAATTAATTTTAGCATTTTTAATCCCTTAAGTAAAATCATTAATGACATCCCTTTGATTTCATAATGAATTCATCGTGTGATCCATTAAGGATCTCACGTTGCTCATCAAAAGTGCAACTCTTATGCGTGCCACAGTGACATCACTGAATGAATCAGCAATGATTTCACGTTGATGTCTTAAATGATGTCATAATTGTTATCTGGGTTATGTTATGGGCTACCAATATCTATCAAAACTAAAATCATCTACGTACGTCCTAACGAAAAATTCATTAAAAACGTTTTTTTTCTGTTGGTAATATAAAATACCACTGTGCGGTGATTATATTCCAGGTTGTGGTAGTATATTATCAAGAATATAATGGAAAAAAATTGTTTACTTTAGTAAAAAAATATTTCTTAGATTTTTAGATATAATTGAATATTTATAATTTAATTTGTTTTATTATCCGTACAATCTTACGCATAAAGATAAAAAAATCAGATTGGCTGTGTCTGAAACGTCGCGTTACGTCGTCCTGTCAGTGCACATTCCTACTAAGTTAAGATTTGTTTAAAATGCCGAATTGTATAAAAAGTCACGAATTAGCTTGATCAACGTTATGTTACGCGTGTTTCAACAAGGCAGTAGATGGCCGACGTATAATTGGGAAAATCGAAAATCTGGTAAAATTACTTTCACCTAATTATGATCAAAACGACACAAGCATTCCAACAGTCCTCTGTAAAGGCTGTTACATCAAAATATACAATAAGACTCTAACAAAAATTACAGATTACTCAAACATGAAAATTCTTCCTACACGTGACACACGTCAATAATTTTTCATTTGATTATGCAATCAAAAAGAATATTGTGGGTAGACCTCCAAAAACCAGCTTAATGCAAGCAAGTACACTAAAAATATGCATCTCCTGTAATAGTAAAATCCATAAGGGCAAACGTCACGCATGTACCTACTACAACTTTCAAAGTGAAAACATTATTTCCATCGCACAAAACTGTAGACAACAAGTTGCAAGCCAGATTTTATTAGAGGAAAAGGAAAATCAGGGTAATTCTCTTTTACTAAATAAAGGCAGGGGTAGGTATTTGCCTGTAGAAGTGATACCGAAAAGCGATTCCAAAAATTCGATAAGTAACTCCTTTGACTACAAATCATTTTAAAGAAATGCAAGTTGACTGCAATTTATCCACTAATACAGTAATAAAAATTAGTAAGTGCCTTCGCAATGTAAATAAAAACTTAGTAAAACCCAACATAATAAGTAACATAAAAACTGCAAGCCATTCATTGGATAGCTATTTTACTATAGCTGAGTTGCCGAACATTGACTGTCCCAAAACGGCCGATATTCCGTTTTTGGTGTACTGCTCGGATATTTCTGGTCTCTTAGCACATATGTTAAATATACGAGATTTAAATGACGACTTCCATGTAAAAATTGGGATCGACAGTGGTGGCGGATCATTGAAAGTTTGTTTCACTGTGATGCCAGAAAATGATCCAGAATATCTAGTAAAATACAAAAGCGCAGGCATTAAGAAGCTGCATCAAAATATTGCTGGAAACACTAGATTTAAATTCAATTTGTGGAGTATGTTCCTACACTTTTGCTGCCAATCTGAAACTTTTGATGAAACTTTTGGGACTCCAGTCAAACTCCTCAGCTCATCCATGCCCCTGGTGTGAAATAAATGCAAAAGATTTAAAAGAGAAAGGACTTTCAAGAACAAGAAGCTCTATAACCAAGCAGTCAACAGCTTGGAAAGCTAATGGAAAAATGAAAATAAAAGCTAAATTTTACAGTTAGGTTCTTATTATTTTTTTTCTGTCAATTTCCCTATTAAATTTTATTACTAGCTACAACTATGTGAATAATTTTTAGAAAACTGTGTTAATATTCCACTCATTATTGGTGATGAAGAGACGCCAGTTTTACGATACCTCCCACCGCCAGAGCTACATTTATTACTGGGCATAGTACTTCTGTACTTACAGAAGCTCTACCATTCCTTAAAATATGAGTTTCCTGAGGTTGCTTCAGAATGGGTTCGACAAGCATCCATAGATTTCGACCATTATGGAAAATTACAAAAGTAACTTATTAAGATGTGTTTCTTACTTCAATTCTACTCATATTTAAGATGATTCATTGTTAAGTATATAGCAAAATTGTTTATTATTCATTTATAAACTATATATCTGTTTTTTGTTGTAAAATTAAATTAAGTTCTGTTGTTTTAAATATAAGCGTAAAATTAGTCACCGCATTTTATATTAACAACAGGAAAAATCGTTTTTAATGAAATTCTCGTCAGGACGTACGTAGATGATTTTAATTTTGATGAATATTGGTAGCCCATAACATAAGCTTTCAATACAGTATGACTCAAAAAATGTATATTTTTTATTTTAAACTAGCTGCAAATACTAACTGTGATCCCTAGGGATAAATTATTTCAAAAAGTGTGACATTACCACAAAATAGCGTCTATGCGCATTGTTATTTATAAAGACTTGCACTCTAAATAAACACTTATTGCACAATTTTCGTACACGCTTTATTTTCGCCAGGGTTACGATCGTACCCTCAAAAAGTCGGTTCAAGGTTTGTAGTCATAATTTATTAATTTATCCCAGATAACAATTATGACATCATTTAAGACATCAACGTGAAATCATTGCTGATTCATTCAGTGATGTCACTGTGGCACGCATAAGTGTTGCACTTTTGATGAGCAACGTGAGATCCTTAATGAGTCACACGATGAATTCATTATGAAATCAAAGGGATTTCATTAATGATTTTACTTAAGGGACTAAAAATGCTAAAATTAATTAAAATAAATATTTATTTTCTTAAATAAAATAAAAAATATTTAAAACATGTTTTTAATAAAATTTAAAAAAGTAACTTGCATCTGATTATTAATTTTTATACATGTATATATGTACCTACCTAGCACGTGCTAAGTATAATTTATAAATTAATTATAAAAATATATTTAAAAATACGATAATTTTTAAGCCTTGGTAAGATAAATCCATTCCCAAAACTTGGCAACACTTATGGTATATACTTACTATGCAGAGCTGTACAAGAAAAAAGTATTCGAGTAAAAGTACAAGTACTTTGAAAAAAATATACTTGAGTACAAAGTACAAAAAAATCCGAAAGTATTCACGAGTACAAGTACAAAGTACTTTTTCCAAAAACTCTTAAAATGTAATTTAGGTTTCAGTATCTAGCAAAAAAAGTTATTAAAAGTTAAACATAACAAAATATCAGGTTTATATTTAAAAAAACTGCATTTTTATATTTATTTAATACACGTATTTATTTATGTTTTGAATATTTTTTTTCCAAATAACCAATTATTTCGATTTTAAACAGAAAAAAATAATATTAAAATAGATTAACTATTCTTTTACATAACCTTTATTACCTATATATACCTATAGGTATACCTATTCATGCAAGTAATTTATTATATATTTTATTTAATAAATAGCCTAAACATTATTTAACTGCAAGCACGAAATTAAATTAAAGTAACATGCATTTATAAATGCATGTTACTTTAATAAATGACTGCAAAAAAAATAAGATTGAATGCAAAAATATAACCTAACTTTTTATGCGTAGGTAACAAAAACATAATCGAGTACCTACTCAAATACAAAATAATATTTAAAATCCTACTTACCCTAGTGTAACAAAAACCAAAACATTTAAAATAATACTAATGCACATTCTGTATTGCAGAAAAATCTCAAATTTATTAAAAAAAACCTTTACATACGACATTATGACAGCACTACCAGAGATAAAAAAGGGCACTACCTCTTGTAATATGTAATATCTCTATAAAGTAGGGCACCACAATGATATTTTACCAACTTGCCCATATCGAGGATTTATTCCGAATATTGCCGAACCGTTAAACTTTAGCTGCTAAAGCATTATAATTATGGCGATAAATTTGAATATGTAGTGCCACTATATAGTTAACATAACCACTACTACCGGCCTCGGTGGTGTAGTGGTCAGAGCTCCTGGGTACGAGCCGAGAGGTCGTGGGTTCGAATCCCACTTGGGTATGGTTGTTTATTTGTGTTTGTCCATTGTGTATAGTCCTTCGGAGGGGACTTTAAGCCGTCGGTCCGTTCCTACCCCTAACCCGCACAAGCCATTCAGTTGGCTTATGGGACATCTTAGTTTGGATGTAAGGGTGGAACTAAAAGAGCACTTTATAACTTTATAACTTTATAGTTAACTTAACACAAAGATGCCGAGTACAAAAAGTACTCCAGTACATTAAATGTACTCGAGTAGAACAAAAGTACTCGAGTACAAAAAATTTACTCGAGTACAAAAAATGTACTCGAGTACAACCAATGTACTCGTGTCTATTTTTAAATTTTTAATTTAAATAAGTACAAGTACAAGAACTTTTTTTGAAATAAGTACCGAGTTCCTAAAAAGTACTTAAAGTACAAAATTTGAGTACAAGTACTCGAGTACCGCACAGCTCTGATACCATGGCAACACTGTTATGCACTTGCATAGTTCAGAGAAAAACCTTAAGGTTATAAATTTAAATTATGGCACTATGACATCAAATGCATTTCTGTGAATTCACCTGGACCTCACCTGAAGCTTAAATTGAAATTAATTTCACAAATGATCTCATCAAGAACTCAGGATGAGCTCAGCAATGATTCAGCTAATGAGCTCCAGGTGAGGTCCAGGTGAATTCACAGAAATGCATTTGATGTCATAGTGAGTTCACTGTGAGCTCACGCGATGATTATCACAGAGTGATTTTTTAATGATTCATAAATGTTATCTGGGTTATTGCACACTTTTCGTGCACGCTTTATTTTCGCCAGGGATGACCGACAGTAATACCTTAAAGTCGTATTGCAACCTATTTTTTACATTTCAAAGGTGGGAGAATTTTTAACTAAACTGCGCACCACTCAATGTGTCGCGACCAATAAGTTCGTTCTTTTTCAAAACGACATAACTTTTTTGTTTCTTGAACGATTTAATTTTGGTTTGTGATATCTGCTAGCCTCATCCTCTGGCAATTTATGCTATAGATATGAAGCTCACGGTTGGTCAAGTAAACTTCCTACAGGGTGATATGTTAAACGGTGAAAAATTTCAATAACTTTATCCAAGCCCCGTTTGTAAAAAAAATTTTTTTTCGTTTTTACTTTGAAATAATGAAGTATTATGTGTGTAATGAATGTGCACAGGCGCATCCCCACCTAAACTATATGTACCTGAAGTGCTCACACTGTGTGTTGCTAATAAAGCCAGTCGAATCACAACGGTCGTTTCAATTACATTACCGCTAAAACACAAAAAAGTATAAGTAAAAAATTACGCCATATTGAATTAAAAGAAAGAATACCGATAGAAATGGATTTTAGAACATTTCAGCCACTAAATTTTAATGGAAATCAGGCAGAAAATTGGAAGTTATGGAAACAACGTTTCAAATTTTTCCTAGAAGCCAGTGAAATTGGAGAAAAGGCAGAAAGCATCCAATGTGCCTTGCTATTAACGTGCATTGGAGAGCAGGGGGTGAGAATTTTCAACACCTTTAAGTTTGAAAATAACGAGAAAAATAAAATTGAGATATTAATAAAAAGATTTCAAACATATTTCGAGCCAAAGTCAAATCTAACCTATAATAGACAACAATTTTTCGCTAGAAAACAACTAGAGCAAGAAAATATTGATCAATAAATAGTGATTTTAAAAAATTTGGCTAATCCTTGTAAATTCGGAGATACATGACAGCCTTATAAAAGATATCTTCATTGCTGGGATATGGTCGGAAGAACTAAAAGAAAAATTGCTAATAAAAAATCCAAAGGATCTGGAGGAAGCGTTGCAGATATGCAGAACAATCGAATTTTCAAAAATGCGGTGCAAGAAGATGAAAGACTTTGTGGAGGTGGACGTCGTGCAGAAAAAGTCTAGTATGGGTCATCGTCAACACCAATCAACTAGTTATCGAAAAAACAGTCACAAAAATGATAAAAATTGGGATATCCATCATACCACAAGTTTCCCAAGATATCCTCAAAGTAATGGGTTTATTGAACGTAATGTTAGAACTGTTAAAAATATAAAAAAAAATGTAAAGAAAGTGGCCGCGACATTTATTTAGCAATGTTAGATTATAGAAATACATGTATAGATTCAAAACATTCGCCTGCAAATGTTCTGATGAACCGAAATTGCGTGATTTTTTTACCAAAACCCAGAACTCATTTTAAGCCAAATATAATTAATAAAAAACTTTATGACAATTTTATACATCAAAATAAATGCAATCAAAAACATTATTATGACAGAAACGTTTTAAAACCTCTACCATTATTAAATGAGGGTGATAGTGTTGTATTTCAATATAAAAATGGTGAAAAGTGGAATTCTGGTAAAATTTTAAAAGTATTGTCTAATCGTAGATATAAAATTCTGACTGAAAATAATACACACCTGGTTAGAAATAGAAAATTTATTAAATTGCGTAGAGACAAAGTTTGCAACAATTCACCAGTTACCAGCGCCGGATTATAAAAATTTGCGCCCCGGGTCTAATAAAAATTGTCCGCCCTACCTTTATAATAAATTCAAAGAAATGTCACTTCTTTACAAAAGGATTTTATTTAACCATAAACATTAGGGTTGTAGTATTTTTTCGAAATTATTTTGATTTTGGAGATCAAATAAAAAAAATAAGTCTAATGTATTTGAGTTTCAACAGATAAAAAAATTTTAGACGTCGCGACGTCTCAAAACTTTTTTAAACCAACTTTTTTTCTCAAAATCTTTGGCTTCTCACTATTTTTTTGTAGGTCGTATAGGAACATAATACATTTTTAAGTCAAAATATTATTGGTTGCTCAATATTTTTGAAATACATTTCAATTGATTTTTTAAATAATTTTGTTCTAGTAACCACTACTATTTTTCCAATTTAGTTGATTTTTTTGAGCGACGTTTATCTTTTTTTGAGTTGAAACTTGAATACTTTTACCTTAAATTGTTTCATGTGAGCTCCGAATTAAAAAAAAATGTCGAAAAAATATTGCCACCCTAAAAACATAAACAAAAACTATATAAAAAACAAATACCTAAATAAGAAAATTAACATTTTGCCAACTCAACTTTGCGTGCTTTTAGAGAAGCAAATTTGTTTATCGCAATATTGACGTCATCTTTCAATAGGCTAATACCTATACTGTATATATACATACATATATATATGACTGGTACTGTATATAACTATAGGTTTAAACTAATTTAAATTAATAGTTGTTCGTAGTGTAATAAAATATTCTTATATTAAAAAACCTTTACGCCCATACGCATCGCATCAATTTCTGCAAACTAAAGTTCTTGTCGCCCAACAACTTGTCGGGCGCCCTACGTAATACGTGACATGACATATTTCGTATACTATGCATAGATAATAATACTATGGCAACAATCACGGTTATAATTTAAATATTTTTTTTATTAAAACTGATTAATACACAAAAAATAAAAAAAGGGGAAAACCCTTTAGGTTGTAGTAAAAAACAAAAATTACCAGTCAAAAATTTTGCGCCCCCTGTAAGCTTGCGCCCCGGGTCTATAGACCCCCAAAGACCCCCCCTAAATCCGGCGCTGCCAGTTACATTGTAGTCATTTATTGTCTACAATGAATTCAACTTAAGTTGTAGAGGTTAGAATGTACCTAACGTCAACACAGCAAACGAAAAATTATAGAAGTGTATAGGATGACTCCGCGTTTGAATATCAAATCTTAAAGTTTTATCATAACTGTATTGAATCGTGCTTTGTTTTTATATTTTTCGGCTCTATACCTATGCACGACTATATTTAAAGTCAAACTCAATGGTGTCTTACAAGATACATTATTTTGATTTTCTATATTCAACAGAGGAGTAGAAACTCGACCCTGTCGAATGGTGCAGTCATATATGTCTCTAGAAATTATTAAAAAAGGGTTCAGTCCAATGGTGCAGCAACTTCGGATTCCTATTCTCCTCAGAGACATAGAAACTCAAGCTTTTCGAATTTTACTGGCAATGATTTTCGTTAATGTCCCCGAGAATTATACAATAACAGCGCAATGCAATATCGCAACGGTTTCGACTTCTCTTTACTCTACCATGTTATAGAAACTGGAGTCTCTCTAATACTGTTCTAGTCAATATTTCTGAGAGTATAAAAAGAGGGTGTAATATTGCAAGAAGTTTTGATCTTTTGATGGATGAATTTTCTCATTTCTCCATATGATATTGTTGAAAATAGTTCCTTTCTTTGGTTCCTTTGTCTGATTTTTATTTACCGTAACAACTCAGGTATGTAAAGCACAGAGGATATGATGTTAAGTATATTTATGTATTATATAAAGTACCTATATTTGTATTAAAAATTTAAGAGGTTATGTTGAAAAATGATCGATATGCTATTAAACTTTAATAATTTAGTAATTAGGTCTGTTGGTAGACCCTGCACTATCTCCACTGGTATATGTTAACATATACTAATTAGTTTTGTAATATTTAAATCTGGTTGATGAAAAAGTACACACCAGTGCAGGTTATTGTAGCATCTACGAACAAATGAATTAATGGCCCATTGGCAATTATTCCTTTAGGAAAAATATTCAACACAGCTTAATTAATTAATAAAATGAAAAAAATCACAATCATGTCGTATATAGTTTTTTTTAAGCATAAAATAATTTTTATATTAATACTAGTTCAAAAGTGAAATTACGACCTCTATACTGTGGAGAGTATTGAAACGCTCGACTGACGAATACAACTCTATACCGTAGGGAGATTTAGAAATCGATATTCAAACGTGGCGTCATCCTATACACCTCTATAATTTTCCGTTTGCTGTGAAGTTAGAGGGGTGGCTAACTTCATAGTGAAGGAAGTAGCTAAGATCAGTTATGTAAAGAAAGCGTGTTTAAGTGATTATTATAATAAATGGTTTAAATCTGATTGCATCGTAATTATCTCCATACCCGAAAGCTATTGATTATAATCAACTACAGTATCAGGTGTGGGGTACATGGAGATACAATTACAACGAATTTTTTTGTGGAAATAAACTTTTAAAAACTTTAACCAACATTTAGCCGGCACACGTGTCCAGTGTGTAAAATTGATTGAAAACGAAACGAATTAAGATGACGGATAACGACGACATAATTGCCTCTACAGTTAGGGCACTTACATTAGAAGAAAAGAAAGATATGCCCATGGCAGAATTAATTAACTTAATACCGAAATATACAGGAAACCAAAGTGATGAGATAAGAATTGAAACTGTTCAAGAGACATATAATGTAGAAGAAAAAAGCTTACATTGGCACTAATTGGTAAACTTGAAGGTAGGGCTCTAGAATGGTTCCATTCGAAGCCAGAATTTGCCGCAATGAGCTGGGTAGAACTCAAAGAAGAAATGTTTGAAATGGGGTTAAGTCGGGTAAATGTAATCTTGGGGCAAGTGTAATCAGGCACCCTGTATTTTTTCTCTTGAAATTTTTGACATTTTTTTATTTAAAACTCAAAAATATAACCCTTCTTTTACTCATTTGTGGATTTTTTACCTTTTTTGGGGATCTGGCTGCAAAATCAAAAAAATTTTAAGTTAACTTTTATTTATACTTGTCTTATGAGTGTCACCTAAAATTTTTTATTTTAGATTCCTGCTATGAATATTAAAAAAGGGTTCCAATATTTTGCTATCCTGGGTTATTTTACAAGAGGAATCCAGTCCTGCTACCAGATTTTGATTTGAATGATGACAACAAAATTTACAGTAGTGATTACATTTACCCCAGAAAATCTATACATGGGGTAAGTGTAATCACAGAGTCAGGGAAAATGTAATCGGTGATTATATTTGCCCCAGTCTCTAATATTTGGCTTTAATTTATAATTTTGTAATGTATTCTTGTTTGCTTCAGATTTTTAATGAAGAAAACACCAAAGTTTTATTCCCTTAGTAGGTACCACAAAAAAGCTTGTAACTTGCTTATCATACAAGATATAAATTTGTTCTTCAGAATTTTGTATTCTATATTACACATGCCCCAGACACATTAGCACGATTTCTAGTTAGCAACTACGAGTCGTGATTACACTTGCCCCAAATGCTGGGGCAAGTGTAATCAGCACACTCGGTCCAATATTATCATTTATATATAAAAGAATAAGGCGGTTAGAAAAATAGTTTTACTTGCATTTCTTAAACAACTAAATAAGCAATAATCTCGCAAAAAATGGGCCCTGTACCTCTATTGGTTCTCTAGTTATTTTAGTTTAAAGTTGAGGTATCATTTTTTTGATTACACTTACCCCACTTCACCTATACAAGAAGAAAGACAACAAGATACAGCTTACAGAATTTCAACAACGAAAGTGGAAAAAGGGTGAGCATTTTCACGATTATTTCCAAAACAAAGTATTATTAGCTAATAGGATTGGTCTTGAGGAGGCTGACATTATTTCTTATGTTATTGATGGTATGGACAATACTAGAAGATAGCACCTATCAAAGAAAATAATTTTAAAAAGGACACCAAACGAAGTAAAAAAAGAAGTTAGAAAATGTTATAACTGTAACCGATTAGGACATCTTAGTAGCGAGTGTCGACAGCCAAAACGAGAAAGAGGATCATGTTTTATATGTGGTGAAATGGGACATTTCTCACTAAACTGCCCAAAGAGAAAAACTCCACCTACTTCCAACCCAGCAAGAGGAGGGAGTACAAGCAGTCGTGGCAGCAGAACATTTCAAGGACAGGCAAGAACACAGGAAAACAGAAGCAACAATGAGCAGAATTCAAATGAACGAACAAACAATATGAAATTGAGGTAAAATCTTATAAAGACCCAAATTGTACTTTATTTTTAAATTTGGATCATGTAAGCTATGATTTATGAATTTATTATAAGTAGTTTTTTTTAATTTCTCTTAGAACTTACATATTAAGGAAATAACTTTGTGTTTTTGTTTTTCTTTTTTATGCATTAATACAAGCATCCGGCAAATCATTTGATGTTTTTATACTTCTTTTTTAGTATTTGTTTTATAAAATGTAGAAAAACTTAAATTTTTAGATATGTTTTGTTACATTATAAACAAATGTGTTTATAATGTAACAAAACTTATCTAAAAATTTAAGTTTTTCTACATTTTATAAAACAAATACTAAAAAAAGAAGTATAAAACATCAAATGATTTGCCGGATGCCTGTATCTTTTGCTATAGCCTTTTTATATCAATAAGCAGCTTATTATTATAAGCTACATTCATGCAGTGATGCCAGGTCTCCCGTTTTAGCGGTAGGTATACCGTTTTTGGAAACATTCTACCGCTATTGAAAAACATCTCCCGCTTTTTTTACTTCTTTTTATAAATAAAATTCACAAATTCTCCTTCGTATTATACAATTTATATGAACCAAAAGTAAAATATGGGTTGCCTAACCAAATATTGATATGACACAATTAGTTGGTTCTATCATTCACAGATGTCAGTGTCCCAGTCACGGGGTATTTCAGCCAACCAAATTTGTAGTACGCGAATATTCAAATTTGATTGGATGAAATTATTTTTCTTAGGCATGAACATAGAAAAAGAAGTTAGTTACAATTAATTAACAGTTTTGTTTGTTGTTATTTTGACTTTTTAGAATCACTTACCATAAATTCTGAAAGTGATAACAATAGCAGCTGCACTAGTGAGGAAGCACCACAAAAAAAGAAACCAAAGTATCATCAAAGATATAATAAACAATGGGAGAACAAACCGGAATATAGAGGATGGTTAACCCAAAGACAGAAAGGTGTCAGCTATGCTCATTGTAAAGCATGCAACAGTGATGTATTAGTAAAATCGGGTAAAATACACACTGAGAGAAAAAATGTTGTAAAATCATTCAAAACGATAATAATTCAAAGGGATTCAAATATGTTTTGGCGTCATTGGTGTGTCCCATTAATTTAATAGGTGTATCACAATTTTATAATACATATCTTTTTGAAACAACGTTGAGAAAGGCAATGAAATAAATAGATTTTTTTTTGTATATATATTTTAAAGAGGGTACACTTTAAAAGTGTTTAAAAGTATTGTAAAACTGTTGGTAAATGAATATAAAACTACAAAATTTTCTATTTGAATCAAATTTACCCGATTATTTAAATTAATATAATTTTATATGCTTTTCATGGCATGATATTTCTCTGAGTGCAGCTGGAACGTCATAGAAACACCTCAAAACACATAAAAAAATGTTCTGCAATAAAAGGACAACAGAGCCTTCTAGACCTTTCAAGTGTAAGTGGACATTCCAATTTAATTGTCAATAAGAAAAATGGGGAAATACGATTAGCTGCATTTATAGCAGAACATAATCTTCCCTTTAAAGTGATGGAACATCTTCCTAAGCTCATGAAAGAAATATGCTGTGATTCAGAAATTGCTAAAAATATGGCATCTGCTCGAACCAAGACAACCCAAGTTGTAAAGAATGTACTGGGAAAAGAAGACAAGCAAAGACTGATCCATCAACTAAGAATTAAAAAATTTAGTCTAATTGTAGATGAGTCTACAGACAAAAGTTGTCAAACACATTTGTGTTTAGTAGTGCGTTTTGCTGAAGATGATTTCAATAAAATAACAGATAATTTTTTGTGTTTAATTCCTGTACAAGAGGCCAGTGCAGATGCATTGTTTGCACTTATTTCTAGTTTTTTTAATGAGACCTCTATACCTTATAAAAGCAACTTAATTGGTTTTGCTGCTGATGGCGCAAATGCTATGATGGGTGTACATCATTCTCTACGAACCAAATTTGTATCAGAAATACCTGACATATTTGTTATGAAGTGTATTTTCCACAGCTTTGCACTTTGTGCATCGTATTCCTGCTTAAAGTTACCTAGATCTGTAAAAGATTTTGCAAGAAATACTTTTAACTAAACTGCGCACCACTCAATGTGTCGCGACCAAAAAGCTCGTCCTTTTTCAAAACGACATAACTTTTTTGTTTCTTGAACGATTTTATTTTGGTCTGTGATGTCTGCTAAACCCATCCTCTGGCAATTTATGCTATAGATATTAAGCCCACGGTTCTTCAAGTAAATTTAAACTTCATCCAAGCCCCGTTTGTAAAAAAAATATTTTTTTTTCGTTTTTACTTTGAAATAATGAAGTATTATGTGTTACCTTGAAAGCTTTTTCAAATTTTTCGAATTGGAATCTTAGCAACGAAAATATGATTTTTTTTCAAAAAAAGTACATTTAAGGCTTTTTGGTAGGCAATACACTCAGTCTTTTTAAGAACAAGAAAATAAGATTTTGAAAGATTATTCCTTGAATAATTCTGAACAAGCGACAAGCAACAAACTTCCATTATTTTCAGAGGGGCCTAAGCAAAGACCACTTTTTCCAAATGACATTTTGGTGAAAATTTGCGAAAACTAAACCTGAACCGATATTTACGTTCGTGACATGTTTTCTTTATAATTTTGACCTCCTGATTGTGATTCAGTTGTCAAATTTAAGTTTCAGATATAACCAAAATCACGTGCTGTTAAATGTCTTAATAAAATCCGATTGATGGCGGGTTTCTTGCATATTCATTTTTTGGGCGAAATTACTGCAATTTGTTTGAGTGGTCATTGATAAGTACCTACCTAATTGGTAATAAAGTTAAATAAAAATATTTTTGTTCATTTTTGAAAATTTTATGCGTAGATATAATCATAATCAAAACTTCTACATTCAACAGAAAAATGTAACAAACAATCACAATAATAACTTTCAATATTTCGTTAGCCCTCCCCTAACCCGTACCTAATAATTTGTTAACCCTCCTGGGCATTCCCTCGACCAAGTTCCTTAGAAATTCCTGGGGTACCCCATTCTTCCTGAATAGCATTTACCAATTCATCCAAATTTTCCATGCGTCCTTCCCTCTCTTTCAAATTCAATTTCATCCTGCTCCACACATGCTCAATAGGATTCATATCCGGAGACAAAGGTGGCCAATTCATTCTCTCAATTTAGCGGGCATCCTCGTCCACCAACACCAATTATTGGCAACATTTTGAGCATAATGGACCACGATATCAATAACAACCAAATCTCTAAATCTCTTAGCATTCACTCTTTCCATTCATCGACATTCCACCCCAAACAGTCACTCCTCCACTTCCAAAAGCCACCCTTGCCTCCCGTTTCGTGCAATCTTCTGCGAACCGTTGATTTGGAGATGTTAATTCCCGTAGCTGCAGCAAAGTCTGGCATTGGCATTTTAATAATTTAAAGGAAGAATAAAAGTAACCTGGGTAAGATAGGAATAGGTATGTAGGTATAACTTATGCAAAAAAAACTTCGAAATTTGGAAAAACACAAGCAAACTGAAAAAATCAAGAATATATTCACAACGCATTATGAGGGATATATCCCTCATAATGCGTTTTGAATGTTTTTCAAGAACTAATTTTCATCATTTGATCCTCGATTTGATCATTCAGCGACATAATAATAACGTACTAAAGATGCAAAACACAGTAAAAAAACAGTAAAAACCAGCAATCGGATTTTATTGAAACATTTAACAGCTGGAAATTGTTTTCGAATCTTGATTTTGGTTTTATCTGAAACTTAAATTTGACAACTGAATCACAATCAGGAGGTTAAAATTATGAAGAAAACATATTACGAACGTAAATATCGGTTTAGGTTTAGTTTTTGCAAACTTTCACAAAAATGTCATTTTCAAAAAGTGGTCTTTGCTTAGGCCCTCTGAAAATAATGGAAGTTTGTTGCTTGCCGCTTGTTCAGAATTATTTAAGGAACAATCTTTTACCATCTTATCTTCTTGTTCCTAAAAAGACTGAGTGTATTGCCTACAAAAAATCGTTAAATGTACTCTTTTGGGAAAAAAATTCCAATTCGAAAAATTTGAAAAGCGTTTCAAGGTAACACATAATACTTCATTATTTCAAAGTAAAAACGAAAAAAAAATTATTTTTTCACAAACGGGGCTTGGATGAAGTTATTGAAATTTTTCACCGGTTAACATATCACCCTGTAGGAAATTACTTGACGAAACGTGAGCTTTATATCTATAGCATGAATTGCCAGAGGATGAGGCTAGCAGACATCACCGTCCAAAATAAAATCGTTCAAGAAACATAAAGTTATGTCGTTTTGAAAAAGAACGAACTTTTTAGTCGCGACACATTGAATGGTGCGCAGTTTATTTTAGCAATAGTACAAAACGTGTGGGTGAGTTAAAAGAATTTCAAGAATTTGTTGGTATAAAACCTCATAAGATACTACATCCATGCCAAACACGATGGCTTTCACTGAATATTGTAGTTGACCGTCTACTTGAGCAATATGATGCTTTAAAATTATTTTTTTTGTATGCTGTTTCAAACGACAGAATTTTGGCTGCAGAGAATATTTTAAACTCTTTAAAAGATCCACTTAATAAGCTATTTCTTGAATTTCTTGCTTTTGTTCTACCAATATTTAATCATCTTAATATAGTTATGCAGTCTGAGGAACCTCAGATTTATAAACTGTATGAAAAAGTGACAGTGCTTGTTAAAACTCTCCTTGATTGTTATATATAACCAAATGAAACCAAATTATTTACGCTCCCATGATTTAAAGGATGTTGATCATAATAATCCACAATATTTTCTGCCACTAGAAGAGATTTACTTTGGTGCACAATGTGTTGCTTTTTTTGCAATTAATCGTGGTCTATCAGAAGAAGCTATAATTTTTTTTCAGAGTTCGTTGTTTGAGTTTTTATATAGAAGCTGTTACTCAAATTTTGAAAAGATTTCCTTTTAAAAATAACATACTTGAACAGTTACAAATAATCGACCCAATCAAGATAAAATCTCATCAAAGTATTGCACATATTGCAAGTAGATTTCCCAATATTATATCTCCTTCAGAACTCCAGAATTTGGATACTGAGTGGAGGTTATTAAAAAATATGGAACTTGATTTTAGAGAAACCTCTGCCGTTAAATTCTGGAGCAAAGTGGTTAAAATTCAAACAGGGGATACGCAACCAATGTTTCCTTTACTTACTAGACTTGTCTTCAGTTTGTTGGCATTGCCACATTCCAGTGCAAATGTGGAGAGAGTTTTTTCAGCGGTTAATAACATGAAAACAAAACTACGCAATCGTTTAAATACGAGGACAATCGAGGGATGTCTTCACACAAAAAGACTTGGATTGGAACAAAAAGTTGTTTTAATTTTGAAATTAACTCTTCGTTACGAAATAGATGTAATAATAACATTTATGATTTAGAATCTGATGAAGAATCGCATAGAACATAATATGAATCTGTTCAATAAATTATAATTTTTGTGATTTGTTTGTTAATTTTTGTGATTTGTCTGTTAGGTACCTACCAAAGATTATTATATTTAAAAATCAACCCTATTCACTAAGCGATTCACAATTCGATTAGTGAATATTTATTTAAGGTTGTGAAAGTTGTGAAATATCTATAGAATATATTTTTTCTACGCTTATTACGGAATTTGACAGTTCTTATATGACTTTTTAATATGGAATTACGTATATTCCATAAAGTGTTACAGAATAATTATTCCGCACATGTTCTAATGATGGAATGAACACTGGGGGCGACATCTCTATGTGTATTTTATAACTCACTTGTATTCCTACCAAATCTAGTTTTTTCAGAAAGGCCCGGTAGAAAATATTAATCGGTAGTATACAATAGGATTTAAAACAGTTTGCGTTAATAAAAATACCCAAAATATATCTTCTTTACAAGCTAGTTGTAATTCTGTTTGGCCGATTTAGTAGGATTCTATTAGAATATTTAGGTTTGACTTAGTCCCAAGAGATGGCAGCACTGGTTAATTGTTTACGTCTGTCATTAGTTAATTCAAAATTTGAAATTCAAATAATAACTTATTTGTCATTCCTTACAATTTGTCCATTTATTTACTTAAAATTTGTCTATATTTATCTCTGAATAATATATTGTCGTTAAATAATATGTCCATGTCTACTGGGGTGCGATTCTCGAGTTGAGAGAACGCTATTCTCATGAGAAGTGGGCTTGTTTCACTTAAGTTTTGACATGCTGCATTCTTAAAATCATGCAATAGTTTGGTTTTCCTAAAGCAGAAAAGAGTTTCCGAGAGAAGGACGCACTAACTTATCTTAAATTCAATAATGCAGCCTGTCAAAACTTCAGAGAAATGACCACTTCTCCTATGAGAAGCGTTCTCTTAACTCGAGAATCGCCACCCTGATGAAGTAGAAACGCGTTTGAAAACACTCCTCCAGAACTAACTGAAAAGGTCAATCAAACAACGCTAGATTTACTACCTGCGAAGTCTAAAGAAGTTTATCTGCAAATTTATAAACAATTTAGGTTCTGCAAAATTATGTAAGTAATTTTTATAAAAATTATCTTATTTACTACCATCATAAAATCTAACATCTGTCAAAAGATAACCTAACTTTTTCCAATTAAATTATTTCTCTGGTATTTTTTATAAGCGTAGAAAAAGTATAGTCTGAAACACGTTTGGAATTGCATATTCCGCTCTCGTAAAACCGTCACACTCGCCTTCGGCTCGTGTGACAAACTTTTCACTCGAGCGGAATATGCTGTATTCCAAACTTGTTACAGAATATACTATTCTGTTTTGTTTATCATATTGTGTTTTATTTTGACAAATTCAATCTATTTTTTTTGGTTACGTAACCACGACGGTGGACGAGTGGTTAGTGCTGCTGACCAGTGCTGCCAGATTGAAAACTTGAATTTCCCCCAAAGGTTGCAGCTAAAAACCCCAAAATACCCCAAATAGAAAATCACGGAAACGATTTTTTTATATAGGCGTTGACAATTTTTACGGTTACAAACACACTGAAAAAAAAATGTAAATAACAATATGTAAGTAAATATGGTTTTATTTACCACAACTAAATTGTTATGATAAATATAATCACATGTAGCATTTAGGAAATATACAACCACGAAAACTGTTATTTTTACCACATTTTTTTCTTAGTGCAGGTTTTAATAAAAAAAAACAAATTTTTTAGATAATTCCCAGATAGCACCATTCGTCCAATGGACGTCCGTTTAAGATCCATTTTAAGTACATTGGTCCACGGACTAAAAATGGATGTACTATGTACGTCCATATATTTACATCCTTTGTACGATTTTAATGGACGTCCATATAGTGTCCATTTTACGTCCATAATTATTATTACGGAAATGTAGTTAAAACGTATTGTTGGCTGCATAACAACAGTTATGATCAATCTCACTGACATTCAAGCAAGCGCGGGCTATAAAGGACTTAAGCTATCAATGAAATGTTAAACACTTGTAGTATTGCAAATGTAATATTCGAATACAAGGATTTCCTGAAATGTTTAACATTGAATGTTGTAACTTTTAACAACTTTTAGAATATTTATATTCCTAGTGGGATTGTTACTGAGCCAGACAAAAGGCATTTCAGTCATGTTGTAGAAAATTTTCTGCAACATCGCAATGAAAATACAGTCGCAAAAAACAGTTAAAGTAAGCAAAAAAGCAGGTCCTGGATGCTGGAGGAATGGTTTAAACACCTTATAGACGTCCATCGGTGGACGACTTATGGATGTCCAAAGTTGTGACATCTGGACTCTAAACGAATGTCCATGGGACGTCCATAGAAAAAAATGGACATCCTATGTACATACAGACGTCCACGAGCATACGTCCATTGGACGTCCATAGTATACCTTTGTGCTATCTGGGTTATTATTTATTATTATAAAAATATTTCCCATCACCACAACTTTGAAACTAGCATTTTTCTGTTTGGTTCAAACATCAAAATTCCATTATATTTTCCAACTCCTTGCTTAGCATACAGAAGGGAAGCAATGGTTTCAGTATTTAAACAATTTGTTTTTGTTTTTTTTTTCAGATCACAATTACAATTACAGTATAAATTTAAATATAACAAAAAAAACACAACAAACTAATTCTTACGAAAAAAACACTGTTTTATCTTGGTTGCCTAATGTCATGAGCTTAGAACTTCCAAGAAACATTAGGCAACCAAAATGACACAGTGTTTTGGTTTATAAAAAGTTGGCAAAACTTGCTGTCAAATAATAAAACCAAAGAATAATCCTATAATAATTAAAGTAGTGTTATTAAAATTTAACTAGATAATCCACATAAACATAAAAAAAATTCTGGAAATTCCGAAAAAACCCCATAATACCCCAAAATGAGCTTTACCCCCAAAATTTCCCCAAAGCAAGATGAAATCCCCCATTTTGGGGTAAAAACCCCAAATCTGGCAGCACTGCTGCTGACTACAAGCCGGAGGTCGTGGATTCGAATCCCACCAGGGGTATGGCTGTTTATGTTTAGATGTAATGTTCCATGAATGCAGTGATGCCAGGTCGTTTTTTTTTAAAGCGGCAGATTTAGTTAAAAAAAAGCGGGAGATTCGAATAAAAAAACTTTTTTTTTTAATACCATGGTTTTCTCTATTTTAATAATTTTAATACAAAAAAAAGTTTATATACAAAAGTTTATATACGAAAGTGCTCTTTTAGTTCCACCCTTACTTCTTAAGAAGTCCCATAAGCCAACTGAATGGCTTGTGCGGGTTAGGGGTAGGAACGGACCGCGGGCTTAAAGTCCCCTCCGAAGGACTATTACACAATAGGACAAACACAAATAATTTGTTTTGTATTTGTGTTTGTCCTATTGTGTAATAGTCCTTCGGAGGGGACTTTAAGCCCGCGGTCCGTTCCTACCCCTAACCCGCACAAGCCATTGGCTTATGGGACTTCTTAAGAAGTAAGGGTGGAACTAAAAGAGCACTTTTGTATATAAACTTTTTTTTGTATTAAAATTATTAAAATAGAGAAAACCATGGTATTATAGTATTTTCTCAATTTAATTATAGTATTTTTTAGAAAAATTATAGTACAGATGACGTATTGGTTTTTGAGAAGCAGGAGCCCACATTTTCCCCCTTTTTTTACCAATAGGCTACTAGAAGTTAGAATAAAGACAGGTTTTTTATTATATTAAAGGGTGTTTTTTTAAAAATTGGACAACTTTAAATTGGCAACACTGTTTTCTGTGACATCCGATTTGAGTTAGGTTGGTTTGGCAATTTATTTTGAAAAAAACGGTTAAATTGGGGAAACACATAGGGCATTTCGTGAGTTTTATGGTTCTCATAATCGTCCTTCTAACCGATTAATTCAAGACACTATGAATCGTTTTTGCAATTCCTTTACCGTAAACAATAATACGCATCCCGTAAGACGTGGTACACACGCGATTGCCGGTGTGCAGCATAGTGTTGATGATGATCCAAATGTGTCAATTCGTCATCATGCTCAACAATTAGACTTGTTAAAATTGTTAAACGATTTGAAGCCATAAGATTATTTTCTTTGGGGATATGTAAAGTTGCATGTATACGCCGATAAACCAGAAACAATTGAGCACTTGGAAGCCAACATTCGACACGTTATAGCTGAAATACAGCCTGATTTACTGCAAAGAGTGTGTGAAAATTGGACCTCTAGATAGAGCCTGTACGCGCCAGCCGCAGTGGCCACATTCCCGAAATAATATTCAAACATTAATGCCAAAAAATTATAAATAATTATTATTTAAATTATTTATAAAGCCAATTTCAATTTAAAGTTCTCCGCTCCTAAAAAACACCCTTTATATAGTATACATTTTTAAAAAAAGTTTGTTGTGACAATAACTGATAAGTTTACAAACTTTGTATGCAATTGAAAATTTATTCTGTAGGTACTATGCTCCACACTTCAAAGTCCCACCACGTGACCAGGTACGGAACGCAGTCTTTTGAAAATTTGTCATTTAAGGCTTTTCAGGTTATGTATCTGTCAAAGTATAGTCAATGAAATAAATAATATTTATACTGTTACCGTTTATGTTTTTAAACGCTTAAAAGCGTTAAAAGTTTATAAATCTTTATAGTATCACAGTAACAATGGTTGGTTTAAGAGTTAAGGAGTATAAATACTGCATTTAATGAAATTCTAAAGTGTATAGTGCCAAATGAGTAAAATTTTTGTGCATTTGGTCTACATAATATGTTAATATATTATATCTGGTTTTATCCATAAAATAGTTTTAACTAAACGGCATTTATTAAAAAAATCTAGCTTCTCTATTATGGAATAAGAATATCCGTATCAAAGGTAGGTTAATATATTATAACAAAAAATATCATCTAATTTTAAAATTTTAAGGTTAGAAAAATCTATTTTGATCAGAATAAATAAGTATTTTGGATTATTTGGAAGAGTGTGTTAATATGTTCATATAAATATAGATATACTAAATAATTGTTGAATATGGTTCAAATTAAATTAAAGCTTTTATACTCGTAACAACAAAACTTGTGCATATACCTCTCGAGATCCCTACTTTAAATTAGATTATAAGGAAACAAACAATTTTATTCATTTTAAGGTGTTGTTTTGGATTCCTTTAAAATAAACCCCTATAATGTTGGTTTAATTGGAATAAAACACTTTTAAAAATCTTGAAATATATTTAAGTTTTAAGTAGGTACTTTAAATAAATAAATATTTATGCCCAAGTAAAACAAATTAGTCATCAACTACCTAAATTTAAGCTGTAATTAAATAACTTGCTCTTGGAAATAAGCACCATGAGAGATCTCAAATATAAAACCATTAGGTACCCAGTAAACATTTGTGATTGCGTATTGAAATCACTCCGAAATCTCGTCTTGACATCGTGATATCACTGACGCATTCATATGTTTCCACAATACACAATCAATGGGATATCAAGTCGTGACATTCAAGCGCAATACGCACTCAATGGGATATCACTCCGTGACATTGCTAGCGGGCATGCGCGAGCGAAAGTGCAGGGGAATATTTAAAACATGTTGGAGCTCTGATAAACGAAAAAAGCGTCGTCGCTATCGTTAATTGCGATGCAACGTCTTTTAAAACACGTTGCATCGCTAGTAACAATAGCGACGACCCTCTTATCGTATATCACAGCTTCAACAAACTTGCGGCCTTGGGTGAAATAAAATTATGGGCTAAAATATTAACAGTCAACATTTATTTAAATAAAATAATAATAAGACAAGTTTTGCACACTACCTTTATACAGGGTGCATCAAGTATCCTCCCAGCAAACACACTATTCCGGCCATGCAAGGCCCATTAATGTGCCATTGCATGGCCGGACTAGTGTGTTTGCTGGGCTATAAGTATAATACCTACATGTATACAGGGTGTCGCAGATTTTAATTGGGAAAATTTAGTGATCTATAGAAATCGAAAATATCAGAAGAAAAGTATTTATGTTTTAAAGCTTCGTTTTCGAGAGGCAGGGTGGTAAAGTTATTAAAAAAAATATTTATTTTTTGGGCGAATTTGATAAAACCTTTTAGGTTTTTAGTAGTAGGCAAAGGGTTTAATTTAATGTAAATTAAATTTAGTTAATCCAGAGGCGGCGCTGAAACATCCCAAATAGTTATTTAAAATAAAATTTTTGATTATGATACTGCTTTTTTTTAAGTTTATTATTATTTATAAATTAAAAATAAAACGGAAACGAATTTAATTTTTTTCTTCGCTTGCAAAATCGCAAACAAATATAAAGTGAAGTTATATATTTTTGGGGAAATAATTGTTTAAAAGCATTAACCTATAACGTGTCTAACAATAATAACATAATAGGTACGTAATTAACGTCATATATGACCAAATTAAAGTAATGTCATTTAAATGAAAAGTTTCGTCCCTGCGGGGTCACGTCGTGACATAAAAAGATCACGCGCGTGTCACTGCTGACATAAAACGACAAACTTAATCACTGTGCCAGCAATTGGATATCAAATTGTGACATGTCACGTCTTGACTTTTTCGTGATATCACAAATGTTTACTGGGTAGGTACTGTAACTGTAAATTGTTTTTACAAGTGTTTTTGGAAATTCAATAGCTAACCTTCTTAAAGTTCCTTACACTGTCAGCTAATATACCCATAGTGTCAATACAAGTACCTACCTATAAAAGCTTCGACAAAATTTTATCTACATCGAACAATCATTAGGTATATAAACCTTATAAATTCTAAAATTTAAATAAAACCACAGTATACTCTATCTAATATTTTACTTGTAGTAGTCTTTCTTATCCAGCTTAAAGTATACCTACATAAAGTTTTGTCAATACAATTACGTATAAAGCTTCAACTGAATTTTATCTTCATCGAAAAATCATTATAAATTTTAAAAATTTCAAAAATCACATGTTATGGGAGTTTTAAATATTTTTACATTGCATGTATCTCTAAAAATTGTTTGTTTCCTTATAATCTAACTTAAAATAGGGATCCTGAGAGGTATGCACAAGTTTTGTTGTTAGGAGTATAAAAGCTTTAATTTAATTTGAACCATATTCAACAATTATTTAGTATATCTATATTTATATGACCATATTAACACACTCTTCCAAATAATCCAAAATACTTATTTATTTTGATCAAAATAGATTTTTCTAACCTTAAAATTTCAAAATTAGATGATATTTTTTGTTATAATATATTCACCTACCTTTGATACAGATATTCTTATTCCATAATAGACAAGCTAAATTTTTTTAATAAATGCCGTTTAGTTAAAACTATTTAATGGATAACCAGATATATGTAAACCAAATGCACAAAAATTTTGTTTATTTGGCACTATACACTTAAGAATTTCATTAAATGCAGTATATACTGCATTTAATGAAATTCTTAAGTGTATAGTGCCAAATAAACAAAATTTTTGTGCATTTGGTTTACATATATCTGGTTATCCATTAAATAGTTTTAACTAAACGGCATTTATTAAAAAAATTTAGCTTGTCTATTATGGAATAAGAATATCTGTATCAAAGGTAGGTGAATATATTATAACAAAAAATATCATGATAAGAGTTAAGGAGTATAAATATTTATACTCCTTAACTCTTAAACCAACCATTGTTACTGTGATACTATAAAGATTTATAAACTTTTAACGCTTAAACATAAATGGTAACAGTATAAATATTATTTCTTGCATTGACTATACTTTGACAGATACATAACCTGAAAAGCCTTAAATGACAATTTATCAAAAGACTGCGTTCCGTACGTGGTCACGTGGTGGGACTTTGAAGTGTGGAGCATAGTACATACCCTTTATCATAAACGCCGTGACTAGGTGCACGTTAGAGTGCCCGCAATTTATTTTTTACGGGCACGCTAGTGACGTAATAGATAAAAAACGTCATCACTGCCGTGCCGCTTAATTTAAAATTGGCGGCACAACAATAATATAATAATAAATTGTACCTGTATACATGTTAAGGGCACGTTAGTTACGTAATAAAACGAAACCAACCCAAACTCAACAACACAACCCAACCGACCCCGCCCCATTGCCCCCCCCCCCGCCCCATTGAGCAAAAAACCCAACTAAAATGGGCAAATTTATGTTACGATAAAAATAAAACACTTTTTAACAAAGGAACAACAAATTTATGAAATAAAAAAGTAAAAAAATTTCGACAACTTCTGAGAATCGAACCCGGGACCTCTCGCATGCAGAGCAAACGCCCTACCATCTACGCTATCTAGCTTGACAACAAATATTATATGTTCGGGTAACAAAACCGGATTATTATTATGACGTCACTAGCGTGCCCGTAAAAAATAAATTGCGGGCACTCTAACGTGCACCTAGTCACTTTGTATCATAAAATGTACACACTGTATTTACACGTATAACCTATAAAAATCTTTTTCTGTGATAACAGTTAAATAAGAGAATAAATGCACGCGCCGCGCTAATGCGCACCACGGTATTTCATGTGGCTAGTTTTGCTTTTGCATAAAAGAGGGCGCGAAAATACAAATTTTGCAGTTTTCTTTTTCATAAATTCTACAGTTTTCTTTTTTAAAAATTAAAGATTTTTTTAAGAAGTGGGTATTATAATAATAATACTATTATTTAAAATTATAGTATTTTAACGTACTATAATACTTTGCTATAGTACATAGTACACCGACATAAAATTATAGTAGAAATACTATAATTCTAGTACGGTTGGCAACCCTGCGCATGCATCTATTACGAAAAAAAAGTTATAGGTGGCAACACTGTTGGCAACACTGATTTGTTCTGTGGTTAAGAATGACAAACGTCTACCTATGTTGTGAAAAATTTAATATTTTATTTTGTGATAAACTATGCGATTGAAACGTTGATTATTAGATAAAATGTTTGATCGTTTCTTGTAGTATAAACATTTTAGAAAAATATATAATTAATATTCAAACATTAAAATGGCAGGCCGAAATCGTCCAGCACAACAAAAAAATTTTATTACTATATTTTCTAAACTTCAAGATGCGATTTGTACACATCCTAAGTATGCCACTGATAAAAGGACATTGGACAAAACATGGAAATTAATGGATAAAGTAGTAAAACTGTGCCAACATCAAAAAATGAATCTTAAAAATTCGCCCCCTTTTATATTGGATATTTTACCAGACACATACCAGAGATTAAGACTTATTTACTCAAAATATGAGGATAATATGCCTGCTCTACATAGTATTGAACATTTTAATATATTTATAATAAATTTAATGCGAAAATGTAAACAAGCCATTAAACTTTTTAAGGAGGGAAAGGATAAAATGTTTGACGAAAATTCCCACTATAGAAGAAACTTAACCAAGCTTAGTTTAGTGTTTAGTCATATGTTAAGCGAACTTAAAGCTTTATTTCCCAATGGAGTATTTGCTGGTGACCAGTTTCGTATTACAAAATCAGATGCTGCCGACTTTTGGAAAAGTAACTTTGGAAATAGGTAAGTCTGTCCTTAATTAATTGTTGGATTAAATAAGAGGTACCTTTTATAATTAATTAAAATCATATATTAATTTTTAAACGGTATTGTCTCCCCAACCATCGGATGGATGTAGAAAAGTGTGTGCTTGACCATTGTACAGACGTATAAATGTGTGTGCTGGACCGTCGGATGGATGTAAAGCCCAAAGTTGGGTACTGCAATGCCATCAGACTGTTTGTAAACTCCAGCATAAATAATTGGTTATGCAAAATATTCAAAATATCAAGTATACAAATTCGTAAAACTAATTTTTTTGTCAAAAATGGTACCACCTGTTATTCACAAATTCATCCCTTAATCCAAGAGGGCCCTGCAGGCTACATTTCAACAAAAAAATAATCAAAACGGATGAGCGGTTCACTAGAAAATTAACATTAAAATTTTTGCCAATTTCTGGTGGCCGTTTTTTTAGCCGGTGAGTGTATATTAGGGTGATTCGAAAAAATAGAATATTTTTTTTTTACTTTCGACACTGAAAAATTCTCTACAGAGTCCTCACCAAATTTGAGCTCTTAATATTAATGGAAAGATCCTCCTCATCACAGTTTTCCAGTTTCTCTTTAATCCCTTATAAAAATGGCCATATTTCATTTAATGAAATCTTTATACATATTTTTGTAGTATGCTCTACAAGAAAGGAATGATTTGTTTAAGCAATTACTTTAACCATTTAAAAAAAATTCAATATCAAAGTTTGAAAAATTTATTAAATTTTTGTTTTGTTTTAAATAATAATAACTTAATTTAACGCCCTACAAAAATGGTCTGATGTCTGAAAAATATTCAATTTTGTTTAATCACCCTAGTGTACCTATATACATATACATACATATATGTATGTATAATATACATATATGTAGGGTGATGCAAAAAAAAGAGGTCGCTCAACGCAATTGTTTAATTTAGAAAAATCACGCATCTCAAATGCATTGCTATAAACAAGTAGGCATATTTCATACAAATTTGAATGAAAATGGTTGAATTTTATTTTGGTGGACTCTTAATGATTATTCTAATAAATAATGTTGTCCCGATTTCAAAAAATTGTTCATAATATTTAAAAAATATATATTAATTAGCAAATATAGCTTAGTTAGATTACATTACCACATTTATTTTTAATTACAACCATAATATTTTTGTCCTGTTAAAAAGCAAAAAGTATACATACGTCTCATATAATAAATATGGGCAAATAAATAAATATGATTTTTTCCAAAGTAAAATGGTGTTCTGAAAAACAGTTTTTTAACATTAGTATACCTATAGGTAGGTATTTAATATAAAGTTTTGAATTTAATTGAATTTATATACCTACCGCAAATTTTCTTATGCTAGATCGAGCCAAATTAAAAATAACTAAAAACAATTTATTTGTTTTCTAACAATAAAATTAAGTTTTTTAATCTCACCATTCGTTTAATACCTATTCAAAAATTGTTAAGAAAGTTATAACGGGATTAGAGAAGGAAGTAAACAATGAATACAAAAAATTAGTTATTCAAATTGGTAAATCTTGCAATGTTATGCTCAAGGATGAAGAGATAGAATATGTCAATAAGATGGGAAAAGATCCAAATAAACCAATAGTAAAAGTACAGTTTAAAACTACTGAAGCAAAGGATAAACTTATGGTAGCATACTAGGGATGCACCGGATTTGATTTTGGCCGGATTACCGGATGCAGTAATCCGGCTTCATCGGCCGGATTAACTCCGGCCGGATTTTGGCGGATTTCGCCGGAGTCGGCCGGATCTTACAGTGTTTTTACACAGGCAGTTGCAGTTTCTGTTTCAGTATTATGCAAATCTTGCACTTAGTTACCAATTACGTGTTGATGTGGTATGTGGGGATCCTGTTCCCGAACAGGCAACCAACAATACATGTAAAGTAAATTAACATTTGTCTTTTAAAACAAGGAGAAAAATTGACAGACCTTGCATTTTACGCATGCATTCTAGTCGTATTAAAAATATATAAAAGTGTTTATATTTTAGGTACCTGCCCACCTTATAAGTAATCATTATTAGGTGGCGCATTGTATTTTTTATTTTTACACCAGGTTTTTGTCATGTACCTACTTGTTATTTTGGCGCGTTAAAACTGATATAATATGTATATATAATATATATACATATTATATCAGTTTTAACGCGCCAAAATAACAAGTAGGTACATGACAAAAACCTATATATTATATATATACATATTATATTAAATAAAAAGTAATATAATTATACATGTATATATATACAGGGTGGCCCAGAACTCGCGCCACATAGAAAACCGGAACGTGCCGAAAGTAACGTGAAACACATAGGTATTTGAAAATTAAAATTGTCTAACGCAAAGGATAAGCGAGATAAGAATAAAAAACGATAGCCAATCCCAATAGATGGCCATAGGGAATTCTTTAAATTGCTAGGATACTTAGGTTGCATTGTTGATAATAAAAAATATGTAAAATATTTGGTCCACTGGAATCCAATTCACTGTGACACTGCTGTCAAACTCCTGTCATTAATATTATATTAGGTTATAAATTAAGTTATTATAAATAATGTTTTCCTTAAATGATTATACTGAAATGATAATTATTTATTTATTTAGTGTGGGCGCAACGCCAGGGAGACAACGCGAGTTTTTTCCCAGCCCTTTCCTAATCGTTATTTTAAAACATTGGCGTTCTAAAGTATAAGTCATAGATTAATAACCTCATTTTTGAAAGCTTTTGACAACTTAGTAAATACAGTTGGCCAAAAGATTTTTAAATGTTTTTAATACAACAATGTTCTATCGTCTCCTAGCAATTTTTAAAGCTCTTACGTTTAACCTAGGCGAGAGCTCTCGGTATTGGCTGCCGCTTTTTTGCTCTCATTCGATTACACTATTACCTAGAAATTTTTTATTTTTAAATTTTGCATCTCCATTGCTATCGGCACGCCCCCTTTTTCTCTGTGGCGCGAGTTCTGGGACACCCTATATATACGTATTCTAGGTCCATATATTCAAATTTTTAAATAGAGTAAATACCTATTTCTCGAAATTAAGGTTATTGACAGTGACAGTGAGTCACTGTCAGTGACAGTTCTCGAATTTTATTTTTAATTGTTGTATTGCAATGGTTCAAGAACCATTTTGCAAAAGTTTCCATAGCAACTTTTTCGTACTAGTACAAAAAAAGAATTATTTTACGGACTCAAATGAGTTCGTTAAATAGCTATTTTAGGGGAAAAAACAAAAACATATATATTTATCAATAAATAAAAGTTTTTAAAACCAATAATATATTAAAAAATATATCTTTATAAAACGTTTAAAAAAATAATAAATAGGTAACATAAAAATAAATAAATAATATTTATTATTATACCTAATCTAAAAGTTATAACAATTAAAAAACATAGGTACAATATTGTATTATATAATTATAATAGGTATAATACAACCATCTGAAAACCACTGCGCATACGTACGGCGTCTGTTACTTAGTGCGCATAGATACGATCACCTGTTAACTGCGCATAGCCAATTTCTTCCCGAGAAAGGTGAACAACTCGAATTTTTGCACTATTACTTAAGGACTTCGTTATCTTATGTTCGCTTAAATCATGAAGTTTAATCCTTAATCTATTTTTAAATTATTTCTAAAAAAATTGTTTGTTACTTGTAAAAGAATATATATTTTTTTTATAATTAACATTTGAAAAAATATTTTATTTTTAATTTAAAAAATCCGGCCACAATCCGGCCGTTGTTGCCGGATCAGTTTAAAAATTTGGCCGGAGCCGGATATGCTGCCGCATAGGCCGGATCGGCCGGAGGCAGTAGGTGAGCAGTAACTCCGGTGCATCCCTAATTTTTTCGTGGTCTTTGTATTCTTAGAGTTTCTGCTTTAAGTATTGTTAAGTCTTCTGTCTTGGATTTGATGTTGGGTATGTTGGTTGTTATGTTTAGTGGTTTTCTATATAAAGGAAAGTCGTTTGGTGTTATTGATATGCTCAAGGCTTCTTTATATTCTCGGTATGCGAGTATATCCAAGGGTATTTTGGTTTTGCTCCAGTATTTATTTTCCATTTTGATATGATTTAGCGTGTTAAATTTATTTTCTGTGTGGCTGTGATTGTCCACATCTGATAAAGGTCGTTTTTATTTGTTCTATATGTATTTTGATTGGGGCCATAGCAGCTTTGTTGTTCAGAACATGTAGGGACGTGGATTTTAGTGTACCTAGGCATATTCTTAGGCATTCATTTTGCATTGTAGTTATTTTCATATGTTTTTTAGTGTTCCATAGTTGAGTATTCTTTAGTTTATTTTCTGTAAAAAGCCTATTTTAGTTAATAAGAAAGAACCCAAATTTATAAAAATATAAAAAAAATATTAAAAAAATATTTTTTTACGGTACCTAGTAAAAGGTATAGTATAAGATTATATTTAAAACGCTTACATTTATCAAAAAACTAAAGAAACCTTTTTTGTAGATCAGTTAATTTCAAAAAAAAATTCTACTACTTATTTTTAAATCTAACTATTCTGGGAGTGATAACATTTTGAAAAAAATATATATACTTTTTTCAAAATCTTTAAAATTTTGTCTTTTGAATGTCTTGGTTTACGAAAAAATTATAGGATACCTTTTTTTTATAGAGCATTCGATTCCCTATGAAAAAGTTTATTTTTACCTCGAGGTAGTAAAATGTAAAGGATTACAAATAGCTACATGATTTGTTATAAGAAACTAATAATTTATTTAAAACAAAGAAAATGTTCATAATAAAATTTATTATTAAATGATTTTATATGTAATATTAAAAAAAAATAAGAATAGATCATATATTTATTATAGTTAAGCGCAATCTATAGCTGTTTAACAATTTTAAATACAAATTCTTAATATTAATTTTAAAGGACAAATTGTACAAAATAGTTTTTCAGATCATAATGCTATTCATGTTAATCTAAAAGAGAATATTAAAATAAATGTTTGCAAAACAATTCATAGGGTAACTCTAGATAAGCGAAAATTGTGTAGACTTGTGAATGATAAGAATAATAATAACCAAATATTCATAGCCATTTAGTGAGATTATTAAAATTAATATAAAACGCTAGCTAGCAAAGAGGTTACATTAAAAAAATATAAAAAATGATTGGGTAACCTTAGACTTTTTAAATTTAATTAAGGAAAGAGAAGCGATTTATAAATTAAAAATTAAAAATCCAAATAATAAACAGATTGAAACTAAATTTAATGTTATAAAAAATAAAATAAATAACCAAACAAAATTATTAAAAACTAATTACTTTCGCAACAAGTGAAATAATGCTGGATCAAATTTTAAAAACAGTGAGCAGCTATAAATAACATCAGTTAACTTAACAGCAGTTATAAATAACAACACTTAAGTCAAATAAAAAGGAAAATTATAGTCACTTCATAGTAAATAATTCTAATATAACATTAACACCTGACATGGTTGCGTCGGGACATCCGAAGTGGATAGACGTGTCAAGTGGTTAAAGAGACCTCTCCTAGCAGCGTATACGAGAGAAATATAATAAAGTTCCAAAAACAAACCAAAGTATTCGGAAATATCGGTCATCGGTAATAAATAAATTAATAAATAAATAATCATTCAAGTGCGGAAAGTGTGATAAGGGCAACAAGTGCAAAAAGAGTGCAACAAGTGCAAAAAAAAAAAAGTGAAACAAGTGTGATGAGTGGGAGATCTCCCATTAAAGCCGTAAAAGAGTGCAATTGAATAAGTAATAAAGGCCAACGGTCCACCTGGTCAGAAGGGATAGTCACAACCAAAACCTATCAAGTACCTGCAGGGAGGTCCAGAAACATCGGACAGACCGTGAAAGACCGAGCATCAGGATTATAGCCGAATATCCAAGCTAAGTAATTTTTCTAACTGCACACTGAGAAAACGAAATATTTAATATTAAGAAATCAAAACAGTTGCGATTTTTTTAAAATATTTGTTAACTATTAAAAAAATTTCTTAATCGTGAACAAATTATATACTAATTATTAAAACATCGTCCGGTGACTGTGTTTCAGACAAATAAAGGATAAAGTTGTCTTAGAACTGTGATATATTAACAGTTAATATACCTAAATAAAACGTTTTAACATTTGTCAACATAATTTTAAATGCAATATGCGCAAGCATGTGACGTTGCCGTAGTTTTTTACAAAATGGAATTTCGATATATTAACAGTTAATATATATACATTTGCTAATACGTTATGAGCTTCTTTAATTCAACTTAACCAGTTCTTAGACCCAAATTAATATTTCTTTCGCCATATCCAACTCAACGATGTGTTAATAGTTAACGTGCCTCGTTATTAACAAATATTTCGTTCTCTCAGTGCATGTCTAATAACAAACCATTTTATCCCAAAATCTAGTAAAACGTATCATATTTCGAAAAGGAATTTTAAGTTTCCCAGCTGGCACCAGAAAGTAAACATTCCTATTAGACAGACCACACAAGTCATTACATAAACAAAACAGAAAAGGCAGATAAGACTCCATCCCCCAAATAAACACTTGACTAATACCATAAATAAACGCCAAAACATAAATAATAATAAACACAAACCAAACAAACATGAAATAGTAAACACGAGCAATCATTCGGTGGGAATAATTAAAATGCCATCCGACGGAAATTGCTTAGTGGCCAGCTTGGCCCATCAACTAGATAATAGCCTGACAGGGTCAATAAATACATACGCATTAAGACAAAGACTAAATAACCACTTACGAACACACATTGAGACTTACAGCCCATACTTACAGGATGCGATCCTTGACCATCCCCACCGCTGCGCGCATATTAACGACTGGGAATGCAAAACAGAGGCGTACTTAAAGGACCACGCACAAAACGGCTTCTGGCTGGGTTTAGAAACAATAATAGCAGCATCAGACATTTAACGTCGCAATCGAAATACATCACGAACAGGGGCGTAATGACAAGATATCCTTCAGACATAACAATAGCAACCGGTCAAAAAAAAAAAGTCGGTAGATCTTGCTATACATTCCACGACACCCTGGCCCAGACAATCCAATTCTCACAAACCGATCTCGCCAGCTGGGAACAAATCAGCTCCCACAAAAACCGTATGCGGGAGGAGACGGAAAAACTGTATCAACTTCCGGAATCCGACTCGGAGACGGACACAGAAACTGACGAACCGGAAGTAAACCAACAAAGATAGGAGTAAGAAACTAACTAACATACCCACCCCCCATTCACGAATACCAATTGAATGGGGGTACTACTAAGGCCTAGGTTGAGGAGGATTCTGGATTGTACTTAGTTTTGGGTCAGTTCAATGTCCTCCAAAAACCCTTCCTAAACTGGACGTATGGCCCGACCCGGCTGACAAAAATTCCGGGAGCTGCCTTAACCTTTGACACTGTCATCCACGAACTCCTAGGGTGGATCTACCAGCCGGCGTAAAAACTTCGGATCCAACAAACACAGGTAATGCTGTGATTTGTCGGGATACGCAGGAGAACGGAAAGGGGGTAATATAACCCCGGGTTCAGTGGATGACAATATATCTGGGGCTTGCCATACGTTCCCATACTCATACTCATACTCATACTCATAACATTAACACCTGACATGGTTCATAATTTTAATCAGTACTTTTCAACAGTAGGCTTAAAAATAATAAATTCATTAAACACAAACAATAAAACTAGATTTAACAAAACATACAATCAAAACACAATATATGTCAAGGCAACCAATAACGAGGAGATATATAACAGCCGAAAAAATATACAAAAAATTAGCTATTAAGCCACTAAAACGGTAAAAAAATTGAACAATGTAAATTAGTGCATACAAAAATCAATAAAAATTAAAAAACCAATTATAAATTTATAGGTATTATCCAAAGAGATTTATGATCATAATACTAGAAATCAAATCAAAATTTATTTAACGAAAACACATTCTAATATAGGTTTGAATAATCCAATAAATCGTAGTGTGGAAATTTATAACATATTACCCCAATCAATAAAAAATATTAAAAATAATAATAATATATTTAAGGAAAACTTAAAAAAGAATTTCTTAAATAACTACGAAATATAAAAAATCGCTACACTCTCCGTCACCAGCACAGGGTCCTTAGGAGTCTAAATTATTTTCGATTATGTATTGTACTTTCATGGACCAAAATGTTATTAAAATATCCAGTTTACAAAGTGTATTATTTGAAAGCATAGGACAGTTAAAACGAAAATAGAGATATTAAAAAAAATCGACGAGGCATGCTTTCTATTAAGTTATGAATTTCTTATTGGGAAGCATTTCCTCATCCCTTTAAAACTGCTTTTATTAGTTTGTCTGCATTTCCAGGGCTATTTTGACGATAAATAATCCTTCTTTTAACCTTATTCCACAAGTTCTCAAGTGGATTAAGATCCGGTGAACAAAAAGGCCACCCTAAAACAGTCACACCTTCCATTTCTAAACATTTTTGACAACTCTGCTGGTAAATGGAGGTGCATTATCTTGTATAAATCGCGGAAAGCAGCTTTTCAGAGCCTTACTACGGGTTATACAACTAAATCCACATACCTAGGACCTCTTAGGGATTGTCTAATGGGAGTTAAAGGAATGTTTTTACTAATTATAAAGCCACCCAAAAACATTACACTTCCTCCTTTGCCTTGAGGGATCTATCCTTCAGCTCAGAGTCTCCCACGACCTCTTAAAATTCGAATTTACCTGATCGCATGCCAATTCTGGATTTATCAGAAAATTGTCCAGATTTAATGCTCTAAATACCAATTTAAATTGTCTTTATTTTGCACTAATATTTTTGGAACCCTTAACTGTGTTCTGCGATTTTTTAAATATATTCCGGATAATGCACCTCCGCTGATAAGCAGAGTTGTCAAAAACTGTTGAGAAATAGAAAGTGTGACTGTTTTAGAGTGGCCTTCTTTTCACCCGATCTTAATCTAATTAAGAACCTAAGGGATTAGGTTAAAACAAGGATTAAAGACCCTTAAAACGACCTGAAAACTAGTTAAGTAGTTTTAGAGGGGTGGGAAAAGTTCAAGTAAAAATAAATAACTAAATAAAGCATGCCTCGTCGAATTCGTGCTTGCATTAAGGCTAAAGGTGGAAACACTAATTAACAAAAACCTATTATTTCTTCCCAAATTCTAATTTATAGTTTATTTTCAGAGAAATTCACATTTTTTGTAAGTTGTTCTCTAGAAAATGTGTTTTAATAAATTTTTATTTATTTTTGTAATAAAACTGGTTCAAATAAAGTGCTTTTTATTTCCAAATCACTTTTTTTTAAGTGGAATAATGTTTCTCGTAATTACTAGGTGATTCCATATAAGTTTGGTTGTAGAGAATATGGAAAAATAATCAAGTAACAGAAGTTTAAATTTATTTATATCACCTAAACAACACATTTTAAAACATTATTTAGATCGAACAACTTATTTTCAACAACATATTCATATTCATATTTTTTTGCACCTAACCCATTTGTTTACTATAGCAGAAAAATGTTGACAATAATCAACTTCTGGTATAGTAAATAATTGACCATCTAATACGAATGATAAATTTTGATCAGCTAAATTTATGTTTACGTTATGTTGTGCTAGAAAATCGGCACCCAATATTACAGAATAACATAGATCCGGAATAAGTAAGAATTCATGCGAGAAATTATGTTTAGGAAAAATTTAATGCGCCTACGACCCTTATTCCTGTGCATGGAAAATGAGGAATTATGTCATAAAAATTAGACAAAGTTTTCTACTTTCATCGAATTTGTGGAAATTTGACACCCTGTGTAAATTAAAGTTGTGTAACCATAAAAATTAATTCAACGCTCGGGCAAGACTGGGGGTAGCGACTTAAACTACAGAAAGGAAAGTGACGTGTGATTTTAGCTATAAGTATATACTTATAGCTAAAATCACATATGGAGGTTGTAAGTATCGTGCTAAAACCCACGTAATAGTTAGAATGGTATTCAAAAAAACCATCGTGATATCGTGCAGCTTTAAGTTTAAGTTTTGTTTTTAATTGTTCTGCGGCTCCCCAGTATTGCTTAATAAAGGCAATTTTAAATTCCAAGTAATTTCCGATCGTCTAAATAAATGCGTCGAACCAAGTTTAAGCTGTTTTTTCAAACAACCTGGATGCTATAAATGCGAATTTATTAATTGACATATTGTACACATAAAAGGTACAATTTAGAAAAGCTAATGGGTGTAAATCTGATTCGTTTTCAAAGACTGGCAAAACCTTACTGGCTTTTAACTTGCTTAAATTATTAAGTGAATTATTATTTTTATGACCTGTGACATAATTTTACAAAATGAAAAACGGAAACATTCTTGAGATGTAATAACTGAAATTTGTTGATCAGTTCTATGGAAAATGTGTAATACTTATTACAAAAAAACCAATTAATTAAAATAATTTTGTGTTTTGTTATAGGTTTAAAACAAATATTTTATTACAAAGAATTATCAAACTTTTTATTTCAAAATCATTTGCGATTGCAAATATAAGACCTTTTTTTTAACCAAAATAGAAAACTAAAAAATTATTCCGGTCCTCTATGATTATAGACCACTGACCTCGGGTAATTTTCACCTACAGCCTTCTTCCGTTCTTGAGTCGGCAGCCCCCGGGGCGGGAGCAAGACGATCGGCCACGGGGTTGGTGGACGCCAGATCTCCTGGGCCATCGGGAGCCTGGTGATGCCCTGGGCTGGGTCTGGGTTTATCTGCAGAGGCATATAGTCAGGAGGTCAGGTTCTCGATCCCTAGATGCTTCGGGATGGTCACCCCGAAGTCCGGCGTCTTGGGGAAGACTGGCATGCTGGCCAGGATGGGCGTAAGGCCTTTCCCCGGCGTGATGGCCGTAGGTGGCGTCACCACGGTTGGCGGCGGTGTATCCCACCGCATGTTGTCTGGGAGGGGTGGTGGTTAGTCTCCGAAGAGATCCTAGATTATCTATTTTACCAACTCGATCCGCTTCGCAGTATTGTGCACCATTGCATTGAGGGGTGTATGGGTGTAAACCGGTGTTGTATCCCCATGTCGGACAATAACTTCTGAAAAATCCGATTGTCGAATTGAACACCATTGTCGGAGATGCCCTTGTAGGGCATCACCAGGTCTTGGCTCGGTCACAGTCTTGGCGATAGCTCGACGTAGTGGCTTAAACTCTACCCATTTAGTGACTTTATCTTGCATCACCAGCAAGAATATATTTCCTTTGGAAGAATGGGGTAAAGGACGCACTAAGTCGATGCTTATGACATCCCAAGGGCGGTCAACCGGAAATGGTCGTAATTTTTCTCGGGGTTGTTGGGAGGTCTCTTTCGCACTGTCTAACATATTTAGCGACTTTTCTAAACATGCGTGGCCAATAATATTTTTGTGCGATTCTGCGAATTGTCTTGGCTATGCCTTAATGTCCGGCGTGTGGCTCGTCATGGTTTTCCCGGAGAATGGCAGGTCTTTGCGGCTTTGTGATGCATATTTTCTATGGAATGGTAGATTCGTTTTCTTTGAAATCGGAGAAATATAAAAATAAAGCCCATCTTTATTTATCTTCCAGAGGAGTTTTTTAAATTTAATATAACTTATATAACAAATTTAATATAACTTATATATAACAAATTATTTTAGATTATAAGATTATATTAAAGATGTCGAGACGAAAATTCAACAACTGCCCTTTTTAGCTGAAATCCGCACCTAAGGTCATCTATTAGGTTTATTTTATGTCGACTACAATATTTTAAAAAGTCCCTATGAATAGACTCCCCCGGTTGTTTAGACCACAACCCTAGCCCACTACTACCAAGGAGTGTTGAATGTGCTTCAGAAGAACGTGTATTTTTAGGGTTTCAGAAACACCCGTTTCTTTATAAATAATCTTTAAATGTTTAATATGTTTATCCAACTCTTTCCTAACCTTTCTGGTAGAAAAGCAGTCCCCTACTACTTTGTTCATAGCTTTAAAGGCAGAAACAAAAGGAACTATCTGAATGGGACTTGCATTCCCAAGAACGTCAAGTTCAAGAAGTTTGTCAGATTCTTTAAGAAGTTTTCTGCAAGCATTTCCTTCAAATATATCGCCCTGATAATTTTTTGAAACCAATTTAAGTTTCTTAGGCAAAATCAAGGCTCTTTCCTTACCTAGAATAGGAACTAAGCCATCTCAAAAAAGATGATTAACATATCCTTGTAAGATATGAAGCTCAGGAATTATACACTGCTCAGCAACATAAGTGTCATCCTCTTTCACAAAAAGAGGAGGGTCAACCCTCTTACAAGGATATGTTAATCATCTTCTTTGAGAGGGCTTAGTTCCTATTCTAGGTAAGGAAAGAGCCTTGATTTGGCCTAAGAAGCTTAAATTGGTTTCAAAAAATTATCAGGGCGATATATTTGAAGGAAATGCTTGCAGAAAACTTGACGTTCTTGGGGATGTAAGTCACATTCAGATAGTTCCATTTGTTTCTGCCTTCAAAGCTATGAACAAAGTAGTAGATGACTGATTTTCTACCAGAAAGGTTAGGAAAGAGTCGGATAAACATATTAAACATTTAAAGATTATTTATAAAGCAACGGGTGTTTCTGAAACCCTAAAAATACACGTTCTTCTGGAGCCCATTCAACACTCCTTATACTTTCTTGGAAGTAGTGGGCTAGGGTTGTGGTCTGAACAACCGGGGGAGTCTATTCATAGGCAGTTTTTAAAATATTGTAGTCGACATAAAATAAACCTAGGTACGGATTTCAGCAAAAAAGGGCAGTTGTTGAATTTTCGTCTCGACATCTTTAATATAATCTTATAATCTTAAATAATTTGTTATATATAAGTTATATTAAATTTGTTATATATAAGTTATATTAAATTTTTTGGTAACTTTTAATTGTGTTTTTTATTTAGTTTTAATAAATTTGTAAGTTTATAAAATTGGTGCTGTGTTTTAAACTTTTTTTCCCAATAAAGAAATGCAACAAGTATAATTGTATAAAGAGGAAGGGAAGGATCAGCTAGGATTTTATTTGTTGCATATTGATAATCCTTACTTGAATCTGAAGTCGTTTTTGGGTGTCATTTTCATGTGACCCATTTTTAGTTAAGGGACACTGTGTACCGGTCATTGCTATTATTTGCAATTTTGCTAAGGTTTATGAACTTCTTTTGCTTGATGTAATTTTTAAAAACGTAAAGAATAAGTTATCTATCTATCTACCAACACGGTTTTGTTTAAGGTAGGTCAACGACTACAAACCTGTTCTGCATTACCCAATTTATGTCAAAAGTCCTAGATTTACAAGGACAGGTAGACGTTATCTATACAGATTCTCGAACGCGTTTGATAACCTTTATTAAATAAACTTGAGTATTTTGACTTTCCCAAGAACCTTAACCATCTTTTCAGATCTTATCTCTAAAACAGAACCTACTTTGTAGAATACAGAGGTTTCAGGTCAAAAGAGTTTATCGTTATATCTGGTGTTCCGCAAGGATCTATTTTAGGTCCCCTGCTTTTTAACCTTTTTGTTCTGAATATGCCCTGCTTAATCTACGCTGACGATCTAAAAATGCATAATAAAATTGAGTCCCTTGATGATTGTATGTGTATTCAAAATAGCCTTCTAATTCTTAGTGCACAAAAATGCAAAGTGATTTCTTACACTAAAAAAAAGACCTTCATCTATTACAATTACATAATTGACAATACATTACGGCTTACAGAAATTTGGGTTTTTTATTTAGAAATTGCAAGGATTTTGACCAACCTTTGGTTTTTTTATTATTTAACGCCCTTGTTAAATCAAAATTAGACTACGCTGGTTGTATTTGGAGTCCGGGCTACCAAACCTATATAAAATGATTGAATGTGTTCAAAGAGATTTCCTTAAGTTTGTTTATTTTAAAATATATAAAATATATTCTCCTATTAGCATCACGAACTCTGAATTGCGCTTACACCATAACATATCTACGGAATTCTAAAGGAAACTTTCCTCAATAATATTTATTTTTAAAGTTGCTAATGATTTAATTGACTGCCCTGAAATTCTAAAAATGCAAAACTTTCATGTACCACGAGTTTCTACTCGGAACTCTTATATGTTTAATAACCCTATTCCACCTACTAATATTCTGCGACAATCTATTTTTCGCCTGTAACAATTATAAACTAATTTGAAATTCAATAGATATTTTTAATTCATCAATAAATGAAGTAAAGCAAGCATTTTTGCAGCTGTTGTGATGCTAGTATTTGTTATTGTTTTTATCTAAAGTCTGCCTTTGAATTCTTTTTTCTTTTTTCTTAGGTTTCTTAGTTTATTTATTTTATTTATTTATTTATTTATTTATTTATGACCTCAAAAACAGTTATAAAAACTGGTAATGAGGCCTATTGGTATAACATACAGAAAAAACCTAAAATTAGGTAACAAAAAAAAAGATAAATAAAAACTGTGATTCTAAGCTATAAAGTAATAAAATATATATAAATCATAACAAAGAGATAAAATATATCATATTTTTATGTATGAGTCATTCCAAATAAAAACACCAAATGGGGTGCGCTGCGTGATTTTTTATTTTGATGAAAAAATTTGAGGATGATCTTTTAGGTGTCAAATATGAAAATCCGTTGCCGTTTTAATTTTTTGTTGCTTTACTTTTATTTGGCACCCCTTAGAAGTCTGAAATAGTGTCAATTTCTTACTCTCTTATAGTGGGCCAGAACTTTTTTCTGTGACAAATATTGAAATAATTTTAATTTTGTTTTACTGTCCAGTAAGTGTGTTTTCGATATAAATTATTATTATCCAATTAGTTAATCTCATAAAAGAATGGTAAACCACTAAAGATTCATGATAATTTGCCAATTTTTGTGATTTTTGTCTGGCTCCTGTGCCTATTCTACTGAATTTAGAAGGTTCATTTTTTTTCAGGTATAAAGTACTTATACAATAGAAAACGTAACTATTATTTTAAGTTTCTAGACTATTAATTTCTTTATTAAAAAAATTATTGAAAATTGATAATTCTCAAAATTAGCCGATTTTGCCCTCAGAAATCATTATGTTGAGGAAAAAATAAAAATCTTAAACTTTCAGGAAATGTAGTCCCCACCTTCATCTTTTCAGTCCAGTTAGTCTTGTTTTGTTATTTTTATTCCTTTAAAAGATATATTAATTTTTTTAATGGCCGTTTAGTAGCGATATTGTTAGTTTTATTTATAATTTAAAATTTAGATGGCTTTCATGTTTGGTGGAGAAGTGTCAGAACTGTCAAAAATATTTCATAAATATTATTTGTGCGTATTTCTTTGGTAAATTTTGTATATAACATAATATGTCATATTATGTTATAATATATTATATAAAACTTTTTAAAATCACCAAAGGAATACCACAAATAATAATTATGAAATATTTTTGACAGTTCTGATATTTTTGGTAGTTGTTATATTTTATGTATTGAAAAATCATATATATATATATATATATGATTATATATTATATACATTATAATGAAGTATTTAATTGGCTAATTGGTGTTTAAAGAAGAAGAATGTAAAAAATATATTCAAGATCCTTATGGTTTATATCGTTAAGTATAATAAGTGAAATTAATAAAGAGTTAATTTAAACGTATAAAAAATGCGTTAAGCAGTTTTTTGTCGGTTTCTTTCACAATTTAAACCAAGTTAGTCTTGTTCTATTATTTTTATCCCTTTAGTAAGGCACTAAATAGTAATAAGTTAAATGTATGTATTTTAAATGTTAGTGTTGGAAAAAATTTACACAATCTGTAAATACTTCTTTAAATTTTAGTTTTTAGGTAACTGGTTAAAATAAAACATGTTATAATAAAGGGGTTTATTTAGAATATTTTTTGGTTTTTGCTTATTTTTAACAATTTAAAACTTCTCAGAACTTAAATATTATATTATTATTAAGAGGTACAAAATTATGATATGTTCTTGCATTTTTAATTGCAATTAAATTCATGAATCTCGAACACTCCGTCATTTATTACACTTGCAAACTTTTTGAAATCACGATTCAAATACGCACAAATAAAATTTATGAAATATTTTTGACAGTTCTGACATTTCTCTACCAAACATGAATTGACAAAGTCAAAGCCATCTAAATTTTAAATTATAAATAAAACTAACAATATCGCTACTAAACGGGCATTAAACAAATTAATAAATCTTTTAAAGGAATAAAAATAACAAAACAAGACTAACTGGACTGAAAAGATGAAGGTGGGGACTACATTTCCTGAAAGTTTCAGATTTTTATTTTTTCCTCAACATAATGATTTCTGAGGGCAAAATTGGCTAATTTTGAGAATTATCAATTTTTAATAATTTTTTTAATAAAGAAATTGATAGTCTAGAAACTTAAAATAATAGTTACGTTTTCTATTGTATAAGTACTTTATACCTGAAAAAAATGAACCTTCTAAATTCAGTAGAATAGGCACAGGAGCCAGACAAAAATCACAGAAATTGGCAAATTATCATAAATCTTTAGTGGTTTACCATTCTTTTATGAGATTAACTAATTGGATAATAATAATTTATATCGAAAACACACTTACTGGACAGTAAAACAAAATTAAAATTATTTCAATATTTGTCACAGAAAAAAAGTTCTGGCCCACTATAAGAGAGTAAGAAATTGACACTATTTCAGACTTCTAAGGGGTGCCAAATAAAAGTAAAGCAACAAAAAATTAAAACGGCAACGGATTTTCATATTTGACACCTAAAAGATCATCCTCAATTTTTTTCATTACAATAAAAAATCATGCAGCGCACTTTTAAATTCATTTTTGGTGTTTTCATTTGGATTGACTCGTATGCAAACAAGTTTAAGACACTATGTTTACAACTGAAAGCCAATTTCAATTGTTCTAGATGTTTTAATGTGTTGTGTAGTCCAAATTAAACAGGATTTTTATTGCCTCATTTTGTATTCTTTGTAATCGGTTAATGAGATAATCAGCTGCGTTTCCCCAACATGGGATAAGGTACCTCAAATTTGAACATACAAAACTATAATATACCAGCCGCTTCCATTTTGTAATAGTAGGTAACTACAAAGATAATACACCCCATAGAATAGAAACTCTCCCACCACTGCCCTCTACAGCTACAATACCAGAACTATTAGTCTAAGATCCCAAGTAAGGTCGACCTTCACCCATCTGCTTACTAGATGAAAATTATGTTTTATCAAATAAAATATGTTTCCGAACATAAACCAATAGGGTTGCCATAAAAAATATGATCATGGCTATAATAATAAATAAAAAATAAAAAAAATAATTTATTTTTTAAATTTCACCGACTTGTTTGCCAAATGAACGAAATTCCAATGGAAAGCATACAACATACAGAATATGTAATAGCTAGGTTGCCTACCTTTTTCTGGTCCCTATTACCTGGTTGCTTTGTACAAACAGGTAAGTTGATATCATTAATTGCACTCATATGCTTACAACTTAAAAAATATATCAAAATGAAGGCAATTTTATCACGAATACAGTAGTATAGGGTTGCTTTGAAAAATCCGTTCATAAATAACGGTTGCTAGACTTTTAAATTAAAAAATTGGAGCAAGCAAAGATGTAGTATCGCTAACAAAAAAAACTTATACAGCTATATTGTGGCTGTGTGAATAAAACTTTTCCGTCAATGTCAAGGTGGCATCGAGCTGTCACATCAATTATGACTTTATGAACAAAATTTAGTATTTGAGTACCTATATGCTATTGAAAAGCGTTTTGGAGCAAACAGTTCGTTTATAAACAGTGAATCAGTGATTGACTTTGATGAAAAATCTTTTGAGAATTGTTTTTTGAAGTTAGCGTACCGAAAATCTAAAGACTTTAAGTATAGTGAGGTACAGTTAAACGAACATTTAATAGATTTGGTAGGAAATCACTCCTCATGTTATAAAAAAGTGACTGTTTTAAAAAAAATCCACATTGAAGATTTTAATGAATTTGTTAAAAATATTGAAGTAAATATTAATACTTGAGGAGTGATATCCTACCAAGTCTATTAAATGTTCGTTTAACTGTACCTGTCGCTAGTATACGCATTACGTGACGACATAACAATCACCTGATTAATTGTTATTTTTTGGTATTTGCACTTTTGACTTGCAAAACTTGGTCTTTGAACGAGGAAGATGCAAAACTATGTTTTTAAATCTTTTGATTTCAATTATTTACTAAACTAGTTAATTAATGAAGGATTTTTTTTTACTTTTTTGAATAAGAAATGATGCAAAAGCACGTCTATACAATTTTTGCATTTTTTTTTCAAAAATGATTTTATCAGCGGTTTTTCGTGTTTTTCTTAAAATCACTTATCCTGCAAATACAGAGTTTTGCATCTAATGTAGTCATATAAAGGCAATAAATAAATCTTCATACTTGTTTTATATATGTTACAGCAATATACTTCAATTTTTGGCATTGCTAAGGGTATTGTAGACCTAGATGGCGTTAATTTACTTTAGCCTTTTGCCGCTAGCGCTAGTGCAGTTTCCAATCTTTGGTAACTACTTCTATAGAACACGCCAATGATAGGAATCAATTTTTTGATTATGGAGTTTATTTGCTCTTCCCAAGTTGGCTTGCAGTCAATGTTTAGTCCTAAGTATTTGTAATTAGATACTTTATTTAAAAATTCACCATTAAGCTTAAGTACAAGATTATCACCAGGTTTATTTTTCTGCTTAATTAAAATGTATACAGTCTTTTTCTCGTTAATACTTAATTTATTCACAGCCAGCCATCTATTATATAGTTTTAAGTCTTCAATATTATTGAATCAATAATTATTTGTTCTAGTTCTAAAACTTTTTCCTACATAAGCCAAAGAAGTGTCATTTGCAAATTTAAAATATCTAGCTTTTAGTTCCACAAATCGTAGACTGTGCACATACAAAAGATATAGTACCGGACCTAAAACCGACCGTTGTGTAACTCCCATATTTGTACTTAATGTATCACTGCTGACATCTTAAATTTGTATGTATATTGACAGTATCGAAAGCCTTTTGCAGGTCCACAAATACGATTACGACAAATTTATTTTCATATAATTTGATGTAAATTCTAATAGGTCTGATGCTGCACTTAATGTACTACTATCTTTTTGGAATCCATATTGGTAGGGATCAAATTTGCAGGTAGAATTGATATATTTAACTATTCGTGCTTTAAGCACTGTTTCAACTATCTTGGAAAAAATAATGAAATGGGTCTATAATTTCCTACATTGTCTTTTGGACCCCCTTTATGTTGTTTATTAAGTTTACAACTATTTCATTAATAATATCAAAAGTTTCTATCAAATCTTGCTTGGAAATTTTATCGTAACCTGGTGTATTTGTTCTTTCAACTCCTAGGTCAGAGAATTTGGTTTGTAGACTGAACTGGTGATTAAAATCTGGGCAGGCTAATATTGGTAATTTAGAGAGATCCGTCTTAAGAGCGGCAAATTCGTCATCCTGTTCGGTGCTCCAGGCCCATTTGAAATCTTTCTTTATGAGTTGTCGAAGTGGGGCCGAAATTTATGCGAAATTTAGTACCAATCGTCGGTACCAGGATGCTGCTCCTAAGAATCGGCGAAGTGCTTTAACATTTGTTGGGGTTGAAATTTCCTGGATGGCCTGGACCTTGTCTGGTGACGTAGTAATGCCTTCAGCTGTCACAATATGTCCTAAGTATTGCAAAAATTTTACATTTTTCTTGATTTAGCTGAAAGGATTGTCAAAGGATTTTAACTCAGTGCTTAAAAAGTCGGCCACTTTATGTTGTTCTTTGCAGGTTTATCGGAGTCAAGGACAACAAAGCGGGACTTGTTTTAGGTTTTGGGTCCATATTGACAACCAATGGTGTTGGCCCTAGTAACTGGTTGTAAGAACCCATCAGCCAATTGTACCTGGCTAGTACATTGTTGTTCTGGTTGGTTTGGTAGATTTTCTACCACGGATTTTTCGATGTAAGAATATAGAGCTCCGGTGTCCAAAAGAGCATTCCATTCCATTCCTTTAATTTTTAATTAAAGGAACATCCTGAAATCGTTTGCCACATTTGCGGGTTGATTGGCTACAAAATTTGGATTAATCGTTGGGATTTTTGCTTCACCCTGTATATTTTGTCCCGAGTACGGTCCTGGTGAAGTCGGTAGGGGCGGGAATTTAGACGGCTTCAGTTCCTGTTCCCTCTGGAGTTTTTTCGGACGTGGGCATGTGCGGTCTCTTGACATAAAATCCCGCTTACCACATCTATAGGGCAAAAAATACGCTCCATTTCGCGACATTCCGTGCGAAAATTACCTTCTTTTTCACACCGCCAGCATATACGATTTCTGGGGTATTAGGTGGCTTCACCTGTAGGTTTGGGGTACAATTTTTCTTTGCCAGCAAGATTGGGGCTACTTAAGGAATTTGAACCGCCCTGGCAGGTTTTAGTGAATCTATTTATTTTTGTAAACGTTTTTCTGCCTGCCGTCTTTAACCGACTTGGAATCGGCGCGTCGGATGTATTGACGATTATACAGGGTGTACAACTCTTCCTTTAAGCTGTATTTTCCATGTCGTCGCATAAGTGACTGGATGTTAATCATGTACTCTCGAAAACTTTCCTTGGGCGGTTGGCACTGCCCCTTAACAACTCCGTTAATGATTTCAGTAAGTTTTCCTCTTGGAAATCAGAGCATATTTTAAACTCTTGAATTTTTTCCCAAAGTGGTCTATTAGCTGGTGCTTGTTTGTCTTTGGTGACATGATTTCGTACTCGTAAACGTAATTCGTTTACTCTGCCGGTTGTTTCCAAACCAAAACCCTACGAAACCTTCCTTACGCAGGGTGTTTATCCAGCTTAGTCCTTGTTTAACCCCTGTGCCAGCTGTACCTTCTGTCAAAGAATTTCCAGCCTCTGCCTGAGGAGTGCTTTGGGTTTTAACTTGCCCTTTTGGTTTTTTGACGGGCTGGTCTTTATTTTTATCATTTTAAAACGTATTACTTAAACAATTCTATAAATAAATAATTCTTACTGGATTTTTGCATCTTATGTTTTCTTTGAGAACTTTTCAGGTTAGGCTACAGGAACTTAGGCTTGTTATGGCCTTAAGTACTCTACCAAGGTTCCTCTCGGGTTGACTCCAGATACAGAGAAATACCAACCTCAAGTTTATTCAGTGGAGAAAGTAGGGTTTATAAGAATCAGTCAGGGTTGGTGGTTTAATTTAAAATGCAAAAATACTTAAACTGGTTTATTTACCAAGGTAAATATATGTACAAAATCATGAACTAATTATATATACAGTATTTACAAAAGTATCGTAGACACAAGGGCCTTCAATTGGACTCTAGGGGAAAAATACATATTTACAGTTTTATAAACTATTAAAGTCTAATGTTATACGGCATACAGCCCTGGCAGATTAGAAACAGGTCAACTTACTGATAATATCTCACTGAGATTACTCTGTGATTTAGTGTTGGTTTTCGGGCTGAAATTGATAACACCATTTGGAGTTGAGCCACCAGACGACTGATTGTCCATTGAAAAATGCAGTGGTTTTATAGCCGAACTTTTGATAAAAACAATCTGGGCCGTGTAAACTGATATCCTTCACACGAGCCGGGTGCAAAAGTTTTGACAACTGACAAAGCGCCATCTGTTAGATTTCAGTCGAACTGCAGGTTTATGGTATTCCAACTCTTTCCTTGACGTCGGGTAGTTAGGAAAATCATCTCATAGATGTCGTAATGTACATCGTTACAGTTTTTGTGATTTATTGGAGTGATCAAGTGCAAAATACTACACGTTGGTACATTTGGCGTTTTCAACTTAATAAATATATAATCTTCCAAACATTTTTTTTAATATTTATATTATTAGCTTTACCTTGCAAGAAAAATTAAAATCGCCTATGTAGCCGTTGTGGAGAAATACACTTAAATGTATTTTTTTTATAAATTAATGCGCAACTGTAAGCTTAACATGTCTTCTAATGAAAATGATCACAGCAATTAGCTATACAGGGTGTTTCATTGGGAAACGGACATATTTTAGGTGCAGGTAGGGACCACCGAGAGGGTTCTAAAAAACCCACATTTGATGGGTCTATCGCCCTTTATTTCAGAAACTAATACAGAGTTTCTTCGAAAATCGGTGAATCAAATTGCTCCAAGAGCAAGAAAATGTATCGAACAAAACGGCGGTCATTTTGAGCAATTGTTGTAAGTTTTTTTGTTTTAATTTAATTTTGTTGTTATTTTTTGTTAGCTGTTATTTAAAAAATTAATAAATATTGAAGTTGAACTATGTTTGAAAATTTATTTATTTTTTACTTAAAAAATACGGCCCTGTACTTTTTGTATTGGTATTTTCTGCAAAATAGAAAAGTAAGAATTTAATTAGATATGAACCTAGATAAATTAAAAGTAAGAAATTTTCATTCTGCAGTAGGTAAAGTTACAAAAACAGATCATCTCTACACCTCGCACACTTTTTTTGTTCAAACACGTAAAATTTTGTTGATAAACTTTTCTGTCGAAAGATGAGTTGTACATTTTTTTGTAGTTAATTTAATACTTATTTATGAGGAAGAAAACAAATTCAAAATTCTAATGTACCGGGTAATTTTTGAGAGTACCTACACAGAATTTGGAAAATTTTGGCCAAGGCGGACCTGGATTTTTTTGCAACTTATTAAGTAGGAGACCCTTAATCCGTATATCAATTTTGAGAAAAAAATACGAAGCCGTTTAAGTTATGAGCAATTAAAGAAATGAGCAAAATTGATGAATCACCCTGTATTTCTGAAATAAAGGGCGATAGACCCATCAAATGTGGGTTTTTTTAGAACCCTCTCGGTGGTCCCTACCTGCACTTGAAATATGTCCGTTTCCCATATATATTAATGGTTTTCCAGGATCTGCTCCGTGTTGTCGGTTTTTGGTTCTTAGAACCGTATGTCTGACGACGTTTCGGTACGGTGCAAGTTCATACATATATGCTGGTGAAAACCTAAAGCAGCAGCCCAGCAGATAAAACCTAAAGAGGGTACATGAGATTGTACCGAAACGTCTTCAGACATACGGTTTCTTTTAAGAACCAACAACCGGCAATAAAATAATTTTTAAGACATAAAAAAGTATTAGTTTAATAAAATAAAAGTCATAATTTCATACATTTGCAAGTTTGAATACCTTCAGAACGGCTTACTCTATGAAAAAATAAAATAGAACTTTTTTATAGAGCGTTCAATTTCCTACCAAAATAATTTTTCAGTTCGTTTTTACAATGCTTAAATGTCAAGCTACAAAAATAAGAAAAAAGAAATTTTTTTTTTCATGTTATTTAAATGGAAAATGGAAAGTTAGGAACAGACACCACTTAATGTTATTATTAAGAGCTAAAATTTTTAGAGGCTTCTTTTTTCACCTTCCTGAAAGTTTTAAGCCTGTTTTTTAGTTGAAAAAAAAAGTTGCTTAAAAATGACACACCCTAATGTAGGTATTAAATAATATCATATAAATGTTTATAATTATAATAAACTAAATTAAGCTATTTTATAAAAAGATGTTTTATTACATTTTAAAAAGGACCTCTTACGGGTTTTTAATTAATTTCGACAATATTTGATAAAAATGTCCTCCATTTGAGGTCCACCATTTTGAATTTTGGAATTCTGATTCCAGATTCATTATCAGCGACCACAAAAACCCCTGTATGGTGATTTTCATTAAATTCCGTTAATTTTTTGACAAATTTGTCCGCCATTTTGGATCTACCATTTTGAGTTTTGGAATTCTTATTCCAGATTCATTATCAGCGACCCCAAAAACCTCTATATACGGATTTTTAGGAGAATCCGACTACTCCTTGATATTTCGCTGAAAATTTCGAGAATTCGGTCAAAAACTATTATTTATCTATAAGAAAACTGTGATAACTGCCTGTACCTACTTCCACATATTTATATTTTATATTTTAGTGTTTTTATATAATATTTGTTGAATATTTTTATTTTTCTACTATTGTACCTGCTATGGAATCATGTATTCTTTTAGGGTTTTTAAATAAATTAAAAAAAAATAGGAAATTTTTGATGAGGAACCTCTTACAATTGAAATTAAGAGTTGTGATTTTTACTGAATGTTTATTACGGCACAATCTAAGAAATTTTCATGTTACACCAAAAAAACTATATCACTTTTTTTAAACACCCTACTTAAAATAATATAATAGTATATATTTTATTTCAGTACTCTTGTTCCATGGAAGACCTTTAGACTAGAGTTAAATAAGGTGCACCCAATCAGTTCTGGATTAGAAGCAATGGCACTAAAATCAACAATAGATCTAACCTGCAATGATTATATTTCTAATTTTGAGTTTGATGTATTTACAAGGTAAGAAAAAACATGTAAAAATTAAATAACTTTTATTTACATACGAAATAATAGAACAGTTTAGCTTTTTATTGATTAGATTATATTACTTTACATGACGCAAGTTTCAGGCAATGCAGACACTCGCATTGTAAAGCCCAATCATTAAATTTTATATTATGTAAATTTTGCGCAAGGATCTAGATTAAAATATTTTTAAATTTTGTAATAAAAGAAAACACTTTCCAATAATTTCGTCTTGCAAGCGATTTGCCTGAACTAATGAGTTAAATTGAAAACATTGGTAGTGTCTTGCATTGCCAAACACTTCTTCTTTAATCAGGCTTAATTATGGTTGTCATCTCTAAATTATAAAAACCAGGACAAGGCTATTTAGGTAACATTCGTGAATGCACGTTTAATCACCGGGCCCACGGCGTAAATCTTAGAATTAATGCACTGTGAATTCCCAGGTAACATTCGTGATGCACGTTTAATTTACACTGGGCGCATGCCGTGAATCTTTAAAAATGAATGCACCGTGAATGCACTGATATTGGTTTTTATTTTAATACTAATAATAATTCTTTATTTGTCCAAAGATCACAAAGTGATATACGATAAGTTAAAATAATACATAATTTTTTTTTTATTATTATACATAAATATTTAAAAAAGTTCAATTTAGATGTATTTTGAAAATTGAATGATTTATATTCATCAATCGAGTAGAAGGCTTCTGTTGTCAGTATAAACTTAATATTTCTCATATAATTCTTGAAAGGCAAATCTCTGATACAAGCTGGTAATTTGTTATAAAGCTTAGCTCCAGCGTAAAAAGGGCTTTTTTCATATAATGTTAAGGTGCTTTGGATAACGCAGAGTATTTCCGTGCTTAGTGTTATAATCGTGGTTTACGTTTAGGCAAGATAATCTATTTAAATTTTGTTTAACAAATTTTAAAGTTTCCATTATATATTGTATAGTGATGGGAAGGTAAGTATTTTTTCATTTATAAAAGGGTTTTTGCATGAGTGCCTGTAAGATAGATTGTACATGCAGCGTATTGCTTTTTTTTGGATGGAGAATATTCTGTCGGCTTGGGAGGAATTACCCCAAATAACTATTGCATAACGTATTATAGAAATAAAATTTGAGTAGTTAAACATTTTAACAATGCTTTGGTTTGTTAGTTGGTGTAATCTTTTTAACGCAAAGCAGTTGCTTGCACATTTTTTGCTAATGTAGTCCAAGTGATCTTTAAAAGTAAGCGACATATCAATATAGACACCCAGTCATTTAGTGGCTAATTTTAGTCCATGAACTGGACTGGAAACATAAAAAATTAGCAAATGGGACTAATCTTGAAAAAAAAACCTAAAATGTGAAAAAAAAACCATTTGAAAAAAACAATAAAAAAACCTGAAAAAAAAACAAAAAAAAAGTCGCATCTCTACTTGTCGTGCAGGCGAGGCATTCCTATGGGCGGGCATTTCAGTTTTTTAAGTAAATTTGAATGAACACGCATTCTTGTTCTTCCGGTAGGCGGGTTGATTACATAGTTTACAGGACTCGGCTTATCCATGATTCTATAAGGACCTTTTCATCGCAAGTGTAGTTTTCGAGACTTTCCTATGATGGGAGCTACGTTTTTAAGTAGCACCAAGTCACCAAGCTGAAATTCGGGTTTCTTGCTTTTCTGGGAGTGTCGTTTTATTTGTTCTTCTGTGGCTGCTTTAAGTATTTCTTCGACTAAGGGGTAGACCATCTTCATTCTGTGCATGAGTTCACTTGCATAGTTTTCGGAAGTATCATATCTGTCACGTCGAGATTGTACGATGTCATCGAATGGAAGCTGCATATCTCTACCATAGAGTAGAAAGTAGCTTTGTGGATCATACTTCTATACCCATACACATGTAGGGTAACCATAGATCCCAATCTCTCTGATCATGAGCTATATAATGAGATATCCGGTGTGTTTGATCTATCATTTCATTTGCAATGGGGTGGTACGGTGTGGTCTTCTTAATTTTAAAGATGTTGCATACTTGAATAGGTCCGATAAAAAATTAGCACCTTTGTCGGTCAGCAATTGTTCTGGAGCACCATGTCTGCTGATGATGTTTTCAGCGAGTACCCTCGCTATGGTTTCTGCTTTTTCGTCGGGAATGGCTACGGCTTCTAACCACTTCGTGAAATAATCCTGGTAAGTTAGAATGTATTTGTTTCCTTTTGTGGTAACGGGTAAAGGTCCCACAATATCCATGGAAACTCTTTTAAAGGGTCTTGTTACTTCTTGAAATTTCATCAGGGGTGCTGGCTTTAGGTGTGATGGTGTTTTTCTTAGATTGCATGGCAGGCAACGATCACAGAAATCTTTAATATCACGGGTTATATTTTTCCAAAAGAATATCCTTTTTATAAAGGATGTGGTTCTTGCAGCTCCCGGATGTCCTGCCATTGACGAAGCGTGGTAAAGTTTTATCTATTCTGGTACTACTAGTAAGTCTGGCATACCCTCTTCAATCTTGTAGGATCTTCGTCTTGGTTGTGTCTTCAGAGCTTGAACACCTTTGTCCCTAGCATGTTCGTCCAGAATCTCCTGTCGATTCCATACTGGTTCGTATTGTTCGTTGTTTCTGATATGTGCGATGGGGTATATTGTGGTTGGTAATTAATGTAAACTTTCGTCCATATAAGTAGCAACGGAAAGTTTTTATTCCCCATACGACTGCTAGACACTCCTGCTCTGTAGTCGGAAAATTCATTTCGGCTTTATTCATTAGTCTACTACCATATGCTACTGGGTGTTCAAATCCGTTGATTTTCTGTCTGATAATAGCTCCAAGTGCAAATTTTGAGGCGTCTGTTGTGAGTATGAAAGGTTCTTCAAAGTTTAGGTATTCCAATCAGGGTTGGATGAATTTGTCCAAGTGGACATAATTGGACGATTTTGTCCAATTATGTCCGTCCGGACATAATCAATTGTTTTGGACAAAATCAATTAACCTTATTATAATAATTATAATTTGTTATATTGTTGTTTAAGTTGTTGTTGACACCCTAATATAATTATTATGTTAGGGTGTCAACAACAACTTAAACAAAAATAAAACATAAACAACTTGAACATTTTGGTGCTTGACTAGCCATTGTTATCTTATTTATATTTAACAACTACATAACATACAAGATACATGAAGTTTAAAAAACAGAGAGACCCAATTGGGTCTTAAGACTACAGCACAAGCAAAAGGCAGATTTTCTCTGCTCTGTCTCTGCACTTGTTTTCAAACGGTTAATAATAATAAGAATTAGGAATAAATAATAAGCGATAAGCGACTTGAAACCTGTCTATTTCTTGTATTACAACAAAATAAATGAAACAAATAATATTATAATATATTATATTATGTCATAAATAAAAAATATATTCTGTAGTAAAATACATATAATACCTACATATAATAAGTAGTAGGTACCGATTATACCATAATTATAATAGTAGTACGTAATAGAAAATAAAACGTTGTTTCTATAAACTGCGAGCTCCACCTTAAATTTCGCGAAAATTGTTAAATATTTTGAACTGTGACTACAATTATGCATTAAATGGTTTAAAAATTTGCAATGCCATGTTTTTAAGGGAACTGTATTCATTTTTTGCCTCAAAGCATTATTTATTATTTAAGGTTTTGGTTAACGTTGAAGTAGGTAGTACTAGAAACTAGGAATAGGTACTTAATGGTAATAAAATTTAAAATCAGCACTTACCTCTCTGTTTATCTTTATTTTCCATCCTTTATGTAGGTACTTTACATCTTACATTACGAAACAAACACAAATCGACTACATTCTGACCTCAAATAAAATAAATAACAACTATTTTCTGCAATTTTCAATTTATACAACACAAAATACAGATGTACATTTTGGTTGCCTTAACATGGCTTAGTAAACCAACAAATTTAATAAAATAGAATAAAATTTGATTTTTTTCCAATATTGTCCGATTTTGTCCGTTTTTGTCCAATTTTGACCATGTCATGGACGAAATCAAAAAAAGTGGACAAAATCACAACCCTGATTCCAATACTGGTTTTGTGCACAGTGATTTTCTTAAGTGGTCGAAGTTGGATTGGTGTTCGTCAGTCCATTTAAAAGGCGTATCCTTTTTCATCAGTGTGGTTAATGGCTTAGCCCAATGGCTAAACTCAGGAATAAATCTTCTGTAAAACCCTACGAGCCCTAAAAATGCTCGTATGTCCTTAATACATTTGGGAATTGGATTTTTTTGAATGGCTGCCATTTTCTTTGGGTCTGGTTTAACGCCATCTTTGGAGATGATGTGCCCCAGGTATTCCGTCTCGGCTTTCATGAATTTGCATTTTGCTGGCTTGAGAGCTAGCTTGGAGTCCCTGATGCGTTGAAAGACCAGGTGGTTCTCTTGGTTTTTCAAAAAAATGATGATGTCATCCAGATAGACTAGACACTTATCGTTGGTTAATCCGGATAGCATCGCATACATTAGCCGCTGCCACGTAGCTGGGATGTTGTATGTTTCGGTTATCGCTACCATAGTTCCAACAGGACAATTGAACTCCAACTCCTCTTCTGTCACATTTATAAGTTGTACTGGGACCTTCTGCTCGCCTCGTACCATCGTTCTGGCTATTAGAAGTCCATGGACGTGCACTTCCATGGGCTCCATTATCGCAATGTTTCCAGTTGGCTTCTTTTGTATCCCTTGTACAATTACTTGCGATCTTGCTGGTATTATTAGGTATTCCTGCAGGTGAACGGTCCTAATTCGAACTTATCTCCTAATCCCTAAAATAGTACTGCATTTTACTTTTTCATCCTCATTGCCTACTGTAACCCTGTTACCAATATCTTCACTTTGGGCGCCCCTCTCTTCTCTGTCTCCGTGGACAACGTCCACACATTGGGTCCAAATCAGGGTTGAACGGCTCCTCTCTGTGGGGGACCCGACCGCGTCAACTGACTCTTCTCAATGGCTGCTATTGGTCCGCTGCTGCATGCTAATATACCCTGACAATTACCATATAACTTGGCTTCCGATGTACCAATTGTTATTCTTCCCATTTCTTTTGCCCAGTTGATTTCTGCCTCATACTGTAGGAACGAGTCCTATTGTTCTGTCTACATGCTCAGGGTAGGCTATACCGAGGAGTAAGAGGAAGAGGTTACGGAAAGGTTATCAGAGTCAGTAAGGATTTTAGTGTCTTTGTTTTTGTCAGTCATCTCGTATGCAAACTGGTAATAAACCTCGTTAAACCCGACAACATCACAAATACATGCACCTAAGGACACCGAGTCTTCGCTATCAGACGTTTTTAAGGCCTTTTAATAAAAGTTTAAAAAAACGCACAATTGAATAACTATACTAAAAACGTACTTTACTTGTAAATAAAATAGAATTAATTTAAAAAACTTTAAAAAAACTTGTAGTGTAACTGGTGGTTTTTTGGGTTACTTAACGAGGGGAACGGGGCTGATATCGACTACAATCAGTCCGTTACAAGGATGTTACCACTAATCTGACCTTTGATCCAGCTACGGTTGACGATGATCTGGGTAATCCCAATAAGCACGAATCACCACACTAAGTCACTCGCGACGGATCTCCCGGAACACTTCGCGAATCACGATATACTTACGCGTGCCAACCCCAGGGTAATTAGAATTAACAGGTACTGTAGCGAAGTGTTGGAAACTTGCCGAAGGTGTGGGTGGTAGGTTTTTCAAGACTGTATTCTGTTTAGACAAATTGAACCTCAAATTGGTAACACTTCTTGATTCTTCGGTTATTAAATCTAAAAACTGTTTCACCACTTAATTGAAGTGAACATAAAATAATATATTAATTTAGTTACCTGTTTCACCAGATAAATTTTCGTTTAACAAAACGAACATTAATCCAGAGGATGATAACAAAATTTAAAGATCTAAAACGTTGCAAGCCACTGCTAAAGACAACAGGCAAATGGTGGCCGAATATCACCAAAAAAACCATTAAATTTCGCGGGGAATTATTAAGGCGGAAAATTTGAATTAAGACGTGTTACCAACTTTACACAATAATAATATCATATAATGTAGTACAAAAATAACCAAATCGCTTCAGTACCCAAGGAAACAAAGCAGATTCTAACCACAAATAATATATTTACAATTAAGGAGAAGAATAAAAATTAACAAAGAAAATAAGAAAAATTAATAACTTAACGTTAAAGAAAAATAACAAAGAATCTACTGAGTATTAAGAATAAAAAATAACTCTTAAATTAAGCTGATGAGCAAAAGCTAAAGTATTTTTATAAAAAGGTAACCTAAATGAATCTTAAAAAAATAATTATTTAAACTACAAAGGTTAAACTAAACCGGTCACTTAAGGTGAACTCAACGGCGAACACCGGTATAAGCAATTTACAATAAACTCGACAATATACCTGACTTACTAATTACTGGGCTTTGGCACTCACACTGTCTGGCTAAAACATTGAACGGTTGTTAGAGCGTAATTTAGAAACGACGCGCGCGAAATTTAGTAAGAAAAATCTGCCGAACGCGGTTGAGCAGAGCTTTTAAAGACTATCTTAAGTCGAGGGCGTGGCTTGGCTTAAGGGATGAAGCTTGGCCAATCAGCGGCGTGCAGTGACAAATTTCCTCCCCACTTGATGCTCACCTAGGCTGAAATAATCTGGGTTGCCTAACTACAGGGTAAGCAATTTTCGATAAAAATTTAAATATCCTTAAAAAGTCCACAAAATTAAAATATCCTATGTAGGAATTACTGGCTATCTTTTACTTCAACCTAAGTTAAACATTTTCACAATTTTCTAGGGTTACATTAAATTCTTAGAACTTATCCGCAAAACTATAGTTACTTTACGGCTGGTTATATCCTTATCTTAGTCCTAATTCGTTAATCCAAATGATCATTAACTAAATCAATTTGTTATTGTTCTGGTAACTACTTTCTCTACTTTTAAATTTTGCAACGATCGATTTAAAACAAAGGAAGGCGAGTCAAATGACCGCTAAGGCTTTCCAAGAAAACATCATCTGTTCCCTTTTCAGTACGCGTTTCCGCTGGTGAATTTTTTGGACAAAGGAACTTTCTATTCTTAGTGTCCATCTACTTATTTATTACTTCCAAAACATGCTCCTAATGCCACCCAAGTGACATCTGGCTCTCTTAAAAAAATCCTTCCAAGTATTAAATTTCTTGTTACTTCAAAGTTCCCCATTGACAATTTCTTTGAATTTAGTGAAAATTAAGCTCTTTTAATTTTTCCCCTATTACAATAGCAAACAAAAAGAACTGTAAATACTTAGGCCAAAAAACAAAATTTTAAAACTCACCCTAAGCGAAGCTCTAAGAAAACTTATTTTTGTTAAATCCCACCGCTGCCACCAAATGTTAGGTGCGCGGTCGAGCGATCTGATTGGTTACTCTAAGAAGCTGCCACCAGGACCGTGTGTCTCTCAGGCTATGTATTTGTGAAGTAAAAAAAGGTGTTTATGATTAAAATTAGGTCTTTAATTAACCAGCAAAAGGAATACAAGTTAATCTAAAGTAAAATTTAAAATAAAACTAAAGTCTAATTATTAACAATGGTAAAGTCTAGCTAAGGCAAATAATAGAACTTATCAACAAAATTAGATAACAATAAACAGTATAGTTTCGCCAAGGGAGAGCAATATCAGTTTAACACCAAGGTAAGAGCTTATACTCAAATAATTATACCCACGAACATTGGACTTGACACTTTGGAAAAAAAGGTAGTTTTAAAGGTAAAAAAATGTAAGCACTACACCTGACACTTGGCACTGCTGATTGTTGACTACTAGAGTGTTTGGTAAACTGAATTAAATTAGTTTATTCGCGGATGGTTTTTATACCAAAAATTAGCCAATTAATTGAAAAAAATAGGGGCATTAAGATCAATAAAATGAAAAAATAAAGTAATTTAATTTAGGAAATAAAGTAATTAATTTTACATCGATAAAATATAAAGGCGTTATTTTTATTCTAGAAAAATAGCGTGATCAAATTGTGTCATATTTCGCAGAAAAAATACGCATAATTATTTAGATAAAACTTAATTGAAATATTCGTTAGCATGTAATCTTGACCCGACCTAGCCATTGACCTTATTTAAGAAATATCAAAATATGAAAATAAATCTGTTGCAATATGCCGAACAAAGTAGAAAAATAACGTAATATATAGGTGTAAACCTAACACCAATTTATTTACAAATTGACTATCGTTCCAAACTTTGCCTTATCTATTGGTTATATCATGTCAGAACTCCGCTTATACGTATGTAATTTTAAATTATTTTAAATTGGAGCTATACCTTTTTTGTCAAGGTATATAAATGTTATACTTAAGCCTATATATTTCGTTTAAACTATTCTGCTGGCCTGATATGCGTTAGTACTTACGTGTAAGGTTTTTTACATTTTGCTCAAAATCACCTAATATGGACAAGCCTAGTTTTGGAATGCACCTCCTCAATTTATCTAACATATCCATTGATTTTAGTAAATCGAGTTTATTACATTCTCAGTCTTGTTCTTCCACTTGAAGCAAGGGGTCGTTTAACGCGTCGTTTAAGCAGTTAAACGATACAAACGCGAGTCCTAATAACGAATCTAAGAATCCTGAAATTTATCGGATACAAGTGATCAAAAACAATAAAATAAATAAAAATAAATAAATAATAAGTTCGGAGAGTGCGGGTGGCCCCCGGTTTAAGTCACAAAGTGCTATAACGTCGTAAAAGTTTGTGAGTGAGTGAGTGATTAAGGTTAGGTAACAACGTTAAGCCTACCTGGCTGCCTGACTACTTGGATTACCACAACAATCAACGCGTGCTAAAAGCGAGCGGTTGAGGCCAATGAACAACGGACTGTTCGTTAAGGACATAGTAACAGAATTTCAAGTTTAATTAATCCAGCTGAGTAATTTTCCTAATTGCATTACCTAATAAAAATACCAATTCTATTCTAATCTATAAACTAAACGTTAAAACTTAATATACGCAAACTTCTCAACGTAAATTTCATCTGGCTTCAGAAAACAAACTAGCCAACCCATAAATCAACACATTAACAAAATAGAAAAAGGGCAGACATAAAACAGCATAAGAGTAAAAAAACCCAATCAAGCAAGAACGACACAAAATATAGAATTATTATATAATTATGTATTATGTGTATGTATATGTGTATTTAAAATAAAAGCATTAACGAAAAGACCAGCCCCATAAATTAAAGTTTAAAATAAACAAAAGTCTAAAAAGTAAACGAACTTGTAAATAAGATAACATCACAGAAGATAAGAAGGCGACCCTCTCTATTAAACTGCCAATGTCTGCCAATAGGGCATTTCAAATTTATTACGTACCCTACAGGGCCAGCTTTATCTATTTTGTATATTCATATTTATAATATTATTATTTTTTATTTAAATTTGATAAATAAAGTAAGAATGCAAAGATTTAAATTTAAATGGTAAACGGTTATAATACACTAATTTAACAATAAAATAAATAAAGAATATACATAGTCGGTACTCGGCATGGGGGGTTGAATATCCACGAAGGCAGAGGGCACTGAAGACAAGATTCAGTACCTCACAAGGGGGCAAACAATTCTAAAGCGGTTACCAAGAACCGGAAACCGACTCGGACAGAGACGTTCAGAAGTACACCATCAAGGACAGGTTCTAGCAGCGTACTAACACTTCTACCACCATTCATGAATGAGGTTATTACTAAAGCCCCGGTTGAGGAGGATTCCGGATTGTACTTAGTTTTGGGTCAGTTCAATGTCCTCCAAAAACCAACATTTACCCTCCTTGTCCCGATCTCCACTGGCCTAAACTGAGCGTATGGTCCGACCCGGCGACAAAATTCCGGGAGTGGCCTTAAACATCGACATGTCATCCACGACCTCCTAGGGTAGATCTACCAGCCGGCGTAAAAACTCGGATCCAACAAACACAGGTAATGCTGTGCAGTTGCGGGATACGTAGGAGAACGGAAATGGGGTAAAATAACCCTGGAAGATTAGTGATGTCGATGGGTCTTGCCATACGTCCCCATACTCATACCCATATTACATTCTAATTGTTTAACTAATTCGGGAAGACTTTTAAAATTCGATTCTATAAATATTATTTCATTGTCATTGTCATTTTGACAGCTTTTGAATTTTTCTACTATCCAAAAGGGTTCTTAGAATTTGGTTACATTTAGGTTCCATTTTCGGAAACGCAATCGGAATATTTTCTGACAGTTTTGTATCGCTGTCATCATGTGTAAGGGGGAACATAAATCTCAGCTCACTTTAAAGTTAGCACACATTTGCAAATTTTACCTATGTGAGCTGAGATTAACTGAGATCTTAGTAAAAAATAACGCTCCTTCTGTCAAGCTTATAAAATAAATAAATAAATAAAAACGACTTTATTAATTCCTTAACCAAAAATTACATAAACAAAACAAATATGCTTCAGTGTGGCGAAGTCTAGCTTTAAGCTATTCTACTCAACCACTAGAAGCCCAAAGAAAAAAAGTACATGACGGCAGGTCGAACATAAATTCTCAACAATTATGTAAGTACATATACATACAGTGCTTGCAAATCCAAGTCCGACCGCGTTGAAAAGGATGGTTGTTAAATACCCGCGTGAAAAGAATAAGGATAGAATGCCAAACAGAATTTGATTGGTCAGAGCGTCAGGCGTGCGTATTGTAAGCGCCTTCTGTTTGGCGTTCTATCCTTGTTATTTTCACGCGTTCTTCCCAAACCGGTCGGACTTGGATTTGCAAGCACTGTATATATACCTAGTTATCATATAGATAAGGAAACAAAAAAACGTACAAGGAGCACACAATATTTCCAAAATCAGTTCACAATTATGTTGCAAACAGGTATTCTTTCAGTTATTTCTTAAATTTTATCATTGTTAGATTTTTAAATGTACTGGGCAGCGAGTTATATGATGCTATTGCATTATAAACATAGCTTCTTTTGAAAAGCGCAGTTCGATATTTAGGGATTGACAATAGGTTATCACTCCTTAAATTAATACATGAACGGATTTTTTGACGAGTTATAAATTTAGATTTTAGAGGGGTAGAGTGGGGACTTTGCAAAAGCTGATGGGTAAAATTCATCAAATAAAGTTTCATACGCTTGTCCATTTTCAACCAAGATAATTCCTTTATTTTTTCAGAGACATGATCGTATTTTCTAAGGTTAAAAATAGGTCTACAGCAGTTATTTTAAATTTTTTTTATTCGAGTTTTGCACGCAACATCTAAGCATGTGCCGTAAACAAAATCACAGTAGTTAAAATTTGATAAGACCAAACTTTCACATAAATTGCGTTTCAATGTTTTATTAAGAAAATGTTTGTTTGAGTAAAGAAGTTTAAGGCTTAGAAACGATTTTTGTGTTAATTTTTTAACATGCTCACGAAATCTTAGCTCAGTATCTAATATGATTCCAAGATTTCTAGCGGAGTCGACGACTTTTAGAGGAGTGTTATCAATTTGCAAAGTAAGCTGCTGTTTTAAAGTAGATACTTTATCTTTTGTACCAAACAAGAGGACATATGACTTACTGGCCTTTAATTTAAGGTTATGTTCTAGTGAAAGCTTGTGAATTTTATTTAGATCATCATTAATTAGTAGTTCGGCATTGTTTGCGTTTTTTATCAAAATGACCATAGAGCTTGCTATCATCGGCGTAGGCCTGGGCCTTGCAGTGTTCTATCGCCTTTAAAATACTTGTTGTGTAAACCAAGAAGAAGAGAGGCCCCAGAACGCTACCCTGAGGAACGCCAGACAGTATGTTCATTTGAGAGGACGTTTTTCCATTGCAAGTGATACGTTGAGATCTGTCGTTCAAGTAAGTCCTTGATAGTTTTCAGTTCGTCAAACCCATAATATTTAAATTTGGCCAGCATAAGTCTGTGGTCAATGGTGTCGAACTCTTTGGAAAAATCTAACAAAATTAGCGCTGTAACTTCACCCTTATCGTAAGCCTCCATCACATCACTTATTACAGTTGCAAGGGCTGTTGCTGTGGAAAATCCCTTGACCGCACTGAAAATTAGGAAGAATTTTTTTCACCGTTAAGTAGTCATAGGTTTGCTTGTATAAAACTTTTTCAAGAAGTTTTGAGATAGCCGGTAAGATACTGATTATAAGTAGGTCTGAGAATTCTTCCGGGTTATTTTTTTTCGGCAGAGGTCTCCCTACAGCAACTCGCCATATTTGAGGAAAATAGCCTTGCTCAATACAAGAGTTAATTATATTCGCAATATAAGGAATAACAAAAGGACAACAGTATTTTATCATTTGTACTGAGATTTCATCCACGCCACAGGCATTGGAGCGAAGACTACGCAAAATTAAAACTACTTCTTCGACAGTGGTCATGATAAAACTAAAAGAGTTTGAGTTTTCAAAGTAATTTGCTTTAAAAAAATCAATTTGATTTTGTCCATTATTAGATGAGGTCTGCAAACAAAATAATTATTAATGTCTTGAGGGTTAGATAGATGATAGGGAATTTCACTTGATTTCTTTGTTTTTAAATTAAAGTCACTTAATGCCAACCACAGCTTTTTTGGATTTTTTTTTTCAGCTAGTAAGTCAAGGTAAGCTTTTTTTTCTCTTCGTAGACAAGTAAGGGCGAAGTTACGGAGGTCTTTATACTTACTGTAGTCATTTTCACGTTTAGTTTGTTTAAACTTCCGCAAAGCTCTATCACGTTCTTTCATTATTAATTTTAAGTTCGGTGTTAGCCAAGGTGCTTTAGGTTTACTAATTCTTATTTCTTTTATGGGGGCGTGACGATCAAATAATGATATGATAAAATTATTAAAAATATTAACTTTTTCGTCAATGTTATTTTCATTCAACAATAAGTGCCAAGAGTCGCAGTCAAACTCCTCCTGGCTAAAGCTATCAAAAAATCTTACTTTAATGAATTTTTGAGAAATACTCGGTTTTATTAATGAAAGATCACAGTAAGTAAGGCTGTGATCTGATATATGATCAGTGTTTATGACTCCACTAGAGGCTACTAATTCTTTTGTTGACACAAAAATGGGGTCCAGCAACTTGCTTGTACTTTTAGTGACTCTAGTTGGTTCATTAATAATTTGATATAAGTTATAAGATTCCAAACAAAAATTTACTGGGTTATTTAAATTTAAAAAATCGGTATTAAAATCCCCCAAGCATATGACCTCATCAAAAGTTGGACACAAAAAAGAAAATATATTTTCACAATCTTCTAAAAAATTACTCATATTTTTGTCTTTAGGTCGGTATAACGTTCCAATAGCAATATTTTGTAAGTTGGTGTTAATTTTTAGGAATAAATACTCTAGGTTTTCATTGACAGAAAATTCGAGTTGAATCATTTGACAGGCGTATTGATTCTTGACATAAGCACCCACTCCCCCTCCCCTTCCTACTCTGTCGTTTCTGTGTGTAACCAGGTATATTAATGACATTTGAGCTAATATTTACGTCTAACCACGTTTCACTAAGCATAAGGACATCAAAGTTGTGTTCTTAAACCAAAAATTTAAAGTCAGTAAAGCCCGTGAATACTAATATTTAAATGACCAATTTTCATTATGAAAGTTAATTTAAAATAAAAGAACGGAAGGAAGAAAACCAAATTAAGAATAGAATACAAATAAAGTATGCTCAAGGTTTTGATTCCTATTAAGTAAATGTGTTTTTATTATATAATATGAGAAAAACTAACAATAACTATCAAAAAAAGGTTGATAAACAGAGCAGTATTAATACTAAAATACAAATAAAATATATAAATATTTATATACAGTATGTCTCAGTATCTTGGAATCATATGGAAAACTTTTTTATTATTAATTTTAGGAAAAAAAGTTATTCTTCATAAAAAGTTCTGCATGGTGTAAAACTTAAAATGCAACCCACAAATATTAATTTTTTTTAGTCGTATACGAGGTATGTCAAAAAATATAAATTTGGCGCAGGAGTAAAGTACCTTTATATTTGACAATATCGAAAATTGTTATAAAGAAAAGTTAATCAGAACTAAAAACTACGTTTAAATATGCAATTTCATACATTTACATTAAAAAATTAGGTTTTGTTAATTTTTACTAATCTTTCTATTTTAAATGAACATTTATCTGTTATGATTAGAAAAAACATGAAAACCTTAAGTTAAGTCAGGGGATCTAGCAGGCCAAAAAGTATTAGAATATCAACAAATCATTTGTTTATCAGTGAATCCTAAATTACATGTTACAGTTAAATTTGCATTGATATTGTAGACAAAAAAGAAAAAATAATTTTTTTTAATGTAAATGGATGTAATTGCATATTTGAACGTAGTTTTTAGTTCTGATTAACTTTTCTTTATAACAATTTTCTATATTGTCAAATATAAAGGTACTTTACTCTTGAGCCAAATTCATATTTTTTGACATACCTCGTATACGACTAAAAAAAATTAATATTTGTGGGTTGCATTTTAAGTTTTACACCATGCAGAACTTTTTATGAAGAATAACTTTTTTTTCTAAAATTAATAATAAAAAAGTTTTCCATATGATTCCAAGATACTGAGACATACTGTATATATATATATATATATATATATATATATATATATATATATATATATATATATATAATTAAGATAATGCCATACACCAATATCATTTCTTTCAGGTGATTACGTTTATTTCAGTATTAAGAGTGGATTATCCTATCTCTTTTTCTCTCTGTCAGAAAAAGAGAAAGAATAATCCACTCTTACCTTTTGAAATAAACATTATATCCTAACCTTTATTTAAAGTCAAGCAAAAGTTAAAAAAAGAATAGATAATATTTGAAACAATTATTGCTTAACTTACATAAAAGATACCTTATATTTAATCCAAAAGTAAATATTGTAAATCCAAGAATTATATAATTTGTATGAAAAAATACTTATTCTTAAATTAAGCATAGTTTATATTTTATTTGAGGGTGTTCTGTTTAAAAAAAGTATTGCTTACATTTAAATCAATGTGATAGTTTTTCTTGATATAAGAATAAGTTTACCCTTGCAACTAACATTGAATTTATATCCAAATAAGTATAGGTTAGTTCTTGCATTCAACCCACTATATTCTTTAAATAAGTATTAATTTATATTACAAATAAGAATAAATCAATCCTTGAATGACAATTAGCTATACTTGCGGAATAGTGAGATGAACATATACTTGGACCGAGATGATTAATCTTTAATAGAGAATAGCTTTTTTTCCGTGTAACTCGTTAAAGTTCCGACCAATCAGGTCGATTAAATATAAAGATAACCACTAATTCTAGTGGCTAAAGTTAACGACTCATGTTAGTGAATTGGCCTGTTTGAGAAATTAACTGTCAATGAGAAAGTAAGTTAAACACTTTTTGGGAAGGATCTTTCCTAGATATGGTCTCTTTGAAAAATCCCGGTCAAAAAAATCAGTTAGGCCGCAATTAGGAGTATATTGGTTATGCGGTAGATATCGGCAAAGAATATCGAGCCGCAATGCGAGGTGTAACGCTTTTCGTTGATGTTATTACTTGTTATTAAAATAAATTATAAAATCAAAACCTTGCGCTATGTAGCGCAAGTTTTAAAATTAAAAGTTTTATACTTTAATCTTCATCAAGAACAATTAAATCATCATCGTTATTAAAGGGTAGAGGATTATTGTTTTGTGTTCTTGGTCTAAAAAAAGTATTAAATGTAAGTCGGTAAGAAATATTTGTAAATTTTACTCTGTAACAAATATACCTTATTACCTTATTATTTTGCATTTCGACTTTGAATTTGTAGCAATTTGCGGTACACTCCTTGATGTCTCTTGGTCCGTTTCATTATTCTTCTACTAATTATAGAATTTTCACAATTAAAGACACTCTTTTTGACAGCTGATTTAATAACTTAAGTTTGGTATGTTTACACAGATGACACTCTCTGCTGCACTTCGGCGTTACCGATATCGGCCGCACTAAACTAAAATTTTTGTAGAGTTCGGTAGATACAAATATTAAATATACAGGTTGTCCCAGAACTCGCGCCACAGAGAAAAAGGGGGCGATAGCAATGAAGATGCCAAATTTCAAAATAAAAATATTCTAGGTAATAGTTTAATCAAATGAGAGCAAAAAAGCTGCAGCCAATACCTAGAGCTCTAAAAATGGCTAGGAGACGATAAAATATTTTTGTCTTAAAACTTTTAAAAATCTTTTGTCATACTTCTGGACGCCAATGTTTTAAAGTAAAAATCAAACCACTGGATTTGTACTCCAGAGCTAACAAAATTTGGCTGGAGATCTTCTTGCTCTAGCAACCACCGGCGGGATAACGTTCCGGCTGCACTCGCGTAAAATGAAAAGGGTGTCGCTGATCGTCCTTCATAACCCGCTGAACTGTAGAACGGAAAACATCTAGGTGCACATGGTCCTTGGTTCTTGGTCCTTGCCGCTCTAATCGTGGATGATACAGACGTTGCAATTAGAGGCGCAGTAGTAGTAATAAAATGGTATATGGTATCATACGCAAACCATCTTTCGCTTCAGATCAAGTTGTTTTGGAGTCTCCTACTTTTTAGATTAAGTTCTAAAGTTGCCATTACCCTGCTGAAAATGACGGATGTTTACTAATGTAAATTCCGAACAAAAGCGGATGAAAATCTGCTTATATGTGAGTTTGCCCTCTTTGCTACATCCGCGAACACCAGGTTAGTTTTGCTTTTTGTACAGTTAGTGCGCCCCCGCAATTATCTTCAATCATCTGCTACAGACCGGCTCTACAAAGTTTAGTCCATGTATGCATTGATTCGGTTTTATACGCCGAAGTGGCTCCTGTCCCGAGGCGGGAACTTCGATCCCGACTGACACTGTAAATCCGTATTTATTCCCCGAGCGTTATAAAATTAATGTTAAGCTGGATGGCTCACATGGCATGGCGGTCGCTTGGCATGCGAGAGTTACCGGGTACTAGAAGTTTTCGAACTTATTTTTTTATTTTATAAATTTGTTGTTCCTTTGTTAAAAAGTGTTGGGTTGGGTTGGTTGGTTTGTTTTAGTTTTATCGTAACATAACAAATCTTAAAATTATGACGTCACTCAGGACTGAACTTAAGACCCGCTTTGGGACGGAAGCCACAGCGTTTATACGGGACTGCCTGCATTTTGTTCGTATATTTCTTCTGCGTATATCTCCGTTTGCCCATTTCGCTACATCCGTCAACACCTGGTTTGTTTTATTTTTAGGCGGTTAGTGCACCCCCGCAATGATTTGCTATGATAGAAGTGCTATTATCTGCTTTAAACCTGCTCTACAACGTTAAGTTCATGTCTGCATTGGTCCGGTTTTATTCACTTTTGTATGCATTCGTTCGTCTAATCCATGGTCCTACAAGAAAGCCATATTCTTATATCTGCGTTTGCCCTCTTCATTACATGTCCCCATTAGTCCGGTTTCATCTGCAAACGTGTCCTTACATCGGGTTTTATCCGTGATTGTTTTATCCGCATTTACCCACTTTTATATAAACCTGGTACGTTTTCGAGAAACAGCGTGTCAAAGTTTTTTGCAGATTTTATTTACACCTGGTAAGTTTTTAATGCAATTAGATTTATTTAAATAAATAATTCCATAGGAGTCACATAGTAAAAATTACTGTATCCACTGTTTTTTAAAAGTTTAATATTTTCTTTAGATTAAACAATTACAATTTTTAAGTTTATTTAATCATTTCACTTTTTGAAGAAAAAAATTGTTTTTGGCTCTGGGGCAAGCAAGAAAGCAAAGCAAGAAGTTTTTATTTATTTCTTCGAAAATAATTATAACATTTTTATAAAAACTTTGATATGCTGTTTTTCAAAAACAAAGTAAGTTAACTTAGGCTAATTAGCTAATTATGACATAGGTCCGTTTACAATGTAAACTTTACAAACACTTTTTCCTATAAAATACGACCAACTGAAACTAAAGTAATTTTTTATGGTAGAAAAGTTTATAAACGAGTTGAATAATATAGTTTTTTTACGACAAATACTTAATATTATCTAAAAAATGATTTAAATTAAATATTTGTATAAACCGACATCTATACGAAAATAAAGTTACCATCCCAATAAACATTTTTGACGTAATTTTCACCATTAACATTGCCCGTTATTATTTTAATTAAACAATTATTAATAATTTTAAAATATTAAAATAACTTTAAAATTAACAAAATGTTCTTTTGTCGATAACTCCTGAAATGCTTATTACGGGCTTCAGCTGCCTCCTCTGAAAGCTGACCAATCAATGCTTTTTCAATTATTACTGCTCCATGAACTAAAATCTTGTGCAATTTTGGAGTCATAGAATGCCATGGGTTGGTTAACATATACGTTAACGTACCTTCACATGAGAATAGTTGATCCTTTAGACAGTTTAGTTTAGCATGGCACATCCGCGCTCTACATGCCATCAAATAAGTGTTTTCGAGTTACTATCCTTACTTGGTACACCAAAGACAAACATACACTTTAAAAAATGGCAAAAATAAAAAAAAATAATATATTTTAGATTTTTTCGTCCAAAATGTTTGAAGTATCAAAAAAACAAGTTATCCGGAATTTTCCGGGCAATCTTTTGGTGTTTATTTATTTATTAAAAGAAAGGGTAAATATTACATAAAAATGAAAACCAGAGCTTGATCTAGCTTAATATCATAACAAATACCTTCGTGAAAGAAAAAAAATCAATAAAACTCATATACTGTAAAGATTTCTCTTTACCCCAGGTTCGTTTAAAACAAGTTTTATGAAAAATTGATAAATTAAATATTTTGTGGCTTTGGCTCGTGATCGTCTTAACCAAATTTGGACCCCTACGCTGTGTTTACTTACTTGTTTATTAGATGCATTGCTTTAAGAAAGATACGTGGGAGAATTAGGTTTATAAGATATAAAAAACAGTGGCTTGATTTACCCCAATTTAATTTACGTTAACTTTTTACAAACAAGCAAGGGGTGGCTCTTAGGAGGGTTCGGCCAGGGAAAAAGAGCCTGAGAAAAAACCCTGGTCGGCTATGAAGTAGCAAAGGAATACGCGGTCAGGCATTGTACTTTAAAAATTACGCAAATTAATGTATTGGCGATATGGCTCGATACTGCATTTAAACAAAGATTTAAAAATGAAGAATATTGGGGTTAGTTAGCCGGGCTAGGCCCAGAATGTAACGAGGTCCACAATGGGAGGCAACCCGCCTATTTTAGTTGAAGGGTCGGGGAAAAGCGATGCAACCCTAGAGTACCTAGGGCAACCTGTTTCCCCTCACGGGAGAAAAATATTAGTTCATACAACAAAGGCCCACGCACACAAACAAAGAGTACTCAAAGTTGGAACAATAACGGTCAGCACTCCTGGTTAAGCACCGAGTAATTTCGCAATACATCAATAACTTTGGACTGATCATAAAACAATGCTTAACCACGTTATAGAAAAGGGTACAAAATGATGGTTTAAGCACAAACAAAATACAAGGTTACATTTGAGCGGTACAAGCATTGAGCATAGCAAATTATTAAAATTATAGTGATAATAATAAAAGCGAGAATAGGTGTGGTAAATTACCACTGGTAATAGCTAAAAGAAAAGGGTTAAAAATAACGTAAAATACAGCTAAACGTAATAGTAAAGAATAAATATACTCATAATAGCAATAATCATATAATAATAATATTAACAATTTGAAAATGCACAATATTACGTTTAGTTAATTTTACTACACATTTAAATAGATTAAATATTTAGAACTAACCTTGTAGAATACACTAAGAACACTTTTAACAATGATTTTCGAACAATAATTTACTTTTACAATTTTACCAAAGAAAACGAACTATACTGCACAAAATTCAAAACGCTTCTGCCTCAGTTCCCCTTTTCCAAAACCTTCTTCGATTACCTCTCGTGGAAATTCCTCGCTCAATGTGTACGCCAGATGTGCCCTTTTTCAAGCTCCAAGCATACCTCTCTTGTTTGTTTGATAATTTTTCTACCTAAATTTGAAATTTATCTTGCCTTAAAAATAAAGTTTTATTACTTAATCCTATTTTAATATTAGAAAAATAAAGTATATTTATAAACAAGTATTCTAATACATTTATACAGGGTGTTTCTTTTTCGGAACCATTACAATACCTATAACTCCTATACGGGTAATCGACAATTCATTCAATGTGCAATTGTTCTTGCCGTAAAATAAAGATGCCCTTATTTCCAATGTTAAATAGGAACTTTTGAGCATGTGCCTTACAATATACCACTCCCGGTTTTAAATACGCCAAATTTAAAAATTCTTTTCCTTGTCATTTTCTTATAACCTCTTTGTTCGAAAACATTATTTTTGTTTGAAAAAGTGTTTTTATTAATTTAATTTAATGCAGCTAGTGTTTAAAATAAATGGGCAAAATCGTAATTGCAATTCTCTTTTATTTAATCAAAAAAACTGAATTAAAAACCAGATTGTTGACGGCTGGCCAAAAACAAATGACCGATTTAGAAAAATCATGAAATATTAAAGGTTACTAACATTCCCAATCTCTTGGCAATCTAATAAAAAATAGGTAGGTACTGTCTGTCCACTCTAAGTTGGCTGAACTAAGGAATTTTGTTGTTTAGATATTAATGAATTGTCGTACTGTGTGCTTTTAAAACAGATTTTATATTATAAATAATACTAGTATATAATATGTACTAGTATTATTTATAATATAAAATCTGTTTTAAAAGCACACAGTGCGACAATTCTTTAATATCTAAACTACAAAATTCCTTAGTTCCGCCAACTTAGAGTGGACAGACAGTAGGTAGGTCCCCAGTAGCACAAAATATTGGTCCTATATGGGGCGCATATATGCCCAATATTTTATCTGGGACCAATATTGGATTTATTTAGCCGATGTTGGCCCTATATTGGCATAAAATGGTTATTTAATATATCTTGCCTATGTTTATCCAATCTTGGTCCTATATTGGCATATTATTTTACGCCAATATATCATTAAACATATTTATCCAAGTTGGGTCCAATATTGGCATATCATTTTAAGCCAATATATCATTAAAAATATTTATCCAAGGTTGGTCCTATATTGGCATATCATTTTAAGCCAATATATCATTAAACATATTTATCCAAGAAGGTCCAATATTGGCATATCATTTTAAGCCAATATATCATTAAAAATATTTATCCAAGGTTGGTCCTATATTGGCACATCATTTTACGCCAATATATCATTAAAAATATTTATTCAAGGTTGGCCCTATATTGGCGAAACATGATTATCCAATATATCATAGTCGATGTGTGTGCTATGTTGGCCCCGTATTGGCGTAAAATGATTATCCAATATATCATTGAAAATGGTTGCCCAAGGTTAATCTAATATTACCCTTACATTATCATAAAATGATTTTCCAATATATCCATGTCACCCCAGTAGCACAAAATATTGGGCCAATATATTAACTACATTGGTAAAATATTGTTTATTGGCCCAATATTGGCAATCTTTAGCCAATATTGGTAATTTATTGGCATTACCACCTTCGCATTCATTTGATTTTAATAATAACCCAATATTGGGCCAATTTTTATGAAACATGTTACTGAGAAAAAAGCTTTCTATATGTGCTTATATTTCATTCAATTATGGAGTAAAATCTTACCAAGTTCAAACTAAAAACATAGATTCTCTTTTTAACAATTAAACGGCATTATATATAATGTCCTATTTTCTAATATTGGACCTATATTGGGTATATATTGTGTAGGGAAAATTCTGTAGTACTGACAACACTTGTACAAAGCCAACACATGCTGCGCGCGCTCGCCGCGAATTCACGCATACCAACAACCGGGTGGAAGTGTCAAACACCGTGTTTGACACTTCCATCCGGTTGTTTGAAACACGTGTAAAAGTTTTTCTTCGTGATATCTATACCTATTTATCGATTGCAAATTAACAAAATTTGTATCCTGTGCAAAGTAAATGTAAGTACCTATACAATTTAATATATTATATAAATATTATAACCATGAATATCCAGAAACTGCACTTGATGGAAGAAAACAATGCTGAAATGCCGGTAAGAATTATGTTAAAAGTTCGATACAAATTATCACGTTGTTTATTATAGGGTCACCGATTGTACCTTTGTGGTGGGGACACTGCCCACAAGGCAGTTTTTCTAATAATGAATAAACTTTTATCAATGGAAGTGGCTGTATTTAGGGACTGAAAAAAAAGGAAAGCTATCCTTTCGAAAATTATCTTGTCATTTGGCTGTAATAAGTAAGTTTTTTTTAATTTTTGCAAAATAAATTATTATTTATTTTTCTTTATAGAAGCTATCCGTAAACGCTTCCCAACTTCAGAACTAAACAATTCCATATCCCTGTATTTGGCGGGGCGTCAGATAGAGGGGGTGGACACAAAAACAGATAATATGTTTTATGATACCTAGTTTGTAACATCATGGTTTATGTATGTGTTTTAATGTTTTATGTAATACATAGACCAATAAAATATATTTTCGTTATTTAAAATTGAATTATAAATATCCATTTTTTCTATTCCCAAATTTATATATATATATATATATATATATACACATGTATATACATCAAACTTTATAATTTAACGTAAAAAATTTACTTTATTTACAAACTGAAATGGTAAAATATATATCACCTATATTGGGTAAATATTGGATCATTATTAAATAAAAATATAGGTCCTATATTTGCAAACTAAAATGGTAAAATATATGGCACAAATATTGGGTAAATATTGCATTTAAATATTGGATCGGTATTGAATACAAATATTGGTCCTATATTTACAAATTAAAGTGGTAAAATAAATGTCACCTATATTGGGTTAATATTGTATGTCAATATTGGATCAATATTTAATACAAATATAGGACCATTAAAATACAATCTGACGTTTCCATCATTGGGCCAATATGTAAAAATAATATTTTACCAATATTGGTGTGCTACTGGGGGTACTATACGTTCATAGTAGGTATTTGGTAAAAAGTTAATTGTTTTACCATAAATAATACCTACCAATATTTTGATTAAAGTGTAATTCTAATAATCCAGAATCACAGGCGTAAACACAAAATAATAAACAATTGTTTATTATTTTGTGTTTACGCCCAAAGATAATACACCCCATGGGGTTTGCCGTTTGCCGCTAGCGCTAGTGCAGTTTCCAATCTATGGGCCCATAGATTGGAAACTGCACTAGCGCTAGCGGCAAACGGCTAAAGTAAATTAACGCCATCTAGGTCTACAATACCCTTAGCAATCTCAAAAATTGAAGTAGATTTCTGTAACATATATTGGCGCCATATTTGAATGTTGATGCTTAGTAGGGTGCCTTTCTATATTGTATTTACTGCTGTATTTTAAATAAAACAAGTATGAATATAAGATTTATTTATTGTAATAGTATAATATAAAATACATACATCTATATGTACATATTAAATACATAATCGGTATACATAAATATGTTTTTGTTTGGGGAGTGCAAACCTAAAAAATATTAGTCTTCATTCTTCAATTATAAGAGAATATTGTAAAATTTGGTAATTTAGTCCAGGCTACTCATACATATACATATAGGAATTTGTACAAGGCTTTTGAGTGTGGACTTTTGGCAAGTTCTAGCCAATTGTGAAAAATCCATCTTGCCAACTCTTGGTTTTGAAACAACCATAAGTAGCCTGGGCTTGCTAAATTACCATTAACCAAGCAATCCTAAATAATTCATAATTAACAAACAGCTGTTTGTTAGTACTAGTATTTTTACGCTATAGCGATACTGCCGTGCTTAGCCAAAAAGACGCAACTCCACATTTTTACTTTATAAATTATACGTTCAATTTAATTAGAAATTTTTAGGAGATATAGTACTTAAAAAAGTATGTATGTAGTAAGCAAAAAAGACGCATTTTAACTAATTAGTTAACTCTTATAAGAGAATAATTTAATAATAACGAGATGAGTCTTTTTGGCTTAGGACGGCAGGATAGTCAATACTTACAAATTGGTTACATTTCCGCTCCCAACAACAATACATTTCACAACCATGAACACGTTTTATCACTTTTAAGGTGCAAAAATGTATTTAATAATTCAAAAATTATGATCGACATCAATAATTATGATTGACATTGACATTTGCAAATAGCGTTTTGTACAGATGTCTGCAATTTACAAATAGATATAGTTCAGGTATTATAGCTTTAGAGGGCAGTGGTGGGAGAGTTTCCAATCTATGGGGTGTATTATCTTTGTTTACGCCTGGTTAACCAAGTGCATTGTTGCCAAATTGACCAAGACAGATTATATAATTTTTTTTAAATAATAATTTTGTAATTTAAATAACTACAATCAGGCTAAAATTATTCAGATAATAAAACATTAACGTTTAAAAAAGATATTTTTTAAATTTTTACCATATTTACCAGTAAAATTTGAATAAAAAAATCCTCTAAAAGACAATATAAAAGAAACAAGGCAAGCTGTAGTATTTTAATAGTGTAGCATGCGATTTGGAAACATTTTATCATTTGAGATAGATACATATACCTGTCTCTTAATAATTGCAAGGGGCGTAGTAAGTCGTTTACCCGTATAGGAGTTATAGGTATATGATAAAACTAGAAAAAGAGTTCACTTTCAATAATTAAAAATTTCTATTAAAATAAGTTATTTATATTTATTGTATGATAATTTGTAAGTTTATTACCTGGTGTATTAGGATCCATCACTTTTAATTTGTTAGAATAACTTGCGGTGCAAATATTCACTTAAAAAACAGGTTGTATTATAGGCACGCCAAAAATTGATATGTACACTAGGTTCGACATTTAAATTCAGACTAATCATACGTACGCGGGGTGTGCGGGAAAAGGGAGTAAGCGGATAGGGTTCTCAGAAGTGTCCTCCAAAGCAGGTTGTCGGTTTTAACGATGTCATTCAAACTTTGATAACAGGCATTTTGGCCGCCCAGATCTTAAAAATACCGCGGCGTTAAAATCTCAAATTTTTCTGTGTAAGTCAAAACTATATCCCTTGAAAATAGACTAACAATTCAAAATTCTTTATTTATCCATTTAGAATATACATTCAGGACTCACAATATCAATAATATAAAATAGAATATAAACATTTAAAATATATAAATATTTAGAATAAAAACATTTTTTACATAATAATAAAATCAACTTTTACAGTTTATGACAAATACTATAAAATTCCGAATATGAATATAAACAATTACACAACAGAATTTTTTTCATTTTTGATCTAAATAAGTTTAGTTGAAGTTTTCTTATGTAAAGAGGAAGACTATTAATATAGAAGCAGTTTTTACCAGCAAAGGAGAAGAGAATTCTTCAAATACAAATTTAAAGTCAACCCCCTGCTAAATAAATCACCGACATAAGAGCCAAAAGCAACCCAAACACCAAACATGGATTAATTTATAAAAAATTACAACTTTTTCACAAAAACATACATAACCGATGACAATAAATAAAAATCACAACACCAATAAATAATAAAAAATCCACAATAAAACAAACAAACCCGGGACGGCCTCAGAGGTGTGGAGAATGTCTCGTCGTCTCGAGGGGCCACCTGTATGGCCGCTCGACTTGGCGGGACGGATCCCGCTTCTCCGCAACCGAGTCAGGCCAAGCGCTACAAATCATCTACGTAGCAAGCGCAAAGTAACAAAACAAGCATAAAATGTAAACTAGCCATTATTTAGTAACCGTTTACCTAAAACATCAATAAAAATAAATTTAACTAGTCAAGTAGGTTTTTTAAATTATATTTTTCCTTCAATAATTATAATCGTAAATAAAAAATAATAAATAATCAGTCTCCGATCTACAACACCAAGCAAGCAATTTTAATAATAATCTATAAACCATAACGCCACCAAAATCGCATAGCATACAATGACAATGGCGTATTATAATTAACGGATTCACCATTAATGGATTCACCACACCACACCACCGCAGTGCACCTGTAGTGCAAGAAAGGATTATTACAACCAATTATTTAGGTCATGTTAATTATTGATGACATTACATTTAGTTATAGTTAAGTATACATGTATAAATCAATGCTAGTATTGACGTTGTACAGTTCACACAGTTAAAATATATGTTGAATATGAAAATTTAGCTCTTGTGTTATTCTTTCAAACAAAACCAGTTAACCAATGACGTCAAGCATTACATGGCGATCCTGCCACAAGAAGTCTTACAAATAATACTGATACTGCCACAAGAAGTTTTACAAATAATACCGATCCTGCTACAAGAAGTTTTACAAGGAATACTGATCCAAGATGGGAAAAACTAGTTCTAAACATGCCGAAGTTACTGACACGGGTGTGGTAAACTCCAATTTCATTGTAGAAGAGGAAGCTATACAAGTGCCAATAGATGTAAGGATTGTCTTATATATCATCGCAGTGAGTGTAGTAGTAATACTAGCTTTACAAATTAGAAAATCCTATAGACGTGGGCTAAAACGAGAATTTTCAAGAAGCATGGCCTTTAGGTCCCAAGTTGGAGATGTCTAGTGAAATTAGTGTTGCAGTAGATAAAATATAAAACAGTTATTTAAACGAGTAAGAGTGCTGCGCAATCATAGTTTATACACATTATCATAGTGAGTGACCAGTGCTCAACATCTTAAGTTTTCTCCGTTCTCCTTTCATCTGGACCACAACCCCCCGAGTCAACAGAAATTGCTGACTTTTAACCAACCATCGACCAGTGACCCTCCTAAAGAAAGTAAGCGTCATCAGTTATGGTATGTGACACAATTTAAGTTTAAAAACGTTGCGACAAAAAATAATTATAAACACTATAAACAATAAATGTTAAAATGTGTGATTAAGCAATTTCACAATCTAAAAATAAATTATTAAATAGGTAGTTATTTGTACTTCGTAAATTTTTTTTGCATAATAGCAAAATATATAAAATGGCAATAACATTAAGTTTATAATAAAATAAGAAATTTAAAAAGAAAAAAAAAAGTTTACATTACATTTTACAATTTTAAGTCAGAGATAAAATAAAGTTATATGTCATTAAATTGGAAGGAAACATTTGCCAAGCTATCATATTTAAAACAATCCGTGATAAATGGATCTAAACGCGTTTTAAAACAACAGGTACCCAAATCAGAATTAGTTAAAAACGAAGTACGGGATAATTTATTAAATCTTTTTAATCAATTTACAGAAATTGTAGCATTTTATTATTTTTCATTAAACGAACAACAAAGGCTAGAAGTTAAAAAACTTTTTACGACTTTAAAAGACAGAGTAGTTAGATCGTACCAGGTGATAAGGGTGATAAGAGTAGATTTTAAAATACCTAGTTCATGTGTTGAAGCAATAAATCCCGAAATAATAGGTGAGGAAATTGAAGACGATCAACAAACCAATATAGAAGATACCAAAGTTTTAGAAGAAACGAAAGTAAAAAACATGACTAAAATTGAATTTTTCAATTTTGCAAGCAAAGTACTTCCAAACGCATTTGACGGCTCCCCTGATAAGTTACAGTCCGTTATAGATGCGCTGACCTTGCTAAAAAGCAATGCCGCGGGTCATGAAGAGGAGCAGTGGCTTACGTAAAAACAAGACTTACAGGAAAAGCGCGCGATTTAATAACCGACAACGACACATTGGACGTAATAACCACAAAGCTTAAAACGGTAATAAAAACGGACAGCTCGCAATTAGTAACAGCCAAATTACTCTTCCTTAAACAAAAGAATAAAGACGCAGCAAGTTATGCGGCAGAAGTAGAGGCGTTATCATCCAGCTTCCCTGTAGGTACAGCTGAATCTTATGCGACAAATACCACTGTACAGACATTGAGTAAAAATTCAAATTCAGAAAGGGTAAAACTAGTTATGGAGGCTGGTACTTTTAATAATAGTCAAGACGCAATTACGAAGTTTGTCAACGTTGCACAAGAGTCTAGTACTGCTACGGTCCTGTATACAAATAATCGTGGAACTTACGGAAGGCGTGGAAATAAAAACAGTTTTCGTGGAAGAAATCCAAACTATAATTTCCACTATAATCTTAATAGAGAGCGCAATTATCGCCACAATAATTACCATCAGTCAAACCACCAAGCCAATTATCATGATAGAGGGCGCGGAAATGGAAATAGAGGCTTTCACCAAAGAGGTAGAGGTCAATTTGTAGGTGCTACAGTGCAAACTAGGACCAGGAAATCCAACAGGAACCCCAAGTAGGTCCTTTGGGGGACTTATAAAAATATTTAATATGGACCTATCACTTTCAAATTTTGTGGTTGTAACTACCAATATGACAAAAGACGAGGCGATAGTATTATTAGTTGATACAGGGGCGGATATTTCTTTATTTAAAAGAACTAAAATAAGCACAAACCAAATGGTTAACAGATCAAATGCCAGTAAGATAAAAGGCGTCGCAGAAGGCTTGACAAGCTCCCTAGGAACAACTTACACCAAAATATACATCGATAAATATTCTGTAGACCATATTTTTCACGTGGTTAAAAAGGATTTTCCTATTCCGGCAGACGGCATATTGGGAAGAGACTTTATTTCAAAATTTCAGTGTTTGTTAGACTATTCTAGTTGGACCATGACTCTAAAAACCTACAATAATGTAGAAATATTATTGCCAATCTATAATAGTCCTGAAGAAAACATTATAACAATTGCCCCGCGTTGTGAAGTAATACGAAAAATAAACAAATTACAAAAATTTAAACGAAGATGCAGTAGTCTTAAGCAGAGAAATATCACCAGGAGTCTTTGTCGCCGGAAGTATTGTCTCAAATACAAACCCTTTTGTTAAAATATTAAATACGACTTTTGAAAGTGTTGCAATTAAAAATGCTGACATAGAAACTACAAGTATGAGTAATTACTTAGTATATCATATAGAAAGTAAAACAGAAAATAGAAAAGACATTTTGTTACAAGAACTTAACCAGGACATGCCAGAATTTGTCAAATCTAGTACATTAAACTTATGCATAGAATACTCGGATATTTTTGGATTAAAAACAGACAAATTAACAACGAATAATTTTTACAGTCAAAACCTTAAGTTAGTAGACCAAAACCCAGTGTATATAAAAAATTATAGAACCCCACATTCGCAAATAAAAGAAATTAATTCACAAGTAGACAAAATGTTGATAGATAAAATCATAGAACCGTCAACAGCAGCGTACAATAGTCCTATTCTTCTTGTACCAAAAAAGTCTACCGACCAAGAAAAAAAATGGCGTTTGGTTATTGACTTTAGACAGCTAAACAAGAAACTTGTAGCGGACAAATTTCCTCTACCGAGAATAGATGACATTCTAGATCAACTGGGTAGAGCTAAATGGTTCTCCACTCTAGACCTAAAAGCAGGTTTTCATCAAATACCATTAGAAGAAAATTCACGTGATGTAACTACTTTCAGTACAAGCTCTGGATCCTACAGATTTACCAGATTGCCGTTTGGTTTAAAAATCAGTCCCAATAGTTTTCAAAGAATGATGTGTATTGCATTTACGGGAATAACACCTGAAAAAGCATTTTTGTATATGGATGATCTTATTGTTATCGGATGTTCAAAAAGTCATCACCTACAAAACCTAAGGAACGTCTTTGAAAATTTAATCTCAAACTCAACCCTGCAAAATGCAATTTTTTCTAAAACGAAGTAACTTACCTAGGACACAAAATAACAAGTTGCGGAATTCTACCGGACGACTCGAAATACGATGTAATAAACAAATACCCGACACCTACAAATGCTGAAGAAGTAAAACGCTTTGTTGCATTTTGTAATTATTATCGTAGGTTTATTCCCAACTTTGCAGACATTTCTAGATCTTTAAACAAACTTACAAGAAAAAATACGAAATTTATTTGGACTAATGATAATAAAAGGTCTTTTGAAATATTAAAGAAAGCGCTGGTTAATCCTAAGATATTGCAATACCCAGATTTTAATAAACAATTTATAATAACAACAGATGCATCCAAAGAAGCCTGTGGAGCAGTATTATCCCAAATTTTTGAAGGTCAAGATTTACTGATAGCATATGCTTCGAAAACATTTACCAAAGGAGAAATTAATAAGGCGACCATAGAAAAAGAATTAGCCTCAATTCATTGGGCTATAAAGCATTTTAAACCTTACTTATTTGGTAACAAATTTTTGGTTAAGTCTGATCACAAACCCCTCATCTACTTGTTTTCTATGAAGGATCCATCGTCAAAACTAACCAGGATGCGATTGGATCTAGAAGAATATAATTTTGAAATAAAATACATCAAAGGTAAACAACGTAGCTGCAGATGCCTTGTCCCGAATCTCTATAGATGAACTAAAAGAAATTTCAAAGAAGACAGCGCAGGTGTTAGCAATAACTCGTTCGATGACAAAAAGTAAAATATTAACTATTGACGAAGGAACTGAAGAAAATATGGTGGAAACATTATTAGTATAGTTAAAATACCTATATTAAAATTTGATATTAAGCCCAAGTGTTTAAGAATACTTGTGGGATTAAAGGGTCGATATGAAACAGAGCGCAGAATTTTGATCACTAATGGCATTATCTCTTTAGAGAAGATAATGTCTGAGCTTGAAGAATTGGCCAGTGATTATATTATTAAGAAATTAAAATTAAAAGTTAATGACCCAATATTTAAAGAGTGCACAATAAATAAACTAAAAGAAATAGGCCTAAGAAAACTAAAAGAACTTATACGTAAAAAATTGCAGTATTTGCACGAAAAGCAGAAATTCCCGAATCACTTAAAGGGTTTACGGTCGATCCTTTATATAATATCGACGCTTATTACCAAGAAGTTAAATATAGATTACAAATAGCTCAAAAACGCGCTAGAGAATATTTAGTTAAAGCCAAAAATAAACGTAAAATTGATTATGATAAACAATCTAAAAAATTAAATTTAAAATCGGGTCAACTTGTTACGATAACTAATGAAAATAGAACAAAATATGATTCTTGGTATAAGGTCCTTTTACAGTCACAAAGTGCGACGGAGTTAATTGTACAGTAATAAATGACAAAGGTAATGAAGTGATAGTGCATAAAAATAGATTGCAACCGTTTTATGCTGATGTAAACAGTGAACATTAGTGGATAAACGTCTGAGCGTTTAACGAACTAAGATTTAAACAATAAGTAAACTATTATGGAAGGTTAGTTATGAAACAACCTGTATGTATCGAATCTTAGCATTGTATCGGATTTTAGCATGTAAGCAAAAAAAAGGACAAATAAACAAATAAAAATAACATTATACATTTAAGAGAAGACTTATATTTTTTTTTATTTGCTATTTTATAAATTTTATAAATACCTATACTTATCTTTCTGTTTAGTTCTTAAGTATAAATTTTCATTCTAGTGGGTAACTTTTAGTAGTAGGTAGCTTTAAATATTATATTTGGTAAGTACATTGGGTTAGGTTAGTTATAAGTTTTATTTCATCATAATTAACATACGCCAAGTCAAAATTTACTTTAAAAAACTATAGTACCATGCCAGTCACTCATCATCTTTAGTAATAACGAATGTTCTTCATTTGTGCGCAGAATGAAGTCCATTCTTACGAAAAGGGAGATGTAGTGCAAGAAACGATTATTACAACCAATTATTTGGGTCATGTTAATTATTGATGACATAGCATTACATTTAGTTATAGTTAAGTATACATGTATAAATCAATGCTATTCACGTTGTACAGTTCACACAGTTAAAATATATGTTGAATATGAAATGTTAGCTCTTGTGTTATTCTTTCAAACAAAACTAGTTAACCAATGACGTCAAGCATTACACACCGGTGCAAGGGTGCCTGCATCCATGGATGCAACACCTCTGGCCTAAAATGAAAATGTAGATATGAATCCCCCATTATCAAAACCCCTTAAATCCGCTTTGATGAAAAATGAGAACCACGCATTAAATAAATACTACCAACAATTTGTGTACAAAGCCACGAAAAGTATATATTAATTTTATAAATATTTAATGGCTTTTGCAACCATTTCTATGCACACATTGATAGGTAAGAATTTTAATGCATGTATCTCATTTTTATCAAAACGAAATTAAGGAGTTTTGATACTAGAGGATTCATATGTGAATTTGTAATGTTCTTTATAACATTATAACATTTAAAAAACACGCCAATAGGCAATACTATGTACATATGCACAAAATTTAAAATTATAATTATAGTTTACGTGTTCTAGCGTTTTTCATAAAAATCTTTTCTGATCGAATAACGAATTATATTTCATAAGTGAGAACCACACTGTACCTACCTAATAATTATATGTTAATTTTAAAAGTTAAATTTTATTGATCCTGAAAAAATTAATTCCAGATTATTTCAACCATGGGCTACTCTTTTGCGTAATTGGCAAATCTTGGCAGTAACACATCCAGGATATGTAGCTTTTTTAACATATGATGAAGTAAAAGCAAGGTTACAACGGTACATCAACAAAGCAGGGAGTTACGTATTTAGATTAAGCTGCACGCGATTAGGGCAATGGGCAATAGGATATGTTACTCCTGAAGGCGACATTCTTCAAACAATACCACAAAATAAAAGTCTTATACAGGCATTGTTGGATGGGTTTAGAGAAGGATTGTAAGTACTATTCTGTTTATTAGTTGTATTATTATTTATTTGCTATATTAGGTCTGCAAATTAATTTTCGACCCAAAATTCTACTAATTAAATTTTAACTTTTCTGCAACATGTCACGATATACATTCTCCTTGTTATTTTTATTTAAACCTAAAATAAAACTATCAAACTATGCATGCCATCTAAATTATCCATTGTAGATATGACGTTGTTCAAGAAAGAGACATATGAAGCATTTCCTTCTTTTTGCATTACAATATAAAAAAAAATGCGATACATCCCCAGTAGCACCAAATATTAGTTAAATATTAAAAAAAAATATTTATGTAGTATACAAAACGACAGATTTTTAAGATTTAATGTATATTTGAAGTGTATATGTATTTAATATATAAAAATAATATCATAGGCATATTTCTTTTAAATGTTACATAAATATTTAAAAATAATATGTGTTAAATATAAGAAAGATATCTGTATGCAATAAATCTAAGTAATATTGAATAAATATAAACAAGTAATATTGCATAAATGTGAATAAAAAATAGTACATAAATATTTTAAAATAAATGTTATTATTAATTATTCAAAAGCAATATAAATGTAATATTGAAAATATTATATTTTAAAGTAATATTTAGTAAATATTACGAAATAATATTACATGAATAATTAAAGAGAATATGTCCTTATTAAATGCAGAACTAGCCTATGTCCATTTTTGTCGAATTTTAAAATTATCAAACAGGGTTGTCAAAATTATCGAATTTTTAGAAAATTATGTTTACCAATAATACAAAATTAAGCCGTATTAAATTTATAAACAACCTTTATAATATGTGTTTATAAAATAACTCTGTCAATTTGTAAATGCTACAACGGCTTCTGTATTGTTTATGTTTTACCATCAGGCGGGAGGAAGAAAGTCAATCTATAAATTTGATTTTCATAAAAAAAATTGTAAGTTGGAAAACTGTCCAAGACAAGGGGATTAAATTATGTTACAATTATCAATAATGGTACGGATAATTATTTTATTCTTTTTTAAAGGACAATTGTGTTAACACTTAAATAAGTTAGTTAAATAGGTATAATATATTAAGCCTGATTTATATATTGCCTTCCTTCCTTCTATCCTTCCTCCCGTAAAAGATGAACAATACGAAAACAGTAGTGCTGTTTATAGATTAGGGTACGGGAATCTATACACAGCACTACGGACCATAGTCTACGGTTTTGATATTGTTCATCTCTTACAGGAAGAAGGGAAGAAGGAAGGAAGGCAATATATAAACCAGGCTTTATGGTCGTCCTTTCAAATTTCCTTCTAAGTAAATCTGCAAATCTCATTTAATACTTCGTCACCTGAGTATTGGTTTGTGCTATCTCCATTTTTTACCATTTTGAGGTTTATGCATTTTCGGAAAGTTGAAGTTGGTTTGTTCCATCTCCATAAAAATATTTTGATATAATTGTGTCAGTTTTTAGTTTAGGTTAGTCTAAATCCAAGTTTAGTATAAAAGGTTTAAAATTGGTTTACTCTATCTCCAAAATTTCGCTTACAGGCTTTCTTTTGCTCTATGTATTTGTAAAAATCTGAAAATAATTAGTATTTGTTTGTGCTATATCCATTTTATAACTGTTTTGTTCTATCTCCAAGGAAAGCTTCCTTATAAGTATAAAATTATTAAATAAAGTGTTTTTTAATTCAGTTTTGTTTTATGTCTTAAAACTTTGTTATATGTCCAACATTTTGTTTCTAAAATCCAAAAATAGCACTTTTTGTCTTATCTCCAAAACGTTTTTTCCAATATTGAGGCATAAATCCAAATTTGAGATAAGAGTTGCTCAATAGAACTAATTAAAGGCCAAACAAGAATATTGTTATTAATGTTTAATTAAGTTTTCATTAAAAAACAAATAAGATATTTAATGTAAAAGTTCCAAACCCGTTTATCTCGATTATAACATATTGGACATAGAACAAATCAATACTCATTTTTTTTAACTATTTTATTAATTTAGTAATTATAATTATAAAACAGGTATTTATTTTTTTAATAATATATATTATCTATTCCAGATAATATTTAAAATAATCAATTTTGAATACTTTTAAATATTATATAAATATTTTAAAATAGCTATAAAAATATACATTTTCATAATATTTAATGGATATAATAAAAATATTCTAAAACGTATATTTTTTTATTAATATTTATTAAATATTTACTGAACATAAAAAAATAAATATATTTTAAATAAATTTATTAAATATTTACTACGTATTTAAAAACAAACATTTCCAAAATAATATTAGCTAAATATTTAGTGTATATTAAAAAACATATATTATAAAAATATATTTATTATATATTAAATAAATATTTAAATATTTAAAAAACATTGAATATTCATTAAATATTAAATATATTTTTAATGAATATTTGGTGCTACTGGGGATGATTCAATTTTGTTCTGCTATTGGTAAAAAGCAAAAAGTTGTTTCAGATGATAAGCAACATGGACAACAAAAAAAGTCAAATATGGGCTGGAGCAGTTATTACAAAAAATAACCTAAACTCGTTAATGCATTCAAAATAATGTATTAACCCTATTGTAAATGACCAATAGAATCCAACAAAAAATAAGTAATTGGTTTGAAATGTGTTGCATTCCTTTTGGTAAGTTCCAATGAAGTCAGCGGCTTGGATTGGAAAATACCAATCCATGCCTATGCTTGTCTCTATTGGCTAAATCCAATAGAAATGCACATGGAATGAATTGGTAATTCATAGCGCCAAACCCATTCCAACCAATTAAAACCAATTAATATTTTTAAGTTTGGATTAGAAAATACCTACCAGTTTATTTTTCATTAAAAATAATTTTAGATCCCAGGATAATCGGGTAAAAACCAGAATTCATTTTTCACAGAAGAGACAAAAAATTTATTGTTACTGAGTAATTTTATTTCTTTATTATTTTTTTTATGATTTATGTATGTATTAATACATATAACTTACTATCACAAAAAAAGTAATAAAAAATAAATAAAATTACTCGGTTATAATCATTTTTTGTCTTTCTTGCCAAGGATGTTTGTAGGCATGGTCGAAGTCGATATTGTTTATGTCAATTTTTTTTATTTTGTTCGCTGTGACAACCATTCTTACGCCATCGTCCCTTACACATAAACATTTTTTTAAGATATAAGTACACTACTATCACTAGGCACTTAACACAGAAATCGACTAATAAAAAAAACCGCTAATAAATGGCGTCCAAAGACTTGTTTGTGTTCTTTTTTCTTTATGATGGCGTCTCAACCTCGTTGGTTTTGCGCAGCTACACGAGAGCCCTCTTGCGATATTTGTATTGGGAATAACCAATTAGCAGATTTTTTGAATCTTACACTGGGAATGCCCAATTGAATTTAATTGGAAATTACCCATAAGTAGCTTTATCCAATCGAAACCAATAAAAAACATTAGAATCCTGAATGGACTTTTCCATCATGGAAAATACCAGTAAAAACCAATTTCTGTTTTATATCGCGCCCAATTAAATCCAGTAAGTCAAATTCAGACCCATTGATACCAACCAATACTTCAATTGGTTTCTACAGGAATTAATCGGTCATTTACAACAGGGAAGCTACTTCCATGTGTTTACAGAAGCTAGAAGATAATTATATTTTTTCCTACATCCACACCAGTGAATACACCATTCACCACACCTAGCCCTTATGTATTTTACCAATATCTTCAACTCCATCTGGCAAATTTTCAATTCATTTTTAATAAACTCGACTATTGAGTTAAAACTGTCAGAATTTTTAAGTTTTAAAAAAATTACTAACATTTTTTCGATGCAGTTTTTGAGTTATTAAAACTCTGCAACGCTGTGTTTTCCTTATATCACACATCTAAAAATTGTTGCTATGGAAACTTTATTATTATTAACAAATTTTAACTTTTTATTTTTAAAACGTCTTTTTTCTCCTAATTTTATATACAACATTAAAATAACAAAAAAAAATTATACCTAAAATAACCCTTCTCCACTAGCGTGGCATAGGCGTTAGAGCGCCATTTTGGTATACAAGGTATGTAACACAGTAGGCCGAGAATTAATTTGCAGACCTTGTATAATGTAACAGCATTTTAGTTTAAATTATGCATAGCAAAGATGCGGAGCGAATCTTTAATAAACGAATGTCTAGAGAAGTTTATAAAACAAACTGATTAATTTACTTTTTTCCCAACACACAACATTTTTCACAAAAAGGGCACTTTATTTTGTATGTCAAGTGACAACTAACTTAAAGCTAACTTCAACCCGTGACTAAAAAGCCCGAAACCAGTTTTTGCTAAGTTTATACTGTGATTAAAAGATCACTAAGGGTGGGTTGTACCAGTCCGAGTTAACTCACGTGTTTATTAAACTACGATTAAAAATAACTCTAGATTATTCCAGTTATTCGTTGTACAAAACCATTGCAACACTGGTTTAGTTAAACCCTCGTTAATCCTAAACATAGGATTGTTGGTAGCACTGGTTTGTTATTTAAACGTCAAAGTGACAACTTTTTTAAGTTTTAATTGTTTAAATTTAAAAATAAAAAGGTCCAATTTAATTGTCGCTACTTTTTCATCTTATAAAACTTAAGTATTAACATGTTTTTATACAATGTAGTTTACTACCTATCATTATTTTGACTTCATAGATGTCGGACAAGAGAAAACGTGCAAATAACTTTACGGAAAAGGAGGATGCAATACTCCTAGGGCAATACTGTTGAAAACTTTAAGTCCATTTGCGTCTGCAATTGAAAGTAAAAAACAGACGCCGATAACAACAGAATTAAAGCAGAAACCTGGGAAAAAATTGTGACCTTATACAGGGTGTCCGGGAAAATGTGGGAAATCTCTCGGATTCAGATAGAAAATGAAAAAATAAGATGACACGTTCCTATAAATTTTTTTCCTACTGGCCATCCTTACGGAGACATGGGCCCAGAAAGGACTCCCCTGCAAATTGGTTTTCCTTGAATAACTTTTAGAGTACTGAATATAATTTAATAAAAATTTAATATGATGGACCCTAGTAAGGACCTCTTAAAATAGTGTAATTGAAACATGTTTTGGTTTTTTTGTTTACCAGGGGCGGACTAAGTTTTACTTCTTAATACTTAAATTTTGAACACCCCGTATGACAAAGACTTAAAAAAACTAAATCTGCATAGCTTGAACCTTAAACTAAAATAAAGGTACTCTTGTTTATTGTCAATAAAATGAACCGTTTTCGAGAAAAAGAATAATAAACGAATTCATGTTTTATTTTTATTAAAAAGGACCATAAAAAAATAATATAACGTATTGTTGCAAACCTTAAATTTAAGGACGATAATTCGAAACAATTAATTAAAAACTTTATAAGAGGGTTCAACATGGGTTCCGTGAACTCTGATACATTCGCGGGCACGACGAATTGAGGACTGCTGTACCCGCCAGAATAACCCACAATTGTTTCTTATCATATCACAATGAAACGTGATTATCTGTAGAAGTTCCTCCCTAGTATCTATCGGAGTGGAATACACTAAGTTTTTTTAGGTATCCCCACAGGAAAAAATCCATCAGCCCAAGGTCGGGAAATCGAGGGGGCCAGTCAATAGGTCCTCCTCTACCTATCCAACGGTTTGGATAAACGTTATTCAAGTGCTCCCGCACAGCAACCCTGAAATGAGGTGGTGCCCCATCGTGCAAGAAGTACATGTTTAGGCGGGTTTCAAGTGGTAAGGGCTGGTAAGAATAGTGCTAATGAAGTTTACATTATTTTGTTGCTGATCCAATAGCCAGTTTGCAAACTGCATTCTACAAGGAAAATCTTCAGCAATAAGTTTATGCACTTTTTTAATATGATAAGGATATAACAGCTGTTCTTAAAGAACATCATGCACTATTGTTTTCGACGTATTAAACTGTGCTGATAATTTTCGAGTGCTCGTTGAAGGAGTGTCATCTACAGCATTTAAAATATTTTTCAAACTTACCTAAAATTATAAAGAAAGTCAATAATATTACTTTAATAACTGAAATTGTCCACCATTCTCTCTAAGACGTTGGTCAATTCGTTAAAATGTCTTCTGATTTCGAATAATAAGAAGAGAATGGTAAACAATTTTATTTATTAAAGTAATTTAGGTACGTTTGTAAAAAAAGTTTTCTTTTCACGGATGAAGCAGGATTTACCAAAAAAGGTATCACGAATTTACACAACACACATGTATGGGCTGATGAAAATCCTCATGCCACTATTGTTTCGCATTTTTAACATCATGGGCATCATGGGCATCATGGGCAATATTTTGATTGGACCATTCGTATTGCTGGCACGATTGAATGGACAACTTTTTTGGAGTTTCTCCAGAACGCTTTTCGGGATTTAATAGAGCCCTTACCACTTGAAACCCGCCTACAAATCTGTGGGTAAAAGGCATAAGGGGATAAGTCAAAAATATGAATTTTTTAGCAGTGCCTTAAACGTATTCGCATTAATTTAGGAAATACATTTATGGTTAGCGGGTATACCCTTTTGCCAGCACATGTCATATGCTAGCAAAAGGGTATTCTCGATAACCATAAATATATTTCCTGAATTAATGCGAACACGTTAAGTCTCTACCGAAAAGTTGCTTTTTTTGACTTATCCCCTTATGCCTTTTACCCACAGAAATGTACTTCTTGCACGATGGGGCACCACCTCATTTCAGCGTTGCTGTGCGAGAGCACTTAAATAAAGTTTATCCAAACCGTTGGATAGGTAGAGGAGGACCTATTAACTGGCCTCCTCGATCTCCCCGACCTTACGCTGATAGATTTTTTCCTGTGGGAACACCTAAAAAACTTGGTGTACTCTACTCCGATCAATATTAGGGAGAAACTTCTACAGATAATCACGTTTCATTGTGATATGATAAGAAACAATTCTGGATTATTCTGGCGGCTAGAGCAGACCTCAATTCGTCGTGCCCGCGAATATATCAGAGTTCACGGAACCCATGTTGAACCCTCTTATAATGTTTTTAAATCATTGTTTCGAATTATCGTCCTTCAATTTAAGGTTTGCAACAGTATGGTCCTTTTTATTAAAAATAAAACATGAATTCGTTTATTATTCTTTTTTTCGAAAACGGTTCATTTTATTGACAATAAACAAGAGTACCTTTATTTTAGTTTAAGGTTCAAGCTATGCAGATTTAGTTTTTTTAACTATTTGTCATACGGGGTGTTCAAAGTTTAAGCATTAAGAAGTAAAACATAGTCCGCCCCTGGTAAACAAAAAATGCAAAACATGTTTTAATGACACTATTTTAAGAGATCCCTACCAGGGTCCATCATATTAAATTTTTATTAAATTATATTGAGTACTCTAAAAGTTATTCAAGGAAAACCAATTTGCAGGGGAGTCCTTTCGGGGCCCATGTCTCCGTAAGGAGGGCCAGTAGGAAAAAAAATTATATGAACGTGTTATCTTATTTTTTCATGTTCTATCTGAATCCGAGATATTTCCCACATTTTCCCGGACACCCTGTATAACCAACAAAGTGAACTATACCGGGTGCATCTGAGAATAGGCGCACCCCTGTAACTTTTTTATTTATAAAGATAGACACATGAAATTTTGCATGGTTAATTAGGATATAAAATTCCACTTTTAAGAGTACAAAATGAATTTTTTAAACTTCCGGTTTCGCCGGAAATGATACCAACTTTCATTTTTAAATGGAATGCCCTATATATTTTTACATATTTGGAATCATAAGAAAATTGTGAGTCAGAGAGCATCTTCAAATTGACCTTTTGACGTTTCGTCACCAGAAAATGTATCATCATAAAGATCAATCTAGAGTGCTTTGAACTATCTTATTTTCTTCTAATGGATTCCCACAATGCCTGAAAAATGGAACTTGCCTTAAAGTTGTTATTCAGCTATTCCCAGCAGTCTAAACTTCTCAAAATTCGTTTTTCTCAAATAGTTCAAAGCACTCTAGATTGATCTTTATGATGATGCATTTTCTGATGACGAACCGTCGAAAGGTCAATTTGAGGATGCTGTCCGACTCAGAATTTTCTCATGATTCTAAATATGTAAAAATATATAGAGCGTTCCATTTAAAAATCAAAAGTTGATATTATTTCCGGCGAAACCGGAAGTTTAAAAAATTCATTTTGTACTCTTATAAGTGGAATTTTATATCCTAATTAACCATGCAAAATTTAATGTGTCTATCTTTATAAATAAAAAAGTTACAGGGGTGCGCCTATTCTCAGATACACCCGGTATAGCGATGTAAAAACATTAGAAAACGTTCACCAATTGTATAAAATCTTCGTCGTCGGTTAATTCTTCAAGTTCTTCTATTTGCGCGAAAGCCATAATTATTGTATAATTTTAAGCTTTAACAGAAAAGTGAGGTTATTCAACATTTAAACTGCCAAAATTGGCGAGTTAAATTTCACCGATAATCTTTATGTTAATCATCGGTTAATCTTCGATTAACCTTCGTACAACGCATTTTAGCACTTAATCGCGGATTAAAAATAATCTAGGGTTAACTCGGACTGGTACAACCCACCCTAAGCGACAGGAAAGCATATAAGATAACGTGCGTTTAAAACATGGGAGAAGAAAATGGTATATTATGTATCAAGTTTTATAAACGCCATTTTAGTTGCGAGCGAGTCTTTAATAAAAAAGAGCATCAAGAGAAGTTTATAAAACGAGTTGCATACTATACTTCATATACGACGAACACAAAAAAGAATTTAAAGCCAATTTTATTTGTTAAACATTTGACATATATGTCAACTGTCAACGGATTTAACTTTACTTTTCCCCAACTTATAATAAAACTAACTGCCCGTAACTAAAACGTCGTGAAGTCACAGCTTGTCAATGTGGAAGTAGTTAATAGTATATTATGTATCAAGTTTGATAAACGCCATTTTAGTCAAGAATTTAATTTAGGCACAAGCGATCGCTCGAGTGCTTCATTAAGTAAGTGCCTAGAAAAGTTTATACGAGTTGCATACTCTACTTTTTCTACGACAAATACTTTACACCAATATTGATACTTTAAAATATGAAAATAACTTCAAAATATGATTATTATTATTATGTAAAATATTTGATGCTTTGATTTTTTTTATTACTATAATTTCAAAATGTTATCACAAAGTATTAAAAATTCTTACACGGGAAATGTTATAGGTACAAAAAGTGACAGTTGTAAACAGAGCTGGCGAAGTACTAAGTACTTTTACTCGTATTTCAATTACGAGTAAAAAAGTACGAGTATTTTTCATTTTAAATACTTATTACTCATACTTACAAACCATATTAAATGTACTCGTAAAAAATACCCGTGTGGTTATGAGGTACTAAAAAATACTTTTTTTCTACGTTATAAAAATGGAAAAGTTTATTTTTTCTCAACGGATCACCTTATATACAGGGTGTCCGGGAAAAGGAAGTCAATCCGTTAACCATATATTCTTTGAGTTAAAACAATAAGACTTTCATAATACAATTTAGAGCTTCATGTTCGATATACAGGGCGACAAAGTTTAAAATTTAAAACTGATTTTTTTTAATAATTCGAGTAATTGATAAGATATTAAGTTCAAATTCGGTACACTACTTCAACATAAATAGTTACATTTTTTGAGACCAACAAAACAAAAAACAATTGTCAAATAATCAAAATAGGGGGGGTCCAGTACTGACTGACTCCCCCTATTTTTATTACGTGCGCCAATGACTTTCAAACGGCATTTTTTCAGGCAATCATTTATTTTTAACAAAATTTTGTCTCCTATAAAATTTTGATAAAATGATTTATTTTAGAGATAATTTGTAAAGTATGGGTCAGTCCATATCAAATCAACCAAAGGTTCTTCCCCCACCATCTCCGATTTTGATAATTTTTGGTAAATTTGTTTAACTCACTAAAAAACTCAAAAATCCCATATATGAATTTTTTTCGATGGTTGGTTTTTGTTTTATTGATTTTTGAAAATCAAAAAATTCCGATAAATTTTGGTTTTGCAAGTACTTACAAAAATAGCGATATCTAGTAAACTATTAAAAGTAGAAAGGTGAGTGATGGCTTATTTTAAATGCCTATTATTGACCTTTTTTATGATATATCACATGACCTAAATTTTTTCAAAAAAAATTAAATTTCAAAAATTTGATATGGATTGATCCATACTTGACAAATTATCTCTAAAACAAATCATTTTATCAAAATTTTATAAGAGACAAAAAATTTTCAACAATAAATGATTACCTGAAAAAATACCGTTTGGAAGTCATTGGCTCACGTACTAAAAAATAGGGGGAGTCAGTGAGTACTGGACCCCCCTATTTTGATTATTTGACAATTGTTTTTTGTTTTGTTGGTCTCAAAAAATGTAACTATTTATGTTGAAGTAGTGTACCGAATTTAAACTTAATATCTTATCAATTACTTGAATTATTAAAACAAAATCAGTTTTAAATTTCAAACTTTGTCGCCCTGTATATCGAACATGAAGCTCTAAATTAAAAAATGGTATTATGAAAGTCTTATTGTTTTAACTCAAAGAATATACGGTTAACGGATTGACCTCCTTTTCCCGGACACCCTGTATATGAATTTATTTAAGGTGATCCATTGAGAAAAAATAAACTTTTGGAAAATTAATTTTTTCTCAACGGATCACCTTATATATGAATTTATTTAAGGTGATCCATTGAGAAAAAATAAACTTTTCCATTTTTTATATATGAATTTATTTTTCGATTCCTTGTAAAATTCTAAACATAATAATTATAAATTATTTATATATATAGGGTGATCTATTGGAAAAAAATAAACTTTTTGTTTTTTCCTGTATACTGATCAATTTTCCAATTAGTGTGGAAGTGGAAAAAAAGGATTTTTTAGTACCTACATAATCACACATAACCACACAATTAAATTTTTTGGGACACTTGAAATAAAAAAGTTAAGGGGGCGACATTATAGGGGATCACCCTGTACCTAATGTATAAAATAAATAATTGTGTAAATTTGTATTTGTATAGCTCAGGACCAAAGTATGTATAATATAAAGAATAATCAATTATATTAAAAGTACTCGTACTCTTTACTCGTGTTTTCACGATTACTACTCGTAACCGTAACCTCTCTTTACAAATGTACTTACGAGTAAATATTACTCGTACTTAAAATTCAACGAATACTTTTTTTAGTACTCGTGCCCAGCTCTGGTTGTAAATCTCAAATTGTTCTCTGTAAATCAAAATTTTTCCGATAAGAATAGACCAACAATCGATATACAAGCAGTTTTACACAGTAAAATAGAAGAAAATGTTTTATCGGCACTGTACGCAAAATATTTAACGCTAAATCTAGTTAACTGCACTAGTACGGCGAAATTAAAAGGTTAATATAATCTTTTCAAGTATTGTCGTCAAAAAACTATTTAATACTTTTGTATTTTGGTATTGAGATAATAAAATAATTTTCACATATAGTATTATCGTTGAGTAAAGAAGTTCTTTAATCAATGGTATTATTTTACAAGAAAGGCACTTTATTTTAACGATTGTATGACATTTGACAACGGTCAACTAGCTTAAAACTAACTTCAGCCTGTGACTAAAAACCTGTTGCTAACTGGACTAAAGCGCCATAAAGCTGTGACTTGTCAATGTGTATTTAAAAGGTTTCTTGTACGATAATGGGCGTTTAAAGGTTGTAATTACTATAGTTACATATCAGTTGTGCTAGAGAATTTTTGCTTGTTTGGTTTATTACCAATATTATGGTGTCGAAATTTCAAATTTAAAAAAATCATAAAAGGTTGAAAATGTTCTGTTGTAGATAAAGTAGTGTACATTCCTCGATTGGTAAAGCAATTAATAACGCGCTCGTGTGTAACTTATTCAGCTTGTGCGTAAATTGCCTACTTACCACTATTGTTATGTAAACTACTTTTTCCACTCCTATTGCATATTATTGACATTATTTGTGTTTTTCTCATATATAGGTAACCATTATAACCGCCCCACCTAACAAAGTGAATAATGAACTCATTAATAGGGATAAGTGATTGGCTGATTTTAATATTTACAGTGATTTGAACCAATTGTATTTTAAATTGGGAAAAAGTTAAGTTGGAACTTTTTAACAGATGTTTGATTTTTTGATATATACGAGGGTAAAATTATCATCATACTAATAAAAATTACTTAATTGGAAAAAGCATAGTATTATTTTGAGATAATTCACATTATTCACTCGGATAATAATATACTATTAATTTTTTTTAAGTTAAGTAAAAGGTTATTTTTATTTTAGTTATCTTTATCCAGACGGAAGGCCTGTCAATCCTGATTTATCCTGGGCTGTTCAGCCTAGTCAGGAGGACCACATTGCTGTTACTCAAGAACAATATGAACTTTATTGTGAAATGGGTAGTACATTCCAATTATGTAAAATTTGCGCAGAAAATGATAAAGATGTGCGGATTGAGCCTTGTGGACATCTTCTTTGTACACCTTGTTTAACAGCTTGGCAAGCAGTATGTAATATTGTTATTTCACATGTAATAATACAAAATTACTGCTTTAAATACCAAATTATGATTGATCCTTATTTCCTAAATGTACATTTATATTAACACTGTGCGACAAAATTTTATGAACAAAAATTAATTATGGTTTTTAATTTAAGTTCTTAAGATGGTCAAAAATTATCGGATTTTTAAAATCAAAAAACCTAAACACTGTCACTTTTTTAAAATTAATTTTTATATTTAGAATTTATTTAAGGAAAATTTAAAATTAATTAATTAGATATTTTTAGTTGTTGCACAGTGTAATAAAACTGCACTCTTGGTATATTAACACTGTAGGGACCTTTTTGGTCAGCTCGTTTTCTAAAGATATTTTAGATTCAAGTTTAAGTACTTTTTGGTTCACTTTTTTTATATATTTTCAGGCTTTTTTATATAAAACCCAACCCACTGGGCTTTTTTGGATTTTATAAGTGTTTTTTTTTTATTCTATACAGGAGTGTGTATATTTTCAGCCCTGTACGAAAAAAGAAGTACGAAACATCATTAAGAGTATAAGGACTAATACACCAGGTCATGATGGTATTAGCAGGCAAGATTTGATAGACAACCTAGACATCATCGACATATCTATAGCAAAAATTATTAACAACATATTTAAAGAAGGATATTTTCCACAAGAGCTCAAAATAGCAAAGCTTATTCCACTACACAAGGGAGGCGCTAAAAACGATGTAGGAAATTATAGACCAATAGCCATATTGCCTATTTTCTCAAAAATTTTAGAAAAAGCAATAAAAGTTCGGATGATTAACCACATTGATATAACATTTCAGTTTGATAAATACCAATATGGCTTTCAAAAGAAGAGTAATACTCTATGTGCAGCAACCGATCTTCTGGAATATACATGTAGCAAACTAAATGAAAATAAATATGTTGTGATAGTTTTTGTTGACTTGCAAAAAGCATTTGATACAGTGAATACTCAGGTGTTATTAAATAAACTATATAAAATGGGTTTTTGTGGTCCAGTCCACAAATTACTGAAGACCTACCTATGTAACCGTCTTCAATATACTGAAGTGAATACTGTTCAAAGTGAAAAAGGTACTGTTAATATAGGAGTACCACAGGGATCAGTGTTAGGACCAATTTTATATCTTTTACATGTGCATAGTCTACAATATGCAGGGCTAGAAGCCAGATATTTTACTTTTGCGGATGACACTGCACTGGCATACTCAGGTACTGATTTGACTGAAATTCAAACTGTGATAAATTGTGATTTAGAACTTTATAGTAAATGGTTGGCTGTGAATGAACTAAGTGTTAATGTTAAAAAGACTGTCTTTATGTTAATAAAACAAAAAAATAAACTTGATAGCAATATATCACTAATGTTACATAATGATGTTTTAAAGAAAGTGGATGTGTATAAATACCTTGGATTAAATATTGACTGTAGGCTCACATGGGACAATCATATAAGTGCACTAATAAAAAAGATTATACCTCTTATAGGTGTATTTTATAGAGATGGGAAAATTCCCATTTGACGAAAATTCCCGGAAACTTTCCATCGAAAATTCCCGAAATTTTCAGAAAGTTTCAAAAAAAAAAATTTATTGCGAAAATATTTTTTTTTACGCCAGGGATTTGCAAAAATATATAACACATTAATTTTTTGTCAAATTTTATTAAGAAAAAAAAATAAAAAAAATGTTTATAAGAATGAAACTGCAATACTATTTTTATTATCTTTTACTTTGGAATATTCCTATTGTATACTGAAACCTACAAAATAAAAATAAAATGTTTACTATTAGAAATTCACTGCTAGTAAATCCTAGATATTACGTAAAAAAATTAAAATTAACAAAGTAACTAATATATAGGAATATTGAAAAGTAAAAGATACTAAAAATAGTATTGCAGTCCTGACTGATAACATTTTTGTTTTTTTGCACTATTTTGTAATAATTCCTAACACTAGATTTTTCTTTTGGCATTGTGCTATGCCTATAAATAAACAACAAAAATGTAAGAATAATTTTAACTTTGTTTATTGTTTTTATTTTGTTTACCTAACTTTTTTTAAAAAAGTTTTTTGTGATGATGCTAAATAATCCGGCTTCATTGAGGTTATGTAACATAACTTACATTATTAATACTTCTTCTTCTGCTTTAAATTAACACACATTAAATTCTTATTCAAAGTTTATTGGCCTTGTATCATGGCTTTAACGAAAATCAGCGGTTAAACAATTGACATTTAAATGAAAAAAACAAGGAAAGTTTCCAAGGAATGTTTCCAAGGAATATTTCCGGTAGCTTAAAAGAAACTTTCAAAATGAAAATAAATTCCCAATTGGAAACTTCCCAAAACGGAAAGTTTCCTTAAAATGGAAACTTTCCGATTCCCATCTCTAGTATTTTACCGTACTAGTAACCTAATAAGTGATCGTTACAAAAAACAAATATATTTTAGTTTATTATGCTCAAATATCCGGTATATGATACCTTGTTGGGGAAATGCAGCAGGGTATTTGCTAAATAACCTACAAAGAGCTCAAAACAAGGCTTTAAGATGGACTATGGTTTACCAACTCAACAAATTTATTTAAAAACGAAACTACTAAATATTGAAAAATTATGTCAATTGGAACAGCTGAAACTTGCATTTAATGTTAAAACATTAGGATGCAAAATAAATTACATGACAGTAGCAAATAGCGATATACACCACTATCATACAAGAAGAAGAGATGACATAAGAAATGATTTCAGATCAACTTGCAAAACACAAAGTTCTCCCATATATCAATCGGTGCAGCAATACAACCAGCTAAACACAGAAACAAAGATGATTCAAGACTTAAGTAGATTTATTGTTGTTATTAAAAAGTACCTGTCACCCTAACAGATTTAGTTTTAATTTATAAAGAATCTAAATATATTTTATTTTTTATATAATGTTATGTATATTTTATATTGAAATATTTAATTCTGGGAGTTATTTAAGAAACATATATTTTTTTTATATAGTATTTTTTGTATAGAATTGTTATAATTACTGTTATTATATTATATACTCATATAGGCCCTGGTACCAGTTTTTGTTAAACTGTTTTAGGGTCAGCAATAAATAAATAAAAAAAAAAAAAAAAAAGATTTTAGTAAAAAAAAAATAAAAAGAAATAGTGCTGATAAGAAATATTCAAGTATTTTTACAGTGAAATCTGCAATAAAAAAAAGGTAGTGAAAATTTTACTTCCACTTATTTTTGCGGTCGTTCGTCAACTATAAATACAGATCGGCAGGGAAATCCACGGATTTTAAAATTAGTTATTTTCTGATTGTTTCTTTGTATTCTAAATTAGAATTAGAGTTTTTAATACATTAATGTATTACCTGTATTAATCAGTTTTAGTTGGACCAGCGCTTTATACGAGTGTTATTTTAAGTTTTACTAACGACTTAACAAACGTACCTACTGTTTTTAATTAAATACTTTTGTTTACATATAATGGTGTCTCAAAAGTAACGCAAGATTTGAATTAAATAGAAAACACAGTTTTTAGCCTTTAGATTGTTATTTTTTTATTGAATCACAAAGTTCATAGAATAGGGTTATTTATGAAATAACACATTGGGCAAACTGTGTTTTCTATTTAATTCAAATCTTGCTTTACTTTTGAGACACCCTATAATAATGTATTGTATTGTTTTCTTTTTCGTAGAAAAATTTAAAATGAATAGTTTTAAAAAAAGGAAAAAATTCAAAAACATCCTTTTAAAAAAATTAGGGCTCTATTAAGTCGGTTTTACCCAAAAAAAACACTGGGTTTTTTTGGGTTACTTACTGGGCAGCCATTTTGCCCATTTTTAAAGGGTAAGACCCCAACATATTTTTTTAAAATGTCTATTTTTAATTTATCAATACTCTACTCTAACGGTAATAATTTTTAGGCAGATACAAATCATTGTTTTTTATTTTTAGCTACTTTTTGATCGATTTTTTGCATTTTCACCCGTGCCTGAAATTGGTTTATTTAAACTTGAAAGTTATAACGTGTGTTCTAAAGCAATTTAAAGATTTCAACGATGTAAAACTGAACTAACAGATGGCTGTATACACAGTCCCCTTTGGTTTGCCAATAAAAAAAACTTTGTAATAGGTATGCATTTTACAAAAAAAATCTCATAAAAACTCCTGCTTATTTAAAAAATGAGTTTCCCATAAAAAAAATTGAATTAAATGTTCAGCGTGCTTAAAAAACTTCAAAATGCTTTAAGAGAGAAGTACCTTAGGCTAAAAAAATATTTATTAATTAACTAATTTTATTGTTTCGACCTTTCTCTAAAGCTTTTTAACGAGTCGTTGTGACGTTAAACAAAAATTTCAGTATTGTCATGGTAATCTTCTGACGTGTCGTCAATTTATTTTAATTATTAAACTCAAATTTATATTGGCATAAATTTAGGAAAAGATAGAAAGTCAATGTAGGACAAAAACCTAAATAAATATTTTTCCTAATTATGTTTCCAAGATACATGGTGATAAAGTGTTACTTAAGTATGATAATTATCATATCAGTTTTTTTTAATATAACTTTTACTATGGTAGACTTTTAAAGTTAATATTTTCCGAAATGTCACTCACTACCAATACACATATTCACACATAAGGTGCGTTCTTTTCGCCTGAGATCTCAGTTAATCTTAGCTCACATCGGTAAAATTTGCAAATGTGCGCGTTCTTTTTGCTTCACTCACAATAAAGTGAGCTGAGATTTTTCCTCCCCCTCACCGATACTGCACATCACCAATCAGTTTGAATTAAGTCGAAAATAAAGTGGAGGGGATAACGAAATTATTGATTTGTTAAGTTTTTAAATAACATAACCTAATCTTATTTAGGTAATTTTTTGCAATTAAACTTAAATTTCCATAAAAATAATTAAATTTTATAAAATAGCTATAAACTGGATATAATAAATAGAATTCGAATAAAATTGCTTTTCAGAACGAGAAAAACACTTTTTACAATATAATTGAACAAAGAAAGTTAAAGTGAAGATTTTTTTAATTCTTATTGTATTTCATAAAATTATTATTTTTTACAAAAAAATTATTTTTTGCAATAAAACTTCAATTTCCATAAAAATAATTATATTTGTAAATTGACTATAAACTTAATATAATAAATAAAATTGTTTTCCAGAACTAGAAAAACACTTTTACAATAAAATTAAACAAATCATGTCAAAGTGAAGTTAAAAAAAAATATTTTATGAACGAATAAGTATTATAGATCGGGAAACGTCTTCATGGTCTTCATTAAATATAACTTTTATTATTATTTTTGTATTAACCGTAATTCAACGCAAATATAAACATAGAAAACCACGAAATTTAAACCAATAAGGATATGAAACAGACCATAATGATATCAGAGATAGGTTATGTTGCCTCTTATTCACGTATGCGCCGTCAAATTGCGCGTTTCAATTGAGTGTGTCGTTCATTTTAATGCTTTTTTACATCACTACATCTCATATCACATTAACTGAAGTGAGCTGAGATCTCAGGCGAAAAGAACGCACCTATACGCTAAAAAAGTATCGCTAGTAGCGCCACCACTCGGCTGTTATCATCGTAACAAAAGTACCACTTTTAATAATCAGCTGTCAAACGCTTAGGTTACAAACGATTTTTTTTGAGAATAAAGCCGAAAAACGTTAAAAAATATCGGGAAAAAACCGTGGCTCGATTTGTTGTGTTGTTGGGTGTATTTCGAGAGGAAATCCTGGCTTGAGTTTTTACCGGTTTTTCAATAAACAGTGTTAATCTGAATGAAGAAATAATAGTCTCTGTAAATATAAATTGTACCTATTAGATACAATAAATACACATTTTAGTAGTGATTAACGTGAAAAGGGTAAACATTTCAATTCAGTAAAAATTCTCAAACAAAATATCCTCTAAATTTAAACATCATTTAGCATTATTAAAACCGTTGATTAAGAAAGTCTCCACTCAACCGTAATAGTTATTTATGTATTAAGGGCATAATAAGGTTTTTATGGTCCGAGGCGCTATTTCGAGCCCGAGCGCGTCAGCGCGAGGGCTAGAAAAGCGTCGTAGGACCATAAAAACCAGTTATGCCAGCAATGCATACAAAACTTTATGCACGATTAATATATTATTATTTTTAATATATTATTGTTTTTAAAGACGTTTACGTCAAAGAATTTTTGTTATAATTGTCATATTATAATGTCAACTGACATCAGTCAGTTTTAAAGTTTAAAGATAAATGAAATTGAGGAAGCAGCTGAAAAGGCGAAAAATTGCGGCCTGCTGCCGGTAAAATCAAAATCTTTATACGAAAAAACTTACTTCGAATATATCAAATGGTGTAACATTGTTGTTTTTAATTTTTGACGTTTTATTATAGCCCGCTGGGCCATAATAACGCCCGCGGGCTATAAAAAGACGTTTACGTCAAAGAATTTTTGTTATAATTGTCATATTATAATGTCATCGTGCATAAAATACCATTATAATATATTATGTGTTATATATAATATTATGTTGCCATGAATTTGTAGGTATATTTTGTTGTTTAAAATGCGGTTGTCGGCGTTTTTTAGAGAACTCAAATATAAAAATGAACAAAAATTATTTTTTACTAATTTCTTAAAAATGTCCAAACTTAAATATAAATTATATTAGGTATAGTTATCATTAGTTAATTCTGCACCAACAAATGTACTTACCGAATTGGATCCTTTGGCAAAACATGAAAATGCAACGATTTAGTTCTTGAATTTTATTTACAATTAAAAACACAATAATTCAATTCTTAGATAAGATACACACACTAACGTAACTATATAAGCATTTAAGCGTTGAGATTCTTAATCAATGATATAAGAAATAATCAATCGAAATCGAGTACTAAAAAAGTTTTTTAATTTTTTCCTTAAAAACACAGATAACGTGCGCGATTTAGCAATTCAATTAAACGAAATTTGTCGAGTAAGACTTCTGCCTTCCCCTATTTTGTGAAAAAAACTACCTATTTATTTAAAAATCATGTATAATCTGTGCTTTAAATGTATTGTTGACAATTCTTAAATTCACTTAATGCTATCGAAGCCCACCAGATAGCGCGCGCGTTGCGAAAACCCGATACTTCTTTAGCGTATAATTACAATTGTTTGAGTCAACACAGTGTCGTAGAAACGGGGGTTGCTCTAAGCTAATTATTCCATACAAACTTTGAGGTTAGGTTTGTATAATATTCAGGGTTGGGTCAGTAGAAAACCTTAGGTAATTTACCTTGGTAGAAAAGGGTAGAAAACTTGTTTTCGACTTGCGTCGAAAACCTATAGGGTTTTCTACCTACGTAAATTACCTTATTCGACCTTCTCCTTCCCCTTCTCTATAATTGATAAAAAATTGCCCTCATGCCAAAAATTATGTTGGAGTCTCCCAACCAAACGTGGCCCTTTTTTTCCCACCATAATAATGTTAAAAAACGCCAAATAACTTCAAATTTATGGTAGGTGTCTGATTTTTCACAACATTTAACAAATCATAATAAACAACAAACTTGCATAACCTCACATTTTTTGATATTTGACAGTAAGTATTCTACTTTTTTACGTTTTCTACCGTCGAAAATGGTTTTCTACATGTCGAAAACAAAAATGTAGGTAGATACCCAACCCTGATAATATTTGATTTTTCGATTAGCCAGTTTGTCTACTATTAAAAAGGTGTACCTTTCAAACTTCGATAAAATAAACAGTTCCCGAGATAATCGAGATTACAATAATTGTTATATTGCAAACTATTACTATCACATTAAAAAATGTGAGTAAAAACGACATAGCATAGTAAACAATAATATTGTAAAACAAAATTAACAATTAGGTACGGTGATTTTTACTTAAAAATTTTGATTGTGACAGTCGGGACAAAAATTCCTGAGCCACGTGGAATGCCCTCAAATTAGAATGAAGGAACAAATATTAAATTTAAAAACAATTTCTACAATTTATAACAGGGCGATTCCATGATTACTAACGGGACAAAAATAAAGAAGACAAAATGTTTTATGAATATTTTTAAAGATGTGTTGTTCCTATAACAATAATTTTATGATAGTTATTATTACTTAATTTTATTATTGAGAACTATCATAAAATTATTATTATAGGAACAACACATCTTCAAAAATCTTCATAAAACATTTTGTTTTCTTTCTGTTGGTCCCATTAGTAATCATGTTCAGTTGTTCAAAATGACCCCCACCAGGTGTAAAAAATTTAAATAATCGATTAAATTAGTTTTAGTTTCCAACCATGATTAAAATTTTGATTGAAATATTATTGTCGGAAAAAATGCAAAGTAAAGGAATCATTAAATTAAACAAATGGTTTATTTATTTATAAGTTATACATAGTGTGCAAAAAAAAAACTATTTATTAACATATAATTAAACAGATGATTTTTTCTTGGTTGAGTACGTCAATGTTTCCGATACATTATATTTAAATTATTTTTCATGACGATTATTTCTTCATCGCATAGAATGTGTGATTTTGGTGAGTGGGTTGCATGTTAAAATTTTCGTTCAACTGGTGTCGATGACGGCATAGGCGTATTGTACTTTACAAACACACTTTTCAAAAGAAGGTATTGATGCGACGTAAATCGTCTTCAATATGATGGTGATGGATAGGTTTGTTTTTTCCGTCTGAATTGAATATGTTATGGTTTTTTGTCAGTTGTCACTAAATAATTTTTTATACCCTCGCTTGCAAATACTAAAACTAACTTATTCATGTAGTAGTCATGACTAAAACTACATGTTTAATCGTGATTGATTTAGTCATAACTAAAATAATCACTAATTTTTTAGTTTGATTCGTCAATTGATTGATAATAGCCCAACTCTGGCCCAAAGTCATCGTTTGAGGGAAGTCTGCTCAAATCAAATTCTTCATTTTGGATTTCAGCTCTTCCACAGTTTCTACCGGCGTAGAATAAACCTTTGCTTTGAATTGTCCCCGCCCAATCCACCGATTTGGGAAATGTTGGGATAACCATTGCCTTGGTAATCTGCTGAAGTGTGGTGAAGCTTCATAGTGCATAAAGTTTCTAAGGGGTTGAAAATTGATGTCCTCAAAAAACTCAACTAAATTGTTGGACAAAAATTGGTGATACATATTACCATTTAAATTGTGTGGAAACACAAATTTTTCCAGAAATCTATTACCCACTGTTGCAGCCCAAACATTTATTTTGAATTGTTGTCGATAATGGGATACAATTGTAGCTTTAGGGTTTTCGTCTGACCAGACATGAGAGTTATGCATATTAAACACTCCATTCCTAGTGAACGTTGCCTCATCCGTAAAAATGATTTTTAATAGAAAGCCTTTTATTTTTAATTTAAAAATAAAATTTCTTATCATATACCTGTTAATACTTTAACGTGATATAACAATTATTGTAATCTCGAATATCTCGGAAACGGTTTATTTTATTAAGTTTGAGAGCAAGATACATACACCTTAAGATTGGATGGTGCGCATGTTGGGCGGGGCTAAAATACGTCACTCGTTGAGTATCTTTAGTCGTTTTTTCGCGTAAATACCATGAAATACTATGGTTATTAAACTTAACCTTGGTTAATAGTTAAGGCATTTTTGCGTTTAGATCTACTCGAGTGCGTTCAAAAATTCTAACTATGACGTCACAAATACCAGACCATAAAACTATATTGCTGAGCTAGTTATTCAACGTGGTTAATAGTCTTTCTCTTTTTAATATATATCCTTTTTCTATGTTTTTCTGTTTCGATCTGTCAAAATGTTGTTTACATTTGAAATTTAAAATATTTTAAGTAGGTACAATTGCTCTTAAACCGAATTTAAACTTTGTAATGGTAAACGGGGTGTTGTCAGTAAAAATAAATGATAGGGTGCTCCATATTGTGGACTCTCCACAAGTGGAGGAATTATATGCAGGTGTGTTTTATATTCTTCCTTATTTTGTATTAAACATGTAGGAGAATTGGATAACGTGCACTGAAAAAACTAGTACCTATAGAAAAAGAATTTACTAGGTATAAGAAGAGGCAAAGAAATTTATTTACACCGGTAAAAGCATAGAAATTAAATATAAATAGGTAAAAACACATTTTAAAAATTATAGGCTATGAACAAGTAAACAAATGTCAAATGTTAGAAACCTAACCATGGTTATATGAATTAACTGTGACGTCATGACTTATTTAACCGTAGTATTACATAGTATTTACGCGAAAAAACGACTTTTAAATCTGTAACATGCGTTTTAATTATCTGCTGCTAAAATTCTGGTATTTGCGATGCTATTGGATGTTTACTTGATCTGTATTTTTGTTTAACTGGTTGTTTTTGCGTTCGGTAAGGTTCGAAATAGTTTTCTGTTCTGTTCTGTTTGTTTAAGCCGGATTTATAGTTTGACGGAACGGAACGTAGACGCACTGGATACTTAACAAACGAACGCTTAAAAAATATTAAATTTTTAAATCAACCGAACGGACTTTTTTCGCATACGCCGTCGCGACGCGTCGTGCCTGTATTTAACATAACCCATCTGTTCTGTGACATACACTAAAAATCATAACCATTGTGTCTGTTTGTTTAATTCTGTTTCGTCTTCCGTGTCACAATGGTTTATGAAATACATAAAGGTAAGCATTTTGGTGCTGTGGGACTACTGTTGTGTGCAGCAGCATTAGAAACCTGTCGATAAACTCTAAAAACAATAATTAGGCCACCAAGACGTTATAAAACAAGACCCATTAACCGTAACAGAAGAGTAGAAAATGCCTACAATTATTTTTTAAAGATGAAAATAGTAGATCAGTTTTTTAAGTATACGAGAATGACTGTTCCAGTATTTAATGAGTTATTAGGTGTTGTACAAAAGGAGAATAAAAGACGGAATAACAACTCAAAATTAACTAACATATTCAAATTATGTCATGAGAAGTTTTTTGAAAAAACTATTATTTACCGCCCATTTTTTAGCACGAACGCAAATTTAAATAAAGAAACAACCTCAGATCATAAAAAAACAACTACCAAATGTCATTCAAAGATAATAGTCGTTATTTCAAAATGTAGGTAGGGTTAAGTTTACTGCTTTCCTATTGGCCAGACGTAATAAACGCACTGTAAAAGATAAATGTTGGGCACCTCTTCCGTTTTAGTCCGTTTTACCTATAAACAACTATAGTTGATCTTTTTGCAGTGCGTCTACGTTTACGTTTCGTTCCGTTCCGTCAAACTATAAATCCGGCTTTATTATTGTTTTGTGTTGCGTTAACTTCTTATGTTTGAGTTTTAGTTTGTGTCGTACCATTTGCAATTATTATGGTATGGCATGTTTGGATGGAATTCGGACAACCAGTTCAAGAAAAACCCTTTAAAAAACACTAAATTTCATTGATTCCCGAAAAACTGATTTGTGGGAACTGTGGTTACATGCCACAAAAAGATAATATTAACGTTAAGACCGCTACTGTTTGGTCCACGGGAGCATCCAGCCCTGTTTGAGAAGTACAATTTTTTAATAGTAGCCGAACTGAGTAATCAAAAAATTGCATCAAATGTTATAAAAACCTAACTTCAAAGTTTGTATGGGACAATAAGCTTAGAGTAACCCCCGTTTCTACGACACTGTGTTCACTCAAGCAATTGTAATTATGTGTGAATATGTGTATTGGTAGCAAGTGACTAATCGCATAATATCACCTTTCCAAGTCTACCATAGTAGAAGTTATATTAAAAAACTGGACACATACGTAATTAGGACAAATATTTATTTAGGTTTTCGTCTTATTTAGACTTGCTTAATCTGTTCCTAAATTTATGCCACTAAGTTTAGGGACACCTTGTAAAGGGTGGGTCATTAATTGGTTTGTTTTTAAAACATTGCTCATGGCAACACTCGATGCACCGATTTTTTTTTAAATTCTTACATTCCGCAGCACGAAACAATCATGTTTTTGCTTGAGGAGCGTTTCGAAATATTGAAAATTTATTTTCAAAGTCAGTGCAGTGTGGCCGAAACCGTGCGAATTTTGAAAAGAATTATAGGTCGTGAAAGAGCGCCAAGGGGAACTGCTATAGTGAAATTGGTGAAGAAAGTTCGTGAGACAGGCTTGCTATTAGATAAAAGAAAAGGTCCCTGAGCTCGGACAGTGCGTACGCCTGAGAATATTGAGGCTGTGTCCCGTAGTCTGGTACAAAATCCATCTTTCTCAACTCGACGCCGATTGCAGCAACTGGCCATTAGTCTGAGGAGAATACTGCACAAAGACCTAGGATTATTCGCCTACAAGGTCCAGATGACTCAGGAGTTAAAAGCAAATGACCATCTGCTTTGATATCAGGTCGCTGTGTGAGCCACAGACCAGTTCAACAATGACGTCAGTTTTGGTCGAAAAATCATTTTTTCAGACGAAGTTCATTTCCATCTCGGGGTCTATGTAAACAAGCAGAATTGCCGGATTTGGGGTACGGAATAGCCACACGTAATCGTAGAGAGTCCAATGCATTCACCAAAAGTGACAGTTTGGTGTGGATATTGGAGTGGTGGCATAATTGGCCCATTTTTTTTTTCGAAAATACTGCTGGAAACGCCGTTACCTCCAATAACGACTGTTACAGAGCCATGTTGACCAACTTTTTATGGCCTCAAATCGACGCCATGAATGTAGACGATCTTTGGTTTCAACAAGATGGGGCCACATGCCATACAAGCCGACTGACAATCGATCTCTTGCGCACCAAATTTAACAACCGAATAATCAGCCGTTTTGAAGATGTCAATTGGCATGCACGAAGTTGTGATTTGAAGCCGTTAGATTTTTTTCTGTGGGGTTTCGTTAAGGACAGATGTTATGTGGACAATTCAGAGACAATTCCAGCTTTAAAACATAACATTGAAACTGTTATTGGCGATATAGGCGCGAAATCCTGAAAAAAGTGCTTCAAAATTGGACACGCAGGATGGCTTACTGTAGGGCCAGCAGAGGAAGTCACTTGAATGAAATTGTTTTTAATTCTTAAATCGGAGACTTCAACGTTCACAATAAAAAAAAATGTTGATTTAGACTCATTTTATAGCGTTTTTAAAACAAACCAATAAATGGCCCACCCTTTATATCACAACGGAAATATTTCATTCAATTCTGAGAAACAAAGCTAAAAAGAAAAAGACTACAAAATTATTAACAAAATAAACAGAAACCAATGTACCAGAATAAATGAAATTACCGGAAGACACACAATAATTGACCATGTTATATCAAATATTAAACTTGAAAACAAGAAACTCATTCTCAAAGACACCCACCTAAGTGATCATAAATTGATAGAATTTTACTTCAAAATAAAGGAAGAAAAGGAACATAACAAATATTATAGACACAAAAAAATTAACGAACCAAAACTAAAAAATGAACTAAAAAATGTTATTGCTGAAAAAAATATTACAACATTTAAAGACTTACAAGAAATAATACAAACAGAAACAAAAAAACATACTGCAGAAATAAACAAAAAATTTGTTCAATCAAATCAGGGGCCGTTCATTAATTACGTGAGGTGTTTAGGGGGGGGCCAGAAGCCAAACCTCACTAAATCTCACGTGGGGGGAGGGGGGTCCTCGGCAAATATCACGTAATTTTTTTTTCCTAATAAAAGAGTGTAAAATTGCGAGAAAACTGGGTTAAATTAAGTAAACAATTATAAGCAAATTGTTTTTTTAATAAATCTAATGGAATCAAGCACAGATTAACTTAACTTATTTACATTAAGACCATGCATTTAAAAAAATCTCACGTGAGATTAAGGGGGGGGAGAGGGGGTCTAGCAAAATCTCACGACATCTCACCAAGGGGAGGGGGGGGTCGAAAAATCGCCAAAATTGTCTCACGTAATTAATGAACGGCCCTTCATGAGGTCTGGATGACTAAAGAGGATTACAGAAGTAAAAAAAAGAGACAGGGCTTATAAAAAATGATAAAAAAACAAATAAAGTGAACAACAAAACAACGAAAACAAATTTCGTTTAAAAAAATTATAAAGACAAGAAAAAAATATTATTCAGAACAAATTAATAAGGCTGAAGGTAACACCAAAAAATTATGGAGAATATTAAATAACATGCAAGAAGGAACAAATGAAATCCAAAAAAACTGAAATAAACGAAATTAAAGACGGAGATAAAATAGTAAAAACCAAAAAAGACATTGTAGAAATACTCAATAAATATTGCACCGAAATTGGAAAAAAACTAGCAAGCAAAGTAAAAGGACCAAAAATCGAGAACAAGAAATATACAACAAACGCGCTGCTATATACGACCAACAAACAAAAATGAGGTTGAAAACGTAATACAAAAATTTAAAAAATATGCATCACCTGGATATGACGAAATAAAACCAACACTCATTAAAAAAATAGCTGAAATGATATCTCCAATATTAGTTAAACTAATTAATAAACATATAAAAAATGGTAACTTCCCGGAGGAATTGAAAATAGCAAGATTAACATAAAGAAGGAAGTAGGATGGAACCAAACAACTACAGATTCATTTCAAACTTGACAATTTTTAGCAAAATCTTTGAAACTATACTGCACAATAGATTATCAACACATGTTAAAAACATTATATTACTATCTCAATCTCAACAAGGGTTTTAATAAAAAAAAGTACAACAGCAATGGTTCACAAAAGACTTGATGAGGGAAAGACTATAACTGGACTTATAATGGACTATCGCAAAGCCTTTGACACCGTGGACATAGACATACGTATTGAAAAACTTAAACAAATAGGAGTCCAAAAGAAAGCAATTGAGTTATTCTCAAATTATCTGAAAAACAGAAACCAACACACAACAACTGACGGAAACAAAAGTAAAAACCTAAAAGTAATTTGGGGAGTACCTCAAGGATCAATATTTGGGCCTTTTCTTTATCTCATCTACATAAATGACCTAACACTACACAAATTAAATGGAAAATATATGATGTACGCAGTTGACCTAGCTATGTTTTATGAGGGAATAGATTAAGAAGTACAAAATAAAATAGAAGAAGACATAGAAACAATACAAAAATGGACAAACACAAACAAATTGACAATTAACGAAAATAAATGCTACCTAATACATATAGAAAAAAGAACAAAAGAACATAACATCAATATCGCAATAAACGAAACAACCTTAGAAAAAGTAGAAGAAATCAAATACTTGGGGCTAATATTTGACAAAAAACTTTCATGGCAGAAGACTATATAAGACAATATAACACCAAAACATAAAAGGATGCTCTATAATGCATCTATTGCAATTAGGGTCTTACATAACATCAAACCGGAAACAGGTACTAAAGAAATATATAAAAAAACAAAATACTTGAAAATCAATGAATTACATATACTTGAACAAGGGGGAAATTATAGACAACGACATTAACCTAACAAAACAGGAAGAAATACACAATTACAAAACTAGAAATAGGGAAAAAATAAGAATACAAGGCAGGAAGACGAAAGTCCTTAGCCATTTGGATTTCCAATAAAGTTTATTATTATTATTAAGAATACACAAAACAAAAACAAGTACTAGTCAAAAACAGCTGATGCATGAGGGAATAAGGAAATATAATGAATAACCAGCAAAATTAAAGGAACATCAAACCAAAGATTTAAAAAAAGTGATCGAAGAATATATAATTAGTTTAAGAGACTGAAATATTAAATTACACCCTGCTGAAAATGACGGATGATTGCGGATATAAATTCTTCGTCAAAACCGGATAAAAGCAGATGATTGCGGGTATAAATTCTTCGTCGAAGCCGGATAAAAGCAGATAAAAGCGGGTAAAAATATCATCTGATAACATCTGCTTTTGTCTGCATCGCTATATCCGCGAACACCCGGTTGGTTGTGTTTTATGTCCGGTTAGTGCACCCCCGCAATCATCTGCAATCATCTGTTTTTAACCGTCTTCACTGTGTTTCGATTATATCTGAATTTGTCCGGAATCATCTGCAAACGTCTGCTTACGTCTGGTTTTATCCGCGATTACCTGCATTTTTTTTGTCTATTTTTGTCTGGTTTTATCTGCAAACGTCTGGTTTTATCCGCGAGCATATGCTTTTACCCGCAAACCTCTGCTTAGTCCAATTTCACCCGCCAACATATGCTTTCACCCGCCAACATATGCTTTTATCCGCCAACATCTGCTTTTATCCGCGACCATCTGCTTTCATCCGCGAACATCTGATTTCATCCGCGAACATCTGCAGTCACCCGCGAACAACTGCTTTTATCCGCGAACATCTGCAATCACCCGCGAACATCTGTTTTTATCCGCAAACGTCTGCTTTCATACGGTTTCACATCTGCAATCATCCGCGAACATCTGCTTTTATCCGCAAACATCTCATTTTATCCGCGAACATCTGCTTTTATCCGAAAACATCTGCTTTCATCCGCAAACATTTGCTTTTATCTGCAAACATCTGATTTTATCCGCAAACATCTGCTTTTATCGGCAAACATCTGCTTTTATCCGCAAACATCTGATTTTATCCGCAAACATCTGATTTTAATCGCAAACAACTGATTTTATCCGCAAACATCTCCATTTATCCGCAAATATCTGCTTTTATCCGCGAACATCTGCAAACATCTGCTTTTAATTGCAAACCTCTGCTTTTATCCGCGTTCGGTTTGTCTGCATTTCCTTTGTCCATTTCGGTCCTGTTTCGTACGCAAACGTCTGGTTTCATTCGCGCTTTTTGTTTTCCTTTTTCTCGTGTATATATACTTTAGTGTAAGTATACTTTAGTTTAAATTTTACTAAGCTTTAACTAACTGGTTGTTAGCCGTTCACGGCACACAACTTTATAACTCTAAAAGGAATTATTTGAATAAAAACGACCTGTAAAGGAAATAATTTTATTGAACTTCAATATTATTTGGTAAAATACGAATAAGGTCTTTGTTAAAAGACATAAATAGACATTTTTTAATCATTAAGCTTACATATAATTTAATTGTTAGAAAACATATATTTTATAACATATTCAATTTGTATGGAATTTGTTTGAAAAACACTTATTTCGGCGTAGAATTTTTCATCTAACTTTATAAACTTTTTAATTTTGGCATAACCAATATGTAAGAATTAATAGACTTATTATTTTTGTGCTACTCTTCACTATATAGTATACTATATACTATACTATATACTATATAGTATACCTGATTTTTAAATTTTAATCTGGTGAATATAATTAAATTATTTTCCCATCGGGAAAATGTCCTGTTGAATAAACTTATTTCCTTTACAGGTTGTTTTTATTCAAATAATTCCTTTTAGAGTTATAAAGTTGTGTGCCGCGAACGGCTAACAACCAGTTAGTTAAAGCTCAGTAAAATTTGACAAAGCAGGTAAACTAAACTAAAGTATACACGAGAAAAAGGAAAACAAAAAGCGCGAATGAAACCAGACGTTTGCGTACGAAACAGGACCGAAATGGACCAAGGAAATGCAGGCAAACCGAACGCGGATGAAAGCAAAGGTTTGCAATTAAAAGCAGATGTTTGCAGATGTTCGCAGATAAAAGCAGATATTTGCGGATAAATGCAGATGTTTGCGGATAAAATCAGATGTTTGCGATTAAAATCAGATGTTTGCGGATAAAATCAGATGTTTGCGGATAAAAGCAGATGTTTGCGGATAAAAGCAGATGTTTGCGGATAAAAGCAGATGTTTGCGTATAAAATCAGATGTTTGCGGATAAAGGCAGATGTTTGCGGATAAAATCAGATGTTTGCGGATAAAATCATATGTTTGCGGATAAAATAAGATGTTTGCGGGTAAAAGCAGATATTTGCGGATAAAAGCAGATGTTTGCAGATTAAAATAGATAGTAGAGGATCCCAAGTAAGGTCGACCTTCACCCATCTGCTTACCAGATGAAAATTATATTTTATCAAATAAAATATGTTTCTGAACATAAACCAATAGGGTTGCCATAAAAAATATGATCAAGGCTAGCTATAATAAATAAAAAATTAAAAAAAAATAATTAATTTTTTAAATTTCACCGACTTGCTTGCCAAATGAACGAAATTCCAATGGAAAGCATACAAAATACCGAATATGAACAGCTAGGTTGCCTACCTTTTCTGGTCCCTATTACCTGGTTGCTTTGTACAGGGTGATCCCCTATAATGTCGCCCCCCTTTAACTTTTTTATTTTAAGTGTCCCAAAAAATTTAAAAGTTTGGTTATGTAGGTACTAAAAAATACTTTTTTTCTACGTATAAAGAAAATTGGAAAATTGATCAGTATACAGGGAAAAACAAAAAGTTTATTTTTTTTTCAATGGATCACCGTATATATGAATTTATTGTTCGATTCCTTGTAAAATTCTGAGCATAATTTATATAACAAACCATATACCTAAATTCAACCGTTTCTGAAATATTCGCATTCGAAATGTCATCATTAAATGTTTTTTTAAACTGTTAGAAATCAAGAAGCCTCAGTATACCAAAATTTTTATTGAAAATAAATTACTATAGTGACATTATGTCAATAAGTGTTGTTAAATAAGTAAAAATGGCGTACTCAGACAGATAAAAACAAACTATTTAAACTTATTATCTTAAGAATAATTTAAATATTTCAGAAACGGTTGAATTTAGATATATGGTATGATATATGAAATATGCTTAGAATTTTACAAGGAATCAAAAAATAAATTCATATATAGGGTGATCCATTGAAAAAAATAAATTTTTTGTTTTCCCTGTATACTGATCAATTTTCCAATTTTCTTTATACGTAGAAAAAAAGTATTTTTTAGTTCCTACATAACCACACTTTTAAATTTTTTGGGACACTTAAAATAAAAAAGTTAAAGGGGGCGACATTATAGGGGATCACCCTGTACAAAGCAACCAGGTAATAGGGACCAGAAAAAGGAAGGCAACCTAGCTGTTACATATTCTGTATGTTGTATGCTTTCCATTGGAATTTCGTTCATTTGGCAAGCAAGTCGGTGAAATTTAAAAAATTAATTATTTTTTTTTTAATTTTTTATTTATTATAGCTAGCCTTGATCATATTTTTTATGGCAACCCTATTGGTTTATGTTCAGAAACATATTTTATTTGATAAAATATAATTTTCATCTGGTAAGCAGATGGGTGAAGGTCGACCTTACTTGGGATCTTAGACTAAGATGTTTGCGGATAAAAGCAGATGTTTGCAGATTAAAACAGATGTTTGCTGATAAAAGCAGATGTTTGCGGATAGAATCAGATGTTTGCGGATTAAAACAGATGTTTGCGGATTAAAGGAGGCGTTCGCGAACAGAAACATTAAGATGTATTTTTCTAAATATTAAAAAAAGCTCGAAAGCATCTTTTTTTCTGACTACTCGTCATGACGATATAGTTAACGATAAAAGTGACGTGTCGTTTAGTGACGGATGACGAGTCTCATAATTTTTTCGTTATTCGTATCGTCATTGTTGGTAGGGCTGTTTTCATGTTTTCTTAATTTATAAATTGTAATTAATAATGGAAATTTTTTAAACAAGCAGAATTTTTTTTTCGAAAATCGTGTAAGTTTTTTTATTGTCGTTCCCGTTCCGGGGACAGTTTACACGGCTATCTGTTATTTCGTTCAGTTCTGAATCGTTAAAATCTTTCATTTCATTAAAAAATAATAGCCAGCATCAGAATTGTCTAATTTAAATAAACTAGAATTTTTCTGGCTGATTTCAGGTAAAAAAAATATCAAATTTAAATTTAATTACAAAAAACTAGAAAAATGCACAAAATCGATCCAAAAGTGGCATAAAATAAAAAAACAATAAATTGTATTCTTAGAGTATTTTTGAAATAAAAAAAATACATTAAAAAAGTGTGTCTTTTTCTTTATAAATAAACAAAATATAGCAAAAAGGGAATCAAAAAGTAGCCAAACTTAAATCAAAAATATCTTGAGAAAAGTAGCTAACCTAGAAAACCGGAATACACCACTAAATTCTACGACCGGCGTACACTGCAGTGCACTGGTCAATCGGCGGAAAAAATACATTTTAAATAAGTTTTTATTTTTGGTAATTCTATTACGTCAATTTGTTAAAAACACCTTAAACCATTAGGTTTTGGTAAATAAACAAATTAGATTACTTCTGTTTTAATTTTATGAACTCTCAAAGTGGAATGTTTTTAAAACCGTAAATTTGGCTAAAAATTACGCTTACATTTAATGCCTTATATTTTTTCGACTATAAAAAATTTGTAAATTAAATCCAACGTAAAAGTTATAACGTTTTAAAGACACATTGGTATATTTAAGAAAAATTTTTTTTACATAGATAAATGACCGCGATTTACTACGATTTACAGGATGTTCTCTATTCCAAATTGTTCAGTAAGCTTTCCTTTGAAAGCGCATCAAAAAATTAGGTGCATAAAAGTGCATAATTAAGTTTTGAATATTTTTTGTCGCGCAGCATAGATAAATCGCGGTAGCTCGTACTTAACTAGTTAAGTTTAATTCCTCACTAGATTCGTAAAGATATATAGTTTATTTAAAACAAATATTAATATTATTACATTACATTTTGTTTATAACATTAAATTTTGAATATTAAGTTCAATTTGTTTAATTATAATTTATAGTTATATCCAAAATTTAAAAATTTATTGTTATAAACAAAATGTAATGTAATAATTATTTGGTAATTAATAATCCTTTAAGAATTTGTATACTTATTATAACTGTTATCCAGGTACTAAAATACTATAAAGTACCAATTGGTGGTAAATATAGATAGGTATATTGTTATATTTTAAAACAGGTAAGTAATCATTTTTTATTTATATATACACATATATATATATATATATATATATATATTAGGGTGTCATTTTTGAGCAACTTTTTTTTTCAACTAAAAAACAGGCTGAAAACTTTTAGAAAGGTGAAAAAAGAAGCCTCTAAAAATTTGAGCTCTTTATAATAACATTAAGTAGTGCCTGTTCCTAACTTTCCATTTTCCATTTAAATAACATACAAAAAAAAATTCTTTTTTCTTATTTTTGTATCTTGACATTTAAGCATTGTAAAATCGAACAGAAAAATTATTTTGGTAGGAAATTGAACGCTCTACAAAAAAGTACTAATTTATTTTTTCATAGAGTAAGCCGTTCTGAAGGTATTCAAACTTGCAAATGTATGAAATTATGACTTATTTTATTAAACTTATACTTTTTTTATGTCTTAAAAATTATTTTAAGAAAAAAAAATCATTTTCGTATAGAAAGAAAATAACACTTACATCTCAATTTTTTTTCCATTTTATTTTATTTACTATCACAAAAAGTTATTTGTTTTCAATAAATTTGTTCAATAATTGTAATAGATTAAATAAAACAATGAATTTGTTATTGTATTGAATTTTTAATCTTTCTTTAGTTTTTATAATTTTAAAGTCGATAACTCTGATAAAAGATTATATCGGTTCAGTCGGTATATTTCGGATTACACGGTGACTAGAGGCACGCTAACGTGCCGCGATTCGAAATGTTAAAGGCAACTTTAAGTTTGAATACCTTCAAAACGGCTCACTCTATGAAAAAATATATTGAAACTTTTTTGTAGACCGTTCAATTTCCTACCAAAATAATTTTTCAGTTCGTTTTTACAATGCTCAAATGTCAAGCTACAAAAATAAGAAAAAAGAAAAAAAATTTCCATGTTATTTAAATGGAAAATGGAAAGTTAGGAACAGGCACCACTTAATGTTAATATTAAGAGCTCAAATTTTTAGAGCTTTCTTTTTTCACCTTCCTGAAAGTTTTAAGCCTGTTTTTTAGTTGAAAAAAAAAGTTTCTTAAAAATATATATATGTGTATATATAAATAAAAAATGATTACCTGTTTTAAAATATAACAATATACCTATCTATATTTACCACCAATTGGTACTTTATAGTATTTTAGTACCTGGATAACAGTTATAATAAGTAAACAAATTCTTAAAGGATTATTAATTACCTAATAACACTGGTTTACAGTCAAAATGTACCTTGAGTGCGACTATTTTTTTCTGATGTATTTTGGCCTGCTAAACTCGAAAATGACAATAAAAAATTTTTTTATGGCAAGATTTTCCAAATAAAAAATTGTCTTTGATTTTTCGATGCCAGCTTTACTATTTGGGATATATCTCGAGTTTGAAATGGCCAATTTGATTACAACAGATGTCAAATTAAACCTAATTAACATAATAACAAATGTAATTGTATAAATGCCCAATTAGTCAATAAGTTTAGGTGCAATGGGGCCAAATATCGAGAAAAAGTCAATTTTTTGGACAAATTTAGAATGAAGTATTTACTATTTTACCAAAAAGAAGCAAAAATCATTAAAATATGCCCATTTTTAAAATATCTACAAGTAGTAATTCTATGGATAAATGTCAAAGTTATTACAGTTTATGTACAGGTACGTGAAAGGTTTCATCAAGAAATAAAATCCATGGAGCGGCGCTATCAGGGCTTTTGGAATGAAAGAATGATGGGGGATTATATTTGGTTCCTTGTAAGGGAATCAGATAACGAAAACAGAAGGCAATCTAAAAACCTAAATTATTTTTAATTTACAATAGTATTGTATATTAAATTATATTATAATGATATATAGAGTGTTCCATTTAAAATGAAACATCCTGAATTTTTCGGAAACTAAAAGAATTTTGAAAACTCACGAGACACATAAAGTTTTATATCGAGGGAGACAACAAATTTTGCCATTAATGCTATTAATGCCAAAATTTGGTTTCCCACCCTTATCCTCTATGCCCAGGAGCTTTCCCCTTAATAATTTGTACATATCTAAAAAATGAACTGACCAATTTAAAAAAAATAAAATGCCGTTTAATAGGGATTTTCAAGACCTTTAAAATAATGTAGTACTCTGTACCCCTTCTCTATTTAAATTCCTAAGGGGGTAACTCCGGGGCGCAGAAGGTAAAGGTGGGAAACCAAATTTTGCCGTAAAAAGTTTTCCCCCTCGATATAAAACTTTACCTGTCTCTGCGTTTTTTAAAATACTTCTAGTTTCCGAGAATTTAGGGGGGTTAGTTTTAAAAGGAACACACTGTATTTTAATATTAAAATATAAAATAAAATTTATTTAACAGTAAAAAGGTTCTATTAGGCTAATAGAACCTTTTTTTTTGTAAAAAACTTAATTTCGAAAAAAAATTTACCTGTCCACTTTTTGCATTAACCCCTTTAATTATAATAATTATCAATAGATTTGTTTTAAAAATATCTTGTTTTCTTTATAACAGTTTGAACTCCACGTAGATAATTTAAAAATTGACATATTTTGTTGATTTGTATTCATCCTTGGCAAAGAAAATAATGTTACATTCTCATTTTTCTCCAAAAAAAAACGACTTTTTCTAATATTTGAGCCCATTGAACTTAAGCTTATTAACTGATTGGGTACTAATAAGGTGGTATTTGTTGGCGACTCAAATATGTTTAATTTTAAACTTTTTTCAACCAGATTGGCCATTTCTAACCCGAGATATGACCCAAATTGTAAAGCTGCTTTCTTAAAGAACCAAAATATTAAAGAAAAAATTTTATCTCAAAAACCTTGCCATAAAATTTTTTTTTTGTGATTTTTAAGTTTAACAGGTCACAATACATTAGAAAAAAATAGTGGCAGCGAAGGTACATTTTTTTAATTTTAATTTGTAAACCAGTGTAATTATTACATTACATTTTGTTTATAACAATAAATTTTTAAATTTTGGATATAACTTGGAAGATTTGTTAAGTTCATCAGGATTTTTTTTTTAATTTTACTACACACTATTGCGTGCAAATTGTTTAAAAAACTTTCTTAATGTATTACCTTTCGAATGATGTATAATATGTCCATAAAAACTATTATTTTTGGATAGAAAATGTCACCTTTGTAAGGCACATACAGTAGTTCACCCTAGGATTAACAGTTCCAGGTAGTAATGGGTCTTGATGTATTATTAAAGGTAATATTTAACTAATATGGAAGCAAACTAAAGAAAATTTTACCTGGAATAATAATTATTAGGTATTAACTATTCTTGAGGTATCAGGAATTGTGTATTTAAATTATTGCGAAATAAAGGTTTAATTCATATTAATTCAACATGCCAAACTTTTCAAATGCTGAATACGCTGATATTATGTTTGTATATGGATTTTGTAATGGAAACGTAGCTGAAGCTCGACGAGAATATCAAGTAAGGTTCCCACAAAAACGCGTTCCTAATGAAAGAGTATTCAGTACAACATATCGTCGTATAGCTGAAACCGGCACTGTTATACCAAGACCACGCATTGGAGCTCCTGAAGTTAATGTAAATGTTGATGAAGACATTCTAGAAAGATTTGAAGAAGATCCAACTACCAGCACAAGAAAAGTAGCTTCTGAGTTGGGTTTAACACAAAGCAAGGTCGCTCGTGTAATGAAAAATCAGAAAAAGGGCACAAGCTTGCATTAGAAATGATGGCGGACACGTTGAGAATTTTCTGTAGACCTTTATTTAGTAATATTTTAATAAAAAAATGTTAACTTAACACTCAAGTATTTTACTTACTACTAATCGTGAATTGTTAGCGTAAACTAAAACCGGTGTGTGTTTTAAAAAGGTGACATTTTCTACCTAAAAATAATAGTTTTTATTGGCATATTATACATCATTCGAAAGGTAATACATTAAGAAAGTTTTTTAAATAATTTGCACGCAATAGTAAAATTTAAAAAAATCCTGATGAACTGAACAAATCTTCCAAATTCGCGAATAAAATTTTATTTTATACTGTTGTTCTGAAGCTCCATGTGGCTTTTTTGGAAAAACTATTACTATGTGGCATGTACCAATGTATGGGCTAACTACTAAAAAAATAATCGTTTAATTAACTTTAATTCTTATCAAGAAATTTAAAAAAATTTAATCCTGGACACGATTTTTTACCAAAATCACAAAAAATCAAATAACTCAAAAACTAATAACTTTTGGTTAAAAAAATTACTACAGAAGTGTTTATGATAATAACGTTATTAGAAGTTAACAGTTTATGACCCGCATAATGACTTTTAGATATTTTCCTATTCCATAAGTAAAATGTTAACAACCGTCACTGGTTTAATTTTCGTAATCACGCGTTATTAAAAGTAGTTCAAATGTAGAACTGTTAATTCAAATAAATACCATTTGGACACTGTTTAAACTTCAAACTTATGTCAGTTGTATTTCTGAGGCGAACGTAATTGCGTGTGTCGAGTGCCATACAGGACTTAAAAAGGTAAACTGGTTAGTTTTGACATTGAGGGTTCTTCATCTTCTATTTTTATAGCATGATGACGTTAGAAAAGAAAGTAAGACATAGAGGAACAAAAGTCAGTGCGGATCAAATGTCGCAACTGGTTGATTTGTTATCATTACCGCAAAATAAAACCGTCCTCACCATGAAGCCCAATCCTCTTAAGGTGGGAGAGTTGCTTAAATTATGGGAATCCATAGGAAAGTCTTTAAATTTATTATCGGGGCCAAAAAAGTGTGCCGAAGACTGGCGAAGGTACTTTGTAGAGTGGAAGTCTCGAACGCGTAAAAAGGCAAGGGATTTCAAAGTAGAGGCGCAGGCCACGGGTGGTCGACCCAATTCTGCAAAGCCTTTAACTGAACTGGACGAAAAATTAATGGGTTTACGGACATGCCAGAGGAACAAGAAATTCAAGAAAAACCGGAAGAAAACGAAAATTCAAATTTTTCTAGGGTGCTTCAAATTAATAAAAGTAGAAATCTATACATTTTTTATAAATCCAGTAGCAAGCGGTACCTAAAATTAACATTTTTTAGGTAATCATCAATTTTTTGCTACATACCTTCTCAACACTTCTTCAAAAATGTTTAAGAACTGGTAGGAAATGTATCGCCATTTCGTCATACAAATACAAATTTTACTAATAACTGTCACTAAATTAATAAACACTAACCATAACCTGGTGATAAATATAACAACTCTTTTTAGGTTAGAGTTGTTAAATATATAACCACTTACTCATTACAAAATGCCAATTTTGTTTTGGTGATTAAGTTAACCACTGACCTTCCTTATAACCACTTAGCTGGGTGATAAAACGCTAGTCACTTTCTTATAGAATCGGCCCGAATATGGGGTTCAAACGACTCAAAATAATCTGTAGAATCACCTCCTTAAATTAATGCACCTACTTCTGACTCACCCTGTATATATATAATAATAACAAACTTAATTTTGACAATTACATTTTAAGATTGATCAAAATGAGTACTTTCTGCATTTCTTTTGGGTTTTTAACAGACCTATTTTTAAATAGTGAAAAAGACGTCACCATTTTTTATGGAAATTTAAAAGATACGTTTTCAAATTTAGATGAAAATTAATTTAAACTTATTATGGACAAAATTAAAAACAACTTTTTATATAAATTTAAAACGAAATGGTTGACATCTCACCGGTCTTTACAAAACTTTCGGGAATCTGTTGATTTTAACCTGTTAACTAAAGTAGCCAAGTCTCCCGAAAATATTATGAAAAAAATATATATGCCCGCTGATCAGGCGTTGACATTAATAACAATGGCCCAATTATCTAAATGTCAAATTGAACCATTTAGAAATGTCGTAAAGGATTTTTGGCATGACATTTTATCACCCTATTATAAAGTTCTTGAAGTCAAAAATGAATGCTATCCAGATAAATTTGATGTCACCGAAACAAGTGCGCAGGTAAATTTGCAAAGTCTTTTAGACCATACTTCAAAACATTTATTGGAAGCAATTCAAATTAAAGAACATGAAAATGAATTACTTTTGATTAGTAAATGGGGATGTGATGGTGCTTCCGGCCAATCTGAATATAATAAAAAATATTTGCTGCAAGAAAATCAAGAAACTTTAGATGTTAGTATCTACATGGTATCCATGGTGCCCTTGATACTGATTTGGCCTCATCTCCGAGATGGTGTCGCCCTATATATTTTGAATTTACAAAGTTTTGGACACATAAATATAACAAAATAACTGAAGAAATTGTTCAGTTTAAAAATACAAAAGGCTCAAAGTGTGCCACTTAAAAATTGAAGGTCCCATTTTTCATCGGGTTTCAATCGGTTCAGGGGTAAAAACTAAGGCTGTCAATTCCTGAAGTAATAAACGGTTAACCGGTTCGACAAGTTTTGACCGGTTTCGGTTTTAACCAGATTTTTAAATTATTATAACCGGGTCGGATATCTGGTTAACCGGTCCTATTAACCGGTCGGACCGGTTAGACCGGATCGGCGGTTTAACCGTAACTGGATTAACTGTAGCCGTCACCGGTTTAATCGTAGCAAATTCCTTTTTTTTAATAAAAAGGGATCACTTCAATAACCCTTGCACCTTTCTTTACCCCTGACAACCAGGCAGTTTTTAAAATAGATACAAATAAAAATGAAATTAGAATAATAAAAATACCACCAATTTTACTAAAAACTAAAAAACAAAAACATAAACATTTTTCAAGTTTCAAAATAAATTATAGTTTAGTGATAAAAATAATAACAAAACTCCCTATTTTTTAATTATTGAGTTTTGATGTAAAAAAATCAATTTATCAGCTTTTTCCGGGAGCAGTTTCTTTTCGCCGAAACTATGTTGCCTGCACTGGAAAACATGAAAAAACTATAGATTTCCTTATTTCTTTTTAAATGTTTATATTTGTTTGTATTTTTTAAATAAAAATACTTTTGTTTTACTAACATTTAAATGTTTAAGTTTTAAAAGCATTAATGTTTATCAATATTGATTTTTTCACTTCAATATGACATTCAATTTGCGCATTCCTAGTAAGAGCTCAAACTATGACTCGTTTGTTTATGTTCACGGTCGCGCTTAAACCGGTTTTAGTTACGGTTAAACCAGTAACTGTTAAACCGCGCGCGCTCAGTCATTGTGCTCGACCAGAGCTAGAGTTCAGAGCGCGGTCACAAAAACATTTATAAATTTTGACATATTACAAAATAATAATTTTTTTTACCAAAATTTTCGTAATGAACTGTAAAATCAGATAAAATGTAAATAAAATTTCTCGCAGGCTGAGAAGTTTTATTAATTTTTAATTGTTTTATTTTTTTTTAAAAAAGGTTTGCCCCTAACAACATATTTTTTATCGTAAAGTAGGTATATTTTTTAACCCTCCGGCGGGCGCGCCAGCGGCAAAAAGCAGCAAATTTACATTTTACTCTTAAAACTCAAATATGGTCAGCTCTGTATTATTGTGCGTCTATGTATTCCTTGTTTATGTTATTGGCTTCGCCTACTAACAGTCTTGGTGCAAAAGGCATTTCCGGTCAGTTGTTACTGCCGAATTTGCGATGTGTTTGCCGCAGCGCGCCCAGTCAAGTTATTTTTATTTATTAATAAACTTTTTATAATTATCAATTTTATGAAAAATTCAGTAATGAATTAAACTTAATGTGCATTTTACATGCATGTGTATGTGCATTAATGTGTATGCTAACACACAGTTACGTAAAGAATTAACACCCGATGAGTTAAAAAATATATTTGTTTAAATTGTTTTATAAATTTAATTAGGCATGTTATGTCTTACTTTAACGAAAATTTTGATATAACATAATTTTTGAAAAAAACATCCACAAAAAATGTAATTATTAATAAGTATTGTAAAAATCGATGTTTTACAAAAATATTTTAGGAAAGTTGTTTTTACCCCTAAACCGATTAAAAACTGTATTAATCGATGAAAAATGAGACCATCAATTTTTAAGTGACACACTTGAGAAATTTTGAGCCAAAAGTAACAATATCTGGAAAAAGTTACGCTGTTAAACACAAGATGCAGTTCACTGTGATAGATGGTAAGACAGCGCAAATAATCACAAAAACTCCTTCGGCTTTACTTAACTCAGTAAAAAAGAAAATAAGAAATATTTATTTGTTATAAAAAAGTTAATGAATTATTTTCGCAAAACGGTGATTTTGGCGATCTAAAAACGCATTATAAAATTAAAAGGGATTTTTTTTTTATTAAAATAAACTTAATTATACATAATAAGTCTTACTTAGTCAGTAAAAAAAAATATGTATTTGTGGGTGATTATACAGAAAATCATTTTTAATATAGTAATTTGAAAATAGTTTTTTTGTTCTAATTTTATTTTTTAAGTATGTAAAAACGACCTTTTGTTCGAAATAAACCCTGCAAAGTGAAAGATCAAACAGTTTAATTGTTTTTCGAGCAGATTTGCGATGATTTGTAAAAACATTATCAAAAAAATGAAATAGTTACTTGAAAACAAAAATATAAACCTGCTTTATTTTGTAATCCATTTTTTGAAAATGGTTTATGAAATAAAGCAGGTTTATGTTTTTGTTTTTTAAGTAACTATTTTATTTTTATGTTATTGTATTGTATGTTCTATTATAGGAACTTTAATTTTATTCAAATACGCCAATTAAGTTTTTAAATTTATAAAACATTTTGGAGGCTTGCTAAATTATTTCGGGATGTGGTAATATTGTTATTTTGTCCTGGTAATTAACGTACAAAACATCCTTTTCATCTGATATTTCTACCCCAAAATGAGTAGCTAACATTAATATCTGAATGACGAGCCTGAAATTTTTTGTGGAAATTTTGCAAAGTATCACTGAGATATCTTTTTTTCCTTTATTAGTCTACTTTTTTGAACAATAGCCTTTTTTTCCAGAATACTATTCAAATCGGATTCCAAAAATTTTTGAATTGCATTTTTTTTTGACATTCCATTTTTTTGCAAAGATTGTTCTTTTTGTAAGACGATACTTTGTAACAATGTTTCTTCTTAATACACTTTTAAACTTGGGCGTAGGAAGAATCGGATGGCGTGTTTTGCAACACGCCATTGTTTTCTTTTTATTCGTTGCTCTCGTTTGGTCATTTCAGTGACGGGCAGCACTATTTTCTTTTCTTTTTTCTGTAAATATTCATGTTTCTCTTTCATTTTTAGCTTTTTCCGTCCTTCAGGGTCAACTTTTCATATCTTGTTTTCTTAGCTTCTCTTTCACGCTTTATTTTTTCTTCTCGTGATAATGGCATTTTTATCTACAAAAATAGAAAAAGCTTTAAACCAGGCATTCCTCTGAGCCAGTCATCAGTCCTTTGGATCTTAATAGCCCAGAGGAATGGTGCCAAAGGAATGATGATTTCTTAGTTTATTTCACGTGGGGAAGAAAATACAACAAACCCTAATCTACAAATTCGTTTACAGAAAAGTAAACCCATAATCTCGTATTCAAATCAAATAATGGTTACAACAAAAATATAAATAAACATAATACCCTTACCAGAGAAATGATCTGTTTGTGTGTGACATTAACAATTTTAAAACAAAGCTTGCTAACGCAGTGCAAGAACTAGGATAGGAAAAGAATATCTGGTTGCATGCACGGACCTGTCGCCATCAAGGATCATATATTTAGGTATCTTTCGCAAACCAGAGGAATGACCGCTAAAGGTGGTAACAGGTTTTATATATTTTTTAACAAGGTGGTTAAAAGTAATATATATAATATATATTTTTAGCTTAGTTTTACTGATATTTCAGGATTCTGAAATCAAAAATAAAAAGTTACAAAAAGAATATGAATAGTTTTTTTATTCTACCTTTATGTTAGACGTCTTCAGTTATAACATGCCAGAGGAATGATATTTTAACAAGATTTTTTTCTAGAACTTTAATATTATTAAGTATATTTTCATAAATTCTTTAAGAAGCCAATATAGTTAATCTATATCTTTCTTAAAAAAAAATACAATTGTAGAAAATAATTAGTTTAGTTTAGTTAGCAAAACGGTGTTTTTTGACCATAGTGCGGCGTTTTAGTGGGCCTTTTCCAAAGTTGAAAATCTACCTTCAGTGTTATAATCACGCAATTACGCCTATAACAAAAAACTTATTTTTTAGTTTTAGTAAATGTTGGCTTGTAGGCCTTTTTATTAACATTTTTTGTAGCGATGTTTAGTGGTAAAAAATCGCAATTTATTTAAGGAAAAACTAATACTTTTTATTTTTAAATTGTCTTTATAAATTTGTTTTTAATCTTTCTGCATAAATAAATAGTATTAATTAATAAATAAAAATTATTGTACATGCATCTTATTTTTAGGGATCAGAAGGCCAGGGAAGCCAGGGTTGTCCATTCTGCAGAGCAGAAATTAAAGGTACTGAACAAATTGTGGTAGATCCGTTTGATCCAAAGAAAACACAAAACCGAAATGCAATTAACAAGGGCTCCTCCGCTAGTTCACCAAATGCACAAAACCTTGACGATGAAGACTTGGAGTTAGAGGTAGCCATAAATGATTCATAGCGAATGCTGCCAATGCCTTACATCACCACTGTCACCCTCCAATTAGTCTGTGCTTTCCACTCCTGTCACACATGCATTGCAGGCTTTTTTTTAAACATTATCAAAACCTTTGATCTCTAATTTATTTTTACAACTTACAGCTGCTTTTTATTTATAACATACATAACCAAAAGTTTACTAGTTCTGTTTTACACAAAACAATTATTATATTTATGTGTGGCTATAAAAAATAATAAAATTGTAACTCACAACAACTATATTTTTACAATTTTACTTATTTGTTTTGCTATGTTGCTTAAAATTAAATTCATACTAGAACAAAGGGGCAGGAAAGGCAATTTTTAAATGACCAAACATTATTTAACTTAATTGTGTCAAAATTAAGTGTTTATGAACAGTATGTACTTATACTTATATATTATAATATTACTTTATTTATAATACTGAAGAGAATATAAATATGCTTTAATATCTTGTGCTATTGGGAGTTTCCTTTAAGCATAAAAGATAGTAATTAAAATAATAAATAATTTAAATTAAGCCTTATTTTTTAATTTTAACATAAAAAAATCAGAAAATATTTTTTTTGTGTACCTACATAAAGTATTGATAGTTTAAAACTTTAAAAGTAGGTATTAAACAATCCACAATTTTCATCAACTACCTTTTTTATTATTTTTTTTTACATAAAGTATTGATAGTTTAAAACTTGAACAAACTACAATTTTCATTAACTATTTTTACTTGCGTCACCCTTTTTGATAAAAAATAAAGACAATTTTAGATTTTCGATTCACTGTGTACCTAATTTTAAATGAAAAAATCCTTTGATAAAATTGTTTTCAACATCCAGAATTTATTACTGTGACGTCATATTATAATGATCGCGCAGACTTTTGCGTCCTCGCGTATTTTTACGAGCAGTAATATACAGTTTCCCCATAATGGCGCACTTACGACAGAACAAGCGAAGTGGGGTTATTTTAAGTATAAGGGTGTCCGAAAAATGGCGGATCAACGGTAAAATATTTTTTTTTTGACAAATAGTTTTTTAGTTATAAAGTTTTAAAAATTAAGTTTTTATTTTCTTTATTTAATTTTTGTAGAACTTTGTATTTACAACATTTTTCTACTAGTAAATTAAAAAAAAAATAATAATAAAATTATTCTTTGAAGGGCCGCATTTAAAAATGTTCTCTTTTGATTTGTTTATAAGAATTTAAATGAAATACACAAATTGTCACGAAGGGGGTATAAAAAAGCTTTCACAGGTGCAACAAAATCGAATCACCTTTCCAGGCCATAGTACAAAAACACAAAAGTCTGTTAGTTGTGAAACACATGTTATGCTTTCATATTTAAAAAAAAGATAAATCAATCAACCATAGTAGTAAAACAAATTATAGAAAACAAAAATATACAATGAATTCAATTTTAAAGCAATCACAGGTTCAACATAAAATTCCTATTTTTTCCTATTTTTTTATTAACCCAAAAAAATTACAAGGAATTTATAACTTTTTTTCTAAAACTTCCTGGACTGACATCATCTAAAATTGTTTATTAACACGACGTTTCAATTGCTAGTAGCAAATTGCAATTGTTTTGCATAAAATGCTTCTTAAAGTTCCTGAAGACTTGAAAACTGTGTCAACTTTGAACTTTTTTGCTTTTCTTCTTATCTCTTCTAATAGACCCTTTTACATATGGAATTTTTAATAAATTGTTGTCCTTTTTTTCTTTTTCTATAGCTTCTTGTTACATACATTCTTAGGTCTATCAAAAAGTGAGATTATATCTCCTTTTTTATTGACCCGTATGATTCGATTCACTGTTCAAGTATTGATCGGTATGCGTTGGTTTTCTGTACACAAAGGTGGCGTAATTATCGTTCTTTCTTGTAATGACAGTATACCAAAAAGGTATACTTCTATTTTTCTCTTTCTCCATGGTTAATTTTATCGCTCGGTTTACTAAGTTTATATGGGTAAAGAAAATTGTTGAGTTCCGTTTCGCCTTTGTTCCAAATTATAAAGGTATCGTCCACGTATCTTAGCCAAGTTTTTGTTTTTTTGCGGGCAGTTTCTGGAGCGTTTTTTTCAAACCATTCCATAAAGATATTGGCTACAATTAGTGATAACAATAAAAACATTGGCTAACCATCTTTTTGAGCAATTGTGGTTCTACTTGGAAATAGGAATTGTTGAGACATATCTCTAGTAACTCAATAAGACCTTTAACTGGTATCGTGGTCCTATCCCCTAGGTTATTGTCAGTTTCTAATAAATCCTCTATTAGTTATAAACATTTTGCGACTGGTACGTTTGTACATAGGATGGGTTTAGGATTTTCAGTAAGAATGTCGAGTTTGTCCGTTGGAGCGGATCTGGAGCCAGTGATTGGTGAGGTATTCCTTCTTTATGAACTTTAGGAAGCCCGTATAAGTGTGCTGGTTTGCTAAAATTTATAACAGGTTTATTAAATACGTACAACTTTAAAATGTATACAGTATAAGCAGAGCTGGGCACGAGTACTGAAAAAAGTATTCGTAAAATTTTAAGTACGAGTACTTAAAATATTTACTCGTAAGTACTTTACTCGTACATTTGTTAAGAGAGGTTACGGTTACGAGTAGTAATCGTGAAAACAAGAGTAAAGAGTACGAGTACTTTTGAAAAAAAATGTTAGTTTATATAATTGAGTATTCTTTATACATTATACATACCGTAAACGCGGGTGACATTAGCCCTTTTATGAAAAAAATTTCGCGGTCGATAAAATTAACATTTATAATTTGTTGGTCTAAACCTGTCAATTGAGCGGTTCTATTGGGTTTATATTACAGGAAAATCAGTGTTTTAAAAAAGTAAATGGGATTTATTACACTTTAAAGTTGTATATATTGCATTAGTGCAAAACTCTTAAAAATACACGCGTTTCAATTTCTATATTATGCGCAATTCTTTGGAATAATGATCCTTGGTTAACTACAGGTCGATTTTTTATTGTTTTTATCGGTAATCCCTTGCAATTGCTATATGTCGCTGCTAACATATGTAATAATAATAAAATAAAATATTGAGTTAATTTTATACGGAAAATACACTGTGAGACAAAGTAACCCGCAACCAGGGGGTAACTTTGCACACCCAGTTTTTAATTTTTATTTTTGAAACTCGGCCCTATGTAAGATTATAACATAGTTATTATGAAAGAGCAACTCAAGACTCAAATTTTGGTATATGTAATAATAATAAAAAAAATATTGAGTTAATTTTATACGGAAAATACACTGTGAGACAAAGTAACCTGCAACCAGGGGGTAACTTTGCACACCCAGTTTTTAATTTTTATTTTTGAAACTCGGCTCTATGTAAGATTATAACATAGTTATTATGAAAGAGCAACTCAAGACTCAAATTTTGGTATACAATATTTAATGTTTATGAATGTTAAAACTACAAAAATGTTAAGATTAAGTTTGAAAGTGAGCTAAAGCCACCCGTGTTTACGGTACTTTGGTCCTGAGCTATAAAAATACAAAGTTATAAAATTATGTATTTTATTTTAAGTGTCCCAAAAAATGTGGGTATGTAGGTACTAAAAAATGCTTTTTTTCCACCTATAAAAAAATTGGAAAATTGATCAGTACCTATACAGGAAAAAACAAAAAGTTTATTTTTTTATCAATGGATCACCTTATAAAATTTATTTTTCAATTCCTTGTAAAATTCTGAGCATAAATCATATAACAAACCATATACCTAATATTTCAACCGTTTCTGAAATATTCGCATTGGAAACGTTATCGATATATCATCAAATATTTTTTTACAAATCAAGAAGCCTTAGAATAACAAAATGTTTATTGAAAATAAATAATTATAGTGATATTATGTCAATATGTCTTGTTAAGTAAGTAAAAATGGCGTACTCAGACCGAGAAAGACAAACTATTTTAACTTATTATCTTAAAAATAATTTAAATATTTCAGAAACGGTTGAATTTAGGTATATGGTATGTTATATAAATTATGCTTAGAATTTTACAAGGAATCGAAAAATAAATTCATATTGATCCATTGAGAAAAAAATAAACTTTTTGTTTTTCCCTGTATACTGATCAATTTTCCAATTTTTTTTATAAGTAGAAAAAAAGTATTTTTTAGTATCTACATTACACTTTTAAATTTTTTGGGACACTTAGAATAAAAAAATTATAGGGGGGCTACATTATAGGGGATCACCCGGTACATAAAATAATAAATACAAATAGCAATTCTAGTTATATAGTTTATAATTTTACCCACATACTTGTTATTATAGTATATATTATATAATTTAAAACAGACTTCCAAACAAAATGTTTTGATGCTTACGATAATAAACGGAAATACTCGTATACATTATTCGTGAATTACACGAGTATTTTTTACGAGTACATTGAATTTAGTTTGTAAGTACGAGTAATAAGTATTTCAAATGAAAAATTCTTATGAGTAAAAAAGTACTCAGTAATTGGCCAGCTCTGAGTATAAGACACATTCCCAGCAAACACATAAGTCTGGTAATGTAATGGCCCATTACAGCGTTTAATGGTTAAATGATGGCATTTTTAACCCAAGCTGTTCTTGTACTGGGCCTCTACAGGAATTTTTCGTTAATAAATGTCAATTTAGACCAAAGGCTGTCGTGGTAAGGTCTTGCAATGGCCCTTTTCAGGCAATGATATGTATAATTTAACATTAAAGGCCCACAAATGGCAATTATAAGTATCAAGTTAATGGAACTGTAACACACCATTACAGTGCCAAATGTTTTCCTTTGCTTTACACCATATTTACTAATGAATTGCCTCATGTTAGTGGTATTATGCATATGCATATAGAAAAATAATATAGGTTTTGAGATATATTAATTATCTAATAGGTGTATTTTATAATTAATTATTAATGAACTAAACAACTAGGTACTACCTTTTTCAAGTAAGTATTTTTACTGTACAATTTTTACATTAATGTCGTACTATTTAATAACCTAGGTTAATATATTCTTTTACTAATGATACTTTTAAGTAAAAATTAATTAATTTTTAGAAACGGTTAGGCTAAAATTTGAATTAGCCAATACAAAAGATATTGAAAATACTATAAAAGCATGGTTAAGGGGAGCAATCGACAGGGATGGTGGTCGTAAAAATCGAGAGGAAAAAAATCAATGAAATTATTAATTTTTCTTATTTTAATTTTTTTTTATTTACTGAAAGAAATTTGATTTTATTTTATAATATTTGTTAAGTTTTTTTTCAATTAAATATGTTATGTTATAATTATGTTTGAATTACATGTATTTTATAACACATTAAACACTTTGTATTTTTTAATTTTTTGAAAGTTTTAGGGACATTCCATGATAACGAAATTTTTGTCCCGACTGTTATCTATATAGTAAACACCTATCTATTATGGTGGATTAAATTTGGTAGGTATATATTTATAAGGTCGGATATTACACGATAATCGGGAATTTTTATCCCTACCGTCAAAAATCGGTCGGGATAAAATATTTCAATTATCATGAAATATGCGTACCTAGTAAATATATAGGTGGTACCACATTTAATCCGACATAATAGGTACTTTACTTATCCATTAAAGAATATTTAACTAACCACTATAGAATCTTTAACACCCCATATAAGAACCTTTAGCTTGCCATATCGGAACCTTTAGCGGTTCTTGTAAGTGTCTTTACATGCCCATAAAAGGTGAACGCGACATAATATGTAGAGGTCCATTAAAGTCAGCCTTTATAGGGCCTTTAGTTTATTAAAGGCACGCGTTTAAAGGGCCATTACAGAACCTTTACGGTTGTGTTTGCTGGGTTCTTTGACTAAATATAATTGACTTTACATGAGTACGATGCAAATCTGGGTTGTTTTAGTTAAGTTTTACATAGTGTGGTAGTTCATTAAACTATATCACAGCACAATGGGAAATTCTGTTCGTTTCTATGTTCCTGTCACTTGGAAGAACATGGTAATGTTGGTTGGTCTGCAAAATGAATTGATTCTTTTACAAACTTTCGGTCGATTCATTCGATTCGTTTAAATGATTTGTGTTAACGAATCGGACTTAAACTTAACACGAGCAACACCTAGGCGACCCAGATCGCCGCATGGAATTTGGGAATATGTAATGAATAAGGCGAACGAGGATGATAATTTTATTTCAAACATCCTTTTTACGGATGAGTCCACTTTTTCATAACATAGTCGTCACAATTCCCAAAATATGCGCTGGTGGGCAAGAGGGGGAAAACCCTTCAAGCTTATGCTGCACGAACACAGGATGAAGTACCATTACTGTTACTACTACTGTTGCTAGTATTTAAATTAGTACCACAAAGCGCACTATGTTTATCAAGAATTTCCCAGTAAGCCTGGTCAATCTTTTTAACTTCCTCCTTTTCTCTGGCCAATTCTTGCTTTAACACCGCTTCTGAAGCACCTTTATTTGCTATTAAATCGATTATATCCCCAGATAATTTTTCACAAACTTGATAACTAACTTCTAGAGTGCGAAAACTCGCTTTAAATATCTCAAGTTTTGTAACATCTTTCTCCGCTTCCGTAGCTAAATTATAAATTCGACGTATGCGTTCGTATTGTCCTGAACGTTTATAAACGCATTATAATCTGACATATTGGCCAAAATTATTTAAACAACTAATTTAAATTTTAAACAATTTCAAGGAATGAAAACTAAATTACCAATATAACCCACACGCAATTTAAACAAAACTAAACTAATTACCTAAACTTTTGGTTAATTGTAAAGAAATATGTTTTAAATCAAACTATTTTATTTTATCAAATGTGTATCAATTCAACAAATAAGTAATTACACGCCTCTGCGTATTAGTTTTTCTCTGCTACAAAAAATATGGATTTACTAAATAAGTAAACGAAAATTAACTCTTGTTAGAATTAAATCGAAATAATAATAGTTATTCTGAACTACTACCAAATAAATGTTTTAATTTAACGTCTACTCGAGTTAAAGATTTCAAATATTATGTTAAATTAATTAAACCAACAGCGCATTGACTTAAATAAATAATAATAAATCATTTATTTAATAATTAAACCGCTGATAAATACCTAAAATTTAATACGAATCGATGTTTAGGCGCAAGAGAGATAGCGAGTGTTTTTTAACGAAGTCGTTTTTTTATAAACAATAAAAATGCAAAAAATGGATTCTAGAAATGTGGAAAATGCCACCTAATAAAATAAACTATAGTAGTGTAGAAGGCGGGTTCCTGACGCAAACTGGATGGCATGTGTTACCATTCAGGATTTTCAGGATGTCTTCTGCTGTTGAAGACAATGCCCAGAAGGTCTTCAGATGGATTTTCAGGATTTTCAGTGCTGAAGAGGTCCTTTTCAGGATTTCTTCGGCTGCTGAAGGTCAATGACCAGAGGGTCCTTTTCCTGAAAGATAAGGACCTTCGAGGTCCTGGTTTATCTCTTAAATCTTAGGTTGGTAGTAAATAAAATTTGGTTGGTACTACTGTCTAACTAGATTTTATCTCTTAAATCTATGCCACGTGATTATGACGATGTGATGACGTAATATGAAAATTAAAAAATATTTTATATTCGCTGGGGATTGAACCGCGGACTTGTCGATTCATGGACGAATACGCTAGCCAAGAGACCACTTGACCAACTTATAATCTTTACCTTGAATGATCTACATACGCTAGCTTTGCCACGTCACACCACACAATATTTTACGCATTTATTAATAATTACAATTATTATTATTAATAATTACTAGTTGTTTGAGTAAAATAAATTAAAATAAATATAAAAATTATGTATTAATAGTTATTTTAAATTTATATTTTTGCCGAGAGTTGTAAGTAGGTATGTGTGTTAACACATACTATAAAGAGCACGTACGATGTTTGCTTGATAAAATTTTGGCGCGGAGCAAAACGTTTTCGCTGCTGCTGCTGCAATCTAAATCTCGCGTGCTCGCACCTACACTTGGCAAATACTTTTAGAGAAATATTTTTTAAATAAAAAACAAAATAAAATAATTAAATAATAAATTTATTTATAAATTATACATTTACAACATTATTTAATTAAAAATATATTAAAAATTAAAACAATTAATTAAAATACATGATATAAAATTACAATTTCCTTGACAAATACTTTTAGAGAAATATTTTTTAAATAAAAAACAAAATAAAATAATTAAATAATAAATTTATTTATAAATTATACATTTACAACATTATTTAATTAAAAAAATATATTAAAAATTAAAACAATTAATTAAAATACATGATATAAAATTACAATTTCGGCTGTTTTTCATACGTTCCACCCAGAACATGTTTGGTTCCATTAACTTCTTTTAGATGTTTTTGATAGGTGCAGGGTAAACACATTTCGTTTTCCAAATCGGTTTCTCCTCGACATTTAGGACATTTGTATTTGACAGGTGTAGGCATCTTAAACGATCAAGGAAAGCCAACTAAACACTAAATTTTGTTAGGCTACATTTTTCTTATCTATCCAACTGTTGTGTTTATCGCTAAAGCCCAACCATTTGACAAATACTTTATTTTTTTGTCTTTTTAATACTTTTTCAACCAGATAAACATCATGATGTTTGACTTTTTGTAATTGTTCTTTGTAGAAACCACCCAATACGTTTTCACCAGTTGTATCTTGAAGCAGATAGGTAGTTGGATTGGTGTACTTTACTTTTTTTATTACAAAAATTTCTGTTGACCAATTGGGCATGTACTGTTTATCGAAGACTCCTCTAACTTTTGAAATGCGTACATGATCACCGACATGAAATTTAGCATCCAAGTCACTCATTTTAATACGATTATAGGCTGTTTTTAAGACTTCATTTTCATTTTTCTCTGTTACATCTATCGGTTTTCTACCAATGGTTCTGTGTTTGGTATTATTGTATTTGGAAACAATTTGCGGTAGCAAGTTAAGCCATTTGTAGTGTCCTTGAATGCTAAACTCTTTCCACATTAAATTTTTCAATGTTCTATTTACTCGTTCAACAATTGAAGCCTTTTTCTCACTATACGTACTGTAATGATTAATTTTATATTTTTTAATGAGTTTCTTAAATTCTTCATTGTAAAACTCTTTTCCCAAATCGGTTTGGATGTTTCGTGGAACTTATTCTTTAAAAACATTTTCCATTGCCTTGCAAACTTCCACAGCACTTTTATTTTTTAACGGATATGCCCACACATATTTGGAAAAACAATTTATAACTACCAAAATGTATTTGTAACCATTGTTTATGTTTGAGTATGGTATCATTTCCACCAAGTCTGCTTGTATTAGATCGTCAAAGGATTTAATGATGACTCTGCGTCTTTTGAAATTAATTCTAGCTGGTTTATGAAGTTCTTCAACCACATCCCTTTTAACGTCTGTAATAAATTTGGTGTTCTTCTTCTGCTGCTTTTTCATATTTATGCGATAACTTTAATTTCCCTCAGTTCTTCAATAATTGACGTAATTTCCTTGTCGTGTGCTGTGTGTCCTGCCTGCTGGGATGCAACCAATTCACGCAATCTCTCGACCAGTTCGTTTGGATCGTCAAAGTAAACGTAATCGATTTTGTTGTTGTTTGCTTTCAAAAATATACCCTCCCCTGCGACAAGTGGAGCTAACACCTTTTTATATTTTTCCAACCTACTTCCAGCAACTTGCTGATTGGACTTATAATATCGTCGGTGTGCGTTTGTTTTTAACACAATCTGTCTATATACTTTTTCATCTTCTGCCGTAAATCCTTTGGGGTTCTTTTTAAAGAGTAATTCGTACAGTCCGGAAGTTCCTTTGTATTTTTTATTTTGAACCACAAAATCTGAACCATCTATTATTATTTCAGAATTACCGATATAAAATTTTTCTTCTTGCGGGATAAATCGTACTCCATATTTATGATCAAATTGATTTTGCGTATCTTCATACATTTACCTCACATATTTTCTTGGTAATGCTTCATCATATTGATCTAGATAATCAAGGAAAGCTTCTTTCTCAATTTCTTCTCTACGTGATTTAGTAAAAGCTCTTTCATCAACATAATTATCATCTTCATCTTCCTTGCTAATATCATCCAATATGGAACTTTTTATTGAGCTAATATCCCCTTCTTTTTCCTCTGGAAATGACGGCAACGTTAATGATAACTCCGCTCTTCTTTTACTAATTTTTGCAGGATTAACTGGAGTTGAGAATGCAAACGCTGTATGTTTTATGGTGTCAGGAGATTTAGGTTTTTCGTTTTTAACCTTATATTTTTCATGTGGCGGAGAAGGTGGTGGGGGAGGGGAGATTACTGGCACTTGCTGTTTATTTGTTGCAGTTGTTTGTAGTTCACTTTGAATATTTTTCAATTGTTTTGTGATGGGAAAAAACATTTGTTCCTGAACATTTTCCCCTTCTTTAAGTAGTTTAAATTTCTGTTTAATATTTTTTCGTTTTTCAATCAATCTTTTTTTAAGATTTTTTGCTTGCAAATCCATTGTCACACACATGCACACGTGTTAAGAGCAAGAACAACAAAACATTAATGAGTCAAAGTGAAGAGTTTATTCAAGGTTTATATGATGATCAAATCCCATTCTGTAACGTCCACCGTTCATCTTATCATCTTTAAAAATGGTCAGAAATCCATATGGAAGTTTCCAACAGTACGAGCAGATATTTTTAAAATTTTCAAACGACATATCAGTTCCCACGTGATCGTTATAAACATGTTTTAAATTCAATTCATCCTGTTTAAATAGCAACAACACGTTGGCATTATCTCGTATTAAATGTTTGGGAATTTTGGCGTATGTTTGACATAGATAAAACGAGTCAATTTGATTGTGTCGACCCATACTGAAATATTCACGAATAACCTCCTGGTTATCGCAAGCAACATCATCAAAAATAAATATCGAGTTGGGCTTGGCTTCGGACGGATGAGCGATACTTTCACTAGCACTAAATGCGTAATAATTAATTCCCTTTATTGGTCGCAACAATTCAGCCAGATAGATGTATTTAGGTTGATAGAGCGAGCGTGAATAAATGTACACGTTTTCGAATTTTAATCCATTCTCGTGTTCGATGAGAGAAATCATTACGTTGGTTTTTCCACAGTTTGATGGACCAACAACAAGACATCTAATAGTGGATGGAAATAGTTTTCCATGTTTTACACGCTTTTGCTCTCCAAATTCTTTATTATCAGTGTTTTCCACGTTTAAACAAGTTTTTTGCTTAACAATTTTCATTTTCTTTGTTATTTGCACAAACACCATTGCTGTGTCAACATCAACTGAAGTATAAATACAAGTGTACAGTGTATTTTATGATAGTTGGAGTGTAGCAAACACGTGTTGAACAAATATGAAATATTATATAGGATCTGGTTTATTAAATACTGCAATTAATAAACTACCCTTCGAGTTACATTTACCAGGTTACAATTATTGTGGTCCTGGGACAAAATTACAAGAACGATTAGCTCGTGGAGATAAAGGTGTTAATGGGTTGGATGAAAGTTGTCGAAAACATGACATTCAATACTCGTTAAACAAAGATTTAAAGTTGCGTCACGAAGCCGATAGAATATTAGCTGCAGAATCGATGGGACGATTCAGATCCAAAGACGCATCGATGGGTGAAAGACTTGCCTCTCTAGCTGTAGCAGGAGCTATGAAAACAAAATTAAAACTTGGTATGGGAATAAGTAAAAAAATGGACACAACGAAACTTGGAAAATGTGTGATTCAATTGACAAAAACGAAACGTTCGATTCAAAAGGTGTTGGTGGAAGTGGAAAAATGTATGGGTATGTTGTTATCAAAAAAGCAAACAATAAAAAACAGTAGTAGTAGCAGCAGCAGCAGCAGCAGCAAAAGCAGTATTCAAGGTATGAATAAACGAATGAAAAAAGCAAAAACACCAGTTATTGATTTAAATGAACTAGAAGACAAGGAAAATATTCCAGAAATGCATCGAAGTCGTAATCGACAAAGGAAACATGAAAAAACATCCAAGACAACAAAACAACCACAACAAAAAAGAAAAGCACCGGATTTGGATGAACTGGAAAACAAACTAAATATTCCAGAAATGCATCGTAGTCGACAAAAGAGACGTGAAAAGTCAACAACAAAACGATTACAACGAAAAAGAAAATCAGAAAATGATGATGTAACCATTGTTAATGAAATTAAAAAACATAAGATCAATCTAAGTGAACCGTTAATTGATCATGCAACAACCATCTCTAAAAAACGTAGGTTGGGGGAAGACGAGGAGGAGGAGGAGAAGGAGAAGGAAAATGTTTTAAATAAAAAACAACGCATCTACTAATCTAGTCTAGTGTTTGTCCTCGTTCTGTAAAGATGTCGTCGATAAAAAAAAGAAAGAGCAAATGTGGTCAAAAACGTAAAAATAAAAAAAAGTCTATTGGATTTCAAACAGCTGTTGGAAAAATTAAAAAACAAATTTTACAAAGCAAGGCAAAAAATTTGGGAGATGCCATTCATGTGGCATTGAATGCAGCAAAACAGATTAAACATCAAATGAAACCCAGTAGTGGTCGAGTTATTAAAATTCCAAAGGTTGGCGGTTTTCTACCTCTTATACCCATATTTGCTGGGCTATCAGCATTGGGAAGTTTAGCAGGTGGTGCAGCAGGAATAGCCAAGGCTATTGGTGATGCTCGGTCGGCCAAAAAACAACTTGATGAATCAAATCGTCACAATCAAAAAATGGAGGCAATAGCAATGGGAAAAGAACTCTACCTAAAACCGTACAACAAGACAGGATTGGGTATTTTTTTACGACCGTATCAAAGCAATCAGGCCTACCGCTAAAACAGCGGCAGCAGCGACAGCAGCTTCCCAAACTTCCAGACAGACCGCTAACAAATATTGATTTAATATATTTTGCTAAATTACACAAGATTCCAAACTTTCGTGGTGTTTTTATGCGTGATGGATTACCAATAAAAATACATCGTCAGAACGAACGAGGTGTGATAAATTTGGATTCAACAAATGGTCCTGGAACTCATTGGACTGCGTATAAAAAAACTGGTGCAAACGTTGTGTACTTTGATAGTTTTGGAAATTTTCAACCTCCCTTGGAAGTTGTGAAATATTTTAAATCCAATGGTCGTGTAAACGTTGTATATAATTATGGTAGATATCAAAATTTTAATGCTGTTAATTGTGGTCATTTGTGTTTAAAATTTTTAATAGAATAATTTAAAAAAAAGTTTTTTATTTAAGATTACCCTATCCAAAACCACCACACCACCCACCTAACCATTTTGCAAATTTATCATTTGTTAGTCAAGTTTAAACAGTGGTAGCTAGCACATGTGTGTGTGTGTGTGTGTATGTGTGTGTCATGAGTTACAATTTTACATTTTCGGGACGGGAATCCGTTTTACGATTAAAACTCTATCCACCAATAATACTAAACGAAGACGATCAATACGAATTGGGTTTGATTAATTTAGCCACCTACCATACAATCGCAAATGTCGATGAGACAAACAACCTATTTCATTTCGAAAAAAAAAGAATTTAAGATACCTGTAGGAACCTATGAAGTTGATGATCTAGCTGTTTACCTACATGAGCACGTTTCCAAGGAAATTCATAAATTTATTTTCCTTCGAAAACACCAACGCAGACAACACCACCACCACCACAATCTCATCATTATTTGACAATGAAAGTTAATCGAAATACTATGAGATGCGAGATAAAGTCAACTGGAACTATATACTTTAACAAGGACCGTTCGATAGGTAGTCTCTTGGGATTTGAGAAAAAAGAATTAAAAAAAGATATAAAACACGAGTCTAAAAATCCAATCAACATAACCAAAGTTAATACTATATGTGTAGAATGCAACTTGACTGTTAATTCATACAACAACGATAAACTTTCACATATCCTTCATATGTTCTATCCAACAGTAGCACCAGGTTATAAAATCGTTGAATCCCCCTCCAACGTAATTTATCTTCCAATCAACACTCGTTATTTAGATGAGATTATTCTTAAAATAACCGACCAAGACGGTAATTTGGTTAATTTCAATGGTGAGATGATCACGGTACGAGTGCACTTAAAAAAAGTAAAATGGTGATCAAATATAACAACAATACCCTTCAACCCTTATCAACTTCATTTAGAATAAATACCAAAACGAGAAAAGGAGTGGTCAGTGTGCAAAAGAAGCCGAGAGTGTTGTCATCGGTGAACAGGAAATTTTTAAAATCATTGGGCTTTAAGTTGTTGCGTTAAAATTGCTGGAAAAATAAAAAAAATTTGGTGTTGGTGTCAATTCAGAATATTCAGAATATTTGTGTCCAGTGCTCATCGAAGAATATTACTACTACTGTGCACTTGTCGAGGATATAATAAAAATGAACATTTTAAACGTAGGAGACAGAGCTGTCACTGATAATTCAATTATCAGTAAAGAGTATCATAGTTACTTGCCTTATGCAAATTCAAGTTTGAACAAATCCGATGAGGTGCGAATCCCGATACAAACTCAAAACATTTACACCTACCCTGCTGAGAGCTTCCTCGAATTAGAAGGGGTCGTAGTCGATGAACAAAATAAGGCTAGTGGTACAATTCAACTAACCAATATGGCTTTGATGTTCCTATTCGATGAGATAAGATACGAAATGGCTGGAGTGGTGGTAGATCGAGTTCGAAACCCTGGTATAACGTCTCTTATGAAGGGTTACGTCAGTTTTACCGAGCAAGATTGTGTACGTTATCAAAACGCAGGTTGGAATCATTTGGATCATGTGAAAATTGTACATAAAGCTGATGGATATTTCAATGCATGCATCCCGTTAAAAATCCTAATGGGAGTATTTGAGGACTTTCGCAAGGTTGTTGTAAATGTACGACAAGAGCTGACACTAATCAGAAGTTTTACCGATAACAATTCAGTACAGACAACAAAAGCAGGAGAAAAACCCCAAATACGTCTAAACAAAATTGTTTGGAAAGTTGAACATGTCAAAGTGGACGATGAGTCAAACTTACGGTTGTTATCGGTCATTGACAAGGGTAGAGACTTGACTCTTTAGTTTCGAGGATGGGAACTTCATGAATATCCACTTTTAAATCAAACAAAACAACACACATGGAACGTAAAGGCTGTAAATCAATTGGAAAAGCCTCGATACATTATATTTGGATTCCAAACAAATAGGAAAAATCTAACAGATAAGGATTGCAGCATGTTTGATCACTGTCACATAAAAAACTTCAAAGTCCATTTGAACTCCGAGGTTTATCCCTACGATAATTTTAACCTAAATATTAGCAAACAACAGTATGCCTTGCTGTACGAGATGTATGCACGATTTCAACAGTCCTATTATTACAAAGATGTGGGTGAGCCTTGTTTTACATTGGAGAAATTCATTGAAAGGGCTCCCTTAGTCGTCATTGATTGTTGTTACCAAGTGGATACCATAAAAAATGGAAGTGTCGACATTCGTTTGGAGTTTGAAACTGATACAGACACTCCTGCAACTACCAGTGCATACCTGTTGATTTTACACGATAAAAAAGTTAAATATAACCCACTTACCAGTACAGTAAAAATTTTATAATTGTAATATATATCCAAATAAAATAAAAACAAAAAAAATAAAGTAGTTTTATTTATAAATACATGTTAAAATTATATAATTGTAATATATATCCAAATAAAATAAAATATAAACAAAAAAAATAAAGTAGTTTTATTTACATAATAATAGAGTCACTCATATGGCATTCCACGAACGAATAGGGCCGTGAAAATTATTTGGTATACGTAAATCTGTTGGTAGTATGCGAAAAAACAATACGTAAATGTATGCCAATTGACGAGAAGTTAAACACAAAAAAGAATAATTTAAGTAGAAATATTCAAAAGCACGTTGCTTGTCTTCCCAAGTTTCCCACGACCACTGATTAATATTTGTAGCACTCCAATTAATTAAAAGATACTCGAACTCATGATTTATAAGATGATTATCCACTCTAGCTCTAAAATCATAAACAGCTTGTTCAGAATGGTCACTCCACCGTAATTCAATTAAATAATCCGATGTGGTGCTGTCTGTATCACTATCGTCAGTGTCACTTTCTTCTAAAGTAATGTCTTCACTTTTTATTAACTCATTTACTTTATAGCGACACATAATTTGGCATACTACTGGTTCTGAAACAAAGTCATTGGAAGTTAACAAAAAAAAACAAATTCCACAAATAATAAGCAAAGTACAAATAACAAGTTATGATATTAATAACAAAGTCTGTAGTTAATAACAAAGTCGTTAAAAGTCATATTTTATTATTTAAAAAATAATTCCACGAGTTCAAACAACAAGTGATGATTTATTGTTTAGTACAAAGTATTGCAAAGTTGTTGATTAATTATAATAACACAAATTATATCTAAAATATTCAATTATATAAAAAGTTGATTAATTATCGAGAATTATAGTAACATCGGAGTCTTCAGAATCAGGATCTGGTAAATTGTCTACTTTTAATTCTGAATGATAGATGTTCTTTAGGTGTGACGGCATGTTGGTTTTTGCAATTAAACGTTGTAGATCCTTCTTAACCATTGGCTTTGAAGGATCATGTGTAGCAACCTTTACTCGGGTTAGCTCATGGTAAAGAATTGATGATCTTCTTATGCAACTTGCCAAATTGTTGTCAATCGTATGGTTCTCATGGTTATTAACTTTAACCATTTTTGGAGTGATGTGTCTTATTGTTTTTGACGTTGCCTTAATATCTCGATAAAAAACCAACTCCCACTGGGCTTTTTGTTGTTGTTTAATCTAAAACAAATATAAAAAAAAACGTGAAAACACGATTAAAAATAAAAAATAAAATAATACCTTTACTTTTTGTTTGATGTTTATAGAGAGAGAGAGAGATTGAGAGAGAGAGATGGATGGATGGAAGGGAGTTTTAAACAACAACAACAACAACAACAACAGTAACGACTACTTAAGTGTTCCAAAGGGAAACGACAGAAGTGTAATCCTTTAGTTCGTGAAACACACAAGGATTGTTACTGTCATAACTTCTCTCTTTAACTGTTTTTCTCTCACAATTTACACAATGGTAATGCATAAAACCATGTTTGTGTACCCTGATTAATTCCATTTGATATACATTTCGTAAACAAATAACTAGTTTATCAGGGGGAGTTGTCATGTCCTCATGACACACTTCACACAAAACAAAGTTATAAGTTTGATTCTCGACCTTGAGAACCAACATATAAAATACATTACAATTTATGGATTCCTTGACAACATAATTATCTAAATGAGCAAACGGACGTTTGCAGCATAGCAAGTGCGAATGCTGCAAAATGATGTAATCTTTTAAGTCATTACAAGTTTCCGATATTCCATCATTAGTCCGTTGCAACTCTCTCTCTTCATCATAGTTTGTAATATATGACAATAAATGCCATATTTGTCCTATAAGTGTTGTTCTGATTAAAAAATTATTTTTAAATTTGCAGTATTGGTTGTCAGCATCCAAGTCGTTGGCAAATGTCTCATTTGGATTTTGCATTCTAAAATAAATATATATATTTATATATATAAATTTTATAAATTTGTATATAAGTAAAAATTACCTTTACCTTTTTACCATAAAATAAGTAAACAACAAAGACAATGGAAGTATGTGTGTGTGTGTGTGTTTTAATTGCTGTACCCCCAGGGAACGGTATCAGTCTTTTTAAAATCAACAACTCTTTTATCGTCAAACGGATTAAGAGTAAGTTTTTTTTGCTGGATTGTAAAAATATCATGGTGTGACGATACGATGCAATTTTGTTCAACGTTTAAAGTTTTAAAATGAAATAGTGCATTCAAATAATCTTCAAAAGTAATGATCTTCAATGCTGATCTTTGAATTCCTTTAGCCTTTTTAACTATACCAAAGTTGGAAATAAAGCAATCAATATCTCTCGAGGAGTATTCTTGATTTTTTAATTTAGCCACTTGCCGTTGCATTTCCTCCTTACCTTTCCTTATTTTTAGCGAGTACATTTTTGAACGTAAACCAATAAATTCAGTCATTAGACTTCCGTTATTCTCATCCTTCATCAACCCTAAAACCTTTTTATTTTTTAAAGGTATTTGATAGACATTATCACAGGGGTAATCAGACGTGTCAAATTTATGAATGTCCTCCCGTATACATGAATAAATATCATCAACAAAAAATTGATAAATTAAACTATCGGTATCGGTATAAAGTAATTTTGAAGTATCACAAAATTTTTTCTTAATATAATTGTAGTGAAAATCGTAAAGAAAAGTTTTTGAAATGTCCAAAATTGACATACCCACATAAATGGGTTTGTTAAACTCAATTTTGAGTTTTTTCATCTCTACAATAATCATATTTTTATCGAAAATTCTACAACTGTGAAAATTTGGTTGCGAAATATAGTAGTTAGCACCAAATTTTCCCGACCATTTGGATACCAATTTCACATCTCTATACTTCTTTACATTTTCAATAGTTTTTCCAAACACACTGTTATTCATTAATTTATATAAATTTTTTAAAAATTCATTATCAGCCGCTTTTCTTAATTCAGTATTTAAATCTATATATTTTTTAAGCCAAGTGGATTGTTTAAATTTTAAACATCTATGAATTTTATCTATTTTTATACCCAACTGTAGGGCTTGTTTTAAATTTAAATAGTGAATTACATAATTATTTTTTCCATACAAGGTTGTTAATAATTTTGGTTTATCCAAGTCCTGTGAAATTGGTGGAACCAAATGTTCAGGACAAAGAGGAAAATCTTTGTGAAGCTCAAAAAGCTCGCGGGGGTATACAAGGTCAACTTCAAAAATAAACCCATATTCGCTTGTTTCAGAAATTTTAAATATATTCATATCATCAACATCAACATCTAACCAATTAAAATTACCCACGGGGAGGGGAAAGCTCATTGCGGCCCCATAAAGGTTATTTACATCGTAATACATTAGATAAGATTGAGGTACATTAATATTATAATCGGATCCCATATATTTATTGTTTGCTTTGGCATATCGATTAGAACATTGTGAAACTCCACCCCTTATACCCTTTAAAATAAAATTAACCATATCCATGTCAACCAAAAGTTCCAAGCAAACATCAGTAACCAGAAGCATTGCATCAAACGCTAATGAAGGGGCGGTAATATAATGAAGAGCATCCAATTTATAGGTTTCAAAAGAAGACTTTCGAAAATTTTCAAATATATCTGCTAAAAGTAAAACATCAGTTTTCAAATACAATTCAGCATATTCTTGTAAATTTTTAATATTAAATTGATTCCAAACAGTGATAGCATGCTTATAATCATCACCTGAAATGTCTTCGTTTGAAATTTTACTGTAAAATTCTTTCTTCGACGGTAAACCATTGTCTTGCAATTTTTCCCAACTATTTAGGTATTCATAAGGAAACACCCCTTTTCTCGTAACCAGTTTAAACTGGTTATCGTTTGAATAAAACTTTTTGGTAATGGACTTTTGTGAATCCGTTAAATAAGATGCTAACTTACTAAGACTGCTGGCCATAAATCTAAACGAATCAACAAATCGCAAATTAACCTTGGTACCCTCAATATATTTCGTAAAAGAAATGTATCTTTCCATATTAAGTGGTAACAGATTAATTGCACCCTTTACCTTAGTACCAAGAGCTTTAATAATAAAATGAGAGTCGTATCCTGTCAAGTTGTGAAATATTACAGGAATTGCGTGAGATTTCTGATACACCCATTGTGGGCTGCACCTCTAAACAACCCTGTAAAATGGTCATGGTCTCGTACCCGCAAGTCATTCTTGCTGGTAAAACGTTTTCCACAACAAATGCAATTGGTTGCATTAAAAAATTTTTCTCTTTCCTCTGCGGCAGTGGTAAAAGGTACTATTGGAACTGGATTCGATAGCAAACAGTCTACACGTTTAGCAATCTTTTCTAGTTCAAAAATAAACCACTCTACACAATCTTTACCAGTGTACATGTTAAATTTAGATAGGCTATCATCATAAAAACACTTTAAATAGTAGGCAATGCTAAATGCCTCGTGTTTTTGAATTTTTTTACTTTTACACCCAATACCCACCCTATCATCTTTATAATCTATCAAAATACTTTCAATGTCTGCATAAACAACATAGGGAACCATCAATTGATGTTTAAAATTTTTAAATTGCAAAAATTTATCCTCAGGGAGAACAACTTTTGTATCAGTCGATAACAATTTGCAATCACTCCAATGTTTTTTTAATATAACTTCAGTTTTAAAATGGTTAAGGCATCGTTCACAATACCATTTTCCATTTTTAATATTACCTACTTGAGTGTTAAGTAGTCTAGATAAATTTTTTATATGTGCAAAATGGTAATAAACTGTTTCAATACTACTACTACTACCAGCAACGATAGAATCACTTGTTGTTGTTATTGTGTTTGTAATTAAAAGTAAATTTATTCTAGGTGAAAAATCAAATTTACTAAGGCATAATGGTAAAATTTCCTTTACTTCACCCCCACTCCCACCACCACAACTACCATCTTTATCGGCAACGGTAAAAACGTTAATGGACAATTTATTCATTAATTCAAATTTTGAAATGTCCTTTAACGCAATAGGAAACTGTATATTTTCAAATTTTAAAACGTCTCTACACTTTGGATAAGATGATAAACGTGTTGGGTTCCTACGAGCCGGGAACATTCCTGCGACTACTGAATATAGAAAACAGAACTCGTCATTATTTTGTATATTAATAACACTTTTTGATTTTGTTATAAACGGTGGTAAGGAAACGTACGTGGAAATGCCTGGAGCAATAGGATTAAATCGATTAATGTTAACTTTCAAGTGTAAAATTTTGTACAAGGCCCAACCAGAGTCCTTTTCCTGAAACTCTTCTAACATCAACAAAATCCTATTCACAACAAATTGTTGAAACCATTCGTGAAGATTAGTATTAACATCAATAGTTTGATTTTTAGTTGGAAAAAATTTTACAGAGGTTTCAACAGTTTGTGGTTTAATAAATAAACCTGCAAAAACAACATTTACCTTTAACATTGATTGCTTTAATTCTCTTTTCATTTTTAAACTAAAACTACGAAATGACTGTTGAAAAAATAGTTTGGGATCTTTGATTCGCAAATTGGTTATAACACCAGTGCGAATTCTACCATTGAAGCATGATTCAATATCTTGCCATATAATATTTCTTTTTCCTTTTACACCAACACCATTAAAAACAACAACACTCTCCCTCAATCTAGTTTTAAAATTTTGTAAATAATGTTTTAGTAAAGCTAAATTTGATTCAATTTTGGAAAAATTTTTTACACATTTATTTTTTGTTTTAATTGATTTTTTTAATATAAAAATAGTTTTTTTTAATTCTTTAATAAATATTTTACATTCTTCCTTTGTCTTAAGTCGTCTACTTACTTGCTCGCAATTCTTCACAGCTTCAGTTGAAATACAATCAATAGTTTGAAGACTCATCTTGAACACACTTACTTTTTTTGTGAACAGGAACAACAACTACAACACTTTCAGATTGGTATATATCCTTTTCTAACTGGTCCTTCCCAATTATCTTCTTGGACCAAATGAATAATACCCCTGGAACGTTCAAATGCACAAATTAAAACGTATATTTCAAGTTCTTCAGCGTAATAAATAAATTGTTCGATGTATCTGGCACGTTTCCAAGCGTCTCCGTTCCAGTAATCTTGTATAATATTTTGCCAATCTTCTAATATGTTGTTGTACTCACTTTCTAATAAATTATAATCAGCTGCTAAATTTGTTTCTATGGCTTCTATTTGTTCTTCTAAACTCACTTCCAAATTAACTTCTTCTTCGAGGTCTTCTATTAGGTATAGTAAATTGTCAATGAATGGTGGCATACTACTGGTTCTGAACATTCAAATTTGCATTTATACACAAATTTTCAAAGAGATAAAGGCTCGTCACAAAGGCAAACAAAATAAATCTTACAAAGTCATTGAAAGTTAAAAAAAAAACAAATTCCACGAATAATAAGCAAAGTACAAATAACAAGTTATGATATTAATAACAAAGTCTGTAAAAGTTATATTTCTTTTTTATTTTTAAAAAAATTCCACGATAATAAGCAAAGCTTAAACAACACGTGATGGTTTAGTATAAATAACAAGTTATGATATTAATTAATAACAAAGTCGTTGAAAGTCATATTTTATTATTTAAAATATAATTCCACGAGTTCAAACAACAAGTGATGATTAGTACAAAGTATTACAAAGTTGTTGATTAATACAAACACGTACATATTAAAAAACTTTAAATTTTTTTATTAATGAGTATATATATTAAATCCAAAACTTGAATAGTTTAATACTTACATTAGTATGGCGAATATACCTTCAACATTGGTTGTCTTCTCTGATGACAAAGATAATTTTTCAACTGTGGACTTGTACGTGGTGTGTAAACAACTATTCCAGTAAGTATATATATATTTTTAATTTTTTTATATTTTAATTTATTGGTTTTATTTTTATTTTAGACATAATACCAAGTCTAATCAGAAAAAGGGCGATAAGGTTTTTATAAACCTGTTGTACACTGCAAAAGCTCTTACTTTAAAAAAAAAGTTTGGGAATCTACCTGTAAAATATATGAGGGTTAAAATCGACAACGAAGAAGAGTTTAAAGTGTTGGAAAAGGTTGTGCGTCGTTATAGATTTAATTTGGTAGATGAGGATCCTGAACCAGACGAAAATAATCTACGGTTGGAGGCAGGACCTTCATCATCATTTCAGGGAGGGGCAAAAAGGCAACGATGGTCTCCCCCACCAATGGGCATAGAGGAGGAAATTGAAGATGAAGATTATGAGGCAATGATGTCATCTACAAAAAATATTTAAAATGAATATACTTTGGTAATATAATTTTTTTTTAATCTACACACTATATTAAATGTGCTGAATCAACAGTTTTTTTATGTATATAAAGTAAAATCACCACAACTCCCACCTCCAACGATAACAAACACATCAGACAATAAATACCTCATGTTGGAATGGAACTACTCTAGTTGCGTTCAAGAATTGAAACGAATTAAAACTAAAAACTAATAAAGAAAAGAAAAATGTTTGTTCTAGATGTTCAAGGTTTTGAATATCCCTCAGAAGGGTTTCCGTTTTGGCCCAAGGAAATTTCAATCCTTAACACCGAAACCAAGGAATTTGTACATAGGTTTGTACAACTTCCATTTAATGTAAATTCATTTAGCTCAAAATTACAAGCTCACATAATATACACCGTGCATAACATCCACGGTATTGAGTGGGATGATAATCAAAATGACAACAACAACAAACAGGAAACCAACGACACAACCCTTAAATACTGGAATAATGCAGCAGCAGCAGCAGACGACTTTAGTGATGATGAGAAAAAATGTGTTGAATTAGACAAAGTTTCCGATTTTCTTAAATTTTATATAAATTCATCACCCCTTGAAACAGTAATAGTTAAGGGTGGACAAAAGAAGAAATGGCTCAAAGAATCTATTTCAAATACGGTTATAAATCTGGAAGAGTCTCAGGTTAATTGTCCCAGTTTGGAAAAAATGAGGGATATTTTCAAATCATACCATTGTAACAAACATACTTATAATAACCTTAATTGTACTATGGAAAATGTTTATTTTCTTTATTTTTTTAATAAATATTGTAATTTGTAAAAATATGTACGTAAAATAAAACTCTTATATTACCTATTTTTGTTTTATTTTTTTAAATTTGTAAATGTAATTTTAATATTTTTTTAATTTTGTAAATGTATAATTTATAAATAAATTTAATAATTAATTATTGCCAGCACGCGAGATTTAGATTGCAGCAGCAGCAGCGAAAACGTTTTGCTCCGCGCCAAAATTTTATCAAGCAAACATCGTACGTGCTCTTTATAGTATGTGTTAACACACATACCTACTTACAACTCTCGGCAAAAATATAAATTTAAAATAACTATTAATACATAATTTTTATATTTATTTTAATTTATTTTACTCAAACAACTAGTAATTATTAATAATAATAATTGTAATTATTAATAAATGCGTAAAATATTGTGTGGTGTGACGTGGCAAAGCTAGCGTATGTAGATCATTCAAGGTAAAGATTATAAGTTGGTCAAGTGGTCTCTTGGCTAGCGTATTCGTCCATGAATCGACAAGTCCGCGGTTCAATCCCCAGCGAATATAAAATATTTTTTAATTTTCATATTACGTCATCACATCGTCATAATCACGTGGCATAGATTTAAGAGATAAAATCTAGTTAGACAGTAGTACCAACCAAATTTTATTTACTACCAACCTAAGATTTAAGAGATAAACCAGGACCTCGAAGGTCCTTATCTTTCAGGAAAAGGACCCTCTGGTCATTGACCTTCAGCAGCCGAAGAAATCCTGAAAAGGACCTCTTCAGCACTGAAAATCCTGAAAATCCATCTGAAGACCTTCTGGGCATTGTCTTCAACAGCAGAAGACATCCTGAAAATCCTGAATGGTAACACATGCCATCCAGTTTGAGTCAGGAACCCGCCTTCTACACTACTAACTATATTTGCGGAAAATGCCGCGTAATTACACTTATGCATGCGGGTAATGCCACAACTACATAATTGTGAAAATCAACTACAATAATAATCTAATAATCAATGTTAAAGTCAACATATTTAATTATGAAAATTCAAACGTGTATTATAAAACGCTGGACAAACTACGAGTTTGTCAAATCTGCGATACGAGTTGGCCTATTTGGCGAGCAAGGACCAAATGTAAAGGTTCTGTTGTTTCACCTTAGATGTAATTAATTTATTTTGAGAAGTGTACTGTATTTGTTTCGAGAGTATTAAAAGGCCTTACCTTATGGATCCACTCGGCGTGTTTCGTTGGCTAGCTAGCGTTGACGTTCGTTCCTGTAAGGACCTTTGAATCTCTATTGCACGGGTTCGACCTCACTTATATTCACAGATTTAAAAAGGTTCAGTTGGCACACGATAAGGTGTTTTACATAAGTTACGTTCGACTTTAACATTAATTATTTTTATGTGGACTATCGATCAATGTGTGTCTCGATCGATGTCTCTCTTGTCTCTCTTTTCACACGCGTCTGTCTATAACGCGCGTGCCTCACGACAACAATAATTAATTGGATATTATGCAAATTAAAGGTATGCAAAACCGCATACACAAAAATGTACTGGGCGGTCCGCAATAATTACAAATATAAATTAAATCCATTTCTAAACAGTTGCTATGGACAAAATTTAAATAAGGCAGCTGAGGTTAACATGGTTGATAATAGCTAGTAATAATAATTATTGATAACCTCAAATTTCACTCTTGTGTCAAAAGTCGCAGTTTATACTAGACGTTTCGTTCTCGCTAAGAGCGACAATATATCACTCTGCGCTCTTAATACACAAATAGCTATTTTTGACTCTTAAAACATTTTTTTTTTGGAAATTTTATCGCCTGGTATAACTTTATTGCGCCATTTTCGGGACACCCTTTTTACAGAGAACTAATTTCAGTTTAAAATTTATTAGACTTATTTATTTTGTAAGCATAAATTAAATCTATAGATATGTCGTCGTCTTGTAATTAATAGCAATGATAGTTATTTATATCATAAGGCTGAGAAATAACTTTTTTTGTGCTAATATCAAAGAGCGAAGGCTCGAATTCTTTAAACAAGTATTCTACGGGGGTTCTTAATTAAGGTGTTTTTAATTTTTTTCCATGTCGCTTCTTTATCCAATAAAATATATCTGACAAATTTTGACTTAATATTAATAAATAGGGCATTTAACGCCAAACGGGCAACAAAATTGCCAAAGTTGTCCAATTTTGTTTAAATTTAATAGTATATGGGCAAATTTTCGTTAAATGTACATTTGCTGTCCCCAGCTAATTTTATTTTTGTTTTTGACCTTTGTTGATAAGTTTTGTATTTATTATATTTAAATACCCCCTTCCTGTTGGGACCCATCGTATTTTTTTTGTAATTACTTTATGTTTCTATATATGGCAGAAAAACTAGGTGAAATGTCCTGTAACCTAACTGTCCCCAGAGGCGATTTTTTAATTTAAATTATTATATTCTTCTTCTTTGCAGGTTTCTTCTGAAAAAATAAATTATTTTTGAACAATGGAAAGTTCTTTTATTCGTATATAAAAATAAAATAGTTTTCTACAAAGTAGTTTAAACAGAAAAAAATATTAAAGTTGACATTCAAAAATCTTGTCTTTTTCCTAACGTCGTCTTCTATGCCGACTGCTTCGAAATAGAGACACAAGATAGAGATACTATCGTGTTATTTCTAGAGGGCATACATGTTTGATAGTTCGGCAACAAGTGAGCACGTGTAAAGTATGTGAATTTTTTTATAAATATTTTAAAGGTAAGATTTTTTTGCGTACACTTTTGGTGTCTTTTACATAACGCTACATAAAACTCTTGTTTTAGAAGTTAACTTTTTTATTTTCATTTTGTATTATAGCATAGTAGAAATTCCAAACAAATGCCGAAATATATTTACATTTAACAGTATTTCTGAAAAATAACGTTTGAAAAAGTCAAAAGCAATGTGTCATAAAACGTTCAGGAAGATGCGTTAGGAGGAGGACAATGTTTAATTTCTTCCTTGTGTTCCTTCCCTATTTCAGATTAACCCTATATGTTTTATTTCTTTGAAGTTTATTTTTGTTATTTATAAACTTATAGAATTTTTTTGCAGTATATTACACTGTTCTATCACAAAGGAAAAAAAATCGATCAAATTGACCTGCCTGGACAAAATATATATACAAAATGTACATTTAACGAAAATTCGCCCATATTACATATCGAGACTCGATAATCGAGTGGCGAAAGGCGGCGATTTCTGAAGAGTGTGAATCGTTATCATCCTTAAAGTTCTTCTTCTTCTTCTTCTTCAATCTAAACACATAAGCACTGTGTTCAGGGGTAATGGCCTTTAGCTTATTTACAAGCTATTTGGCCAGCTCATTATATTTTAAATTTATTTAATATGATCAAGGGTCTCAATCAAGAGAATCTGAGTTCAACTCATCCCTTGAGTCATTTATCTATTATCTATATTCTTACTGTTTATGGTTTATTTCAATATTATTCGTTTTCCGTCTTATAAATTTAAGTTTCTTGCATCGTCCATATTTTTCGTTTTCCTTTTTTCTATAAGTATTTTCACCATTATTCTTGTTTTATATATTTGTTCTTGACTTATTCATTTATTCCATTTCCCATTCACATTATTAACAATTATCAAACCATACCTTTTACAAACATCCATATAAATTTCTTCTTTCATCAATAATTCTATTCTTTTTTCAAATATTTCAGGAGTTCAATCAGTATTTTCATTTTATTTCATACATATAACATTTTTTTTCTTCATTTCAAACATGCATCAAATGGCCAATGGCTGTGTTCAGATTTATTTCCATATATATTTTAACCATCCGTTGTGGAAATTTTTTGTAACTTACTAAATCTGATGTAGATTTTGTATATCTGTTAATTACCAGCTTATTTTTGTGCTGGGAGTCTCATATTGTCTGTTCAAGGAAGGCCGTCTACGACCTATCTGCTTCAGCAGACAACACAAAACTGTCATCCTTAAAGTCAGGGTGTAAGAAGGAGGTGATATCGCTTCTATCTCTAAAGTACAGAAGCAGCGTCCACATAAGTCAGTATTTCGTTCGTTGTTCGTTAGATGGCGAGTCAAATAAGAACCTAAGGTTTTACCAACGAAATCCATATATTCTATAACAACTTAACTTTTAACAACAAATTATAAGATAACCAAAACCCAAGGAGAGTCTTCTACCCTCCTTAACGAAAATTACATCTTTTCTTACATTCTTCTTCTTCTTCAGTAATTGTTATTCTCTCTTTCGAGAGAATTGGACTTGAGCCAATTAGGCTCTTACTGCCCAGTTACAAGTTTTAACGTCCTTGAGCTTCTCGAAGCCATCCACTCACGGACATGTGGAATTTCAAATCTTGAAACATCCACTACATCAATTGCACAAATCACAAAATTCCTCGCTGAAAGGACAAAGCTTGCGATATTGTCGAGAAATACCGGTATATTTCTATACCGGGAACCCCATTTTATCCTTCCTGGGTCAAAGTCAACTATTTTCAGACTTTCATGGAGCGATGTACACACGATGAAGGATAAAATCGAACTCATCTTTTCTTACAGCATTATTATAATAATTTGCAGAACGATTGGCAATACTGTAGTATTGCCAACTGTTCTACCAAAATGCACAATCCCCACAAACGCACAAAAGTGACGTTGAAATGGTTTTATTTGAATTTTAATTAAGCTTAGTGGTCTATTCTTTGAAGTTAATCAATGCAATTTTACTAAAAATGGGAAAAGTTTGTTGTGCACCGGGATTAAAACAGGTTCCACTTCAATGCGCCATCTATACAGACTTTTAACAAATACTGACTTATTTGGCCGCCTTCAACGACGGAGTTGAATCACCTCCTTCTTCCACCCTGCTTAAAGTTAACGCTTAAACAAAAATTCAGTTGTACCAACTTAAAGACAAAGACAAAGAAGTTAATTTTCGCGCAGTGTTGCCAACCATACCGAATTTTAGGTAGATCTACTGATTTCTGGAAAATTCTATCGATCTACCGATAGACATCAATATTCTACCGAAAATCTAAAGCTTGCAATAATAGAAATAAATAACTTTTTTTGGATTAAATTGCATACAAATATTATACTTAGACAACAGTATTATATATTTTCACTAATATGTAATTAAAAATGTTTTTACCAACAAAAAAAGTCGCACTACGACGGTATCGCAAATTTCCATGATACAGATTTCTATTCTTGCTTTTTGCTGTGTATATTGGTAAAGTACAGAACATTCAATTTTGTGCAAAAGTAAACGGTATTTGTTCTCTTGATTTATGTATGTTATTAATTTGTTTATGTTTGTATTTTTTACAATTTTATTATTTTTTGTTACATTTCTTTTTATAAATATTTAACTTATGTTAACTAATGTTAACATAAGTTAAATATATTATTGTTTTTATTAGATTTTTTATTTTTAATAAATATTTTTCTATTACCTGTGTTTTTTTAACTAAAACTAAAACATATATTTAAATCTACCGAAATTTTATCATCTACCGAAAATTTCTACCGATAAAATGTTCGAAGAGGTTGGCAACACTACTTTCGCGTTGAAAACTCATTTTTTGGCTCTAGTGGCGAATGAAATCAGATGTAGATTAAGAATTTAGTCGTCTGCTTTCCCCAAAAATCCGCCATTTTCGCATAGCTTAAAAGGCAGCAAAATTCGAATTTTACCTGCGCTTGTCATAAAAACATAGTATAGATCCATTTTTTTTAATTCAAAGCTTAGAATTTATAGTGTTAAACATAGAAGCGATTACACTACCTAACAATTTAAAAGCTTCAACTAAGGACCACCTTAGAGTATACATATTAGAGTCTAAGTCTAGACAGGTATAAACTTTACTAATTTTTAAACTACCGCCGTATATAACTGGGTAAACTAATGGTAAAATAACATCACATATATGTATATACGTATAGGTATATAACTGGCTAACTATAAAATGTAGTGTGTAACAGATACTTAAGATTCAAAAATCGATAACATTAAAAAGGTAATAACACTTTTTGAATCCAATTAAATAAAACAAATAAGAATGTGTTTTATGATTTATATTAAGAAGTAAAATAATACAAACAAATTAAATTAAACACAAAGTATTATAATAATAGTACTAGTATTGCTTTTGGTATTAAATCCTCCAGAAGAATCGTTCCCATCAAAATGATTTTCACATAAATAACATTTTTTATTGTGTGTTTTATGACTTTCTTCATCGTTGGGAATACTTCTACTACTTAAGTTAAGTACCCATGGGGAAAAATCGTCTAAAGACGATCGTCTTTAGACGCGAATTCGTCCAATCGTCTTTCAAACGATCGTCTTTCAAACGATCGACTTTCAAACGATTCAATCGGTTGCGTAGGTTAGGCGGTCGGCTGTACAGACGAAATATATATTTGAAATTCTTCTCTATTATAATAAATAATTTCAAATATACTTTGGAATATTTGGAATTGTCTATTATTCGAAGTAGGTAGGTATCGCCTTTAGAATTATTTTTTTAATTAATTTAATTAATAATTATGACAAAATAAAAATATTTTCTCATCGGTTAAGTTATAACTTAAAATTTTAATTAAAGCGATCGTCTTTTTTCGACTATTATTTTAGACGATCGCCTTTTGTATCGTTTATCACTTTAAACGATCATCTTTAGGGTCGGCTATTATTTTAGACGATTAAAGACGATCGATTAAATAATTAAACGATTTCGTTTGAAAGTAGACGATCTTCTTCAGACGATCGTCTTTTTTACAAAAGATCGTTTAAAAAATTAAGCGATATCGTTTAAAAATAGGCGATCTTCTTCAGACGATCGTCTTTTTTTAAACGATTTTTTCCCATGGGTAACTTAAACACTTGCCTAGATTTAGTTTATCCAGTTATGTATAACGGCGCACTATGAAAGATCTAGGTCCGTTTCGCATCAAAAATCCATAATTTTTTTTATAAAAATAGACTGCTAAAATTTTGTACATAGAGTATATAGAGTAGATAAATTTATTTTGATACAATGTATGTCATAACAAAAAATTAATAAATATAATTTTTTTACTTTTAAATTTTGTAATCCCATTTTTAAATCGAAAAAAAAAATTTATTGGATTCAATTATTTTTTATATTTTATATACCGGGTATATACGAGGTCATTAACTAAAGCTCATAGCACGGCCCTTAGGCTTCAAATCCAAAAAGTAATCTTTTTATTTAAAATTTTTTTTATATAAATAAATAAATACAGTAGTTTACAAGGCTTTAAATAAATTATATATATATATTTATTGTTATATTTTTAGTGAATAAACAAAATATATTTTTTTGTATACAGGGTGTTTCATACCAAGAGGCGAAAAATGAAATTCTATATTCAAAACGTCATTCTAAATAAAAATCTTTAATACTTTTTTGTTCTATCATTTTTCGTTTTCGAGTTATTCGAGTTCAAAGTTTTGAATTCAAACAATTAAAGGATAACAATATGCAATAATAGGATTCATAATTCTAGCAACCAAAATATACATCCATGGAAACGTATATGTGGTCTTCTGCCTTATTTGTCATACAACCTGTCAGTTTATTGTAAATTTATAAACAAAATGGAATTTACGAATGAAGAATATGCAGACATTGTTTTTATTTACGGGTACGCAAATGGAAATGCTTCTGCAGCTTCCCGAGAATATCTGCGTAGATTTCCAAATAAACGATAACCATCCCGCCGTGTATTTTTGGACGCATATCAAAGACTCCGAAGAAATGGTATTGGAAGCAAGCATACAGGAGGTGCGAACTTCAGACACAATGCTGGTCAAGAAGAGCAAGTAATTGACGCTGTACTTAACGAACCCGGCATTAGTACCAGACTTATTGCTAGTAGGCTGGAAGTTTCTCATAGCTTTGTTTGGAGAACCATACACCGAGAAGTATAGCACCCGTACCATAAGCAAAATGTTCAGCATTTGCAGCCAAATGATCACGAGCCACGACTTTTGTATTGTCAATGGCAGCTTCGTCAACATGAGCAAAATCCAAATTTTATTTCTTCTATTGTATTCTCAGATGAAGCTACTTTTACCAGAGATGGTATTAATAATACCTACCCATAATGAACATGTATGGTCGTTGGAAAATCCACATGCTATGAGAGTGAGACATTTCCAACAGAGATTTTCAATTAATGTCTGGGGTGGCATTTTCAACGGGCGAATTCTGCCAATTATAGTCCTTCCCAATAGACTAAATGCCGAATCTTATTTAATGTTCTTACAAAATGAACTTAATGAAATGCTGGAAGATGTCCCTGTGGGATTGCTAAATCGAATGTGGTTTCAACACGATGGGGCACCACCCCATATTGGTAGAAATGTAGTGAATTGGTTGAATAACAACTTCAATGGAAGGTGGATTGGTAGACGTGGCCCAATATTGTGGCCTGCTAGGTCACCGGATTTAAATCCGCTTGATTTTTATTTATGGGGACACATGAAACAGCTTGTCTATGCAGTCGAACTTACCACCGAAGAGCAGCTTATGCAAAGAATAATAGATGCGGCGGAGCAAATACAAAATGTACAAGATTTTGGACGAGTTTACAATTCTGTTGTTTTGCGGTGCCAAGCTTGTATTAATGCTGAAGGCCATGTTTTTGAAAATGTCCTGTAATATTAGATAAAAAAAATAGTATAAACTACAAATTGGTCAATTGTCAATCAATAATTCTTGCTGACATATTAGCAATAAACTGACAGGTTGTATTACTTAAATAAGGCAGAAGACCTCATAAGGTTTTTTTTTTATCTGGACTAGTGTTTTTTTATTAAGTTGGTTGTTTATGTCACTTTGATTAGTATTTTTAGGATTGGTATCTCTGTTTTACATAATTTGACAGTTTTTGTCAAATCATTAAATTTAAACAGAGGAATATCAAACTCCAATGTATTTATGTGATTTAAAAAACGTCTCTGTACAAATAATTATCCTACAGGACAATAACCATAGATAACAATAACGAAATACTATTTTGGTCAAAAACCTATTAAAAGGTAAATATTTTTTGATTTCTTAACCACAAATATTAATTTAGTTTTATAGCTGCCAATATAATAGAAATATTTGCCAACTAAACCCCTAAGTTTGCAACGTTGCCGCAGTCCAGATAAAAAAAAATGAACTGTATTATAAACTTAAATACTTATACGTTTCCATGGATGTATATTTTAGTTGCTAGAATTATGAATCCTATTATTGCATATTGTTATCCTTTCATTGTTTGAATTCAAAACTTTGAACTCGAATAACTTGAAAACGAAAAATGATAGAACAAAAAAGTATTAAAGATTTTTATTTAGAATGACGTTTTGAATATAGAATTTCATTTTTCGCCTCCTTGTATGAAACACCCTGTATATACCTACCTTAGGGTGGGGCTTATTTTGGCGAAGTCCGAATTTTTTTCCATTCCCGGCCTAAAAAGTAATCAACAAAACTAAAAAAGTGTTGTGTAAAATTTTAGCCAAATTGATTAACATTAACACGTGCCGCAGAGCACAGCCTTTTATTTATACTTTTTTCAAAAGTAAAATAATTAATAGAAAATTTTCAAACTTTGCACAATTTTTAAGTACATTAAGGAGCATCGAAAACAATTTTTTCCAAATTTTTAAAATCATACCTTCCCCATTGGGAGTATTTTTTTCTCCAATATTTTTAATACATAGCCCCACAAAAAAAGAAAAATGGGATGTTCGACGCGTCGCGACGTACCTGAATAGTTACAACCAATGGATTTTGGGTTTCTGAATCCGAATCCGTGGTCGGAATTCAGCCATCATCCCCATGGGGATTTTTCTAACCTCAAAAAATATCTATTTTTCCATTTTAAAATAGATTTAAAAAACGCGTGTTTTTTTTCGATCTCGAGCATAAATTCGGATTCAGAGGAAAAAATATATAGGTCCGCTGGGCCCAATACTTTTCGGTGGGAGATAGGCTGTACAGAGTACAATATCATATAACCTCTTCGAAAAAAGTGGATGTTCCGGCAAACCAGAGTAGTCAATTCCCATGGATTTTGTATTGCTAAATCCGAATCCAAGTTTAGAATTTTGTAATAAGCTTTCGTTTTCTTATTAAACTCAAAAAAAGATGTTTTTAATTTTATGACGAGTCTAAATTTTCGTTCAGTGTTATATACAAAAATAATAATAAGTATAATATTAATAATAAATGGTTTATTTATTGCCAATATTTGTTATACAAAAATGAAAACAAGTTAAGTATGTCCTGTCTTATGTTATTGAAAATTTAAAGTAATGAAAGGCAGTACTTAGATACTGAAATTAATTTATTGCATTGATCGGAGCAGAGTGCCCTTGTTAACATCTGGGAATCTTTTTTTATATTCGTCAAGAACTTGTATTTTAAATTGTTTTTGTTCTTAATCGGCACTTAGTCTTTGATTATATTCTGAAATTAATTTGATACCCCTCTCAGCGACGTCGTTAACCACTTTTATATTTTTTACTAACTTCAGGCTAAATTGAAATTTTTTATCAGATTTCCACTCAGAAGGATCTTTATTAAGAAATTCACAATCAATTTTAAATCTTTCGAAAAAGTTATGGATTCTGGAGTGATGAAAAAATCGATTTCTTTATTTAAAAAAAAATCCATATCATTTATCAGAGAAACATCGTAGCGCTTTAAAATTGGTCTTTCTATTTCGTCGATAATTTCTTTGCTTTTAATGTTTAGAACCATTTTTCTAATACCATCAGAAACATTTTCATCAAAAAATGCCATTGCAGCCGATTCTGCAGACATTTTTTTATCCCCACTTTGCTAACAGGCTGGTTAATTTTTCTAAAATTATGTAATGCTTTAAAAAAATTTAAATCATTTTGAGGAACTAAATTAGCGAATGGAGCTGTAAACCATGCCTCCAAATAAACGACAAGTGTGAAAATACAAATTTCACGAATTACGTTTATTTCTGATGTTGTTAAATGGAAAATATCACGAAATAAAAAAATCTTTAAGCAATAGATAACTTTGGCCATCCAGCGAGCACGAGAAACCGAACCTGGTTTGTAAAATTTTACCTGTTTACGTGGAATTTTATCGATGAAGATGAGAGATGAAAAAAGAGATAATAGTAAAAACTCGCGATAATCGTCCCGTGGCTGAATCTGAGAATGCAATACTTTTTCTGCGAAAAATTGAATTTTGTCAATATGATCTTGCAAAACAGTTGTAATCCTTTTATCTTCTAAGCCGACTTTAAATTTTTTTTATCCATATTTTGCCAGTCACTTTTAAATCTTTTGAATAAAAGAGTAGAAGGACCAGTTGAGGATGCTGGCATGAGCAAGTCAAATACGCCTCCAAGTATTATCTCAAAAATATGGTGTCTGCAAGGTAGATACATTAACTGACGACCCAGAATTCGTTCTAAATGCACAGCCGCACCATTATTTGAAGTTCAATTAATTTTGAACCCAAATTGGAGTTTGTTCACAGCAAATACTTTTAATAATGTCAGACCTCCCCCAATTTTGAAGAGCCTACGGAATAAATTATTTTTTTATAATCACAAATTTGTTTATAGTAACTGTTGTGGAATTTAAAAATGACATTAATGATAGCAAACATTTATGCAATAAGAAAATTAATGAAAGTATTTAGTAACTGCTCCTGATACATTTTTCCTTTCATTAACTGTATTAATTTTATAATGAATATATTTTTACAATATAATACAAAGTGAACAAATGTTTAGCTTACCTCTGCTAAAGCAGTTGCTTGAGAGAGACCACTAGAATTGTCTAAAGCAGGAATTGATACAATTTTTTCAATATCCGAATTTGAGATAATAATTGCTAAACGATCAATCTTATTATTGTTGAAATAATCGTTCATCAATTTTCCATTCCAATGGAGTACGGTTGCGTTAAGTTCATAAAAAGGAAACAAGTCCTTTATTTTCTCAGTAAAATTTTTACGTATTTTTTTTCGATAATTACGAATTGACTTTGGGTTAATGATAAGCGTATTCAAGTCGAGCCCACATGATTCGGCGACTGCACCTATAATACGTACAGCATTTCTATTTGAAAGTTGGCATTTATCCAAAGTGGCCACTACTTTATCGTTTAAGATGTTTACTGAACCCCGTGATGTTTTAGCCAATGGCGGTCCAATGTTTTCAGGTGTATTTGCTGATAAAACTTCAGTCGAAAAGTTACTTTCTTGACTTGAAGGTTGATTACTTGAAAAACTATCTTCGAATTCAATGGTGAAATCTTAAAAATTACATAAAATAGCATAAAAAATCGTTTTTTTACAGTTATGCTTTCCACATTTGATTCTCGTAGTCTCCCACTACATGAATACTATAAAATTATTTCACCTCATAGTTTTCAGTAAAAATAGGATATTATAAATTAAGGATGTGAATTATATATTATAATATTAAAGGAAGAGCGCATTTATACTCGAGGCACGCAGCTCCGAGGGATGTAATGCGAGGATTTAAGTATAATTCACAACCGAAGTTTATATATTTTTTTCACTAACAAATAATGTTTAAAAATTTCTTATTTTCCTTAAAATTTTTATTAAAATCAAAATGTAAGATTATTGTTATATTTCATATGTTGCAGGTTAATGAAAGACACGATGGTTTCTACTGCACTGTATTTTTAACATTCCTTTAACTTTACACAATTATTGCAATAAATTATTCTACGATAAACGTGTTGTCTCTTTATAGTTCAGCGGTCGGTATGCAACTGAGCTGCCGTTGGTCTCGAACTGTAGTGGGGGTATGGTGGGGTGTGGTGGAATACATTACATCCCTCCTGGCTTAAATTTGTTTGTACTCTGTGTTTATGTCATACCTATGTCTAGCTTACAGCTCAAAGTCTTTCAGTTTTTGGGGTAGGTTTCTTCTCCTGTCTGGCCTCCTATTTGGTTCGGGAGCGTTCTCCGTCTCTGTGTCGTTTCTTATCACCTCCGTATCTCTTCCTTCAGCTTCTGTGTCGTTCTTTTCGACTTCTGCCACGTTCCTCTCTTCTTTCGGTTCTTCCGTGAATGCTATTTTCAAGTTTGTTTTCTGTGTACTTTCACTAGCATCTTTTACGTCATTTCCCTGTACCATTCTTCTCCTAATCTGATCTGCGTGTCGTTTCCATGTTTGTCCTTCTTTCGTTTTTGTTATGTACACGTTGCGGCCCCTTTTCTGTTCTATTTCGCCTTCTATCCAACCTGATCCTTCTGTAGTCTCGCAGCATAACTTTTTCGTTTGCTGCGAATTCTCTTCCGATACCTCCTCTGGCTTTTTCCTTCTGTTCCAGCTCTTTTGTGATGTTGTAATCAACTTTGTCCTCCCCTCTTTTAGTAAATCCAGCCTAGTTCTCAACTTCCTTCCAAACATCCTATTCGCCGGTGTTTCCTTTGTCGTTATGTGCATTGCATTTCTATAATTCATTAAAAACCTCGCTAAGTTTGTACTTAACGATGTATTCGAGTTTTTGTTTGACTCAATTACTGCTTTTAGTTTGTTTTTGATTGTTTTTACGAAGTTTTCGGCCAATCCATTGGATTTCGGGTTGTACGTTGGTGTTGTTACATGTTTAATTCCATTAAGCCTTAGGAAATTTTCCATCTCGGTTGATACTAGGTTCCGTCCATTGTCACTCACCAGAGTTTGTGGGAGTCCAAACCGTGCAAAAGTTTCTCTTAATCTGTCAATTGTTTCTGTTGTTGTTGTATTTTTCATAATAAACGCCTCAGGCCACTTTGTGCGTCCACAATGATAAAAATCTGCTTTTGCTCAACTGGTCCCAAGTAGTCTACATGAATTCTCTCCCATGGTTGTTGTGTGTCAGGCCAGGGTGTTATGGCTGTTCTTGGTGGGTCTGGGAGCACTTTTAGGCAAGGTATGCATGACTTTATCTTTGTTTCAATGTCCTTGGCTAAGTTTGGCCACCATAGGTAGGATCGAGCTCTTGCTTTCGTCTTCATTATACCTAAGTGTCCCTCGTGCAGCTCCTCTAGCATTGTTTTTCTCAATGTACGTGGGATAACTATCCTATATCCCCATAGAACACAGCCATTTTCAATTGTTAATTCGTCTTTTCGGTGAAAATATGGTTTTATTGTTTCTTCTATTCTGCTTGGCCAACTGGTTCTTATGTATTGCCTTACTTTCTTTAACTCGTGGTCCTTTCCAGTTTTTCTCGCTACCCTGATGTTGTCCACCGGCCATTCTGGGCTTGCTGCTACGAAATTCAGGTATCCTTCGTGATCTATCTCGTCTGATATGGTGTGAGTTTGCAGTGGTAATCTGGATAAGCAGTCTGCTACCGTGTTTTCTTTCCCTTTTATATATTCCATAATGTAATTATACCCTGATAAAAATACTGCCCATCTCTGTAGCCTGAGGTATTCCTTTTGTTTCTCCAAATAAACCAAGCAGTGGTTTGTGATCTGTTTTTATCACAAATTTTTGTCCATGTAAATAGTGGCTGAATTTTCGAATGCCGTAAACTATTGCTAATGCTTCCTTATGTAACACCGAATATCCTTTTTCAGCTGGCATAAGGGTCCTTGATACGCATGCTATTGGTCTATCTTCTTTCTCTGCGTGGCATAGCACCGCGGATATCCCTTCATCTGATGCATCTGTTATCAAAACTATTTTTTTGCTGGGATCAAAGTGTGCTAATGTTATATCTTTGGCGATAATCTTCTTTATTTGGTCAAAAGCTGCATCCTGTTCTTTGCCCCACTTAAAATTTCATTTTTCTGACAATAGTTTATAAATTGGGTTTAAAATCTGGGATAAACCAGGCACAAACTTTGAGTAGTAGTTCACCAATCCCGTAAATGACCTTATTTGGGTTACTGTCTTTGGAATTGGCGCTTGTTGTATTGCTTTTACCTTACTTTCAGACTTTTTCAAACCCTCTTTGCTAATAACGTGCCCCAGATACTCAATTTCCTTCTTAAAAAACTCACATTTCTCTCTTTTTACGGTTAACTGTGCCTCTTTGAGTTTCTCTAACACCTTTTCCAAATTTTCTACCTGTTCTTCTAAGGTATTTCCTGTCACCATGATGTCGTCTAGGAAATTCGCTACTCCGTTCATCCCCTGCAATAGTTGCTCGATTGATCGTTGGAAAATGGCACTTGCTGGCGATATTCCATATGGCATCCTCTTCATTTTGTATAGCCCTTTGTGAGTGCTCCATGTTGTTAATTCCTGTGCTGGCTCGTCTAACTCAAACTGGGTGTAAGCCTCGTTCAGGTCCAACTTACTGAACAGTTGTCCTCCGTTTAACTTGCTAAATATGTGTTCAATCCTTGGGAGTGGAAACCTCACGTTGTCCAGATGTCGATTGATAGTTGCCTTGTAGTCGCCACAAATTCTCAAGGTGTTGTCTGCCTTCAGGACTGCTACGATTGGAGTTCCCCATTCTGAAGCCATCACCGGTTCGATTACGCCCTCTTCTTCCATCTGATCTAGCTGTTTCTCAATTTTCGCCTTATATGCCAAAGGAATGGGCCTAGGTTTATGAAATATAGGATTAGTATTTGTTTTAAGATTCAGTGATACTTTCAAGTATTTAAATTTGCCCAATTTTCCACTAAAAACCTCTGGAAACTTGTTCATTACTTTATTTTCTAGGTTATGTGTCTCTGATATGATGTTTACGTTTGATAAATCTAGTCTAATATTAAATTCGTTCAAAAAATTTCGTCCTAATAAACATGGTCCATTATTTTCCATTACATAAAATTTAATTATTTTACTAACGTTCTTGTATGTTGTCTTAGCACAAAAATAACCTAGTGGTTTCACATGATGACCTGTGTACCCTTTTAAAATAATACTATCCTCATTTAAAATGTGTTTCTGAAAGTTTTCTTTGTATACTTTACTATTTATTACTGTTATCGAGGCTCCTGTATCTATTGCCCACAAAAAATGCTTATTATCTATTGCTACTCTTATGTTGAATGGGTTTGCGTTTGTATTTAAACATTCTAATTTAAAAATATCGACCTCTATTTCATTGTTTTTGTCCAAACTTCCATTCAAATAATTGTGATTTCTATAAGATTGTGTACATACCGCCTCTAGATGACCCTCTTTACCACATTTCCTACATTTAAAGCTCGCATAATGGCACATTCCATTGTGTTTTCTTCCGCAACACCTGCATTTATCAATGTTTTCATTTTTTGACAGTTGCTTCCATCTTGGTTTTGTATTTCTCTTATCGTCCCCTCGTGGCGCTGCTCGTGCTCTTCTGTTTCCTCTATCGACAGTGTTGCCATACTTCCAATTATTCCCCCGACTTTTGATCCAATTCACCTCTTTTTGTTGAACTGCCGCTTCCTTTTGCAATGCCAAATTTACCATAAAGTTAAGATCTTTTTCCTCGTTTTCTTCTAACAATCTATCTAATACTGGTCCGCTTCTCAACCCTGATACAAATTTGTGCTTCAACAATTCTTCCAACGTTGTTCCTGTCCATTTACAGTTTACTGCCATGCTTCTTATTCTTACATAGAAATCACAAATTTTTTCTCCTTCTGATTGTTTTGTTTCGTCAAATTTTCTTCTTTCTGCATAGACCGCTACTTTTGGACTAAATTGCTTCTTAAGTAACGCTATCAGTTCGGCAAATGTCTTTTCTTTAGGCAATTGCGGAAACGTCAAGTCCCTTAATAATTTATATGTTGACGATCCAACAACTCCCAATAATGTTGCTGCTTTTATTTTATCGTCTTTAATGTCTCCGGCTAGGAATAACTGTTCCAGTCTCTCACTATACACAGTCCAATCGTCTTCTTCTGAAAAAGGTTCCAATTTTCCCAGAAGTCCTGCCGCCATGATGAAGCGTCGAATGCCCACAATTTGTTAATCTGAATTTTTCCAATTAATCCTCGTCGCCAATGTTATATTTCATATGTTGCAGGTTAATGAAAGACACGATGGTTTCTACTGCACTGTATTTTTAACATTCCTTTAACTTTACACAATGATTGCAATAAATTATTCTACGATAAACGTGTTGTCTCTTTATAGTTCAGCGGTCGGTATGCAACTGAGCTGCCGTTGGTCTCGAACTGTAGTGGGGGTATGGTGGGGTGTGGTGGAATACATTACAATTATAAACAACTGTCAGAAAAGCCAATTTATGAAGCTAGAGAGCCAATTGAAAGAATTTACAAGCTGGAAATCAAACGGACTGGTTTTATAGCCTTGATATTAAAATTTAATTACACAGTTATTAGCAAATATAATAATGGTAGCTTCTAAAACTAGTTATTTGCCTAAGTAGTGCGAAAAGTACTACTTTTTTATACGCTAGCGGAGTTCGGTCATCAGTCGAAAGTTACTTTAAAATGTATAGGTGCAATATTTTTTTTCTAGAAGCAAAAAAATCACAAAATGTTCAGTTTTTATTTTTAAATTTAAAATTTGTTCGGAAAATAATTGTGCAGAAAGTAACAACTTTCCGCAAGATCATATAAAAATTTATTTATATTCAATTTGCCCATAAATTAAATTTTATTGTTTTCAACATTCGACTCTATACTATAGAGTCTATACTATACACTCTATAGTGACTGATTATGACCTAGGCACATAATAATAATTATCAATTAAGACCCTCTAAGTATTGATGAGCTACTATATTGACAATATTGGAAAAAACCCTGTAGTATACGGGAGGCAGACAATATGCGAGGCATGACTCTTAACACAAATGTAAGCATATAATATTTGTTTAATTCAAACCTAATTTCCGCTTCCTTCGATTTTGTGCTTTTTCCCTTTGTTCTAAATTATAACTCAATTCTTCATCCGTAAATTCTTCATCATAGAGGGTCTTAATATCTCCAATGAATCCTATTCTTTCTGGTTTTCTTTGGTTTGTTAAATTTTTTTTTTTCATCAATTGTGTGGAGAAGTTCGGGTGAAGCAGCAATATCAAAGAGCAGCTCGATATTTTGCTTAAAACTTTCTTCATTTGGTCTATTATTTTTTCGAGATAAACATTTTTGAATGGCTCGCCACACTCGGTACAAATTTTCTATTTTTCCAGCAATTTTATAAATGTTCTGTGTTGGAATTTCACCTTTTTCCCAAAAAACAGCAACTTCTTTTGCGACTAGTATGGCACTATCTCGCAAATTCTTTTTTAATTGACGGGTATTAAAAAGAACTTTCAGAACCTGCTTCTTGCTTGGCAATTTATTTCCAATTATTTGGGGATCTGCATTCCCAATAAAAAATTCATAACTACCAACAGCCATTGTTGGTAATGGTTACTGTCAATATAAATCTTTTATTACAAATGAATATAAAACAATATTAAGCTTATTTAGGTGCGGAAACTCAAACTTTAAAATTAAACTTAAACTCAACAAACTTTGCTTAAAACCAAAAACTCTGTTTTTCAATGTTTTTACTTTAAACTGTCAATTTAAAATGACAAGTGATGTTTTATTTTGTATCCACAGCGACTCATAACAAAATAAGTATCAATGCAATATTTTAATACAATAAGTATCAATACTATATCAGATATAGTATTGATACTATATCAGATATACTATATTATTGATACTTATTGTATTAAAATATTGTATTTAATCTTAATATTTCCTTTGTTGTTTAGTATAGATTCTATACTAAACAACAAAGGAAATATTAAGATTAAGCATGGGCAACATTATTGGATAAATATAAGAATAATAATGGAGCCTTCTGCGGAAAAATTTAAGCAGTAAAAAAAGGAATAATTTTGTGTTTATTTTCTAAAAAGAATCTATACTAAGTGCTGATGAGTGGCTCTTAAAAAATACGGCTGCTGAATCCGAATTTATGGTCGAAATCGAAATTTTAAAATCAGTTTTACAATGCAAAGATTACCAAAAAACAATGTTTTTTGAGTTTAGACAAAACTTGGGGGTGATGGCAGAATTCCGACCACGGATTCGCACTCAGCAACCCAAAATCCATTATATGTAACTATTCAGGTACTTCGCGACGGGTCGGAGTTCCCATTTTTCTTTTTTTTGTGGGGCTGTGTATTAAAATATTGAAGAAAAAAATACTCTCAACGAGGAAGGTATGATTTTAAAAATTTGGAAAAAATAGTTTTCGATGCTCCTTAATGTTCTTAAAAATTGTGCAGAGTTTGAAAATTTTCTATTAATTATTTTACTTTTGAGAAAAGTATAAATAAAAGGCTGTAAAAAATAAATGCATGTTTTTCCCATTAAAAATTTTAAGTGCTCTGCACGTGTTAATGTTAATCGATTTGGCTAAAATTGGCTAAGTGCTCGGCACGTGTTAATGTTAATCGATTTGGCTAAAATTTTACACAACACTTTTTTTAGTTGTGTTGATTACTTTTTAGGCCGGGAATGGAAAAAAATTCGGGCTTCGCCAAAATAAGCCCCACCCTAATATACCTACTAAAATTTGTTTTCTACTGTATATTCGTACAGCAATGTTTTATCACATTTTTTTGGAAGAACTTCGGAATTAGCAAAAACTAAAATTTTAAAAAGTTTTTCATAAATACCTAGGCTACAAATCAACATTAAATTTAAACGTCGGTAACAGTTACTTTTAAAATCCTCAGCAACAAAAAATTAAAGTTGGCCGATTTTGTTTAAATTTAGACATGTTATTATACCTGAGCAAAGATATCTTTTTTTTGGATTTGGAAACCTAAGGGCCGCACTATGAGCTTTAGTTAATGACCGCGCATAAGGTATGTCATATACATTAGGGTGATTCAAAAAAATCGAATATTTTTTTTTACTTTTGACACTAAAAAATTGGTTCTTAGGCACCTGTAGAAAGTGCTCACCAAATTTGAGCTCCTCATCACAGTTTTCCATTTTTTCTTTAGTCCCTTTTAAAAAAGACCAAATTTCATTATTAATTAATCGTTTAATGAAATCTTTATACATATTTTAGTAGATAAAAAAATTGATTTTTTACGTTATGTATCAAAATAAATTCAAATAATATTTTTATAAATAAAAAGGTATGGATTTTTAATGCGAAACAGATTTTCCATAGCGTGGCGCTTTGAACACCGCATACTTGCTACAACAATGAATTTGACTTTTTTTTAAATTTATTTATTTCCCAATAAGATTATACAAATCCATCACAGGAATACATTACATAAGCAGATATTACAAATAACTATACATATAAACCTAAATACAAGGTTAAATATAAATATAAAGTGGATAAATATGGTATAATTTAATGGATGGGAATTCTACAATAAGAGGTTTTGAAACCATAGACTCTATGGCATAGAGGATGCGGCTAAGGGGAAAAGTTGGAGTTTTTTGATTTAATAAATTAGCCCCTTTTACGTGACCCATTAGCCTAAGGGCAAGTCAATTTAAATATATTTAGTTACTTTTTGGAAGGCAGGGTAGCGACATCAAAATCAGGGTAGATACGTTTTTGACCAAGGGAGAGACTTTGACTTAATAAAATAATAAATAATAATAATAATAATATTTATTGCTCAAGATAGAATATAATATTGTTTACGAATTATCTTAATATATTAAATAAATAAAATAATGGCAATGAATATGCTAAGAAGCACTTAAATAAACAATAACTTATACTTAAATGTAAGTTACATTTAGTTACTAACTAAATTAACTTACACAATATTACAAGATAAAATTAATAAGAAATAAAATATAGACACTGTTCAATAATTTTACAGATTAAGAAAATTAGTTTATTGTCCAAAAGGTCTTTAAATAAACAGTTCAAAATTTTTATAAAATTTTAATGACAATATTATGAAAACCATGTTTGTTTTGCCGCCTATTGAAATTCCCGCCCAGAACATACAAGAGTCACCTCCGTACGCAACAGTTGGCTCAATACAGCATTGGAAAAATAGCTCTCCTGGCCGTCTATACCTACACCCACTGTCTCCTGTCATTGCCATGTAAGCACATTCTGCTTTCCTCGGAGAATAAAACCTGACTCCATTAGCCGAGGTCCCAATTAATATGTTCATTAGCAAATTCCAGTATTTTTTGTTTTTGGGTTGCAGTCAAATTGGGAGCCCTAGATGGCCTTTTTGGGGTAAGGTTGACTGCCTTCAGGCGTCTTATAACTGTCCAACGGCTGACTACAACACCACGAACCTGTCTCAGCTCTTCTGTGAGATCAACACCAGTAATTGTTCGATTTCTTAATATTTTCGTGACGAGAAATCGATCGTCCCTCAAGGATGAGACTGGTCTATGGCCACTTTCTTGTCGGCGGTTGTAGCCACCCGTTTCTTGGTATCGATGATTAATCCGAGATAGGGCTAACTGACTTATATTGAGTCGGTTTGACACGGCCCTCTGGCTAAAGCCCTCACCTAATAATGCAACTGCCTGAGCTGTTTTGGTGGTAGTTGTATTCATTTTAATGTCAATTACTCTTGGCTTTAGTTAAATTAGCTTATGTTTATTAATTACGTTTGACAATTAAAAGCAATCAGTAGAGCGTAGGCCGTTTACAAGGTCATTACGCGGATCCATTCAAATTAGCAAGATTTGCGACACCATGTTAATGTTTCATCTTTAATGCGTTACCTGATTATTGCTATAGTAACCTATTTTTATAGGTAAAAAAATAAAAAACTTATGGCATATCTAATATTTTGATTTTTATTGTCCAAACACTAAAACAGTAGGCAGAAATGCGAATGCATATAGTGAGTCGATTTTTTTGCACCCAAATGTAGTTTAACTGAAAAAGGCAAAAAACATAAAATTTTAAATTTAAAGCTCTGTAAAAAATTAAATAATGAAAATAGAAATTCGACTTAATAAGATTTTTTCGTCCAAATTTAATGCTTTGTAAAATTTGGTCATGGATTTTATGAAAAAAAAATTCTTCCTAGGTTGCAAGAATAAATAAGGTTAAAAAGTCAGTTTTCTGTGCTATTTAATTAAGCGGCAAAACTTCAGATTCGATGAAGGACATCTTAAAATTGAAATTATGAGCTCCGCTTTTAACAGGATATTTGTTCGGACATATTCTACGATATTTTGAGTGGAGAGCAAGAAAAAAATATATCGAGTTTTTTTGACACACCCTATTAATTATATATTACTATAATTCTATAAATTGTTAGCAGTCAATTGTTACAACGATAAATAAGTAGCTGGCAGTAAACTGTTGGCGGTAAATACCTGGCGGCAAATTCATAACGGTGGTGCTGCCGATACATTTTTCGGATAGGTACCTATTTCGAAACCAGAAAATTATAGTTATTTAACAATTTCGCCAATTTTTAAAATGGTAAATGGTAAAATAATCCTTTACCCTTTGGAGCGCCAATTTTGGGAAACAGACTACATATATTTAGAGAAAACGCGTTACAAGTTTTTATAGCACGTACCTACTATAAAAACTTGTAACGCGTTTTTCTCTAAACCTCTTTCAAATTAGGCAATGGCATCAATATTAGCTTATTAAGCTTTGTCTTTAAACTTTGAACCAGAAAGTTAAAAACAAATCTTACCTTTTTTTATTAAGGAAGAATTTTTTAATTCCAGTCTATTTTATGCCCAAGAAACTATTTTATTGCTAATTATTCAACTTCCTTCCTTCATTATCCTCGTCTGAAAACACAACAAAGTAGAAACCCCTTTATTAATATATATTTTTTAAATAGGAAGGATCGTGGCAAGCATTTCATTATAATTGTTTTCATCCAGTTAACACCTTTAGAATTTATGATTTCTTTTCTATTCTTTTTTGTTGATGTCTAATTTAATGTGTAATGTTAATAAGCTTTTAATAGAATTATTTATTGTACCAATTATAATTGATGTTTTATTTTATTGTTATGTCTTGGCATGTTTAGATTTTCTATGCAGGTATGTATAGCTTAATGCACCGCTAATAATAATGCTTACTATACTATTTATACAATCTCTCAATTTAATTATTTTATTTATATGAAAAAAAAATATTTTTACTGGCGGCGCAAAGTCCTTACTTAATTTTCTTTACGGTATAGCCTTAAGGCTGAAATGATTTCAGTGAAATCGAGTGAGGACCTTGAGGTCTGTAGCTCATTCGGGCGAGTAGGCGTGCCAATGGGAATGTTCAAAATAGAACAACAGGAAACGGTTTTGTTACCCTAACTAATTCGACCAATTTTGGTAGCAAAAAATCGTTGATCTTGATTGCAGGTGCAAAATAAATAAATTGCACCAAACGGTTATGTACCTACTGGTGTTTTTAGTTGGATTTCATAAATTCGTACACTAGATGCAGTGTAAGTAGGTACAAATAGTTTTAAGTTAAAAACAAAGAAAGGATCTGAAAACAGCACACTATAGTGCGTTATTGGTTTTTTTATTTAATTTAATTAAAAAAGGTTCTTATGCAGTGTTATATCTGTATTCAAACTTGTTTTAA